>OY728150.1:501163463-502641797 GCA_963277665.1 Viscum album
AAAAATCCTAAAAAATTATATAATATGTGATAAAATAATGAAACATTAATTTTTCACCTATTCTGGTGTATCCAACCTATAACAACTTGGTAAGTGAACATGGAGTTCATTAAGATCTCATAGACTCTAACCATTTAGTTAAATTACCTATCATTATTTAGTACTTTCCTCATATATAAACATTACTTAAACATTAATATTTATAGAAAAAATTTATAGTCATACTGATAGGGTGGGTTGTTATGTGTAAACCAGTTTTTATTGAATTATTTTTAATTTTATTTAGTCGAAACCTTTATAATTATTAGGGTGTTTGGATTTTTTTACTCAACACATTTAAACTACATTAAAGATATAATGTAAATAGATAATTACAAATACTATTTTTATATTGTTGGATCCCAATGGGTATTTTTACTCCTTATTGTTTTTGAGTTTATTTTGAGACATGGATGTTTCACTAATAATGTAAAGAGAACAAAAAACTATACTTGGATATATTATAATATTCTAAATGATTATTTAAAAGGGTTACTTCCAGTTTAAAAATATATTTCATTTCCACATCTTAAATAATATCTTCTTTCAAATCAAATATATCATTGAATTAAATGAAAGAATATTTATCCTCATATTGAGGTCTTTAACAGATAGTTGATGTTTAGCAGTAGAAAAATGAATATAGATATATTCCTATCAATTTTACAATGATCAACATTTTCATGGGAAAATATTAATATATGTTTTCTTTATCATTACAAATCCTTTTTGATACTTCTAATTAACTTCAAAAACTACAACTCGTAATTCTTTAAGAGTCTCTAAATAGATGAAAGTAGTAGTGGTTTATGTCATCCTCTTATCTCTTCATATTCATTCTTTTTATTATTATTCCTTATCTTCTTCTTATCCATTAATACTTATGATCTATAAAGGTAGTAGGCCTATTTCTTTTTAATCAATCAGCAATGTTTTATTTCCCATTATATCATTCACCTTCTTTTCCTGATCTCTCCTTTATTTTTATTCTTTTGATTTTAAATGTAGAATAATTCTTGTGCATATAGTTTCTAATATCAAAATTTTAAAAATCCATAGAAATAAATAATGAAACATTCTTAATTATTCTATTTAAAATCGCTTTTTAAAAATACTCCAACTTTTATCTTTATAAACTAATTTCCAATAATAATACATTAAATTTCACATTTATCATTTGAAGATCTTCTCAAATACTCTAAAATATTTCTCATTTCATTTTTTCATTAATATCTCTAGATATTCTATAAATTCAATAATTATAAAATATTTTCAAATATATATATTTAAAATATTCACAATTATCCTGAAAATATCCTCTTATCATTTCTCATAAAATCATATTATGACTCATTTTTAATTCTTCTTCAAAACTCAGCATTGATTTTTTAATTTATTTCTTTATAATTGAAAGAAAATTGAATTATTTAAATTTATAAAAAATCATATAATTTTACCATGTCAACCTTTAGAAATGAAAAAAACTATTTTCATCAAAAATATCCATCAACTTCATAGTTCTATGATTTTAATTACCTGGACTGAATCATGCCCGAATGGCCCAAAGGCCTTCTTTTTATTTTATTATAGATAATCCCCCTTTTAAGGGATGAAGTGGAACCCGAAAATGACCCATATTCCCAAGGCACAACGCCCAACATGACCCGTAATACATGACCCGAAGGCCCATAGGCATACCATGCCCAATACATGACCCGTAGGCCCAACCAACTAGAACTGCCCCTCCCTAGCTTCTGCATCAATGAATCCCTTTAGCTCCCCACCTGCATTGTTGATTGGCTAGAATTTCCCCGTACAACGCTGCACGGTGCCTGGCCCCGATGGCAGTTGACATACCCTCTCATTCTTCCAATCCGGTTAGCTCTACTTCTGGTGACTGCTACTAGTGCTATGATCTTCATTTGGGGCCTGATCTGTGTGAACTGGGCTACTTCATGGTCTTCAATGGCCCGAAGGCCCTGTGGCCCGAAGGCCTTTGATGTCCTGAAGGCCCTAAGACCCGTATGCCCAAACTGGTGGCCCGAAAGCCCAAATCAGGTGAATAGTCTGGTTGCTACAGTATTGAATAGTGAACGCTACAGTACCTGCTACAGTGCATGCTACAGTACCCCCAGAAATTCACCTCCACCCGATTTTGAACCTGGGTCTCTTGGATGCCAAGAAGGAGCCCTTACCACTTGGGTACGGGCTCATTGGAACATGGACTGAATCATACATAATCATAAAAATCATCATTATATTTTTCACTCAAAAATGGCTCAACATGGCCATAATTTTTCTTATGATATTTCTATCTTATTTATCCATTTATGATATAAAAATACCATCCCCAAAATACTTCTTATAATTTCATTAGAACACATACAATCCACTTATAAAACATATGTAAATTCCTTATAGTAAATTAATTAAATATTTTATAACATGTTGAAACTTCCAACAAAAATTATATAGTTCCTCGTCATCTGGTTGTTATATTTCAAAGCCTTTAAATTATTTTCACATATCACAACTTCTTAAAAAAATTAACTCTTATGTAGATTTTTATTTCTTTTGGGATTAATATTTCATTAATATTCTATTCCTTGAAATCTATCTAGTTATTCTAAAAAAACATTTCCTTGAATATGTTAACCACAAAAAACCTAGCCACATACAATACATATTATGAAATAGCTTCTAATATCTAGTTGTGGAAATTAATGTTGTCGTTAATTTGAATAATGATTTTTACATGTGTTATAAATGTAACTGACTTCAAAATCCAATGATAACATCAATTTATATAATTATTGTTTAATCGCAACGTATGAAAATAGGCATGTTAATGTTAATTTTTAACTGATGTTTAACATTAAAATTATCCAATGTGAGGATGGTATTGTTACACTAGTAATGTTTAATCTATAAAAAAATTCTTATATAGATTCTCTTATTATGGTATATATTCTATAACACACATCCTAAGTGCTAGAATACTCTACATAAGACTTTCTAGAATTTATTTTCTCCTATTATACAAGTGATATGATTGAGAAATTTTTCGCATGGTTTTATCCTTGTGATATATAGTGAGATGTTTTTACCTACACTATCTTATAATGGAATCATTCCTTCGTTAAAATGGTTTTCATCCTATATTTGGTTTTCAATGTTAAATATTTATAACCTTAATTTATTTATTTTAAATTTATTTTATTATTTTTTGGAATTCATTGAAAATATTAATTAATATGTTCTTTATTCTTGTTTCAAAACCATTATGATGGTATTTTATGTCCCAATAAAACATTATACATTATTTTGGTGAATCTACTTCAAAACCTATGTTATGTTCTTGAAATTTTCTTACTTGGTTTTTTATATACCAAATTAGTTTTTTTTCTTATTGATATTAGTTTTTATGATGGTATTATTGTATATATATACACACAAACTCTAAAAATAATATATAAATATAAAAAATATATATATATATATATATCTCTCTCTTCATTTAATATATATCTATGTATATTAAATTTAAATATAGAGAGATATGTGTGGGTGTGTGTGTGTGTGAATTTTGTGTGTGTATATCAATATTAATATATATTTATTAATTTAAATATACCTAAATATATATGTATACACATATATATTTAATATATATATATATAGTCATACAAACCCTTACATACCCACATAAATGTGTACATATGGGTATTATATAAATTTATATATATATATATATATCTGTGTGTGTGTGTGTGTCTTAAAACATCAATATTTTTAAATCTATTTTATTGTTACGTATTTAAATTATGTAATTATATATATATACACATTAAATTTCTAAATATTTTTTTAAAATGTACAAGATATGTATAATTTATACATTGTGTACTATATACCATGTGTATGTTATATAATATATTTTTACTTATAGTTTATAATATGTTTTAATGTGTTTATACTTTTAATTTATGCACTTTATATGTATAAATTATATATTTATGAAAATGGTATTTATATATATAATTTCCATACACTATATATGTAAAAATTGTATTTTACAAATCAGTGGCCAAATGTTCCTGATAATGGGGCATGACCCGAGTTTATTTCAATATTAAATTTTATATGTATATTCTTTAAATTTGTGATCTCTATGATTTATAGATATTAAAAATGAATATTTTTATGCATACATCAAGAAATTTATTTGTGTATGTCGGTGTGTATATATATTTTTTGTTGAAATATGGTTATTGTTAAAACAAATATAATGAATATGAATAAAAATTGTTAGATTCAGATCATATGAAAAAATTATTTCAATGTTTGGTTAAATAGTTTATAATGTTACCAATAGTGAATGCAAATGACCCTTCATAAATTTTTTATTTATCTTTATTTTTTTTATTCAACACAAATTCATCCAGATGAGTTTAGAGAACACATCATCAATTATGGAATTGATAAAGGATATAAATATTGGACTTTAATTGGGGAAGAACAAAATGTAGATTTTTACTAGAAGAAAAGTATTATTATGGATTGTTTGGCATTAATATGACAATATATAATGGAATTGGTCTTATTAAAGAAATGAAAATGATAGTTGAAGATGAAATTTTAGACTTCCCAAAACTATTTTATTTGCTAAATGATTTTTACAAATACTTCATTGTATGGTGGTATTAAAAAATAAATGAAATTTTTAGTCACAAATAAACTATATATTTTAATTCTTATTAGTGGATAGAGTGAGACCCATTTATATAATACATTATCTCTTGAAATGTATGTTAGTATCTAATAATAATCTTATATATCAAATATATAAAGTTAAATAACTATTCAATTCGAAGGATATGTCTAATTAAATATAGGTTTATCCGAATGTGTTCATATTATTTTAGAAGGGATATGGTTCCCTTAAAAAAATCCTATAATTCAAATATGTCTTGATGTAAGAAAGATGAATCCATTCTTCTAAAATTAAAATATTATTTTCCAATCATTCCAAATTTTAAATATTTATATAGAAGTGAGGTGACTTCAATTCAATATGTGGTATGATAATAAAATAATTAAAGATGAGAAACAACAACTCATAATATATTTTCTTCAGATGAAGAAAATATATTATGTGTATCCTAAATAGTGAAATGATAAAAGTAGCATCTTTCTTCCATTATCTATTGATAAAAACATCCTCTTAGGATAACAATTAGCACTCGTGGTATATGGATAGTTTATTTTTTAATTATTGATTTCCACCATGGTTATGGAAGAATCACATGTCAATTATGTTTTCATTTCTTCTTTTAATACCAATATAACTTGGTATTGATATTAATATATATTTGGATTTATTGGTTGAAGATCTATAATAAAATTTGATATGGTTATTATGATGTATGATGCTAAAAGAAGAGAATATTTTACATAATTATCCAAGTTTTTTGAGATGATAAATAATTTCCATCAATATGGTAATCTTTCAAAGTACAACATTAATGTAATTTTCGAATATCCCAAAGTTTAAGAAGGTATATACTCATCTGGGTTAAGATATTATTTTTATATATTATTTATTATACATCATAGTTTCTTACCATGATGACATATATATAAATGATGGAAAACAATATTCAATGTCTAGTAAGAAAAATGTGTGAAATAAACTCCATTACCATGTGATGGATAACCTAATAAGGTAATATGTATTTTCCCAATTTTTTGTACAACATTCTTGAAAAACATTTTGAAAATGTTTTTTAAGTATAGATTATTTTTCATTGAATTATTATATTAGAATTATTTTTCTGTAATAAATTTTCTTAATGTCATTCATATAGAAAACATATTCGGTATAATATCATTGGAATGTTAATAAATTCACTCAGAAAAATAAAAGATGTCACCAAGGCTAGGTTTGACATGATTAATATGGGAATATAAGACGATTATGTTTTCTTTAATTATATAAGGTTCAATTTTCTTATTTTAGTGGCCCATAATATTTCCATAAATGTGATATTTTATTTTTGAGCCTTTCTAAATGGGGTGAGCTTTCTTGAAGGGTATTCATAAAATATGAAGAATATTGAGTCAATGAATGATATAAATTTAAATAGTTTAAAAACACGTGATTTTAATTTTTTATGTAGGATTTAATACACAATATTATACATTTTATTTTTCCAAAAAATGTTTTTGACATAATAACCATGATTTTAGTATTTTTCAACTCTATATCTAGTGATGTTATAAACCTGATGTTGTTTAAAGAAGTTAAAAAGTAAAATTTATTTGAAATATTAAGAAATATAATAGTTCTTATAGACATAATTATTTAATACAATAATTCAATTTACCATTCATTGTTTTGAGATATTAGACTATGTTATCTTATAAATTTAAGTTGAAGCATACCATTCAATTCTATATAAAAATATTAAAAAGGGTACACTAAAAAACATCAATAGACATAATATTTAATTAAAAAGTGATATACTGTTCAATAAGATATTATATGTTATACCAAATAATTATTTGATTATAATAAACTTGGTCTCTCAAAATACCAATACCTTCTATGTGTCGAGCTTGAAGGAATTTCAACAAGTGATGTTTTCACAATACCCATCAACATATTGGATCAGGATTGGGTTTGTGTTTTATATAATTTTATAGAGGTTTCCATATGTTTGAACTAATAAATATATTCACCATAATGTGAACTAGTAAAGACTAATTCATTGATGTTAAATTTATATAAATAATATTTTATAATATTATTTTGAACCCATATTTTGAAGGATTTATCTGATAATTTGAAATCAATTTTTGGAAGATTATAATGTTTAGAGAAAGGAGTAAGAGTATATGTGTTATATTATAATGGTCACAAAAAAAATTGTACAAATTTATATAAATTAATGACCTTATTATGATGAAATTTTTTGGAGTTACCCTTTTATAAAAAGTTATTCATGAATCTGGTATTGGGGATAGAAATTCAATTTATTTAATATGTGTTTAGAATCCTTAAAAAAAATGGGAGGTGGATTATATAACATTCTGAGTGTCAATAATTCAATTAAAATTGGTTGATCACCAGAGTGAATTTAATTATTAATAATTTTTATTCCTAAAAGTGAAGAAAATTAAATAAGGGTACAAGGATAAACCCTCTATAATATAACCAATTTTTTATGATTATTTTATACACAAGATCCCACAAAAAATCAAGTATTGTTATTTTACTATTTTTTGAAATTTTATTCCTAGTAAATCCTTATCATTGTGATCATGATAGTGGTATCAAAAACATTATGGTGGAACATTATTTCCCAATAAAATTGTATCAATTAATTTTTTGAATCATCTTTAAAACCGATGATTTCTTCTAGAAAATTATTTTTATTGGGTTTTTTACAGGTCAAATTAATTTATTGTATGATTAATCTCATTTTTTATGATATTATTTTTGAATATATATATATATATATATCGATACACATACACTAGTTTTAGTGAATATAAATATAAACTAGAAATATACATTTTTATATATTTTTTTAATTAATATATATCTATATATATTTAATATATATATATATATATATCTGTATATAGGTGTGTGTGTGTGTCTGTGTGTCATGTTTGTGTGTGTGTGTCTATATATATTCATTTATATTTATTAATATACATATGCATATATATTTATTTATTTATACACTTATATTTTTAATACATATATATATATACATTCAGTTATACACACACACATACATCAACACATAAATTTCTATATGTGGGAGTTATATAAATATAAATATATATATTATAATATGTGTGTGTATTAAAACATGTATTTTTATACATATATTTAATTATTATGTATTTTAATAATGTAAATATATATATATATATATACTTTAATTTTTAAAAATATCTTGTTGAACTATACATGATGTTTATATTTTTTAAATTTTATGCTTTATACCTTGTGTAATTTATATAATATATTTCATATTTATAGTTTATATTAATTTTTAATATGTTTGTAAGTTTTATGTATAAAATTAAAATGTATACTTTATATATGTATGCAATATTATATATTAATATATATACTTTCATATACACTATAAATGTATCCACTATATTTTTAAATCTAGTGGCCAATGTTCTTGGATAATGGGTCTTGACCCCAGTTTATTTTGATACAAAATTTTATATGTATATTCATTAAATGTATGAATTAAAAAATTTATAGATGTAAAAAATGATACTTTTTATGCCTAATTCATGTAAATTATTGGTATATATCTATGGGTATATATATATATTGATGAAATTTAAATATTGTTAAACCAAATTTAATGAATAAGAACAAAAATGTATGGATTCCAAACACTTGAAAAAATACTCTAAATATGTGGTTATATATTTTTTAAACTTCTTAATAGTTAATGCAAAGAGACCCTTCTTAAAATAATTTTTCATCCATATGGTTTTTTATTGAAGAAATATTCATCCACATGAGTTCATAATAACATAATCTATTGTCGAATTGATCAGAATTATTAATATTTTTCATTTTATATATAAGAACATAATATATCTACTGACTAGAATAATAATATTTTTATGGATTATTTGACATTAATACAAGTCTATTTTTTGACATTGATGTTACTATGAAAATGGTCATGAAAGTTCAAGATGAAATTTTATATTTTCCAAAACTATTTTAGAAGTTAAAAGACATGTACATATATTACAATTTATGGTAGTTATACCAAATTAACAATGTTATTGTACATAAAATTACCATATAACTTGACTTCTGGTAATGGATAGAGTGAAAAAATAAATGTTTAAGTACATTACCTCTGGATAGATATGTTAGTATATGATAACAATATTTTTTTCAATCATGTGAAGTTAAATAACTTTTCTGTTTCATGGATACGAACTCTAAAAATATATATGTCTATCCAAATGTGTGCATATTATTTTAAAAAAAAATTAGGGTTCTCTCAAAAAAATTCATAAGTTCAATTTATCTTAATGCAATAATGATGATCCAATTCCTCTAAAATTGAAATATTATTATCCAATCATTCCATGTTTTAAAGTATTATATTAAAGTGAGGGGACTTCATGTCAAGATGTGGTACATAAATAATACAATTAAATATGGGAAACATCAACTCCAAATAGATTCTCTTCAATGGAATAAAACTGATCATGTGTATCCCGGATATGAAAATGAGAAAAGAAACCCCTAGTTTTCATTTTCTAAAGATTCCTTTTGTGGTATAATTTATCACTATAAGTATATGGAAACTTCTATTTTTTAAATTATAACATTCCACCATGGTTATAAAAGAATCAATAGTACATCATTTTTTTCTTATTTAAAAAGGAAAACATATTGGTATTGCTACTGATATTAATATAGATTTATTGGATGAAGTTTCAAAATTAAATTGGGATATAGTTGTTATGATGTATGATGACCCATGTTGTTCGGGTAGATAAATGAGTTCCCTATATATAGTAATCATCCATGGTAAAGCATTAAATAAATTTCAGTTTGTCCTAACTTTTATGAAGGTGTATTCTCAATTAGGATAAAATTTTATTTTAAGATAGTGTTTTTTAGATATCATAATTTTTTTAATTTATGACAAATATATAAATCATGGAAAAAAATATTCAATAATAAGTTAGAATAATTTCTAACATATCCTCTATTAAAAATTGATGAATATTTAAAGAAGGTAAAATAAATTTTACCTATTTCTGGTAAACCTTTCTCAAAAAAACATCAAAAACATGTTTGAAAAACAAATCATTTTTAATTGAATTAACATATTGGAATTATATGTATGCTATAAATTTTCTTAATCTCATAAATATATGAAAAAAATATATTATATTATCATTGGAGTGTTACTAAATTCAATAGTAATGATAAAAGAAGTGATCAAGGCTATGTTAGACGTGATTTATATGGAAATATAGGAAGGGAATGTGTTTTTGAAGAACATAAGTTGAAATTTTCTTCTTCTAGTGGATCATAATATTTATAAGAATGTGATATTTGAGTTTTCAACCATTCTATGTGGAGTAATGTTTCTATTTGGGTATTAATAAAATTTGAATAATATTATATCATTGAATTATATATATTTAAATTGTTTAGAAACACATGACATTCCTTTTTTTATATGATATTTAAGACCAAATGTTAAAAAAATTATTTTGAGGAAAAATCACAGAGACATAATAACCAAGCTTTGATTATTTTTCAAAGAAATATCTTGTGATGTTATATACCTAATGAAGTTTAAAGAAGTTAATAAAGATGTTTTTTGTAAAACTATAAAAAGTATTCATGTTCTTCCAAATATAATTCTGTAGTATAATGACTCACTAATTGGTTCATGGGTTAGATAGATCTAACTATGTGTTCTGATAAAATTATGTAAAATCCACCCCATTCAATGTTATATTAAGATATAAAAAGGGTATGCTAAAAATATCATATGACCACAATGTTGATTTAAGGAGTGCCAAATTATTGAATAAGTTATGGAATTTATTACAAAATATGTATTTGATCGGAATACCATTGGGTTACAAAAATTACATTACATTTATTATTTTAAGGTTGAGGAAATTTCAAGAAGTTATATTTTTACAATACCCATCATAGGATTGGAGAAGGATCGTGTTTATGTTTTACATAATACTATATAGGTTTTCCATATGTTGAAACTTATAAATAAAATCTTAATAATTTAAGTATAGTAAATAATATTTCATATATATTAAATATACATAATTAATAGTTAATAAAATAGGTTGAGGCCATTTTTTAAAGGGTTTATTTGAAAATATGAAATCAATTTTTATAAGAGAACAATTTTTAGAAAGAGGACTAAGAGTATATGTGTTTTCATGTAATGTTTTCATAATTAATTTTCATAAATTAAATAAAATGATTAATGTACTGTGATAAAAAATTGGGGAGTTACCCTTATCTACTAAGAAATTCATATATTTGGTACTAGGGATAGATATCCTATTTAGTTGAATATCTGTTATGAATTCTAAAATGTAGTGTAGATGGATTATAAAACATTACGCGTGTTACTTATTCAATAAAAATGGTTTGATAACTAGATTTACGATACTGTTTATGACATGGGATACATTAAAGTGGTCTTCAAAATATAATGGTACAAGGATAAACCATCTATAAAAGAGTCAAATGTTTTATGAGTATTTTATAAAATAGATCCCATAAACAAAAAAATAGTATATTTATCTATTAGATTCTAAAACAATTTTAGAATTGAAAGAAAATTTCATAGAGGATAATATCTTCATTGGTATGTAATAATTTAATATTTTCTCTAATATTTATAATTTCATTTACATTAAAGGGGTATATCATGAGGAAATTTATTTAATTATTGGAGTGAGTAAATTTCTTAAACTACTAAAGATATCAAAATGTGTATAATGAAAAAAAATTCCCTAAAATATTTTATATATACAGTATATTTTCTTCTGAATATTATGTCTATAATGACATTTTTACATATTTTAATATTTTTTTATAACATTTCAATAAAGAAATATAGTATGAATGTACCAATTTTACCCATACTATTGAAAAATATAGAAATGAAAATTATGAAATGAAACGTGTTTAAGGTAATAAAATTGTTATAGGTGCGTAATTTGTTGATAGTGAAAAATATAAAATAAAATGATAAATCTAAAATAAGAAAATAGAATTATCATATTATAGAGTTTTTTAATTTTATTAAGAAGAGAAGTATATGTAACATATTCATGGTGGGATAGAAGTTTTTTGGTAAAACTACTAATCCAAACAACTCGATTTTCATAGTTACATTGGAATTAGTAAACGAATTTACATTTCAAATGATATAGATACATTATAAAATATTGTGCTTAAAATAATAAAAACTATTTGGGTGGGCATTATGATGACATTTTAATACATGTTATATATATTTTACAAAAAAAATACAATGAAATATTTTTTATGATTTTTTTATAGAGTACATTAATTTAAATAAACTCTATGAAAAAAATTATCTTAAGGGTATATATACGGAGTAATAGATAATTTAAATTGATTTTTTCCACAAAATAACATATTATTTCTAAGAGGGAAATTAATTCTCACCCACTATTATTATTCCAAAATATCATAAACTAAGAAACTGAGGATAGTTTCATTTGAAATCATCGTGAATATTTATTTATGGTACACTATTATAACACCCTATCTATTTTTTATGTTCATTTTTATCTTTATTTTAGTAGAAATTGTGTATTATAGCTATTTAACAGTATTATAGGTTTTGGTAGTGCCTCAGGGGTCTCTTTTGTTAAAAGGAATCTAGTTCTTAGACATCTATCACATTGAACTACGCCTCTATGTATCTGATATTCAAGTATCGGGTACTTTGTGGGGGTGGGTTGTGGGGAAGTTCCTATAGGTAAGCTATATTGTTGTCTCTGACCCTAGATCTGGTGCTTGAGCTCTATCGGGAACCCCGTAGATGGGTGGTGGGTACCCAATAGATACCTACTATTTTTATTATTGAATATATTGAAATAAATAGTTTTAATTTTATTAAAATAAAATCCTCTCCCCATACCTCATTTACTCCAACTAAACACCATCTTATCCTCCTCTCATGTTTATCTACCTCTCAATGATGGATTTCATATGATATTCATTATATTTTGATATTATTAACCAAATTTGTTTTTCATAGGTAAGGATACCCTTAATATTCCTTATATTTTAGTTTTCATTCATTTTTTCACCATCTTTCATCTACCATGCATAATTTTTTGTTTTGTTTTCTTTTTTTTTGTAATTGTCCTTTTTGGCCAAAAAAAAATCGTCGTATCCAATGCGTAAAACCCTCTGATTTCCATGTAGGTGTTCCCAAACATTCCTCTTTGTATTTCCATGTGTGTATTATGTTTTATAAAATACAAGAATCGCCATATTATGTAAATTCCATGTATATAAATTTACAATTTAATAATTCCTTGACTTTGTTATAAATAGATGTTAACCAGTCTATTAGAGGTACCCATAAGTGAAGAGTATCGATGAAATGGTCTTCATTGACATTTATATTTGTCGTGGTAGTTATGTAATCTTGAAATTGGAATTACAATGGATACTGTATGATTAAACATGAATTTAGGATCCTCTTACGGTGTCATAAGATTTTACTTGGTGGGTAACAACATGTGTTTGGCATTGTTTGGGGATGTTTTAGCCTAGGTACAAGCCTATGGGTGGGTTATTGGCCTGTTTGAATAACCCTTTATCCATTGAATAATTTTGAATTATATATATTAGTATTATATGATAAATTATTCAATGTTATTAATATCTAATATATTAGTGGTATATGATTCACCATGAAACACGATCTTGTGGTTCATGATCAACTATATGTGGTTTGATGGTATCTAATCCACCTATATTGAGTTGATTCTTAATAATTCACCATGAGTCTGATGTATCGATAATACATCATCCACCTAGATATTTTTAATAGTGGTGTATCACCCACCCATAAATTTTTCTTGATGTAATTCCTACCATGGAATCAATATTTTTGTTATATCTTCTATCAATAGAAGTTATCTTGGTGGTGAAACAACCATTTAGAGACTCCTATCAGTGGAACCTCATCCACCATGGATTTAGTAATGGTGCTATATCATCCATATATTGGATATCTTGATAGTGAATTATCTATATAGGGATAAGTTTTGTTGTTATAACATCTAATTATAGTAGGTGATACCTCGTCAACGAAGTGATGCCTTATTTTCTATTTTGGTTTAGATTAGTAATGTATCATTAAACAGTTAGGGGATGCAATTTTCCCATGACAAGGGACTTGTAATTTAGATATCCATTTCTGTTATTGTTATTATTTTCACCTAGTTTTATATTATCTTCTTATGAGAGATCATGTTTTGATTTTATAACTACTATGACAGGTATAGTAGAAAATTTTGATATAGCATGTCGGTTGTTCATTATAGTTGAATGAAACATAGTTGTGAGGAATTTATTTTTGTTACTATTATATTTTACTGATTATTTATAGAGATTTCATAAACTATGATTTATGGTTATCTAAACCTAAGAGTGTTTAGTCTCCCCCTGATATTCATTGACCCTCATCGTTAGTTAGTATCTTCTAGAATTGGTGGATATACAACTGATATTTCTATTAGCATGAATCTGTCATGCTGGAGAATAATCTTCTCCGGGTTAATATAATTGTGAATAATTTTAATTTGTCAAAAATATTTATATATTAACTTTTTCATAAAACTTAATTTATAAAATATTAATTAGTTAAAAAGATAAAAGAAATTTTTTCACACCACCATACCCCTACTGTAAATTAAGGATGTTGTAAAATAAAATTCAAAAATAAATGGTATATACATTAAAGTTACATTTAACATTGATGTGATATAAATATAAAAATATTTGTTTTAATATATTAATAAGAATACTAAAACGTTAGAATCTCTATTAACCTCTATAACACATCATTTGTTATCAAAGGAAGCTTGTGTAAATTAAAAAGTAGAAATAGTACATGAAAACACCCACAATTATTGAAATCATGTGTATGTATAAAATAAATAAAATTTATTTTGATTTAATATTTAGTAAACTAGGCTTTTCACTTAAATTTATTTATATTAATCTCGAATGGAAATAATATGATTCAAATATCATAGGTGAATATGAACTACTTATGATCTTTTTTAAGAATCTAGGAAATTACAATAACTTAGAGTTATGAGTTTTATAGTCCCCTACAATACTATTTTAGGAAACAAAAAAACATAAGTGTGGTATAAAAGAAAAATTATATATTTGAATAAAAGGATTAAGCCTTAGAGGAAAATTGAAATATGGAAAATGAATTAATAGAACATTACCTTGGATTTGCTCAACAATAGTCAATCAATAATACAATAACTATATTACATAGAGTGACATACCCAAGTGTTTTGGGTATCCATTCCCTTATATTACCTACCATACCTAAGTTAATCAAGGCTTTCATAATATATTATTCTAATTTTGACAAAAATATATATTAACATATTCCATGTATTAAAATATTACAAAGAGAATTTTATTTGGAGTGAAATTTATTATCACACACTCATCGCCTTTTTTTAGATGTAAAGTTCACAATATCCATGATTCTACCCAAAGTAATATACAACTACCAATAAATCACACAATCATATGGTTCATATATCTCATAATGAAATAACAAAACTATGTGTTTCTCATGATGATATTAATATTTACATGATTGACCATGCTATAAGAACTTTTTCATCATGGAAAATTAATCATATAATAAAACATTACTATAAAGGGGTATGTTATATTCTTATTATGGTAAATTCAATATGTATTGAAATGAAAGAAAATGATCAAAACTAATGTATATAATAAAAAAGGAGAAATATAAATGTAACAACCCAAACTTTTATCAATGGAATTTATCCCTTCTTATAAAAATGTCATATAGTTTGAAGCACATAAAATAACTTAGACACCATAATAAAAGCTTTATGAATGAGGAATTAATTATATAAGAGGAATTTAGAAAAGTTAATGATCTTATACTATTGAAATAGTAACAAGACCTTAGGAATAGGAATATGATCCTTATGAATAGTAAATTAGAAAAATGAATATTGAACTCACCCATTAAAGAGTGAATTAAATTTAGGCATCTTATACGTGAATATATGACTTAATTAGATAATAGTATATGTAAGTAAATATTTTCAAAATAATTAATTAAGTGTTTGTTTTTTTATAAGTGATAAATAGTTAATTACATTTTTATAATTATTTGAATAATTTAAAAGAAAATTTATTGTCATAAAACGTATTCCTAAATTATTATTTTGATTTCTTATTGTTTTATGATAATTTTGTGATACTTAATACAATTTTTCAAAGTGTTATAAAATATTTAATAATTTTAAAAATTGATTTTTCCACGTAAATGATGATTTTAAATAACAATTAAATTAATCATATATAGACAAAATTCATAAAATGGAGCTTATTTTTTAATTCTTCACCTCAAAAAATGGTTAGCGTTATTTTTTTTATTTTTCTGAAATACATGAATTTTTTGTGAATAGTGAAAAATGATAATATAAAAATTAAGATATATACATGAATTATATATTCATTGATGATATTATACTGATTTAAGAACAATTTTTTCGAACTCACATGATCAAATTACTTTTTTTAGTCTTCGAATCATTACTATTTCATATCTTTTGTAAAAATAAAAAACTAATGGGTATAATATTGAGAAAACACCCCTCTCATCCACTATAAATACTACTCCTCACCCCCTATTCTCATCAAACCACTCATGGTTTTAGACTTGCCTAAATTCATCCAAATACTCTTTCTAAGTCCCCCCAATGTCTAGGAGCTCTTGATCTCTTCAAAACACCAAAACCTTATCCCTAAAAATGTCCCCAAGGAGGATAAATCCAAGATGTAAAATGATCTTCCCTTTTTTCTTTTAAATTCTTTTTCAATTTAATTTCTTTTTCTATACCCTAATATCCTCATCAAAATTCCATTTTAAATTATATTACCTTATATATACTGTAATAATACTAGGATAATGTATGATCCATCAATAAACATCTCCCTCCCTCTCTTTAATTTTTAAAAATGGAATTGTCGCTCGTGATGTGCCTATTTACTGACATCGTGGGCGATGCACTTCTATTTTCATTCAATGACTTAAAGCATATAAATAAAATCGTTAAATGGTTGAAAACATATTTTAATGTTTTTGACCTCTTTTATGTGCTGCAACTAACTAATATATATAATACTAAATGATAAAACAAAACAACTTCATAGCGATCAAAAAAACCTCCCAAATTAACCAAAAACGATCATCATAAACATTTATCTAATGATTAATCTTCATGATATATAAATAAATTAATTTTTATATCATTTAAACTCATGTAAGTTCATTTATAATATATAATAGAAATTCTTGACATTTCTCCGCATCTTATAAGAATATTCGTTCATGTATACAAGTGAACTGATCATTAAAACTAAGAAAAAAACCCCCCCTAAGGGATGTAATTAAACTCTATAACTCATAAAAAAGACCATAATTTAATGTAATAATACCATAACGAAGCAAATTAATTTATAAAAGTTTGTTTCTTTGTTAATTAATGAATCAAATGTAAATATACATGATTTTAAACCTAAAAAAGCATTCAGATACAAGGTAAAGGGCATTCTCCAACCCAACTCTATTTCTTGGGGTTTTCCATATTTCGCCAAATTTCTAGTTTTTTTATCACTTAAATATAATTTATTAGTCATTATATTAACTTTTTACTTGGATATATATGTTTTCTAATTGTGTTTATCCTAATAATAATTTTTTTACAAAAAAAAAACGCTTCTTTTAAAATAAAACTCTCCTTTAACTTTTTGAGATTGTATTCACTCATGTTTTATGATCAAGTATGCTATTCCCTCTATCTTTTTGAAACAAAAGTTTATTAATGTATCATTTATTGAATAAAACTCATTCATTTCCTTGGGTTATATTATTTCCATGATTGATATACGTTCAATGTGGCATGAATGCTTATGAAAATGTTGTAATGATATGGGTGCACAAAGAATTATATAGTTATCCAATGCATTGGGTAATGTAATTAATCTCATTATTTAAAGATAAATATGTATTAACATGAAGCTATAATTATTAAAAACTGTGTTTTGTAGTTTACCACTTAGAAATTATGTTTCTTTTTTATGAATTTCCACATTCTATTCCTTTATCTAATCATTCCTCTCATGATTATGATAATGATGTTGTGATTATACTCACCCCATTTTATATTATTTCTTATTCTTATCTATCCTATTACTGGGATTTTATCTCACCTATTTTTGATTTATATCCTCTAGTGACTACTTATACTAAGTATAATTCAAGGTCCAATGAAAATCTAGATAATAAGGAATTAAATAAATGTTTTTATTTTATGTTTTAAATGTTATGTACTATCCTAGTTTTCTGAAGAAACTAAAATATTTTATCTCGGTTGATTAATTCTATTATGTTCTTTATCATTAAAATGATGAAATACTAATTTAAGAGAAATTAGGGTCACAATAGTTATTAATAGGGAATGGTTAAATTTATTTGGGAATTAAGATTAGTGAACCTTATTAAAAACCGTTAGTATGAGACTAAGTATATATAAGCACAAAATAAAATTATCTAAACATACAGATCCCATAAGATATAATTTCAGTCTTAACTTCAAGAAGGAATCAATTATATATTTATATATTTTTTACTTAAATTTTGTTCTAACATTTTCTATTTTATAAAATGGTGGGAACCAGGAGAAACAAGGCCAACAACCCATGTGAGGGGCAATGCAGTGGTTTCCCAAATGACATCCCCAATTCATTGGGAGGTGGAGTTCATAATTTCATGGTGATTATTACCCATCAATCTCAGGTTAAGAAAAATAACCAAAATAATGTAGAATTTCCTCCTTTACCTAAGTGGGAGAAACTAGTTATCGATTGTTTTATGTGGTAATGACCAACAACATTTAATGGATTTTTAAATCCAGTAGTTATAGAAATGTTGGTCAACACAATGGATAAGATCGTTTATTTACTTTGCTATTCATAGATAAATAAGGTAACTCTGGCCATTTACTATCTAGATGGAGAGGCTGATCAATCATTGGAATTGATTATGAACACCATTTTGATGGACGAAATTGAACATATGTAGTTGGAAGACCTTAATATAATTTTTCTTAATTGGTATTTACCAAAACAATATACATACGAAGATGGAGAGAGAATTCATAGAGTTAAAAAAAATGAAGGAGTGTCTTACATGACCTATGATGAAAATTTCACACGGCATTCAAGGAATGATTTTTGTTTTCTTATCAAAAATATATCAAAATTGATAGATTCATTAATGGATTAGAAACACACATTCAGAATGCTCAAGAAATTTGTGACATTGGGAGTTATGAAGAAGTTGTTTGATGTTATCTTAAATTGGAGATAGAAATTGTATAATGGTCTCATGGGTATGGTGATATGAAAATAAATGATTATTTTCAACCTGCAGGATCTAATGATAAATGTGGAATGAAAACTCAATAACCCACATGCCAAAAATTTTGGAAGACGCATCATGGAAACTTCCTCAAAGAGAAAGATGAAATAATTTATGTTTGGGATAGAAGGACACTAGGATCATGAATATCAAATATACATGAGAATGTAATAGAATATGGTGGAAGAAAGGAGAGAACCACATATGTTACAATGCTAGAACTGTTAAGAGAAAGGGGCCTATAGAAGCCTATGAAGTAAACCTTGACTCCTTAAGTGTAATCAGCATTATTGTCTACCAAATAAAAAGTAGAAAAACAAGGATCATGCCATCAATACTGCAGAAGTGGAGAAATAACATGAAGTTATATGGGCTATACATCTTATTCACTCATCAATAGAGAAATTATTTTTTTGATTCTATTTATACACATTCTGTTATATCTTATATGTTTGCTATAACTATTCAATTGAATCCCCAAAACATAGAAATAGATATATCCATAAAAACACCAAGTGGTGCTTTCATTGAAACCCGTGTTCTGGAATCTTCTCTTGTTGGATTATGTGGGATGATTCTTCCACTGAATATCATGATATATACCTTAGTGGAATTCAATGATATAATGGGAATAGATTAGCTCTCATTATATGGTGCACAGATAAACTGTTAGGAAAAGGAAATATCTTTTCATATTCCAAACAATCCCATGCTACTCTATAAAGGGAAAAAATTTCATGAATCTCTTTTGGAAAATACTTCATCAGTTTGGGTGTTAAATCCCTGTGAATAAGCATACCATGCTCAAATGGCTGAGTCAATTGAAGTAGTCAAACTAGGGTAAATTCCTATTCTGAGGGAATAAAGTGATGTATTTCTCAAAGAGTTACCTAGAATCCCCATAGATCATGAGGTAGAGTTATCAATATAACTCATACTGAGATATACTCCCATCTCATAGTGTCCCTATTGTATGGATCCTATCAAACAATAGAAGTTAAAGAAGAAACTACAAGTGAATTTGGGGAATGGGTTCATATGCCCTAGTGCATCACCATGGGGTGAACCAGTTCAATTTTTGAAGATGAAGGATGGATCAGTGGATAGTTTTATAGAATATTCGTAACTCAATAATATTTTCATATTGATCATGTATACCCTTCCAAGGATTCATGACTTTTTTCGATCAATTTTGAGGATCTCAATACTTATCAAAGGTGGATCTTCATTCTAGATATCATCTGTTAAAGGTGAATAATTAAGATATTCAGAAGGCTTCCTTCTGTACAAGGTATTAGAACTATGAGTTTTTGAGGATTCCCATTATACTTACTAATTCCCAATCAAGCATCATGTATTTTGTAAGTATAATCTTTAGACATTACTTTGAAAAAAATTTGTTAGTTTTTATCAATGATATTCTGATATAATCTATGATAAAATAAGAAAATAAATAAAATCTAAGTCTTATGTTCGAATCATTAAGGAAGGGGATATTGTATTCCATGTTATGAAAGTGTGAATTTTGGATGAATAAAGTCACATTCATGGGACATGTGATCACAAGTGAAAGAATTTCTGTGGATCCTTTAAAAACAAAGGAAATTGAGGAATGGCCCAGACCCTCTAGTGCCAAATAAATCCATAGATTTCTTAGATTATATGGGTAATACAAGTTTTTTTTTATAAATGTATCACAATTGTCAATACCACTAACTATATTAATAATGAAATGGGAAAATTATGTCTAGATTGAATAATATGAAGAAAGATTTTATGATCTAAAGGGAAGGTGGATCACTGAACATATACTCACATTACCAAAGAGTGGTGAATTTTTTTTGATATAACATGATAATTAAAATAAGGTATTGTTTTTTTTACTCATGAAAAATGATAATTTGATAGCCTATGCCTCATGATAGTTGATGATCCATAAAAATAAATACATGACATATTTTCTAGAGCTTGCAGATATGATTTTCTCCGGGCATATATGGAAACACTACCTCTATGCTGAGAAGTGTGACATATATACTGATCATAAGAGGCTAAATTATATATTCAATAAAAAGGAGATCAACATGTGTCAAATGATATGGTTAGAGATAATCAAGGACTTTGATTTTTCTATACACTATCATCTTGTCCCGGAAAACAAGTTAGCTGGTCCTCTTATGAGAATATAAACTGCTAATATATCCATGGAGTAGATTGATAAAGACCCTATCTTCATCGATATTAAAAGGATATAATTGGGAATTATAAGGGTATGGAATAAATTCTCCATTTCCCAAATTATTTCCCATCCATTTATCTAATACAAGATTAAAAAGTCACAAAGGGATGATTTGGAGCTATAAAAGAAGGTTAATGCAGTAAAGAAAGGGAAGATGCAAGAGTTCTATATCGATGATGATGGTGTGACTCAGTTTGGAATGAGTATTTTTGTGCCTCTATCACCTATGATAAATAAGCATCTATTTTATAATGCACATAACTCACCATTCTCTATCTATCCTGGGAGTATAAAAATGTATTGTGATCTCTGACAATACTTCTGGGGTGACAACATGAAGAAGGAAGTTGGTAAGTATATCTCAATGTGATTTATATGTTCACATGGTAAGGAAGTTTGATACAAGTCTAAAGGGATGATGTAACCATTACCTATACTCATATTGAAACGGGAGAATGTCACCATGGACATTTTCATAGGTCTCTCGAAGAAAGATAAAGGAACTAATGTGATATGGGTTATGGTGGACAGTCTCCCCAATACTGGTCACCTTATCACTATTTGGGAATATCACTCACATGAACAAAATGCAATGATATTTGTGAATGAAGCAGTTAGACTGCTTATGGTTCCACTCTCAATTATCTCTGATTGTGATCTGAGGTTCAAATCTAAATCCACAAGTAGTCATCAACATTATTTGAGTAATTAATTGAATTTCATCATGGCCTATCACCCCAAACTGATGTACAATATGAATGGAATATACATTCACTCGAAGATATGATAATATATTTATCTTTGTAATTAAATGTTCGATGGGATTAGCATATCCCATTGGTTTATTTCTTATATAATAATAAATTCCACTAGAGTATTCAGATGGATCCATATGATGCTCTATATGCAAAGGGATATATAACTCCAGCCTTTTGAGATGAATTTGGTGAAGGAAATATATATGGAAATGATCTTGTGAAAGATATTATGGAGAAGGTTCAACTCATCTAGCAACATATCAAACCTATTTATACTTGGAAAAAGATCTTTACTGACAACCATCGAAGGGACATAGAGTTATCCATTGGAGATAAAGTCTTCGATATAATATCACCAAGGAAGAGAGTAATGTGATGTGGAAGGAAAGGGTATCTAATCCAAAGGTACACTGACCCATTTGATATCCTTTATCACATAAGATTTGTGTCCTATCAACTTTCACTTCCCCTGAATATGTATCAAGTTCATGTTGTGTTTCGTATGTCACTCCTGAGGAAGTACATATCAGATCCCTCAATTGAACTAAGCTCAGAGGTGGTATAGCTAGAATATAATATCTCCTATGAGGAGAAGCCAGTGAAGATTCTATGGTGGAGAGATAAGAATCTATGCGGCAAGACAACCCACCTTGTTAAAGTGTTGTGGAGGAACCATAAAGAAGAAGAAGAAACAAGGGAACCATAGGATGCGATGAAGGATAAGTACCCTCACATGTTTATGTAAAATGAAAATTTGATGGTGAAATTTCAAATGGGCGGAATAATGTTATGACCCAAACTTCTATCAATTGAATTTTTCAAGTATTATAGTAATTGAGTATAGTATGAAGTACATAAAATTACATAAACACCATTATAAAATTTTTATAAATGTGGAATTAATGAAATAAGAGGTATTTCTATAAGCTAAAGAACCAATACCAAGGAAATAGTAACTTGACCATAGGAATAGTTATATAACACTTATGAATAGTAAAACGAACAAGTTAATAGTGAACTCATCCATTAAAGTATAAATAAATTTATGAATCTTATTAGTGAAAATATGATTCAATTAGATCATAGTATAAGTAAATATATCAAAAATTATTAATTAAGTGTTGCAATTTTTATAAGTCATTAATATTAAATTAAAATTTTATTATTAAATTAAGAATTTAAAAGAAATTTAATATTCATAAACATTATTCAAAAATTATTATTTGAATTTTTTATGGTTTTATTATAATATTATGATACCTTAAGTAAATTTTCAATGTCTAATAAAATCAGTTAAAATTTTAAAATCATTATTTTAAAAGTAAATAATGATCTTAGTTATGAACATAATTAACCATATTTAGAAAATTATATCAATAATATATAGTTCATTTTTTAATTCTACATGTAGAAAAATAGTTAAGGTGAATTTTAATGTTTTTTCTAAAATACGTGATTTTTTTCTAAATAGTGAAATACGATAATATACAAAATAAGTTAAATACCTGAATTAAAGAGTCACAAATGATGTTCTTTAGATGTAATAACTATTTTTTCTAACTCACATACTCATATGACAATATTTTTCAATGGAACCATCACTATTTCTTAACTTGTAGAAAAATAATAAACTAATGAATATAATATTAAAAAACACCCCTCTCCTCCACTATTAATACCACCCCTCACCCCCTATTCTCCTCAATCCTAGGAAGCATTTATACTTTCCAAAATTCTGAAACATACTCTTCTATAGTAACTCTCCCAAGTCCCGAGCTATTTTTCTCACCAAAAACCAAATCCATAGCCCTAAGGATGCTATCAATGAGCATAAATCCAATATATACAATACTCTTCCATTTTTCCTTCAAATTTCTTTTTAATTTTATTTATTTTCTTATTCTATCCTCACATATCTTCATAAGAATGGAATGATGAATTCCATTAACTTAGATAGAGTGTAATTATACCACACTATTTTAATATTCATCATTAAACTATTCCCTCCCTATATTTTATTTTTAAATATGGAATCATCGCTCGTGATTTTCCAATTTTCAAACATCGTGGGCGATGCACTCCCATTTTCCTTAAACAACTTCAAGAATGTAAATAAAAATAGTAAATGGATTAAAATAGATTTTAATTTTTATGTTGAAACCTCTTATATTATATGGAAATATCTTATATAAATAATAAAAAATTATAAAACAAAACAAGTTTTTTGTGATCGAAAAAACAAACCAAATTAACCAGAAATGATCATCATAAACACTTATCTAATGATTCATCCTTATAGTATATAACCAAATTAATTATAAGATAATTTAAACTCCCGAAATATCATAAATAACATATAATAACTATTATGTATATTTATCCTCATTTTACAAGAACTTCCATTCATGTATACAAGTGAACTGATAATTAAAAATAAGAATACAAACACTCACGAGTGATTTAATTAAATTCTATAACTCATCCAAAATACGAGAATTGATTGCAATAATACCATTATAAATAAAATTCATGTATAAAAAGATGTTAATTTGATAATTAATTAATCAAATATGATTATAAAATATATTAAGGTGAATAAAACATTATGATACAATGTAAGGGGATTTCTCAAAAAAACTTTTTTTCTTTGGGTTTTCCATATTTCACCACATTTTCAATATGGATAGTGCTTAAATATAATTTCTTTATCATTATCAAACGTTTTATGGGATATAAATGTTTTCTAAATGAAGTTATGAAAAATAGTATATTTTCCAAAAGAACTATTCTTTTAAAATAAAAACACAACTTTTACTTCTTGAGATTGTCTTCACTCAAGTTTGATGATCAAGTATGTTATTCCCTCCTATTGGGAAATAAAGGTTTATAAATTCATGCTTTATTAAATAATAATTCTTAATTTATATGGGTTGTTTTATGTCCAATATTTATATACATTCTATGTTTTATTATTGATTATTAATGTGCTAAAATTAGACGGGTGTGCTCAAAATTATATAGCACTCAAATGCATTATGTAATGTAAAGACTCTCATGAGTTAAAGTTAAATATGTGTGACCATAATGATAGAATGTTCAAAACAATGTGTGTTAGTTTACCACTAAGATATTATGTTTCATTTTTATACATTCCCATATTCCATGCATTTATCTAATGATTCTGTTCATGATGATCATGATGATGTTATGATTATGATCAACCCATGTTATATTGTTTGACATTCTTATCTATCCTCTTAATTGGATTTTAGCTCTCTATTTTTTGATATATAACCACATTTGACTACATGTAAAAAGAGTAATTCTGGGGCCAATAAGAATCTAGAGAAGAATGAATTATATAAATGTTTATGTTTTATATTGTAAATGTTAGGTATGGTCCTATTTTTCCTAAGAAACTAAATCTTTGGATACTGGTTATGTAATGATATTATATTTTTTATCATTAAAATGATGTAATATTAATATAGGAAAAAGTAGTTTTTCTATAATAAATTTGTGTCCAATGGTCTAAGGGTTCACATATTGGATTAGACAACCTTTCTAAGGATACATTTAATCCCATTAATAGATATGGTACATTTATTAAAATTTAACATTATTTAAATAAAATTATGAAAAAATATAGAATTTATGAAATTTTATTCTAGAGGAATATGTATGTCTTAGATTCTCTTTGTATTTTTATTTTTCATAGTGTAAATGAAATCCATAAAAAATTTATATGCCTTTGTTTTGAATTTATACACTAGGTGTTTTTTATAATTATTATATACAATAATATATATAATATGTTAATTATAATTATTGATAATTAATATATTTTATATATATTTTAATTAGAATTTTTTAAATGAATAAATATATGAAAAATAATTTTTCATTTTTGAATCCTCATGTTACTTTTTATAATGAAAAAATAATAATTAATTCGAAAGAAATTGTAACAAAATGTTTTTCATGGGTGCGGTGAGATCACTTAGAGGGGGATGGAAAAATCATTCATCTCTTTTATATTTATTAAAACTGATTATTCAATTCAACCTATATAAATAGTCCAAGAATCAATCCTTTCCTCTTATTATCTCTTAGTTCAACTTAAATATTTAGAGATTAAATGACACAATACACTAATATTTATATGGTTCATCCTTGAAGGAATAATCCATTCTCTGTTCAGGTTATGGTCCGAGTCCTTGGTTTTCCATTATCAATCACATGATTTAATTGTAAAAGATAATTTTTTAAAATATCTTTGAAAATTATAATGAAATAAACCTAAAAAACCACATGATATTTTTTTCTTCAAGTGTCCACATTATCCATGTCTTAATGGGTTTTTTCTACTAGATTCCTAGTAGATTAATACACCTCCTATAAGGACTCTTGAAACCTCCTTGTAGGATATTTACACTACCTTAATATAGTCGATCAGAGTTACTCCAAAAATCCAAATTGAATTTTTTTACAATCTAACTCTCTCTGGATGAAATGTGTTTCGGCATTATTCTATTTCAATATTGTACATCCTATTTCTTCTTTGAGGATAGGTTCTCTTTTATCACTATAAAATCATAGTTTAAGTGTTGGAAAATTATTAAATTATTGATGCATAGAAAATTTTGAAGGAAATTATCCTCATCTAATCCTTCTTCTTTAGTACATAAGTGTTTCCTCAATGTTTTAGTCGATTCACACTCTATACACATTTGAACATATTCCCTTGTTCAGTTGTATAATATCTCTCTCATTATCCTTCATATTATTAGTTTCATTCTTATTTATATAGATATTAATTATTATTATTTATATTTTTGAATCATGGAAACCTTATCTATTTTGGAATTATTATATTTAAATGTTTTACACTGGATATATTTTATAGTAAAATAATCCTTTAAAAACATTTTATGACACTAATTATGGGAGTATTATGAATCCAATTGATCTCTCATGATATTTTATTTTTTGTGGTATCAATTCCACTACCCTCTTTGTATATTAAAGTAATGCCAATAATGTGTTGATTTTTCTCTCATTAAAACATAACCAAAAATATATCCATGATATCCAATGATTTTCACAATTTATGAAGTAATTTAAATCACTAAAAAATCCTCTAAAATAATTTCTTTATGAGATATACACATTCATAGAACTGTGATATTGATTATTTTTCCAAAGTGTGGAACTCACTCATCTTACCAGTACCTCCCATGATTTTTTTCATTCAATATCAACTTAGATAATGATCCATATAAATGATCATGATGTTTGAATCCATGAAGTTGATTATAGAGATTATCTAGTTTATTATTCTTTAAAGTTTCAAAACTATAGAAACTCAAAATACCTTTACCCAAGTCGAGAAGAAGTTAATATAGATGTTATTTCTTATAATGTAGGTCCATTTTACCCTTATGCAGCCTTCAAACTATTGTAGTTACCTTATCACAATGACCAGACTACCTTTACGTAACACCTATTTTTCTGTGTTACCATTGCATAGGTAACTATTTTACGAGTTTTTCCTTGGTGAAATATCATATATCACAATATTTTTTTTCCCTGAATATCCCAAAATATATATATTTAAATATTATATATTAAATAAAATATCTTATGGTCATAAAACAAATAACTTTATAAATGTTTGAAAACGTCCTCAAATAAAATAAAATATCATTATTGATATTTTATTTTATATTAAATAAAATATCTTATGGTCATAGCCTATGTATAAATGTGGTAATCTCAAATATAATATATCATTTATAAAAGTCTTAAACATAAAACAAATAACTTTTGATATGTTGATATTTTACAGGATGTATGAAAACGTCCTCTGAAAAATTATAAAACACTCCAAAATAAAATAGGCACATAAAATATCCTCATTATTGATGAATTTTCTTGTATCTAGATAAATTTATATGCATGACTACAACTTCTTACTCATGTATCCCATATAGATTAATCCCTTATGAAACATTTCAAAAAATATATACATGCGAACAAACTTATATGATTACTCCATATTTGAAAATTCCATTTTTTATTTTTCATATATTTGAAACATAGATAAAATATCATACACACTAAAACAAATATCTAACAAGACTTCAAATCTCTTTAAGGTAAGTTATTTGAACTATATATAGAAAATTTTCTTTTTTTTTTCTTTTTTGGATCTCATCCAGAACATATATATGGAACTCAAATAATAATACAGCTACCCCGTATTATTTTGAACCCTTCTATATCAGCCCAAAACCCTTGAAAAATGAATTAGATAGTGTTCCTTAATTCAATAATAGTTTCTATTAATTCCATCGAATATTAGTTTCACATTTATAATATTTTTGTTTACATTCTTAAATATGTAAATGAGAAGTCTTTCAAGGGAAGCAGATGGTCATCTCATATTCTTTTACATAAAAAATTAAGTTCTCTCACTTATCTCCATCACATATTTAAACCTTATCATAATAATGGAAGCTCATATTATTGAAAAAAATATATAATCCACCGTTAGTAAAAATTATCTTCCCTTTGTAGTCAATGTTAATTCCGCGAATCTCCATTATATAAATATTTTTACTTTAAATCATTTTCTTCTTCTCCTTAAAAAAATAACTGTGTAATATAGTTTTTTAAATGATGCTCATTTTTTCCTCATTCATTTTGAGACAAATTACATTTCTACAATATAAAATCCAACTCTTTAAATCCAAATTTCATACTGATAGAATTGTGATACTAGGATGGAATCACAGAAAGGTTACCCAAGTGCCTTTAGTAGTTTTATTCTAATACTATGTGTCAAACCCAAACATAAAAAATAATATAGAATTCAACATGTCATCAAGAAATTTTTTTAATATTCCATCACGTGATACAACTTCTAAACATCCCAATATTGATATTTTTCATGTGATTTATCAAGAATTAACTATCTTGCAACAAATATATAAAATTCATCAGAAAAATTAAAGAACCAGACATATTAATACATATTTCTCATGATATAAACATCAACCACCACTCCATAATTATAAAATATTTCATTTAATCAATAGATGGAATGAAACTATGATTATAACTCATTCACACACTACTTTTGGTAACCAATACAAATATATAGATTCAGTGAGAATTCACATATTGAAAAAATCCCTTCATATTTTTCTTCTATTACTGGAAGGAATAACATTCATAATCATGGTAGTGACAATACTCCATGATGGAAAACTTATCAGGTTTTATAGGAATGAAATCCTCTTCCACCACTTGATACTTTGATTCTTGAATACCCAAAATATTAGTACACAAAAAATAAATGTTAATAAAGAAGTGATACATTACTCTTTAATGGGAAAATCATTGGTAATACACTCTATGTTTCTTTTCACAATTTTCTTATAATGTCACATGAATCCACATATTATAGATTCTTATACTTTATATTTTAATTTCTTATATATAGGAATGTCATAAAGTCCTTTGAAATATGACCATGGGCCTTGAAATTCAACACATCGTTTCTTTAAATTTATGTTTTCCCTATTTCCCTTCCTTATAAAAATTGTTTTCTTCCATTGGCTAGCGATATTTTCTGGTACCATTTCCACTATATTTTATACATTTTTTATTTTTATAAACATAAGAATTTATTTTGTGCTCCCCAATTATATTTTCAACATCAAAATTTTTACTCAAAGGGTATTTCTTCATTTAATATAACTACTTATTTTATTAATATCAATTCATCCCCTTGATTAATGCATATTATTTTGGAAACGAAATATTATACTAGTAGTTGTAATATTTGAGCCCAAATATTCCACCACACTAGTAATATTACTTAAATCATTCTCATCATCACCATGTAAATTTTTTATTCAATGAAAAGGAAGGCTCAAGAGGAAGTCGTTCCTCCAACCCCCGACATTAATAAATAGACCTAAGGAGGCTATAAATAAAAAAGACCAATGGAATCCCCTCTAATCAGATTGACCACTTAGGGTTTTAGGTTGTCCACGGTGTGAAAGTAAACATCCTCTGAACCAGAAATAACCAGTGATTACATGTGATCTGTGACCTTGTACCATAACGCCACATTTTCTTCACATTAGTGTTATGTCTGAGAATACTCCAGAACTTTTTGATGATGTAGATGATTGACCATAGATATGTATTATAACCATACATTGATTTTTGTAAAATAAAGGAATCAGTTTCATCTTCAAAGATTTCCAAACCCCCCTGAATGAAATGGTTGATCCCTGTTAGCATTGGCATGGCCTCCCCTTAGAGAGAATTCCCCTTACCCTTCCTAACTAAAAAGGCCATGTAGACCAACCCACATGCATCATGCACCACTCATCCACATGTCATGACTACCAAGAAACTAGAACTGTTAGTATTGAGCTTCATACCTCTTGAATGAGGGCTCTACTGGACCTAGTTTCCCCCAATACTATTGCTGGCTCGAGGAGTATCGCATGACCCATCTTTGAACTGGATAAGAGAAGGATAATCCATACAATTTTGCACAATTATGGCCAAGTGGATCCCTAAATTTATCATCCATTCAATGATAGAGAGAATGTAAATTACCCCCCCCCCCTCCATGTTTAAATTTATTTCTCACCTTCAAAAGACACCACCAACCTATATGTTACACCATTGTGCAAGCCAAATTTTTCGGACCACTGTCACCCAATATATGGTACCATATATCTAGGAAGGGGTGGTCCACCATGATATAAGAGGAGATAGTGGTGAACTCAATGAAGAAATTACACACCTCTATCTCCCACCCACTTTCAAAGAAAAAGTCCCATGAACTTTCCTTGATGTGGACTTTACTATAGACACACCTAGAGCCATTATTGATCTCACAGTGCTTGATGTTCTCATAAATTAGAAAAGCACCTTTATTTATCCCCCAAGTAAGAAAATTATATTTAGTTGGAATTGTTTTGACCCAAATCATCACATCCTAATCATCTGCATTAGTCTACATGTTGTTGAAATGTTGAAAATCTTTTAATGTAAAAAACCCTGAGGGATATGGGGTAAAAACACATCTATCGAAGTTTGAGGAAAATTCTATGATATTGAAATAGACAATATTATCCTTGTTTAGAACCACATTAATGAAGGGAGGAACACAACTGGACCCCTTGACGGGGATGTGGGTGGTAGGGCATCCGAGAAAACTGAGAAAATCCCTAGAACAATTCTAATGATATAAGGAGAGGTCACTATGCCCGACGATCCAGCGGGAGTGTGGGTGGAGGACAAAAATGATAGAGCTAATGATCGATCATAATGTAGTGGATTTACCCTCCACTGAATCATGGCGCCCTAAAAAGTTTTTCATGGAAATCCCCCAAAGAGTGTGTCATTCCACAACACTCCATTCAAGTATTTCAAGCATCCAGCAAGGGGTATCCTGGAGACTCCAATCATTAATACTTCCTTCACTGATAGGCAATTATTTCTTTTTTTCAAGAGACCTTGTGCCTTTTTCCTTCAAAGAGAGGGTCCAAGATAAACTAATCGAGAATCTGATCAATATTCCAAATGCTACCCTTCGGTACATTGACTGCAGGGAGGGCATGCACCAGTGTAGCTAAAAGCATGTTGTCGAATATTGTGATCCTACCGCCAAAGGAAGTAAATTTTTTCTTCCAATTAAGCACCCAATAATTATTCCTACTAAGTATGGGGTCAAAAGTTATAATTCCTAGCCATATTGATGAGATTAGGGAACCCAAGTAGTCCATAAAAAGGGACCTTCTTTTCATGCCCAAAATATGACTCACTGAAGAAACCCACTAGGCGTTATATCTGTTGGTTATAAAGGAAGTACACTTGTTATTATTGATCATATACCCCTCTAGTGACACTATTCCTTCAACACATTCTTTAAACATTGTAAGGATTAGTGCGTTTCATTCATGAAAAAATGGTATCATCCATGAACATGAGGTGGGAAACACTCAGAGCATTCCTCCTCCTTCTAAAAGGCATAATATCTCCATTATTGAATACCCTTTCAACCCAAATACCTTTATGATTATCATCAAAATATAAATTGACTAAAAAACATATTTAGGCTCACTTGAAAATTTAGTAGTAGTCTAGAACTTTCTCTTGGGTTTTTTATTCTCAATATACATGGATGTATCATATGAATCACCACAACTTTTTCAAAACATTATCCCCTAGTATCAAAGGTGTTTTTTTATTTAAGGAATCTACATTGAGCCACATTTAGTTATTCATATTTTGTAACCATATTTTCATTTTGTTCTTCCATTTTCTAATTTTTTTCTTCAATAATTACTAGATAAGTATTAATCAATTCCATTATATGACTTCCTATCAAATATTAACTTATTTTCTCCATCTGATATATATTTATCTTCGTCTTGAGAATGTTATTTTTTTATAAGGAATCACTCTAGATCTATCAATACCATATACTCATTATATCCTTATTCTTCCACTTATTCATTCCTTTGTGGTACTTTATTCATTTTAGTATTGGATATGAGGGATTTCTTATGTTGATAGAAATTTCTATCTAAATAACTTGGGGATTGTGTGTCTTCACTCTCTTCCTTACTCCTTAGAATCATCCTGTATTTTATAGAATTATTATTTTTTTCATAGGTTCATCATTTATTTTTTTTACTTTCTTCAAGAATGTTATTCAATTTCACACTCATTCTTAGTTTCATCATATTAATTATTTAGTAAATTAATTTTAAAGTGAAAACCCCCTCCATAAAAAATAAATTAAGAGGGAGTTTTACTATATTTATTTCTTTTCATATTCTCATATTTATAAAGAAAAGAGACATGATTCTTTTATAAACACTGTCACATTTATGTGTTTATTTCAATAGGCGTTCATCTTTATTTTCATAAATATTTATGAATTTTATAGGAAAAAATAAATTTTACCTCTTCATTCGATTATCGAACAACAAACTTTTATCATCATATAGTTGAGAAGTGTATTTTAAAACTCATGAAAAGATAGAACCATATAATATTCTATGGAATAAATTTTTGGATTCAAAATTTTTTGTTAATTTCTCATAAAATTCCTCAAACAAATAATCTTTTAAATTATCACCAAATATTATAATTTTATTTACTATCTTCTTGACCTAGGTGAAGTAATCATAAATTTTCTCAACATTTATCATCTGAATATCTTCACACATTTCCATTTAAATATAAATCTTTGAATCCTTGATCATTAAATTTTTTTTCATATGTATTATCATGTTTCTCTTATATCTCCATATAGATTAAAATTATTATCACCTTTGTGTATAATTTTTTATATAGGGATGATCAGATGGAATTTCATTCCCTCTCATCTACTAGTTTAATTTTTTCCGCACAAGTCATGGTAGTATCTCTTTCATGTATTGTAAATCCCACTTTAATGGTATCACAAACCACGAATCCTTGAGAATATAGATATGGAAGAATTTTTTTCTCCTATATATAATGTACGACCAAAATATGAATTTAGATGCTCAAATATAAGAGGGGTCAAATTGTAAGTTTAAAAACATTATTTTTTAACCTTAAGGAAAACTATGTTTAATATAGTTAAAGTATGTAAATTCACAAGACCTCTTAGTTCTACAGACTTCCTAGGTTCTGGGAATATGGTTCCGGAAATAAAACTAAATAAAATTTTACAAGGAAAATATTCTAAATTGAAGAGTATAGAATCTTAGTTATTAGAGTATGAAAGAGAATATGAATGTGAAAGAAGGTTATAGTATCTTCCTTTATCAAAAAATAGCGGAATATAAACTTAAAAAAAACCAGTAACAAGTATGAAATATTTTAACCCAAAGGGTAGAGTATCTAAAAACCTTGGATAACGGTCCCTTGATTTGTAATTTAATGAAATTCCGTCTTACCCACACCAGGGTAAGCCCTCGATAGGAATATTGGAATTTGTCTTATTATCCCCACAAGCCCTTAAACTTCAAGGTTGTCAGAACCTCTATCTTCCTATCCATGGAAGTCCTCAAACGTAAAGGTAGTCAGCACCTCTGTCTTCCTATCCCCTGATGTCCATGATTGTACACAACAATAATAGGATTCGCATGAATCTTGCTGGACAAGATAATTAGTATGCACAATTCATGAGAGTCTCTCTCTCTAGAAATCACTTTAGCAGCATATAATATCTAGAGGGATGAAGTCAGTTGTTATTGAGCTCGTTCAAATGATATCCTATTTATATACATTTCCAAAACTTTCAGCACCCTCCACCAATGGTCATATTTTTCATTTAATATCATAGGGACATGTACATGTGTCACTCATACAATGTTTAGTTAGAAACCTAAAGTATGACATTGTTTTATTACTATAACAAGTGTAAGAAAAATATAGTTTCTTAACAAAATCTATTTTTTGGACTCTAAGGAAAAATAAATTTCTGAGTCTACATAAATAAACACTTGGAGATTATGAATCATGAATATCCAGCTACTATTTTTCAAGGAATTCAGAACCTTAATTCTATATATTTCAGAGTCTGAATTCCAATGAATTCGAAGTCTGATTTCTAAGGAATTCAGAGTCTGAATTCTATGAAATTTGAAGTCTTAATTTCAGAGAATTCATAATCTGAATTTTAGATAATTCGAAACATTAATTTCAAAGAATACAGATTCAAAATTTATGGGAATTTGGAATCTAAATTTCAGAGATTTTGGAATCTGAATTTCAGAGAATTCCGAATCTGAATTTCATAGAATTTAGAACATGAATTTCCTTCGGAATCTGAAAACAGAATACTCTATATCTAAGGATTAATTGGATTATGAGGTTTTAGATATGAATCCAATTTTCATACATTAGAAATAAAAGGAGTAAGAATAAGAGAAACTATAAAATGAATAATGAAAACATAGGTAAGGATAACATTTCCCTGGGAAAGGAAAATTTTCCTTGATAAGATAATTTTTAAGGAAAATAAAATTTGACTAAAGATATGTTGTTTATTATTTTCAAATCATGACGGAATGTAAAATTCATAAGTAAATCTTATTGACTCAACAATCTACCCATTTTTTGAAAGCACAAACATCCTTACAAAAAATAATATAAGGACTTAGAATTTTTAGGGGCTTGAAAATAAAAACTCATCCCCCTTTTATTTATGGATCATAGTGAATACAACTAACTCCCCCCTTAGGTTTTCAAATACCTAATGATCGTATTCTTGATTTCCTGAATTGTATTTTACATTTTTCGTTGCCTATGAAAATCATATTTCATAAGAACTTTCCCTTAGATTAACTCCCCCTTACATAGAGAAATATCTTCTTTCATAGTATTCTATTAATCATTCCTTTATCCCACTTTTTGAATTTCAAAAAGGAATAGAAAGAATGGAAATAAATGGTACCTTGAAAAAAAATTAGTACAAAACAACAAAATATATAGAGAAAAACCAAAATTTCATTAATATTGAAAGAATTTGTACAAGGAAGTAATTCAACAAAAGATCAGAATTTGGAAAAATTATCCGTCATTCTCCTTCAGTACTAACTTCTTTACAATAATTTTCAGCTTCTTAAGCAACTTGTGATATTATTCCATGCACGTGAGAAACTGATCGTAATCTTGACTTTTCTTCTATAAGGATTTTATCTTTTATTCCTGAGCCTTAGGAATGTCTACCTCACCCTTCAAGATTTCTTATTTCTTAACAATATTTTCTTCAAATTCGATTCTGAGATCCCTTTCCCTCATCTAATTCATAGCCACAGAATTAATCTTTCCATTTAAGTACTTGAATTCTTGCTACCGAGTTCTCTATTTGAGATTCAGCTTTTCCTCAATGCTCTTAGTAAGATCATTAAGCTTTCCATCTTCAGTGTCGAAGGCATCTTTCACATTATCTTGAAATATATAAAAATATTTCAGGTCTTAGAATGAATTTTATGACCCTCTTTTAATCGTCTTGAATGACCGTTTATGATCCTCATAACTAATGAGAATGAATTTGAAATATCCCTCTATTCCGAAAAATTTATCCATATGCATTGAAACTGAATCTGATTTCTGATTGAATGAATGCTGTACTAACTGACACCTTGAATATATACTTGGAAATAAAAGAATATTACTGGACTGCTTTTTCAAATATTGTAACAAAAAATCGTGTCCAAGAGATGATGATTCTAAATCAGAATGTTTGGTTGGTTAGGGTTCTTTTTCTAACTCTTCAGCTTTCCTCTTCGACAAAATTCCAACAACTTTATTTTTAACATCATATTTTCTAGGTGTATGGACTAACCCCTTCTTTCCATTATCTAATCTCTGAATGATTTCTTCTTCTTTAGGTGATTCATGATCACTATATGATAACTGAACAATTTTATCTACCTCAACAATTTATTTATCAGCATATACCACAAGATCTCTTGGCTAAATAAAATCATGATTGATACTTTCATCATCTATTGGCTTATTGACTTCTTCCTGACCCTTCTCTTCATTTCCTTGATCAGAAAGTATTGAGGTTTTAGCTTGAGAAGTACAGATCGGAAATTTTACAGAGGGAAATTCAATTTCATGGTAATCTTCAACTTGCATTATGAAATCAAAAATGTCATCCCCTTTTTACTATTATTATTCTTCTACTACAAGTTCCTCTTCCTATTTTTGAACAATTTATTCTTCTTGTTCTAGATCCGGAATCACCACCTTCTTTCCCAGAGTCTCAGGAAGTTATTCTAGAAGAAAATATTCTGGCACTGGGATTTGTTCAGATGCTTTCTTAGCATCTTTGAGAATGGATTGAACAATTTCATCCTCCGATAACTTATTCCTCGGCTTCTTTTCTTTCTGTTGCTTCTCAATATCTTCAGTAGCCTTTATCTTTAATGCTTTTGCCTCAGCAGGGTCCAATCCAAATTTAGGCTCCCCTTTCTCATTATTTTTCTTTTATTCTCTCCACTTAGACACGACTTTATCAGGGTAATCCTTTTTGTTCTTTGTTTTTGGAGGTCCTGATTGAGTTACCTTAGCCTAATGATTTTTTTCTTTATTTTCTAGTTCATTTTCCTTTCTCTTTTTTCCACCCTTCATGGAGGTTTCAACCACATTCAGTTTCTTTTCTATATCATTTATTTCAACTTCCAACAAATCATAAAATTCTTTTGAATCACTGGAAAAACTAATTTTCATTATACTTAGAGTATCATCACTCAGCAACATTACTTTTAAATTCCATGCCATTGAACCAAAAGAAATTTTTAAAGACTGCAGACAAAGAACTATAATCTTCGAAAGAATAGCTGGATGCATGACAATCTGAGATTTTTGGTTTCCATTCTTGATATTCTCTATTGTAAACAAAACATAATTTACTATATTAATTTTCCTGATATTCACAAAAAAAATCTAATGCATAGATATCACTTTTATTTATGCTATCTTTATCCCATTTTCATGGAATGTGAAATCCGTGAACCCATAGCTGAAGAATCTGATGATTTGTAGAGAGATGAATAATTTTCAGAATCTTCACTTCCTTCAAGCCAAGACATTCTATAGAATTCTCCTTGTCAAAATATCATGCTACATCAAGAAACATGTGAGACCAGAACTCTACTTCTCCCTCATATGGAATTCTAATCAGCATGGTAGTCATATTGTAAGAATGGTAGTAGGTCTTTATACCATTTGAAGGAAAACTTTTTTCTCCCTCTTACATTTAATAAACATACTGATTCATAGAACTCGACTAACAAATCTAGATAAACCGGATATTCTACCCTCTGTTTTCATATACATAGGCTCTCCCAGTCATTCAGCTTAATATTCATTGAAATGATGGAATCATACTTAGAAAATAATTTGGGATCAACTAACCTCTCTATGTATATTTTCCACTCAGATATTTTCATTATAGAAGAAATTTTTTCGGAGGAGAGGCTTCTATAGACATTCAGAATTATGAAATCCCTGAATATTCAGAATGGAATTAAGTAGATTAGTAGGGATTCATCATGCCAGAGCATGAAAATTGATGTGGGATAACAATTAGGGGTCCTTATATAGGTGATTGAGGTAATGGTTCAACTTTCTTACTTGATCCAATGGTTGAAATACTCTTAATCAGATCTGAAAGTTGTGATGATAACCGAAGAAGGATTTTTATAGGTCCCAATCTTTAGAGGTTTTTTAGATAAATAATCATATTTAAGGAAATGTGATTCCAAAAAATTTAAATCTAAATGGAAATACTAACATGTAAAAAGATTATTACGAAAATTAATGAAAGGAATCATACATTTCAGATGGCTTAGGGAAATTATCCGTAATGAGGAAAATTCTTCTTAAAGAACATTAGATTTTGGAAAATTTTAAAAAAAATCATAGAAAATTTTGATTACTAAAATTTTTTCTAAAAAAAATTTTACAATGGAATGGAAATTTGACTATGAAAAAAATTGACAATGAAATTTTTGACTAATAAGAAAATGTGCACCCCCTATGAAGATGAGTTTTTTACTGTAGGTAGATAGGTTTCAACAATGAGTTAATATAGAAGATTAACTCATTGTTATAATTCCTAAATTATGTTTAATTTATTTAAATCTATCATAGGGTAAGGATTTTGTAAAAATATCAGCATATTGATCTTGCATTCTGATCAATTGAAGATTGACATCTCTTTTTAGTGTGTGATACCTAAGAAAGTGATGCCTAATATCATTTTGTTTTTCACGAGAATGATTTGAAGGGTTATTTCTTAAGGAAATGGTACTATTATTATCACACATTGTTTTTGTTTTTGTTTTTGTAAAACTCATGCCATTGTCTGTGAGTTTGTGTTGCATCCACAACACTTGAACACAACAACTTCCAGATCCTACGTATTTAGCTTCAGTAGTGGAAAGTTCTACTGAGTGTTGCTTTTTACATGACCAAGAATCTAATAAATCTCCTAATAAATGAAAAGTTTCAGATGTTCTTTTTCTATCTATTCTGCATCTACCAAAGTCAGCATATTAAATATTTTTTAGAACAAAATCATTTCAAAAAGTATAAAAGAGTCCTAAATCCATGGTTCCTTTTAAGTAGCGAAAAATTATTTTCACTAACATTAAATGATATTCCTTAGTATTGAATTGATATCTAGCACATAAGCATAATGAAAATAATAATTCTGTATGACTAGATTTCATTTATAGTAGACATCCTATCAAACCTCTAAATGATGTTTGATCCACTGGTTTCCCAACTTCATCAAGATCAAGTAAATTTGTGGTACCAATTAGAGTACTTGTACTCTTAGTGTTGTCATATCCATACTTTTTAAGATGATATTTAACATACTTATGATGAGATATATAAATTCCTTCTGGTTTTTGAGAAATTTCAAAACCATGAAAAATGTAAAATCACCCATCATACTCATTTCATACTCCAATTTCCTTAGATTCAAAAATGTGTTAGTTAAAGATTACTGATTTGAACCAAATATAATGTCATAAACATAAATTTAAAAAATTAAAACATTTTTCTTATCTTTTTTAATAAATATGGTTGGATCAGCATTTCCCTTAAAATAATTTTCTTGTAAAAATAAATTTTAAGTCTAACATACCAGGCTCTATGGGCATGTTTAAGTCCATATAAAGCTTTGGTAATTTTGAAAACATGTTCAGGATGTTTTGTATCTTCAAAACCAGGTGGTTTTTCAACAAAAACATCCTCTTGAACATAACCTTTTAGGAAAGCACATTTAATATCCATTTGAAAAATGTTGAAATTAAAGAATGTTGTAAAGGAATGTAGAATACAAATAGATTCAAGTCTACCTACTGGAGAATAGGTTTCTTCATAGTCTATTCCTTCTTGTTGATTACAGTCTTTATCAACTAATCTATCTTTATTTCTTACTATGATTCTATTTTCATCACACTTATTTCTGAAGACCCATTTTACTCCAATAACATAAGTTTCCTTAGGTATTTCAACCATGTTCCATACATTATTTCTTTCAAATTTATTTAGATCATCATGCATGGATTTAATCCAATCATCATGACCTAAAAATTCATCAGTGATTTTAGGTTCTAATTGATAAAGGAATTCAAGATGTTTTACTTTATTATTTAAGGAACATCTAGTCCTTATAGGTTGATTTACATCACCAATGATACTATCACTGGGATGGTTCTTTTGAAACAACTGATTTGGGTTTTGTAAAACTTGTTTATCTATATATGGTAGGAAATCTTCTAGGGTAAATGCTTCAAAAACAATTTCATGAAAATCATTCTTATCAGAATGATCTTCTATTAAGGGATGATAATCAGTTTTTGAAAACACGTCATAAGATGTAGGTTGAGGTTGTTTAAAAACAAAGGGATCAGTTTCATCAAATTTAACATGTACTATTTCTTCAATATTACAAGTTTTTTTATTGAAAACTCTATAAGCCTTAGAAGTTGTGGAGTAGCCTTGGAAAATTCCTTCATCATATTTGGGTGCGAAATTATGTAGATTATCATTATTATTCAAAATGAATACATTGAAACCAAATACCTTGATGTCGGAAAGTCTAGGTTTTCTACCATTCCATAACTCATAAGGGGTTTTGTTAAGAAAAGATCTATTCAAAACATGATTTATAGTATATCAAGAAGTACTTACAACTTCGTCCCAAAAGTTTTTAGTTTTCGAATATTCACTCATTTAGGATCTAGTTATCTCTTGAAGAACTCAATTTCTTCTTTCTACAACACCATTTTGTTGAGGAGTTCTTGGTGATGAAAATTTATGAGTAATGCCTTTTCTACTACAAAAGGTTTCATAATCAGAATTTTGAAATCCTCTTCCATGATCACTATGAATAGTTATTATTGGGGTTTTTCTCATTTTTAACTTAGGATCTATAAATTTTGAAATAGGAAAAAGATTTAGATTTCTTTGCTAGAAAAAAGACCCACGTAAATCTAGTGTAATCATCAACTAAGACAAGTACATAATATTTTCCTCTAATGCTTACAGATTGTGTTGGACCAAAAAGAACCATATGCACCAACTATATTGCATCATCAATTGAGACTTCGCTAACTAATTTAAAACTTGATCTATGTTGGTATCCAAATGGACAAGGATCACAGACTTTTGAAAAATAAAATCTATGGTCCGGTAGATCTTAACAAGTATTTTCTTAGAGAGTTTTCATAGGTTCCTAAAGTTACACTATCCTAAACTTCTATTCCATAACCAATAATGATCTTCCATTTCACTATGACAATGTATATCTTGTCTCCTATTGTATTTTATGTCTAGTGTGTATATATTCTCTTACCTATTGGAAGAAATAATTAACTCTCCCTTGGAATTTTGTACTAAATATTTATCATTCTTAAATTCACAAGGTAACATTCATCACATAACCTATTCATGCTAATAATTTTGTTCTTAAGACCCTTAACAACTAAAACATTCTAAATCAATGTTTTTTCCATGAAGAAAAATGTTACATATACCAATAATTTCTCCCTGAGCATTATCTATGAAATTTACTTTCCCTTTTTTCGTCTTGAAAATCTTTTCAAAGATTTTTTTGTTACCTTTCATGTTCCAAGAACATCCACTATCCATGTACCATGTATTTCTATTGGTAAATTATTTATTTTCCTGAAAATAAAATAGTTATAATTTTGGAATCCAAATTTTCTTGGATCCGGAAACATCAGAAAGAAGAATTTTAGGTATCCACAAATTCTTAGGAAAATATGCTTTATGAAAACCTAATGACTATGTTTTTTTATAGAACAATTTTTTTCCCAAGGTCCACCACACTAACATTTAGAATAGAATGGATCACTTTGAGGAACAAAATATTTATTACTAAAAACCTATTTAGAATGAGTATTACCAATCCAAAATTATTCCTTAGGAGAAGAATTTGGGAATACATCTTATCAAAATATTCTTTACCTGAGGTAAAGTTTGACAAACACTTCATCAAGTAAAATATTTCTCACATTAGCTTAATAACTATGTTTTTATCCTCTAAAACATTAGTTTTAGCTCTATAGTTAGTCACTAAAATATTATTCATAGAAATTACTTTTTCATGATCCTAGAATGTTTATCCTTCTAAAAATTGACTTCTGAAAGGTTTTTTGAAATTATTTCAAAATCAAAAAATATCTTATCAAGATCTTTAGGAAGATCTGATACTTTTTTTCTGAGAATAGAAATCATAGAATTCCACTTATCATGTGTTTTCTGGATTCTAGAATTTTCATTCTCAAGAAGCTTAGAAAACCTAGATACATCATCATAAGTAGTTAGTGTATTATCTTTATCAGAATAAGATTATTCATCCAAAGATTCATAATATTTATTATCTCTATAATTATAATTTAGGAAGAAATTAGTTATAGATTCAGAATTGTGTACCTTAGTAACTAGACAATGATTTTCAATGGGTAATATTGCTGGAAAACCAAGATTCTTCTGAACAGAAGATTCATACACTGAGGATTCATATGAAGAGTCACCACCACTAGTACTCCAGATGTCATTAGATTTAAAAAAAATCATATCTTCATATTTGTAGTACTTCTTTCTATTCTTCTTATAATTCTATTCCATTCTATCCTTTTTCTTAAGCATAGGAAAATATGGCCTAATATGCCTTGCTCTTTTTCATTCATAACAATTTACTTCAGAGTATTTCTTGTATTTTATTTCTTTCATCTTAAATATATACTGAAATTCATTATTTCCAACTATCTTGTTCATCCTTCGAGCATGATTAGCTAGCTCATCCTCACAATGTTCACTTTCGCAAGATTCAGATAAAACATTGACTTTCATAGAATTGGATCTTGTAACCCTTTCATGAGTCTTGAAATTAGTAGTAGTAAAGGTAACCCTTCCATTATCATTGTTCTTCTTATTCAAATCAGCATCATTTTTTATTATTGTCTCATGTTGAATAAGAGGTACAAAAATCTCATCAAGAGTAATTTGAGAAACTTTCTTATTCTCATCAATTAATGTTCTCATAGATTACCACTCATTATGCATGATATCTATAATCTTGTCCACAAGTGCCTCATCATCTTAACCTTTCCCACCCATAGATTGTAAACTATTAACAATAGTCATCAACTTTGTTGTACATTACACAGTGGTGCTCCATTAGGAAATAGAAATCCATGATATTCTACTCTAAGCATAGCTCTTCTAGATTCTATAACCTAGGATGTACCAAAATTATTAACCTCTAATTTCTTCCAAATACTATTTGTAGCTTCACATGAATAAATATGTCTATATATATTCCTGGTCATGGAACACAACAATGTATTGTGTACCTTTTAGTTTAGTTGTAATTCTAACTTTTCTTGATTATTAAAAGTTCTGACTTCCTTGTCAGGAATCTTATAATCTCCCGAAAGAATAAAAAAGTTGTCCTCTCCAGTATTAATAACAAAAGCCTTCATACGATCTCTCTGATATTCATAATCATTCCAATCAAATATAGGTGGTATAGTAGGATTTAGATTCTCAATTGAACCAACATTCATTCCTTCCATCTAGAAGAAAAAATATATTTCCACAGAAACTTGTTAATAGTAAATGTTTGTAAACAAGGATAAAAATCATAAGCAAGAAAAATATTTAAAATAATGACAAAATGAGAAAGAAAACGTATATGTGAATATAAGTATTTCAGATACCTGCTCTGATAGAAATTAAAGGGTCAAAATATGAATGTATATTCTCAAATACAAGAGGGGTGTGAATTAAAAGTTTAAAAACTTCATTTTTAACCTTAAGGAAAACTATATTTAACAAAGTTAAACAATATAAATACACAAGACCACCTAGTTCTACAAACATGCTAGGTTCGGGAAATATGGTTCTAGAAATGAAACTTAATAAAAGTTTACAAGGAAAATATTCTACCTTAAAGCATATAAAATCTTACTTATCATAGTATACAAAAGAACAAGAAAGTATTAGAAGGTTTAATATTCTTCCTTTATCAAAAAACAGCAGAATATAAACATGAAACAAAATAAGTAACATGTATGAAATATTTTAACCCAAAGAGTTGGGTATCCAACTATAAGGCCCTGGCCTTAAACCTTACTTAATATTGAATTGAATGAATAATTCACATTGAGGATCTTTTCAGGTTTAGAGTTTTAGAGAATTAGAACATAACTATTACATCTCAAAAGATTACAAAGTAGACACTTCTACTAAGTTTCCATAAAAAAAACTCTTAAAAAGAAACATGTCTAGTTCCATGTTTTATATAACATGACATTCCATTGATCCCATACTTGACCTTATTCCACATTAAGTCCTGTGAAAAACATTTCAAAAAACTTGGGGAGATCATAAAAAGCTCAGTAAGGGATACACAAAAAAATGAAAACTGTTAGTTTTTCAAACATCAAGTAAACCATGTATACTCTATCAAAGTAATACCTTCACCTTCATGAAGTAGTAAAAACTCTTAACTGAATAAAGTATCATTACTTACCTTTTTGTAACCAAAGGATTACCATAAAACCCATAAAAAGAACACATAACATATATAAAGGTAACTTGGGACATAATCATACTTAAGTGGAATAACCATACGGTCGACTTCCACACTTATCACTTAATGGAATAGCCATACGGCCAATTTCCATACATACTTAATGGAATAGCCATACGGCCGACTTCCATACCCAATGCATTGGAGGTTATAACGTAACCACCCGTCCTGGTATTCACGACACCACCCGTCATATGGTTTATAACGTAACCACCCGTTAAAATGTCCAAGTACCAATATAAAATCATAAAACATAAAACCAATATAATGGAATGATAACATTTCCACATTTCATTCACAATATATCATAAATATATTGACATAATATAATCCTTTATCAAAACCATTTTCAATACCAAAATACATAAAAGAGTATATGGTATTTATTTTATTTTAAAAACATTAAGGCTTGTTGAGGAAGTCAAGGCCAAATAATACTCGCGGCGGCGGAAAAGGTCATTGTCACCACGTACGTTAAAAGAAACATTCCTTCTTGTCATTTTTTAAAACGCTTCGTAGAAAACGATTCCTTTTGTATAAAAGTAAAATTCAAATGGTTTTATACACCGTATAAAAGAAAGTTGTGTATAAAACGAAATATGCCTCAATGAAAGGATATTGAGACGAAGTCCCTTACCTCGTATCCGACTTGACCCGAACGTTCTTTAATCTCCTGAATAATAAACTTGAGTTAATCTCTACTTGATTAAGAACCTTTTTCAAGTTCATTATTCCTTTTATACCATGTTATGAACATCATGTAATCATTTAAGTTAATAATGTTCATTTTATCAGTATTTGGTTCTTAAGTCAAAAATAGACTTCTTACACTTACATGTTGTTAATTTGGTCAAAGATTCATTATGTCCAGAATGATATTAATGATTTTGATAACATATATATCATATATATTCAGCATATACATGTATTTATAATATTACATCACATTTAGTGGTAAGAAATGAAATGCACCGTTCATGGAGACGGTAAGCCGTACGTACGCATGAACGCTACTTCCATTTCTATTTCGTATTTTCTGGAATGGAATCATAATGATATAAGAGTATATTATTAATCCAGTATAATAACATATATAATATCATTAACTTTATCCTTTACACATCCCACATATGGTATTAACGAATCAAATCACTTTCAGGGGGCGGTAGTCCGCACTTCCTAAAATGAAGATATCGTGTTTATCCATAATAGAAACAATAATGGTATTCCATAAATGAAAAATACATAAGCTTAAGGAAAGAATAAACATATTATATATCATATATAAAAATAGTGACATCGTAATGGCCACCTTTGAAGGTGTTAAATGAGTATTGAACAATCATCGTTTCGGGAGGCAGAATTTCGCCATCCACGGAAACCGTATGTTCTTTAACCATTTGTTGTATTTGTGTGAGAGTTTAGCTCAAATAAATCTTATAACAACATCCTATTATATTGAAGATACTGTTGTTGTTACAAAAGAAGTAAATAAAAAGAGTTTAGGGGGTTAGAGAAGCAAAATAAAACAAATGAACAAGAGAGAATGAATTACCTTTAAAAGTGTAACTCCTTTTGATTTGAGCCTAAAGGCTTCCTTTGAAAGGATTCTGCCCAAAGGGAATCCTCTAGGATGAGGAGAGGGATGTGGAGAGAGTAAATGGGCAGGGGATGGCCGATCCAAAGGCTTGAGGAGTGTGTGAAATGAGGTAGAGGTGGGGGCCTTTTATAAGAGGAGAGGAGGGGCACTTTTGGAAAGTAAAGAAATATTACTTCATTTGAAAATGTGTTTCGGTTTTAAAAGGTCCCACATTGATATAATTCGTGGATAAGGTGATAAGGGTTCGAAATCTACCCATCCAATAGGTTTTGGACATGTGTAGGTTTTAGATATTACATTATCTTTCCATTTTATTTAAATCGTTAAATAATGATGTCATCGCTGCATCATCATGATGTCATAAATAATTTAATTTATTTAAAGTCTAAAAATTATAAAAAAAATACTATGATGTAGGAAATATTTTTAGATTTCCAATGACTATTTATAATCAAAAATCTGATCTTTATAACCCCATGCAAAATATTTTTTCGTAAAACATATTATGTTTGTGTCATTTTTACTTTTATATTAAATAAAAAGGTATTTATGTCATTTCCCAACCAAAGTGGCTCCATGGGGTCCTCAAGTTGACCCATAGCTTGTCTTGGTCGGCCATGACACATCCAATGAGGGTAGGACATGTTTCAAGCTCATCGCATATTATTAAAACATTATTTTTACCTTAAACTACACTAATTACCTCTAATCGCGATTAAAAACTTAATCAGTTACTATTCACCAAAAAATTATTTTAATCTCATTGAACCACATTTTACTTCTTAATGACAACCATGTATGTCGGATTTTTGAAAATCAAAATACAATGATGTCAAAATTTCATTTAAACGGAAAATCAGTTTTTATAAGTACCACTTAGTGGTTTCACAATTCATCAAAAATTGAAGTTTTTCAGAAAATTACCAAAAATTCATCCTAAGCTATATTTGATATTACGAATTCAAAAATGAAGTCTATTTTAAAAAATTAAAAAAATATAAGTCACATTAATTAATTTAATAATTAATTCCCGTTTTCAGAGCAAATAGCGTGTTTTTATGAAATAATAAGTATCAAAAGATTGACACTAGTTTAAGTCCGATTTCAAAGTGAAATTAATTCCAACGACCACTATTGGATTTAATGGTAAAAATATTTTCCAATTTCACTTTAAAACCAATTCAAAAGATAATCTAATCATATAAATAAATTAGATTAAAAAGAGGTTTTGAATTAAAATACAACATTTTACACTATTCATTAAAAAAATGAACTTTATCAGAAAGGTACCAAAAATTTACACAAAGTAAATTTTGATGTCCCGATTATAAAAAAGAGTTATTTTTGGTCCAATAGAATTTATAAGATTGATCAAAACTATATTTAATGACAGTTCGCCATCAAAAGGTGATAAGTGAACCCTTAGTGAAAATTAGGGTATAAATGCCTAAAATTGAACTCTTTCCATATTTTAAGCCTTTATCTTTTATTGGGTAAATGTAAAAACATTTAAAAACATATATAATCATATTTTAGTTATTTCTATCCATTCCTGCCAGTACAACGGCTACTTGTTAACAAACTTTTAAAATAATATTATTTTATTACTTGTGTGCAATGTAAGTTTTCAAAGAAACTCATCGTTGCGTATCGAGTACGCTATCGAATGTAGAAACCCCTTTTAATTAAAATTAATATTTAATTTATAAATATTAATAAATATGAAAATTCTTTATTCTTTAATTACCTTGGATGTTACATCCTTCCCCCCTTTTGGGAATTGCGTCCTCGCAATTTTATTCACTTATCAAAATAAGTGCGGGTATTTATCCCTCATAGAATTTTCAAATTCCCACGTTGCCTCTTCAATCACATGGTTTTTCCACAAAACCTTTACCTGATGAATCACCTTATTCCGCAACACCTGCTCCCTGTGGTCAAAAATCTGGACTGGTTGTTCTTCATAAGATAGGTTCTCCTCCAGCTGAACTACCTCTGGACTCAAAACATGAGATGGATCTGGCATATACTTCCTCAACATTGAAACATTAAAAAAATTGTGTACCTGAGATAAACTTGGAGGTAAAGCCACTCAGTAAGCAACTAATCCAACTTTCTCCATAATTTCATATGGTCCAACAAACCTTGGACTCAGCTTTCCTTTCTTACCAAATCTCATAGCACTTTTCCAAGGAGAAACCTTGAGAAAAACATGATCACCTACCTCGAAAGATAGATCCTTCCTCCGGTTATCCGCATAACTCTTCTGCCTGCTCTGAGCTGTTCTCATGTGCTTCTGAATCAACTGAACTTTTTCTGCCATCTCTTCTACCAATTCTGGTCCCATCAGCTTCCTTCTACCCACTTCATCCCAAAATGCTGGAGTTCGACACCGCTTCCCATATAATGCCTGAAATGGTTCCATCTGTATACTAGAATGAAAACTGTTATTATATGAAAATTCAACCAAAGAAAGATGTTGGTCCCAACATCCCTGATAATCCATCAAACAAGCTCATAGCATATCCTCCAAGGTCTGAATTGTTCGTTCTGACTTCCCATCTGATTGAGGATGAAAAGCTGTACTAAAATTTAATTCAGTACCCAACGACTTCTGAAGGCCTTTCCAAAAGTTAGATGTGAACCTGGGATCACGATCAGATACAATGGAGAGAGGAACTCCATGTAACCTGACTACCTCTTTAAGATACAAACGGGAAAGTTGATCTAGGGAAAAAGTATCTCGTATTGCAAGGAAATGAGCAGACTTGGTCAAACGATCAACAATAACCCAGATTGCATTATTACCTCGAGATGTCTTCGGTAATCCCACAACAAAGTCCATGGATATATTCTCCCATTTCCACTCTGGCACTGGTAAAGCCTGAAGCATCCCTTTTGGTAACTGCCGTTCTGCTTTAACCTGTTGACATGTCAAACACTTCATAGTAAAATCAGCAATATCTCTTTTCATTCCATCCCACCAGTAATACTCACGCAGATCTCTAAAAATCTTAGTACTGCCAGGATGAACTGAAAACGGAGAACTATGAGCTTCACATAACAACTCATTCTTCAATTGTGAATCACAAGGTACACACAATCTCTTCCCAAATCTCAAAACACACTCATTATCAATGTTGAATTTAGGCAACATACCTTTCTGAACCAGCTCTACCTTTTTCTGCAACTCACTATCTTGCTTCTGTGCTTGCTTGATTCTGTCTGATAGAGAAGATTTCACTGATACCTGAAACAGAATAACTTCCTGCACCAACAACTTCTATGCCAAAGTTCATCAAATCCTTAACCAAAGGATCATGTTCCAAACGCAACATTTCTAATGAAGCATTACTTTTTCGACTCAAAGCATCAGCCACTTTATTTTCTTTTCCCGGATGGTAATGAATTGTACAATCATAATCCTTGATTAATTCCATCCATCTCCTCTGTCTCATGTTCAATTCTTTTTGAGTGAATATATACTTTAAACTTTATTGATCAGTATATATTTCACACTTTACTCCATACAAATGATGCCTCCAAATTTTTAAAGCAAAGACAACAGCAGCTAATTCCAAATCATGTGTAGGGTAATTTACCTCATGAGTTTTCAACTGTCGTGAAGCATAAGCAATTACCTGATCATTCTGCATAAGGACACAGCCAAGTCCCTTCAACAAAGAATCACTGTATATAACAAACTCACCATTCCTCTAAGGAAGTGCCAAAACTGGAGCATTCACCAATCTTCTCTTCAACTCCTGAATACAATCATCACATTCTTTTGTCCATATGAACTTAACACCCTTACGAGTTATCTTAGTCATTGGACTAGATAACCGTGAAAATTTTTTAACAAACCTTCGGTAGTAACCTGCCAAACCAATAAAACTACGGATCTCGGTTACATTTGTGGGTCTCAGCTATTCTTCAACAACTTTTGTTTTTGTAGGATCAACAGTTATTCCATCCTTTGAAATAATGTGACCCAGTAAAGAAATTTGTTGTAACCAAAACTCACACTTGCTGAATTTTCCACATAGTTTCTTTTCTTTTAAGGTTTGCAAGATAATCCTTAAATGACTTTCATGCTGCTCTTTACTTTTATAAAACACCAAAATATCATCGATAAAAACAACCAACATTTTTCACCTGAATCAACTGAGCCATCACTGCAACAAATTGTTTAGTTCTGATTCTGACCATCTCAGGATACTGATTTGAAAGGTCATTTCCCACTGTATGCCTTCCCAGAAAAGTTTTTCTGATTCCTCTATGAAAAACCATTCTTAACCCCGAAATATCTTAGGTGAAGCAACATGGTAATCCGTAAATGCTATATCGTTTCAATCATATTATAATTTAACACTTTTCTAACACCTAAAGTTGTCTAAACTGACCTTTGATACCAACTATAAGGCCCCGGCCTTAAACCTTACTTAATATTGAAATAAATGAATAATTCACATTGAGGATCTTTTCAGGTTTAGAGTTTTAGAGAATTAGAACATAACTATTACATCTCAAAAGATTACAATGTAGACACTTCTACTAAGTTTCCATAATAATAAAAACTCTTAAAAAGAAACATGTCTACTTCCATGTTTTATATAACATGACATTCCCTTGATCCCATCCTTGACCTTATTCCACATTAAGTCCTATGAAAAAACATTTCAAAAAACTTGGGGTGAGCATAAAAAGCTCAGTAAGTGATACACAAAAAAATGAAATCTGTTAGTTTTTCAAACATCAAGTAAACCATGTATACGCTATGAAAGTAATACCTTCACCTTCATGAAGTAGTAAAAACTCTTCACTGAATAAAGTATCATTACTTACATTTTTATAACCAAATGATTACCATAAAACCCATAAAAAGAACACATAACATATATAAAGTTAACTTGGGACATAATCATACTTAAGTGGAATAACCATACGGTCGACTTCCACACTTATCACTTAATGGAATAGCCATACAGCCAATTTCCATACATATTTAATGGAATATCCATACAGCGGACTTCCATACCCAATGCATTGGAGGTTATAACGTAACCACCTGTCCTGGTATTCACGGCACCACTCGTCATATGGTTTATAATGTAACCACCCGTTAAAATGTCCAAGTACCAATATAAAATCATAAAACATAAAACCAATATAAAGGAATGATAACATTTCCACATTTCATTCACAATATATCATAAATATATTGACATAATATAATCCTTTATTAAAACCATTTTCAATACCAAAATACATAAAAGAGAATATGGTATTTATTTTATTTTAAAAACATTACGGCTTGTTGAGGAAGCCAAGGCCAAATAATACTCGCGGCGGCGGAAAAGGTCATTGTCACCGTGTACGTTAAAAGAAACATTCCTTCTTGTAATTTTGTAAAACTCTTCGTAGAAAATGATTCCTTTTGTATAAAAGTAAAACTCAAAGGGGTTTATACATCGTATAAAAGAAAGTTGTGTATAAAACGAAATATGCCTCAATGAAAGGAGATTGAGACGAAGTCCCTTACCTCGTATCCGACTTGACCCGACCGTTCTTTAATCTCCTGAATAATAAACTTGAGTTAATATCTACTTGATTAAGAACCTTTTTCAAGTTCATTATTCCTTTTATACCGTGTTATGAACATCATGTAATCATTTAAGTTAATAATGTTCATTTTTTCGGTATTTGGTTCTTAAGTCAAAAATAGACTTCTTACACTTACATGTTGTTAATTTGGTCAACGTTTCATTATATCCAGAATGATATTAATGATTTTTATAACATATATATCATATATATTCAGCATATACATTTATTTATAATATTACATCACATTTATAGGTAAGAAATGAAATGCACCGTTTATGGAGACGGTAAGCCGTACGTACGCATGAACGCTACTTCCATTTCTATTTCATATTTTCTGGAAAGGAATCATAATGATATAAGAGTATATTATAATTCCAGTATAATAAAATATATAATATCATTAACTTTATCCTTTACACATCCCATATATGGTATTAACGAATCAAATCACTTTCAGGGGGCGGTAGTCCGCACATCCTAAAATGAAGATATCGTGTTTACCCATAATAGAAACAATAATGGTATGCCATAAATGAAAAATACAGAAGCTTAAGGAAAGAATAAAAATATTATATATCATATATAAAAATATTGACATCATAATGGCCACCTTTGAATGTGTTAAATGAGTATTGAACAATCATCATTTCGGGAGGTAGAATTTCGCCATCCACGGAAACCGTATGTTCTTTAACCATTTGATGTTGTTGTGTGAGAGTGTAGCTCAAATAAATCTTATAAAAACATCCTAGTATATGGAATACACTGTTTTTGTTACAAAAGAAGTAAATAAATAGAGTTTAGGGGGTTGGAGAAGCAAAATAAAACAAATGAACAAGAGAGAATGAATTACCTTTAAAAGTGTAACTCCTTTTGATTTGAGCCTAAAGGCTTCCTTTGAAAGGATTCTGCCCAAAGGGAATCCTCTAGGATGAGGAGAGGGATGTGGAGAGATTCAATGGGTAGGGGATGGCCGATCCAAAGGCTTTAGGAGTGTGTGAAATGAGGTAGAGGTGGGGGCCTTTTATAAGAGGAGAGGAGGGGCACTTTTGGAAAGTAAAGAAATATTACTTCATTTGAAAATGTGTTTCGGTTTTAAAAGGTCCCACATTGATATAATTCGTGGATAAGGTGATAAGGGTTCGAAATCTACCCATACAATAGGTTTTGGACATGTTTAGGGTTTAGATATTACATTATCTTTCCATTTTATTTAAATCGTTAAATAATGATGTCATCGCTGCATCATCATGATGTCATAAATAATTTAATTTATTTAAAGTCTAAAAATTATAAAAAAAATTAGTATGATGTAGGAAATCTTTTTAGATTTCCAATAACTATTTATAATCAAAAATCTGATCTTTATAACCCCCTGTAAAAATTGTTTTTGTAAAACATATTATGTTTGTGTCATTTTTACTTTTATATTAAATAAAAAGTTATTTATGTCATTTCCCAACCAAAGTGGCTCCATGGGGTCCCCAAGTTGACCCATGGCTTGTCTTGGTCGGCCATGACACATCAAATGAGGGTAGGACATGTGTCAATCTCATCTCATATTATTAAAACATTATTTTTACCTTAAACTACACTAATTACCTCTAATCGCGATTAAAAACTTAATAAGTTACTATTCACCAAAAAAATTATTTTAATCTCATTGAACCACATTTTACTTCTTAATGACAACCATGTATGTTGGATTTTTGAAAATCAAAACACAATGATGGCAAAATTTCATTTAAACGGAAAATCAGTTTTTATAAGTACCACTTAGTGGTTTCACTATTCCTCAAAAATTGAAGTTTTTCAAAAAATTACCAAAAATTCACCCTAAGCTATATTTGATATTAAGAATTCAAAAATGAAGTCTATTTTAAAAAATTAAAAACATATAAGTCACATTAATTAATTTAATAATTAATTCCCGCTGTCAGAGCAAATAGCGTGTTTTTATGAAATAATAAGTATCAAAAGATTGACACTAGTTTAAGTCTGATTTCAAAGTGAAATTAATTCCAACGACCACTATTGGATTTAATGGTAAAAATATTTTCTAATTTCACTTTAAAACCAATTCAAAAGATAATCTAATCATATAAATAAATTAGATTAAAAAGAGGTTTTGAATTAAAATACAACATTTTACACTATTCATTAAAAAAAATGAACTTTATCGGAAAGGTACAAAAAATTTACACAAAGTAAATTTTGATGTCCCGATTCTAAAGAAGAGTTATTTTTGGTCCAATGGAATTTATAAGATTGATAAAAACTATATTTAATGACGGTTCGCCGTCAAAAGGTGATAGGTGAACCCTTAGTGAAAATTAGGGTATAAATGCCTAAAATTGAACTCTTTCCATATTTTAAGCCTTTATCTTTTATTGGGTAAATGTAAAAACATTTAAAAACATATATAATCATATTTTAGTTATTTCTATCCATTCCCGCCAGTACAACGGCTACTTGTTAACTAACTTTTAAAATAATATTATTTTATTACTTGTGTGCAACGTATGTTTTCAAAGAAACTCATCGTTGCGTATCGAGTACGCTATCGAATGTAGAAACCCCTTTTAATTAAAATTAATATTTAATTTGTAAATATTAATAACTTTGAAAATTATTTATTCTTTAATTACCTGGGATGTTACATCCTTCCCCCCTTTTGGGAATTGTGTCCTCGCAATTTTATTCACTTATCAAAATAAGTGAGGGTATTTATCCCTCATAGCATTTTCAGATTCCCACGTTGCCTCTTCAATCACATGGTTTTTTCACAAAACCTTTACTTGATGAATCACCTTATTCAGTAACACCTGCTCCTTGTGGTCAAGAATCTGGACTGGTTGTTCTTCATAAGATAGGTTCTCCTCCAGCTGAACTACCTCTGGACTCAAAACATGAGATGGATCTGGCATATACTTCCTCAAAATTGAAACATGAAAAACATTGTGTACCTGAGATAAACTCGGAGGTAAAGCCACTCGGTAAGAAACTGATCCAACTTTCTCCAGAATTTCATATGGTCCAATAAACCTTGGACTCAGCTTTCCTTTCTTACCAAATCTCATCGCACTTTTCCAATGAGAAACCTTGAGAAAACATGATCACCTACCTCGAAAGATATATCCTTCCTCCGGTTATCCGCATAACTCTTCTGCCTGCTCTGAGCTGTTCTCATGTGCTTCTGAATCAACTGAACTTTTTCTGCCATCTCTTCTACCAATTCTGGTCCCATCAGCTTCCTTCCACCCACTTCATCCCAAAATGCTGGAGTTTGACACCGCTTCCCATATAATGCCTGAAATGGTGCCATCTGTATATTAGAATGAAAACTGTTATTATATGAAAAATCAACCAAAGAAAGATGTTGGTCCCATCTTTCCTGATAATCCATCGAACAAGATCGTAGCATATCCTCCAAGGTCTGAATTTTTCGTTTTGACTGCCCATCTGATTGAGGATGAAAAGCTGTACTAAAATTTAATTCAGTACCCAACGACTTCTGAAGGCCTTTCCAAAAGTTAGATGTGAACCTGAGATCACGATCAGATACAATAGAGAGAGGAACTCCATGTAACCTGACTACCTCTTTAAGATACAAACGGGAAAGTTGATCTAGGGAAAAAGTATCTCGTATAGCAAGGAAATGAGCAGACTTGGTCAAGCGATCAACAATAACCCAGATTGCATTATTACCTCGAGATGTCTTCGGTAATCCTACAACAAAGTCCATGGATATATTCTCCCATTTCCACTCTGGCACTAGTAAAGGCTGAAGCATCCCTTTTTGTAACTGTCGCTCTGCTTTAACCTGTTGACATGTCAAACACTTCACAGTAAAATTAGCAATATCTCTTTTCATTCCATCCCACCAGTAATACTCCCGCAGATCTCTATAAATCTTAGTACTGCCAGGATGAACTGAAAACGGAGAACTATGAGCTTCACATAACAACTCATTCTTCAATTGTGAATCACAATGTACACACAATCTCTTCCCAAATCTCAAAACACAATCATTATCAATGTTGAATTCCGGAAACATACCTTTCTGAACCAGATCTACCTTTTTCTGCAACTCACTATCTTTCTTCTGTGCTTGCTTGATTCTGTCTGATAGAGAAGATTTCACTGATACCTGAAACAGAAGAACTTCCTGCACCAACAACTTCTATGCCAAAGTTCATCAAATCCTTAACCAAAGGATCATGTTCCAAACGCAACATTGCTAGTGAATCATTACTTTTTTGACTCAAAGCATCAGCCACTTTATTTGATTTTCCCGGATGGTAGTTGTTGGGGAGGAGAGTGATGGCAAGAGGGGGGTGAATTGCCTTTTAAAAAATAATTAACAATTTCAAATCAAAGTAAAAAGTGCAGCGGAAATAAAAGAGTCAAGACACAAAACATGATAACGGAGTTCGGCTTAAACCAAAGCCTACGTCTCCACTCCCAACTCAACCGTTGAGAGATTTACTACCGCTTGCTTTTTAATGGTTTTAGAAAGAAACCCACTAGACTTTAAGGTAGTCTAGAACCTATTACAGCTTGCTTTTAATGGTTGAGCAAGAACCCACTAGCCTTCTTACAGGTGAAGGCTAGCTCACCTATGACTCAAGCCTTTTAAAGGGAAGGCTTGACTAACCTCTTCACACCTTGAAGGTGGTGTGAAAACCCAAACAAATAGAAGATGAGAGAAAGAGGGGTTTGTAGGCACAAACCCAAATTGATGCTCAAAATAATAAAACAAGAAAAACCGTAATGTGGAGAAGTCTTGGGCGCCAATGGATTGATTGGAGTTGATGAAGAGTGCTCCCAATCTTCTATGGTGATGCTCCTTGGATGTGGAAATGGGTTGGAGCAATTGAGGTTCCTTGAAGGAATCCGCCGGAGGTTTGCCAAATGATGAAAAATGTGTCTGTTGGCTTCCGTTGGCTTGGTTATTGTTCCACTCTAGTTCTGGGGCTTCCTAGTCCTTTATTTATAGAGGGGGAACCCTTATATGGCCGTTCGGGGTCTTCGGAGCTGTTGGAAAAGTCTTCGGAGCTGTTGGGAGTAGGCTGGTCAAAGCCCAACGGCTAGTTTGACTGGCTCCACCGGCTGACCGGTTCTTGGCCATTGGTTGGCCGGTGCTTTGGAAAATGGAGAGGCCTTCTGCCCAGGCACCACCGGCTGGCCGGTGAGGAGGCCACCGGTTGGCCGGTGGTGAGACAGTAGGTGTCCCTTCTGTCTGGGTTCCACCGGCTGGCCGGTGATGGGACACCGGTTGGCCGGTGGTCTGGACAGAGGGGATTCCTTCTGTCAAGATTCCACCGGCTGGCCGGTGGTCATCCACCGGTCGGCCGGTGGACTGAAATCAGTCCACTTTTGCCTTCTGGCTTTCTTGGCCCAATTCCTTGGCAACCTGAAATCATGCCTTTCATCCAAAAACACTTAAAACAATATTAGATAAATAAGAGAGAGATTGTGATCATGAAAATTAAACCACGAGGGGTACGAGAGGTACAACAATCTCCCCCTATTTTGATGATCACAATCACCAAAACAAGCAATGTAAAAGACTGAAATGAAATGCATGCTTTAAAGGATAATGCAAAGCATGAGAGAAAGATTTTTCCCCCAATCAACCAAGAATTTCTCCCCCTTTGTGATTATCAAAATAGCACGGGGCATAAAACTTGATTGAGGGAAAGGTTGAAAAACAAGGTAGAGTTTTTAAACCAATTGAAATTTTTGAGATTTGAATTGAATGTTTTCAATTGAAAGTTTTGAATTGAAGGTTCTGAATTGAAGGTTTTGAATATAAAGCAAAAAAGGCTTAAACGATCCTAACTCCCCCTAAATAAAAACAACAAATCACCGGGGAGAGGATTTAAGAACCGAGACAAATTTTGGTCCGGTGAGACTCGCTAAAAGGGATTTTTCAATCCAAACTTGTCTAGTGGCGGGTCTTCTCCTATGAAATTCATCATTAAAGGAAATGGTTTTGGGCCTTCCATACCGGGCATTTTTGCAATCGCACTCATAAATTAAGTGCCCGGGTTTTTTACAATAGTTGCAAAATTTATATTGGGAGCTCTCCCTTACAAAAATAGTAGGAGCATGGGTAGAGGAAGCTTGCTTGGAATAGCCAAGCCCTTGGGTGGTTCTAGATACGCATTGGGAACCAAGGAGCTTCGAAAGGTTATGTTCACCTTCGGTGAACTTAGCTCGGGATTTCCTTAAATCCTTGATTGTTAATTCCATAGAATCAACATCGGGAAGGTTTTGGATCTTGAGGGACAACTCCTCCTTTTCTTTGAGAAGTTGTTCCTTTTCGGAAGAAAGTTTTTTGAAATTATTTTTTAAAGTAATAAATTTGGAAGAATGTTTGTGAAAGCCTTCCTCCAATTGATCTCTAGAATGTTGGAGATCCTCATAAGATAAATGATTGAATGAATTTGAAGAACTAGAGGATGAGGAGTCGGAAGAGGATACCTCATGAAATGACATTAGGCATTTTTTACCGTTGTCACTTGAGGAGGAGGAGGAGGAGGAGGATGTGGAGCTATCACTCCATGAGGCCTTGAATGCCTTCTTCTTTTCCTTTTGCTTGGCCTTTTTCTTGTTCAGTGGACAATCGGGCCTGTAATGGCCTTTCTTGCCACACCCGTAACATGTTACCTCGGGCTCGGATTTTTCGTTGGGTTGAGCCTTGCGGGATTTCTTCTTCTTATGCTTCTTCATGAATTTGTGCATTTTGCGGGCAAGATTCTCCATTTCTGAATCGCCGCTTGAAGAGGAAGATGATGAGGAGGAGGAGCTTTCTTCTTTTTGAACTTTGAAGGCGATGTTCTTGGGAACTTTGATCGGTTTGCCTTCCTTTTCAGCTTGCCTCCTCATGGTGATCTCGTAGGTCATGAGGGATCCGATGAGCTCTTCGACCGGCATGGTCTTGATGTCTTTTGCTTCTTGGATTGCCGTGACTTTCGGTGCCCATGTGCTTGGTAAGATCGGAAGGATCTTCTTGACCATCGTTTCTGCAGACACATCATCACCAAGGGACTTTCTCCCATTGAAAACATCAGAAAAACGTGTAAACATTTCAGTTATATTTTCAGATGGATTCATGGTAAAAGACTCAAAATCTTGACGGTACATATCCAATCGAGTATCCTTAACTTTGTTAGTCCCCTCATGGGTAACCTCCAATAGTTTCCAGATTTCATGAGATGAAGTGCATGTGGAAACTCGATTGAATTTATTACGATCAAGGCCGCAATGAAGAGCGTTCATGGCTTTGCCATCAAGCTTGAAATTTTTAATATCGGCTTGAGTCCATTTGGATTCATCGGGAGAAGAAAGAGAATAACCATGCATGACAATTTTATAAACAGGATAACCTATACTTCTAAGAAAAGTAGTCATGCGGGTTTTCCAATAGGTATAGTCGGTTCCATCAAAGAATGGAGCACGACCCAAAGAATAGCCTTCGGGGGTGAAAGAAGTTGAAGCCATCATAAAGGATCTTGAATTTGAAACCGGTTAGGGTATTACTCAAATTTTTCCTCTGATACCAATTGTTGGGGAGGAGAGTGATGGCAAGAGGGGGGTGAATTGCCTTTTAAAAAATAATTAACAATTTAAAATCAAAGTAAAAAGTGCAGCGGAAATAAAAGAGGCAAGACACAAAACTTGATAACGGAGTTCGGCTTAAACCAAAGCCTACGTCTCCGCTCCCAACTCAACCGTTGAGATATTTACTACCGCTTGATTTTTAATGGTTTTAGCAAGAAACCCACTAGACTTTAAGGTAGTCTAGAACCTATTACATCTTTCTTTTAATGGTTGAGCAAGAACCCACTAGCCTTCTTACAGGTGAAGGGTAGCTCACCTATGACTCAAGCCTTTTAAAGGGAAGGCTTGACTAACCTCTTCACACCTTGAAGGTGGTGTGAAAAACCAAACAAAGAGAAGATGAGAGAAAGAGGGGTTTGTAGGCACAAACCCAATTTATGCTCAAAATAATAAAACAAGAAAAACCGTAATGTGGAGAAGTCTTGGGCGCCAATGGATTGATTGGAGTTGATGAAGAGCGCTCCCAAGCTTCTATGGTGATGCTCCTTGGATGTGGAAATGGGTTGGACCAATTGAGGTTCCTTGAAGGAATCCGCCGGAGGTTTGCCAAATGATGAAAAGTGTGTCTGTTGGCTTCCGTTGGCTTGGTTATTGTTCCACTCTAGTTTTGGGGCTTCCTAGTCCTTTTTTTATAGAGGGGGAACCCTCATATGGCCGTTCGGGGTCTTCGGAGCCGTTGGAAAAGTCTTCGGAGCCGTTGGGAGCAGGCTGGTCAAAGCCCAATGGCTAGTTTGACTGGCTCCACCGGCTGACCGGTGCTTGGACATCAGTTGGCCGGTGCTTTGGAAAATGGAGAGTCCTTCTGCCCAGGCACCACCGGCTGGCCGGTGAGGAGGCCACCGGTTGGCCGGTGGTGAGACAGTAGGTGTCCCTTCTGTCTGGGTTCCACCGGCTGGCCGGTGATGGGACACCGGTTGGCCGGTGGTCTGGACAGAGGGGATGCCTTCTGTCAATATTCCACCGGCTGGCCGGTGGACTGAAATCAGTCCACTTTTGCCTTCTGGCTTTCTTGGCCCAATTCCTTGGCAACCTGAAATCATTCCTATCATCAAAAAACACTTAAAACAATATTAGATAAATAAGAGAGTGATTGTGATGATGAAAATTAAACCACGAGGGGTACGAGAGGTACAACAGTAATGAATTGTACAATCATAATCCTTGATTAATTCCAGCCATCTCATCTGTCTCATGTTCAATTCTTTCTGAGTGAATATATACTTTAAACTTTTGTGATCAGTATATATTTCACACTTTACTCCATACAAATGATGCCTCCAAATTTTTTAAGCAAAGACAACAGCAGCTAATTCCAAATCATGTGTAGGGTAATTTACCTCATGAGTTTTCAACTGTCGTGAAGCATAAGCAATTACCTGATCATTCTGCATAAGGACACAGCCAAGTCCCTTCAACGAAGCATCACTGTATATAACAAACTCACCATTCTTGGAAGGAAGTGCCAAAACTGGAGCATTCACCAATCTTCTCTTCAACTCCTGAATACAATCATCACATTCTTTTGTCCATATGAACTTAACACCCTTACGAGTTAGCTTAGTCATTGGACTAGATAACCGTGAAAAATTTTCAACAAACCTTCAGTAGTAACCTGCCAAACCAAGAAAACTTGGGATCTCGGTTACATTTGTGGGTCTCGGCCATTCTTCAACAACTTTTGTTTTAGTAGGATCAACAGTTATGCCATCCTTTGAAATAATGTGACCCAGGAAAGAAATTTGTTGTAACCAAAACTCACACTTGCTGAATTTTCCATATAGTTTCTTTTCTTTTAAGGTTTGCAAGATAACCCTTAAATGACTTTCATGCTCTTCTTTACTTTTAGAAAACACCAAAATATCATCGTTAAAAACAACCAACATTTTTCACCTGAGTCAACTGAGCCATCACTGCAACAAACTATTTAGTTCTGATTCTGACTATCTCATGATACTGATTTGAAAGGTCATTTCCCACTGTATGCCTTCCCAGAAAAGCTGTTCTGATTCCTCTATGAAAAACCATTCTTAACCCAGAAATATCTTAGGTGAAGCAACATGGTAATCCATAAATGCTATATCATTTCAATCATATTATAATTTAACACTTTTCTAACTCCTAAAGTTGTCTAAACCGACCTTTGATACCAACTATAAGGCCCCTACCTTAAACCTTACTTAATATTGAATTAAATGAATAATTCACATTGAGGATCTTTTCAGGTTTAGATTTTTAGAGAATTAGAACATAACTATTACATCTCAAAAGATTAAAAAGTAGACACTTCTACTAAGTTTCCATAATAAAAAAACTCTTAAAAAGAAACATGTCTAGTTACATGTTTTATATAACATGACATTCCCTTGATCCCATCCTTGACCTTATTCCACATTAAGTCCTGTGAAAAACATTTCAAAAAACTTGGGGTGAGCATAAAAAGCTCAGTAAGGGATACACAAAAAAATGAAAACTGTTAGTTTTTCAAACATCTAGTAAACCATGTATACTCTATCAAAGTAATAAATTCACCTTCATGAAGTAGTAAAAACTCTTCACTGAATAAAGTATCATTACTTACCTTTTTGTAACCAAAGTATTACCATAAAACCCATAAAAAGAACACATAACATATATAACGGTAACTTGGGACATAATCATACTTAAGTGGAATAACGATACGGTCGACTTCCACACTTATCACTTAATGGAATAGCCATACGGCCAATTTCCATACATACTTAATGGAATAGCCATACGGCCGACTTCCATACCCAATGCATTGGAGGTTATAACATAACCACCCGTCCTGGTATTCACGGCACCACCCATCATAAGGTTTATAACGTAACCACCCGTTAAAATGTCCAAGTACCAATATAAAATCATAAAACATAAAACCAATATAAAGGAATGATAACATTTCCACATTTCATTCACAATATATCATAAATATATTGACATAATATAATCCTTTATCAAAACAATTTTCAATACCAAAATACATAAAATAGTATATGGTATTTATTTTATTTTAAAAACATTACGGCTTGTTGAGGAAGCCAAGGCCAAATAATACTCGCGGCGGCGGAAAAGGTCATTGTCACCGCGTACGTTAAAAGAAACATTCCTTCTTGTCATTTTGTAAAACACTTCGTAGAAAATGATTCCTTTTGTATAAAAGTAAAAGTCAAAGGGTTTTATACACCGTATAAAAGAAAGTTGTGTATAAAACGAAATATGCCTCAATGAAAGGAGATTGAGACGAAGTCCCTTACCTCGTATCCGACTTGACCCGACCGTTCTTTAATCTCCTGAATAATAAACTTGAGTTATTCTCTACTTGCTTAAGAACCTTTTTCAAGTTCATTATTCCTTTTATACCATGTTATGAACATCATGTAATCATTTAAGTTAATAATGTTCATTTTGTCTGTATTTGGTTCTTAAGTCAAAAATAGACTTCTTACACTTACATGTTGTTAATTTAGTCAAAGGTTCATTATATCCAGAATGATATTAATGATTTTGATAACATATATATCATATATATTCAGCATATACATGTATTTATAATATTACATCACATTTAGAGGTAAGAAATGAAATGCACCGTTCATGGAGACGGTAAGTCGTACGTACGCATGAACGCTACTTCCATTTCTATTTCGTATTTTTTGGAATGGAATCATAATTATATAAGATTATATTATAATTCCAGTATAATAACATATATAATATCATTAACTTTATCCTTTACACATCCCACATATGGTATAAACGAATCAAATCACTTTCGGGGGGCGGTAGTCCGCACTTCCTAAAATGAAGATATCGTGTTTACCCATAATGGAAACAATAATGGTATGCCATAAATGGAAAATACAGAAGCTTAAGGAAATAATAAACATATTATATATCATATATAAAAATAGTGACATCATAATGGCCACCTTTGAATGTGTTAAATGAGTATTGAACAATCATCGTTTCAGGAGGCAGAATTTCGCCATCCACGGAAACCGTATGTTCCTTAACCATTTGATGTAGTTTTGTGAGAGTGTAGCTCAAATAAATCTTATAACAACATACTAGTATATTGAATATACTGGTTTTGTTACAAAAGAAGTAAATAAAAAGAGTTTAGGGGGTTGGAGAAGCAAAATAAAACAAATGATCAAGAGAGAATGAATTACCTTTAAAAGTGTAACTCCTTTTGATTTGAGCCTAAAGGATTCCTTTGAAAGGATTCTGCCCAAAGGGAATACTCTAGGATGAGGAGAGGGATGTGGAGAGATTAAATGGGCAGGGTATGGCCGATCCAAAGGCTTGAGGAGTGTGTGAAATGAGGTAGAGGTGGGGGCCTTTTATAAGAGGAGAGGAGGGGCACTTTTGGAAAGTAAAGAAATATTGCTTCATTTGAAAATGTGTTTCGGTTTTAAAAGGTCCCACATTGATATAATTCGTGGATAAGGTGATAAGGGTTCTAAATATACCCATCCAATAGGTTTTAGAAATGTGTAGGTTTTAGATATTACATTATCTTTCCATTTTATTTAAATCGTTAAATAATGATGTCATCGCTGCATCATCATGATGTCATAAATAATTTAATTTATTTAAAGTCTAAAAATTATAAAAAAAATACTATGATGTATGAAATCTTTTTATATTACCAATGACTATTTATAATCAAAAATCTGATCTTTATAACCCCATGTAAAAATTGTTTTCGTAAAACATATTATGTTTGTGTCATTTTTACTTTTATATTAAATAAAAAGTTATTTATGTCATTTCCCAACCAAAGTGGCTCCATGGGGTCCCCAAGTTGACCCATGGATTTTCTTGGTCATCCATTACACATCCAATGAGGGTAGGACATGTTTCAACTCATCTCATATTATGAAAACATTATTTTTACCTTAAACTACACTAATTACCTCTAATCGCGATTAAAAACTTAATAAGTTACTATTCACCAAAAAATTATTTTAATCTCATTGAACCACATTTTACTTCTTAATGAAAACCATGTATGTCAGATTTTTGAAAATCAAAACACAATGATGGAAAAATTTCATTTAAACAGAAAATCAGTTTTTATAAGTACCACATAGTGGTTTCACTATTCATCAAAAAATTGAAGTTTTTCAGAAAATTACCAAAAATTCACCCTAAGCTATATTTGATATTACGAATTCAAAAATGAAGTCTATTTTAAAAAAATTCAAAACATATAAGTCACATTAATTAATTTAATAATTAATTCCCGCTGTCAGAGCAAATAGCGTGTTTTTATGAAATAATAAGTATCAAAAGATTGACACTAGTTTAAGTCCGATTTCAAAGTGAAATTAATTCCAACGACCACTATTGGATTTAATGGTACAAATATTTTCTAATTTCACTTTAAAACAAATTCAAAAGATAATCTAATCATATAAATAAATCAGATTAAAAAGAGGTTTTGAATTAAAATACAACATTTTACACTATTCATTAAAAAAATGAACTTTATCAGAAAGGTACCAAAAATTTACACAAAGTAAATTTTGATGTCCCGATTCTAAATAAGAGTCATTTTTGGTCCAATAGAATTTATAAGATTGATCAAAACTATAGTTAATGATGGTTCGCCGTCAAAAGGTGATAAGTGAACCCTTAGTGAAAATTAGGGTATAAATGCCTAAAATTGAACTCTTTCCATATTTTAAGCCTTTATCTTTTATTGGGTAAATGTAAAAACATTTAAAAACATATATAATCATATTTTAGTTATTTCTATCCATTCCCGCCAGTACAACAGCTACTTGTTTTCTAACTTTTAAAATAATATTATTTTATTACTTGTGTGCAACGTAAGTTTTCAAAGAAACTCATCGTTGAGTATCGAGTACGCTATCGAATGTAGAAAACCCTTTTAATTAAAATTAATATTTAATTTGTAAATATTAATAAATATGAAAATTATTTATTCTTTAATTACCTGGGATGTTACACCAAAAACCTTGGATAATGGTCCCTTGATTTAAACTTTTAGGAAAGTATATCTTACCCACACCAGGGTAATCCTTCGATAAGATTATCAGAATATGTCTTTCTATCATCAAAATCCCACTAACTTCATGGTAGTCGGTACCTCTGTTTTCCAATCCATGGAATTCCTTGAACATTAAGCTAGTTGGCACCTTTGTCTTCCTATCCCTGGAAGTCCTCGATTGTTCACACCAACACTAGAAGTCACATGAAGCAAGCTGAATAAGATGTTTATTACACACAAGGCATGAGAGTCTCTCTCTCTCTCTAGAAATCACTTCAGTAGCATGTAATCTCTAGAGTGATCGAGCCAGTTATTATTGAGATCGTTCAAATGAGCTCTTATTTATAAGCATTTCTCTAATGGTAGGCTCCCTCCTCCAACGGTCATATTTTTACTTGAATTTTGTAGAGACCTGTACATGTGTCACTCATACAACGGTTAGTGAGAATCAAAACGTATGACATCATTTCATAACTGTAACCAGTGTAAGAAAAATAAGGTCTCTTAAAAAAATATATTTTTCGGGGTCTAGGGAAAAATAAAGTTTGGAGTCTATGTAAATAAACACATGGAGATTATAAGTCATGAATATGTGGATTCTATTTTTAAAGGAATTCAAAACATGAATTCTATAGATTTCAGAGTCTGAATTCCATTGATTCGGAGTATGAATTCTAAGGAATTAGTAGTCTCAATTATATTGAATTTGGAGTCTAAATTATGAAAAATTAAGAGTCTGAATTATGAGTAATTTGGAGTCTGAATTTCGGAGTATTCATAATCATAATTTCAGAGAATTTGGAGTCGGAATTTTAGAGAATTCAATATCTGAATTTCAGGGAATTCGGAATCTAAATTTCAAAGAATTCGGAATATGAATTTCAGTGAATTCGGAATCTGAATTTTAGAGAATTTAGAATTTTAATTTCAAAGAATTCAAAATCTTAATTTCAGAGAATTCAGAATCTAAATTTCAAAGAATTCAGAATCTGAATTTTAGAGAATTTAAAATCAGAATTTCAGGGAATTCGGAATCTGAATTTCATTCGGAATCTGAAAACAGAAAACACTATATCTAAGGATTTATAGGATTATGAGGTTTTAGATATGAAACTAATTTTTATACATTATAAATAAATGGAGTTAGAATAAGAGAAAGTATAAAAAGATCAATTAAAACATAGGTAAGGATAAATTTTCCTTGGGGACAGAAAATTTCACTTACAAAGATAATTTTTAGGGAAAACAAAATTTTCCTTAAGATAGGGTGTTTGTGTTTTTTAAAACATGAAGGAATGGAAAAGTCATAAGTAAATATTATTAACCCAACATATAAGAGTAATTTTATTATATTAAAAGAACTCCTCTACTATTTACTAGTTCTAAATCATCATTCTTCATTATAGGTTATATCATTTTAGTGGGAACATCACCCGGATACCACTTATTGATCCTAGGTCTGGTGAAATTATTCAGAGGGGGAAATGTGAATTAGTGGCCCAATTTTTTTATGAGTATTCCTTATTTAATTCAATACATACATATGGTTAAATATTCTAACTATGCCATTTATTTTCCTTAATCCTCAATCAAATATAAAAAATGTAAAAGGTATATTACATAATGATTTACAAGATTTGGCCTTGAAATACTACCCATTTCTAGGTTTATTTTATGATTTTAGTCATTTTTTCTCAATAATTAATCATTATAAAACAATATAAAAGTAATATCATGAATATTTAGTTAAGGAATATCCAAAAATAACTAGATAAAAATAATCTAAAATGTACAGTCTTCGGGTATTCACAGTAGCTTCCTCCCAAAGGATTCTTTGGGATGGCATCCAACCAATTGAATCCATCTCACAAAAATACTCTGGTCATCTCCTAGCAGGATATTTATTCTATCATCTTACATTCCTTCAAGGTTCCTCTAGTAATCCAACTTATAATAGTATTTTCCTAGATTATCTTCTACTATAGTGGGTGTTATCCTATTTTTACATCATTTTTTCACATCCCCTTTCTTCTTCGAGGATATATTGTACATTCTCAATCTAAAATAGTAGTTTCAATTCTAGAATATATCTCACAATCTTTATTAAAATGAACATCTGAGCATAATTAGCATAATCTTCTCCACACTCTTCAATGAATAGTTATTTCTAGAATGAATTGGTTTATTTTCCATTGATACACTATTGATCTTCTTATTTTATTTAGTAATATCATATCTATAATTAGTGCCTTTGTATTCTTCAATAATTTCTTAAATAAACAGTCATGAATATTATTTTAATTTATTAATAATGAAAAACCCAATATTTTTTGGTAGCTAGTGTTCTCAAAATTTCAAACATGAGTTATTTTCAATTTAAATAATTCCTCTCAAAATCTTGAGGACAATAAATATTAAAATATTATAAATCCAATTAACATTCTATAATCCTCTATTATAGATAAAATAAACTCTTAAATAATCTCACTAATTTGAAATAGACACAAAATACATATACAATAATCTTACCTTAAATAATAGAACCAATCTATCCAGGATATGCATTGATTTTCACCATTTAAAATCACATTAAAATTTCTGGAAAATTAACTCCATTAATTTCATTTTAAAATCTCCACATGCAAGGAACTATGAATTGGAAAATTCTTCTATATTTTGGAACTCATCTCATCTTATAATTATCTCCATTTATTTTTCTTCTTTCTGTAATGGCACGGACCTCTCCGGCCCATTCCTTTGTTAAAAAGATGGTCACGAAGTGTTCTGGAGGGTAAAATGGACTTTTCCCATACTTTTCAGAATTTTGATACTACACGCCGTGTAGTGTGAGTACACGTCGTGTACCCCCTCTTCGTGTATACCCCGTGTTGAAGTCTATGTCCTTACCATGTGAAATAAATGGGTACACACCGTGTACCCCATACTACACGCAATGTAGTCCCTCCCCGCGTACACGTTACCTTCAAACCGCGAATCAACCAGTCAACGGCTGTGTGCCCTCTTGGAGCTGTATCATTGCCATGTGAAATAAATGAGTACACACTGTGTAGTCAATACTACACACCATGTAGTCCCTCCCCGCATATGCGTTACCTTTAAACCGTGCGTTGACCAGTCAACGGTCGCATGCCGTGTTGAAGGCCATATTGGAAGTCGAGTGGTGACCGTGTGAAATGGCCGAGTACACGTCGTGTACCATAAAGTACACATCGTGTAATTTTGTTTTTAACGCCTATAAAAAGAGGGGTCCTACCCTCCTTTTCAACTCACTCCTCTCCTCCCCATTCATCTGAGCAGAGCTCTCCCAAGAGACTCGAAGGCTCTTTTTCTTCCATAACTTCTTCGTCTGAGCTCCGATTTACGATCTGTCAGTGGCCACGGGATCATAACGACGAGGAAGACCATCTGACCTTGGATCCTTTGTCTTTCCTTCGGCCTTTCCATTCCAACTTCCACCCGAGGAGGTTTTTCCGGGATTTGAAAGAAGTGACGGACGCTGACGGACGTCTTCTAAAGTTGATCTGGGGGAGCGTTGTGATCAAAACCTGTTGAGGTAGGGATATTAACTTCGTCTCTCTAAATTGTGCATCATGCAGGGTGGATATCCTCTTGTTTTCATGAGAAATGGTTGAACCATTAAATGATGATAATAACTGGTTAAAGAATGGGGATAGGGAAGTTGTTACGTTTATCTTTATATCCTGTGATATTATGTTGTGAATTGAATGAGCTTCTGCCTACTGAAAATCATGGTCATTGGGGGCCTTTGCATACACAATTAAATGTTTCCCTCTCTTTCTGGATTTTGTTATGGATGAAAATTTTTATTGAATGTAGAAATTGGTTAATCACATAACGTTGGCTGATTAAATGAAAATCTGGAACCCTTGTGTGATCACCCCTGTTGAACAAAACTGAAATAATAAACATTTGGGAGATGATTGGGGTTAATTTTATGTGAATAGGGTGTTCCGTGGGTTTTTGTGGACCGGGTGAGCATCGGGGCTACAGTTGTCTTGTTTGTGGGTTGGTGTGAATGCTTTGTTGGTTATGGTGGTTGCCAGCGTGGCTGCAGGGATGGGTTTATTATGAACGAACTATGGGTTGTGAATAATAAATGAGATTGGAAGAGTTAATGAATGGTGGGGCATGGTAATGGAATGGGAATGATAATAAATGGGGTTGGATGGTTAATAATAAGGGATTGTTTATATTTCTTGTGTTTTCCTAACTTGATTTTTGGATGACAGGAATATGTTTTTACAAATGATCGATGTGGTTGGTTGTGGATAGTTGCCTAGTAGTTAAGGAACTAATAAGCTGATTCTGTTGAAACATAAAAACCTAAATGGGGTTGGGGTTGTTTTTTGTATGCATGCTTTGTAGAAGCAGTGCCGAGGCACATGCTCAGTTTCTCTGTTTAGAATCCATAGGTGGGGCTATGTGTTTGGTATACATATATATATCTATATCTTTTTTGTTTTATCGCACCCCACCCATGTTGAGCACTTAGTGTCGAACACTACCATTTAAAGGGATAGGGTGTTTTCCTCTTAGTTACTAGCTCCTTCCTACTCCTTCTTCCCTAGGCTGTGATGGATTAAGGTGATCATACACCTAAGACCCTTCAGGTAGGTTTCGTTTGGGGTGGTTTTAGCCCCAGACACTTCAGGCAGGTTTTACTATTTCCCAGGAATCTTCGGGATGAGGCCCAAGTGTGTGCGGGTGGGATACGTGGTTGGGGGGCCCAGGTTTGTGAAGGCGGGATATGTGGTTGTGAGGCCCCGGTGTGTGCGGGCGGGATATGTGGTTGTGAGGCCCAGGTGTGTCCTAGTGGGATACGTGGTTGTGAGGCCCAGGTGTGTGCGGGCGGGAAGAGTGTTGTAGCGTCAGGATGTTCGCCATTAAGAAGAGTATCTAACTAGTGGGAAATGGTGTGGGGTACCCAATACTCTTATTTTTATATACTAATACCTGTTTTGATTGTGTTTTTTGTGAGTGTGGCTGGTGAGGTTGGGTGGATAGAATTTCTTTCTAGGTTTCTTCTGTTGTTCTCACGGGACATTAGGATGTCTCCCCACTTGTGCACGAGAGCTTTAGATTTCCCTACTGAGTATAATTGTATGCTCACCCTACATTTTATTTCAGGTTTCCAGGAGGACTACCAGGGACGTGCGGGACCCTACCAGTCATGACAGTTGGAGTTGTTTCAGTTGTTGTACTCTTGTTTATTTTTTAATTTTACTTTTGAGCTTTCTTGTACTTGTACCTTGTTTCAGAACTATTTAAACATGCATGTGGGATTGGTTTGGATTTATTTCAATACACATGTTCTTTTCCTTTTGGGTGGTTGAATTTTTCTATTTCCTGATCTTAAATAATAAAAAGGGTAATGCCTCCCATATTTGTGAAAACTCATACCCTTGGTGCCATTCGCCACCCCGAGGCCTACTGGAGGTGGGACTCGGGGGGTCATTATCTCCCTTTCACCATTTCCAACTCAGGAGGGGCATCTTTGGTGGGAGGGGGTCATGACAGAATGGTATCATAGGTGATGGTTGAGAGATAGGATAGAGTTTGGAGTTAGGCATAGTGAGGATTTCATGGGATGGTAGGGCAACAATGTTGGATGATATTGGTTTGTGACATACACTAGGGAAGACCGGCTAGGGCACGGGATTTTAGGGCCCCCCGTGATCCGATGCAAGGACTCTGAGCCTACCAAAAAACCAAGTGAGACTACGTTGATTTCAGGGTAGAGACTGTAGGGAAGGTACATGCATCATCATGATTGTGTTTTACTTGATTTGGGTGTTCTGGGAAATAAATTCAAATAAAATGATAAAATAAAACCCTGAGAAATTTCCCAGCTACTTGGGCTTAGGTGATCCTTGTTTACCGTACAGCTATGGCACCTGGACGTAATCCCCTGGTGACTCAGACGGCCGAGGCCAGCAGATTCAGGCAGTCGATCAGTTGAGGATTGACCAAGATGAGGAGGATAGCCAGTGGTAGAAGACTCTCCGTTCTTTCTAGTAGCAAACCCTCAAGAAGTACGAGGGTAGTACTTCTAATGTGGTGATGGAGGGGTGGCTTGAGGAGCTAGGGATCGCTTTTACCTTGATTCGTTCTCTGAGGGAGTACTGGGTTCCCCTAGCAGTCAGTCAGTTGAGAGGTGCGGCGTGACAGTGGTGGACGCTCTACCTCGGAGAGAGGATAGAGAAAGAGGTTCTGTGGGCTGACTTTGAGAAGGAATTCCGAGAAGAATTCCTTTCTTCCATGATCAAGTCGGATAAGCGGCAGGAGTTACTCTCCCTCCAGCAGGGGAGTATGTCAGTATGAGAGTTGGGGATCACGTTCAAGGATCTTCTGCACTTCGCTCCGGATCTCTTTCCGGATGAGGAGTCTCGGGCAAGATGATTGGAGGAGGAACTTCATCCATCGCTCAAGTATACTGTAACCCCCTTCACCCTTCTTATGTACTTGGCAGTATAGAAGAAGGAAAAGGTTGTAGAGAGGATGCACTCACTGGGAGGTGCACCATGAGAGGGGATCCAGCTGGGCTCATCAAAGGGGAAGGTAGTCAGCAGCAGGTCTCCTATGTCAATACCTTCTAGGTTCAAGCCGGTAGGGAGCAGTCCCCAACATTTCCATTTCAGATCTTTGGGTCCTCGTCCCTTTTTCATGAGCCCAGGACCGAAGCGTTTTTCTTGTGGAGGTTTCGGGCATGTTCAGAGTCGATGCCCGACCCGAGCTCAGTACGGTGTAGGTGGGCAGGTTCAGCGCCCACCTCAACAGCACCTGTTGTCGGCGAGGCCCTTCCAGCAGCAGCGGGACCTTGCTCCTCCAAGGGCAGACTTTGCAGGAGTAGGCCGACCTCAGGGTGATCCTCAGGGACCTCGACCAGGACGTGGTTGGGGAGGTGGTCGACATCAGAGAGGTAGAGGAGTTGTGCGTGGACAGTTGCAAGCAGCAGAGTTGGCAGCTCCAGCAGGACTAGAGGTGGTGCGAGGTATGATTTTTTTGTTCAGCACTCTCGTTTATGCTTTGTTCGATTCGGGAGATTCACACTCCTTTGTTGCACCTAGTCTATCCCATTCTTTGGGACTAGATGTAGAGAGACTTTCCGTACCACTGGTGTTGAGTACACCAGTTGGAGGCCAGAACAGCGTATCTTGTGTTTTCCGGGGATGTGGGCTGATGTTGGGACCACATCAATCTAGTGGGGACCTTCTTCTGTTATAGATGCATCCATACGATGTCATCCTAGGCATCGATTGGTTGTTTTACATTAGTGTCTTTATCAACTACTTTCGAATAAGAGTCATGTTCTCTGACGTGGACGGGCAGCGTGTATCTTTTTTTGGTGAGAGGAGCTATCAAGTGGGAAGTTGGCATGTGAAGCCTCTCCTTTCCTTATTAGGCAGGTTATCAATGGTTCCAGTTGATGCAGAGACAATAGATTTCCTAGATGTTGTTGTGGAATTCCTCGATGTTTTCCCGAGGAGGTTGTGACTCTACCCCCCCCCCCCCCCGACGTGACGTTGATTTCGGGATAGACTTACAGCTTGGTGCTCGTCCAATTTCGATGGCCCCTTATCGGATGGCACCTTCGGAGTTGCAAGAGTTGCAGATTCATATTGACGATCTAATGGAGAAGGTTTTTGTTCGACCCAGCGCGTCGCCATGGGGTGCTCCAGTCTTGTTCGTGAAGAAGGCAGATGGTAGTCTCAGGTTATGCATAGACTACCGAAGGCTGAACCAGGTAACAGTCAAGAACCGTTACCCCCTTCCAAGGATAGATGATCTCTTCGACCAGCTGAGGGGATCAGGTTGGTTTTCTATGATTAATCTATGATCAGGATATCATCAGCTGAGGGTGAAGGACAGTGACATCTCGAAGATGGATTTCAGGTGCAGGTATGGGAACATTGAGTTTGTAGTGATGTTTTTTGGAGTTACAAATGCACCAGTTGTGATCATGGGACTTATGACCTTTTTCTTCCAAGAGTTTCTAGACCGGTTCGTCATTGTGTTTATTGATGACAGCATGATCTACTCAAGATCAGAGGAGGAGCACGTTGAGCATCTCAGGGCAGTCTTGGAAGTTCTTCGACACCACCAGCTTTATGGGAAATTGTTGAAGTTTAAGTTCTTGATGAAATAAGTACATTTCCATGGGCACGTGGTGTCTCGACATGGAGTGTCAGTGGACCCGTCGAATGTAAGGGCAGTTGTTTCTTGGGTGGCACCCAAGAGCGTGGCGGAAGTTCATAGTTTTCTGGGGTTGGCAGGTTACTATCAGAGGTTCATTTAGGACTTTTATCGAGTTGCTACTCCATTGAACACTTTGAATAGGAAGAACCAAGTCTTCCTATGGAGCGGGAATTTCCAGAATGCTTTCGACTACCTGAAGGAGAAGTTGATCAGTTCTCCCATACTCAGGTTTCTAGAGGAAGGGTTGTTGTATGAGGTGTTTTGTGATGCTTCTGTCCTTGGTCTGGGGTGCGTGCTGATGTAGAAGAAGGGAGTGATCTGTTATGGGTCAAGGAAGTTACACCCTCACGAGCGTAACTATGCCACCCATGACCTAGAGCTTGCAGCAGTAGTGTTCACATTGAAGTTGAGGCGACATTACCTCTTTGGGGAATGCTTTATGGTCTTCTCAGATCACAAGATCCTGCGTTATATCTTCTCCCAACGTGACCTGAACTTGCGGCAGTGGAGATGGGTCGAGTTTCTCCAAGACTATGACTTCGAGATGTCCTACACTGAAGGTAAGGGAAACATTTTGGTTTATGCCCTAAGCCGGAATTCACATAAGGAAGTGGTTCGGGAATCCACTATTGCTTGGAAAGCGATGGGATAGTTGGTCGCCTTGCACTTGGATGCAAGGGTAGATGGTGTTAGAGGCAGTTTGTTTCAGATGACGGTGCAGTCCTCCTTGTTGTAGTAGTTGGAAGAGTCTTAGTGGGGGGACTCCGAGGAGGAAGTAATGTGGGATCGTGTCGATCAGAGAAACACTCCAGAAGGATGGTCAGAGGACAGCCGACATCGGATGCTTTTCCATGGAAGGTTGTTTGTTCTGGAGGTGATGCGTGAGGGAGTTCTCTGTGAGTTCCATAGCTCATCCTCGGATGTACATCCAGAAGTTTCAAAAATGTACCGAGGCCTGAGGGAGTAGTTTTAGTGGTCCGGGGTGAAACAGGCAGTGACAGAGTTTGTGGCTAAGTGCCTAGTGTGTCAGCAAGTAAAGGCTGAACACCGTGTTCCCATTGGTTTGTTGTATCCATTAGATTTCCCCGAGTGGAAGTGGGATGACATCTCGATGGACTTCATCACAGGACTACCCAGAGCTCAGGGAGGTTATGATGAAATATGGGTGGTGGAGGATTATCTGAATAAATCATCTCACTTATTAGCAATTAAGGAGTCGGGCCCGATGAGTACCTTTGCACAGAGGTACGCAGACGAGGTGGTGTGTTTTCATGGAGTTCCGAAGACTATCATCTCAGACCGGGATACTCATTTTACCTCACGAGTCTGGAGGGGGTTATAGCATGCTTTTGGCACCCAGCTATGCCTTAGCACTACTTTCCACCCCTAGACTAACGGGCAGATAGAGCGGACTATCCATACATTGGACGACATGCAGCGGACATGCGTTATGGATTTCGGAGGATCATGGGTGCGACACTTGCCTTTAGTAGAGTTTTCCTACAACAAAAGCTTCCACTATACTATTGGAATGTCATCATTTGAGGCTTTGTATGGAAGTCCATGTCGTTCACCCTTTTTCTGGGCAGAGGCTAGTGAGACAGGTGCTCTTGTGCCAGAGGTAGTATAGAGCACCACAGAGAAAGTCTAGCTTGTGCGTGAGAGGATGAAAGCAACTCAGGACCGACAGAAGTCTTATGTTGATCATAGGAGGAGGACTTTGGAGTTCGAGGTGGGAGACCATGTGTTCTTGAAGGTTTCCCCTTGTTAGGGGCAGCAGAGGTTTGGGAAAGGGAGCAAGATCTCACCTAGGTTCATCGGACCTTTTGAGGTGCTGAGGCAAGTCGGTGAGGTGGCATATCAGCTAGCCCTGCCACCTCAGTTGGAGAAGGTTCATGGAGTCTTTCACGTCTCCCAGCTACTTCGATACTTACATGACGATCTCATGTTATCGACTGGGGAGAGTTAGATATGGGAGATGATGGAACCTTCGAGGAATGACCAGTCAGAATTTAGGATCATAAAAAAAGGTGCTCCATGGATGAACCATTCCCTTGGTTTGTGTTTTGTGGAGGCATGGCGGTCTTGAGGAGAGAACTTGGGAGCGGGAGGCTTAGATGCACACTCAGTACCCAGAGTTGTTTTGACTTGTGTTTTCTTTGTTCTTCTGAGCTTTTTTTGAAGTTATGCTTTGTACCTTTGATATATGGAATGCTTGTCTTGTCGGTTATGAGACCTTTTGTTTCCTTGTTCTCTAGAAGTGTGTAGCATGTCCGGATGTGTGGAAAAAGGGAAAAACCTGATCCTTAATCGAGACACATTAATTTTGATGCGATTGAACCCGTGCGGGCGAGTTATTTCCGCCTAAATCGGATAATATCTCGGTGTAGGAGAAGTAATTTCCCCAAACCACATGTTCGGGTAGTGTTTTGGTTGTGTTGTGTTGGGGGTAGTGCAAGTTGAAAATCCTAATGTATGAAAGTGGGAAGACCCAATTCTTAATCTAGATGCATTAATGAGGATGCGATTAAACCCGTGCAGGCGAGTCAGTGCCACCTAAAGCGGATAGTATCTCGACATAGGATAAGGAATTCCTAACACATATGATTAGGTTTGTTGGATGGGTTCCTGTTATAATGAGGGCCCTAAGAGGTATCATGTTGGGTTCCTCTAGGTTGGACTTAGAATTCTCGGAGACGAGAATGTTTTAATAGGTATCTGATGTAATGGACCGGACCTCTCCGGCCCATTCCTTTTTCAAAAAGATGGTCATGAAGTGTTCTCGAGGGTAAAAGGGACTTTTCCCACACTTTTCAGAATTTTGAAACTACATGTCGTGTAGTGTGAGTACACGTCGTGTACCCCCTCGCTGGGTATGCCCCGTGTTTAAGGTCGTGTCCTTACCGTGTCAAATAAATGGGTACACACCGTGTACCCCATAATACACACCATGTAGTCCCTCCCCAAGTACGTGTTACCTTCAAACTGTGTATCGACCAGTCAATGGTTGTGTGCCGTGTTGGAGCCGTGTCCTTATCATGTGAAATAAATGAGTACACGCCATGTAGTCAATACTACATGCTGTATAGTCCCTCCCTGCATATGCGTTACCTTCAAACTGTGTGTTGACTAGTCAACAGCTGCGTGCCGCGTTGAAGGTCGTGTTGGAAGCTGCGCGGTGACTATGTGAAATGGCTGAGTACACACCATGTACCATAAATTTCACTCCGTGTACTTTTGTTTTTCACGCCTATAAAAGGAGGGGTCCTCTCCTCCTTTTGAAATCACTCCTCTCCTCCCCGTTCCTCTGAGTAGAGCACTCCCAAGAGACTCGAAGGCTCTTTTTCTTCCATAACTTCTTCATCTGAGCTATGATTTACGATCTGACAGTGGACACGGGATCGTAACGATGAGGTGGAACTTATAATCTTGGATCTGTTGTCTTTCCTTCCACCATTCATTTCCAACTTCCACTTGAGGAGGTTTTCCCGGGATTTGACAGAAGTGACGGATGCCGACGGACGTCTTCTAAAGTTGATCCGGGGGAGCGTTGTGATCAGAACCTGTTGAGGTAGGGATCTTACCTTCGTCTCTATAATGTGTGCATCACGTAGGGTGGATATCATCTTGTTTTCATGAGAAACGGTTGAACCATTAAATGAAGATAATAACTGGTTAAAGAACGGGGATGGGGAAGTTGTTATGTTTATCTTTATATCTTGTGATATTATGTTGTGAATTGAATGAGCTTCTGCCCACTGAAAATCATGGTTATTGGGGGCCTTTTCTTACGCAATTAAATGTTTCCCTCTCCTTCTGGATTTTCTTATGGATGAAAATTTTTATTGAATGTGGAAATTGGTTAATCACATAAAGTTAGCTGATTAAATAAAAATCTGGAACCCTTGTGTGATCACCCCGGTTGAAAAAAACTGAAATAAAAAACATGTGGGTGTTGATTGGAGTTAATTTTATGTGAAGAGGGTGTTCTGTGGGTTGTTGTGGACCGGGTGAGCAGCGGGGATGCTGTTGGCTTGTTTGTGGGTTGGTGTGAATGCTTTGTTGGTTATGGTGTTTCGCAACGGGGCTGCAGGGATGGGTTGATTGTGAACGAACTATGGGTTGTGAATAATAACTGAAAGTGGAAGAGTTAATGAATGGTGGGGCATGGTAATAGAATGGGAATGATAATAAATGGGGTTGGATGTTTAATAATAAGGGCTTGGTTATGTTTCTTGTGTTTTCATAACTTGATTTGTGGTTGACAGGAATATGTTTTTACGAATGATCGATGTGGTTAGTTGTGGATAGTTGCCTAGTAGTTAAGGAACTAATAAGCAGATTCTGTTGAAACATAAAAACCTAAATGGGGTTGGGGTTGTTTTTTGTATGCATGCTTCTTAGTAGCAGTGCCGAGGAACATGCTTAGTTTCTCTCTTTAGAAGCCATAGGTGGGGCTGTGTGTTTGGTATACATATTTGTATCTGTATCTTTTGTGTTTTATCGCACCCCACCCATGTTGAGCAATTAGTGCTGAACACTCCCATTTCATGGGAGAGGGTGTTTTCCCCTTAGTTACTAACTCCATCGTGCTCCTTCTTCCCTAGGTTTTGATGGCTTGAGAAGACCTTACACCTAAGATCCTTCAGTTAGGTTTCTTTTTGGGTGGTTTTAGCTCAAGACACTTCGGGCAAGTTTTACTATTTCCCAGGAATCTTCAGGATGAGGCCCAGGTGTGTGTGGGCAGGATACGTGGTTGTGATTCCCAGGTGTGTGCGGGCGGGATACATGGTTGTGAGGCCCAGGTGTGTGCGGGCGGGAAGAGTGTGGTAGCGTCAGGATGGTCCCCGTTAGGAAGAGTAGCTAACTAGTGGGAAATGGTGCGGGGTACCCAATACTCTTGTTCTTATATATTACTACCTCTTGTGATTGTGTTTTTGGTGAGTGTGGCTAGTGAGGTTGGGTGGATTAAATTCCTTTCTAAGTTTCTTCTGTTGTTCTCACGGGACATTAGGATGTCTCCCCACTTGTGCATGAGATCTTTAGGTTTCCCTACTAAGTATACTTGTATGCTCACCCTACGTTTACTTTCAGGTTTCCAGGAGGACTACCAGGGTCGTGCGGGACCCTACTAGTCGGGACAGTTGGAGTTGTTGCAGTTTTTGTACTCTTGTTTCTATTGGTATTGTACTTTTGAGATTTCATGTACTTTTACCTTGTTTCAGAACTATTTAAACATGCATGTAGGATTTGTTTGGGTTTATTTCTATGCACTTGTTCTTTTCCTTTTTGGTGGTTGAATTGTCCTATTTCCCGATCTTAAATAATAAAATGGGTAATGCCTCCAATATTTGTGAAAACACATACCCTTGGTGCTAGTCGCCACACTGGGGCCTACTGGAGGAAGGATTCGGGGGTCATTATCTCCCTTTCACCATTGCCAGCTCAGGATGGGCATCTTTGGTGGGAGGGGGTCGTGAAAATTTCAATGTCTGAATACATCATGATCAATATAAATTTTCTTGATGTTTGATTCCAGGATGATCATCACAAATCATTGTATGATTTATCATTCATCAAAATATTGATATTCTGGATACTTGAAATACCATTATGCATGTCCTTATTTCCATTATACATATGTTGGTAACCTTTACACATGTTTGTATGACCCTTACGCTACCTTCCAAATATTTGAGTTACTCTAACATATAGATAATAATACTGTTACATAGCTCATTTTTTTAAATGTCATCTATATATATGTGAAAAGTTTTTTAATTTCTCCTTAGTAAAATATTGAATTTCATCAAACATTTTATTTTATTGTAGATCTCACTATAATTAGTTTTTTGTAAATATCATACAAGTAGAAAATTATCATATCTGTAAAAAAATGAAATCCAAAAATCTAAAATATTATATGGGATTCTCAATGTTCTTATGAGTATGTAAAATCATTTAATATTTATTAAAATTTCATGCATTGTAATGAATATTCCATTATAAATTTTTAACACACTCAAAAAATCATTAGAGCCCCTAAATATTCCATTATATAGATCAATTCATTTACATGACCAAAACAACATATGTGTGTCCCCAGCATAGATGAATTACATTCACTACTTTTCAAAAACTCATATGAATGTCAAATATTATACAATATTGCTTCAAGTAGTACAATTATGATTTTCATTTATCAAACACCATAAGCATGGATGAAATTTCATATGCACTTAAAAAATATAATATGGTACTTCATCTCTATACTTTTTTCTATAGTCACTCTTCATTCTCACTACACTAATTCATTTTGGGGATGAATAGTTTAATTTTTTTTATCCAAAAATTTTTTCATTCATTTAATTTAATCTAAAATTTTTGAAATAGATATTTCATCCCACCCCCCCATATATTATTCCCTTGAACTAGTGGTAACTAGTCATTATTTTCAAATTAGACACTTTTTGGGATATTTTTTCATGTTGTCTCTTTTTCTTTATATTTTTTAGTTAACATTTATAGTAAATATAATTATCAAATGGAAATATCTATTCCAGTTTAATAGAGAATTAGGATATTTGAATTTTTTTAATTTGGTGAGACCACCTCATTATAATAGAGCTTACTATGGGTATTATAAGGATGGATTTTAAGTATTGTGCATGACTATATGTATTAAATTTGAACTATCCTAGCTGAATAGTATAAATTTACTGAAGTAGATATTGGTATATTAACATGAAATGATGAAATAAAATATATCTTGAATTATGAGGTTATGATCATTAATTATTATTTCTTGAGTAGGAATACTTATAGTCATGCATCATCTTATAAAACTACTTCTAACGTTTATAGGACTTATAATGTCACTCATAATGGAACTGACAAATGATGGAGAACATATCATGGAATTCACATGAATTAATTTCAATAATTAAAGATGTTAGATTATGAAAAACTTAGTGAACTTCAAAATAGAATTAAAAATATTATAAATTACATGGTTTCTCATCGATAAATAATGAAAAATTTGGTGTTGATTGAATGAATACTCTGAGCACTATCAGAGAAGTGGAATTCAAACAAATTGGTTATTGGTTGAATAAAGGACTCTGTGGAGTACACTCTAAATTCATGATAATAGAAATTGATTTTATTTTAAATCATAATATGTATCTTATAATTCTACTAGTGATTCTCCAAGTACTTCCTTCTCTTGAAAGAAGTATAATATTTATCATGTGGAAAATTTTGTTTAAGAACTCGTAAATAGATTCATTCTATAGATATGGAATATGAGAAATGTATTAGATATATGAATCATTTTAAGAAAAAAATGAAGAAATTTAATACTATTATAACATTCAATGAGTGAAGGATACATATACATAAAAATTTTAAGAGTCCAATGTTGAAAAAACAGAGATATAAAGAGAATAATGTAAAAACTAACAAGAAATCCATTTGTTAAAGGATTTAGTTTTTTTGATGATTTATAATATAGTGATAAATCTAAAACTTTAAAGGATACAAAAAACAATAGACTCATGGAAAACAATTTCGAAATGGATAAAAGTGGTGTTTAACACTAATTTGTATTTTCACTTTTTATGTTATTCTATTTCTTTTCCATTAAATTATAATGTTCATGATTTGAGTAAAATATATAAATAAAATAATGGAAAATGTGGAAGCATTCTAAAAAATAAAAAAAAGTTTACTATGTATTAAAATAAAGTTATTGAAGAAAAGATAAATCTGGTTGTGTAAATTGATAATTTGAAAAATATAAATCTTAAAATTTACAATATAAATGATGATAATGATAAATTAATAGATTTTTTCTTACATGTATAATAAGGAATTATAATGGATAATTAATTATTTTTTGGAAATTTAATCTAATTATAAAAAAGAGAATCTATGTTTGAAAATTTATTCTTCAATATAAAAGGATAAATTGGGTGACTATCTTGAATTTTTTTTGATGAAAAATTGAAATATTTAGGGAAACATTAAATTGTTAAAGAAATCCTTCTCAAATTTATATTATGATGTTATACATTGGATGAATTTATGAGATTTAAAATGTTTAATAGAGCCAAAACTAAAAGATATTGTATTGTTTATGAGTGAGGTTACTTTTAATATATATAAAACTATTTGTTAAAGGTAATTATAAATAAATTTAAATGGTTAATTATTATAAATAGGGTTTGGTTGGATATCATGATAATGATTTTTTTAACATTTTATAAAACTCTTAGTCACAAAAAATATTTTATCTCAAAATCTTATCTTAATGTCAAATAGATTAACCAAGCTATAGAATGGGTTCTTAAATGTACTTTTCAAAATCTAATGATACTAAACTGGTTTTGATTCTTAAGTGAGTTTCAAATTTATTTTATATCTATAACTCTTTGTTTTAATACTTCATAATTTTTTATATTTAATATGAGTTTATTTTATATTTAATATTTCCACTGACCATGTTCAAATGGTTTTATATATTTGGGCTTACTAGCATGGATATACCGGTTTGGTTTTTCAATTCCTTTGAATTTCATGATATTATTATTTGAATACCATATAACTTATGTTTGTGTATCCTTATAACATTTATGTTTTTATAGATTAATAATTTCTTTAATAATGGTATTTTATGTTATATAAGGGGAAAAAGGATACATCAATTAAGAGGAAGTATTTGTATTCTCATTAAAAAATCATGAAAACATTCTTAATGTTTTATAATGAATACTTTTTAAAAATTCATAATTTTTTTCAGATCATGCCTATTTAGTGGGAGTTTTATTATCATATATATTCTTTTGATGCATGATTTTTTGTGCATTCTACAATCAACATTAACAGGCAAGTTTAATTTTTTTGGAAAATAAGTTCTTTATATAACGTTTTGGTGATTTAGTTTCATTCCCTATATTGAATGTCTATCTTAGAGGGATTATGTTTTCACCTAAATATTTGGTACATTTATTTGGGTGAATTTTTTTAATTTTAATATTTTTTATCAGTCTCAAAATATGAAAATTATTGTGGTCACGTGACTTTTTGAATTATCAAAAATAGGGAGAATGTTGAAGTGGAAACTAACCACATTGTTTGTTTTTTATAATTAAAATATTTCAGTATTTCATAATAATAATTTCTTACATAGTCATTTTAGTACCTTAATACCTATAACATGAGTTAGATTATAATGTTTCCATGTTAATTATTTAGTGTTTTTAAAGAAAACTCCGTCATAATATAGTTTGGTATCTCAGAAACTATTAATCTATTATTATTACATTTTATAAAATATATCAAATTATGGATTGACCATGAGGTATGTATTGTATCAGCCATAAACTTCAAGTGACTGTGAGACATGTATAATGGATCAACTGTTGGATATGAATGTGACAATGAATTTATAAACAATATGATAGATCGATTGATAGAATACAAAGTGAATTTACAGTAAGCCACAGAATTGACCATGAACTAACTGGTTAGACATTGAGTTTCATCAAACTATAAAAATCAATTGAATAAACATTAGGTTTCATCAGACCTTATCATGCACTCTTTCCACTGTCACCGCCAATTGTTGGGAAGGATGGGCTATGTCACCCCCATTCAAAGAGGGTGGGGGGGTCATGCACCAGAGACCACCATTCATTAGGGAAGTCACATCGCTCATCATATCATACAATTCCACCACAAAAAATATCAAGGATCCAAGATATAGGGTCGATCAAACATCATCCATCACTCATGGCTAAAATTCAGCCTTCAATCCACTTTAAAATTGACTCCCATAAGACATTATCTTTATCGCATGCCAAAAATTTGTTTAAAGAATATAGATTCATCCATGATCTCTTGTTACTACAATAAGAACATCATTATATCAATTGATCATGATCCCTAACCTATGATGTCAATCCTTTTATAAATTTTTTTTTTGCAATGATTTATTATCAGGTATTTGTCAAACAACTATCCAAATAAAATATTGTAGATCAGTACACAAAGAACTTGGAGAGAAAACAAAAAAACATGAGGAACAAACCTTTTCCAATGTTAATGTTGGAATAGATCAATTTTCAGAGTTAAATTATCTAGGAGGAAATTAATATATAACTTAACATATTACTAACTCCCAGAGAATAAACATAAACCATAAATCATTAGACAAACTTCAAATAAAACTATTCATAGAATTGATTTGTGTTCATTGTGGGATAATAAAAAACATATTGAAATCTTGAAAATAAAATCCTACTGCATGTTTGGATCATTCATTAATGAAGAATGGTTATGCATCAAAACCACTAGTGAGATATAAAAACTGTTATTAACTTATTGATTGTCAACCCTCGGTCCACTGTCGATCATTTGAGAATAACATAATAACACTCCTCTAATAGCTTCTCTCTCAAATATTAGGGTCATGTATCTATCCTTATGAACTTCATATAAACATATATTTATAGGGTTTAATTAATTTTACAATTTTAAATAAATAAATAAATAAATATTGTAATTTATTTAATTATTTCACACATGATAATGAACAATCCTGATTCCAGATGCCAATAAATATTATGTCGCACCTAGGGTAAATCTGAAAATCCATATGTGAATAGGGACTCAAATTTCTTATCTGATTCCATGTTAATTTGGGATTCCACTTTTTTAAGAAAATTATCCACATGTGAAATTAAGATATTTAACATTTTTATAATAACAATACTAAGCTCATCAGGCCTCAAAATCTTGCGCTATCTTGGCTCTGAAAATATTACTAAATTTATTCTAAATTGTTAAATGGAAAAAAATTGTTCAATTCTCCACCCTGTAGGGTTTTTTATCTCTAAAACATTAGAACATACTCAAATATATGTGTGTACTTGGATTGTATTTACGTCTCTTGCTCCCAACTTCTCTCATGATTGTTACCATGATGCCATTGAACACACAACAAGGGAATCACTCACCCATAGAGGATATTTTCATACCAATACACAATATTCACTGGGTACATAGAAAATGTAGCATCATCCATGATGTAAACCTCATCCTAGTCAATATGATTTAATAGGATATGCACATTTCTCCTCATATGTGACACATAAAAAATAAATCACCCATTATAACGGTGACCATAGGTTCTAGTGGTATGCTACCTTGTTAACCCAACATAGTAAGTGGAAAAATGGTCTACTAACCCATGGTATATTCTAACATCCTAGCCAAATCCCCAAAATCCAGAATTACGGGAGATCTCTTAGAACACAAGATCTCCTCAACGAACCAAAATATTAATATCATCAGTTTATAAAGAACTAATGACATTATTAGGCTTCACATATCCACCAATTGGTGAACTATAGATTTCACAACCATCTCTCACACTAACTCTAGACATGTAACTATTTTCCCCTGTTGGCTCCAACGAGTACAACTGTGACCTGTAGTGTCTCCCATACATGGACTCAAAAGTTGATACACCGATGACGGGGTGTTGGATATTAAAATATGAAAACATCCACTAATTATAGATGATACTAAAAATTATGTCCCATTACTGACATGAAATTCTAAGGCATATTAATAAGAACATAAATAGTCTACCTTACCTGAACATCTATCTGGGGGCAGAACCATAACTGAATACCAAATGCCTCCTAAATCCTATCCATAATCATGAACCAAATATAGAAACATGGTCAAATAATATATTGGAATTAATTCCTTGAAGTGGAATTGATCCTATATATAAATCCATCTCAAACTCACTAATGAAATATGCTCTCGTATAGCTAGGATGTGGGCTAACTTATTGAGTTTGTATAAGAACACCTGATACTATTGTGTCTTCAAGATTATCATAGAAGATTTATCATGGAGTAAATGGTTATAAAAACCCACATCCACTCTAGAACCTCAATGTGTTGATATAATCCTAATGGGACCTAGTCCTTAGCCTTCATAGGTTGAAAATCGAGACACCAAGAAACAAACATTTCTATAGGCTTCTTCATTCTAGACCACCAAAACTAACATTGAAGGTCATGCTATATATTTTCCACAGTTGGTTGTACCTCCAAGATGGTTGTATGAAACTCCCTCATAAACCCCTCAATAAACTCTATTGGTACCATTGTTCTTCCTCTGAATAAGATAAAGTGCTCCCTACCTTCATAAAATTAATCATGAGCACATCTGGTGGATATCTAATCAAGTAATGCCTCACAGTTGGTATCTCAATGATAGGCCTCTCTAAAATACTATATAATTGGTGGTCTGACAACCATCTTCTATAGATAATCTTCACTATCCTCACCAATGAGGTACATCAGCAACAAGGATAACTACTCTAATGTATCTCTCTATAACTATGAATAGGATCCCCAACTTAGTTCATCTTCTACTAAGTTCTCATTAATAATCGGTTTAAACTATATTTATGTCCTAATCTAGTAGTAACTATATCCATATCCTCTACCTCAAGTTAATATCCTTCTAATAGAAGATATTACTAAGATTCGTTTACTCAGAGTGGATGATAATCCACTAACCCATAAGGTTGTGTTTCCACATATTCAAGGTGAAGACTACCATATCCAACTCAATATTGTGTGTTTCTTAGTTCTACTCATGTAGTCTCGACTGAATATTCTCATAGGCAATCATCTCCAACATATATATTTGGAAACTCTAATCCTTGTCCCAAATGCATCACACAACACTATGTACCTGACACCATCCTCCTAAAATCTCATTATGGAAGTGAAAATCATCCTCTTTCAGAACTCTTAAAAATCCTTGTAGCACCTCTTATTCCAGGATAAAGGTTGTCTCTTTTATGTCAATGCAGTTGAGGGTTCTAGTATCATAGGTAAATTAGGGAAAATCTCTTGGAGTTGTATTCCTACCTAAGGAATCTCTTCACCGCCATCACTCTATTGGGTATCTCCCGTGTTATAATGCCCCAACATTGGCTGGTTCCACTTCTATTAATCCATCTAAAATGAAATATCCTTTGAATTTAACCTCATTAATCCCAAAAATGAATCTAGTTCTTAATCAAAATCTATATTTCTCATGGTATTCCAAGAACCATCCTCATGTTTCTCATGTTCTCCTCCTCAAATGTTGAGTACACTAGGATGTCAAGAAGAATACTACCTTGAACATATCAAAGAAATTTTAAGGACTACGTCAAAAAGTCTCACGACACTACCAAAGAATTCACAATGTCAAAGAGAATAATAGAGAACTCAAGGAAACCATATATTCTCTAGGAAGAAAAACAAGGTACATCAACCTCTCGAACCTATAATCTATGTAACCAGACCATAGTTCCAATTGTATGAATCAATTTACGCTAGACTAATGGTTGAAGAATTTGGAGATTCTCAAGTGTATATCTCCTACCTAATAGTCACATGGCTAGGGTTACATTGATCAACACCAAACATCAAGATCTCATCTACATCTTAGGATAAAAACACTAGGCTTTCCAAGATAGCACACTAGGTCTTAAGAATTCCTAACTCTACAGATCCACCAACTGCACCTTCAGATCTCATAGCTCTATAGGTTCATATGATATATTGATACAAATATCATGTAACCCCTAGTAAAAGTCCATGAAATGAACAAAATCATCATGGGGATTTGAAGCAACACTACCACAAAACTGGGCAAGGCATGCGCCTGCCTTTATTACCGCTAACGGAAAAGTGCTGATAAAGGGGCGGGCCTTTATCAGCGCTAAAAAAAGCGCTGATAAAGGTCCACTTTATCAGTGCTGATAAAGGTGTACCCTTTATCAGTGCTTTTTTAGCGCTGATAAAGGTTGTAGTTATCAGCGCTTTTCATTTTAGCGCTGATAAATACACCCTTTATCAGCGCTTTTTACTATCGGTGATAAAGGCTCATGCAGATTTTTTAAAAACCCTTGGGTCCTCTTCCTCCTCCCCGCACACTGTCAAGCTCTCGCGGAAGCCCTCCTCTGTGCCGATGTCACCGCCTCCTCCTCCTCCGCCGTGGCCACCGCCTACTCCTTCTCGTCCTCCTTCTCCTCCTACTTCGGTCGCCGCCTCCTCCTCCTCTGGCTGCCTCCTCCTCCTCCTCCTCCTCTGTGCCTGCTCCTCCTCCTCCTCCTCCTCCACCGCGGCCTCGTCCTCCTCCTCCTCCATCGGTGCCTCCTCCCCATCCTCCTCCTCTGCCTAGTCCGCGGCCTCGTCCTCTTCCTCCTCCACTGGCACCGCCTCCTCCTCTTCCTCCTCTGCCTACTCTGTTGCCTCCTCCTCCACCGCGGCCTCCTCCTCCTCCTCCTCCTCCTCCTCCGCTGCCTCCGCTGCCTCCTCCCTGCCTCCGCCCTGCCTCTGTGCTGCCTCTGTTGTCTCCGGTCCCTACGCTATCGACGCCTCCTTCTCCACCGCCACCAGGTCCTCCTCCTTAAGGTGATTCAAATTTAATTTTCATGAATTAATTATGTTTTCATTGTGGTGAACCCTTGCATCCTATATATATATATCAATCCATTTATGTTGTTATCAAAGTACTCGAGATATATATAATACTTAGAATATAGTTTTATTTCAGTTTTGTATAAAACTATGTGTTACTAAATTATATATATTTTCCTAGTTATGTTCATGGTATTTACCTACTTAATTTTTAAATAAGGAAAATCATTACCCCTTATATCATTTCATATCACTGATTTTTATGCCAGCCTGTGGAAATTTGAAAGTGAACTACATATAATGTACGTGTCAGAGTTGTGACAAATAGGTAATCTGGTTTAGGATGTTAGAAAATAGAATTAGAATAAATTTACGGTCATTTGGTTTGGGAATATCATGGAGATATGGTCACTGAGAATCATTAATTAAGTGATAAATATACAATTAAAACATAATTAAAGAGGAATGTTGAGTTACTAGGGATATTCGAGGATGATTTCCGTTTCATTTTGGACTTGTTACATTGAGTATCATGCATTATGAGTAGTAATTAGTAAGTAGGTATACATTCAAATAACATGGAATATCATATAGTTTCTTATGCTTCTTAAATAAATTATAAGCATTGGTTTAATATTTCTATTAAATACAAAAATAATTAATAAATAGTGTATTTAGAATTATTTATTTAGGACAAGTAGTTATTATAAATTTACAAGTAGTCTATTTCATTAAGAAACCCCATTATTATTTTATTATATATTCCAATTGCATTTCTTGTTTGGTCTTCTTATGAGATTCTAGTGGAGGAATACCATAGAGAGTGTCGTGAGATAATTTCAGTGGGGCCAAATATTTCATGCTCGGTTAGGTGGATAGTTGAAATGGGGTTGTCAATCACCAGTGGGGACACAAATATTTAGATGATGGTGAGCGGGTCAGATACAAAAAAAATGTGTATTATTATGAACAAAGAGTTTATCCTCGAGGTCATCTCAATGGCTTATTCAAGGAATATGTAGTGGACATTCCTAATACTAACACTACAACAAAACTTTCTACTATTAAATGAATTATTCTAGAATCTTCTAAATTGGCCTTTACTTTATTATATATAGGTATTCCCCACTAATTTATATTAAATAAATTTTATCTTTATGGTTTATAATTTGAGTCATCCTCAATATTTTTTAGTCTTGACACTCACTCGTGGATTTTTATAGATATGAGTAATAAATGTTTTTCTTGTGCTATTATTAGATGAAATTATAGGATTATTTAGGATTTATTATTCCTTAATATGAAAATATTTTCTATTCATAGGTTATTATCTTATTTATTGTTCTCTAATCTAGTAATGAGGTAATTGTATCCCACATACACACCTCATGCCCTCGATGCAAGTCGGATGCCTCTGGCATTTTTGGAGAAGCACTTGAGTCCATGTGTCCAATCAGGCAAGGGGAACTATTGTGTAGCTTTTGAATCTGGGATGTAACAAAGTCATATCAATGGGAGAAGCATTATTGGTACATAGAGTTTCTATAATAATGTAAAAAAATTATGATTAGGCTACGGAAGACACCCTTATCAGTCAAATATATCATGTTGAGTCAGGGATCATTGGTTACATAGATTTGAACGTGTTTTGTAATTGAATTAATTGAAACCATATTTTGGTTCATAAGGTGTAAGAGCACTTACAGATCATAATTTGTGATCTATTTGGTTTAACCATTCAAATTGTAATTTATTAAAATTATCTAATTTTAAATGAAAATGAAATTCAATGAGACATATTTTGAAATTTCCCTGGACTTAGTATAATCAATACAATTAGAAATAAACAAATAATAGATGCTATAGTGGTTGTCTGAAGTTCTTCACGGAACTACGTTCATCTCTTAACTCCAAACTCCTCAACAACCTATCGTTGGACCCTTACCCTTCTTCAAATCCTTGATCATGAAATTTGTGCACGCATTGAGATGTTTGTGCATGGTGTGAGAATAAACACAACAAGGCACCACCAATATGTCTTTAAATTAAGTGAAAATGTATATATATGTATATGTCATGATGGAAAGGTAAATGCACGTACAACATATAACCAGTCATGCATGGAGAGATCGTGCGCTAACAAGGATGCTACGAACTCTGTTCGTACATGATTCAGCGTTATACCAAAAGAATGTCAATAATTGTTATCACGTGACTAGGATAATACTTTGTGACTTTGTCCACCTTTAAGAAAAATGCATGTTCCTCCTTTAAGGAACCAGTCCATACCCATGACTCATGGCTACTTTATCTCCCCCGATGGTACGCACACTTGGAAAACTCGAACCAATGGAACTCTACACATACACAAGGACGTTCCCCATCATCACACCATACAGACATATGGAACCCCTTATAATGGCGTATGTCATTCTCCCCCATAGGAAATTCACATGCCAAGTTCTAGTCCAATTCATCCCATGTTCAGAGCCATAATCAATGAGTCATGTAATTCCAAGATCCCCATTTAGGGTCACCTGTCAACTTGAACACTGAAGAAAAGGTTCCACTGGCACCATGATTTGAACTAAGGGTAGGTGCCTTCCCCCACCTCATCCATGCCTTCCCTCCTCCCTCATCTCCCTCTCCTCTAACTAAACCTCCTCCCCTTCCTCCACCCATACTCACTTCTCTCCTAGCACCATGATTTGAACTATGGGTAGGTGTCTTCACCCATCCAAACACATAGCTTATGGATCGTGGCCTATTGAAGCTAAGAACTAGACCCAAACTCTAACTCCACCATCTCATTCTCCCTCTTCTTTTCCACCACCAATGGAATATTCCATCTCGTTGGGTTTTGATTTTCCTTTTGCATCCCACCACTCACAAGATGTGGTTCCACCTACCAATTTCCATCCCTATTTTCACATTGAGGAAATAAACACTATATGTTCTTGGACCATTTTCAATCCAAGTCGATTTTCACCAACAAATCCATGGATTTGTTCATAATACACAAGGTCCTCATCGACAAGGTTGTTATGGTAGCCCTTCGCATCAATGAAACACTCTCAAATTATTGATGTCCCTGAGGAGACGTTTTATGAGCTCTTTTTAGAGTTCCTTACAACTTTCAAGAAAGAATTAATCTGTATCACCTTCAAACTAGGTGGTAAGGATTGGGATTTAACACTAGGTGAGTTCAGAGTAATCTTGGGGTTTATTCTTCTGACTTTTCTATATCCATTGCCTATGTTTCTTTGTGTCTTGATCTGAACAAGACTAATACACTAAAGAGTTGGGTGTTGATCAATCATGATCCCACGAGCATCCATGACCCTCCCACATCCAAGAGCACTCAGATGAAGGGTTATTATATGAGGATTAGTCATTGTGCCTTAGCTCATGCCTGGATAGCATGGGGAGACTCTCACATAACCATCACATAGACTAAGGTTCCCATTATGGACACTTCCATGGGTGCCCTTGTGGAAAACATATACTGATTCTTACTTATGCATTTGGTCCCATGTGTTTCAATAAACTCTTTACACTTTTACTTTTGATGCACATGTTAGGCTACCTATTGGCCTTATCCATGTGGTATTTCCTTGTATGGACACCCTATAGAGACCGCCCTATGAGATTGATCCACAAGTTGCACTGATTCTTCTACTTCCTCACAAAAGGTATGGTTAACCGATGTCTATAGTGGTGAACCCCACTAACACATTATAAAAAACACTCAACAACCACCCCTCATCAGGGGTGACTGAAGAGAGGAAGAAATTGGATGAATCCCAAGAACCCCCCAAGATTTTCTATTAATGAGTATGCCCCCTACCATTTTTGAAGTATCTTCTTTTTTATCTAAATTATACTCATATTCCTTCTCCTCTAACCTATATACTCATACTATGGATTTGAAATAGGATGAATATAAATAAAGAATGGATGAATGCCAATCGGTTGACAAAAAGTATGAAGAAGGCGTGAAAGAGTTTATCAAGTTTGCAAAAGATCATGCATGTGACTCTTCTCAAATCCTTTATCTGTGTTTACGCTGTTGTTATTCAAAACAAATTAGTCCAAATGAGTTGGAAGAACACTTGATCTGTCACGGAATATATCAAAGTTATACATGTTGGAATAAACACGGGGAAACAACTAATGTAGGTAGTGACTGGGGTGACACTGCGTTTTATGGATCATCTGATATGATTAAAAACATGAACAATGAAGATGACCGTATGGAGGATGTGATTACAGATGTGAATGATGATGAAGATCGTATTGAGGAAATGATAAGGACCTTCGAAGATGAACTTCGTGATTGCCCAAAATTGTTTGAGAAGGTAAAAAGTTGTGCAAAGACGCCATTGTATGCTGGTTGCACTAAATATATTGCATTGTCAGCCGTACTGAAGCTGTATAATTTGAAAGAGGACAATGGGTGGAGTGACAACAGTTTTACGAAACTACTTTCCCTCATGAATGACATGCTCCTAGAAGACAATGAGCTCCCGAGCTGAAAATAAGATGCCAAACGAATGATACGCTCTATGGGTATGATATCTGAAAGAATACACGCATGCCCGAATGACTGTATACTATTTTGCAAGGACCACAAAGAATGCCCAAAGTGTGGTGCTTCTCGATACAAGAAAGATAAATCTAGTCCTACTAAATTTGTATGGTACTTTCCAGTCATTCCAAAGTTTAGACACCTATATGGAAGTGAGGAGACTGCAGAACAATTATCATGGCATGCAGATACAAGAATTAAAGATGGGATACTACGTCACCCGGTAGACTCTCCTCAGTGGAAGATAATCGATCATGAGTATCCTGAATTTTGAAACGAGTCGAGAAACCTTCGTCTTGCGTTATCTACAGATGGAGTGAATCCTTTTAGTTTTCAAAGCAACAGTCACAGTACATGGCCGGTTGTGTTGATAAATTATAACTTACCACCGTGGTTATGCATGAAACGAAAATACATCATGTTATCTATGCTTATATCAGGACAAAAAAACTGGGTAATGATATTGATGTTTATTTAGCTCTATTGATCGAAGATTTGAAATTATTGTGGGATTCAGGTGTTACATTGTATGATGCTTATAGAAAGGAAGATTTCACTTTTAGAGTCATGTTGTACAGGACGATAAATGAATTCCCTAATTATGGAAATTTTTCAGGATATAGCATTAAAGGAACTCAAGGTTGTCCCATTTGCGAAGAGGGTACACCATCAATTAGGTTGAAACATTCATCGAAAACCGTGTTTCTAGGACATCGCAGATTTCTACAGCGACGACATAAGTACCGTTCTTGGAAGACATCATTCGATGGAAGTTCAGAAGAACGTACAACACCGTCTCCACTAACAGGCGATCAATTGTTTGAGAAAGTTAAAAATATGGACACTACTTTTGGTAAACCGGCTTCGAAAAACCTTACGAAAATCGGTTGGAAAAAGAGATCAGTTTTTTTTGAATTACAATACCGGAATTTTCTGTATGTAAGACATTTTATTGATGTTATGCATGTAGAAAAAAATGTATTTGAAAATGTTATTAGCACATTTCTAAATACATCTGGCAAACAAAAGATGGAATTAAGGCTAGGTTGGACATGGTTGAGATGGGAATACGAGAAGAGTTGGCACCAGTGAAGGGTGAAAAACGAACATTTCTTCCTCCTGCTTCTTACACTCTTTCCAGGAAAAAGAGATATCAGTTTTGCAACTTCTTGAATGACATAAAGGTTCCAGAGGGGTATTCTTCAAATATCAGTAACCTTGTGTCAATGAGAGACTTGAAGTTAAAAGGTCTGAAATCATATGAATGTCATGTTTTGATGAAAAATCTCATTCCAATTGCTTTACGTTGCATTTTTTCAAGAATTTCCTCTATACATTAATGAAACTGTGTTTCTTCTTCAATGCTATATGCAGCAAAGTTATAGACCCGACGAAATTGCCAACTATGGAAAAAGAAATTGTCGTCATATTATGTGAATTAGAAATGTTCTTCACACCTTCATTTTTTGATATGATGGTTCATTTGATGATCCACTTGGTGAGAGAGATTTGACTATATGGTCCTGTACATTACAGATGGATGTACCCCATTGAATGGTATATGAAGATTTTGAAAGGGTATGTAAAAAATCAAAGTCGGCCAGAGGGTTGTATTTTAGAGCGATATATTGTTGAGGAAGCCGTTGAATTCTGTACCGAATACTTGTCTAGTGTGGAAAGCATTGGCTTAATGAAATCTCGTCACACTGGGTGGCTTGAGGGTGAAGGAATTTCTACAAGAAAGGTTGTCACAATCAATATTACAGATCGGGAGTAGGCCCACCTTTATGTTTTGCATAACAGTTTCAATGTTGACCCATATGTTGAAATCCACAAAGAAATTCATAGGCATTTGAATCCATCTAGGGCTAAAAATGGATATCAGATACACATAATCGATAGTTTATAGGATGGTTTCGAGATCATATTTTTAAGAAGTCAGATGAATATCCAGAGTCAATTTCGGAACGACTTTGATGGCTAGCCAGAAGACCAAGTGTGTATGAATTATCTTACAATGCGTATGTAGTTAATGGTTATACATTCTATACTAATGAACATGATGAAGACAATACCATTCAGAATAGTGGGGTTACACTTGTGGCCAAAGCGATGCATGTTTCCAGTGCTAAGGACCGAAATCCAATTTATGTGAATATGTCATACTTTGGCATCATCAAACAAATATGGGAGTTGGATTATACAGAATTTCAAGTTCTGATATTTCAATGAAAGTGGGTTGATAACAGGAGTGTTGTTAAAATAGATGATTTGGGATTTGTGAATGTTGATTTCAGTAAGGAATGGGAAAAATATGAACCGTTTATAATGGAATCACAGGCAATGCAAGTATTTTATGTTCTAGATCCCGCAAACCGAAACTGGTCAATCATTCTGTTATCGACCAAAAAAGCTGAAGGGTCAGATGAAAATTCATTGGAAGATGACCCTTTCATTGGGACTTCACAATCATTTCGCAGTGGTCCCAATGTAGATGACATTTTGTATGTCAGAGGAGACCACAATTAAGGGATATGGATAGTTGATAGAGGGGTCAAATCCCTTCAGCCTTTAAAAAAAAGCGAGATCAATAATCAGGTTATTGATTTTTATTGTAATATAGATTGTGTTACATTATGTTATTATCTGTTCGTTTCTGCTTTTATGTGATCTAAATTAAATTTTAAACCAGTTCTGCAGATAATGACTTCCTTACCTGCTGATGCACCCAATCCCGAGACACAACACATCTCTCAACCTATTGCAGCTGGTCCCACTACTGAGAGACAACAGGTCTCTCAACCTGTTGCAGCTGGTCCCACTACTGATGTACAATAGGTCTCTCAACCTATTACAGCTGGTGCCAGTGCCGATGCTAGCACTTCGGAGAAACATAATGATGATGTAGAAACTGAGGAAATGGTAGGCGATGAAACCCTAGCGACACAAAAAAACAGGTGCGCCGTAGTTTGACAGTTTTAGCAAAAATCCTTAAGGCAAAAGAAAATGGCATCAAATATGAGTTGGGATGGAATAAAATAGGCAAGCATGTGAACCCCAAAAAAGCCATGTTTAGTATCTACATTAGAATCGTCACTTGACAACGCGTGCCGATTGATGTAGAGTCGTGGCACCATGTTGTTAGCGGGTTGAAAACATTAATGTGGGAAGATATTACGGTAAACAGAGCAAACGCGTTCATATTTTTTTGATACTTTAGAAAAACGATCCAAAAGTCATTTGTGATGTGTATGAATCGACCGCACCTCAATCCGACGCGCGGTGTGACCAGTATGGCTAAAAGTGTCTGATATCAGTTTCAAATTGAGATAAACTTTGGAAAACAACACTAATGACATATGGAATACTGAGAAAACGCATTTGGATTGTTTTGAAACTTGAATAAGACAATCCAAGAGTCATTTTTGACGTGTGCGAATTGACCGCACCTCAATCTGACGCACGGTGTGACCGGTATGGCTAAAAGTGTCTGGTATCAGTTTGAAATTGAGATAAACTTTGGAAAACAACACTACTGACATACGGAATACTGAGAAAACGTGTTCATGTTGTTTTGAAACTTGAATACAATGATCCATGAGTCATTTGTGACGTGTACAAATCGACCACACCTCAATCCAATGCACGGTGTGACCAGTATGGCTAAAATGTTCTGATATCAGTTTGAAAATGACATAAACTTTAGAAAACAACACTACTAACATACAGAAAACCAAGAAAATGTGTTCGGATTGGTTTGATACTTTAGGAAAATGATTCACGAGTCATTTTTGGCGTGTACAAATTGACCGCACCTCAATCTGACGCACAGTGTGACCGGTATGGCTAAAAGTGTCTGATATCAGTTTCAAATTGAGATAAACTTTGGAAAAAAACACCAATGACATATGTAATACCAAGAAAACACGTTCTTATTGTTTTGATACATTAGGACAATGATCCATGAGTCATTTGTGACGAGTACGAATCGACCGCACCTCAATCCGACGCACAGTGTGACCGTTATGGCTAAAAGTGTCTGATATCAGTTTGAAAATGACATAAACTTTAGAAAACAACACTACTGACATATGGAAAACTGATAAAACGTGTTCATATTGTTTTTATACTTTAGGAAAATGATCCATGAGTCATTTGTGAATTGTAAGAATTGACCTCACCTCAATCCGACGCACAGTGTGACCGGTATGGCTAAAAGTGTCTGATATCAGTTTCAAATTGAGATAAACTTTGGAAAACAACACTAATGACATACGGAATACTGAGAAAATGCATTCGGATTGTTTTGATACTTTAGTAAAATGATCCACAAGTAATTTTTGACGTGTACGAATTGATCGCACCTCAATCTGATGCACCGTGTGACCGGTATGGCTAAAAGTGTCTGATATCAGTTTGAAAATGACATAAACTTTAGAAAAAAACACTACTGACATACGGAAAACTGATCAAACGCATTCTGATTGTTTTTATACTTTAGTAAAACGATCCACGAGTCATTTGTGACATGTACGAATCGACTGCACCTCAATCTGACACACGGTGTGACCGGTATGGCTAAAAGTGTCTGATATCAGTTTCAAATTGAGATAAACTTTGGAAAACAACACTAATGACATATAGAATACTGGTCAAACAAGTTCGGATTGTTTTTATACTTTATTACAACGATCCAATAGTCATTTGTGATGTGTACGAATTGACCGCACCTCAATCCGACACACCGTGTGACCGGTATGGCTAAAAGTGTCTGATATCAGTTTGAAAATGACATAAACATTAGAAAACAACACTACTGACATACGGAAAACCGAGCAAACATGTTTGGATTATTTTGATACTTTAGTAGAATGATCCACGAGTCATTTTTGACGTGTACGAATCAACCTCCCCTCAATCCGACGCATAGTGTGACCGGTAAGATTTTCATTAGATAAAGAATCAGTATTTGTTAAATGAGATAAATCAATCAAAAACATATTGATTTTACATTATTCCCTTTCATTGTTATGAAAATGAAAACATTTGAGTTTGAAATTTAATATTTTAGTTTCACATTTCCATATTAATGTATTCTTTCATATTACTATTTTAATTTATTTCATTATTGCATTACTAATATAATATTTGTTTTCTAATATAGGTGAATTTTTTTCCTTGAGTTTGGATGCTTTGTTCGGCAACAAATACCATCGAGAGTGGATCACGGATATAAAAGGATGAAACGTGAATGTTTATAACTATTATTGAATAATTTTAATTTTAACCATGTAAAACAATGTTTGAAATTTATATAGCAATGTGTTTTTCTGTATTCATGATGTTAAGTAAATGTATATACCGTTGTCGGTCAAAATATTATGTGTGGGTGCTATGGTGTGCAGGTGTGTGCAGGTATTCTGTTGTGCATAGGTTCTATTTTTTTTGTGCAGACAATGGTGTCTTTATTAGCACTTTTTTGATCACTGATAAAGGACACCTTTAACAGTGCTAGAGGAGCACTGATAAAGGACACCCTTTATCAGCGCTTTTTTTAGCGTTGATAAAGGGCCAAGTTTTAGTAGTGCAAGAACATCCTTAAGAAATAAATCTTCATACTCCTCCAACACTATATGAATCTGAAATCTCATGACATCTTCTAATATATGGTTCATACAAGAAAACTTATGGAAAATTGGTTATAACCCCCTACACACACTACTACAACTTGGCCCTTTATCAGTGCTAAAAACCGGCATTAACAGTGCTAGAAAAGAACTGTTAATGCCAGCATAGATAAAGGGAGGGTCCCCTTTATCAGTGCTCTGAGAAGCGCTGTTAATGCTGGCGTAGATAAAGGTGGGTCCCCTTTGTGTCATTGGGGTTTCATCGCCTACCATTTCCTCAGTTTCTGCATCATCATTATGTTTATCCAAAGCACTAGCATCGGCATTGGCACCAGCTGCAACAGGTTCAGAGACCTGTTATACGTCAGTAGTGGGACCAGCTGCAACAGGTTGAGAGACATGTTGTCTCTCAGTAGTGGGACAAGCTGCAATAGGTTGAGAGATGTGTTGTGTATCGGGATTGGGTGCATCAGCAGGTGAAAAAGTCATTATCTGCAGAACTGGTTTAAAATTTAATTTAGATCACATAAAAGCAGCAGCGAACAGATAATAACATAATGTAACACAATCTATATTACAATAAAAATCAATAACCTGATTATTAAACTCTTTTTTTTTTAAAGGATGATGGGATTTGAACCCTCTATCAACTATCCATATCGCTTCACTATGGTCTCCTCTGACATACAAAACGTCGTCCACATTGAGACCACTGTGAAATGATTGCGAAGTCTCAATGAAAGGGTCATCTTCCATTGAATTTTCATCTGACCCATCAGCTGTTTTGGTCGATAACAGAACGATTGACCAGTTTCGGTTTGCGGGATCTAGAACATAAAATACTTGCACTACCTGTGATGCCATTATAAACAGTTCGTCTTTCTCCCCTTCCTTACGGAAATCAACATTCGTGAATCCCAAATCATCTATTTTAAAAGCACTCCTGTTATCAACCCACTTGCATTGAAATATCGGAACATGAAAATCTGTATAATCCAACTCCCATATTTGTTTGATGGTTCCAAAGTATGACATATTCGCATAAATTGGATTTCTGTCCTTAGCACCGGAAACATGCATCGCTTCAGTCACAAGTGTAACCCCACTATTCTGCACGGTACTGTCTTCATCATGTTCACTAGTATAAAATGTATAACCATTAACTACATAATCATTTTAAGATAATGCATACACACTTGGTCCTCCAGCTAGCCATCGAAGTCGTTCCGAAATTGACTCCGGATTTTCATCTGACTTCTTAAAAATATGATCTCGAAACCATCCTATAAACTGTCGATTATGTGTATCTAATATCCATTTTTCATCCCTAGATGGATTCAAATGACTAAGAATTTCTTTGTGTATTTAAACATATGGGTCAACGTCGAAACTGTTATGAAAAACATAAAGGTGGGCATGCTCCCGATCTGTAATATTGCTTGTGACAACCTTTCTTCCAGAAATTCCTTCACCCTCAAGCCGCCCAGTGTGACGAGATTTCGGTAAGACAATTCTTTCCACACCAGACAAGTATTCGGTACATAATTCAATGGCTTCCTCAACAATATATCACTCTGTAATACAAACCTTTGGCCGAATTCAATTTTTGACATACCCTTTCAAAATCTTCATATACCGTTCAATGGGGTACATCCATCTGTAATGTACAGGACCACATAGTCAAATATCTCTCACCAAGTGGACCATCAAATGAACCATCATATCAAAAAATGAAGGCGGGAATAAAATTTCTAATTCACATAATATGATGGAAATTTCTTTTTCCATAGTTGGCAATTTCGCTGGGTCTATAACTTTGTTGCATATATCTTTGAAGAAGAAACACAGTTTCATTAATGTATGGAGGAAATTATTGTGCAAAATTCGACGTAAAGAAATTGGAATGAGATTTTGCATCAAAACATGACAGTCATGTGATTTCAGACCTTTTAACTTCAAGTAGCTCATTGACACAAGGTTACTGATATTTGACGAATACCCCTCTGGAAGCTTTACATCATTCAAGAGGTTGAGAAACTGATATCTCTCCTGCCTGGAAAGAGTGTAAGCAGCAGGAGGAAGAAATATTCATTTTTCACCCTTCACTAGTGCCAACTCTTCCCGTATTCTCATCTCAACCATGTCCAACCTAGCCTTAATTCCATCTTTTGTTTTTTCAGATGTATTTATCAATGTGCCGATAACACTGTCAAATACATTTTTTTCTACATGCATAACATCAATAAAATGTCTTACATACAGACAATTCCAGTATTGTAATTCAAGAAAAAATGATCTCTTTTCCCAACCGATTTTCGTATGGTTTTTCAAAGCCGGTTTACCAAAATTAGTGTCCACATTTTTAACTTTCTCAAAAAATTGATCTCCTGTTAGTGGAGATGGTGTTGTACGTTCTTTTGAACTTCCATAGAATGATGTCTTCCAAGATCGGTACTTATGTCATCGCAGTAGAAATCTGCAATGTCCTAGAAACACGGTTTTCGATGAATGTTTCAACCTAATTGATTGTGTACCTTCTTCATAAATGGGATAGCCTTGAGTTCCTTTAATGCTATATCCTGAAAAATTTCCATAAGCAGGGAAATCATTTGTCGTCCCATACAACATGACTCTCAAAGTTAAATCTTCCTTTCTGTAATCATCATACAATGTAACACCTGAATCCCACAATAATTTCAAATATTCGATCAATGGAGATAAATAAACATCAATATCATTACCTGGTTGTTTTGGTCCTGATATAAGAATAGATAACATGATGTATTTTAGTTTCATGCATAACCACGGTGGTAAGTTATAATTTATCAACAAAACCGGTCATGTACTGTGACTGTTGCTTTGAAAACCAAAAGTATTCACTCCATCTGTAGATAACGCAAGACGAAGGTTTCTCGACTCGTTTCCAAATTCAGGATACTCATGATCGATTCTCTTCCACTGAGGAGAGTCTGCTGGGTGATGTAGTATCTCATCTTTATTTCTTGTATCAGCAAGCCATGTTAATTGTTCTGCAGTCTCCTCACTTCCATATAGGTGTCTAAACCTTGGAATGACTGGAAAGTACCATACAACTTTAGTAGGACTGGATTAATCTTTCTTTTATCGAGAAGCACCACACTTTGGGCATTCATTAAGTGATTTTTGGTCCTTGTGAAATAGTATACAGTCATTCGGGCAGGCGTGTATTCTTTCAGAGATCATACCCATAGAGCGTAGCATTCATTTGGCATCGTATGTTCAGCTCGGGAGCTCATTGTCTTCTGGTAGCATGTCATTCATGAGGGCAAGTAGTTTCTTAAAACTGTCGTCACTCCACCTGTTGTCTACTTTCAAATTATACAGCTTTAGTACAGCTGACAATGCTGTATATTTAATGCAAAAAGCATACAATGGCATCTTTGCACAACTTTTTAACTTCTCAAACAATTTTGGGCAATCACGAAGTTCATCTTCGAAGGTCCTTGTCATTTCCTCAATACGATCTTCATCATCATTCACATCTGTAATCACATCCTCCATACGGTCATCTTCATTGTTCATGTTTGTAATCATATTAGATGATCCATAAAACGCAGTGTCACCCCAGTCACTACCTACATTCGTTGTTTCCCCATGTTTATTCCAACATTTATAACTTTGATCTATTCTGTGACAGATCAAGTGTTCTTCCAACTCATCTGGACTAATTTGTTTTGAATAACAACAGCGTAAACATGGACAAAGGATTTGAGAAGAGTCACATGCATGATCTTTTGCAAACTTGACAAACTCTTTCATGCCTTCTTCATACTCTTTTGTCAACCGATTGGCATTCATCCATTCTTTATTTATATTCATCATATTTTAAATCCATAGGATGAGTATATATGTCATAGGAGAAGGAATATGAGTATAATTTATATAAAAAACAAGATACTTCAAAAATGGTAGGGGCGTGCTCATTAATAGAAAATCTTGGGTGGTTCTTTGGATTCATCCAATTTCTTCCTCTCTACGATCACCCCTAATGAGGGGTGGTTCTTGGGAGTTTTCTATAGTGTGTTAGTGGGGTTCACCACTATAGACATGGGTTAACCATACCTTTTGTGAGGAAGTAGGATAATCAGTGCAACTTGTGGATCAATCTCATTGGGGGGTCTCTATAGGGTGTTCGTACAAGGAAATACCTCATGGGTAAGGCCAATAGGTATCCTAACATGTGCATCAAATGTAAAAGTGTAAAGATTTGATTGAAACACATGGGACCAAATTCATAAGTAAGAAGCAGTATATGTTTTCCACAAGGGCACCCATGGAAGTGGCCATAATGGGCACCTTAGTCTATGTGATGGTTATGTGGGAGTCTCCCCATGCTATCCATGCATGAGATAAGGCACAATGACTATTCCTCAGATAATAACCCTTCATCTGGGTGCTCTTGGATGTGGGAGGATCATGGATGCTCATGGGATCATGAGTGATCAACACCCAACACTTTAGTGTATTTGTCTTGTTCAGATCAAGACACAAATCAACATAGGGAGTGGATGTAGCAAAGTCAGAAGAATAAACCCCAAGATAACTCTGAACTCACCCAGTGTCAAATCCCAATCCCTACCACCTAGTTTGAAGGTGATACAGATTAATTCTATCTTGAAAGTTGTAAGGAACTCTAAAAAGAGATCCTAAAACGTCTCCTCAGGAACATCAATAATTTGGGAGTGTTTCATTGATGCGAAGGGCTACAATAACAACCTTGTTGATGAGGACCTTGTGTATTATGACCAAATTCATGGATTTGTTGGTGAAAATTGACTTGGATTGAAAATGGACCATGCACATATAGTGTTGCATTTCCTCAAAGTGAAAATAGGGATGGACGTGGGTAGGTGGAACCACATCTTGTGAGTGGTGGGATGAAAAAGGAAAATCAAAACCCAACTAGATGGAATATTCCATTGGTGGTGGAAAAGAATAGGGAGAAGGAGATGGTGGAGTTAGAGTTTGGGTCTAGTGATTAGCTGCAATAGGCCACAATCCATAAGCTATGTGTTTGGATGGGGGAAGGCACCTACCCTTAGTTCAAATCATGGTGCTAGGAGGGAAGTGAGTATGGTTGGAGGAAGGGGAAGAGGTTCATTTAGAGGAGAGGGAGGTGAGGGAGGAGGGAAGGCATGGATGAGGTGGGGGAAGGCACCTACCCTTAGTTCAAATCATGGTGCTAGCGGAACCTTTTCTTCAGTGTTCAAGTTGACAGGTGACCCTAAATGGGGATCTTGGAATGACAAGATTCATTGATTATGGCTCTGGACACAGGATGAATTGCGCTAGAACTTGGAATGTGAATTTCCTATGGGGGAGAATGACATACGCCATTAGAAGGGGTTCCATATGTCGGTATGATGTGCTGATGGAGAACATCCTTGTGTATGTGTAGAGTTCCATTGGTTCGAGTTTGCCAAGTGTGCGTAAAATCGGGGGAGATAAAGTAGCCATGAGTCATGGGTATGGACTGGATCCTTAAAGGAGGAACATTCATTTTTCTTAAAGGTGGAAAAAGTCACAAAGTATGATCCTAGTCATGTGATAATAATTCTTGACATTCTTTTGGTATAATGTTGAAGCATGTATGAACAGAATTCGTAGCATCCTTGTTAGTGCACGATCTCTCCATTCATGACTGGTTATATGTTGTACGTGCATTTACCTTTCCATCATGACATATACATATATATACATGTGCACTTATGTTTAGGACATATTGGTGGTGCCTTGTTGTGTTTATTCTCACACCATGCACAAACATCTCAATACGTGCGCAAATTTCATGATCAAGGATTTGAAGATGGGTAAGGGTCCAACGACAGGTTGTTGAGCAGCTTGGAGTTAAGAGATGAACGTAGTTCCATGAAGAACTTCAGACAACCACTATAGCATCTATTATTTGTTTATTTCTAATTGTATTGATTATACTAAGTCCAAGAAAATTTCATAATATGTCTCGTTGAATTTCATTTTCATTTAAAATTACATAATTGTAATAAATTACAATTTGAATGGTTAAACCAAATAGATCACAAATTATGATCTGTAGGTGCTCTTACATCTTATGAACCAAAATATGTTGTCAAGTAATTCAATTACAAAACAAGTTCAAATCTATGTAACCAATGATCCCTGACCCAACATGACATATTTGACTGATAAGGGTGTCTTCTGTATCCTAATCATAAATTTGTTTACATTATTATAGAAACTCTATGTACCAATAATGCTTCTCCCATTGATATGACTTTTTTACATCCCAGATTCAAAAGCTACACAATAGTTTCCCTAGCCTGATTGGACACATGGCCTCAAGTGCTTCTCCAAAAATGCCAGAGGCATCCGACTTGCATCGAGGGTATGAGGTGTGTATGTGGGATACAATTACCTCATTACTAGATTAGAGAACAATAGATAAGATAATATCCTATAAATAGAAAATATTTTCATATTAAGGAAGAATAAATCCTAAATAATCCAATAATTTCATCTAATAATAGCACAACAAAAACATTTATTACTCATATCTATAAAAATCCACGAGTTAGTGTCAAGACTAAAAAGTATTGAGGATGACTCTAATTATAAACCATAAAGGTAAAATTTATTTAATATAAATTAGTGGGGAATACCTATATATAATAAATTAAAGGCCAGTTTAGAAGATTCTATAATATTTCCTTTAATAGTAGAAAGTTTTGTTGTAGTGTTAGTATTTGGAATGTCCACTACATATTCCTTGCATAATCCATTGAGATGACCTCGAGGATAAACTCCTTGTTCATAATAATACACATTTTTTTTGTATCTGACCCGCTCACCATCATCTAAATCTTTGTGTCCCCACTGGTGATTGACAACCCCATATCAACTATCCACCTAACCGAGCATGAAATATTTGGCCCCACTGAAATTATCTCACAACACTCTTTATTGTATTCCTCCACTAGAATCTCATAAGATGACCAAAAAAGAAATTCAATTGGAATATATAATAAAATAATAATGGGGTTTCTTAATGAAATAGACTACTAGTAAATTTATAATAACTACATTTCATACATACATAATTCTAAATACACTATTTATTAATTATTTTTGTATTTAATAGAAATCTTAAACAAATGCTTATAATTTATTTAAGAAACATAAGAAACTATATGATATTCCATGTTATTTGAATGTATACCTAATTAATAATTACTACTCATAATGCATGATACTCAATGTAACAAGTCCAAAATGAAATGGAAATTATCCTCGAATATCCCTAGTAACTCAATATTCCACTTTAATTATGTTTTAATTGTATATTTATCACTTACTTAATGATTTTCAATGACCATATCTCCATGATATTCCCAAACCAAATGACCCTAAATTTGTTCTAATTTTATTTTCTAACATCCTAAACAAGATTACCTATTTGTCACAACTCTGACACGTACATTATATGTAGGTCACTTTCAAATTTCCACAGGCTGGCATAAAAATCTGTGATATGAAATGATATAAGGGGTAATGATTTTACTTATTTAAAAATTAAGTAGGTAAACACCATGAACATAACTAGGAAAATATATATAATTTATTAACACATAGGTTTATACAAAACTGAAATAAAACTATATTCCAAGTATCATATATATCTCGAGTACTTTGATAACAACATAAATGTATTGATATATATATAGGATGCAAGGGGTCACTACAATGAAAACATAATTAATTCATGAAAATTCAATTTGAATCACCTTAAGGAGGAGGACCCGGTGGCAGAGGATAAAGAGGCGTCGACAGTGGAGGCACCAGAGGCAACGGAGGCAGCGCGGAGGCAGGGCGGAGGCAGCGGAGGAGGAGGAGGAGGAGCAGGATGAGGAGGAGGAGGAGGAGGATGATGTGGTGGAGGAGGATGAGGATGAGGCCGCATACTAGGCAGACTAGGAGGAGGGGGAGGAGGCACTGGTGGAGGAGGAGGAGGACGAGGCCGCGGTGGAGGAGGAGGAGGAGGAGGAGCAAGCACATAGGAGGAGGAGGCAGCGGCCGGAGGAGGAGGAGAAGGAGGAGGAGGCGGCCGCGGTGGAGGAGGAGGTGGTGGCGGCAGCGGCACAGAGGAGGGCTTCCGCAAGAGCTTGATAGGGTGTGGGGAGGAGGAAGAGGACCCGGGGGTTTTTAACAAATCTGCATGAGCCTTTATCAGTGCTAGTAAAAAAGTACTGATAAAGGGTGTATTTATCAGCGCTAAAATTAAAATCGTTGATAAGTAGAACCTTTATCAGTGCTTTTTTAGCGCTGAAAAAGGCCCGCCCCTTTATCAGCGCTTTTCCGTTAGCGTTGATAAAGGCAGGCGCATGCCTTGCCCAGTTTTGTGGTAGTGACATGCCCTTATCCAGCTCTGCTTCATATTCCTTCCCACCAAGGAAGAAATATTTAATCCCACTGACTCAGGAAGGCTGCTACCCTCATTGTAAATAGTCAAATGGGAATGGATAATAGGAAATTAGTCCATATGGAGGAAAGCATTATATTTTCTCACTATATCTATGAAAACTTTCATTGTGGGGGACTCTCTCCTCACAAAATCAGGTCACAATATAAAAAGAGTTATGATTATTGTTCCTCTCTACAAGAGCCTATGAATATAATGTTCAAGAAAAGTGGTTTCAATCAGTACCTCTAGGTATCGAACATTGAATACATCCAAGGAAAGGTGGTTTGCAACTATGTACCAAAACTGAAACTAGATGATAGAAGAAACATTTCATATCTCAAACCACACTCGAAGAATCCATCATCAAACGTCAACTTACTAAGATTATTATTTCCATTTCATACAAGTTCATTATAACCTAGGCTCACTCTATTAACTTAGCACACCAAAATGGCCTCAAACGTACAAGTCAAAGAAACTGGTCAACCACACCTCATCATTATCATCTTTGAGAGGCATTGAATCATCCATATTGTTTTATATATATCACAAGAACAACTATCGACATGGGAAATTCCTCTCTTCCTTGTGTAATTAATGTAAAGTTAATTATTAATAACACTTGGTTCTACTGATGGCACGGATCACCTAGGAGAAGTCTTTCCACTATGTCCATTATAAATATAGGTCCCTCTATAAGGGCCTTTCACACTATGGGATCAGGCCAATCCACTGTCACCTGAGAACAGGGTGTTTTTCACCATGAAACTTAGGTGATATACTACTCTATAGCACATGATGTAAAATAAATGTAGGTCTATCAACTTTCAGTACCACTAAAACCGACTTCTAATCTACAAAGAAGACTTGTCGCAATGCAGCCATCTAGTCGGTCTGGGTCTGAATAGGATAGAAAACATAAACCACCACCTCAATATAATCCTTCATAGTTATAGGATCCGTATTTCCATGTAATCTCATAGGTAATTATCATTATAACTTTTATAGCATGCTAAACTTACACATATCATCACCCTGACCAACTAGAGCAATCGACAGCCCATAAATTCATCAATAATATATCAAATACATGGATGGATATAATCACATATCAAAATGTGGTATCATGACTCTATGTGTTCCTAGAGATAATTCTTTAGAAGGATTCCCTTAACTTATGCCTCATCTCTCATCTGATTATCTTCGCGACACTGACTCATAATCCCAGTTGGCTATGATCGTAGAGTCATATTGAATGTTACCAAGACAAACCACTACAAAATGGAATATCTATGGAGTTAACTCAATAAGAACATGGAAACCATAACCCATTCCTAAATAATATATGTACAAAGGATTTCCCAACAACCATTTTCTACATATACTGAGTCAAAAAATAGATAGAGATATTTGTTTTGAATGGATATGTCTATTGCCAAACAAATAATAGACACCCTATCCTGAGATCCAGACATGAAACACTTTAAAACTACTTCCCTAGTTCCCAAACCTATCATCACATACTCCATTCCCAAGGTAGAAGTGACTGATACAATACCACTCTATCATGACTTGACCCACTGAGGCCCACCTAGTCTGTAATGTTCCTAGTGTTAAAACCCAGTGTACAACTCTAATAGTTTAGGGGCTAATGACCATTCTTGAGTAGTCATATCATAAACCTGGGATTCCTTTTCCTAAGTAATTGTTGCATGATCACATCTCCAATCCTAAAAAATGACGACATATAAATAAAAAAAATAATACCAATAATTCATGCATAACTTCCACTTCACATAATAGTATGAAAAAAGTATTGTAAAGTATAAAAGGGGAAATATGAAAGCCCACCAAAACTGGAAATAATGCCTAGACTATTGAGAATGAAGAAACATTTATCAAATGGAAAAATGGTATAAAACATGGTCTGTCTAGACCATTAATATTCTTTTCTGACTCTCAATTCTCCAAGGACTGTATAAAAATATTTTTTATCTGTATAAGAAATGAAATTTTTGGGTTGATCCCAATCAGGGGAAAAAAGATATACCCAGAAGTGAACTATGAAATCACTAAACATAAAACATCAGGATAAGGGTCTCCTCAACCATGAAGGTATGCCAATAAAATATATGATTCATGATGATAATCACAATGTAAATATATATAAACTTATAAAAGACACTTAGTCTCAAAGTAGACTCAACCAAACTTCCATCAAATGGATTCTCTTAGAGGGAAATGCATATTTGAGATAACTAACTCCATGAGCCATGTTTTCACTAATGGTACTCCTTCTAGAAGTCACACTCATCAGGTATCACAAATTAATTACTAGATAGATCTCAAAGATCCCAAATCCCATATAGGGGATCACTCCCAGAATCACTGAAGGACACAAGAAACCCAACTATAATATCCTTCTAGATAGGTTATCGATACCCATGTCATATTACTCATGATGATTACATGAATTCAATATATGATGAAGCAAATAATGATGGATAATCAAATCCAGGACCACTATGGGACACAATTAAATCAATCTGAATCTTGACTCGTATAGGGGGTCACAATTCATTACATTAGACACAAAACCATACTGTGACTTCATAGGTATAGACTAAGGGGAAAAATACTAGAAATAATTGCAAAATTTCTATGAAATTAGTGACTTTTTTAAAACACCTTGTTTAATACCTCTAATGTGAAAAATTCCATCATCACATTCTATGTGAAAAAAATGCTCAGAATAGACTACTCAAGGGCCCAAATTTGAGTTCTGAAAAATCCTGATGAACATGCGAGTCTCATCGTTGGTCTAACTGTAAAAAACATAAATATTCCAATATTTAATCAAAACATCCTAGAATATCTAAATAGGTCACACAATTAAAACCCTCATGGAAAATAACTTCGGATAGGTTATATACATACCCAAAAAGGGCACACAGTAAAAAACCTGTTTCACCATATCAAGCATGAACAGTTCTTTGTGGGCCTGATACACAGATCCAAATTCAACACCTAATATTGGTATTCAAATTTACACCTCTATATCTTGGTTTTTATGACGTTTAAAACACGTAAATCTAGTATCATACTATGAAAATACTCCTGAAATTAAAATTTTTGTTGTTGTTGTTGTTGTTATTTTTATTATTATTGTTATTATTGTCATTATTATAATTATTATACATATCTTTACCCCTTTTCTTATCCAAAATTATATGCATCAATTGGTAGTACAACACATTGGCCACCAGTAAAGGGAGGGCTCACTACTACTTCCATCATCATTGTGCATTGCCATCATCATCTCCACCATTTTCATGAGAGGTAAGATACCATTGTCGCCATTGAAAAAGGATGAGGGGTTGTTGAGAAAAATTGAACACCATTCGAAAGGTAAATATCATCGCTCACCATCACCACTATTTAAGAGATGAAATGTGGAGAAAAACCTGAATCCATGGTCTATCAAACCCGAAATGTTATTCGTGGCTTAAATTTGTCCTTGAATACACATGAAAAATGATTCCTATCAAGTCGTATTATCATTGAAAGATAAAATGTTCTCAAAAACTGTTGATCTATTCTAGATCCATCATCAAATTTATGATACCTTCATTACATAATCTAATTCTGATATAGAACCCACTGTATCAATATGGTGCACCGAAGAATATTTGTGCAATTATTGATTACTAGATATTTCTCACACCATTATCCAAATGGAATGTCAATGAAGAGTGCACTAATAATCGGTTGAGAAAAGGCATAAAAACAAAAATATGAAAAAAAATATGGGAAAATTTATATTATTAATAAATCCATTTTTAGAGGATGATGAATGAAAAGGAAATTAATAAAAAAAATAAAAAAAATCATATTTCTCAAAGAATAACATCTACTGTAAATCTTATGTAATCTTGTATGTCAAAATGCATGAAGAATTTAATTTAATTCAATATGGGATTATAAAATGCAAAATGAAATCCACAAAAAAATATAATACAAATTGTTTTTATAGGTTTAGGCTGAGTAATTGTCTTGTGATATCATCATAGCTAAGTTCTATATACTCTAATTGGCTCACCATTTGAAAATCCCCGATCTGTCATCAGTCATTCAATAATCCATCAATAACACTCCTCCAATGGATCCTCTCTCAAAAATCTGTTTGAGGTGTCAAACCATATTATTTGTACAGAAACATATATTTATAGGGTGTAATTAGGTTTCAAATTTTAGTTAAATAATTAAATAAATAATTTACTATATTTAATTATTCCACCCATGATGGAGCTCAAGAACCCCTCCTAAATCCAATAATGATCATGTCATCCCTTGGGTAAAATTCACATTCTGGATGTAATAGCATCCTTATATTTCTCATTTGAATCCCTGGTTGGTAGTTATTCAAATTTTTCATTGAAATTTTCCATGTGTGATATTAATATTTTTAATATTTTTATAATATAAATATCATGATCTTCGAGCCTCAAAATCGCATTCCATATCGGTTATTAGATATAAAATTATTACTATAAATATTCTAAATAATTACTTAAAAACTAGTAACACTTAAAAAACATTCATAATCCAATTATTTTTCATTTTTCCTAACCCATAATTCCTAGACAAATATTTGAAAATTAATTAAAAAAATCCAACTCTTTTACTATAAATAATCACCCATATCCCATTCCCCTCAACTTGGAATCCATTATCCACAATGTTATGGTCATTTTATCTCACTAGGAGTCCCTATAAGGTTTCTCTAAGGTCTCAAGGTTCCATCATCTTATTTTTTGATACAACTATTCAAGGTCAGAAAAATCTCCTCTTCCTATTTCCCATTAAAGTTCCTCTTTGGTGGTATATATTCTAAATGTATAATTTCATTCTTTTCAAAAAAAATCAATTATAATATTACTTATAAAAAAAGTTATTTACCAATGGATGGCCTTTGTTCCCACTAATTTTTATCTTTCCTTAAGCCATATTGTATATTTTACTACTGCTGAATTCATTTCTTTAATTTCTCTCATTTACCTAAAATATTATTTTTCATTGATTACCCAACCCCCTTCCATATCCATAGTTATTAATGTAGATATAAAAAATATTTCTTAGGATGTTATGTATATGAAACCCATATTCCCTTTTATTGGGTTAAAAAATTCTAATGTTCAATTATTTATGCACTTATGTTCTAAATGATATGATAAGAAAACAATTCTTTATTTTCATCAGTTTATTGACAAAATGATTTATTATGATCGATGTTTCTCACATTAATTAATAAATATGAATGGTGTGCCTTTATATAAATTAATTTCTACTTCCGAAATTGGAAATTATGATTTAAAAACTATATCTTATGAAATTATTTATTTTCAATGTCAAATTTAGTTTTAAAAAATTAATTTTTGTCCTAATTAATTAAGATATTATAAAAAATTACATAAATGTTTAAAATAAATGGGAAACTCATGGGTAAACTGATGGTTTTATATTTTCCACAACATAGAATTCCAAGACCTATATTTAGAAATTATCCAGAAATTCCTCCTCATTCTCTATAAATACACATCCATACATAATTTCTATCTAGTAAAAATATAATATCACCGATTTCCAAGTCATTTTACTTCCCAAAGATTCCCTCCAGGGGTTATTTATGGTATCTGTGTGTCATCCTCGTGTTTTAGGAAGCAATTATTCATCGTAAGGGATCTCTCCTATTATTATTTTCATTTATAGTGCCACTTTTATGGTAAGTATTCAATATGTAAAATTAAATTATTTTACAAAAAAATTTATAATAATATTACTTAAAAAATATATTTTTTACTAATGGGAGACCTTTGTTCCCTCTCATTATTCCCTTTACTAAATCCAGATTGTATACCATCATTATATATAAATAATTTCTTACATTTATAACTTTTACATGAAAAACTTTTATTTTGTGGTTTCCCAAACCCCATATCTATATATGGGTATTCACCTAGATAAAAAATAACTTATTGATTTGGGATTTACATGTATAAAACACAAAAATTCCTTTTTGAGTTAGAAATGATGGAATGTTCAAATCTTTGACTACTTATATAATCATTGATTTTATATAAATATCATTATTTATTTTCCTTATGTTATTGATAAAATGATTTATCATGATCTATATGGCTCTTATGAATAAATAACAATGAATAGTGTTCCCGAATAATTCCCCAGTGTGTTGGGTAATTAATTAATCTCTGAAGATGACAAGTTTTATGATACCTTGATGAATAACCTTGGTAATTATTATTTATGATAACTTTGGGACAATCATTGGGGATATGTTTACAAATTTTAGATTTTTATATTGTAGTTTCATGTCCATGTTATGATACATGATATTTCTTTTATAAGAAGTCATATGTGTAAATAACCTAACAATAGTAACCTAGAGTTAGAGATTACATTATTATATAATTACTAGATACAAGAAATCGCATCCCAAAGGATCGAATAGTTTAGTATTCATGGAAAGATGGAAATATAATTGACACTGAAATTAAATTTTAAAATATAAAATAAAATTTTTAATTCCTTTGAAAACACCATTATTCTCTTTATTATATCCCTCCATTTCAATCATTAAACACATCCTAACATCCCAAGAAAAGAAAAAATAAGAAATGAATGAGATCAGATGATCGGTAATGGTATGTTTACAATATAAGATATGATGAATAAATAAGGAAAAATAAATATCGAAAGGAAAAAAGTAAAAACACATTCTAGTTAATCAATAACCTATGCATAAAGAATAATGTGATAGGAATTAATGATCATGAAATATTGTCATATAAATAATCTCATAAGCTTTGTACTTATCCATGTATGACATAACTAAAAAAATAATAACATGAAATTCAATAACTAATAACATAATGAGGAAATTCATAATGCCAAACATCTTAAACATAACATCATGGATTTGTGCTAGTAATATTTACATAAATGGGTAGGCCTCATCCAGATACCCAAGCTAGTTTTTCAAATGAGACATATTGATTCAATGTGGGTCTATAAAAAGCCTTGCCCATCAATAACTATGTTAAATTAATTTTATATATTAAAGGTGTAAAAGATAATCATTTTAAACATCAATATCAAAAAACTATAAATGGGTTGTTAACACTTTTCCCAACAAACAAACACAATAATAAACACTCTAGATTATTATAGTGAATGGTATCAAAATAGTATATCCCAAGTAAAACTAATCATAATTTTTTTTAAAATAATGAGTATGGTATCGCTAAGACAAATCCTCAATAAAAAATAAGTGAAATAATGGTTGTTGTCATTGATGACCAAAAATACCAAAATATTCATTAAAAACATTCTTGACGAAATAAGCTTTTTAGGTTGAAAATCACTTTTAAAAATAAATTATTTCTAGAATATTTGAAAAAATATATATTTGAAAAGAATCAGAGAAAATTTTAATGTAATCCTAAAATAAATGATCAATCATGATGGTTGGAAATTTCATTCATGTCGAGTATGTTAAAATAAATATTCCTTTCACATTTGCAATAAAAACTCCAAAAGTTCCTCATTCAAAAAATGACTAGAATATTCATTTTAAAACATTTTTTAAAAATTAAAACATGTTTATATATTTATTTTAGCAATAATATAGGAATATTGAAACATTTTTTAATATTTATTTATAAACCATGTGTAAGGAAGAGAAAAGATTTTTGAACGAAGAGAGAAATGAAGTAAATTTTAAAAATAAATTATTTTTGAAAATTGAGTTGTTAAATTTTATATTCTGAAAGAAATAATAAAATATCAATAAAAAAATATTTTAGGACAATATATTTTTTTTATTATTTAATGATTAAATAATACCTCTAGTGGAGACATTGACATAAAAAATCCTAAATAATGATGAAATTGTGAAATAAATCCTTTCCTCGGGTTTGACATTCATATAATGAGTTAAAACCTTCTATATAATAAATAAAAACTTATATAGAACTATAATAATATATATCATATCATATATGATTTAATTATAATATTTCATCACCTGTTTATTAACAATTCCTTGTTAAAATCACTATTCTGGGTAATAACTACTTCCTTTTTCATGTGTATTTTTGTATGGTATATTCAGTGGTTGTACATTGATAACTATTCCATAATATCCACAATTTAAACCATGAAAATAAATTATATAAATTCATGGTATATATTTTTATATTATTCGATAAATCTTAGATATTAAAAAATTAATTACACCATTTATGGAGATAGTAGACCGTACATATGCATAAACGTTGTTTTTACTTTTAGACAGATGAAAAAAAAGAAAAAGATATTAATAATCCTTTAAGGAAAAATTATTATTCCAAATATATTATATATTCATTAAATCTATCCTTTTTACCATCCATGTCAAAATAAAATTAAAAAAATAAATCTCATCACTTCGTCGAGGTGGTAGTCCACGCTTACACACGAGTGATGTTATTGTTTTAAAAAGGATTGTAAGGTAATAAATTATATTTGTTATTATAAATACATATGTATAATTATTTAATTATTTTCTTATAAATTCATTATATCTATCATTATAATCATTTGTGAGAGATGGTGATGGAAAATGAATTACATCATTTAATAAGGTGGTAGCTAATTAAAAAAGGATTTTGTTTACTATCTTATTGAAGAGATAATGAATATAAGTTATTATATAAACATAAAAAATATAAATATATATAATATACTGGCTTTATTATTATATAAAATTTTTAAAATATTTTTATGGGGTGGTAGATAAAATAAAATAACTGTTAATTAGTAAAAACTATAACTTTCCTTCGGAGAACCTCATTTGGTTTATACCTAGAGAATTCCAAGAATGGTTTTATTATAAAAAAGTTAATATGGTTCATGATAATTTAATTAAAGAAGGAATTTGTTTCTGTATAGGTGAAACTAAAAGGATCTTGATGTTTGGATAAGATAAGGTATGGTTGGCTTTTTATAAGTGGGGGAGAGTACACACTTGGAATTATTGAAAGGAATAAAATATACCAACATTATACACAATAAAAATGGTTAAAAATGGACCATTAAAAACTCATGGATGATATAAGGACTAAATATATCTATAAAATATAATTTATACCATTTTTCACACATTTTAAATCTTACATTTTTAGATTAACCCCTGGTAAACTCGTTTTAACCTTAACTATAGTAAATGATTTCAACTGGTTTCACTATTCTTTATGAAAAAAAAAGAATTAAGTTTACATAATTATATAATATAAATTATTATAATTTCAAATATGGAATAAATTTTACCGAATCAAATTCATTGAATTGGCAGAATTTAATTTAAAATAAAACCAACAGTAGTAGTGAAAATTTTATTTTCCAAAGAATTTTTTTTTAAGTATGAAAAAAATTATATCAAAATTGAAAATAAACATGATTCAAATTAACTAAATTTAATTAAGAAAAATATTATTCTAAAAAATTTACATTTATAACAATTATTAAATATAATTCTATATTTTAAATACAGAAAACAAAAATACAGTTTTCAATAAAAATCAGAATTTTCACTATTCAATGAAAACATTTTCATTACATTAAATTATCAAAAATTAAATCTAAGATAATTTTTAAATGATGATTTAAATATTATTTTATTTTTCTAAATTAATTTAATTAATGTGGTGAATGTTAATTTTAAAATAATTATACAAAATGTGATAGAATATGTTTTTAGAAAAATATTGTTTTCAGTATAAAATAGGGTTAATTCTTATCTCATGCTTAGAAAAAATAATAGATAAATGAAAAATAAATATATTTTTTATATTTTATATATATATTTAATTAAAATAGTTAAGAAAAAGTGTATAATTTAATTTATTATGATAAAAACACATTTTCATGCATTAAAACTATTCTTTAGAAAATCTATAATTTTACTTTCAAATGATTTTTATTGTCATTTATAATCATTTGATAACCAATGAATTTAATTTATATATTTTTAATAAACATATGTTTCATGATTAATTTATACCTATTCATACCCGTAATTTAACGGTATGCTATATAATAGTTTTTCTAAACTCAGGTTTGTGTGTATCACAAGCTAATGAAGATAATGTTATTATTTTAAAATATCTGGTTGGTACATTCTCCCAATATTTTATAAATTGTGTCCTCACAATTTTAAATTTATCTAATAAATAAAGGTTTTTATATATGAAAATAAAATTCTTTAAACACACGTCATAAAAAAAATTAGTAAAAGTTCTTCTTCGTTAGAGGGTAAGGGAAGTACGAGGGTCTTCTAAAATAATATATAACTGTGTTTCCATGTATGAAAACATTAGTTGGAAGTGAAAATATGGGCATCTAAGAAAATAATAATTCCAAAATAATTATTAATAGTTATAGGTATCACTTATCAAAAGAATGTGAATGATCAAAATAACTTTAATGAATATAAACCCAAAAACTAAGGATGTGTGAAAAAGGCCACTGGTTCATCAAAATGAAGTTACATTTATAGCATTTATATTTCGAGATCCTTTTCATATAGTAGAGGGATTATTTTTCTTTCAATATTATTTTAATTTATATATTTTTATTTCATAATCATAATTTCATTCTTTGGTTTTTCTTAAATCAACTTCCACTTTATTTTATACTCCAAGAAATAAATATTCATGATAAAATAAATTCACAAGCCACTAAAATTAACAATAAATTAAGATTTAGATCTATAAAATAATTAAAATTTATTACAATATTCTCTATATATTTTCCAAAAAATAAAAAATTATTTCATAGGTTTTCCAGTATTACATTAATCATGATAACCTCAAAAATAACATACAATGTTCAACTTTATCCATTTTATAAATGGTTAACCTTAAACCTCCCCACAAAAAATATATCTGAAAAAATTAATGGTCAAAAAATATAAAAAATTGTGTCACTAGATCAACATAACATTATTCCTCCAAATAATATAAGGTATATCTAAATTATCACAGACCAAATATATGAATATCTTCATCAAATATTCTCTAAAAACAAAGTAATAACATGATTTTCCATTATAAATCAATAAAAATATACATTAATACAGAAATTAACCCACTTCACATTCCTAAAATTAAATCCCATATTATCATGTATATTACATAAATTAAAAAATGTTGTAAAATTCATCAAAAATTACTTTGACATCAAGTCACTAACCATTTTAAAGGTCACCATTACTATCCCATTTACTACATCCATGTAAATATTCTAATTATACCATGAAAATATTATTAACTCAAAATCAAGTATATATTAAGGGTTATATTTCACTTATTTGAGTATTCTCTAAAAATATCACATTTTTCCTAAATCACTTTTCTTGGTTATCAATGACACTAAATATATTATTTCAAATACCAAAATAAATACCACTATAGTAAAATCCTTATACGTTTCATGATTCTTATTACCAAATTATCATAAACAATACTCTTCCACAACAAGATTCATGAATCAAAATACACAACATATTTATTTGTTAAAATTTAATTGTAGTAATATAAAAATGTGGGACATGATCCCTTGGCTTCTTATATGATATATTCCCTTCACACTTAACGAATATTATTTCTAGTATCACATCACCTTACTATTGAAACATTGAACATTTTAACATTTTTTCTTACCCTATCAACCTTGAACCTGGTTTCCATTATAAGGCCCCAACCTTAAACCTTGCTTAATCTTGAGTTATTACAAGATTACAAATTGAGGATCTTTTCGGGTTTAGAGTTTTAGAGAATTAGATCATAAAACTTGCATTACATTCCACATATAAACAAAGTTGTTACATAAAGATAGTATTCTTCATTCCCATCAATGGAAACACATTTAAAATAAAACATGGATTATTTCTTGACACATCCTTGACTCTATCATCTTATCATGTACCTTTCCCTTGACCTGTGAAAAACATTTCAAAAACTTGGGATGAGCATAAAAACTCAGTATGGGTTATAAAAAAACATGGAAAGGAAACATGAGTTCATATATACATAAGAATGAAATCATACTTTACCCATAAAACATAGGCACTTTAACATACCTCATAAAATCATGAATAAATCATAGAAATCATAAGACATAAAGGTAACTTGAGGCATTCATAACATTCTTACGTAGGGAGTAACCATCTTGGTTACGTTTGGAATACCCATCACGGTATATTCCCTAAAATCTCTTCGGAGAAACCTTAACGTTTCACTCCTTCGCGTTACCCAATGCATTGGAGAGCTATAACGGGCTCACCCGCCCTTAGTTTATCACGGAGCCACCCGTCTTCATAATAATTCCCAAGAACCATAACATAATCATATCACATAAAACATGCATAAAGGAAACATAAAATTTCCACATTTCAATCACGAGATATCAATACAACAAATTGATATAAAAAGATTATGAAAACCATTTTCAATACCAAAATAAATGAAAAGTAAAATATGGTATTTATTTTTCTTTTAAAAAGAAGGTATGGCTTGTAGAGGAAGCCGAAACTCAAATAACGGTCACGACGGTGGAGAAGTCGTTGTCGCCGCATACGTACGACAAAAACATTCCCTTTTGTCGTTTAGTAAACGCTTCATATAAAAAAATATTCCTTTGGAATAAACGCAAAATTCAAAGTGGTTTATACATCGTATAAAATAAAGTTGTGTATAAAATAAAATATGCCTCAACGAAAGGAGATTGAGACGAAGTCCCATGCCTCGTATCCGACTTGACCCGACCATTCTTTAATCTCCTGAATAATAAACTTGAGTTAATCTTTACTTGCTTATGAACCTTTTTCAAGTTCATTATTCCTTTTCTACCATGTTATGAACATCATGTAATCATTTAAGTTAATATTGTTCATTTTGTCGGTATTTGGTTCTTAAGTCAAAAATAGACTTCTTACACTTACATGTTGTTAATTTGGTCAAAGGTTCATTATATCCAGAATGGTATTCATGATGTAGATATCATATATGTCATATATATCCAGTACATACATGCATTTATAATATTACATAATCATTTAGAGGTAAGAAATGAAATGCACCGTTCATGGAGACGGTAAGCCGTACGTACGCATGAACGCTACTTTCATTTCAATTTCGTATTTTATAGAATGGAATCATAATTATATAAAGGTATATTATAATTCCAGTATAATATCATATATAATATCATAGTTCCAACCTTTATATGTCCCACATTTGGTATTTAACGAATCAAATCACTTTGAGGGGGCGGTAGTCCGCACTTCCTAAAATGAAGATATCCTGTTTACCCATAATGGAAACCATAAAGGTATGCCCAAAATGAAAATACAGAAGCTTAAGGAAAACATAAAAATATTATATATCATATATAAAAATAGTGACATCATAATGGCCACCTTTGAAGGTGTTAAATGAGTATTGAACAATCATCGTTTCGGGAGGCAGAATTTCGCCATCCACGGAAACCGTATGTTATTTAACCATTTGATGCAGTTGTGTGAGAGTGTAGCTCAAATAAATCTTATAACAACTTACTAGTATATTGAAGATACTGGTGTTGTTACAAAATAAGTAAATAAAAAAGAGTTTAGGGGGTTCGAGAAGCAAAATAAAACAAATGAACATGAGAGAATGAATTACCTTTAAAAGTGTAACTCATTTTGATTTGAGTCTAAAGGCTTACTTTGAATGTATTTTGCCCAAATGGAATCCTCTAGGATTAGGATAGGGATGTTGAGAGAGTAAATGGGCAGGGTTTGGCCCAGCCAAATGCTTGAGTAGTGTGTGAAATGAGGTAGAGGTGGGGGCCTTTTATAAGAGGAAAGGAGGGGCACTTTTGGAAAGTAAAGAAATATTACTTTATTTGAAAATATTTTTCGGTTTTAAAAGGTCCCACATTGATATAATTCGTGGATAAGGTGATATGGGTTCGAAATCCACTCATCCAATTGGTTTTGGACATGTGTAGTTCATAGATTTTACATTGTCTTTCCATTTTATTTAAATCGTCAAATAATGATGTCATCGCTGCATCATTATTATGTCATAAATAATTTAATTTATTTAATGTCTAAAAATCATAAAAAAAATACTATGATGTAGGAAATCTTTTTAGTTTTCCAATGAATATTTATAATCAAATATCTGATCTTTATAACCCTAGGAAACAATTGTTTTTGTAAAACATATTATGTTTGTGTCATTTTTACTTTTACATTAAATAAAAAGTAATTTATGTCATTTCCCAACCAAAGTGGATCCATGGGGTCCCCAAGTTGACCCATGGCTTGTCTTGGTCGGCCATGAAACAACCAATGAGGATAGGACATGTTTCAAGCTCATCTTAATTTATTAATGCATTATTTTTACCTTAAACTACACTAATTACCACTAATCGCGATTAAGAACTTAATAAGTTACTATTCACCAAAAAATTATTATAATCTCATTGAACCACATTTTACTTCTTAATGACAACCATGTATGTCGGATTTTCAAAATTCAATACACATTAGTGGTAAACTTTCATTTAACTGAAAAATCAGTTTGCTTGATTACCACTTAGTGGTTTCACTATTCATCAAAAATTGACGTTTTTCAGAAAATTACCAAAAAATCACCCTAAGCTATATTTGATATTACGAATTCAAAAATGAAGTCTATTTTAAAAAATTCAAAACATATAAGTCGCATTAATTAATTTAATAATTAATTCCCGCTGTCAGAGCAAATAGCGTGTTTTTATGAAACAATAAGTATCAAAAGATTGACACTAGTTTAAGTCTAATTTCAAAGTGAAATTGATTCCAATGACCACCATTAGATAAAATTGTAAAAATATATTCTAATTTCACTTCAAAACCAATTCAAAACATAATCTAATAATATAAATAAATTAGATTAAAAAGCAGTTTTGATGTAAAATGCAGTATTTTTCACTATTCATTAAAAAATGAACATTGTCAGAAAAATACCAAAAATTCACACAAGGTAAATTTTGATGTCCCAATCATAAAGGATAAGTTTATTTTGACAAACATAGTTTATAAAATTGTCGAAATATAGATTCAAAAATGGTTTGCCATCAAAAGGCAGTAAAACAATCTTTTAAGAATATTAGTGTATTTCATGCATAAGATTGTATTTATTTTCATTTTAAGCCTCTATAACACTATCTTAATCATTAATAGACATAGATAAAAATATCTATTATTCATTACTTACTTGGGATGTTACATCCTTCCCCCTTTAGAAAATTGCGTCCCCGCAATTTATTTACTTATCGAATAAATGGGGGTACTTATCCCTCATTGCATTTTCAGATTCCCATGTTGCCTCTTCAATCATGTGGTTTTTACACAAAACCTTTACCTGCTTAATCACCTTATTCCGTAACACTTTCTCCCTGTGGTCAAGAATCTGGACCGGTTGTTCCTCATAAGATAGGTTCTCTTCCAGCTGAACTACCTCTGGACTCAAAACATGAGATGGATCTGGCATATACTTTCTCAACATCGAAACGTGAAAAACATTGTGTACCTGAGATAAACTCGGAGGTAAAGCCACTCGGTATGCAACTGATCCAACTCTCTCTAGAATTTCGTATGGTCCCACAAACCTTGGACTCAACATTCCTTTCTTACCAAATCTCATCACGCTTTTCCAAGGAGAAACCTTGAGAAAAACATGATCACCTACCTCGAAAGATAGATCCTTCCTCTGGTTATCCGCATAACTCTTATGCCTGCTCTGAGCTGTTCTCATGTGTTTCTGAATCAGCTGAACTTTTTCTTCCATCTCTTCTACCAATTCTGGTCCCATCAACTTCCTTTCACTCACTTCATCCCAGAAAGCTGGAGTTCGACACCGCTTCCCATATAATGCCTGAAATGGTGCCATCTGTATACTGGAATGAAAACTGTTATTATATGAAAACTCAACCAAAGAAAGATGTTGGTCCCAACTTCCCTGATAATCCATAGAACAAGCTCGTAGCATATCCTCCAATGTTTGAATTGTTCGTTCTGACTGCCCATCTGATTGAGGATGAAAAGCTGTACTAAAATTTAATTCAGTACCCAACGACTTCTGAAGGCCTTTCCAAAAGTTAGAAGTAAACCTGGGATCACGATCCAATACAATGGAGAGAGGAACTCCATGTAACCTGACTATCTCTTTAAGATACAAAAGGGAAAGTTGATCAAGAGAGAAAGTATCTCGTATAGCAAGGAAATGAGCAGATTTGGTCAAGCGATCAACAATAACCCAGATTGCATTATTACCTCGAGATGTCTTCGGTAATCCAACAACAAAGTCCATGGATATATTCTCCCATTTCCACTCTGGCACTGGTAAAGGCTAAAGCATCCCTTTTGGTAACTGCCGCTCTGCTTTAACCTGCTGACAAGTCAAACACTTCACAGTAAAATCAGCAATATCTCTTTTCATTCCATCCCACCAGTAATACTCCCGCAGATCTCTATACATCTTAGTACTGCCCGGATGAACTGAAAACGGAGAACTATGATCTTCACAAAAAACTCTCTATTCAATTGTGAATCAAAAGGCACACACAATCTTTTCCCAAATCTCAAAACGCAATCATTATCAATGTTGAATTCAGGCAACTTACCTTTCTGAACCAGCTCTACCTTTTTCTGCAACTCACTATCTTGCTTCTGTGCTTTCTTGATTCTATCTGATAGAGATGATCTCACTGATACCTGAAACAAAACAGAAGGACTTCCCGCACCAACAACTTCTATGCCAAAGTTCATCAAATCCTTAACCAAAGGATCACGTTCCAAACGCAACATTGTTAATGAAGCATTACTTTTTCGACTCAAAGCATCAGCCACTTTATTTGCTTTTCCCGGATGGTAATGAATTGTACAATCATAATCCTTGATTAATTCCAGCCATCTCCTTTGTCTCATGTTTAACTCTTTCTGAGTGAATATATACTTTAAACTTTTTTGATCGGTATATATTTCAAACTTTACTCCATACAAATGATGCCTCCAATTTTTTAAAGCAAAAACAACAACAGCTAATTCCAAATCATGTGTAGGGTAATTTACCTCATGAGTTTTCAACTGTCGTGAAGCATAAGCAATTATCTGATCATTCTGCATTAGGACGCAACCAAGTCCTTTCAATGAAGCATCACTGTATATAACAAACTCACCATTCCTGGAAGGTAGTGCCAAAACTGGAGCATTCACCAATCTTCTTTTCAATTCCGGAAAACAATCATCACATTCTTTTGTCCAGATAAACTAGACACCCTTCCGAGTTAGCTTAGTCATTGGACTAGATAACCGTGAAAAATTTCTAACAAACCTTCAGTAATAGCCCGCCAAACCAAGGAAGCTACGAATCTCGGTTACATTTGTGGGTCTTGGCCATTCTTCCACAACTTTTGTTTTTGCAGGATCAACAGTTATTCCATCTTTAGAAACAATGTGACCAAGGAAAGAAATTTGTTGCAACCAAAACTCACACTTGCTGAATTTCCCATATAGTTTCTTTTCTTTTAAGGTTTGCAAGATAACCCTTAAATTTTTTTCATGCTCCTCTTTACTTTTAGAAAACACCAAAATATCATCAATGAAAACCACCACAAACTTATCCAAGAACTCATGGAAAATTCTATTCATTAAGTCCATGAATACCGCAGGTGCATTGGTTAGCCCAAAAGGCATTACTACAAATTCATAATGGTCATATCTCGTACGGAACGCGGTCTTCGGAATATCTGCCTCCTTTACCTTCAGCTGATGGTACCCCGATCTCAAGTCAATCTTTGAAAAAAACTGAGCTCCCTGGAGCTGATCAAACAAATCATCGATATGAGGAAAAGGATATTTGTTCTTAACAGTGATATTATTCAAGGCTCTATAATCAATGCAAAGTCTCATAGAACCATCTTTCTTTTTAACAAATAAAACAGGAGCACCCCATGGTGATGTGCTAGGTCTAATGAAACCTTTCTCTAATAAATCTTGCAATTTCTCCTTCAACTCTAAAAGTTTAATTTGTGCCATTCGATAAGGGGGTTTTGAAATTGGCTTAGCATCAAGAACTAAGTCAACAGTAAACTCAACTTCCCGATCTGGTATTATTCCAGGCAACTCATCAGGAAAAACATCAGGATACTCATTTACCACTGGCACATCATTAATCTGAACAGTTCCTTTATTTTCAACGACGTGTGCAAGGTAACATTCATTTCCATCTTTTACAAGTTTCTCGGCCTCTTGATATGTTATCAAAAGTAAGGGTTCATTCTTGTAAACAAACTGAAAGTCTTTCTGAAAAGAAACTTCTTTAGCTCTACAGTCAATCTTAGCATGGTAAATAGAGAGCCAATCCATACCCAGGATAACATCAAACTCTACTAGAGGTAGAACAATAAGGTTTGAAAGTAGGTTCTTTCCACAGATAAGGATAGGAAGATTCTTATAAATTATTTTTGACTCAACATTCCCCCCAGGTGTTTTTACCAAAAGTTTAGGAGTCATTTCTTGAGATGGTATTCCCATTTTACTAGAAAAGGTTTCAGAGATGAAAGAATGTGTAGACCCCGAATCAAACAACACACTGGCATAATCTGATAAAACAAACAAATTACCTGATACAACTTCATTTGATGGCCCGACATCTGCTGAAGTAGTTGCAAAGGATTTCACCACCCCTTTCTGCTTGTAGTCTAACTGCTTCCCATCACTCAAGCTCCTTGTCGGACACCCGTTTGCATAGTGACCCATCTCATTGCACTTATAACATTTCACTAACTGTAAATCAAATTTGTTCTTACCTTCACCTTGATCCTTTTAAATGCAATCACGAGCCTTATGTCCCATCTTACCACATCGGTAGCACTTCCCAGAATTCAGAAGACATTCCCCAGCATGCCTTTTTCCACATTTATCACAAACTAGAAACTTAGTTCTCTTACCATCAGACTTTTTTGAAGAATTCTTACCTTTCTCCTACCACCTTGGTCTCTTCTTCTGCTGGTTGTTATAGAAAACTTGGTCATCGGCAAACTCCATTTCCACCTTCTCAGCACATCGAAGAAGCTTTTCATAACTTTTAAACTCACGAGAAGCTAATGCCCTTCGGTATTTTGGCTTTAATCCTGAGTAAAAACGATTGATTTTACTATCAAGGTCCTGGATAAAATTTGGAGCATACCTTGCCAATTGAGTGAACCTTTCTTCATAGGCAGCCACTGAGTCTTCCTCTTGCCTCAATTCCAAGAATTGCTTTTCCATACTAAGTCGAACAGCCTTAGGAAAATACTTCTCAAGAAACATACCTTTGAATACATCCCAGTCAAGAGCATCAATCTCATCGGCGTCCTTGATATTTTTAACCATAGACCACCACTGATATGCTTCACCCTCCAAACGGTAAATAGCAAGACTAACCTTTTGATTGTCTGAACACCCCATGACATCAAAAATCTTCTCCAATGCTTTAATCCACCCTTCAGCTAGCACAGGGTCAGATGATCCTCTGAATGATGGTGGATGTTGCCTCATGAAATGTTCCACCACTGACATATTCCTCTGCGGTTGATCTGGCTGATCTCGTGCATGGATACCACCTCCATTTATCGCTTGGGTCAACTGCGCCATTACTGAAACAAACTGTTCAGTTCCAATTCTGACTATCTCAGGATGCTGATTCAGAAGGTTATTTCCTTCTGTATGCCTTCCTAGCACTGCTTCCCTGTTTCCTCGGCGGAAAGCCATTCTGAACAAACATGTCTTAGATGAAGCAACATGGTAATCTTTAAATGCTATATCATTTCGAAAAAAAATTTGGATAATCATTTAATAGAATTCTAACTCCTAAAGTTATCTAAACCGACCTTTGATACAAACTATAAGGCCCCAGCCTTAAACCTTGCTTAATCTTGAGTTATTACAAGATTACACATTGAGGATCTTTTCGGGTTTAGAGTTTTAGAGAATTAGATCATAAAACTTGCATTACATTCCACATATAAATAGAGTGGTTACATAAAGATAGTATTCTTCATTCCCATCAATGGAAACACATTTAAAATAAAACATGGATTATTTCTTGACACATCCTTGACTCTATCATCTTATCATGTACCTTTCCTTTGACCTGTGAAAAACATTTCAAAAACTTGGGATGAGCATAAAAACTCAGTATGGGTTATAAAAAAACATGGAAAGGAAACATGAGTTCATATATACATAAGAATGAAATCATACTTTACCCATAAAACATAGGAACTTTAACATACCTCATAAAATCATGAATAAATCATAGAAATCATAAGACATAAAGGTAACTTGAGGCATTCATAACATTCTTACGTAGGGAGTAACCCTCTTGGTTACGTTTGGAATACCCATCATGGTATATTCCCTAAAATCTCTTCGGAGAAACCTTAACGTTTCACTCCTTCACGTTATCCAATGCATTGGAGAGCTATAACAGGCTCACCGGCCCTTAGTTTATCATGGAACCACCCGTCTTCATAATAATGCCCAAGAACCATAACATAATCATATCACATAAAACATGCATAAAGGAAACATAAAATTTCCACATTTCAATCACGAGATATCAATACAAAAAATTGATATAAAAACATTATGAAAACCATTTTCAATACCAAAATAAAAGAAAAGTAAAACATGGTATTTATTTTTCTTTTAAAAAGAAGTTATGGCTTGTAGAGGAAGCCGAAACTCAAATAACGGTCACGACGGTGGAGAAGTCGTTGTCGCCGCATACGTACGACAAAAACATTCCCTTTTGTCATTTAGTAAACGCTTCGTATAAAAAAATATTCCTTTTGAATAAACGCAAAAGTCAAAGTGGTTTATACATCGTATAAAAGAAAGTTGTGTATAAAATAAAATATGCCTCAACGAAAGGAGATTGAGACGAAGTCCCATACCTCGTATCCGACTTGACCCGACCGTTCTTTAATCTCCTGAATAATAAACTTGAGTTAATCTCTACTTGCTTATGAACCTTTTTCAAGTTCATTATTCCTTTTCTACCATGTTATGAACATCATGTAATCATTTAAGTTAATAATGTTCATTTTGTCGGTATTTGGTTCTTAAGTCAAAAATAGACTTCTTACACATACATGTTGTTAATTTGGTCAAAGGTTCATTATATCCAGAATGGTATTCATGATTTAGATATCATATATGTCATATATATCCAGTACATACATGCATTTATAATATTACATAATCATTTAGAGGTAAGAAATGAAATGCACCGTTCATGGAGACGGTAAGCCGTACGTACGCATGAACGCTACTTTCATTTCTATTTCGTATTTTATAGAATGGAATCATAATGATATAAAGTTATATTATAATTCCAGTATAATATCATATATAATATCATAGTTCTATCCTTTATATGTCCCAGATATGGTATTTAATGAATCAAATCACTTTGAGGGGGCTGTAGATCGCACTTCCTAAAATGAAGATATCGTGTTTACCCATAATGGAAACCATAAAGGTATGACCAAAATGAAAAAAAACAGAAGCTTAAGGAAAACATAAACATATTATATATCATATATAAAAATAGTGACATCATAATGGCCACCTTTGAAGGTGTTAAATGAGTATTGAACAATCATCGTTTTGGGAGGCAGAATTTCGTCATCCACGGAAACCGTATGTTCTTTAAACATTTGATGCAGTTGTGTGAGAGTGTAGCTCAAATAAATCTTATAAAAACATCCTAGTATATTGAAGATACTGTTGTTGTTACAAAAGAAGCAAATAAAAAGAGTTTAGGGGGTTGGAGAAGCAAAATAAAACAAATGAACATGAGAGAATGAATTACCATTAAAAGTGTAACTTCTATTGATTTGAGTCTAAAGGATTCCTTTGAAAGGCTTCTTCCCAAAGGGAATCCTCTAGGATGAGGAGAGGGATGTGGAGAGAGTAAATGGGCAGGGGTTGGCCGAGCCAAAGGCTTGAGTAGTGTGTGAAATGAGGTAGAGGTGGGGGCCTTTTATAAGAGGAGAGGAGGGGCACTTTTGGAAAGTAAAGAAATATTACTTTATTTGAAAATGTTTTTCGATTTTAAAAGGTCCCACATTGATATAATTCGTGTATAAGGTGATAAGGGTTCGAAATCCACTCATCCAATTGGTTTTGGACATGTGTAGTTCATATATTTTACATTGTCTTTCCATTTTATTTAAATCGTCAAATAATGATGTCATCGCTGCATCATTATTATGTCATAAATAATTTAATTTATTTAATGTCTAAAAATCATAAAAAATACTATGATGTAGGAAATCTTTTTAGCTTTCCAATGAATATTTATAATCATATATATTATCTTTATAACCCTATGTAAAAATTGTTTTTGTAAAACATATTATGTTTCTGTCATTTTTACTTTTACATTAAATAAAAAGTAATTTATGTAATTTCCCAACCAAAGTGGATCCATGGGGTCCACAAGTTGACCCATGGCTTGTCGTGGTCGGCCATGACACAACCAATGAGGGTAGGACATGTTTCAAGCTCATCTTATTTTATTAAAGCATTATTTTTACCTTAAACTACACTAATTACCACTAATCGCGATTAAGAACTTAATAAGTTACTATTCACCAAAAAATTATTATAATCTCATTGAACCACATTTTACTTCTTAATGACAACCATGTATGTCGGATTTTCAAAATTCAATACACATTATTGGTAAACTTTCATTTAACTAAAAAATCAGTTTGCTTGATTACCACTTAGTGGTTTCACTATTCATCAAAAATTGAAGTTTTTCAGAAAATTACCAAAAATTCACCCTAAGCTATATTTGATATTAAGAATTCAAAAATAAAGTCTATTTTAAAAAATTCAAAACATATAATTCACATTAATTAATTTAATAATTAATTCCCACTGTCAGAGCAAATAGCGTGTTTTTATGAAACAATAAGTATCAAAATATTGACACTAGTTTAAGTCTAATTTCAAAGTGAAATTGATTCCAATGACCACCATTAGATAAAATGGTAAAAATATATTCTAATTTCACTTCAAAACCAATTCAAAACATAATCTAATCATATAAATAAATTAGATTAAAAAGCAGTTTTGATGTAAAATGTAATATTTTTCACTATTCATTAAAAATTGAACATTGTCAGAAAAATACCAAAAATTCACACAAGGTAAATTTTGATGTCCCAATCATAAAGGATAAGTTTATTTTGAAAAACATAGTTTATAAAATTGTCGAAATATAGATTCAAAAATGGTTTTCCATCAAAAGGCAGTAAAACAATCTTTTAAGAATATTAGTGTATTCCATGCATAAGATTGTATTTATTTTCATTTTAAGCCTCTATAACACTATCTTAATCAATAATAGACATAGATAAAAATATCTATTATTCATTACTTACTTGGGATGTTACATCCATTCCCTATACACGTAAAGAAAACTCACATTCCCTCAAATGAAGTAACAAGGATTTTATTTTCATAATTTTCACATGTAGAAGAATAATTCTTCCACTTCTTCCCATTATACATTTTTTAAATTCTATCCTCTTCTTATTCTGAATTCCTTCAAATCCATAAGACATCGAAAATTATTTCTCTTTCTTGATAGCACATGATACTACTTCCTCGTATGATGAAAATGTTTGGGAGATAGTTACCTTAGAAATATTAAAATAATCACATCAAAAATGTTCAATATTCCTCTTTGAATTGTATACATTGTCCATATAATTAATTTATAACCATATAAAGTTGGAATCATACCTAGAAAAATTAATACCTTCATTTTTTCTTAGACACAGAAATTGCCTCTCCATATCCACTCATTTCTCATGAAGAAAATATTTTTACAAGAAAAGTGCCATAAAATCCTTCCACTCAAATAATGTTATTTTCTACTCATCCTTAGTGTTTTGAATCAATTACCCTAATTGATATTCATCCCCTAAGAGATCATAAATGGCCATGAAAATATTCTCCCTATCATTACTTTCTAAAGAGAGAAATATATTTTCTAGGTAACTTATCCATTTCTTATCTACAAATATACTTTTAGTCCCATAAATGTTGGATTTTTTTGAAGTATAAAGAAATATAATATTGTTTCTCAATATTGTGGATTAGTAGGATGCTCCATTCATCCAATGTTACTGGTCATAACCTCAGTCAGCTTCCCCAATATAGTTAAATATTATTAAGCTCTATCTATATCTCTAGCACCAACTTCATTATCATTCCAATGAGTTATTCCCAATATAGATTATATGAATTGATATTAAATACAATTATTCCACTAGTATCCATTTATATAAAAATAAATAAACATATATTAGTTCATAAAATTATGAAACATAATGATAATCCTAGAGACTAGGGAATAAAGTAACATAAATTGAAAATTTTATTCATAGCTAAAATCATAATCATAAACAAAGATTCTTTGGGAATATTCTCAAATCACTATAATATATCCAAATAATTCATAATGGTTGATAAATAAAATTTAAAATAACCCAAGAATATCCCATTAAAAGTGTCAACCCAGGTATGTTGTAATGCACATTGTCATACTCATGGTGTACAATGAGCCAAATCCCAATGCACCCTTTTTGAGTTATTACCTCTCGGTAAAACAATTCTAGAGCCACATACCCTTGTAATATCAATGTAGGAAAATATTTATCGAAAATAAATATAATCTCTACATTTACAAAACTTTAGGATATTATCTAATACTAATTATTTTTTTCAAGGTCAGTCATAGGATCATGTTCATAAATCTATGTTTCCCTGGATCAAGTTATCATCATTTCTAACAAATATTATATGATATTAATTGTAATTAAGAAAAAACCATTTTCATATATTTTGAGTTTACATTAGATCTAGTGACAAGTGATCACATCTCAATGGATGGAATAGTTTAATAGTATTGGAAAACTCGGTACATACTTGAAACTCAAATTACAATTGAAATAAAAATTACAGTATAATAAATACGTTTAGAAAGCCATTATTCCATTTATAATATCAATTCATATCAATCATAAAACAACTCATGGAATCCTGAGGAAAGGAAAAATAAGAAATGTTGAGCTCAGATCCACAGTAAGGGTATTCATACAATATAATATATCGTGAATACATATATAAGGTATAATAAATATGGAATAGTAAATAACTAAAAACACATTCCATTTAATCAATAAAATTAGAATTATTTATAATATGGGAAGAATAAATAATGATTAAATAATGTCATATATATAATCACATAATATTGAAACTTATCCATAGATATCAGAACTAATTAAATAATCACATGGACATAAATAACTAATCTTATAATTGATTAATGCAAATACAGAACATCATAAACATACATTCAATCCCCTTTTAAAATACATATTATTTAAATGGTTAAGGCCTCATACAAATACCCAATATAGTTTTCCTAATTAGACCTATTGATGCATTGGGGGCTATAGATTCCCTTGATCATCACTTACTAATTCCAATTTATTCCTAATATTAAAGGGGTGAAACAAAATCAAAAATAAACTTTTTCATTGGAAAACTATCATATGAATTGTTAATAATGTCCCAATTAATAAACGTAATCATAAATGATCCAAAGTAATATGGTGAATGGTATAAAAATACTACATTCCTAGTCAAACTGATCATAAATAATGAGGATGGTATAATTATAAATATCTAAAATTTAGTATATATAAAGTAAAGGATTTTTTCATTGATCAATATAAATACCTGAAAATTTTTATTAAAAAAATCATGGGGAAAATACCATTTCCACTTTGAAAATTACTTTCAAGAACTAAAATTTTGTAAAATATTTAGAAAAATTTGACATTAAAATGATTCATGTAATTTAATAAGGAAGAATGAAATAAAGGATTTTTCATTATGTTGTTAAATTCCATTCATATTGAGTATGTTAAAATTAGGATTCCTTTATAATTTTATATAAAAAGTAAAAAAGTACAATATTTGGAAAATGATATATAGATTACTTTTAAACCTCTTTTAAAAAAAATAAAACATGGGTAAAAATTAATTTTATAACAATTTGAGGATAGTAAAACATTTTTGAAAATATTTTTTGAAAACATTTTCATGGAAGAGAATGGATTTTTGACCATAGAGAAAAATGAACTCGATTTTTTTAAAATCATTATTTCAGCCGATTTGGATCTTAAAGAGTGAAAAATGAAGAAAAATTTTAAATTTCCATAAATAACTAGAGGGGTATAAAATATTTATTTTTTTAATAAAAAGTGGTAAAATTTTCCCTCTATCTAAACTTCCACATAAACAATCCAGATTAATAATTAGATTACGAAATAAACTCATACCTCACGTTTGACTTCCTTTGTATGTGTTTAAAACTCGTATTTAATAAATTTATAATTATTTTTAAATCGATTATAGAACCATTCCATATATATCATTCAATATAATACTTACTTATAACCCTTTACCACTTGTTTATTAATAATTCCTTGTCAAAATCATTATTCTATATAATAACTACTTTATTTTTTATGAATATTTTAGTTTGGTAGATTCAGTCATTGTACATTGATAATGGTTCATTCATATCACGAATGATAAAAATGTTATAAAAATCATATTAATTCATTATATATGTATTTACATTATTCTGGAAAAAATTATAAATATAAAAATGTATTACCTCGTTCATGGAGACAGTAGTCCATACATGCGCATGTCCGTTGTTTTCATTTTTAGATGGATGGGGAAAAGGTAAATAGTAATTTAACATCTTAGATTAATAATATTGTTATATATATCATATATGTTCATTAAATGTATCCTTATTACCATATATCTCAAAATATATCAAAAAATGAATCACATCTCTTCAAGGAAGTGGTAGTCCACATGTACGCACGAGCGACATTATCATTTTTCGACGGATTTAAAGGTAAAAATATAGATGTGATATTATAATTATAAATGAATAATTATTTCATAAATATCATATTCATATATTAAATCCATCATTATATCCTTCTATCAAAGGAGTTGATGAAAATTAATTACATTGGTTCGTGAGGTGGTTGTCAGATGTACACATGATCGATGGTTTAATTTCCCATTTGATGGAAATTAAAATGGATAAGTTATTAAATTAACATAATAAACTCTATGTATATTTAATATAATGGTGTTTTTACAATATAATATTTTTCAAATATTTTTTGGGTTATAGGAAGAAATAAAATGAACCAACATAGTTAATAATTATACCACTTCTTCGGTGAACATCTTTAGGTTTATACGTAAATTCTTCCTAGAATTTTTTATTATAAATCCAAGGAATCTTTAGAATGGGTAAGAATTTATTAAATTGATATTTTTAGGTATTTTATAAACCTAATGTCTCTTTATTTGTGGATATAGTATGAGAGGGTGTGGCCTTTTATTAGTAAGGGAGAGGGAACACTTGGAATTTTTAAAAATATTGAAATATACACACATTTTACGCACCCCAAATGAATCCAAAATGAACCATTAAAAACAAATGGTTTATATAAGTTCATTATATGGACATCCAATAGAAAATATATATGTTCATAGGTTATTTAAATCCTTATCTTTTAAGTTTATCCCCAATGTAAACCTTTTTTAACCTTAACCATGGTAACATATTTCTATTGTTTTCATTATTCCTTATAAACAAAAAATAATTTAACATAATTATATGATTTAACTTATTATGATTAAAAATATATAAGAAATTTTACCAAATTCAATTAACAAAATTTCAATATTTTAAATTAATATAAAACTCATTGACCTAACGAAAAGGAGGTTTTTCAAATAAAATTTATCATAAATATTAAATGTTTTATTATCGAAATTCAACAATAGAATAATTACTGAGACATCAATTGAATTGAAAAAATATATTATTGAACTAATGATACATTTAAAACCATTTTAAAATATTATATAACTTTTTAAATAATTTAAATGAATATTAATTTATCAATAAGAATCATTATCTTTCAATGTTCATATATATTTTAATTATTTTAAAACATTTTCAGTAATTAACTATAATATAATTATAACAATTTAATTTAAATAAATTAAGGTCATTTTTTAAAATAAATTATATACAATTGATAAAAATTTAATTTTATAATATATTTAAAAAACAATAAGGAACATCTTTCAAAAAAAATATTTTTTAAGCATAAAATTGAACTTATTTTTATCCCATGATTACATAAATAATTATTAATGTTAAAAAGTTTGATAAAATATATAATATAAAAATTCCATTAAATCATTCCCTAATAGTGGTAAATTTAATTTATTAATATAAATACATATTTCACATATAAAAACCTTTTTTAGAAATACATTTATTTTACATTGAAATGATTTTTACTTTCATTTATAAACATTTTATAACCAATGAATTTATTTTATACATGTGTAAACCATATACTATTCATCATTTATTTACTCTTATTTGTACCATTCAATTGAATGGCTATTTAATAAATGTATAAAATATTATAGTTTCTTTAGACTAAGGGTTTCATATATCATATAATACCAAATTGAATGTTATTCTTTTAAAAAATCAGGGTGTTATAGATTTTTCTTATGATTGTTCCCTATTTTTATTCCACATGTTCATATGCTAAATATCTTATTTTTTTACTCCATTATTATTCATTGTTCTCATCCTTTTTAATTTACATATTTTACTTTGGAATTACTTATAGTAATGTGACCTAGGTTGGAATAACATTAAAGTGATTTTAAATGACTAGATAATTTTTATATTTAAGTTTTACTTATATAATTTAATTATTATGTTCCTTGTTTCCTATAAACAATACATCAAAATATCCTTCTTAGGACACTAATGACATGTTTTTTTAAGAAATTGGGTTTAATGTCTTATATAAAAATTCTTTGATTATATATGATGGGGACCCAGGGTTCATATTTGGGTTTTAGAAATCCTTACACCAATACCTTAGAAGGGAATTGACCGTAAGAATAACTAATCATCCTCATATGGATGGAAAGTCGTTATGGATGACCCAAACATTGTTTTAAATGATTAGATCTTGTTTAGAGGATTCTGGTGCCTCGTTTGAACATCAAATTAAATTATTGGGGTTCTCATATAATAACAGTTATAATCAATTGATGCATATGTACCCTCTTGTGGAATTTCATGGTCTTCCTTTTCATTATCCACTTTGTCTGGTTGAATCAAGTGAGACTCCACCTATCAGAAAAAACATATTTCTTAAGGTAATAAAAAATATTTAGATGATCAATAAAATAATAGAGAAGTATAAAATTCTCTATAAATCATATGCATATAACCATCATCTACTAATATCATTTTAGGTAAAAGATCATGTTTTCTAGAATATCAATCCAAGCCTAATATATTGTCATTTTGGTAAGGGAGTAATTTTTTTCCTTGTTACATCGACCCTTTAGAGATACTTCAATGAGTTAGGTATATGAATAATCAGTTCAATTTACCATAAATATTAATTTCTTTACATAATGTGTTGAATGTATCTCAATTATATAAGTAGCGGCCTAATCTTGACCATGTGATTTAATGGGTCTATATTAATCTTGAACTGGATACTATATTTTATCTTGTGCTGATAAAAATTATGGATAGAAAAGGTAATATCTTCTGTGGGAAATGAATCATTTTTTTTAAAAGTTTTATGGATTCGTGTTCATATTTAAAATGATGAAAGGGACCATAATAAAGGGATACTAGAACAATGGATTGAGATATTCCTAATAAATGTTATATTCTAACATTATGAGTATGGGAAAACTAATGGTTGGAAAAATATTAGACCACCAATTTCAGGTAATTTTCTATTTTATTATGAATTTTGAGATTATATAATATTATTGATATGTTTTTTGAATTTATGGATAAATTTTATGTGTTTTGGAATTTATTTAAAAGGGTAAAATGTTTGACAATGATTAATAGAAATTACGTTGTATATCTGGGAAAACCTGTAAGGTGATGTTGAGAGTCACTGTGTATGAACATAGTTGCAACATGGCTTGGCCAAATTGTGTGCATGATACATGAATGGTTTTGGATGGATATAGTTGGAGAATTATTATTAGAATATGTACTTTCAATCTTCTCAATCCAACCGTTCAAGGGGATGGACTAAGGATGGTATCATCAAATATATGGAACAGAGTCTTCTAAACCGTATAGCCTAACAGTGCGATGTGTAGTTAATGATTCGTAAATAATATATTAATTTTTATTTAGGCCATATAACCCACATTATTTTACTATTCATATAGTGTATCATAATAATTTTCCTTCTTAATTTCTATTCCCATTTGTCTAAAGGCATATTCTGATGAACAAAATGGTGTAGGATATTCTGATTTATCTATAAGTTAGTATTTGTTCTCTTTCAATTTATATCCTCTCATTTTATTGAACCATAGTCATTATATATATTCCATAATGAATATATATAAGTTATATATTGTATATATTAATGATAACTTCTTGGATATAATCAAGGGATGAAGATTCAAGTCTATATCTAGAATGGATATATATTTTCATGTGTTCTTCCTTGATTTCATTATTTGTTCAGTGGTTGGTGGCATCTTTCCCATATCCACAAATTTTAAAACATGAAGGCTTTATTTTTTTAATTCTTTTTATTGGATTTTATATAGAAACATTATTTTTCTTCTCCAAGGAAAATATTATAACCAATGTTTTGTAAATATGATGAATAGGGTGGATTTTGAGAAAACCCCACTGTAAAAAAAATTAAATGATGGTTTCAAAATTATAATATGGATTTAATGTATGAAACATATTTGGTGAAATAATTTGATTGAAGTGTTTTTAACAATACATAATTGGCCTAGAATTTGGATGATTTGTGTTATTATGATTCTTATATGGGACAGAATATTGTAACGAAGTGCCACCATCAAAGTCGGTTGGAGTATTTTCAGGAAGTACAACTGTCAATGTTGTACTCCATGCATGTTTTTTTTGTGTGGTGTGTGTGGGTTTACATGTGAATGGTTATTTTAATAATTTAATAACATTAATATAAATGTTTATAATTTTCCTCACATTGGATTCCATTATGGTTTTCCATAATTTATTTAATTATTTTAAACTAGTTTATATGAAATATGATAAATGGTCCTTGTTCTAGTGGAATGTCTTGGTATGTCGCTAAGAATTTTCTACCAAGTGATATACTAAACTATTTCATTAGAAATTTTGTGTGTTTATAGATATTTTATACCAATAAATAATAATGGGAAAGGTATCAAACTTCTTTGCTGATTCATCTTGATACAGTGGGTATGGAGGTTGGTGTTGGAGCTTGGAACTAGTTTGGGTTCATCAGGGGATGATGCCACTTGGGTGTATTTGGGTCTTTCTGTATTTTGGTTTCATATATTTTTGTTATTTATTTATCACTTCTAATCTAATTTTATTTGTCCTTAGTTATTTTTTTTACATATTTATACATTATCATATAGTTCTTTGTTTGTTGGCATTTTTATGTTTTCTAGTTTGGTTCTTTAGGGAAAACTACCCCCCAGTTTTCTATTAATCCCATGGAATTTATTTCCAATAATTAGTGTCTTGGGGATTTCACCTGAGTCAAGTAGTATCTATACCTCCTCTCAAGACAATTATTTGGGTTTGGATATTAGAATTTGTGATATTTTTATAGTTTTATGAAACACACGTGGAAAGAAAACGATGACATCATTCATCATTATCAACATTGAACATTGGTTTTTCACAACCATTAGTTTATTCATGTTGCAACTATTATGGTATATGTTATTTATGGAAGACCATATATGGTCACATTTCCACTCTATAAAGATAGATAACTCTCTTCATAGAAGAATCATTACATTATAAAGTTAAAAAGACAAGATGATACAAAGAAGAAACATATTGCATATGTTACAAGTTCATTAGAATCAAAGAGATATAAAGGTGATTATTTTTTACCCCACTATAAAAATTATTATTGATTTTTGAAGTAATTATAGTGGAATATAAGTCATTATATATTTTTTATGGTGTCTAAACATCTAGTGGCATGGTTTCACTATAAAATATTACAATGTTGAATCATTTCAAGTAAATTGTAAAACTAAAACTCAATAAGGATGAAAAAAATAATGGAGATGTGAAATAGAAATTCATCTCAAGGACTGCTCAAAATTGAATTACTCAATTTTGGGATACCTTTCATATGGATCATTTATATAATAGTTTTAAACATTAGGGAAATTGATTTAAGAGTTAATTATACTAGAAGACTTTTCTACTACATAAGAATATGGAAACAACATATGAATATTCATATTTCATAAATAACTTCATAAGGATAATTCATTTTGTGAAATTTTATGAAAGAGGGTGAGAGTAAGAACAAAAGAATATCATGATTATAAATTTTATATGGTTTAAAATGAATGATTATTAATTATAATTTTTTATTGATATTGTTGTAAACATGTATTTTAATGTTATGTATTTTATAGAGTTGTATGTTTATAACATTTTTGGGTGATCACTAAGAATGGGAATAACTAAAAAATTAATGTTTTCATGGTTTAAATTTTATAATTACGTATAAGATAAATTAAATCATGTTAAATTGGAATGAAAGGATTTGGGAGTAATAACCAAATGATTTATTTGAGTTTTATAAAAACATTTAACCACAAAAAGAAGTATTGGAAACCTAGAGAGATCATTGAAGCTAAAGGAACATGGTGTGATCCTTGACATTCGTGGTATCACATGGATATTAATGTGTTTATGAATATTACAAGAAGCAGTTCAGTGAAAGAGAGAATAGTTTTTTATTATTAGAATATCAATTTCAGATTAAGAATAATTGTGCACTGATTTAATATATCATATTCTAAAATATGAAGGTTAATGGAGAGTATATTGATATATAGGTATATGGGAGAAGAATAAGTTAAGAAGAGTATGTACATTTTATATATCTTCTTTATATATTATAATATGAATAAGATATAAAACATGATGTATATTAATCATGTGGTTCAATAGGAAAAGTGAAGTAAGAAGTAATTCCATTATAGAATTACTTTCAAAAATATAATAAATCATGGATAAAAAGAGATGGCTCAAAAGAATACTAGTTATCATTGATTTCTTCTAGGAATTGATGAATAATGAAACATAATAATTTGAGTATGGAATTATTTTCATTTTGAGAATGGTTGTAGCTATTAATAAGAAGATTTTGGTTCAACACTCAAATATAGGTTTTTATTCTATTCCACTTTGATAAAGGGAAGGGCGTAGAACTTTAGAGGTCAATAGAACATATATATGGAGGGTAATATGCATGGTGTTATATATTTATTAATCATCATAGACCCACTGGTTTATAAATAACTAAAATCCTTCACTGAAGTAGTTTGTGGAGGTGAGGGTGAGGGATTTTTCCTAGGAAGTTTAGTGTGACTTTCCAAAATCACTTTAGTAACTATAGTAAGTAGTATTACATCATAGTATATTAACATCCTATTCTAATATGCTCATTGAATTATCCATTTTTCTGAACCAAGTAAGCCCTATATTTCTTTTTGTTCTTTTATTTATTGGACTAACTCCTGACATTTAATAAGGTTGTTTAAGAATAATAATCAAGAATCTCACTAAATACATTTCCTTATAAAATATGGGAAAATTGAAGAGGAAGTTAAACAAGAAAAAAGGGAAAATTTAATAATTCCAACACTATAATTTACCACCCCCCCCCCCCCCTCTATCTGTGATTATGTAGTTACAACAAGAGGTATCTTATCTGGAAGGTTCTTTCACTATTCAACCAAATATATCAGGTTCTTAAATAATTATTCATGTTGTAGACTTTTTTAAAAGAACTTATTTTTTATAGAAATCATTTCACTAATGAATGAATTAATTTATTTTATACTAATACATTATTGTATCACTTTTCACTTAATGATATATAGGATCATGTTACAAAGATGGCATAGAATAGTGTGTGATACAGATCCAGGAAACTGGGAGATTGGTGGTTGTATTAAGAAGGCCTTGAAGGATGATATATAAGATTATACATTTTGGATGATTTATATTTAAACACAATATAAGGATATATAGATGAAATATAAATATTTTTATGGTGAAAATGGATTTTTAATATATGAAAATTAACTTGAATCTACGAGTATCAATTTTAAAACATTAAAATATCATTGTATAATTTCTGTTTATGAAGATTTTTATATGACTGGAAGCAATAAAAAGAAGATCAAGAAGAATGTATCCTATAATTTGACTATATCAAAGGTGGAGAAAAAAATGATTCCTCATGTATATCAGAATCTCACTCTCCATTAGATTCTTCTTATAAATAAAAAGTTGTAGTATACCCATAACCCATGTGGGATGAAGGAGAGAAAACCACATCATCTGGTAGATTCATAGAGTGTTAAACAGACAATATATAATTCAATACATGGAAAATGAAGTGCAGTTCATGAATATTAAAGGTTATAATAATGTTTTCCTCCTAGAAACAAAATATGAATCAAATAAATATAAGTTGAAGGATGTTATTTATTCTAATGTAGCAAAACACTATTTCATTTTTATTTTAATTAACTAAATATTATTTCGATAACATATTCTTCATGCATCACCAAACTAAAATAACAAAATATATTTTTTTTAGTTCAAAATATAATAATTAAAGCATAACTATATAATTAGTGGGAATTAATAATATTAAAAAAAAATTAGGAAATATATATATAAATAAATATAAATTTCCATCTATAGAAATTTACTTAGTACTTTTTTTCTTAAAAATTGAATTTACTTTAAGTTAACTTTTTATGTCGTAAATTTTTTTAAATAAAACTAAGTAAATTATTTGTAAATGATGATGATAATATAGTATAATTATTTTTGATTAATGCTAGTTTTATTAGAGTTTAATAGAAATTCGGAATAAGAATAAATAGTATTTTAAAAAATTTACTTTCCTATAAAAATAGTTTTCATTATATAGTATGGTTTTATTTAAAATTAATTAAATAAATTTATGAATATTAATTTAAAAAAATGGAAATATATATTCATCATAAAAATTTTATGTTATGATAATTTTTCTATAATTTTTATAAAAAAAATTAGATGAATGTTGGAAAAAAAATTTTACAAATGAGGTGATAATTATGAACTTTTTATTATTTAACTATGAAATAAAAATTTATGAAACCATTTTCATGAATATATTTTTTTTGTAAGAGATTATTTAGACTTAAAAATATTTATTTAATTTTAAAAACTAGTTTTTGGTATTTAAGAACATAAGTTACACTATTCTCTACCACTATTTTTAATACATTAAACATTTATTATATTAAAATTTATTTTTATCATATTAAGAAAGTGAATATAATAAAAAGGATTTAAAATATGGAATTATAGTTTTTATAATATTTAATTCGAAAAATTTTATTATTAGGCATAAAAATAAATTACCAAGTTAAAACTAGTCACCATAGTAAAATCCAAAAGGAAAAAATGTGGTAACCAAAGGTGGTCAAAAGCATAAATTTTTTAAAAATATTTATAATTGAGTTTCTGAGGTGTGTCCATACCCAAACATAAATCTACTATATTATTTTACATTTTGGAGTCTTATTGACATATGAAACATGTTCTCTTTTTAAATTAAGATGAATTATTTATATAAATGTCATTCTCACCACTTATAAAAGGGGGTCCTCACCATTCCTTAAAAACCACTAAAGTTTTTGGAATCCTCTCGAAAATAATTAATTTTTACTTCTCTTATATTCTTATATCACATCTTTATGCATTTGGATATAAGGGATTTTTCTATATTATCCTTTTCCAAAAAAAACATCTAAGGGATACTCATAGTTCTCAATTTAAGTACTAACATTTCTCTAACGTTGTTTCATTTCCATATTTACCATTAAAAAATATTTATCAATATACTATATGTTTAATTATGTATTTATAATAAAAATAATATATTTATATTGTGTTAATAGAAATTAACCACCTTTCCACTATACTATTAATAAAAATGAAAATGGAATTTAGGCATTTGTGCAGATTATCGTATCTACAAATAAATGTCATCCATTTTTCAATTACACATTTATTATATAGTTGAAAAGATATATTTGATGAAAAAATGTGACATATATAATATAAGTGTTATTATTATTAGGGAAATTACATTCCACTTTTATTCCATCTCATTCATCAAAAAATGAAAATGTTAATCATGCATAAGTCCGGATTACCACCTCCATTGTAAAAACTATCTGTTATGTTTATTTTTTATTAAAATATAAAAAAAATTGAATAAAAACATTAAAAATATGTAAATAATTTCTTTATTTTTCTATTTTAATGATTATATTCAAAAATAAACCAATTTCATAACAACACTCATCCATTAATTAAGGTATGTTCTTGTTTGGGTAGGCCTAACCACTTACATGAAAAATAATAAAAAATGATATCATGTATGCCTATGAGAATGTAAATACTAATAATAAATTATATAAATAATTAAATAATAATTTCATTTTAGTTCTGGAATGGTTACATTGACTAATATACTAGTATTCATTCATTAAAAATCATTAAAACATGCCCATTATTGATTTCATTTTTAATGATCCTAACTAAAACACCCACATAATGAAATTCTAAAATTTTATATAATTATAAAAAATATATTTCCATACCATTTATGATCTTTAACTGATGAAATTTGGGTTAAAAATTATGAACAATATTTTTATTTCAGAACTAGTTCAAAACAATCAAGAATACCTGCATCTGATATTGAAAATAGTCAATATCTATTAAATCTGCATGTATAGAATAATTATAAATTGAGTGAATAAAATGTTATAAATACGAATACATTTTTTAAAAGTGTACTTAATATAGTTATTTTTTATAAAGCATATTCAAGAATTTTAGTGTAAATCAAGAATTAATGTATGGTGTTCTATATCTCAAATTTTATTTATTAAGAGATAATTCTAATTGTACATCATGATATTTTAAATATATTATATTACTTCCTAATGAATTCATTTTTTCATATTCATATGATTCATGATGTCTAAAGATCCATTTCATGTTCTTTCTTAAAATGTCTTTTTATTAAAATGATACCAACCATATTTGCGTTTTTTTAACTGAAATCCATTCATTTTGTTAAAATATATCTCCAGAATCATATTTATTCCAATATTGGGTTATTATTTTCAATGACTTTTATTTCATGAAGTTTTTTAATCATCTATGATATATAATGACCTTATAATTCAAATATTTTTCCATGATAAAAATTTTCTATCTTTTTTTTTGAATTATTCAAAATATCAATAATTATTGCTCCCCATCATTGTCTATATCTATCTATCATACAATAAACACATTTATAAATAGAAACAAAATTATTTTCACATTAATGTGAACATTAAATTTATATTTTCCCCTTATAAAAATTATGCTTTATTATCCCTTTTTATGATTTTATTTAGAATAAATATATTTAAAATGGTCTTCCTTCTGTGCTCATTTATTCTATTTTACAATCCATATTTCCATGATATGTCATTTATGTCTTTTCAAGGATCCATTATTGAAGATTTTGTATTAGTTAAATATTTTCATTATTTTTCAACTCATTTTTTTCAACAACAAAAGTGACTCATAACTTCTTCTCTTATGACAATGTTAAAAATGTTTCCTAAAAATGTGGTTATGGTGTCATCTCTATTTTCCACTTTGACAAAAAAAGGATTTATTTCATAATAAATCATTCATCATAAATAATTATCTAAATTACGTTTAATATTTTAGGGGATTAACCTGATTAAAATTATTTTTTTTCTTTTTTTCATTCTTAAACATGAACTTTCTATAAACATGGTTTTCTTTCCATGGAATATACTCTATGAACACACTATATTTTCATTCATTAATTGAAATGTGTTCACACATATTCAATAAATAAATTTATTAAGGTAATAATTGACTTCACAATAGAACTTTTATCATTATTGTTTAAATACCATTTTCCATTTTATCCTGATTAAAGAGTGTTTACCAATAATATTACCAAATAAATATGGATGTCCGCTTATTTTTCATGGGTATATCATGTTATAATTATTTATGGAATTATGAATGATTTCTTAAATTCAATTTGAAAAAGATATAAACTTTATTTTTAATCTATGAGTTCATTTTGATATGATGAATTATTGATTTCAATTATCACACATACATATGGATGATGATGAGCATGTTCATAAATCATTGATCAATGCATTTGTTGAATGGTTATAACTCATGATATATGTTTATTTTTTCAAAATTTAGTTCCTTATAAGTGTGTCTAAAATTTTAGGACTCATGAAGGTTATGTATATTTTGGTACAATAAGTTTTTCTTGCAAGTGTGGATGCAATTTTATGAATCATGAAGGTGATTCATTCTTATACTTATTTTTTTTCAAAAAATCTCATATATGACTTTTTTCTTTTATATTTGTAAGTTCCATTATATGTTTTTTTATTCTATTCTTTAATCCTTTAATTAAGATCTATAATTTTTTTATAAAATTCTTAAGTATCTTGATAATATTCATATTCTCCTTTTATTCTGACTTATGATCATTGATTGTTTTAACTTATGTTTACTCATACTAAGAATATAAACTTGCCCATGGGGTGTTAGCCGAGTGGTACCCACTAGTTGTACCCCTCTCTATCCATAGGAACTGGCGCAGGATCGAGTCCCACCTGGCTCAAACACTGTTCATATTATGTACAGGGTGATTCAAAGCCATTTTTTAGCTGGGGAACGTGGTGCACACTTGAGCTGGTGGGGGCCCCCCTCTGGGAGTCGGTGTTAGCAATACACATTTTTCAAATGAGCCTCCGCCTAGTTGGTGAGGACTAGCTAGGTGCATCCAAGAGACCCAAGATCAAATCCGAGTATAGGCATATTTCTAAGGGTACTATAGTAGCACTATAGTAGGCACTGTAGTAGGCACTATAGCAATAATGTAGCAGGCACTTTTCAGTACTGTAGCAGCTGGAACTATTCATCCATCTAGGCCTTCGGGCCACCGGTTTGGTCCTCGGGTCCTACAAGGCTTTCAGGCCACCCAAGGCCTTTGGTCCAGTTGATTCTCAAGGCCTTAGGGCCACCTTAAGGCCTTAAGGCCACCACAAGGCCTTCGGGCCACATGAATGCAGGCCCCAGACACACTACAAAAAAGGAGTAGCCCCAGAAGAGGATTCAGAGCAGGTGCACTCACCAGAGTAGAGCCAAATGGATTGTCCGAATGAGAGGGTATGGCTATGCCATAGGTACCAGCCTGTTCTTGCATGGTAAGCCTAGCAAGAAGTTCATGCAAAGGTGGGGAGGTACTATCAGGATGCAGATGCTGGGGAGGGGTAGATCCTTGTAGATAGTCTGGTTGAATTCTCTAAGATCTTTGGGTCATGTAATCTCTTAAGCTTACGGGCCATGTAATATCTGAGCCTATGGGTTTTGTAAGGGTTCCCCCTCGTCCCTTGATAGAGGGGATATCAAAAATCAATAAAAATTAAGGCCTTCTTTCCATTCAGGTCAGGTCAAGAATATACACTCACCCATTTCTTGGGATTCCATTTCCCCAAGATATGAATAAAATTAATACAAATTATAATACTAAAATATTATCTTGTGTGGTGAAATTGGGTGAGATTTTGAAGACTTCTTATGAATTAATTAGTTTCTTATATACTGGGAAGAATTTTGATTAGTTGAAAAATACAAGGGTTTTTTTAGTTAATGTATTATCTTAATTTTGTAAAACTCTAAACCAATATGATCATGGGAATGTATTGTAATGAAATATTTTGGTAATGTAATATAATTATGAAATGGTTGTTCATGGGTGTCATATCTAAGGAGGTCATGATCATAATGAAAAACAAAATTAAAGAAAAATTGATATAAATGAAGCTATTATTTGTGATAAATAATTTACCATTGAAAAGAAGAAATTTCAAAATATATCATTGAATAACAAACAAGAAATTGACAAAGGGATAGTGAAAAATCTACATAGTAAAACAAATCTCACTCTAATAATTAAGAATTAAAGTAGATGTAAAAGCACATAAGTATAAAGTATCTGGATGAAGAACACCATGTTATAAGCAATAGGGTAAAATCTATATATTATTATAAGATTATTTCATCCAATTACGTGGAATAAATTAATATAATGTCTTGAAAAATATAATAAAGATCACAAAATCTAAATAAAATGGTTCTCAAAAGAATATAGATATACAATTTTATTATTATACTATATATGGACTCATAATGAATGATAGTATAAAACATATACTACAAGAAAATTTAATAGTTATGCTGGTTTTTTTTGTTTTGTCGTGGGGTTAAAACGCTACCAAATGTTTCTACAATAGTTTTAAAAAATGTTGTTAAAGTTTTTTTCGGCATCCAACCATCATAAATTCATTCCATTTAGCGTAAATTTATTGTACGAATTGAAAATAATATATTTAGCAACGGTTTTCTTCGTTTTAGCAGTGGAGTTCTGGACAAAAAATGTAAAGGATTTAGGGGCAGTTTAAACCACTGTTATATCCTAAATACTGGAAAACTATCACAAAAACGAAAAAAACCACTCCTAATTAATTGTATGGAATATTTTAAAGTTTTTTATATACGTCAATAAAACATCACTATAAAGTGGTCGGTTAAACAAACACTAAAAATATAATATGTCATATTTAGCGATGGTTTAAACTGCTCAGAAATGATGGTTTTCAAAAAAAGGCAATTGCTGAATCTGCAGCCCCAGAAAACCATGGGAAATAAAAAACAAACAATGCACATAACACTCCATAAAAAGGTGTATATAATATTACATGTATTTTATCCATTTTTGGAATCGGTTAATTAATATTCTACCATAAAGTTATACCCAAAACATCATATAATGTTTTTTAGCCTCTTTAAAAAACCAACTATGATCATAGTCTTGGTAATAAGATAATAAAACAAGAGAAATCCTGACAAATAAATGTGAATAGTCTATTCTAGAAATGATACATGAACAAACCCTCTCATTACATAGTGTTCCAAGATAAAAAAGAGGCCACTAATCACTACCTGTTAATAGACCCTGCTCGACACCCTCTCCATCTCTTTCTCTACTTCTTACTATCAGTGCCTACAAGATAATTATTTTGAAAATTTAATAGTGTTGAATATTTGTATTCAAACATAAAACAAATAAAAGTACATTAACTAAATGATTTTGAATTTTTTTTTATTTAACTCTTCAACACTGGTCATCAATGAAATATCATTGGGGACATATCTGGTCATCTTCTGATATAAATCAATAATACTTTCTGCAAAGTAGATATCTAATCCCACTATTCCAAACTATGATTTCCATAGAAAAAAAACCTCTCTGAATATCATAGGGGTACGAAGTGACTAAAAATAGGATTATATTCCAATGAAATCCATGATGGACTTCCAAATACCTTAGATGGAAATGGTCCCAAAACAATGCCCCACACTCGACCGCGATGCTCCATCCCAAGGACTGTACTAACTAGGTCATCTTGGGATACTGAGGACTGTACGAGATTGGAATCCCATAATTGTTTAATTTTTACCCATAATTCAAATATCATTAATATTTTAGGAATTACATATTATCATAGTGACAACTGAAAAAACGTTTTTACAATGAAAAAATAATTCATACAACAACTACATTGGCAGGCTCATTATCATAACTCCCATTATATTTTTTTATGAACATCCAACCATAGTTATGTTCAGAAGACACGGTTCCATAAATTATGCGACTACACCAAACAAAGATAAATCAATAATTTAATATATGAAACAGATAATATTGTCTTATAAATATTTAAACTAATGTAAATATTACCAGAATCAATCAGTTTTTGAAAAAAAATTGACACAGAAATGTGAGGGTTAATTTTCTTAGCTCGACTCATTACATTCTTCTTTGAAACATCCTAATTTAAATAACATGTAATTTATTAGTAATGTATGAAATTTCTTCTCCTATTCATATGCATCAATAAATTTAAAATGGGATAAGTATAATAATATATAATTAAATGACAGGTGCTCCCCATGATGATGCCTATCAACAAAAACATTTCATTTCTCTCTAGGTACCAAGTTGGGTACCTTATCATTATGTTTTTAGGTGCTAAAAAAGTAGCATTGATTTCATTCCAAAATATCTATTTAAAATCTTCTATTTCAAACCCAAAATTTTCAATGTCCACTTTTGTGCTATAAGATCAGTGATGGTAAAGTTGAAAAACAAATGTATAAAGAGGTAAATTTTTAAAATATTATAAATTAATAACATAATGATAGTAAATTAAACCAAGATGTATTAAAATTGCCTTTATTTGTGAATCAAAACCTTCATTTTTCAATGATTGAGGAATATTCCTCTAATCAGAATATATAATCGGAAGGGTAACCAATTCTGCCACAAACATGCCTAGAATCTGGAAAAATAATCCTATGATATCATCTGTAGGGACCCTATAGTAGTCAAATATGATATTTATGTTTAGTCTGTTCAGATCCTATACATCTGATCATTTTATAATTATCTCTATAGAATCATTGATTCAATCTTTTATGAAAAATGTTAGTTGTATACAAAAGATAAATAACAATATTCATATTAAAATTTCACCTATAACGGTCACTCTCCAATATCACCACAATGAAATAAGAATGAATAAATACTCCCTCACTACTGATCCTCCTGAGTGGGGAGGAGTATTATGAGCTACTGAAGGGATGATGATGAAGGGTGTTCCAAAAGATTACATAATGGATGGTATGAGATATAGTATAGAGGGAAAGCAGAGGGTGTCTCAAATGCTAGAGGGTGGGAGACTGATGGATCATCATCTATATGTATCATTAAGGTAAAATAAACATAGATTCGACTGGGAATAGTAAAATACTTTCTCTTTGGAATTATTATTATAAAATTAAATAAAATTAACAACATAAATTATATTTCAAAAAATTCATTATGAAATAATAATTATAAATGATTACATATGTAAAATACTAAAAGAAAAATATGTATTGCTATGATAATGTTTGACTGCATTAATAATATATATTGTTAATAAATGAATAGATTTCTGGAAAAACAATCATTTCTCCATAAATCATGTCATTTTCCTACTCCATCATTAATTGGTCTACTTCATCCACCCTTGTAAGAGTAATATTTTTAAAATCATGTTGGAAAAATAAGACTGAGTATTAGTATTCATAAACAAAATAAGTAATTTACTTTGTTATATTTAAAAAATATGTGTTTCAACCTAACATATGTATTGATTTCTATATTTATAAACTTACAGGTCATGAAAACCATTCTACAAGTTATTTATTTACAAATTTTGTTATATCCTTCTCATTTTTTGTTGATCCTCTCATTCATCTCTTCGTTTGTATCATGAACACTTAAATAAATGCATCTAAAATTTTACTATTTGGTATCAGATATATATGTGCTTATAATAATTCCATTTCTATCCATGTAACCTTTATGCTCATCCCAACTAATCAACTAATAGCAAGAAATATTTTTGACATCCCATGTGGTTGAGATTGAGTCAATGTTTCACCAACACATCTAACTCAATTTAATCTTGTCTCAATATTATCCAAGTATCTCTAAAAAAATTAAGACGTTCCTATTCCAAATATCCTTCAAAAATAGATCCTTTAGGTTGATCTTTATATTCCACATATAATTTCAATTCTCATGATATCTATGAAATAATATAATGAAAACATAATTGTGTATTTAATAACGTGACAAACAAAATTTACATAAATTAAAGACATATAAATAAAGAACCTCTTAATTGTATGAATCCAATAATAATGTACAGGGCCTCCTAATTTAGCTTCCCCAACCAAATGAATGGTTATATACATCATGATAGTAAAAAACTAAAGGGGGAAAGATCATCTCCATTGCAAAAAGTATAATTAAAAATCTCTCTTTAAGGTTTTCACGCACAAATGGTAGTAGAGTTCTATCACATTGTTGACTGATAAACATGAAAATTGGAGTTCAACAATAGTAAAAAAATTAGGTAATAATGTATAAAAATCCAATGGTAGTAACTGTTGTAAAATAATATGTAAATCAAGAATTTTCAATCCATGTAACATATGGTGCCTTAAGTCAACACACTTTTGATATTACCTAAAACCCCATCAGATAACTTCAATTATTTTAAAATTCAATGGAATATATCATTATTCCAATTCTTCATTACATGACTTTTTGGATCACAAATTTAATTCTCAACTAGGACGATATGAAACTTTAAGTTTATTGTTTGTAATTCCTTCCAATCATTGAGATGGTCCTTCAATTTTCCATGATCATTAAGCAATACGATGATAAAATTATCACAAAACGTCTTCTCAATGTGCATAACATCAAGATTATATCACAACCAATTAAATTCCAAATAAAAAATATGAAGAATATACTTTTTTATTTCATTATTTTAATCTTATTTCACTTGACAGTGCACATACAACTCATTTACCAATATCATTCAAATGATGAATCTTACGAAATTTTGTTTCAACATATCCATTTTGTGATAATATTTTATAATATTTAAACATCTTTGGAGTTGGTCTACTATCAACAGAACAATTGAGTTTTGACTTGTTCAACCAAAATCAATGGTATGCATCAAGATAACTTCTATGACACAAGATACAACATTTTTTCACTATGAGGTAGTCATTCGGGATCAAAATCCATGTTACAAACTGGATAAGAAAAATATATGTAACTATTCCAACCAGCTAAATTCCCATTTCTAGTGAAGTCATTAATGTTCCACATTAGAGAAGATTGAATTCTAAACATTGTTCTAGAAGATTCATCATACTTATCAGCACTGTTTCTCCATAACACTTTAAATTCTTTGATTAGAGTCTGTATGTATACATCAATATCATATCTAGGAATTTTTTTCCATTAATAATTATATAAATGATAAAAACAAGTTTGTTTCATACTCAGATATATTGGTTGATTTGAAGATATCAAAACAACTATCCAAATGATATAACTGGCGCACAATGTCCCAAATGGGTTGAATCCATCAAATCTCAGTCACACATTCTGAGGATCAAACGAAAAATCTGGAACTAAATAATCAAATTTCTTCCATGATTGTTAATATCTAATATTTCCCATTAATATATTATTTTTTTCTATATAATGACACTTTATGTGCTCGGTGGTTTTTAATGACACGAATAATCATTGAAATTGAGGCATTAAAAGAACATGCAAGTATCTTTCTAGGATTTAGGCTAAGCTTGATAAAAAAATTCATAACATTAAAATTATCGTTGAACATTTCTTCATGAAATGAATCATGAAACAATTTTAGTGTCATAGAAATCACATTATTTATAATTACACATATTCATTTGGTATGGTAAAACATTAAGAGAAAATAATTTCTTGAATATTTCAAAAATCCACTATATAGCTCTTGATATCCATCATCAACTAAACAATGAAACACATTTTTCTATTTAGTGAAGATTTTTCTTAAATTACTCTCCACTAAATCAATAGGATGATCTAATGGTATGTTATAATCTTGATTTGGTTTTCCTATAGTATCAAAAACATCACTTGTCATGTTTCTATTTGTAGCAACCTCAAATGGCTGTTTTGAGGTGTTTTTTATGTTGATTTTGGTGTCTTTAAATGATGAATGCATCATTTATATGGTTTTACATTTAATTGTTCATTATTGATGAAGTTGGGAGATCATTTTGTTGATTATCATAAGTTTTAAAACATTCACTAATGTTAGATTATCCATGCTAAATCCAACACAAATATTGAGCATGGAATTACTTCAATATAAAGTGTTCATAAACATCATCTATCTTCAACCATCTTATAAATTTACATTTCAGAAATGGAAATCTTATTCTCCCATCAATGGATTGATTGAAAATTGAAATATCTAAAAACTCATCCAAACCCTTAGCATACTAAGGTGTTTTTCTCAGAAATGTGATCCAGCTTTTATCCATATATATCATAATGTGCCTACACATTATTAAAGAAAATTAAAACACATAAGTACTGATATGTATGAAATGATATATTGGTAAAATTGTGTTGATTGGAATTAGTTGGAATTAAATAGATTCATGATTTAATTAAAATTGAAATTATTTGAATGAAAGGATGAACAATGGGAATATAAAGGGGTGTTGGGTTGTGATTATTTTCCCAAAATTGAGAAATATGGTAATTGGTCATCAAAAAAACAATAATAAATAAAATTTTAATTTTATAATGTTTTTTTGTAAAACATATATAGAAAAAGTGTTTATGGATCAAATCACACCTCAAAATCATATTATCCGCAAACTCATAATGACATGGAAATATTCATTTTAACAAATGATACCATCAATGAGTGATATTTTTATGAAAAGATATTAATAGAAAAAAATAAATTATATATAAACTAAAAAAAATTCATACCATTTATGAAAAAAATCATCCTTAATGATTTTATACAATTTTTATGATTGATGGGGAATCAGGATTAAATAAGTGGTTAAAAAATAAAAAAATTAAAAAAAATAACTTTCAAAAAATTATAAATAAGTTATATAGTGACTGCGTGTTACCAAATTTTTCTAAATTCACCCAAATTACTAAATTTGTCATGTGTGTAACATGTTATGATTGTGTAACCTATAAAACTCCAATTGTGGGAATATTGACAGACTGAATATTATTTTTTATTATTATAAAAACAATTTTAAAGAAAAAGTGAGAAACTATACAGGACCACACCACATCACCAATTCACCACTAATTATGGGAACTTTAATGATGATATTTCAATTTAATAAAATTATGTAAAAACCACATCCCCTTTCATTATAATTTTTATCTCCTTATTAATCCTTCAAACCCATTACTGACCCTACCAATAATCATTTTCACTTAATCTTCACAAGGCTTAATGATTTTCCATCAAGGGTATGAGCCATAACATCATCAATACCATTTCTTATGGTTAATAATAGTCTACCTTAAAGGTCCATTAAAATAGATTGGAAACTTACACAAGTGTTTCCTAAAATACTCAAAACATAAAATCTTTCTTCAATAATATCTACCACTATATAATTATACAAAAACCCATTCACAAACTAAAAAAATTCATATAAATTATTATGGGTATATACCACAATGATATAAACTAACACCATACAAACTAGTGGCTCAATGTATGATTTATTAAGAAGGGTATTTGAGAGAATTTGTTTAGAGGAAATAAAAGATATTTTGTTATCTTATTATGTTCAAAATCAACATTTCCAGTTATTAAAGTGCTAATGTTATTTTTTCAGAAAGTTTTTTCCCCATTAGTATGTTATGGGTTGATTAATTTTTCAATGGGGAAAGTATGATATTACATTTTCATATACATTATCATATAAAAACTGATTTTATAAATAGTGTACGAAAAAGATTTTGTGAAATGTTTTATAAAAATAAATTTCAAAAATTATTTTTTGAAATTCTATTGGGATTTTTTATCTCACACCCTAAAAACTCAACATTGTAGGTATACATATCTTGAATTTTTTATACCATTTCTTAAGTCACATTTCCATATTTAGTGTGTTCTCATTATTCCAAAAAAGGATATTTTGATGTGGAAATGACATCAGGTTTCATATTAGTGATCTTATGGTGGGTTATTTTTATAATTTATATCAAGATGTTTATACCATCGAACTTAGTCATCCTCTTATATTCTAGGTTTCATTTTTTTTAATTTTCATACTTTCTTTATGTTGGTGTCTATTTTCAAATCGAGTATGGTTATATATATTAATCATGGAATTTTTGATTTATTATATTATTTATAATAATTTATTTTATATACATGGAAATATGTAGTATGGATGGAATATATCAGATTCTCAATAAATATCTATATATTATTTATTATTACTTGATGGTTAAACCATACCCACTGTAACACCCCAAGCTTCCACGGTACGCTTCCCTTTGAATAATACAGTAGCGTGTGTTATACGCAACGTTGAGTTCTAACACACACCACAACCAATCAAACTAGCCGTTATGAATAGTAATACCCACTTTTTGAAATTTTATAAATTTATTCTTTCAAAATTGAATTTATTTTTGGATTTGGAATATCAAAATTAGAGTAGGGTAAAATTTTGGAACTTTTTGGATAACATTTATATTTTGATGAAAGTGAAAATTACTAAATTTTAATTAAAAACAAGTTTTTTAATAAAAATAATTAATAGTTATAAATTATGAATTTGAGTGGTTTTAAAGTATATTTAGAATATATTTTTACCATTTAATACAATTTTTGTCATTGGACATAATTTCACAATTAAACCAGACATGAACAAGTGTCAATCTTTTGATAGTTATTATCTCTTAAAAACACGCTTTTTGTTTTAACAACGAGAATTAATTTTAAATTAATTTCTGCCACTTCTGTGTTTTAAATTTGGAAAATTGATTCCATATTTGGAATCAATATTTTCAAATTGTGTAAATAGGTAACTTTTATTTTTAGACATTTAGAATAATTACTTCAGTAAAAATTTTATTTACCATGGTTAAAGGGTAAATCCTGTAAATAAGGGTTAAAAATAATATTATAATAATACTAAATTACCCTAAAACATGTCCTACCCTTATCGGTGGATACATTTCTGACCATGGGAATCTTTGGGTCGATTTTGAGACCCCATGGAGCCACTTGTAAGTGATAATGATGCTTTATATTAATTAAGTTAAAATAAATACAAAAATGACATAAGCATATATTTTTTAAAAACAAAATTTTTATATAGGGTTATATATGTTGGATTTTGGAATATAAATATTTATTATAAAGATAAAAATATATCCTATATAATAGTATTTTATTTACAATTTTTATAAATTTAATAATTAATATTATTTATGACACAATAATGATGTAGTATTTCCCTTATTAATGAAAGAATCAAATAATTGGTATTATAAATGTTAAAATTAATATAATTAGAAATTTTTGATGACATCCATGACTTTTATTTATTAATATGATATTATAGTATTGCTGAAATTAATTTTTTTGGAATTAATAAAGTTTTTACGAATTTAACAAAAATCAATTATTGAATAGTGTCGAAATTGACATAAAAGAGTTTTTAAAACAAATATTATATTATTAATTTATATTCAATTCCTAAAAATCTAAGGTTAGTCCAAGAGACTTATATAATTATAGGTGTATCATTAATGGACCACTTGGGGGTATCTTGGATGTATATAGTATGTTTATTAACCATGTAATATAAAAATACAAAGAGACATTGTAAAAGTGAAACTAATTAACTAAGAGTTAATACTTAAAGATAAGGTTAATATAGTAACCCAAAAATGTATAAATCCTATTTTTTGAGTGGTTTTATACCTATCCCCACCTTAAAAGTGAAATAATTTACTTTTGAGCCATTAGAAACTGAATATGAATTTATTATAAAATAATATTTTTAGATTTTCCTAAGGTGCCCCTCCTCCCCCTTATAAAAGGACACCACTTCTAACCAATTCTTCACACTTTCAAAGCCTTTTGGTTCAGCCAACCCCTGCACAAATACTCTCTAAAAATACCTAAATACAACCTAGAGGCCTTAGTTTGATCAGAAATCCAACCTAAGGATCCCTTTTGATCAAAAAAAAGGAAGAACCTGAAGAAGGGGTAATGTTTTCACCACCCTTTTTCAAGTTCCTTTCTTCTTTAACTTCTACTTTCTTTGTTATTCCCATTCTAAAATAATAAATCCAGTGTCTTATATATAATTTTATGTTATTATTAATATGTTACAACCATATTAATTATTCTATCCATCCTTTGAATTACATGTCACCATACGTGCGTACATACGGCTTACCGTCTCCACGTCGTGGTGTAATTGTTATTCAATATATTATTATTTGGATGGGTATAATAATTATGTGTAATTCATGTAAATAATAAATATAACATGATAATGATTATTTATATGTTATATACCATCCAATTATATATTATTTTAATATCAAAAGAATGATATTGTCGCTCGTGCATACATACGGACTACCATCTCCACGAACGCGATGAGATTCATTCCCCATCGTATCCATTCAAGACTAATTCTTATTTAATGATTAAAAATAATGTTTAAGTACTTGAAATCATTCTGGATATTAATAATATAAAATCTATCCCTGACAAACATGACTTATGTAACAAAACATATAAAAGAAAACGAGTAAGTTAACACCCGAAACAATGATAGTACTAAGATATTATTAACAAATCAATGTTAAAAGATCATATATGATATCATAATTATGTATATGGTTCTTGTATAATTTAATAATAATGTTTTAACTATTATACAGGAGTTTAACATACCATCGACTAAGGAAAAGTACAAGGTAAGGGTTATTTTACAATCTCTTCATTATTCGAGGTTGTTTATACGTAATTATCTACTAGGACCCCTTTATCATCCACATCCATGTTTCTTAAAAAAGTATTTCAGAACATTCTTAATTTTTTACAGAATATGGGTTAAAGTAATTTATACCCTTTTTTGACTTTTTATAAGAGGTTTATAAAGGAATCTTTCAATAGTTTTCCAAACAAGGTCATTTTTAACCTTTTCGACAGAATTTAGGTAAGAATGTATTTTTTTAACTTATACGGTGGGTGCGGCTATTTTCCGCTGTTATAAAATCTTAGAAGCTTCCCTTACAAGCTTATAAGAATATTTTCAAAGTAAATTTTTTATTGTATAATTATGTGACTTTTAAATGATTTCAAAAAAAGAGATATTTCTCTCAAATAGTTTTGATTTCATCTATGTCAACATACTTTGATGGATTTTATGCTTATTTGAAGTTTATTTATTATGATAAAAATATTCCATATTTTATTGAAGGTTTTTTTATATGTTTGAATGTGGATGTGTTATTTTTGTACCATTCTTGGTTTATGGAAAATGTATTGACATTTCATATGCTAGTTTTAATAAGAATGTTTATGTTATGTTTAAACCTGTTCATACAAGGAATGCATTGGACTTAATAAGTGATGGGTGGAGCCCGCTATAGCTCCTAGATGCATCGGTAGGTCTCATGAGTTAAACTAGTGTCTTGTCACATGGCCTTGAAAAAATATTATTTGTAGTTTTGGCACGAGGCCTGGGCTATGTGGTTTTGATAGTCTGGCATTATGCATTCCATCATTATGAAAGTGGTTATTGATATTGCATGTGAATATTAGACTATTAGAATATCCATGTGAATAAGTAAATGGCATTATTTCATTTTATATTAGCCATATTATGCTGAAGTTCAAGTTTAAAAGTCTTTTATTTTAATTATACAATTCCTTAAATGTTTATGCTTATTTATGAATGTTTCCGCTATATTGTTATCCTCACTAAGCATTTGAGCTCACCCCTTTCAATGTTTTATTTTTTCTAGGATGTGAAGAAGTAATTTATGAATGACCTATTGGGACAGTATGATGGGATATGAAGAAAATATGTTGTTGTAGTTTTTTTGTATTTATGATGTAATGTAAGACTTATGAATATATCTAGTGTTTCCAAGACTACTAAACTAATCAGTCTTTCGAGAATTGATCTTTCTTGTGATCATGCCAATGTTATATAATAATGCATCGACTCTGGGTAACTGGGGTCGAGGCGTTACAGTTAGTATCAGAGGAAGTTTAGCACAACCCTTGGAAGTTATATTTAGATAATCTCTGATTAGAGCACATAGATTTGAGATGGACTTTGAGGATTAGTATAGAAGAACTTCCTAGAATTTTGGTATTGTAGAGATTTTGTGAGTTTTATAAGAAATACATCCTTGTATGGATACGAGCAGGTAGAGGTGGCTCTGGCACAGATGTACCTAGGGGTAAAACCCGAAAACACCACTTTGAGCTAGACTCGAACAGGAACGGGTGCATGATAATGGGCCTTGCTGCACTCTTGGTTATGACACTCCTGGGGGATATTCTTAGGATAACTCTCATTTTCTTTAAAAATCATTATGAAGGGTTTATGAGAATATACGTCCTCAAAGAAAACATTTTTATGATTATGTATTATATCCATAAATAGTTCAATTTATGTTAAGTGTTTTATAAGTATGGAATTATGTATTTTGATTCATAAACTGATCTAGTTTATGCCATTGTTTAGAAATGGCACCTATTGGAAGAAATGTAAATCGTATCAATGCACGAACTCCATGTATGGATTTCCCTCCTACTCAAGATAATTATAGTGGAGCTGGTGATGCAACTGGTGCTGATCAACTAATAACAATACTTGGAAAACTCACTCAAGTTATGAATAATAACCTTACCCGTATGGAGAACCCTGATCCACATCATGGAGGATCAATTTTAGATCGCTTCATGAGGCAGAAACCACCAACATTCAATGGGAGTACAAATCCATTAGTATCTGAGCAATGGATAAGTTCCCTAGAGAAAATATTTCAGGCATTGGGGAGTAGTGAAAGGGAAAAAGTTATCATGGCAGTTTACCGCCTCACTGGAGATACTGATCAATGGTGGTCATTGATTCAAACACTAAAGAAGATGATGAAGTATAAAATATGGAATGGAGGGAGTTCAAAGATCTGTTTTTAGAAAAATACTTTCCTCGTGACCATTGAGTAGATATGGAAAGACAATTTCTGAGTCTGTGACAAAACGAGGATGAGAATGTTGCAAAGTATGAGGCTAACTTTACAAGGTTAGAAAGGTATGCTGGAGATTATATACGTAACCCAAGAAGTAAGATTGATCGTTTCTTTTATGGGTTAAAACCATTTCTCCGTCGAGCATTAGTCTAAAAATCCTTCTCGTCGTACGAAGACATTGTCTCATGTGCTATCAGGACAGGAAAAGAATTATCTAAGTCTTATGACATTAAAGCAAAGAAAGAGAAGAAGAGATCTGCTGATCAATTTGGAAATGGAAATAAGGGGAAGAAGGGAAAATTTTAATATCAATCATGTAGTAAATGTCGGAAGAAGCACCCCGGTACTTGTTTAAAAGGAATGCGAGTCCGTTACAAGTGTGGTGAAAAAGGACACGAAGCTCGTGATTGCAAGGGGAAGAAGGAAGCTACCGATGTCCAATGCTACAATGGCAGGGAGATGGGACATTATGAAAATGAATGTCCTAAGTGTCAGGGGAACTTACCTCAGAAAAGGACAAGGGATCAAGGCTAAGCTTATGTTATCACTACACCTGAGGTAGAAGCTCAGAAAGACGTGGTGGCAGGTAATTTAATGGTTTCCTGAAGTTTAGAAAATGCATTATTTGATTCTAGATCCTCGCATTGTTTCATATTGTCCCAGTTTTCTAAGAAAATTAGATATTTCCAATTTGATTTAACAAGGGAGTTGTCATTTAAAACTTCTAAGGTAAGTATCACTGCAAAAAAGTTTTGTGAATCAGTCCCCATTAGATCACATAAATGTTCTTTATCTGCTGATCTCATCTTCATAACAATGATTTAGTTTGATATAATCCCCGGTATGGATTGGCTTTCGGACCATGATGCAAAGATTTATTGTAAGAAGAATGAGGTTACGATTTTTGATGATGATGATAAGGAACACCTTATCTTTAGAGAAGAATCGTCACCACCTAATTCTTATCTATATCCACCCCTAGTAGCTCAACTAAATTCAATTATTGGGGAGTAAGAGAATGAAATGACTTTGGGTGTGGAAAGGAATGTTCAAATATAGGATGTACCTATTATGAAAGAATATGTAGATTTGTTTCCGTAAGATTTACCTAGACATCCTCCAGAACGAGAAGTTGAGTTTTCCATTGATTTAATTCCTGAATCAAGGCCTATATCCAAGACCCCTTATTGAATGTCCACTATGGAATTAGTTGAACTAAATAAACAACTAGAGGAATTGAGTAATAAGGGATTTATTCTCCCTAGTTTTTCTCCATGGGGAGCCCTTGTTCTTTTTGTTAAAAAGAAAGATGGATCTATTAGGTTATGTATCGACTACAGGGAGATCAATGCTATAACAATAAAGAACAAGTATCCCCTACCTCGCATTGATGATTTATTTGACCAAGTGCATGGAGAACAATACTTTTCAAAGATTGACCTTCAATTTTGATACCATCAGTTGTGTGTGAAGAAGGAAGACATTCTGAAGACATCATTTCGAACAAGGTACGGGCATTACGAGTTTACGGTAATGCCTTTTGGGCTAACTAATGCACCCTATGTATTCATGGATCTAATGAATATAGTTTTCAAGGAATATCTCGACGATTTTGTGGTGGTATTTATTGATGATATCTTGGTATACTCCAAAAGCTACGAATACCACAAAAATCACTTGCGCATTATCTTGAAGACTCTGAGAAAACATGAATTATATGGGATGTTTAGAAAGTGTGAATTCTGGCATCAGGATATTTATTTTCTTGGCCATATTTTCTCTAAATATGGAATCTCTATTGATCCTTCTAAGACCAACGCAATCCAATAATGGCATGCACCAACAAGTATAACTGAGGTATGCAGTTTTATTGGTTTGGTAGGTTATTATCGACGTTTCGTCCATAATTTTGCCCAATTGGCTAACCCATTAACGAAGCTCACACGTAAAGAGGTTAAGTTTGTTTGGAAAAAAGAGTGTGAAGAATGTTTCGAAGAACTGAAGAGAAGATTAGTCAATGCTCATATATTGACTCTACCATCGGGGAATGATGGGTTCGATATTTATAGTGATCCATCAAAGAAAGGACTTGGTTGGGTCCTTATGCAAAATGATAAGGTTATTGCCTATGCATAACGACAGATGAAAATTCATGAGCAAAACTATCCTACTCATGATCTCGAGGTAGCAGCTATGATCTTTGCTTTGAAGATATGGAGAAACTACCTCTATGGTGAAAAATGTGAGATTTATACTGATCACAAGAGTTTGAAGTATATTTTCTCACAAAAAGAACTCAACATAAGGCAAATGAGATGGCTTGAACTACTTAAGTATTATGATTGCACGATACACTACCACCAGGGAAGGCAAATAAGTTGGCATATTCTTTGAGCAGAAAAGATCATAGAGTTTTGAACATGATGAGAATTTAAAGGGATCCTATTTTCATGGATCTAGTGAAGATGGATATGGGAATTACCATGGATGGTGAAACATCAATACTTTTTCAAATGGCTTCCAAACCATCATTACTAGAAAGGATAAAGAGTTCTCAGACCGGTGATAAAGAGTTTCAAAAGAAGATTAAAGCTGTGAATGATGGGAGATTGAATGAATTTGGGTATGAAGATGGAATTTTGAAATTTGGGAAGAGACTTTGTGTTCCCAATATACCTTATCTAAAAAGGGAATTGTTGGATGATGATCATAGTTCCAATTTCTCTATACACCCTGGGAGCACCAAAATGTATATAGATTTGAATGAACATTTTTGGTGGGACATCAAGAAGAGGGAGATTTCTGATTTTGTGTCAAGATGTATGGTTTGTCAACAACTGAAAGATGGAAGGAAACGGCATGGAGGAGTCACGAAACCTCTTCCCATACTAGAGTGGAAATGGGACAATATTACGATGGAATTGGTCATGGGACTACCAAAGACTCCTAGAAGGAACGATGCAATATGGGTTATTTTTTATCGTCTTACCAAGTCAGAACATTTTCTTGCTATAAGGAAAGATTTACCACTTGAATTTCTAGAAATTATTTATATTAATGAAGTGGTGAGACTTCATGGAGTACCCCTATCGATTGTTTCTGATTGTGATCCCCATTTTACTTCAACATTCTGGAAGGGTCTTCAAAAATCCTTGGATACTGAACTTAATTTGAGCACTGATTACCACTCTCAAACAAATGGACAATTAGAACGGACTATTCAAAACATAGAAGACATTTTGAGATCACGCTCAATTGATTTTCAGGGTATTTGGGATTAATATTTACCTCTGGTGGAATTTTCCTATAATAATAGCTTCCATTCAAGTATTCGGATGGCACCATATGAAGCATTATACGGAAAGAGATGTCGCACACCAACCTGTTGGGATGAAGTTGGTGAAAGAAAACTTGTAGGCCTAGAACTGGTGGAGGAAATGATGTAAAAGGTGAAGGTAATCCAAAACCACCTCAAAGATGCTCAAAGTAGGTAGAAGAGCTATGCTGACAACTGAAGAAATGACTTGGACTTTTAGGTGGGAGATCATGTTTTCTTGAAGGTATCTCCATGGAAGGGAATTATACGTTTTGTCAAGAAAGGTAAATTGAGTCCAAGGTACATCGTTCCTTTTGAAATTATAGAACGAATTGGGTATGTAGCTTACCATTTGGAAATTCTTCCAAATCTCTCCAAAGTTCACAATGTGTTCCATGTATCACTGTTGAGAAAATACATGCCTGACCCAACGCATGTACTCACCTATGAGGAATTAGAACTGAACCCTGATCTGTCTTATTGTGAAAAGCCCATCAAGATTCTTGATACAAGAGAACAAGTGTTGAGAAACCGAACGACTCGTCTGGTAAAAGTTCTATAGAGAAACCATAAGATGGAAGAGGCAACGTGGGAACCCGAGGAACTTATGATGAAGAACCACCCATGTCTTTTCATGCGGTAGTATTCTATAAATTTCAAGGATGAAATTATTTGAAGGAGGGGAGAATGTAACACCCCAATTTTCCACCGTACGCTTCCCTTTGAATAATACAGTAGCATGTGTTGTACGCAACTTCGAGTTCTAACACACACCACAACCAATCAAACTAGCTGATATGAATAGTAATACCCACTTTTTGAAATTTTATAAATTTCTCCTCTCAAAATTGACTTCATTTTTGGATTTGGAATATCAAAATTACCCTAGGTTAAAATTTTGGAACTTTTCGGATAACATTTATATTTTGATGAATAGTGAAAATTACTAAATTTTAATTAAAAACAACTTTTTTAATCGAAATAATTAATAGTGATAAATTATAAATTTGAGTGGTTTTAAATTATATTTAGAATATATTTTTACCATTTAATACAATGTTGTTCATTGGACATAATTTCACAATTAAACCGGACATGAACAAGTGTCAATCTTTTGATAGTTATTATCTCTTAAAAACACGCTTTTTGTTTTAACAACGGGAATTAATGTTAAATTAATTTCTGCCACTTCTATGTTTTGAATTTATAAAAATGGATTCCATATTAGGAATCAGGATTTCCGAATTTTGTAAATAGGTAACTTTTATTTTTAGACATTTTGAGTAATTATTTCGGTAAAAAATTTATTTACCATGGTTAAAGGGTAAATCCAGTAAATAAGGGTTAAAAATAATATTATAATAGTACTAAATTACCTTAAAACGTGTCTTAACCTTATTGGTGGATAAATTTCTGACCATGGGAATATTTGGGTCGATTTTGGGGCCCCATGGAGCTACTTTTAAGTGATAATGACACTTTATATTAATTAAGTTAAAATAAATACAAAAATGACATAAGCATATATCTTTTAGAAAAACAATTTTTATATATTGTTATATATGTTTGATTTTAGACTATAAATATTCATTAGAAAGATAAAAATATTTCCTACATAATGGTAGTTTATTTATAATTTTTAGAAATTTAATAATTAATATTATTTATGACACAATAATGATGCAATATTTCCCTTATTAATGAAAGAATCAAATAATTGGTATTATAAATGCTAAAATTAATATAATTTGAAAGTTTTGATGACATAAATGACTTTTATTTCTTAATATGAGATTATATGATAGCTAAAATAATTTTTTTTTGAATTAATAAAGTTGTTAAGACTTTAACAAAAATAAATTATTGAATACTGTCAAAATTGACATAAAAGAGTTTTTAAAACAAATATTATATTATTAATTTATATTCAATTCCTAAAAATCTAAGGTTCGGACAAGAGACTTATATCATTATAGGGGTATCATTAATGGACCACTTGGGGGTCTCTTGGATGTTTATAGTATGTTTATTAACCATATAATATAAAAATACAAAGAGACATTGTAAAAGTGAAACTAATTAACTAAGAGTTAATACTTAAAGATAAGGTTAATATAGTAACCCAAAAATGTCTAAATCCTATTGGTTGAGTGGTTTTTGACCTATCCCCACATTAACCTTTAATTAATCCACTTTAGAGCCATTATAAACCTAATATGAATTTATTATAAAATAATATTTCTAGATTTTCCTAAGGTGCCCCTCCTCCCCCTTATAAAAGGACACACCTTCTAACCAATTATTCACACTTTCAAAGCCTTTTGGTTCAGCCAACCCCTGCCCAAATACTCTCTCAACTTACCTCAATACAACTTAGAGGCCTTATTTTTATCATAAATTCGACCTATGGATCCCTTTTTATCAAATCAAAAGGAAGAACCCGAAAAAGAGGTAATGTTTTCACCACCCTTTTTCAAGTTCCTTTCTTCTTCAACTTCTTCTTTCTTTGTTATTCCCATTATAGAATAATAACTCCAGTATCTTAAATATAATTTGATTTTATTATAAATATGGTACAACCATATTCATTATTCTATCCATCCTTTGAATGACATGTCACCATACGTGTGTACGTACGGCTTACCGTCACCATGTCGTGGTGTAATTGTTATTCAATATATTATTATTTAGATGGGTATAATAATGATGCGTAATTCATTTAAATAATAAATATAACATGATAATGATTCTTTATATATTATATACCATCCAATTATATATTATTTTAATATCAAAAGAATGATATTGTCGCTCGTGCGTACGTACGGACTACCGTCTCCACGAACGCGATGAGATTCATTCCACATCGTATCCATTCAAGACTAATTCTCATTTAATGATTAAAAGTAATCTTTAAGGACTTTATATAATTCTGGATATGAATAATATACAACCTATCCATGACAAACATGACTTATGTAACAAAACATATAAAAGAAAATGAGTAAGTTAACACCCGAAACAATGATAATACTAAGATATTATTAAAAAATCAATGTTAAAAGATCATATATGATATCATAATTATGTATATGGTTCTTGTATAATTTAATAACAATTTTTTAACTATTATATAGGAGTTTAACATACCATATACTAAGGAAAAGTATAAGGTAAGGGTTATTTTACAATCTCTTCATTATCCGAGGTTGTTTATACGTAATTATCTACTGGGACACCTTTATCATCCACATCAATGTTTCTTAAAAATGTTTTTCAAATCATTCATGCTATTTTACAGAATATGGGTTAAAGTCATTTATAACATTTTTTGACTTTTTATAATAGGTTTATAAAGTAATATTTCCGTCGTTTTCCAAAAAAGGTTCTTTTTAACCTTTTCGATAGAATTAAGGTAAGAATGTCTTTTTTTAACTTATATGGCGGGTGCGGCTATTTTCCGCTGTTATAAAATCATAGAAGCTTCCCTTACAAGCTTCTAAGAATATTTTAAAAGTAAATGTTTTATTTTATAATCATGTTAATTTTAAATGATTTCAAAAAAAGAGATATTTCTCTCAAATAGTTTTGATTTCATCTATGTCAACATCCTTTGATGGATTTTATGCTTATTTGATGTTTATTTATTATGATACAAATCTTCCATATTTTATTGAAGGTTTTTTGATATGTTTGACTGTGGATGTGTTATTTTTATACCATTCATGGTTTATGGAAACAGTATTGAAATTTCATATGCTATTTTTAATACGAATGTTTATGTTATGTTTAAACCAGTTCATATGAGGAATTCATTGGACTTAATAAGTGAAGGGTGGAGGCCGCTATAGATCCTCAATGCATCGGTAGGTCTCATGAGACAAACTAGTGTATTGGCACAAGGCCTTAACAAAATATTATTTGTAGTCTTGGCATGAGGCCTTGGCTATGTGGTTATGATAGTCTGGAATTATGTATTCCATCATTATGAAAGTGGTTATTGATATTACATGTGATTATTCGACTAGAAGAATATACATGTGAATAAGTAAATGGAATTATTTCATTTTATATTTACCATATTATGCTGAAGTTAAAGTTTAAAAGTCTTTTGTTTTAGTTATACATTGCCTTAAATGTTTATGCTTATTTATGAAAGTTTCTGCTATATTGTTATCCTTACTGAGCATCCGAGCTCACGCCTTTCAATGTTTTATTTTTCCCAGTATGTGAAGAAGTAATTTATGAATGACCTATAAGGAAAGTATGATGGGATATGATGAAAAGATGTTATTGTAGGTTTTTTTAGTTTATGATGTAATGCAAGACTTATGAATATATCTAGTGTTTCCAAGACTACTAAACTAATCGGACTTTTGAGACTTGATCATTCTTGTGATCATGCCAATGTTATGTAATAATGCACCAACTCTGGGTAACTGGGGTCGGGGAATTACACCCACTTACTTTTATTTATAATCTATTTTTTCACCAACCCATGGTGATCAAGAACATGCTTCTAGCCTTATGACAGATTAGTTTTGTTGATGTGGTAGGTTAACCCAAGTTGACTTGTTACATTACATGAATAATATACTAGGATTATAGACATCAAGGAAATATCCTCCTTATTTAATAATAGAAACCATTATTCCATCATATACATCCCCCTATATCCATATCCCATTATTTCAACCTCATCATAACTACTTTTATATACCCCAGGGTTATTGGGACCTGAAACATCTATGCTATAAATAGCATTTCCTCTTCCTTCAGTCACTACCATGGGTATTAGTTCTCCCCATACATAGTGTATGTTAGGGATACTGGTCATCTTATAGATATATAGGTGGATGGTTCTCAGAAATTATGTAAATGGTATTTCATTCAATAATATTTTTTATTTGTATTCATTTATATTTTTTAATAATATTTTTTTTATGTTTTTCTAATGCATCTTATCATACCAAAAACCATAATCATATATGGATGCATTCTACCTTGAATCAATATACATAGATCATGGTGGACTTTAATGTACATCTGAATTTTATTAGTAAAAATGGGAACATATTAAAATTTCTACATTGAAACACTCTATATATATTAAGATATCATTCCCATATAGCCAATCTCAGAGTTTAATATCAATTTTTTAATGAAGGATAAGGCATGGGTACATATTTTGGTATCAATATTTATTTATATTTATTATTATATAATCAATTATTTATTTTAAGATGTGTCAATAAAATTTTCATGGTGATGAAAATTCATGATTAACTTGATTTATAATGGTAGGTATACTTTGGAGGTTGTAGAAATGTGATTTATACCATGGATTTTATTTTTTTTTGGACTTTAAAGTCTTTTATAGCCAATGATGTGTCACTATATGACCCCATTCATGCATACTCATATGTGAAAGGATGTCAAATATCAGTGGAAGACTAATGATATTATGTAAAGATGTTCTGCAATGTGTATCATGACATACAACAAAAAAAAAATAGCAAACAATCACTAAATTGAAATTATATTAGAATACTAGTAAGATTTATATTGTATATAAAACCATGATTCCTAAATAAAAAAATATGGTAACTTATCTACTCAAAATTTTAAACTATGATACTTAATTAGACAATTTCTTTTAATTCAGTCTGTCTTGTGATTAAAATGATTATTTTTAACACAATTTTCTAAGATCAATGGTGAAAACATGGAGTATTAAAAATCGAGAGAAATAATTGAAGAAAATAACTCTAAAAGAAAAATAAGAGAGAAATCAAACTTATTTGACCTCAACTCTGGCATGGGCTCAAGTGAATGAAATGGGAGAGAGGGATCTTGGGAAAGGAATGTGATTCTAATGATGAAAATGGTAGGAAGACCGGTTGGGGGCTATGACCGTAGTGCTGATAAGGGCTCGGGGGGCATACGATCAGAGGGACCAGAAGATTCTTGAGAATTGTAAAGGGGGATGTGTGATGGTACAATGGTTTAGGTTCGAGGGGAAGGGGATCTCAAGGGAGAAATGTAGTGGATAAGAGTGGGGTGAAACATAAGTCTCGGGAGATACCTGAGCACCAGTGAGGGGGTGGTTTTAGGGTTTAGGTTTATGAGGGAAGTGGTTCTCAGGGTATAAGGGTGGGGTGTCAAGGAGGGCTCGAGAGACCGGTGAGTGGGTGGGGATAGGGTTTGGGGTTGGTGTAAAGAGAGCTCATGGGAGATGGTTGGGGTACAATATAGGTCTTGAGAGTTTTAGTGAGGGGGAGGTACTGGGGTTTGGGTTTGGGGTAAAGGGGGCTCTAGGGAGAAGGGTGGGGTGTAGTGGAGGGATCATGAGTGCCATCTAAGAGTGGTGCAAGTTTTTGTGTTCAACAGGAAGGGGAACTTGGGAGAGAAGGGTTTGGGGAGGGATAAGTGTGGGGTGTGGAAAAAATCATGTTTTTTTAAATAAAAAACATAAAATTTAGTACTGTCTAATAAGAAACCTCCATGAAATCTGTTAATTTTTTTCTGCGGTTTAGTAAACTGTCGCTAATTAGTGAATATGTTGTCATGCTAGAAGGTTCCATAAATAGAGAATACCTATAGTATCCAAAAATTAGAAACAAAATGGGATGGAAATGTTATGATTAGATACCTATATCCTTTGAAAATAATTACTTAAGAATATATTATTTTGAAACCTATTTTGTTTAAAAATGATTTATTATACATGATGGAAAAAAAATTGGATGATGATAGAAGTATCAAAAATGTCATTTTTATAGATTTATTCATGGAAAAAAAGAATAATAGTATGTTTAGGTGGAGAATAACATTTAATATAAAGAAATATATTTCATTATAGAAATTTTCATTATCTTCAATGGTTCAACTAAATATTTAAATCAAGTAGTGCATTAAAAACTAGAGTTTGGACACCCTGAACTACCGTTTGGGAAAGGTATGTGACTAGTATAGGGATAAAATATTATAAAACACAGTTCTCTAAATGAAATCATGGTATAAAAATGAGAGAAATTATTATGTGGGTTCATTCATAACATAATGAAGAAATAATAGAAAACAAGGGGATTATCCCTTACAAGTAGAACAAAATATGGCACAGAAGGATATTCCAATAGTATATAAATGGAAGAAAATTATACTATTAGGATCAGTCTCACGCTAGAATAGATTCCCAAACCAAATATAGGGATAAACTCAAAATAAATTATTTATAAAATTTTTTATAGGTGGTTCCAGTCAATAGAACACCACAAAAATTTATGGGATCAAAATTTAGAACAAAGGATGGGACTAAAAAGTCTATCAACATTCCTCAATTTGATTATATTGGAGGTAAACCTCTCCCTATGTACTTAAATGTTACTAGTGTTTATTTTTATTGATAAATATTTAATGGTTATATATGATCCATGTGGGACGTGAATTTTGATTCTGTTGAATATAAAATCATGATTAATCAATAAATTAATGTTTTGATGAATAAATTAATGTGGTTTCATTGCCTTACAAGTCCATCAAAATATGATTAAATAGTTTCCTAAGGAAACACTACATAATCATTCTATGAAACTTGGAATGATGAATTATAGTTATTACTAAGCCTAATTTGGAGAAAAATTGGTGTCAAATTTAAATACTTATTTCTTAAATGTTATTAATCAACTTCTGGATGTCTATATATGATATTGAGAATTATCAATTGGTGGAAGCGCCTTGAAAATTTTAATGGATAGTTGGTTGAAAGAGAAACTTCACTCATTATGGAATTACTGTTTTCCTTTTTTATGAATTAACAATGAATTATCATCTAATTATCCTCTTTATGATATTATAAGGAATATTGAAAATATGTTATTCTATATAAATAAGAAATCAAATTTCTTGACAGGTTGTCAAAATATTGAAACTAAATGCCCCATGATGAATTTTTTGGATGGAATAAGTGGGCATGAAAAAATTCCATGAAATAATTAAATATGTTTCTAGTTTAGTAAGTGATTCAAAAGGATATACAATAATAACTATAAGATGATTAATATTCAATGGATAATTATCCTCCTTTTGATGGTGAATAATATTTTTTTATAGAGGAAGAAAATGAGTACCCAAGTGATAAAACATTTTCATTATAATAATATGGTATGAATTTAATCTATAAGTGGTCAATCTCACACCCTTGTGCTTCATAACTTATTCATCGATAGTTTTGTGTGAAATAGCTTGAGTTTATATGCAGTTTTTATTTAAAGAACATTATTTATTAAATATGGTTTATGTAAATTAGTTAGTTGTATGGATAAAATTTACATTTTCAAAAAAACACCTGTCTCTTACACCTAACTCTATCAAATTAGTCTTGGGTGTCTTTTTAATGGATTATTTACCATTTCTGACTTCACACAATGAGATTTTTATAGAATAATGTATTTTATATATGAATGTTTTTTGGAATTTAGAGTTTTGATGAATGATATATGATAAATAAGAATGATTTTCTTTAGTATTCAGCATTTTAATGAAAATAAATTCTTGAATTCAATATATTTGGAGAGTGTATAGTATCAAATTCATGTTTTCTAAAAGGTATTTCAATATGTTGATATATCTTGAATAGCTATTTTAAAATTAATATTTGACAAATTGGGGACATGCTAAGACAAGTACACCTATAATGTTCAATGGCATAGATAATAAATCCTGAATAAAAAATTAAAAGTTATTAATATACTATTATTTGTAAAATAATACTTGGAGAAGTAAGACAATATATAACAAGGAATGGGTGCACAAGTGAATGGAATTTTATAGGATAATCATTTGGTAAAATCTTAATAGAATCCAATGGGGAATAATTTTCAATGAGGAGATTATTGTATTTTTTTCCAAAATGTGTTGAGGTGTTTGCAGTGTTGAAGTTACTAATGTGTTTTATATTTCACGATGTGTATCCATTTAGAAAATATATATTTAGTTTAATTTATTTGAAAGTGGTAGATAGTTCTTGAATAATAATTGAGATTCTTTAAAGTGGTTTGATGTATTTGAAAACAGGGTATTGTATTTTTTTAATATGATGATGAAACATAAATTAAGTCAACAATGAGATTAAAATAGTAATAACGTTTTTGAGAATATTATTAAAGGATTGTTAGATGTTTTTTGAAATTATATATTAATTTGATTACTATATTTAATTAGCAAGGGATTTCTAACTTCACAAAATTCCTTTACTCTTCTAATTTAAAGAGTGTACTGAGTTTTTGGAAAAGTCGCATTTATGTGTAATTGAACATTATAAGGCCAAATTCTATTTCTAAAGAGGGTATTTAAAAAATACATTACATTTTAGATTAATATATTTTATAAAAATAATAAAAATAATGAAACCTTAAATCTACTGGTATGGTAAGGCTCTATCATTGTGAGGTAGTATCTAGGATCAACCATGTCTAAAAAAAGTGGATGATATAGTGACTATGAGAGATAGTTTGGGTTGATACGAACATGAAGATAATAGGGTAGAAAATGGGAAGTTTCACTATGATAGGATGAAAGGTGAAGCATTGACCATAGTATCTGGTGGTACCATTTGAGGTATTGAAAATCTATGGAATGATCAGTATGACAAGAATGAAAAAATATTGATGATATTTTGATGTGAAATTTGAGAACATTGGATATTTTTATAGATTTATGAATCATATATGGAAATAAAATTACAATTTATTCCATTAACATTAACACCAGAAACTAGTTTTGCAACATGAATCATTTCTTCAAGTTGTTAGTGGCATGGCCTATGTGATCCATAAGAGATCATTAATGGTCTCAAAACCACTATATGATAATGGATGACTCCATGAATTGAATCATAAAGACACAGTGAATTCTTCATGAAATGATGTTATAAATAATACACATGGTATTTCAACAACAACTTCATGAGAAGATCAATGAAGTCAAGGTGATGAATTTATACCACACTATGAATATTATTATTAGGTTTTGAATGAATTTTGAAATAATATCAATGGTTTTAATATTTTGATAAAATTCACATTATGTGTGACATTTTTATTCCATTACATATTATGAACATGAATAATTTTAGGAAAAAATGATAAAATAAAAGTTAGTAAAGATAAACTATATATGGAAGCTATGAAAATGGAAAAGGAATCAATATGTGGTAGATATAGGATTTCTTGAAATAGGGGATCTTGATGTAAGATTCATTATAGTATGAGTTGTTAACATCATGGAAAATAATTTAAGAGCCATTATAATTGAAATATTTGGTTGGTATGTAAATATCTAAAGATTTTTTGTTTTCATTTGGATGTTTATAAGGAAAATTTTCCTTGTGATATTGGAAATAATAGTGTCAGTATCTTAATTCATGAAAAAATGGTTTTGAAGGCTTAACAGTTTACATTTTTTAATTATCAAATAAATTCTATAAATTATATTATAGTTAAATTCATATTTTATAATTATAGATTATTTTGAGTTTGCTGTTTGTGAGATTTGAGTGTGATCTCTGAGAATAAGAAGAACTAAAGTAGAAATTTCATACGGTTTCTTTTTTATAAAATATATAGAAGCGAAAAGAACATGATTTAAATTTGAATGAAATGATAATTGAGTAATAACGATATAGTTTATTTGAGATAAAAAAGTAATACATGACCACAAATAGATTTTTGTTCCACTTGGTAAAATCTTGGATCAAAATGGAAGATAGTTTGATCAACACCATTGATGGTATCAAATAGATTCAGATGTGTTCAAAAATACTGCATGGAGCATTTGAAGGAATGAGTGAGGATTTCCTTGAACTAATATATTTGTTTTATAATAAGATAAATAATTATAATTTAATATATCAAGTTCATAAAGAATAAGAAGATGGGAGGGTATATTGATATATTATCATCAAGAAAATGAAAAGTGAAGGAAGATTCTTAATATTTTTTAGTTCTAGTCTCTATGTAAGAAGATAAAAAATAGAGATATCCTTGTTCTAATTGAATATCTAGTTTAAGTTGATAAGATAAGTTAGGTGTTAATACCTTGTATAATTCCTTTTAAAAGTCTTATGTATCTTGGAGAAAAAAGATAAGACTCGAAGGAAGACTATGTTTTGATTCTTTAACCAAGAAATTGAAGAATTAATATTTTTGATGTAATTGTGCAAAGGTGATGTATTGGGTGATGGAGTGAATATCCACCCAATATAAAGGAATATGAATATTACAGCCTTGAATAACTTACTACATAAATTTAAGTGGGAATCCATTAATTTTTATTATTGTAGAGTTAGTCCTTATGTCAAAGCCATATATTTAAGTTTAATGTGTTCTCTACAACAATTTGGTTAGTTATTCAAAGAATCTATATAGTGGGGATATATAGCTAATGATGAGAAGAAACTATCCATGTGTTATTAAGAATGTTTTTTGATTAAATAAGTGAAAAAATAACACTAAAATAGTGGTTTAATAAGCTGATAATGAAGAAAATCATTTAGTTAGTGGGGATAAATTTAAATAATCTATCATCTAAATTGACATACTAAAATGTCCTTGGAAATAAAATAGAAATGGTTTATTTTTTTTTAATTAATATAATAAAATGAAGCTAGTATGAGGTTACTTGATGTTTTTTAGAATACTCTACATAACCTGATGTAGTCTACAAAATTATTTATAGAAATTTGGATTTTAGAGTTTGTGGAAAAAATTGATAAGTCCTAAGTGTGTATGATACATCCAGTGAAATATTTGAGTCATTTTTAAGTCTACATATGAGCCTTTATAGAAAATCTATGATTGATTTATTGTTACCATATGAGTCATTCCCTTACATGATGGTCTATGTATGAGTTATTTTGAACATTGTAAGAGTCATTTATCATATGTGTATAAGTAAAGGTATTTCATGTGTGGGTTATTGAGGCCTATGTATGACCCATTGTAAATTCTGTATAAGTAATTACAATCTATATATGTGTTATTTTAATTTACTTATTAGTCACCAATTGGTTTGTATGAGTCATCAGGATTTGTGTATGTGTCATTCCAAACATAAGAAAAAATATGATTCTATAAATTGAAAAATTATCTTTTCAAAATTTTTATTCAATAGTTGAAATACATTATGATTATTTTAAATTAATTATTTCATGTTCAAAACATCATAAAGTTATAATTTAAAATTAATTGGGACTATGATTGAAACGGATCAAGAGGATTAGATTCTTGATAATTAAAATGGAAATATTATGATTTTTTAATAATAATGAAGATATAATTTAGATGATACATAAGATATCTTTTTTTAAAATATCACAAAATAATTTCTAATCCAAGACTATTTGGATGATAAAAATATCACCCCCCTACCTTGAAGAAGATCATGGTTAAAATAATTTATGATAAAATAAATGTAGTTAAAATAAGGAACATGTAATTGAATTAATTTTGGAAAATAAAAAATTATTAAATTATAGAGTTGATATTCAATTGAATTAAATATTATAAAAATATATATGATTGATTATGAGAATGAGGAATATTAGTTTGATCAACTAGCTTCAGTTTAAAAAATAAATTGTGAATCTAAACTTAATTTAATAGAACCATATGTGTCATAAAGAATAAATATATATTCCAAAAGTATGTTTTCTACTGTTTATTTTTATAAAATCACTAATGAATATTCATGAATAGATTTTGGGGGTGTATTTTGATAAGGATAAGGAATTAGAGTCTACTATAGAAATATCTAATGATATATTTGGTTGAGATAGAGATAAGAGATAAAAATAATTAAATGGAGTATTAGTCATTTTATTGGAAACACAAGTTGAAAAAAGGAAATGATATTGATATTGTGGGGAAATAAAATGGGATTTAGCTTGTTCATGGGGTTTGTTGTCTTATAGAGCTTCTATATAATATTTCAATTAAGGTAACTTAAATATGATGCCTTAAATAAATAATTATTTTGTACAAAGTTGTGTGCAGAAAGGTGATAAAAATAAAAAAAAGAATATGATAGAATGTTTGATGCATGTGTGCTTTTATATTGTGCATGTTTGGTGAAAAACAACTCTATAAAAAGAAGAAAAAGTGTTCTAGAACTAGTTTGGAAGAATAAGAAAATTTGGGTTTCAAATAAGAAGAATAATTACATCCTGATATATTGTAGTGAAGATAACAAATTATGTATTCAAGTAGAGAAAGAAGTGGTGGAGGAGAAAAGGGTGGTTTTCATAACCATCCCCTTCTACACTCAGTGTTATAGAAGTTTGAGAAAGAAAAATACAGAAGAAAAATTCCTACAAGGATTGTAACGGAGTGAACAAGAACATAATAGATTTTTAGTGTCATGTTACATTGAGATAATTTTTTGTTGTGAAATTTGTTGTTTGCACACCATGTATGATTTTTTGGGTTTGTTTTTCTTGAGGAATGAGTGTGACGAGACAAAAAAATAGATTCTGAATATGAACGTGAAAACAATGTAAAAAAATGAGATTCAGTTTCATGTATAGTTTTTGAAGACCACAATGTAGTCAAAGAATCTGTGAATTGATGAAGAGGATAAATTTGTGGATGCAGTTACATCCCTGGATAAATTATGTGATATAATTTAAAATTGGAAGTGAAGAATAGAATTGATAAAATTCTAGAATAAAGAACACTTAAGGGTGACATTTATTCACTTCTGTAATATATTGAACATACACACCATTGTAATATGGTTTTTATTGTTTTAGGAGAATCCCCATCCAGGAACTATACTTTAAGGATGATATTTATTTTGAAGATTCAGTTTCATGATGAAACCTGATGAAAACAATAATAGTTTCCCCACATCGAGGTCAAATATTGTAAAAAATTAAATTTTATACATCACTAATTCTATACATTAATGTAGAGTATGTATTTAGGTATAGTAAAAGAGATCCATTCAGATCCAAATAGGTGGTAGAGGCTTAACTACCAAAGGGTGTTAATGTTTAGAAGATTCAATTGTAACATTATAACATAATTTGACCATGCCTAATTCACTACCTCTCTGGTGTCTTTAAAGGTCCACATGACCTAAAAGTAGTATTCATCTTAACATGAAATGGAATAGTGATGACCTTTCATTGAATTTCCCACTCAGGGAATTGTAGCTTATCATGTAATTGTTGTAATCTCGATGTTAACATCCTGTATAAAAAACTGAACTCCCCACACTAAGATGTTGATATATATGATGTTTCATTATAGAACACCCCTACATTGAATGATTTTTGTGTCTTACACATGTATTTCTTCCAGATAATTTGTTAGAAATTCATTGAAATCATTTGGTAATTATAGGTACCAAATCCCCAAGGTTCCACCCAACATCATGATTGTTCCATGTTACATTCTCTCTATGCACCACCACACACTATTCATATGCCGCATATATATATTGTTCCACCTATTCAATAATTTTTTGAACTTAGTATCCCTAACATAACTTTTTTTTATTTAAACTATATATTTTATCCAAAAATACCTTCTAATATATTTTTATTTTTTTCATTCATTAGAAAAACAAACCCTGATTCTCATACCAACAACATCATATCCATATCTATGATTCAAAACCAAATACAAAACATTAACAAAAATTATTGAAAATATCTATATAATGAGTGTAATAATTCCATGAAACTACCAATTTAATAATTTTAAAAAATCCAAGAAACATTCTAGGAATGATATCAATAACATCTGTAACTCTTCAACAAATCCAATCATACCTTTATAAATATTTTCAAAATATCCCACATAACCACATGGTTGAAACAATATCCCCATTTTGATTTTGTTAAAAATATACTAGTATTGATTTTATGGTCTATTCTTCCACCCCCTTTTGATATAAAATGCAATGTTCTATTGTATTATTCGTTGTGGGTGTCAAAACCATATTTTAAATGTTTGTTTCCATCTTTTCTCCCCCTTTTAAACACAATTTGTTCACCATATTTTTTCAAGATATATCAACTTTTTTTGAAACCACCAAGGATTCTAATAGTAAGAAATACTATTCTCCCAATTAATACCATCCTGAAGAGTCCATTTAAATCCTTATTTAGAATATCAAAAAAAAATTAATCGTAATTTCTTCATCTTTCGTATACACTCCACCCTCCAACCCACTTTAATAAAATAGTTGCATACATCCTTAAATGTTCCAATGAGTTAATTTGGCCTATTATTAATGATATGAAAAAATATCTCAGTCTACTGAGTCAAAACACGGTGTAGGAAAATATAGTCTTCATTAATACCATCGATGTTTTTCATATCACTTAGAAGATGTTCATTAAAAACATAGATAGGGAACAGTTAAGAACTATTGTGATATAAAGGATACTTACACCAAACCATCATCAGATAATCAATAAATAATAAGGTGTGAGTGGTATACAATATGCTGGAACAATTGGTACTACTTGATATATAATTTTCTTCCACTATTAATAGGGAAATTTAATTTTTAGATATGTATAAGCATCTATTTAGTGATCATCGCTAACTATCACTGAATGTCTTTAACTCTTGACATCGTACTCTAAGAAAATATTTCAAATGGGGAACCAATTATTTGTAGTTATTTTTCTACTAAATTATTCTGAGTATCCTAATGTAAATTAACTAATACCAAAATTATTTATATATTAATAAATAAACATGTAACACATTATTGTTATTGCATCTCCTCTAGATTTGTCTTCTCCATCTTCTTAGATACCACTTGACATATAGCTCGATATCTACATTTTTATCTTAAATAGCAGTTTGATAAAACTAAAATAGTAAAATAGGATTTGAAACGTCTTCAACATCAGATTAGTCACCTCAAAGTTTATTATATTTAATTAATTTCACATATTTATTCCCTTTTAATCACATTGTAAGTGTTTTATTTTAATCCCAAACAACTCGATGGATCCAATCTGCCACTTATGTTTTCACAAACTTGAATAGATATTAGAAACATTTAATTGTATATGGAGAGTATCAAATATTTTATAATCATGTTGAGGATTTTTCTCGGTCTTGATGAACCAAAGTAGTGCTTACCTCTTTATTCTAGTCCTTGCTAATGGTTATTCATGAAATTACCCTTCAAAAAATTTTAATATGGGTGTGAAATTTACAGATATACATCTTCTATATATTGATTTCCATTTTTGTAGTGTGATTAAAACCACTAGTTCTTGTTTCCTTTGAAGGCTGAATTTCATCTCATATTACTTCATTCTTCCTTCAGGATAGGATGATGCTTCCATTTACCTTCATATATCTCTTTGTGGTATGGCTAACATCATCATTTTTTCATATCTCTAACAAGATATTAACTAAAAAAATTCATTTTTAATTCATTAAATTTTTTCTATATCACTCAATATATAACCATAAAAAAATTTCAGCATGAAAAAATAAACACTCAGTGATCTCAAGCATTCATTAACCAAACCATCAATAGATAATAAATAAATCATAAAGTGTACGAGGAATACCAAAATAAAGATCAATTTATACCACCTGATATATCATTATATTACTATTTTCATAGGGAAACATCCAGTTTATATAATATTAAGAAGTACTTGGGTTCTCATAACTAAATATCCTTGAATTCCAATAACTCATTACACAATATTTTGAGATAGTTTCATTACATGGGTAAAATGTTGTTAGTAATGATCTATTATTCTAGTAAATTCATTATATCCTAGAAGAAATTATTTTATACTTTTTGGAACCAAAATATGGGTAGAGGAACAATTCTAAAAGAGCACACTAATTCCAAAAGGGATTCTTCACAAAGCTCCTTCGTGGAGCACAACAACACCATGGCCTTTGTGGATCCCCTCAGCACCATTGCCAATGCAATGTCACAGCTCCCCTCTGTAGCCTCCACGAAGTAAAAGAGGTAGAAATCTTTGTCATTATGATGTAATTGATAGTGATCTCTACACTGTGGAGGGAAACAGGGAACCTTTGCGAGCCCCTAGAAATTGATGGAAGCCTCGGCAAGCACCATAGAGATAATTAAAGAGGCCTCGGTACCGAGTAGGGGGTCATGGTCAAAATTGCGGTTGTGAAAAACATGATGCAATCCGAATCCAATCACAGACAACCATGAAACTTCGCAACAAGCTATTAGAGCTTCACGTGGTCCCTTTCCTATGAATACAGATCTTCCCTTTGACGGAAAGGATGGATACCCAAACCATTCACCTTCTCAACTCTCAAATCTCAAAGAAAACTATTCTTTAAAAATAATTGATAAAACTAAGCTCTTTGAGGTACTTAAGAATTAATAAATTCCTTTCCCTTAGCTAAAAAACAACATCATCTCAAGAAGGGATTCCCCTCATAAAGACCACAAGCCATCGTAGAGGAAGGAGATTCCTAAGGGGACATGGGTCTTCTCCAAGCACTCATTCTTTGTGAAGAAACTTCAATACATATGTGAACCACATGCTAAGGCAGGATCACTATGCTGGCAAAGTACATTGCTTTACAGTGGAACCCTTTGCAAGCACCCATGATTCATTAGGTTCTACTCCGTGAAAGCACTTTCCCTTTTCAAAGCTCCCTTTATATGCATGTATACCATATTACTAGGTTAGGCCACTCCACATCGCAAATCATACCCCTTCGCAATGACCCTCTATTCTGTGAAGCATGACTTCTTCACAATATCCCTTCATGTGACCCCCTTTTCTTCACAAACCTTTCTTGTATATGGACCTATAGGTTTGTACGATGTGATTTCAAGGTCCCTTGAGATGTAATTTATGTTGAGTAACATATCCTCATACTTCTTCTCCTAGGAACACTAACTATTGTTTCTTCTTCATATATACACGCTAATGTGATCCCCTCAATGGATCACTCTAAAACAATGCCTCACCACAGCATTTCCAGTGCCTTCCCTTCACAAAGGGTTTAAGCGTGTTAGTTATGTATGTCTTAGGGGTTCGGAGTGAACCCACCTCATCTGAGCTACAGGATGTTAAACATCTAATCAATATCATCCTCAGCACATTAAATTAAATTGTGGCCTCTCCCCATGAAATATACATAGGTTTCCTCGTATCAAACATTCTCTATGCCCACTAGTCTCCATAGGAATGTGATCTTCCTCACATAGAATGATATCCTCTCTGCTAGAATTGAATCTTTTCTTAGGGAAGGGAAAATGTCTTGGTGTAAGCCCCTAGAATTTCATGAAAGAGGTATCATCCATTCTCCTCCTCTATTATTACATGCCCAAATAATAGAAGAGATATGGGAACATGAAACTTCTTCACCACATCCCTCTCCCTCTGGCCCTTGTCGCCACCGGGCTTCCAACTTGAAGTAAGTACCAATATCCATATCCCTCGCCCTCCAACCAACCATAAGCCCATGTTACCTATTTGAGATACTAACCATGTGTAAGCCCATCTCTAATCCTCATGGAAACGCATTTCTCGATGTGATTGTCAGGTCTTTGCTTCCTCTTGTTTCTCACACTGAGCATGACTCACGTGGGATTATACTAATCATCAAACAAGACATCCTATAGGTTGCACTAGTGTGTAAGCCCCAAACACCCATTCCAAACTTTGCAAGTGTTGATCCTTTCCTTTTCTAAGAATGGTACATAGGAAGCCTCCCTGAGGTTTAAGCCCAAAAACCAATGGTCCAGACTACTTTACATCAGTTTTCTCTAATCCCGTATGATGTTAAATTGTATGCCCCTTGTGTAGAACATGACGTTAAACTGTATGCTTTTGAACTATAGTTATTTTGATCCCTATTTCCAAGATAGGGTACCTAGGAGGCCTCCCTTAAGTTCAACCCTTACAGTGGTAAGTTGTTGAACTCCCCTTCCAGCGATAATCCATTGAACTCCCCTTCCAGTGGAAAGATGTTGTAGTCCCCTATCCCATATAAACTTCATGAGTTTGATCCTTATCTTCTAGACATGGTATGTATGAATCCTGCATGGGGTTTATACCAAAAAACTCATAAACATTGGTGTCCCCTTAGCTACGAACCCCATCTCTGGTCCATCCTAGAGGTGTCAGACTAATTATAGGGCTGCTAACCACGCGTAATCCCTAGCGTGTCTTCAAGTCATTATCCCCTATATACACCATGATTCCATTCCTCATTCCAAACTATGTGGAATTTGATTCCCTTCCATAGGGATATGTAGGAAACCTCCTGTAGAATCAATCCCATCACTCATATCTCATCCTAAAGGTTCTACTTTTTCTAGCTCCCAACCATATGACTATCCTTATGGGCCTCTCAGGTGTCCTATCTCCCAACAGAACTACCAAGACTTTGATTCCCCTCCACAGGGATATGTAGGAAGCCTATCTGGGGTTCAAGACCAACATCAATATCATCCTCACATCGGTTCCATCTCATTCTCCATATACTTCACTCAACCATCCATATCCATTCTGATTTTTTCCCGGACCACCACATCTCGGTGAGATCATGTCATCCACCTCTTCACTGCTTCTACCAGTACATGGGCCACTAACCACGCATAAGACCCATAATGTCTTTGGGTTTTTGTCCTCTGGGAACACCCAGATTCATCACCACAACGAAGTACATGGTTTTGATACCTATCTCTAGGGATATGGTATGTAAGTAACCTCCCTAATGCTCAATCCCAATTAATGGAAAACTCTGGAGTCCCCTTTATAAGGACCCAAGAATCCTCAAATCTGTCTCTGTTGGGAATTTTGATCCGCCCATCTATTATGACTCTTAGTTGATCTCTCCTGGGGCTGCACCCATATTATCCACTACTATTAGTGTTCTGATCAGTCTGATCCAACTCCTCTAGATGTTAAAATTGTAGTATTCCCTATGCTAAACATGGGAAGCTAAGGAAAACTTCTGAGACAAGCCTATGGATTAAAATTACCTGAACTCGACATGGGATGCCTCGTGATTCTGTGCCCTGAGAAGCCCTATCATAAGGGTAAGAAACCCAGATGCATCAGTCTTCTAGCATCCAAACATGCCAGTGATGCCCAATGTGACTGCTCCCCGGATCGAAGGTTGATGCCCTATCAAGACCCCTTGGAATGTCTTGGCAGAAGTAGTGTAATTAACTAGCATCCACAAAGACAAGGAACTGGGAAGAGTTTCTCAAACAACGTCTCAAATATATGAGGTTCACCCAGATTAGGTGACGAATTCCATGGGGGAATCAACAGAAGGAGGAACTGACATCCCATCATCCCATTTTGATTAAGGATAAAATTTCACTGAATAAGCGATAGATTCCACCTGCCTTTGGAAAGTGGGAATGCGGGGAAATAGTCAGCATATCCTCTACAGAAGGATGTGCGCCCCAGAAAAAGCATCTGAAACAGAAATGTTGAACCCAAGGTCAAATTATTCTCTTCAATGTAGAGATTAGTACTGTTTGAGACATCATTGGATTAGCATGTCATCAGATCCATGTATTTGGTGCCAGGTCCCACATAAAAAATAGTGGGACTTGCATGAAACTCACTAGAAATTAGGGTATCTGAACAGGATATCCCAGTTTATGATGTTGTAATCATGGATCCTTCTTACCAACCATGGGATATGGGACGAAACTGGGGAACTAGTCATTACTTTCCTTCATTCATCTCTAATGGGTGAATCTCCTTGATTTTCAGGATCCAAGCTAGGACAGGAAACCATTCACCACCCACCCATCCACTTATGGGTCAGGGAAACGTCAACGTGAAAATATCACACATCCTAATCACTTCCATGGAGGCCTCCACATCTAGGGATGATGGGAAACCACACCCCATCTCCCCATATGAACTAGTTCAGAGAATGGTGATTAATGACCTCAACCAATCATATAAATAAGAGGGGATTATCCCAACCTAGGATATGGCCCAACATGAATTAGAGGATTCTGAGGCTTGTCATCGTCGCCGCCCCCAAGGGTCGTGTAGGGAGCCACTAATCCTCACTCCGACCTAAAATAATTTTGGTAGCCTCTCCTTAGGTCTCTTTGAAGACTACATCCCTTGTGACAATGAGGTGAGGGATTTTCAGGCCAGCCTAGTTGTAATCCCATATCGGGGTCCGCCATGGGGTGGCTCCCACTAGGCCGCATCAACACCACCACCCAGCACCATAGGCTGAGGAACAGGTGAGTTGTAAGCCTATTCCACTAGCCCCAGTCAGATTAGGCAGACACCAACACCGGACACAAGTTTTCGAGATCACCCGCTAGGGGGTGTCACCATTAATGGCTACCATGGTACATGCCACCGCTTACATATACTAGAAATTCTATGTTCATTTTGAATAGGGGGACTCATACTCCTGGCTCAGATTGAGGCCTCAACCACCCCACAGGCTGCTTGGGATGACTCTCTTGGTTTCCAACATAGGTGGAGTCGTCGCGGTCCAACTAGCAGTGATGACATCCCATTCGGAGGTCCTCCCCTTGCCACCACCAACGTGAGAACAGGTCATCCTCACTCTCTATCTCAGCATAGAAGTCCTCCCCATGCAACCATCATTCTGAGAAAAGGTACCCCCTCCCCACTACACTGAAACACTCTATGGAAGTCTCTTCCGAACCTGCAACCTCAGGTATGGAGTCATTCCTCCTGTCACAGGTCTCTAGTGTGAAAATGCTCCTCCCCATGTTCTTATAGAAATTGTTGATGGTCCTCCTCATCCAGGAAATCAGAGAAGTGTAGTTCTGCCTATATTCATTGGAACCTAGTACAGGGGTCTTCCCCATGTTAGTTTGACTAGTATGAAGGCCCCCCCATACATTCAAAATTATGGGGAACAAACATGGAGATATTACACATGCTACTTCAAGTTCCAATGGAGGTCTTACCCACTCCATAACTTCTCATGGAGATTCCCTCCGCACGTCATCCATCAGACATAGTGGTCCCCACCCCCATGTTCCTTTTGAGATTTTATTTAGGTGATCCTTACACCCCATCTCACCTAGGAATAATTCCTCTCCACCCTATCATTAGTTCGGTCGAAGTTCCTCCTCATGTCAAAAATATACAATGTCCTGAAGTACCATCCCATGGGTAGGAGGGTGGTTTTCCACAGTAAAAAGAAGAAGACTAAGATGTTTTATACCATGATTAAACCTATCTACTTTTCAGACTCTGAGGAAGAGTGTGATTCATTGATGGAATGCTCACTCTGATCCTTTGTGTCAAGGGTCATGGCAGGAAATAGGTGTATATGCCTCATCCTTCTAGAATGTAGGGTCCACCAGATTCCCACCTCCCTCTAAAGATACATACAGGGAGAGAAAGATTTGGCCTCTATCTAGGGAATGGCATGCAATCCTCCCTATCTTCAACGGGGTCATTCTCTACCTCAACCAGATATCATAGAGAGTTATTCTGGGGACTGATATAGGAAAAAAACAGCAGGACCCACCATCAATTGTTGCAACACCTACACTGGAGACTGAGTTCGCTATTCTATCATACCGGGATGTGGTGGCTCAGTCATTGAATTCTTCTCAATACATCTCAAGATGCACCAGCTTGTTAGCATGCTCAATGTATTCTCGATTGGCCATTCTACCATATCAATGGTCTCCTTCAGTGTCGTTACCGGTCCCACAGCTTCCCCTAGTTGATGAATGGGGTAAACAAGGTCCTAATCATGAGTCTGGGATGAAGAGCTTGTGGGACAACCTTGCAATAGACCATTTACCAGAAATGTTCTGGCCAATTGCAAACATGAACATCAATGCGCCAGAATGGCGTACCCAGGAAGAAGTCACATGTTTTTGCCAAACCCTCTGGGCGACACACTTCATTCTCTGATATATGTGTGTGTATTAGCCTAAGAGTCAAGAACATGTTGACAATAATGGCCAAAAATGATTCATGGTTGACTTCACTACGCTCCCTATGGACTAGCGTCCTGAGTCGCACGGTCGCCATAAAACCCTCCAATAGCGGTGCATCCAGAGATTTAAAGTGCTCTGTAGGATTATAAATGAGAATCCCCCCCATGTTAAGTTCCATGGATGGGGAAGTATGTTGCCCTTCATTTCAGTTCTATCTAGCACTAGCCTGACTTTCTAGGAGATATTGAGGATATGCCTTCAGGTATAGTCACTGATAACATGCATGACCTAGCAGAGGGAGGGAACGAGCTAGAGTTCCTTGAAGATAACTTACCCCTGGGGGAGTTCTAAAACTATTGGATCTTTTGAGAAGGGTTACTCACCATCAAAGTAATTTACTAGGCCTTCCTGAACCTACTAACTCATTAGCACCCGGCTGGAATCCCAATTAGGCCGAAGAGCATCGTGGGGCTGTCAAAGCCTCTGACCCATATAGCTCAGTGTAGAAGACAGAAGACCATCCAAAAAAAGATATTTTTCATCAATAGTTCACGGAGCATAAGAATATTCTTGATGGCCTCTTTGTTGAATTGTCTATGGAGCAGCGAGCAGACTATGGTGATCCTCGACCAGGGTAGCATTGTCAGGTACAAATTCCCCCTGAAGAGTTTCCCCAGGGTGACCCTAACCATCCTACCCACATAGATAGGGAAGAAGCTAGAGATTATGGAAAGAGGGCATGGTATATACCATAAAATCCACCTGAGCGGCATGATAATCATCAAGACCCATCTCAGGTTCCCCCAATCGATCAACAAGTCATCCCACCAGCTACTCCACGAGTCGCTGGGTTGATTATCATGTTGAAGAACTTACCAATGCACTGGTGGTCAGGGACCCTCTCCAAGATAGGAATCCCCACACATATGATCCAATGGTAGTGCTTATTTCCCAACTTGAGGATTTGGAAACTCGACTGGTGGCAATCCTGCCTGATGGAAAGCCATATCTGGCATGGGTGGATGATATTCCAGCACCCCCCAGTTTTGAGAACCCTACCTTTTCAACATTAATGGGATGGGTGGTCTGTTGTAGCATCTGGACCAATTCATATCACAGTGTGGACCCATGATGGGAACCCCAACACAGCAAGAGGAATCCAAACTCCACTGTTTCCTACAATCATTGGAATAGCCTTCATTTTTCTGGTACATCTAGATACACATTGGATCAGTAGCCAGTTGGGTAGATCTTTGTAGGAATTTTTTCTACCAGTTTATCTCTTCCACCCATAAGATGTATATTTTGTACCACTTCATGGGAAAGAAGAGGCCTGACAAGCGCATTGCAGGCTTTATCATCTGGAGGAAAGGCCTCACATATTTTCTAGACATGTCGCTGACCAAGGTAGAGATGCGAAAAATGTCTATAGAGAATTTCAAAACTAAATTGGTCCCCTCTCTCATCACCCGTAATTACCCTGGGGGATTCCTATATCTCTCTAATAAGACCCAGCATCTAAAGGATGCCTTATAGTAGGCAAATTAGGCACATCTTTTTCCTTCTGTAGTTCCCATGAGGAAAGTTGCTAAGGCCGAGCCCGCCGCAGTATCATAAATAGAGGCCCCTAAGAAGCTAGAGTTATTACCATTGGAGACACCTCCACAGACTCGTAGAGGCCCACTGCCTCAGGCTCAGCCTCAGACCCAACAATGACCCCCTCACAATCAGAAGGTGCTGCCGTGTAATGTGTCGCCATCACCTCGATGAGATAACCTGATTCCACATCCCTGAAAGGCTCATACAGCCACTCATCAGGGCCAAGCTCCCACAACCTCCTTCCCAGATAGATGAAACTAGACATACTAATTCAATAAGTCTTAGATCCCTGGTTATTTACAATGTGCTTTATATTGGGGAATCCTATGGTTGCTGGAATGCAGGAGGCCCGAAGAGGTGGATCTCACTGACCGCCCTAATTAGATCCCCTCTCACCGGATCCTAGGGAACACCCTCAAGCAGTTCTATGTGTTTAAAGAATAGTTTCAAGACTAATTTGATAACAACATAGTCAAGATGGGCCCATCACCGACATAGGTGGAATGTGAATTCATACATCCCGATAGCGACAGTGATAGGAAAGGTGAGTGGTAGTAGGTTCCTAATCACGGGTCTCAAAAATATGATGAATGTATGGCTCATAAGGTATTCTTTTGTGCCCATGGTATTATACATGCATGTTTGAATCGATTCAATCCATCAGAAGTAACCACCTCACCTTCAGCCACTAATTCGGTGTCGACATCTCAGCATTCCTCTTCTAAGAAGGGGACGCATAAGCAGCGCAAGGAAAATAAAATGCCCCCACTGATGTCATTAACATCCTATAATCTTGGAAACTTCATGCCCCTAGAGATGTAGATTACCCCCAGTATCCATATAATGTTGTAGAATTCTTTATGTGACGATCACGTGTACGCTTCGGTTAACACTATAGTTCTTCTAAACCCCTGCATGACTCTCTACGACGAGGAACACCTGTTGTATCCTCCAAACATCCCCATTTTTTCCAACGTCGACAGAGATATGGTTAAGTGAGTCTTTTGAATACATCTTTCAATAATTCTAGCAAGGAAATTCATGCCACAAAAACTAAACAATCGGCCCAGCATGATTCTTAACACATACATCCTTCTGTTCTTGTTTCACCAGGTCCACCTTCACCACTATTTGTGATACTTGATATGGAGAAGCTACTCTGACCACACCATGATCAGCCATGTTCTATTTGAAACCAGCCTCAGTCATTTAGCCCTCAACTATTATTTTCTCCACAAGTTTCCACTAGAGAGCAGAAAGATATTCACAACACAAGTCATCCTCCAGTTCAGCATGAATGGCCTGTCAAACCTCATGTCAGAGAAAAACCTCCTATCAGTATAATTTCATGCATGTCACAAAAGTATTAAATTCATAAACATATTTCCAGAATAACTGTGGGGATATTTATCCTTCAAGAACTTCATCTATCAACAGATATGCGTGAAGTCCTTGTTGAGGCCTTTAGAAGCCCCCTCTAGTTTGTGATGTAGGTAGTAGCCGCAGAATCCTTCCATGCTGAGATAGCCATTCATGTATAATTCTAGGCCATAATCTTTATCTCTAAATAATATGAAGTTTCCCCCATACAGTGGAATATCCACCCATTTTACATCATTGGACACATCGATGGAATGGAGGATGGAACAAACGTCGGTCAACAAGATCTGCCTGAAGACCCAGTTCGGTGGCCTGGAAGCCAGCTCCGAGTTCATTTTTGTCTCATAGGGAACTACCTACAACACATTGATGGGTAGGTCATGGCTTCACCATCATGTGGAAATCCCCTCTTTATATCACCAATGCCTTAATTACTCCCTTTATGGTCGTGTAGGTGTACTCTAAGGTGATGCTTCTCCCTTTTCCTCTTGTTAAGCCCGCTATCTGGATGTTGAATATTAAAAGAGCAAGGACAAGAATATTTAGGCTAGCGAGGATGAACATACTATGGATGAGACCGCCCTGTGGATCAGCCTAGATTATGCCTACATCATCACAGTCAATCGATTTGAGGACACAACTCTAGATTAGGGGAAATGATTGGTTTTTTCTAGAACGAGGGTGAAGCACATTCCCAAGTCTAAGAGACATTGAGGGGTCACCTCATATACCTATATAAATCAGTCTCAGGTGATCTAGATCCCCCTACACTATAAGTTATTGAGATGTTCGCCCCATGGAAATGGAAATATGGTAGATTTTCTTATTTTTTAAGTCTTGGATAAACCGGCTCAAGCTGACATGCCACTATTGATTTCATATCATCATGTGTGACCACTTGGGCCGAATTCTAGATGGGATTGGGTTGACATCTTTCATCACTATGGTTTCAGTGGTACAAGAGTCCCCCGATGCGGTGTCCATAACCGCTTAGGATAGCACTAGTGTCCCATTATGATCTGTTGATTCAAAATAATCTCCTCCTACAGAGGATCCCTCATTCACAGATAGAGAAGAAGACTTTGAGGATGCTCCCCCTCATTTGAATAAGGTTTCTTCACCACGGTCGATGAATTGGTTCAGGTGATCCTTAGTAATGAGACAGATATGAAACCCACATTGATCAGCATCGGTATGCCTATCAAAGAGAAATAATGATACATGAAATTCCTAAATCATCATCATGATGTATTTTCTTGGTGTTTTGAAGACAATATTGGACTGGATCCTCAGGTTTTCATCCACCACCTCTAACATCCATCAAATCATTGCGGGTTCAAACAACCTCCTAGAAAGATTCACCCTTCTCACAGTGCCATAGTTGAGGCCTTGGTTGATTATCTCATGAGAGTGAAATTCATCAGGGATTTCTAGTACCCAAGATGGTTATCCAACATTGTGCCCTTTAGGAAGAAGAAGGGGAATGTCAGAGTCTGCATCAACTTATGAGATATCAATTGTCACTTTACAAAGGATGAATTTCCCCTTCCTATGATAGAAATGTTGATTGATGCCAGCAATGGCTTCTAGGCTCTCTCCTTCATGGATGGGTATTCTGGGTATAACTAAATTTGAATGTCCCCCCAATTATGAAGAGTTTATAGCCTTCAGGGAACCACATGATACATTCTTATTTTAGGTAATTACTTTTGGTCTAAATAATGAAGGTCTCATGTAATTCCCTGACCCCAGTTAGCTAGAGTCAGTGCCTTATTTTAAGACATTGGCATGATTACAAGGAATCAAGTCCTAAAAGGCTGATCAATTTAGCAGTCTTGTAGAATAGATTACATACATGAATGTTACATTACACATTAGAAAATAAAACACAACATAAATGATCCTTTGAGAATGCCATTAATCCCCTATCTTAACCCTACTTATCAATCATAATACACTTCTTGTAATCCTGAGAAAATTAAAACATAGAAAGGGGTGATCTCAGATGCTCAGTAAGAATGACAATATAGCGGAAACTTTCATAAATAATCATAAACATTTAAGGAAATGAATAAGACTAAAACAAAAGCCTTTTAAACTTAAAATTAAGCATAATATTGAAAAGATACAATAAAATAATTCTATTTACTTATTCACATGGATATTCTACTAGTTGAATAATAACATGCAATATCAATAGCCACTTTCATAATGATGGAATGCAGAATACCAGACTTTCCTAACCACATAGTCAAGGTCTTCTGCCAAGACTACAAATAAGATTTTGTCAAGGCCTTGATCCGAAACACTAGTTTGTCTCATGAGACCTACTTATACATCGAGGAGCTATGGTGGGCTCCACCTGTCACTTACTAAGTCCAATGAATTCCTCATATAAAAAGGTTTAAACAAAACCTAAACATTTGTATTAAAACTGGCATACGAAATGTCAATACTTTATCCATAAACCATGAATTGTATAAAAATAAAACATCCACGCTCCTCCATATCACAAAACCTTCAATACAATATGGAATATTTGTAACATAATAAATCAACTTCAAACAAATTTATAATCCATTAAATTATTTTGACATAGATGAAAATGATTTGTAAAACTCTTTGAGAGAAATACCCCTTTTTCATGAAAAATTTTAAAAGTCACACAATTTAGAAAGGAAGACATTTAAAGACATTTTTTAATCAAAGTTTACCATACCACTTTTAAACTTTTGAAACATTTTAAAACATTCATGTCCATTTAAATAAATCCTTAAAACCATTTTGAAAACATGGACATTAATGAGAATGGTTTAGAAGAATAAATCTTTAAAACATTTTCAATGATGTTTTAGTGAAAAGTCCCTTAAAAGGAATCCCTTTGAAAACTATTTTATGAATCATGGACATGGATAATAAATATTTCCCATTATATACTTATGTAAAAGAAACCTCGGATAATAAAGAGATTTTGAAATTAACCCTTACTTTGCACTTTCCATTGGTCAAGGGTACATTTAACCACCTGTATAATGACCATAGTATGTTATTAAATTATACCAGAACCATGTTCATATTTATTATATCATACATGACTCATATATGACTTTATACTACCCATTTAATATTGATATCCATGTTAAATTAACATTGTGGGTAATAATCGCTTTCTTTATCGTATGTGTTTTAACTTGTTATTCTTGATCGTATCATTAGGATCATGATTTAAATGATTCAGAATATAAAACATGATTTATATATCATATATATTTACAATATAAATATTTATAATAGATTTATATATGAAATGGAAGGCACCGTTTATGGAGATGGTAGGCCGTACGTACTCATAAACGTTGTTTCCGTTTTCATATCGTATTGAACAGAAGTAAGTGAATTAGATATATGTAAGTACATACATACATACATATATATATATATATATATCTCCAGTATCATAATTATGTAATATATTTCATACTTATAATAATATATATTTTTATAATCATCATTGAATGGTGAACATTTTAATGAATCTCCTCGCGTCGTGGAGGCGGTAATCCGTACGTACACACGAGCGATAATATCATTATTTTGATTTAAAATCGTATGTAAATAAATTTTATATCATATATAAAAAATCATTAACATGTTATATTTATTATTTACATCAATTATACATCATTATTATACCCATCCAAATAATAATTTATTGAATAACAATTACACCAGGACGTGGAGACGGTAATCCGTACATACGCACGTATGGTGACATGTCATTCAAAGGATGGATAGAATAATTAATATGGTTTTACAATATTTATAATAAAATCACAATATATAGATGATACTATAGTTATTATTTTATAATGGAAACAACAAAGAAATAGGATGTGGAAGAAGAAAGTAACTTGAAAGTGGTGATGAAATATTTACCTCTTCTTCGGGTTCTTCCTTTTGGTTTGATCAAAAAGACTCCTTAAGTTTTCTTTCTGACTAAAGGAAGGTCTCTAGGATAAATGGAGTACAGTTGAGAGGGTATTTGGGCAGGTTTTGGCCGTGCTAAATGGCTATGGAGGTTTGAATTAAAGACAAGTGGGAGTGCCCTTTTTTAAAAGGGGAGATAGTCACTTTAGGAAAAGCTTGCAATATTAATTTATAATAAAATCATTTTCTATTTCTAATGGCTCCAAAATAATTTATTTAGAGTCTAAGGTGGGGATGGGTCTCAAGACACTCAACCAATAGGTTTCATACAGTTTTAGGTCACCATATTAATCTTAACGTTTAGATTTAACTCTTAGTTAAATAGTGTGACAATTACCATGTCTCTTTGTATTTTTTTGTTATATAGTTAATAAACTTACAATAAATTGACAATAGAACCCCAAATGGTTAATTAATGTCATTTATATTATTATATAAATCTTTTGGCCAAACCTTATATTTTTAGGACCAATAAATCAATTAATAATTAAATATTGTTTTTAAAAACCTTTCTATGTCAATTTTGACACTATTTAGTATTTGTTTTTTATTAAAATCATAATAGCATGATTACTTCAAAAATATTGATTGAAACAACCTTAAAATTTAATATTAACCTATAAAATTAGTTTAATTCATCAAAAGTCTCAAATTACATTTATTTGGGTATTTATAATATCAATTATTTTAATCTTTTTTTAATAAGGTAATTACTACATCATCATTGTGTCATAAATAAATTTAATTATATAATGTCTATAAATTATAAATAAAATACCATTATGTAGGAAATATTTTTATCTTTCAAATGAAAATTTATAGTTTAATATATCTTATGTAAAACCCTATATTAAAAATGTTTTAGTTATGAAAACATCAATTTAACACTTTTAACTCTTCTTTAAATTAAATAATAATAAATGTCCTAATCTTATCCAAATGGACCTAAAGAATCATATTTTATTCCTAAGGTTGTTTTTGGTCCAATTAAAATTATACAATAAAATTAAGACTTGTGTTAGGGTAATAATAATATAATTTTTACCTTTAATTACCTTATTTTCTTTTATCAGTGGTAAATAAAAGTCTGAAGTTACTACTCACAAAAAATTATTTTTATCTTTTTGAACCACATTTTACTTAATTATATCAACCATGTCTCTAGGATTTTTTAAATTTAATTCACATAAGTGGTAAAATTATGTTTTATGAAAATTTTCAAATACTCCTAGGAGGTTGGTAAAAGACGGTAAAAGATCAATAAAATTTTTATATATCTAATATTATTATAAAATGGCTCCAGTGAATTACATTGAACTTGTATAGGTATTATGTGTCTATTTTTACCTAAAATAAATTTAAATAAAATAAATATTTATTCAAATAAAAAGTTGGTTTTAAACAATAACTCAGTGTTTTTCACTATTCATCAAAAATTTAAAGTTTTCAGAAAAATACCAAAAAATCACCCTAAGATAATTTTTATATTCCAAGTTCAAAACTGAATTCTATTTTACCAAATTAAAAACATAGAAGTTTATTTTATTAATTCAAAATTAATTCCCATTGTCAAAACCAAAAGGCGTATTTTTTAAGAAATAATAACTATAAAAGATTGAAGGTTGTTTATGTCCAATTTCAAAGTAAAATTACATAAAATGACCAGAATTGGATTAAATGGTAAAAATATAATATATTTATACTTCCAAACCAATAAAATTTATTATTTAACACTACAAATTATTTTGACTAAAAAAGATGTTTTCATTTAAAATATAGTATTTTTCACTATTCACCCAAATATAAAAGTTAGCAGAAAAACACACAAAATTTAATAAAACTAAATTCTTATATACCAATTCTAAATAATAAGTTTATTTTGTCAAATTTTATATATAAAAGTTTCAAATATTATATTTAACAAGGGTTCACCATTACAAGGGGGTAAAAGTGCATTTTTTTGAAAAATACTTCTTTTATATGAAAAAAATGAATTAGTTCTTATATTATGTCTAATAAACTCATAATATGGATTCTAAAATTATTAGGATTATATAAAGTCTAAAATTCAGTTAATACTATTCATAACTGCTTTTGAACGGCTTGTTTGGTAAGTCGTGGTGCACTTAAACTCGGTGTTGTGTGTGGTGCAAGTTATTGAATTACATTGAAGAAATAACATACTATAAAATCTTGGGGTGTTACATTCATCCCTGTTTCAATAAATTTTGTCCTCGCAATTTGAAATTGTTCTTCAAAAATAAAATGTTGAAAATAGAAAATACCTTCGTGGTAAAACCCACATCAGAAATTGGGTTAATAAAATTTAGTATTAATAAGAGGAAAATGGGAATGAAAAGGTCACCACCAAATTATGATCTCGATTAGGAGAACATTGGTGGAAATTAGAGACACGTAATTGGAGTAAAAACGTAAATATTTGTACGGATTGATTGAGGTCATCAGTTACAAATAATTGTATAATTGAGGGCCTCAAAGCCATCAAACTTTGATGATTTAAAATATCATTGGTTCAACAAAACATAATGTACTAGGATAAAAAAAATTAGTTTTAAGATCCCTTACCTAAATTTTAAGAATTAATTTCTTTATAGAATAAGGGAAGAAAAAAATATATACTTTACAAGTAGAGTTCCATCCTTTAACTAATTTCTACCAGAAATTCATCTCTCACTCTAAAAGATAGTGGAACTTAAAAAATATTCTATGTATCCTATTCGTATAGGGTTCTAAAAAAATTGAATTTATAATTCATCTACCAGACCTTTTAAATAAACTACATTATTCAATCCAGGATATCACATGGGTTAGTGGTAGGTGATACACCCTTGTCACCCATCGGTTGTGGGTTCAAGTCTCACGGCCTTGCCAGACACGACGGGTTGTCGACCAACCACCGGGTTGTCCTTTTTATAGAAATCCAAAAATAATCTCAAACTAGAATTATCCAAAATAATTTTTTCTAAACTCACGTTCGAAAATTTATAAGGAAGGTAAACACAGTGAAGATCCTTTTTTCCACGTAATAACATGTGAACACATTCATAATGTATTCTTTTAAAACACTGAAACATCATGAATTACCATAAAACCTTATTGATTTCATTCATACTCCATTATTCCTTATAGAATACTGGATATACTCCTTCTATCCAAAAATGTTGTAAACTCTAATAATGATGGAATATACAAATCATTAATCAGTTTCAAGGTAGTAAAAAATATGCAATATAATTTATCCAAATCAATCATCTCTTATTCCAAAATTAATACCTCAGTATCAAGACCATATTAAAGTTTTGTCTTTCCTTCAACCATGTATTTTCCAAAAATTTTAACTTACCATTGAGTCACTTTTCTTGGTTCCACACAATCTCAAGTCCTTAATGAAATAGTACTATAGTACAGTCCTTATATACCCTATAATTCTTATAAAATGTACATCATTAATATAGTACTCAAATGACACAATACATTAATACAAATGTAATAAATTTAATCATTCCTCTTCATCTTTGGTAGTATCATAACTTTATTATTATCCAATAGAAACATTTGGGATATACTCTGATGATTTTGACATTGATTCGCGTAGTGTCCCACCTCCCTACAGATGAGTCATTGTACATTTGAAACTTTTTTCTTACCCTTGAAATCACGTACTTGGTTTCCTTTTTCTCTACACTTAAAAAAATGTCTTATTCCCTTAAAGAATTTACCGAGGTTATTCTTTCCACATTTATCACACATGGGAAATTCTTCTTTTACCTCTTCCCTTTATCCATCTTTCTATCTTCCATCCATTTCTTCTCTTACTTCCCTTTAAAGCCATAGGACTCAGAGAATTCTTTACTTATCTTATTAATACATGATACTATTTATTCATAAGTTGATAATACATGGGAGACAATTTCCCTTCTAAATGTTGGCTTAATACCATGAAAGATGTGATCCTTCTTACTCTTTGGATCATATGTATTGATGGAGTTCACATTCCTTCTACTGGGTGTCATTTCTATACAATGGCATATAGTAGGTAAGTTTATGAATTTCAATGAATAATTCAAAACGTGTAAAATACCTAACTTAAATTGAATGGTTTATGGATATAATACATAATCATAAAAATGTTTTCATTGAGGAATTATATACTCATAAACCCTTCATAGTGGGTTGTAATGAAAATGAGAATTTGCCTAAGCATATCCCCCAGGAGTGTCATAACCAAGAGTGCAGTAAGGCTTGTTTTTGTGCACCAGTTCCCGTTCAAGTGTAGCTAAAAGCGGTGTTTTCGGGTTTTACCCCTAGTTACATCTATGCCAGAGTCGCCTCTACCTGCTTGTATCCAGAAAGGGATGTATTTCTTGGAAAACTCACAGAATCTCTATAGTACCAAAATACTAGTAAGGTCTTCTATACTAATTCTCAAAGTTTATCTTAGGGTAATGTTCTCTAATCATAGTTTAAATAAAACTATTTCCAAAGTTGTTGCTAAAATTCTTCTGATACCAACTGTAATGCTCTGACCCCAGTTACCCAGAATCGATGCATTATTTTAATAAATTGGCATGATTACAGGGAATCAAGTCCCAAAAGACCGATCAGTTTAGCCATCTTGGAGAATATATTAAATACATGAACATGAAATTACATATTAGAAAATAAAACACAACATAAATTATCCTTTGATAATGACATTAATCCCCTAACTTAACCTTTCTTATCAATCATACTACACTTCTTAGAATCCTAAGAAAATTAAAACATAGAAAGGGGTGAGGTCAGATGCTCACTAAGGATAACAATATAGTAGAAACATTCATAAATAAACATAAACAATTAAGGAAATGTATAAGACTAAAACAAAAGCCTTTTAAACTTAAACTTCATAATAATATGGCAAATATACAATAAAATCATTCAATTTACTTATTCACATGGATATTCTACTAGTCGAATAATCACATTCAATATCAATAGCCACTTTCATAATGATGGAATTCATAATGCCAGACTTTCATAACCACATAGTCAAGGCCTTGTTCCAAGACTACAAATAAGTTTTTTCAGGGCCTTGTGCTGAGACACTACTTTGTCTCATGAGACCCACTGATTCATCAAGGAGCTATAGCGGGCTCCACTCGTCACTTACTAAGTCCAATTTACTCCTCATATGAAAATGTTTAAATATAACCTAAACATTTGTGTTAAAACCGGCATACGAAATGTCTACACTTTACCCATAAACCATGAATGTTATAACAATAAAACATCAAAATTAAAACATATCACAAAACCATCAATACAGTATGGAAGATTTTTATCATAATAAATCAACTTCAAAAAAGTTTAAAATCCATTAAAGTATTTTGACATAGATGAAAATGATTTGCAAAACTCTTTGAGAGAAATATTCCTTTTTTATGAAAAAATTTAAAAGTCACAATTTAAAAATGAAGGCATTTAAAGAAATTTTTTAATCAAATTGTCCCATACTACTTTGAAACTTTTGAAACATTTTAAAAAAATCATTTTCATTTAAATAAATCCTTAAAACCATTTTGAAAACATGGACATTAATGAGAATAGTTTAGAAGAATAAATATTTAAAACATTTAAAATGATCTTTTAGTAAAAATTACCTTAAAAATAATCCCTTTGAAAACTATTTTATGAATCATGGACATGGATAATAAATATATACGAGCAGAAACTTACGTAGAAACTTCCTCGAATAATAATGATATTGTGAAATTAACCCTTACCTTGCACTTTCCTTTGGTCGAGGGTACGTTTAACCCTCTTGTATAATTTCCATGGTATGTTATTAAATTATACCAAAACCATATTCATATTTATTATATCATAAATGATTCATCTATGACTTTATACTACCCATTTAATAATGATTTCCATGTTAAATTAACATTTTGGGTAATAATCACTTTCATTATCGTATGTGTTTTAACTTTTTATTCTTGATCATATCATTTAGATCATGATTAAAATGAATCCTGAATATAAACCTTGATTTATATCTCATATATATTTAAAATATAAATATTTATAATAGATGTATATATGAAATGGAAGGCACCGTTTATAGAGACGGTAGGTCGTACGTACGCATAAACGTTGTTTCCGTTTTTATATCGTATTGAACGAAAGTAAGTGAATAAGATATATGTATGTACATACATACATATATATATATCCATTAGTCTCATTATGTAATATATTACATACTTATTAATAATATATATTTTTATAATCATCGTTGAATGGTGAACATGGAAATGAATCTCATCGCGTCGTGGAGACGGTAATCTGTACGTACACACGAGCGATTATATCATTCTTTTGATTTAAAATTTTATGTAAATAGATGTTATATAATATATAAAGAATCATTAACAAGTTATATTTATTATTTACATCAATTATACATTATTATTATACCCATCCAAATAATAATTTATTGAATAACAATTACACCACGACGTGGAGACGGTAAGCCAAACGTACGCACGTATGGTGACATGTCATTCAAAGTATGGATAGAATAATTAATATAGTTCTACCATATTTATAATAACATCATTGTATATATAATATACTAGAGTTATTATTTTAGAATGGAAACAACAAAGAAATAGAAAGTGGAAGAAGAAAGGAACTTGAAAGAGGTGATGAAATATTTACGTCTTCTTTGGGTTATTCCTTTTGATTTAATCAAAAGGGCTCTTTAGTTTGGATTTTTGACTAAAGTAAGGCAGATAGGATGAACTTAGTACTTTTTATAGTGTATTTGGTGAGGGTTTGGCCGAGCCAAATGGATTTGAAGGTGTAAATTAGAGAGAAGGGGGAGTTCCCTTTTATAAGAAGGGTGGGGGTCACTTTAGGAAAAGCTTGAAATATTATTTTATAATAAAATAATTTTCGGTTTCTAAAGGATCCAAAATTATTTTTTTAGAGTCTAAGGTGGGTATGGCTCTAAAACCTCTCAACCAATAGGTTTTAGTCAAGTTTAGGTCACCATATTAACCTTAACTTTTAGATTTAACTCTTAGTTAAATAGTTTGACATTTACCATGTCTCTTTGTATTGTTATATTATATGGTTAATAAACATACTATAAAATGCCAATAGAACCAAAATTGGTGAATTAATTTCATATATATTATTATATAAATCTTTTTTCTGATCCGTAGATTTTTAGGACCATTATATCAATTAATAATATACTATTTATTTTCAAAACTATTCTATGTCAATTTTGACACTATTTGGTATTTGTTTTTTTAATCATAACAGCATGATTACTTGAAAAAAAAATTGATTGAATCAACCCCAAAATTTCATATTAACCTATAAAATTATTTTAATTCAACAGAAGTCTCAAATTACATTTATTTGGGTATTTATAATATCAATTATTTTAATCTTTTATTAATAAGGTAATTATTGCATCATCATTGGGTCATTAATAAATTTAATTATTTAATTTTTATAAATTATAAATAAAATTTAATTATGTAGGAAGTCTTTTTATATTTCTAATTAATATTTATATTCTAATTTATCTTATCTATAACCCTATATTAAAAATGTTTTAGTTATGAAAACTAGAATTTAACACTTTTAACTCTTTTTTAAATTAAATAATAATAAATGTCCTAATCTAATCCAAGTGGACCAAAAGGATCATATTTTATTCCTAAGGTTTTTTTGGTCGAATTACACTTATCCAATAGAATTAGGAAATGTTTTATGGTAATAATAATATCATTTTTATAAGTGATCTGAGTGGCACACTAGTAATTTTTTAAAATAAAATGATGCACCAACATTTTTTAACTTTCTAAAATGATAAAAAATAAAGTATCATTGATAATTATACATTATAGGTTCGATATATTCCCATAAAATATATTTTAGAAAAAATTTTATTTCATTTTAACACTTATCATTTTAGTTTAAACCCCAGTAAAACAATTTTGACCAAAACTGTAGTGATTAATTTTTAATGTTTTCACTATTTATTCTGGTAAAAAACTAAACCTTATTATCTAATAAAAATTATTATTATTAAAAATAAGTAATTAATTTTTCAAAATTCATTTAACATAATTGTAAAATTTTATTTTAAAATTAACCCTATAGACGTGATGAGAATGTGGTTTTTTAAGAGAAAATGTTCAAAACTTTATAAGGTTTTATTCTCAGAATTCAATATGAAATGATTTAAAAGAAATAAATTTTATTAATAGATATATTATTGAACTAAAATTAATTTTAAACCAAATTAAAATTTATTTTACCATTATAAATAATTGAAATGAAAAGTTATTTTAAATACAATTTAGTATTTTTTGTTGTTCATCATAAAAAATAATCTTTTTAGAAAATTCTCAAAACATTACCATATGATAATTATGGTATTATTATTTCAAAAATAGGTTTTATTTTACAAATATAATTTTATAAAATCATAAACAATTAATTTTATTATTTTTTACAAAAATAATTTTTTGTGAAAATTGTATTTTTGAAACATATAAACATTTTAAGAGAAAATTAAGTACTTTTTTTATTTATATAATTTTTTAAATAAAACAATTATATATACTGTTTTAAATATATATATTACCATTCATATGGATAAGTTTATCGTTATAGTTATAATGGTCATGTTTGAATAATAATATTAATGGTTTGTCGTGGTTCGTTAAAACTCTTTGTTCCATGTAATGAAAGTTGTGAGAGAAATTTTATTTATTAAAAAAATAATAAAAAACTCAATTTTTTACAAATATAATGAGTGTAATTATTCTATGAATCTTTCTATATAATGATATTCATAACTACATGCAGCTTTTTATACAACCTATCATCAACTTCATGAACTCTTCAATAATTCCTATAATAACACAAAATATAATTTCAACAAATCCAATATAAATTCATAGTTACATCAGTTTATAATTTATTATTATGTGATTTTTGAATCATTTTTTAAATAAATATCCCTTAAATTTAATTTCTAATTTTAATTACTTTTTGAAATTACATATCTTGATTATAAATTAGGATTAAAATGTTTTATATGGAAATTATAATTGTTATTTATAAGGTGTTTATAAATTACCAAATAAGGAAAGATATTAAAGGATTTTATATTTAATAATTTTAATTTTTCATAATTGTTATTTTTAAATGTTCAAATTAAATTTGTTATTTTCAAAATTAATTAAACCATATCCAAAAAATTTGACAAGTGATATTATTAAGGATTAAATAATAAATTTTATATATTCTAAGTATTAACATATTATATGAATATTTCACATATATAATATTTATATTTTAGTTATCATATTTTTATGTAAATTTTGATATATAGTATATTATGAATGGAATTCATATTGTAAATAAATATAATATTTTTAATATTTAATTAAGTATGGAATGTCTCTAATGCATAACTAAATTATAAATTGTATATAATTACATATAAAATGAATTTTTCATAAATATTTATTTCATGTTTTAATATATTAATTGTTAAATTATTTAGTTCATTCCCAGATTTATTAATGAATATAATTATTATATTTAGAATCATTTTTTATGATTTAGTTTAATGTGTTAATATGATTCTATAAATATATATTATTCTATTTAAGGATCTATATACTATGTATGATAATTGATATAGTTTTCTTCTATATTGAATTTGGATTCAATTAGGTAATGAGTTTGAATTAATATGATCGTTATAGTTTATAAAAAATAGGTATTGTAATTGTGATGAGATAGAAAATTGTCTTAAGTAATGTATCCTTGGATTAAGGGACATTAGATCCGAATTCTCACGATCCTACAGGATTAGGGATTATCTAAAAAAGTACGATGAGTTTTTATATTTTTCTTTAAGTTTACTCGTATTGTAACGTCTCGGATCTGGGTGCCACACAACGGGTGCCCCAAACCCGGTTGTTCACATGACCTCATGCGCATTTTCCCAAATGCCAGAGGCTGTCAACTAGCAGCGAGGGCCTAAAAATGATAGTGGAGAAACTATGCACTCATTTTTTAAAGTGTATCATAGGAGAAAGATACAAACATACCCAACAGTGGAAGTAGTAAACAATATAGAGCTAAAATGGAAAACGGAACTACAGTAAAAATTAATCAACAGTCATATATAAGATGATGCCACATGTCCCTAATTCTAATAGTGTTTCCAAAACATGATACAATGCAATCTAATACAATTTACAACCAGGTACAAATACAGTAAAGAAAAACCACAGTAGTGTTACCAAAACTCAGCAGCATCGCAAGCCTAAGCTTGGTCCCATTCTCTCCTAATCCTCAACAACAATCATGTACCTGTATAGAGACCCTTTCCCTTATTGACACCTGTAGCAATATAATCTATTTGGGCCCAATACATGACCCAAACAGGGTGTGAGAAATAAATCCTAGTAGGCAAGCACCAAAGGCTCGTTCCCAACTTTCAGTGAAAAATGTGCAACAATAATATGCAATAAATAAATGCAATAATCTAGGAAGTACTCAATGCATCTACTGTTACCAGTTCCATTAACATTTAATAATTATTAAAAAAATAAATATAATGGAATTATAAGTTCTCGAGACCCAGCCTCAATTGACAGTCTCCAATACAGTTCCACAGCAAAAACCACAATAGTTTATCTAACAAGTATAAGGTAATAACAATACCAACCATGTGCTTGAGCTAGGTAGGTATAACATAAGAAATCACTACAGTGAATATTCCAGTAAACATTGTCCTCAAACATAAAAGTCCTTACCCTCATTAAAGATAATACAAAACCCTCAGGTGACTGCCCTCAGTCATAAAGAATATTTCCCTTAGGCATACGATATATCACCCTCAGTCACAGAAGCTGCTTCCCACAGGCATAAGAAATATTGCCCTCAGGCTAAATGAAACACTGCCCTCAGGCTAAGCAAAAAACTAACCTCAGGCTAAGAAAGTAACCAAGACGAGCCCAACACATAAGCAAGAAATTGATATATGTTTTCTATCAAGAATACTCAAACATGCTATAATCACGACATACCCACGGGTATCCTGGCCAAATGGCTAAACAAGGGAAACACACCCATGTGGTGGCCCTTGATCAAGGAAATGATCCCACACAAAAGGTTATGCAAGTTCATTAGATTATCTATGAAATTCTAGATATCTTACCTGCTAAGGCCTCAGTCATACGATACCCCAAACATGGTAGCATAGCACAACTATACACAAAATCAACTCAATAGTAAGAAATAAACATCATACCACCTACCTCAATCTCCTCTAATCGATATACGCGAACGACACATCCCGAAACAACCGATAAGGATGTAGATATGGGATTAACATTTATCCATTCAAACTGTAATAACATACCATATGGAAATAATTGAAAGGAAATTCTCAAGTAGAGGGAAGGCCTTACTCGTGCGGTCCAACCGAGATCATCTGTGGAAGAATGGGATTCTCGGTGAACGTTCGAGAGCTCCTCCAAGCCTCGGTCATCTCTCCCAGTTCTCCTATTGAGTTTTCTGCCTCCTCTATCAAATGGGGAGGCTAATGCCTTTTTTAATGAAAAAAACATAACTACACGGCGTGGACTCTCAAATACATGGTGTTTACTTTCTTTTTAACTGTTCAATAGCGTCAAGTATCCACCGCCTTACTGTTCATCTGCTGACTGATTACACGTTGTGTAACACTAAGTAAAAAGCATGTACTATCTATTTTTCTATTCATCTGGTGGCTAGTCTCCACTGTCTTGCTGTTCACTTGGCGTCTGATTACATGGTGTGTATTACTAAGTACACAGCATGTAGTTAGTTTTTACACCTTGAATCGCCGACAAGCCTCCACGCCCTGTATTCTCATCCCACACGGCCAAAGTACGTGGTGTGTAGAAAATCACACGGCGTGTACCCATAAATTTAGGATTTTCCCCCTATATTCCTTATTTTATCAAAAACATTAAAGCAAAAGGAAAAGAAGAAACTCGTATCTCAAGAATAAGAACCTGGATCTTAAAAACATCCCCCCTTAAAGTAATTCATCCCCGAATTTCCCTAACAAGGGTGGTGAAGATAAAGATGAGAACAACTCTGGCCGCTGAGCACGTACATCGGTAACCCGATCCCAAGTTTCATCCTGCACTCGGCCATGCTGCCATAGCACCCATATGAGAGTAATCGATTAGTCTCGGAGAACCTTCGTGCTCCTATCAAAAATACGAATTGGATTCTCCTAAAAGGATGCATCACCCTAAAGTTCAACCTCCTCAGGCTAAAAGATATGAGACAGCTCTGAGTGATAACGGTGCAGCTGAGATACATGGAAGACATCGTACATAGCCCGGTTCCTTTGCAGTAACTGCAACTGATAGGCACCCAGCCTGACTCTCTCTTGAATCTCAAATGGCCCCACATAACTCGGTGAAATTTTACCCTATATCTTGATCCTAATGTGCCCCAACCATGTTGAAACATGCAAGAAAACATGATCCCCGACCACGAATCCATGGGTGGTCTGCGGTGATCAACATAAGATTTCTGATAAGACTGTGCAGTAGTCATCCTCTTCTGAATCAACTGGACATGCTCTGAAGTCCCCTACACAATACATGGTCACATTAAAGCTACCTCACCTGCCTCTAACCAGCACAAGGGTGACCGACATGGCCTACCATATAAATCCTCATAAGGTGCCATATCCTTTGATTTCTGAAAATTGTTATTGGAGGAAAACTCGACTAGGGGTATGTGCTTCTCCCAAGAGCCCCCAAAGTCTAGGACACATGCACGTAGAATTTCCTCTAGCACCTATATCATACACTCTGACTGGCCATCGGTCTGAGGTTGGTAAGTTGTGCTTAGAAGCACTTGTGTACATAGTGCCCTCTAGAAAATCCTCCAGAAACAAGACATAAAATGGTCACCCCTATCTGAAATGATAGAACGAGGGACCCCATGAAGACGTACTACCTCTCAGATATACAACTTCTCGAGCTCGTCAACACCGAATGTCTCCTTGATTGGAAAACAAATGAGCTACCTTCGTAAGTATGTCCACAACAACCCATATGGCATCATTGCCTTGAGGTGACCTCGGCAACCCGGTCATGAAGTCCATCACGATAGTATCCCATTTACACTCTGGGATGGGTAACTGTTGTAATAGTTTGCCTAGCCTCTGATGCTCCGCCTTCATCTGCTGATAGGTGGACCATCTAGTAACAAAACTAGCTACTTTTCTTTTCATACCCGACCAACAATACTGACGCCTCAAGTCACGGTACATTTTGGTAACTCCGAGATGCACTGCCTAAGCTAAATCATGAAATTTCCACATCAACTCCTCGCGTATATACCTTGGAACCCACACTCGTCCATGGATATGTAGTACCTCATCATGGCCTATCGTCCAACTAGGAGGAGGGTCCTCACTAGCCACCGACTCCTATAGAGCTATGCCTTCTAAATCTGATAGTTGTCTCATCCTCACTCTATCCAGGAGGGTAGAAGTTGCAGCTAAGGATGAAAGATAGGCTTTCCCCTGACTATCATGCACCTCTAAATTCATCTTAGAGAACAAATCCATGGGTTTCCACTCACCACTGGCCTCCCCCACAACCTGTATCTGAGCCCTCTTACTCAGTGCATCAGCTACTACGTTACCCTTACCAGGTGTATAGGCAAGCTCAAAGTCAAAGGACTGAAGGTATTCAACACACCTTCACTGTCTCAAATTCGAGTCACACTGGGTAAAGATGTATTTAAGACTTCTGTGGTCCGTAAGCACCAAAATATGTTCCACCAATAGATAATGTCTCTAACATCATAATGCATGAACAATTGCAGACAACTTGAGATCATGTGTCGGGTAATTCCTCTCATGTGGCCTCAACTGCCGAGACCCGTACACAACTACTCGATCACCCTGCATCAACACTGATCCCATCCCAATACCTGAAGCATCACATTAAACAATATTTCTCTTCCCTTTCTCTAAAGTATCAGGACTAGTGTTGATTTTAACCTTCCCTTCAGCTCCTGAAAGGTTGTCTCGCTAGATTCTGACCAAACGAACTTCATACCCTTCTTAGTCAAACCCATCAACGATGCTGCTAAGTGGGAGAAGTCCTATATAAAGTTACTGTAGTAACCATCCAGCCCCAAAAAACTCCGCATTTCAATAAATTTATTAGGCTTCACCCATGAAACTACTACTCTCACCTTCTCTGGGTCTACCGCAACTCTTTCCTCTAAGATAATATGACCTAGGAAGTGAATCTGGTCCATCCAAAAGTGGCACTTTGAGAGATTAGCTTATAACTAAAGCTATCTCAGTGTACTCAGTATGATCGCAAGATGTAGGGCATGGTCGTGTTGAGTGTGAGAGTACACCAAGATATCGTTCACGAAGACTACCACACAAAAATCCAAATATGGATGGAATAATCGGTTCATCAGATCCATGAAAACTAGTGGCACATTTGTGAGTCCAAACAGCATGACCAAGTACTCGTATAGACCATATCTGCTCTGAAAGGCTTTAAGCTGTATGTACGATGGTCTAACGTGTTACTGATAAAATCCATATCTCAAATCAATCTTCTAGAACCCTCGTTCTCCTTGAAGTTGATCAAAAAGATCATCAATACTCGGTAAGGGATATCGGTTATTAAATGTCAACTAGTTCAGTTTTCGATAATCCACACAAATTCTAAGGGTACCATCCACCTTCTTCACAGACATGACAGGCGAACCCCAAGGAGAAGTACTGGGTTGTGTGAAACCCTTTTTCTGCAACTCCCAACAGCTTCTTGAGCACCTGCAATTCTGGTGTAGCCATCTTATAAGGAATAATGGACACCGGTACCACTCCTGGAATAATATCAATAAATAAATACACCTCTCACTCTATAGATAGACCTGAAAAGTCTTCCAGTAAGTCATCCATGAAACAATTAACCACTGAAGGGAAATCCTTCTGCAAAATTCCCCATTCATCCAAATATAAACTCGCAATCTGGGCTGGCACTCCACCTCGCCTACAATGCTCAGGTCCATCTCGGCTCGCCTGGACATGCCATTCACCCTTATATAGAAACTCTCTGCCCTCTGGTGATGTGAAACTCACCCTGCGATGATAGAAATACACAAAGGCTCGAAAGGGTACCAACCAGTCCATCCTGAGAGTGACATCATTGGATTTCATCTTTAATACATAGAGGTACCATAGGAAGTGACACCCACCAACCTCTAGGGGGAACTCCTTGCATTGACGCACACCTACCGTTCTAATTCCCAATGGAGTTTCTAGAGTCATGATATCCAAATAAGAATAAGAAACACAGATCTCAAGGCTCTCCACAACGGGCGCAGATATAAAGCTATGTGTAGCACCAGTATCAAAATGTGTAGAAGATAAAACAAAAGAAACTAGGATAGTACCTCTGATTGTGCAAGGTCTAGGATCTTGTTTATGTTGGGTTTGTTGCACCGCATTTCCCTGCCCAAGTGTGGAGGCCCTATGACACAGCTTGGCTACCCTGAGATGACCTGCCCTACTGTCTCTGTGATCCTGGTGTCTTGCTACCATATCCACGACCACCACCTAGGCCTAAATGTCCTGACGTATTCTAATTCCTTGATTGGTAAGAAGTTTTTGTCCCTGATCCTGTACGCGGAGTCTGCACATAACCCATCTCACTAGTCACTGGTGGAAACGCCCTACAAAAATACTGAAGATGACCCATCATGTCGTAAGCTCAGAACTCCCCTGGGTCACGTGGACACTGAGGTATCTTGTGCCCTTATTTACCACACTGGTAGCACATGACTTGGCCACCTGAAGAATTATTCTGGCTAGTACTTCCACCGTGAGATAAATCAATCTACATCTTACTCTTCTTGGTATAAATAGTACTATTAACTGGTTCTGAACCACCCTGGCCCGCACCAGTAGCTTCCCGCAGGTTCCGCTTAGTAATCAGCACCTGGTTCACAATAGCATGCACTATAGGAAACCTAAAAACATTCACCAATGCTCAGAAGTCATATTGAAGACTAACCTCAATGATTCTATCCCTCAATGTCTCATCACCCAATAGAATAGGTGAAAAACGTTGTAGCTCTTTGTAGTGGGAAGAATAGTCCATCACTGACATGGCACCCACTCCAGATTCATGAACTCTTGAGCTCGATCTTCCCTTAGCGTCTTTCAAAAAAAGTCATAGAAGACTGCTTGAAAATATTCCCACGCTATGTCTCAATGATGCTCAGTCTGGGTGGTAACATCCCACCATCTCTTGGCGGAATCATGCAGCATGTAAGTAGCAAGCTTGACCCTCCTCCCTAGAGGTGTCTCAAGATGCTAAAAGATAGTCTGCAATGAATCTATCCGTGACTCCGCAGCCTGTGGTCCTCCATCCCCTGAAGACGTAGGCAGATGCTGCTGTTGGAATATTCGTTTCATCTCTGCCATAGATGTGGTAGCCGGCGATGCTCCCTGGAAGGTCTGCATGAACTGCATAAAGCCTTCATGGAACTTCTCATCCACGCCTGTGTCCGGTATAATAGCTAGCACCACATCTGGAACTGCTGGAGGATCTATTGGTATCTCATGGCCTACCATCTTTGGAGTATAATCGTTGTCTCTCTCTTGGAGAACAACTGGTGGTTGTCTCGGTGGCATGCCTCTACAAGGTCAAACAGACGCCTTAGATTAAGATCATCAGGGACTCAGAACTGAAAACATAAGAAGGGAGCAGGAGAAAAAAATATTCAAATTTTTCAAAACAAGACCACACAGCATGTATAATAACTACACGGTGTGTTCCTTTAAGTCTTTCACATGGGCATGTACTTCTACCAGAACTAGTCATGTAACACCCTAAACACATGACGTGTTTCCCTTACACACAGTGTGTACTTGAATTTTCTTCCCCTGCCCGAGTCCTTCTACACGGCTAAGCCACACGGATCTCTTTTGAATTTTACTACACGGCGTGTATAAATTCTACATAGTGTTTACTCTTAATCCCTTACATAGTCATGTTCTGATACTGGCCTTGGCATGTCTTAACCCTAGGTACATGGCATGTGATACCTGCACACAGTGTGTACACCACCCCATCTACCCGGCCACATGGCCAAGTCCACACGGTCTCTCATTGGTCAAGACTACACAGCATGTCCCATAGGTACAAAGTATGCACTAGATGAGCTTCTCCGACCCATGTTGTTCATGACACGGCCGGATATACGACTCACACTACACGGCGTGTTCCATATGGAAATGGCGTGTACTAGAAGAGGTATCACCAACCTGTTTTGTTAGTTACGCAGTCGGATACCAGGGTCAAACTACATGGCATGTTCAATCCCGACACGGCATGTATAGCTTATGGTTTATCCGTCTGTGTTTTCAGTTACACGGCGGACATAGTGTCAACACTACACGGCGTGTTCAATAGGTACAGGTCATGTTTCCTCATGAACTTCCCTATCCTGGGTCTCTGCCCACATGGCCTATGACACGGTTAGAGACTACACGGTGTGTACATAAGGTACACGGCATGTACTTTAAAAAAAATTATTTCTTCCCAAACAGAAGAGGATATGGTGTGTAGTCAAAACTACACGGCATGTATTCTAGGTTTTTTCAGACAGTAAGCCTAAGAAACTACTCTAGAGTCCATAAAAACACTAGAACAAACACTAAAGTGCTAAATTTCGATCCGTGAGGGCCCATACTCCCTACGAACCAAAGCTTGGCATCTTATTCATGTTATAACAAGGTAAACAAGTTGATGATCCACCAAATTTTTGTTTATGAAGGCCCATACTCCTCAAGAACCAAATTTTGGCATTCATTCAATAACCTTACATAACAATACCAAATCAAATAGCTGGTATGTTATCCAGGAATCTATCAGAACAACATGAATTTTCTATCACAACAACTATCACAACATCATGAAATTTCTAATGCACCTACATGGCATGGAAACTATGCATGGAATGTGATTCTAACATGTTCCTAAATGATGAATCAGATGGCATACCCCCATCTCATCAGGTTGTGACTAAATAGAACCCAGAATAAAAATATATACAGCACCCCACAAGTGCGTCACCCAACCGTGAAAATCAGATCAACTGTAAAAGTGAAAAATTAGTAAAATTGCAACATAAGGTAAATTGGCTTTTCCCTATACACGGGATAGCTACTCCCAGCACAACTTATTACCAAGTACTTATTTTGTCCTATCCATGGATATAGGCTCCAAATAGTAAGTCAAGAATAAAATAAACACCTCTGATACCACTTTGTAACATCCTAGATCCAGGTGCCACACAATAGGTGCCCCAAAACCTGTTTGTTGCCTGAACTCAAGCGCATTTCCCCAAACACCAGAGACTGCCGACTAGAACTGAGGGCCTTGGACTGATAGTGGGGAAAATATGCCCTCCTTTGTCAAAATGTAGCACAGTGGGATGATATAAACATACCCGAAAGTGGAATTAGTAAACAATACAGAGCTAAAATGGAAAATGGCCCTGTAGTAAAAGATAATCAAAATTTATATATAAGATGATTCCACATGTCCCTAATTCTAAGAAATCATCCAAAACAGGATACACAACAATATAATACAATACAGGACCAGGTACAAATACAGTAAAACAAAATCACAACAATGTAACAGGAACTCAGCAGAATCGCAAGCCTAAGCTTGGTCCCATGCTCTCCTACTCCTCGACAACAATCATGTACCTGTGTAGGGACCCTTTCCATTATTGACACATGCCGCAATATAATATGTTTGGGCCCAATACATGAACCAAAATGGGTGTGAGAAATAAATCCCAGTAGGCAACCACCAAAGGAATGTGCCCAACTATCAGTGAAAATTGTGCAACAGCAGTATGCAATAAAGAAATGTAGTAAGCTATGAAGTACTCAAAGCATCTACTCCTACCATTTCCATTACCATTTAATAATTATTAAATAATTCAATATAATAGAATTATTATTTCTCAATTCCCGGTCTCAAACAACAATCTCCTATACAACACCACAGCAAAAACCACAATTGGTTATCTAATAAGTATAAGGTAATAACAATACCAAGCATGTGCTTGAGCTTGGCAGGTATAACATAAGAAATCACCACAGTGAATATTCCAGTAAACATTGTCCTCAGACATACAAGTCCTTAACCTTAGGCATGATGAAATGAAACCCTCAGGTGACTACCCTCAGTCATAACTAATATTTCCCTCATCCATATGAGATATCTCCCTCAGGAACCGAAGCCACTGCCCATAGGTATAAGAAATATTACCCCCAGGCTAAACGAAACACTTCCCTCAGGCTAAGAAAATTTTTTCCCTTAGGCTAACCAAGTAACCGGGTCGAGACCAACACATAATCAAGCAATAGATATATGTTTCCTCTCAAGAAAACTCAAACATTCTATAATCACAGAATACCCACGGGTATCTTGGCCAAATGGCTTAACAAGGGAAACGCACCCATGGGGTGGCCCTAGATCAAGGCAATGATCCCAAACAATAGGTTATGCATGTTCACTAGATTATATATGCAATTATATATATGTTAATAGATAAGGCCTCATCCATATGACACCCCGAACAAGGGTTTGTAGCACAACTGTACACAAAATCAACTCAACAGTTGAAAATAAACACCAGAAAACCTACCTCGATCTCCTCTGATCGATATATGTGAACGATGCCTCCTGAAACAACCGAGAAGGACATAGATCTAGGATAAAAATTTATCTTTTCAAACTCAAATAACCTCCCATAGGAAAGGAATTTGAAGTAAATACTCCAGGAGAGGGAAGATGTTACCGGTGTGGTCCAAACGAGATCGTTGATGGAAGAATCAGATTCTTGGTGAGCGTTCGGGAGCTCATCCAAGCCTCGGTCGTCTCTCCCGGTGCTCATATGGAGTTTTCGACCTCCTCTACCGAATGGGAAGGCTACTGCCTATTTTTAAAGAAAAAACATAACTACACGGCCTGTACTCTCAAGTACACGGCATGTACTTTCTTTTTAACTGTTCACTGGAAGCAACTCTCCACCGCCTTGTTGTTCATCTACCGATGGATTACACTGTGTGTAACACTAAGTACACAGCATGTACTATCCATTTTATTGTTCATGTGGTGGCTTGTCTCCACCACCTTACTGTTCACTTGCTGACTGATTACATGAAGTTTATTACTAAGTACATGGTGTGTAGTTAGTTTTTACACCCTAGATCACTGACAAGCCTCCACACCCTGTATTATCAACCCACATGGCCAAATTTCAAGACGTGTAGAAAAGTACACAAAGTGTACCCATAAATTTAAGATTTTTCCCCCATTTTCCTTATTTTCTAAAAAACATTAAAGGAAAAGGAAAAGAAGAAACTTGTACCTTAAGAATAAGAACTGGGTTCTTACATGTATTGGTAGTGTTGGTTTCATATGAGATTAAGACTTTACATAAATGGGTTTCATGTACATTAATCATTGAATGAATTTAAATTTATATAAATGTAGTTGAATTATAATTTAGGTTAATAACACAAGTTATGAGTTTTGTAATGATTTAGACATATATATGGTTTCAAAATAATAATTTGATGGAAGGAATAGGGTTCCAAATTAAATCATCTAAAATAATTAAAAGTTATAAGGGGAATAACATTACATAATATGGAATTATTAAATCTATTTTAAATACTATGTATTATATTCCTTTTAAAGAAAATAATTTTCATGTCCTTGTACATTCAATTGAGTAGGATATTCCAAACCATGGTGCACTGGGACTATATTGTTTCAGGATGGAAAGAAATGATGCAACCTAAATAGTTAGGTGCCTCATTTTTTGTATTTCCATTATCTTAAATTTATATAATAAACCCTAAAAGTTATGATACCAAAAAAATGTTATTGAGTTTATCCATATGTTGGATTAGATAAATAGTTTTTTCCAAACCATACCAGAGCCATATATGATATTATTGGAGGGATTTACTACCTAAATTAATCAGTGGTGAGTGGAACACAAAATTGGACTCATTTCCTCGTGAAATATATTTCTTTTGTCATAAATGTATATGATAAATTGAAATCATGAAATCATTTTAGTGTGAACACGTTTCATAAAATTATTTATTAAATTATTACAAAACAATATACTTATATAATGAATTATTTTGTAATAGATTAATAAAATCATCATCATGTAATTTTACATTTAGATCAATCTTTAAAAAAGTGGGTCTAGATGTATGAAATTATTTGGACTTGTATAACAATATAAAAAATATTATGTTAAAGAGTATAATTGAATGGATATAAAGAAAGATGAATTAGTTGGTTGTAGTTTTCTGACAATATATAAGTATAAAAGAAAATCCAATATGATTTAATGTTTGGTAGAGATGAAGATAACAATTAAGATTTAGAAGATGATTCCCGAAGATGGATGGGAAAGGGAAACGATGTCGCTACTGTTATAAATGAATTTAAAATGAGATGTAGATAATGTTAATTCTGGGGACTCTAAAATAAATATATTTGTTATTAAAATATTTTTATGTGATGATATCTAATATAATCTTTATTTAATTATTTCGTCCATAGCTACTAAGTACACTGCTGATAATAGTTTCAATTGAGTTTAGTAGCTGTCTATGGTTGATGAAGAATAGAGATACTAGAGTGTAATTATAACTTGATATAGGATTGAAAATCTATCCATGATTTAGAAATTTTTATGGATTCTTTTGTATATGTAATTTATCTCTTGAATTTTTAATGTAAAAAGGATGGATTTGAAGTTTCAATTTTCGATGAATTGACATTTAATAGAAACACTCAAAGCTAATAGATCATATCCAACAAGGCTATGGAAATATAGAAGAAGAACATTGGGAATATTAGGATGTTTTACAGAATTTTTAGATGTGTTTTTAGATTTAATAAAGTTGATTTGATATTCCATAAGGACAACACAATATGTTCTTAGTCAATTTATAAAATATTTGTAATTATGAAATGTTGGTTGAAAATTCGATAAAGGAAATGTTGTTTAGGTCTTTTCCTCGGACTAAAAAAATTCCCATTTGTTTAAATAAATATTTATATACATATATATATATATTATTTTCTCATATGATAATCTATTTTTTATTTTATTTCATAATAAAACATGGAAGATTCATTACATGTGTACGTTTTTCATCATAGGAACAGATTTGGAAAATCCCCTTGACTTTTCACTAAATTGAATCATTTTGTATATGGTACCTATAATATTTTCAAAATAAAGTGTAAATGTATTTGGGTTTATAATCTTATAAAAGGAATAGGGCTTATAAAATCTTACACATGTGTCACTTTGTGAGAAAATTCACAATGGAAAACATCCTATAAATATATGAGAATCACGCTATAATTTATAAGTTTTTTTATAGTGAAAATTGTTTTAGTTAGAAAAAAATATATTACATTCACAAATTACTAGGGTATTTTGGAAGATAATCCTAGTGGATATGAATCTACTAATCAACATATCAAACATAAAAATTATCTAAGTGATTTGGATTATAGATGAGTAATATGAAGATGATATTTAAATAATAGAGGATAATATCATGTCATGAAGAATTCAGAATATGCGATAATAATAAAAGTTTATTTTTTGAACTAATATATATCTATGTCATGGAGAAGAAGATCTCATCATTTAGCTGTCTGAGGATAAACAATTATCAAATGATTATTTTTTATTTTGAAAGGAAATCATTCCATGAGTACAGTTTCATGTCGTTGTGAGTTTTGGAATAAGATTCATGAGTTATTACCACTTTGTGATATAATATATTTTTCCATTATGATTGTTGTAAGTGAACATACATGATAGTTTAGATAGAAAAAAATTATATGGATTTTTTGAAGTTTTTAAAATAGAAATTATTTTTTGTTATTATGATTTCATGCAGATTATGTTCCCTAAAATATTGTGATGAAGATTAATTATGAAAATACAAGATAGTATGGAAGTTTAAAATATTTTTTTGATTAAATCAGTTTCAAATATATTTTAATGAGAATAAAATCTAGTTTATAATTTAATATATTTTTTAATGTGATGTATTACACAATAATAAATAAATTGATATTTCTATATGTAAAATATGGAAAATATATCATTGTGATTTCATATAGCTATAAAGGATTATAAAATATAGGGAAAATGATCTATAAGATTTGATCTAATACATAAATATATGGTAAAATTATTATTGTATAAAATATAGAATTATCTTATAAAATTCATTAGATAACTATATATGCATCAATGAAAGTGAAGAAAAGGAAGCAGAAAAATCCCTATGATATTTCCATATCTTAGAAGGTGATTGAGATGATATATAAGGATAACACTAGTGATGATGTGTCAAAACTCGTAAAGAAGTAAAAAATTATGAACAAATATCTTCCTTGTGATATCGTCATATACTAAGAAGAGGTAGTGAAAAGAAATATGTTCTAGATGAAACACTATAAAATTCATAGGGATGGGAAATATATGAATGTTGAGTTTTGTAGAATAAGGTCATCTTTCTATTAGTTGTGTTAGAATATATAATTTATTAAAAAATTATTCATGAGGAAGAATATCTTAATACATGGATATAGAGACTTTTAGATCATTCTTTATGATCTTTTTTATTTAGTCAAAGGGAGACTTTTTGTGAAACAGTATTATAAGGACCCCACCTTAAAACATTACATAATATTGAATTAAATAAATAATTCACATTATGGATCGTTTTAGGTTTAGAGTTTTAGAGAATTATGAAATAACTATTACATCTCAAAAGATTACAAATTAGACACTTCTACTCAGTTTCCATTTTTTTAACAAGTAAAAACTATTGAAAAAAAGATCCATGCCTAGTTCCATCTTTTAGACAGCATGACTTTTCCATGATCCCATCCTTGACCCTATTCATCTTTAAGCCCTGTGAAAAAACATTTCAAAACTTGGGATGAGCATAAAAAGCTCAGTAAGGGTTATAAAACAAAGAATAAAAACATTAGTTCATCATTACATACATAACATAAGTTCTTCAACATACCTTATGAAATCATAATATTTATGAATAACATATAGAAAACCTAAATCATAAATGTAACTGTTGGCATCCATATCATACTTAAATTGTAGATATCACAGCTACATAGGGAGTTATATTTGGAATACCCATCACATTATATTCCTTAAATATATTAGGAGAAACATTCATATTTACCTTAGTCAAGTTTCCCAATTCATTGGAGAGCTATCTTGGGCTCACCTTCCCAAGGTTTATCACGGAACCACTCGTATACGTAATAATGCCCAATAACCATAACATGTTCATCACACATAAAACAAAACTAAAGGAAAGATAAAATTTCCACATTTCAATCACAATATATCATTTAAATATATTGAGATAAAAAATCCATTATAAAAACCATTTTCAATACCAAAATACGTAAAATGAGTATATGGTATTTATTTTCCTTTTAAAAACATTACAACTTGTTTAGGAAGCCAAAGATCAAATAATACTTGTGGCGGTAGAAAGGTCGTTGTCACCACGTATGTTAAAAGAAACATTCTTTTTCTTTCATTTAGTAAAACACCTCATAGAAAAAGATTCCCTTTGAATGAAATGAAATGTAAAAGGTGTTTATATGGTGTATTAAATAAAATCGTGTATTAAAACAAAATATGCCTCAATGAAAGGAGATTGAGATGAAGTCCCTTAACCCATGTCTGACTTGACCTATTCGATCATTAATCTCCAGAATAATAAATTACAGTTAATTTATAACTACATAAGAATCCTATTTCAAGTTTATTATTTCTTTATATCACTTATTACAGTGTTATAAACATTATGTAATCATTTATGTTAATAAAGATCGTTTTGTCGATATTTGGTACTTGAGTCAAAAATGAACACCTTATAATTACAAGTTGTTCATGTGGTAAAATATTCATTATCATCAGAATGATATTAATAATTTTTATATCATATATATCATATTTATCTAGTATATGTATGTATTTATAATAGTACATAGCATATGTAGATAAGAAATGAAATGCACCGTTCATGAAGACGGTAAGTCGTACGTACGAATGAACACTACTTCCATTTCTATTTCTTATTTTAATATAATTAAAACGTAATTATATATATTAATATTATAATTACAGTATAATATCATATATAATATCGTTAACTCCATCCTTTATACATCCCACATAAGGCATTAACGAGTCACATAACTTTGAGGGGGCGGTAGTCTGCACTTCCTAAAATGAAATTATCGCATTTACCCATTATGTAAACCTTAAAGGTATGATATAAATGAAACATACAGAAACATAAAGTAAAAATAAAAATAATATATATCATATATAAATACAGTTCCACCATAATGGCCACCATGAGAGACGGTAGGAGTTAATTGAACAATCATCGTTTCTTGAGGCGTTAGTTTTCCATCCGCAGAAACATTATGTTATTTACCCATTATATGGAAGTGTATGTAAGTGTAGTTCGAATTCATCTCATAAAAAAATCCTAATATATTTATGTTGTTGGTTCTGTAATAAAAGAAAGTAATAAAAATAGTTTAGAAGCTTTGAGAAGTAAAATAATACAAAAGAACTTAAGAGAAGACGTTACCTTTAAATCGTGTAACTCCCTTTGGTTTGTACCAAAAGGGATTCTTGAAGTGCTTTCTGTATAAGGTAAGGCATCTAGGATGAAGACAGGGTTCTTGGGAGCTTATTGGAGCAGAGGTTGGATGAGCCAAAGGCTTGAGATGTGTGAGAAATTGTTATAAAGTGAGGTCTTTTATAAGGAAGAGGAGGGGCTTTTTTGGAATGTTTCAAAATATTATTTTATTATATAATGGTTTTATGTTTCTAAAGGTCCAAAAAAATATTGAAGTCGATGATAAGGTTTCCCATGTTTGATTTACAATCATAAAATAATAATTGGACATGTTTTGGATGTTGTTTTAATTATTATCTTCTTATTTATTTAAATCATTCATTAATAACGTAAGCACTGCGTCATCATTGTGTCATAAATAATATTATTTATTTCATGTATAAAAATTATAAATTAATTACCATGATATAGGAAATATATTTATATTTCCAATGAATATTTATAGTCAAAATTATTACTTATATAACCCCATGTAAAAATTGGTTTAGTAAAACAATACTTGTTTATGACATTTTTATTTTTACTTTAAATAAAAAGTTATCCATGTTGTTATCTTACCCACGTGGCTCCATGGGGTCCCAAAATTGACCCATGGATTGTCTTGGTAGGTCATAACTCATCCAATGAAGTTAGAACAATTTTTAAGGTAATTTTATATTATTATAACATTATTTTTACCTTACATTACCCTAATTACCTTTAATCGCGGTTAATAAAAGTTAACAAATTTACTATCCACCAAAAATTATTTTCATCCCATTGAACCGCATTTTACTTACTAATGACAACCATGAATGTTGGATTATCGAAATTCAATTCACAGAAATGATAAAATTTTATTTAAACAAAAAATTATGTTTTTTAATACTACTTAGTGGTTTCACTATCATAAAAAATTGAAGGTTTTCAGAAAAATTCCAAAAATTCACCCTAAGATAAATTTGATATTCTGAATTCAAAAATGATGTCTATTTTACCAAATTCAAAATATCAAAGTTTCATTAATTAATTTTATTATTAATTCCCATTTTCAAAACAAAAATCTTCTTTTTAAGAAATAACTATGAAAAGTTTGGTACTTTTCAATGTCCAATTTCAAAGTGAAATAAGTTCCAATCACCAGCATTGGATTAAATGGTAAAAATATAATCTATTTACATTTTAAAATCAATTAAAAAGTTAATATAACCATATAAATAAATTATATTAAAAAGAATATTTGAATTAAAATACAATAGTTTTCACTATTTATTAAAAAATGAACTTTATCTGAAAAATTCAAAAAAGTTACACAATGTAAATTTTGATGTCCCGATTCGAAAGAAGGATTATATTTGGTCAAATAGAATGTATTAAAGTGACCAAAACTATATTTAATGAGGGTTCCCCATCAAAAGGCGGTAAATTGACCTTTTAGTGAATATTAGAGTATTTATTCTTAAAATCGAATTATTTTCTTATTTTAAGCCTCTAACTTTTATTGGATAAATGTAAAAACATTTAGCAAACATGTATAATCATATTTTAGTTAGTTTTTTTCATTCCCTCCAATACAATGGCTAGGTGTTAACTACCATTTAGAATAATAGTATTATATTGTTAGTGTGCAACGTAAGATTTCAAAGAAACCCGTTGTTGTGAATAGGATACGCTATCAAACATAGAAACCCATTTATAGAAAAATTAACATTTAATTCAAAAATATTAATAAATATAAAATATGTCTTATTAATTATTTACCTGGGATGTTACATCCTTCCCCCCTTTTGGAAATTGCGTCCTCACAATTTTATTTACAAATCAAATCTATTGGGGTATTTGTACGTCATAGCATTTTTAGATTCCCATGATTCCTCTTCAATCAAATGGTTTTTTCAAAAACCTTCACCTAATGAATTACCTTATTCCTCAACACTTGGTCTCTACGGTCAAGAATCTGGACTAGTTTTTCTTCATACGAGATATTCTCTTCCAACTGAACTACCTCTTGACATAAAACATAAGATGGATCTGGAATATACTTTCTCAACATTGAAACATGAAAAAAATTGTGTACCTGAGATAAACATGGAACTAAATCCACTCTATACACAACTGATCCAACTTTGTCTAGGATCTCATAAGGTCTAATTAACCTCCAACACAACTTTCTATTCCTACCAAAACGCATCACACATTTTCATAGAGAAACTTTGATAAAAACATGATCACCTACCTCAAAAGAAAGATCCTTCCTCCGGTTATCCACATAACTTTTTTTCCAACTTCGAGCTGCACTCAAGTGCTTCTGAATCAACTGAACTGTCGATGTTATGTCTTCCACAAATTCAGGTCCCATTAGCTTCCTTTCCCCTACTTCATCCCAAAAAGCTAGAGTTCGACACCGCTTTCCATATAATGCCTCAAATAGAGCCATATGTATACTTGAATGAAGACTATTATTATAAGAAAATTCAACCCAAGAAATTTGTTGGTCGCAACTTACTAGATAATCCATCGAGAAAGCACATAACATATCCTCTAAGGTATTAACTGTTCGTTCTAACTTCCCATATGATTGAGGATAAAAATTTGTACTAAAATTTAATTCAGTACCCAATGACTTCTGAAGGCCTTTCCTAAAGTTAGAAGTAAACCTAGGATCCCGGTCAGATACAATGGATAAGGGAACTCCATGAAACCTGACTATATATTTAACATACAACTGAGCAATTTGATCTAGAGTAAAAGTGTCTTGAATAGAAAGGAAATGAGCAGATTTAGTCAATCGGTCAACTATAACCCAGATTTCTTTATTACCTAGTGATGTCTTCAGTAATACCACAATTAATTCTATGGATATATTTTCCCATTTCCACTCTGAAACCGATAAAAAATGAAGCATCCCTTTCTATAACATCCGCTCTGCATTAATCTGTAGAAAAGTAAAACACTTCACATTAAAGTCAAAAATATCTCTTTTCATTCCATACCACCAGTAATACTCCCTAAGATCTCTATACATCTTAGTACTATCAGGATGAACTAAAAATGGGGAACTATTAGCTTCACATAAAAACTCATTCTTCAAATGTGAATCTCAAGGCACACATAATCTCTTCCCAAACCTCAAAACACAATCATTATCAATGTTAAAATCTGGAAACATACCATTCTGAACCAACTCTATCTTTTTCTACAACTCACCATCTTCCTTTTGTTCTTTCTTAATTATTTTTGATAGAGATGATCTCACTGACACCTAAAACAAAATGGGAGAACTTACTACACCAAAAACTTCTATAAAAAAGTTCATCAAATCAAAAACCAAAGGATCTCATTCCAAACGTAGAATGTTTAATGAAGAATTACTTTTTCGACTCATAGAATCAGCCTTTTTTTCCTTTTCACGGATGTTAAAGGATCATGCAATCATAATCCTTGATTAATTACAACCATATCTTCTATCTAATGTTTAATTATTTCTGAGTGAATATATACTTTAAACTTTTTTGGTCAGTATATATTTCAGATTTTACTCCATAAAGATGATGCCTCCAAATTTTTAAATCAAAAACAACAGTATCTAGTTCGAAATCATGTGTAGGGTAATTTAACTCATAAGGTTTCAAATGACGTGAAGCATAAGAAATTACCCGATCCTTCTGCATAGGGACACAGCCAAGCCCTTTCAACAAAGCATCAATGTAGATAACAAATTCACCATCTATGGAAGCCAGTTCCAAAACTAAAGCACTCACCAATATTCTTTTCAATTAATGAAAACAATCAGCACATTCTTTTGTCTAATTGAACTTAACACCTTTTTGAGTAAATTTAGTCATTGGAATAGATAACTGTGAAAACTTCTCAAAAACTCTCTGTTAATAACCTACCAAACCAAGAAAACTAAGGATATCAGTTATTTTTGTGGGTCTTGGCCATTCTTCAACAACTTTTGTTTTAGTAGGATCAACAGTTATTCCATTTTCTGAAATAATGTGACTAAGGAATGAAATTTTTTGTAACCATAACTCACACTTGCTGAATTTTCCATACAGTTTCTTTTCTTTTAAAGATTCTAAGAAAACTCTTAAATGACTTTCATGTTCCTCTTTACTTATGGAAAAAACCAAAATATCATAGATGAACACAACCACAAACTTATCAAATAACTCATGGAAAATTCTATTCATAAGATCTATGAATATAGCTGGTGCATTGGTTAACCCAAAAGGATTAACTACAAATTCATAATGGCTATATCTAGTACGAAACGCGGTCTTTAGAATGTCTTCTTCTTTTACCTAAAACTGATGGTACCTTGACCTCAAGTCAATTTTCGAAAAATACTGAGCTCCCTCGAGCTGATCAAACAAATCATTGATATGAGGCAAAGGATTCTTGTTCTTAACAATGATGTTATTCAATACTCTATAATCAATGAAACGTCTCATTGAACCATCATTCTTTTTAACAAACAAGATAGGATAACCCCATAGTGATGTGCTAGGTCGAATGATACCTTTATCTAATAAATCCTGCAATTGCTTCTTTAAATCTAAAAGTTCAATTTAAGCTATTCGATAAGGGGGTTTTGAAATTAGCTTAGCATCAGGAACTAAGTCAATAGTAAATTCAACTTCTTGATCAAGTAGAATACCTGGAAACTCATTAGGAAAAACATCAAGGTACTCATTTACCACTGGCACATCATTAATCTGAATAGTTCCTTTTTTTTAACAATATGTGCAAGGTAATATCCATTTCCATCTTTTACTAGTTTCTCAGCTTCTTGATATGTTATTAAAATAAAGGGTTCATTCTTGTACACAAACTGAAAATCTTTCTGAAAAGAAACCTCTTTAGCTCTGTAGTAAATCTTATCATGATAAACAGAAATCCAATCCATACCTAGAATAACATCAAACTCTACTAGAGGCAAAACAATAAGGTTTTCAGGTAGATTTTTTCTGCACACAATGACAGGAAGGTTCTTATGTTTTCTTTTTGTCTCAACATTTATGTCGGGTGTTTTTACCATAAGTTCCATATTCATATCATGAGATGTAATTCCCAATTTACTAGAAAAATTCTCAAAAATGAATGTGTGTTTAAACCCTAAATCAAACAACATATTGGAATAATCTGAATAAACAAATAGTGTACTTGATACTACTTTATTTGATGGCCAAACATCTGCTGAAGTAGTTGCAAAGGATTTCACCACCCCTTTCTACTTGTATTCTGGTTACTTTCCCTCACCTGAGTTCTTCATCATACACTCATTTCCATAATGACCCATTTCATTTCACTTAAAACATATTACTGATTGTAAATTAAATTTTGTCTTACCATTACCCTGATCTTTTTCAATGAAATTATGAGCCTTATTCCCCATTTTACTGCATCGGTAGCACTTACCAGAATTCAAAATAAATTCCCCATCATCCTTTTTACCACAATGTTCAGAAAATGTAAACTTATGTTTCTTACCATCAGGCTTTTTTGAATATTTATTCCCTTTCGCCTGCCACCTTGACCTCTTATTTTCATTGTTTGTCAAAGAACACTTAATCATCAGCAAACTCCATTTCCACCTTCTCCGCACATCGAACAAGTTTTTTCATAACTTTTGAACTCACCAGAAGCTAAATCCCTTCGATACTTTGGCTTTAATACTGAGTAAAAATGGCTGATTTTACTATCAGGTTCTCGTATGAAATTTGGGGGCATACCTTGACAGTTGAGTAAAAATTTCTTCATAAGAAGCTACTGAGTCATCCCCCTTCCTCAATTCCAAGAATTGTTTTTCCATCCTTAGATGAATCACTTTAAGAAAATATTTCTCAAGAAACATACCTTTGAATTCATCCCAATCATGAGCATAAATCTCCTCACTATCTCAAATATTTTTCACAATCACCACCATTGATCAACTTCCCCTTAAAAATGGTAAATAGCGAGACAAACCTTTTGATGTTCTAAAGACCCCATATCATTGAAAATCGTATCATGTGCTTTAATCCACCCATCTACTAGAATAGGGTCATATTATTCTCTGAATGGTGGGGGATGTTGCCTCATGAAATGCTCCACTACTGACATGTTCATCTACATTTGATCTGGTTGATCTCATGCATTGATACCACCACCATTTAGAGCCTGATTCAACTATGTCATCACTGCAACAAACTGCTCAGTTCTAATTCCAACCATCTCAAGAAGCTGGTTTGGAAGGTTGTCTTCCTCCTGATGTCGTCCCATCATAGCTACCCTATTTCCTCTCCAGAAAACCATTCTGAACAGAAAAATATATTAGGGGAAGCAATATGGTAATCTGTAAATTCTATATCATTTCAATATTAACATAAAATAATTTATGGATATTAATTTAACAATACCCTAACTCCTAAATATGTCTAAACCGACCCTTGATACAAACTATAAGGATCCGAACTTAAAACATTACATAATATTGAATTAAATGAATAATTTACAATGAGGATCTTTTTAGGTTTAGAGTTTTAGAGAATTATGACATAACTATTACATCTCAAATGATTACAAAGTAGATAGTTCTACTATGTTTTTATTTTTTTACAAAATAAAAACTCTTGAAAAAAAGAGTCATTTCTAGTTCCATGTTTTAGATAGCATGACTTTTCCATGATCCCATCCTTTACCCTATTCATCTTCAAGTTCTGTGAAAAAACATTTCAAAGCATGGGATGAGCATAAAAAGCTCAGTAAGGGTTATAAAAAAATAATGAAAATATTAGTTCATCATTACATACATAACATAACCTCTTTAACATACCTAATTAAATCATAAGATTTATGAATAACACATAGAAAACATAAATCATAAAGGTAACTTGTGGCATCCATATCATACTTACATTGTAGCTATCACAGCTATGTAGAGAGTTACATTTAGAATACCCATCACAGTATATTCCCTAAATATCTTAAGAGAAACATTCACGTTTACCTATGTCACATTACCCAATGCATTGTAGAGCTATCTCGGCTCACCCACCCTAGGTTTATCACGGAACCACCCATATACGTAACAATTCCCAAGAACCATAACATGTTCATAACACATAAAAAAACATAAAGGAAAGATAACATTTCCACATTTCAATCACAATATATCATTTAAATATATTGACATAAAAAATCCTTTATCCAAACCATTTTCAATACCAAAATACGTAAAATATTATATGGTATTTATTTTCCTTTTAAAAACATTATGAATCATTAAGAAAGCCAAATATCAAATAATACTCACGGTGGAAGAAAGGTCATTGTCACCGCCTATGTTAAAAGAAACATTCTTTTTTGTTTCTTAGTAAAACACCTCGTAGAAGAATACTCCCTTTGAATGAAATGAAATTTCAAGGGTGTTTATGCAGTGTATAAAAGAAAATCATGTATTAAAACAAAATATGCCTCAATGAAAGGAGATTGAGATGAAGTCCCTTACCTCGTGTCTCAATTGACACGTTTGTTCTTTAATCTCATGAATAATAAATTAAAGTTAATTTGTAATTTATTAATAATCCTATTTCAAGTTTATTATTCATTTTATATCACTTATTACCATGTTATAAACATTATGTAATCATTTAAGTTAATAATGGTCATTTTTTCGATATTTGGTACTTGAGTCAAAAATGAACACCTTATAATTACAAGTTGTTCATAAGGTCAAATATCCATTATCATTAGAATTATATTAATGATTTAGATATCATATATATTGTAATGTCCTGGTTCTGGGATGATACAAAGTTGTATCAGAGGAGTTTTCTTTTCTTTTACTTACTATTTGGAGCCATAGTCAGGGATGGGATGGAACGGTAGTTGGTAATAAGCTGTGCCCGGGCGTAGCTAACCCGTGTACAGGGAAAAGCCAATTTACCTCATATTTCAATTTTACCGATTTTTCAATTTATAGTTGATATGATTTCACCATTGGGTGATGCACTTCTAATTGTGCGGTTTATATTTTATGCTCGGGTTCTATTTAGTTGCAACCCGATGAGATGAGGGTATGCCATCTCATGCATCATTTAGGAACATGCTAGAAATCAAATGTCATGCATAGTTCCATGCCATTTAGGTGAATTAGAAATTGCATGTTGTTGTGATAGTTGTTGTGCAAGAAAAGAATGTTGTTGTGATAGCTGTTTTAATAAATACCTTCTATGTGATAGGGTATTTTTTATGATCTGGTTTATAGAATGAACACCAAGCTTTGGTTTTTGGGGAGTATGGGCCCACATTGACCGAAATGTTGTGGATAATTGACTATTTATTATGTTATAACACAGATAAACTATCAAACATTGATTCATGGGGAGTGTGGGCCCTCAAGGGTCGGAATTTCGCACTTAGGTGTTGTTTTCCAGTCTTTTCTGGGTTTCGGGGAAGTTTTTAAGGCATACTGTCAGAAAAACCAGTATACACGCCATGTAGTACTTTAGACACGACGTGTATGTTCTTCTGTTTGGGAAGAAAAATAAAATTTTTGAGTACACACCGTGTAGTCTCTTCCCGTGTCACAAACCATGTGGGCGGCGACACAGGGAAGGGGAAGAGCTTGGAGAGAACATGTCGTGTAGCGTCAGTACAAGCTGTGTTAGTGTGACCTGGGGACCCGGCCGTGTAACTGACAACATGGGTCGGGGTAATCCTTTCATGTACACGCCGTGTGTATATAGAACACGCCGTGTAGGTTGAGATGTGTATCTGGCCGTGTAACTAACAACACGGTTCGGCGGAGCTCGTCTAGTACACGACGTGTACCTGTGGGACATGTCGTGTAGTCTTGTCCGAAGACAGACCGTGTGAAGTTAGCCAAGTGGCTGGGAAACGGGGTGGTGTACACGCCATGTGCGGGTGTAACACCCCGTGTAGAGTCAAGCCGAGTAGTCGGCCGTGTCACAAACGACAAGGGCAGTTGGAAAAATTACACCACACACACCGTGTAGTTATTATACACGCTGTGTAGTTTTTTTCAACGGGAGCCGTGTGGCTTAGCCATGTCGAAGGACCTGGGAAGAGGAAGAGAAGTCAAGTACACGTCGTGTAGTCATTGTACACACCATGTAGTCTTGTTTTGAAAATCTTGAAATGCCTTGTTCCTCTTGTTCCTTTCATGGTTCTTTCGCTTTCAGTCATTGATAAATCTGGAATCTAAAGCGTGTTTTTGACCTTGTAGTGTCAGGCCGCCTAGAAAACCACGCGTTTTTCTCCAGGAGAGTAGAAACGAGTATACTCCAAAGATGGTGGGCCATGGGCTACCAGTGGATCCTCCAGTAGAGCCAGATGCGGTGCCAACCATTATACCAGACACAAGAACAGAGGCGTAGTTTCGTGAAGGCTTTATGCGGTTCATAAAAACCATTCAGGGAGCACCGCAGGCTGCCACATCTATGTTTGAATTTACTCGTATCTTCTAGAAGAAACATCCGACGACATTTTCAGGGGATGGCGGACCACAGGTTGTGGAGTCTTGTCTATGATTGATGTATACTATTTTAGAGAATCTTGAGACACCTCCAGTTCGGAGGGTCAAGATCGCGATGTATAAGCTGCGTGATTCCGCCAAGAGGTGGTGGGATGTTACCACCCAGTCCGAGCATCCCAGAGACATGGCGTGGGAAGATTTTCAGGCAGTCTCCTATGACTTCTTCTTTCCCAAGACACTGAGGATAGATAGAGCTCGAGAGTTCATGAATCTGCATTAGGGCGCTATGTCGGTGATGGACTACTCTTCTCACTTTACCGAGCTACAGCATTTTGCACCGGTTTTGGTGGGCGATGAGACGCTGAGAGCCAGACGCTTCAAGGATGTTTTTCGTTATTACATCTGAGCGCTAGTAAATGTTTTCAGGTTTCCTAATGTACATGCTATCGTAAACTAGGCGCTGATTATTGAGAGGAACCTACGGGAATCTAGTGGTGTGGGTCAGGGCGGTTCAGCACCAGTTACTGGTACTATATCTGCTGGCAAGAAGAAGAGACAGATGGACTTCTCTCAGGGTGGAAGTACCAGTCAGAAAAATTCTTCAGGTGGCCAGGTCATCTGCTACCAGTATGGTAGAGAGGGACACAAGATTCCACAGTGTCCATGAGACCCAGTGGAGTGCCGAGTTTGCGGCAGGATTGGTCATCTACAGCACTTTTGTAGTGTGTTTCCACCAATGGCTACTGAGATGGGTTCTATGCAGACTCTGTGTGCGGGATCCGGACCAGTAGCTTCTTACCAGTCAGGGAACTGGAATATGTTAGGGTGTGCAGGAAGGGATGGTGTTCGTGGACATGGTAGCTAGACACCAGGATTTTAGAGGCAACAGGGCAGGACAGCTCAGGGTAGTCAAGCTGTGTCACAGGGCCGCGACACTGGGCAAGCATATGCAGTGCAACAGACCCAACATGAGTAGGATCCCGGACCATCTACAGTCAGATGTACTATTCTTGTAGCTTCTGTATTATCTTTAGTACTTTTTGATACGGGTGCTACACATAGTTTCATATCTATACCCGTTGTGGAGATCCTTGGGCTCTGTGTTTCCACTTCTTCTGATATCATGACGCTAGACACTCCGTTGGGGACTAGAACGGCTAGTGTGCGTCAGTTCAAGGAGTGCCCCCTTAAGGTTGGTGGGTGTCACTTCCTTTGGTAACTCTATGTCTTAGAGATGAAAGCTTATGAAGTCATTCTCGGGATGGACTTGTTGGTCCCATTTCAAGCCTTTGTAGACTTCTATCGTCGCAGGGTGCGTTTCACGTCATCAGAGGGCGGAGAGTTTCTATACAAAGGCGAGTGGTATGTTCAAGCGAGTCGAGCTGGACCAGAGCATCGTGGGTGAGGTGGAGTCAGAGCCTAGATTTCAATCTTATATCTAAATGACCAGGGGACTTGTAAGATGTATTTCCCTCCAGTGGTTGATCATTTCACAGATGTCTTCCCGGATGACTTTTCAAGTCTTCCTCCAAAGTGTGTGGTGGGTTTCTCTATTGAGCTTGTTCCAGGGGCAGCACCAGTTTTCATTCCTCCTTATAGGATGTCTACACCAGAGTTGAATGAGCTCAAGATGCAGTTAGAGGAGTTACATGCAAAGGGTTTTATTCGACCCAATACTTCTTCGTGGGGTTCGCCAGTCCTTTTTGCGAAGAAGGCAGACGGTACCCTTAGACTCTGTGTGGATTATCAGAAGCTGAACCAGTTGACTATTAAGAACCAATATCCCTTGCCGAGTATTGATTATCTTTTTGATAAACTTTGGAGAAGATATGGTCTGTACGAGTACTTGGTTATTCCATTCGGACTCATGAATGCGCTAGCAGTTTTCATGGATATGATGAATCGTGTGTTCCATCCATATCTGGACTCCTTCATGGTTGTATTTGTGGATGACATCTTGGTGTACTCTTACACTCGACATGACCATTACACCCATCTTGAGATCGTATTGAGTACACTGAGAGAGCATCGGCAATATTCTAAGCTCTCTAAGTGCCACTATTGGATGGACCTGATTCACTTCCTGGGTCATATCATCTCAGAGGCAAGAGTTTCAGTAGACCCAGAGATGGTGAGAGTAGTAGTTTCCTGGGAGAAGCCTAAGAACGTGTTTGAGATATGGAGTTTATTAGGGCTGGTTGGTTACTACAGACGTTTCATTCAGGACTTTTCCCGCTTAGCGGCACCATTGACATGTCTGACTAAGAAGGGTGTGAAGTTCGTTTGGTCAGAGACTTGTGAGACAGCCTTTCAGGATCTGAAAGGAAGGTTGACATTAGCACTGATCTGATACTCCTAGAGCAGGGGAAGAGCTATACATTTTACTGTGATGCATCAGGTATTGGGCTAGGAGCAGTGTTGATGTAGGGAGATTGAGTCATTGCGTACGGGTCTCAGCAGTTGAGGCCACATGAGAAAAATTACCCGACGCATGATCTCGAGTTGGCTGCAGTTGTGCATGCGTTGCGCTGTTGGAGACATTATCTGTTGGGAGAACGTTTTTTGGTTTTCACTGACCGCAAAATTCTCAAGTATATCTTTAATCAGCATGAATTTAATCTGAGACAACGAAGGTGGGTTGAATACCTTCAGTCATTCGATTTCGAGCTTGCCTATACACCTGGTAAAGGTAATGCAGTAGCTGATGCACTGAGTAAGAATACTCAGATCCAGGCAGTGCAGGAGGCCAGTGATGAGTGGAAACTCATGGCCTTGTTCTCTGAGATTAATTTGGAGGTGCTCGACAGTCAGGGACAGACTTATCTTTCCTCTTTAGCTGTGACTTCTACCCTCCTAGATAGAGTGAGGATGAGACAACTATCTGATTCTAAAGTCCTAGTTTTACGGGAGTCGATGGCAAGTGAGGACCCTCCTCCTGAGTGGAAGATAGGCGATGATGAGGTATTGTGTTTTCATGGACGAGTGTGGGTTCCATGGGATATACGCGAGGAGCTGAAGGAGGAGTTTCATGCTTCATCTTGGGCAGTTCATCCTGGGGTTACCAAGATGTACTGTGACTTAAGACATCAGTACTGGTGGCCGGGTATGAAGAGAGATGTAGCTGGTTTTGTTTTGAGGTGTTCCACCTATCAGCAGGTGAAGGCAGAACATCAAAGGCCAGCTGGACTGTTACAGCAGTTACCCATTCCGAAGTGGAAATGAAAAGATGTCACGATAGACTTTGTGACTGGTTTATCGAGGTCACCTCGAGGCAATGATGTTGTGTGAGTTTTTGTGGATAGACTCACGAAGGTGGCTCACTTTTTTTCAATCAAGGAGACCTTTGGTGTTGACGAGATCAGAAGGTTGTATATCCAAGAGATCATATGTCTTCATAGGGTCCCTCTTTCTATCATTTCAGATAGGGATGCCCATTTTACATCTCGTTTCTGGAAGAGTTTTCAGAGGGCACTGGGTACACAGGTGCTTCTGGGCACAGCTTACCACCCTCAGACTGATGGTCAGTCAGAGTGTACGATATAGGTGCTAGAGGACATGTTGTGTACATGTGTCCTAGACTTTGGGGGCTCTTGGGAGAAGCATATACCCCTATTCGAGTTTTCCTATAACAATCGTTTTCAAGTGACTATTGATATGGAACCATATGAGGCTTTATGTGGTAGGCCATGCCGATCACCTTTGTGCTGGTCAGAGGTAGGTGAGGCAGCTTTGCGGGGACCACATCTTGTGCAGGAGACTTCTGAGCAGGTCCGGTTGATTCAGCAGTGGATGGATACCACACAGTCTTGTCAGAAATCATATGCTGATTGCTGCAGATGACCTTTGGAGTTCATGGTCGGGGATTAGGTTTTCTTGTGTGTTTCGCCAAGGCTAGGACACTAGTGGATCATGAGACAGGGTAAACTTTCACCGAGGTATGTGGGGACATTTGAGATTCTGGAAATAGTCAGGCCGGTTTCTTATCTGTTATAGTTACCTCAGAGGTACCGGGCCACGCACGATGTCTTCCATGTATCTCATTTGCGCCGCTATCATTCGGACCCGTCTCACATCCTTCAGCCTGACGAGTTTGATCTTCAGGTAGATGCGTCCTTCGAGGAGCACCCAGTTCGTATCGTAGATAGGAGCATGAAGGTTCTCCGAGGTCGGTCAGTTCCTCTCGTACGGGTGCTGTGGCAGCAAGGCTGAGTGCAGGACAAAACCTGGGAGCGGGAGGCCGGCGTACATGCTCAGTGGCCAGAGTTATTCTTAGATTTATCTTTTCCACCCTTAGAAGGGCACTTTGGGGATAAATTGCTTTAAGGGGGGAAGTTTGTAAGAACCCGGTTCTTAATTTTGAGGTACGAGTTTCTTATTTTCTTTTTTTCATTAAGTGTTTTTGAGAAAATATGGAAAATGGGGAAAAATCCCAAATTTTGGAAAGTACATGTTGTGTACTTTGTCCACATGCCGTGACCTTTTGGCCGTGTGGGTTAAGTACACAGGGCATGTGGCCATGTCCTCGATGAAGGTTGTAGAAACCAACTACACTCCATGTAGTGGTACTTTACACGTCGTGTATTCAGTCGGCAAGACATACAGTAAGGCGATGGAGCAGCCGCCAGCCGGGCGATAGTACACGCCGTGTACTCAGGAGTACATGTCGTGTACTCATGTCGATGGATGAACAGTTTGATGGTGCCACCAGAGGAACAGTTAAATGATGAAAGTACATGGAATGTACTTGGAATTACACGCCATGTACTTTGTTTTTTTCTCTTAAAATGGGCAGTAGCCTCCCCTTTTCACAGGGAAGGCTTAGAATGGGAAGAGGGAGCTCGGGAGAGGAGGCTGAAGCTATGAAGATCTGCTGAGTGCACGTCTAGAATCTGTTTCCGCCTCGGATGATCTCGTTGGAACCCCGTGGGTGAGCCCTTTCTCATCCGTAAGCATTTCTTGCCAATTCATCCTCTAACGGGAGTTATCTACATTTAAATGGAGTTTATTCTACTTCAAATCTACGTCGTTCTTGGGTGTTTCTAGAATCGACGTTCACGTATAGTGCTCATTGGCATATAAGGTAGGTGTCTTGGTGTTAGTTTTTCCAACTGTTGTGCGTTTTGTGTATTTTAGTGCCACGAAACCATGTTGGGGTGTCGTGTGGCTGAGTTCGTGGCTATTTTAAAGACCTATAATTGAATAGGTAATTAATTGTGATATTAAAATGTTGTTTGGGATTGCTGCTTGGATCCAGGACCACCCTGGGGTGTGTTCCTCTGTTTAGCCATTTGGCCAGGATACCCAAGGGTATGCCTTGTTTATTTTATGCCTTTAATGAAATGATTGAAGAATTGCCTTGAGAGGAATTGCTTGTTTTACTGCTTGTTTACATGTTGGGCTTGTCCTGGTTACATGTTTAGCCTGAAGGCGGTGTTGTGATTAGCCTGTGGGCGTTGTACTGCTTAGCCAATGGGAAGCTTCTTCTGTGCTTGTGGGAAGCTGATTTTGTGCCTGTGGGCAACACTACTTACGCCTGTGGGCAATATCCGTGTGCCTGTGGGAAAATTATTGTGTTTGGATTTCACTTTACCTGAGGGTTGGAGTAGTACGTGTCTAAGGACATACGCTATTTATTTAGAATAATCACTGTGGTGGTATTTTAAATTAAATAATTAAATGGATATTAAAATGGAAATATAACTGGTTTAGTTAGTTACTTTCAGTATTGCTTACTTTATTGCATTTAATTACTACACAATGTTGTTTCATGCTTTCACATAGTTGGGCACGGGCCTTTAGTGGGTGCCTACTGGGAATTTATTTCTCACACCATGTTTGGGTCACGCTTTTCAGCCCAAACAGATTACGTTTCTACAGGTGTAGATAAGGGAAAGGGTCCCTATACAGGTACTTGATTGATGCTGGGGTGTAGGAGAGCATGGGACTGGTCTTAGGCTCATGATGTCTTGGGTTGTTCTATTTTTCTTTTCTGTACGTGTACTTTAGTTGTATTATATTGATCATATAACATGTTCTGGCTGTTTTCTTGGAATTGTGACATGTTTCATCATATCTATATATCTGGTTTGTTTTATCTACTGCAGTTGTTTCATTCAGTTGTGTATGCTTTACTGCTTCCGTTGTTTCTGTATGTTTATTTTGTATTCCGTTTCTCTACACTTTGACAAATGATGTCATAGTTTCCCTACTATCAGACCTGGGCCTTCACTGCTAGTCGGCAAACTCTGGCGTTTGGGGAAATGCGCTTGAGGTCACATGGAGAACCGGGTTCGGGGCACTCGTTGAGTGGCTCTCGGACCTGGTATGTTACATATATCATATATATTTAGTATATTTCTGTATTTATAAAAGTGCATAACATTTAGAGATAAGAAATGAAATGCACCGTTCATGGAGACGGTAAGCCGTACGTACGCATGAACGCTACATCCATTTCTATGTCTTATTTTAATGTACTTAAAACATAATGATACATAGTTATATTTTAAATATTTTATAATATCATATATAATATCATTAACTCCATCCTTTATACATCCCACATAAGGCATTAACGAGTCATATCACTTTGAGGGGGCGGTAGTCCGCACTTCCTAAAATGAAATTATCTCATTTACCCATTATAAAAACCATAAGGTATGATATAAATGAAAAATACATATGCATAAAGAAAACATAAAAATAATATATATCATATATAAATAAATTTACATCATAATGTCCACCATGACTGGTGGTAGGAGTTAGGTGAACAATCATCGTTTCGTGAGGCGTCAGTTTTCCATCCACAGAAACATTATGTTATTTACCCATTAGATGGAGGTGTGTGTAAGTGTAGTTCAAATCCATCTCATAATAACATCCAATTATATTTATGATACTATTTTTGTTATAAAAGAAAGAAATTTAAAGATTTTATGGGGTTGGAGAAGTAAAATAAATCAAAAGAACTTAAGAGAAGACGTTACCTTTAAATCGGGTAACTCCCTTTTGTTTGTACAAAAATGGTTTCTTGAAGTGCTTTCTGCCTAAGGTAAGGCTTCTATGATGAAGATAGGGATCATGGTAGCTTATTGGAGTAGAGTTTGGAAGACACAAAGTCTTGAGAATTGTGATAAATGGGTAGGAAGTGAGGGCTTTTTATATGGGAGAGGAGGGGCTCTATTGGAAAGTTTGAAAATATTGTTTTATTATATAATGATTTTTGGTTTCTAAAGGACCAAAAAAACATTAAAGTCAATGATAAGGTGTCCCATGTTCGAAATAAAATCATCCAATAAGAATTGGACATGTTTTGGATATTGTTTTAATTCTTATCTTCTTATTTATTTAAATCATTCATTAATGACGTAAACACTGCATCATCATTGTGTCATAAATAATTTTATTTATTTTATGTCTAAAAAATATAAATAATATTACGATGAGGTAGGAGATCCTTTTATATTTCCAATTAATATTTATAGTCTAAATGATAACTTATATAACCCCATTTAAAAATTGTTTTAGTAAAATAATACATGTTTATGACATTTTTATTTTTACTTTAAATAAAAAGTTATTAATGTCATTATCTTACCCAAGTGGCTCCAAGGGGTCCCAAAATTGACCCATGGATTGTCTTGTTCGATCATGACTTATCAAATGAGGTTAAGACAAGTGTCAAGGTAATTTTATATTTTTATATCATTATTTTTACCTTAAATTACCCTAATTACCTTTTATTGCGGTTAATAAAAGTAAAAAAAATACTATTCACCAAAAATTATCTTCATCCCATTGAACCACATTTTACTTACTAATGAAAATAATGAATGTCGGATTTTCAAAATTCAATTCACATAAGCGGTAAAATTTTCTTTAAATGATAAATTCAATTTTTTTAACTACTACATAGTGGTTTCACTATTCATCAAAAATTGAAGGTTTTCAGAAAAATTCAAAAAATTCACCCTAAGATAAATTTGATATTCGGTATTCAAAAATGATGTCTATTTTATCAAATTCAAAAGGTGGAAGTTGAATTAATTAATTTTATGATTAATTCCCGTTGTCAAAACAAAAAGCGTGTTTTTAAAAAATAACTATGAAAATTTTGGTACTAGTTAATGTCCAATTTAAAAGTGAAATTAATTAAAATGGCCAACATTGGATTAAATGGTAAAAATATAATCTATTTATACTTTAAAAATAATTAAAAAGTTAATCTAACCATATAAATAAATTAGATTAAAAACCAGATTTGAATTAAAATACAATAGTTTACACTATTCATTAAAAATGAACTTTATCTGAAAAATGCCAAAATTTTACACAAATTAAATTTTGATATCCCGATTCTAAAGAAGGCTTATTTTTTATCAAATAGAATGTATGAAAGTGATGAAAACAATATTTAATGATGGTTTTCCATCAAAAGGCGGTAAATCGACCTTCTGTGAATATTAGAGTATTTATGCTTAAAATCAAATTATTTTCTTATTTTAAGCCTCTAAATTTTATTGGATAAATGTAAAAACATTTAGAAAACATGTATAATCATATTTTAGTTAGTTCTGTTCATTCCCGCCAATACAACGGCATGGAGTTAACTACCATTTAAAATAATAACATTATATTGTTATTGTGCAACATATGATTTCAAAGAAACCCATTGTTGCCTATCGATTACGCTATTGGACATAGAAACCCCTTTAAAGTAAAATTAATATTTAATTCACTAATATTAATAAATATGAATTTTTTTTACCTAGGATGTTACATGTATAATCTAGTATAAAAAACAATTAATATACTATAAACGTATGGTTTTTAGAGTAATGAATCTTATTACGTAATGTAAGGGATTTTAAAATATATCTATTTGTAATGAATTGCATAATATAGTAGATACCCACATCTTAGACTCCATCTGAAAAAAATAGAAACTAGGTACCAACATTGGGAACGAACCATGGAAAACTATTATGTGTATTTATTTCTTACATTATGTGATTCATATTGTGTTAATATAGTGAGGGAAATAATGAACATATATATATATATATATTAGTTTAAATTATATAATAGATTTTAGAAAAATTAAGAGGGAATATTTTTTTAGGGTGAAAAATAATTTGGTAAAACAAGTCACCCTGATCCTCCATACTCAGGTGACCAAACAATCTCATAGGGCACATCATAAAAAGTAAAGAAAACTTATGTATTAGGTGAAACACCTTCTTGTGTAACCCAAATTTTTAAGTAAATAAAAAATTTAATATAGATTCTTTTGATAATCATAAAAGTATATAATTGTGGTTTTAAAGGCATTTTAAGGCTGATAATTTATGTAGCTTTAATCTATAATCATACATTCAAAATAATTGGATATGATAATGACCTAGTGAGACTTGAGGTTCTCGTAAGGGTTTTTATGTCTATGTATCTATTTTTTTCAATCATTTCAAATTTTTATTACAATATGAATAAGTTCAATAAAATTTTAACATATTTTTAAAAGTTCTCATAATGAATGATCATAACATGTGATGTCTAGACTTTTGTGTTGTTTTGATTTTAAACGAGGGTGAAATTTCAAAAAATAAGATGAACAGTTTGTTAAAAAGTCCAATAATGTTTCTTTATAAATCCAACCATGATCATTGAAACTAAAATGGAGTGTTAGGAAGGAAGGACATTGTTTCCATATGATATAATTTTCTAAAATACCTAAATAATATTTGGAAACTCTTTGGATTATTCATGTCAGGTATAATTGTTATAGAAATAGATTCTTCCACATTGAAGGATATATGGTACCAACGGTATAATATACAAGTGTTGTAAATATAAAGAAGTTCATAATAAGAGAAACAGTTTTACTGTGTATTTTAATTTATATTTAAATTAAAAAACGATTAATGAAACATGAATCGACATAAAAGTAAATATTTTAATCTTAAATTGTTCAAAATAACATTTGTTTATAGTTGCCTTGTTTATCGTGAATGATTAGAGAAATTTTTTTATAAGGAGTTTCTATAAAATATTTGAGAAGTTTCATCAAATTTGTAAAAAACTTTATTCATAAGATTCAATAACACATTTTAGAAGAAGATAAGGATAAAGGATTTTTATCTAGGATAAAAGAGTTTATCCACATACTTGTTAAAATGTGATGGATGTGTCCCCACTAAACATCTATTGAATATTATAAATAATAAATTCTTATTTTGTATATATCTCTCCAAGAACATAAAAATTAATATAAGATATAGATGTCAATATTTTATTTGTTAAATATTCACACTAAATAGAAATTAATTTTAATTATATTTATGTATCTTAGTATCACATTCTCAAGAGAATATGGTGTCTTGGAGACTAGTGGGAGCATGTTTGTTCTTTTAGAAGTTTATAGTTAATAAATAAAGGATCATTCTTGTCAAAACAGAATGTGAAGGTCACTTAATAGGGTAATAGATTTTAGGTTTTATTGGTTAATATAAATGTAAAGAGTAGCATTTGGTTTCTATAACAAAGTGAATATTACACTTTATTTTGAGTGATAAATACCAGTATATGAATTTACATATAAAATAACTAATCTATGATCTTTAGTCTTGAAATATATACATATATATATATCTCATTCAATATGTTCATTCCACTATAATGAAAGTCCATGGTTTATAAAAATTGTAAACTCCAATAAAACATGTTGGGAAAATAATGATGAATTAAAAAAATAATAAACAATACATAACAATTTATTTTCCTTTCAAACAACACTACAAATAAATTTAAATATAAAATAATATAATTATATCTTAGAAAATTAAAAAATGATACATGATATTTTTATAGCATAGATAAGTCTCCAAAATAAATGTAAAACCACTAATAACTCGTATAGAAAATATTATAGAATGAAAATTGAAGATTTCAAGACATAGATTCCCAAAATGATACAAATTTAAAAAATAAATAATCCAAACAAAAATATTATTAAATAAAAATATTACTAATATAAAGAATCCTAAAATAATGAAAATAAAATAATAAAGAATGGTAAAACATATTATAATCTTAATTTAACTACACTAGATGATTAAATTGTAAAATTAGATAATCATGTGATGATTTGGTCTAATAATTATTGTATACAATTGAATATAGAAACCATAGGAGATAAAAGATTTTAGAAACTAACATTCCAATTTCACTTGTTCTTTATGTGTAAAATACATCTTTTCATGTGAATGGGGTTTTGATTCTATCCCATGACCATTCTAGTGTCATCGTGCATTCATTCTAATGGGATGATGCGTTTTATTGTATTACTTTTTAATATATGTGATTTATATTATAATTTAAATTTTTAAATAATCTAAAAATAAAAAATGTATTTTATTTTAAAAAAATTCGTTTAACCATTGATACTTGGGCAAATGGTTTATCTAATTTTTTGTTCGATTCTGTTATAGAAATTATGGTAATACAAAGATGTGCCAATAAATTGGTATAAAATCACCAAGTTCGCCATTATTGGGAAAAAGATGAAGGGGATAACCTCTCCTTGAAATTAGATCATTATATATAAATAGAGAACTCATATGTATGATTATGACAATATTATTGTGTTAAAGATCATTGATTATAGAGAACACTAGTCTTATTAGAAATCACATGTTGAGTTTGTTTTTTTTAATTAAAAAACTAATAAATTTACATCCCTTATCATTGTGTATAAAAGGAACTGAAAAAGGAACAAATTCATACCAAATTTTATCATCATTCAAGGAATTTAATCTTTCCCAAATATGAAAACCATGGTTTTCATCCCAAAAGACAAATGAAAATTTAAAAGACACAAATAATCCTAAAAACACAAAATCTCATCCTAAAGAATCTCCATTAGAGTATAAATCACAACATTAGAATAAATCATATTAATGAAATACTACAAATTTAACTTGATAATAATTCTCCCCAACACCTATTTCTTAAAAAATTTCAATGTATAAAAATAGGAAATTCCTTCGTGTTAGGACAACAATTGTATTTTTGGATAGATTCCCAAAGAGGGTGGGTGAATGAGTATTTCATTCAAGGATATTATCAATTATATTTTTCTTAAATTTAATACTTTTATGGAATCATATATGTTAACCCATTTAATTATGAAGGCCATGGGAAACTCGAATAGATTCGAAATATTTTTTTAAAATCATTTTTTCATCATCAGTTGAAGTATTGGGATATGTTGTTTTTTATATTTCTTGGCCTAAAGAAAAGGAAAATTTTATATGACTTTTTTGTTTTTTTATAATACATCATATTTAACTAGGGAATTGAATTATACCTATGTGTGTATGAATTTTTTTATGGGACTTTATAAGACTTATTATTGTAGATTCATATGACTTTATTTCTTAGAGCTAGACAATTATATAGTGTTGGATATTTGATAATACAATGATTAATATTTTAATATTTTTTCCATTTAATTAGAGTCTTACGCATTTTTAATACCTTGATATATATTTCATAAGAAATTTAGTGGTCACCAAAATGATTTATCATTTGGTAAAAATGGTTAACTATATAAGCACCATGTTCTTTTAAGATTTTTATTATATCCATGTGATCCTTTTTATGGTTTCTAGCCATTTATTTTTGTAATAATTTTCCATCTCATATTTTCACAACCTGATCCGACCTGACGGGGTTTGAGCCAAAACTAACCCAATACCACCTCTATAGTCCAAGGGTTAGTGATTGGTGTCAAAAAGAATAACTAATATAGGTTTCCTTTTCCTAATGTAAATGCACAGACACACCTAACCATTTGAATTGAAAATTTTAGGGGAATAAAAGAAAATGATTCAACATCTAGAGTAATAACCATGCATGAGAAACTTTTAAAGAATACAAAGAGTAAGGAAGTGTAAAGAAAAATGTTGAGGGAGATAATACATTCCCAACTAGAATAATTTCATAACTTGAAAAAATTAAAAAAGTGAAAATGCTTAGATATTGCAGCTCTATATCTCCAAGCCCCGAACACCATACATGGTCAAATGCACTGGGTATCCCTATGCTCTTTTGTAATCACCGTTGATCTGTCCGTAGTAAACCTAATACACTACATGTATCATAAAAACCCTTGTAGGGGTGAGTATATGCATATACAGTAGGACACCCTAAATGATGAAGGGTGATGAGTAAGAGACAATATTTTAAATATAAATACATCTTAACCCAAATAAATGATGTAATGATATCCAAGGATATGGATATATATATATATATATGCTGAAAACCAAAGAAGCCCAGATGAGAGAGAAAGGGGAACTCCATCTCAAAACCCATCCTAATAAATTGTTCTAATAGTTATAAAGATCCACAAACAATTCCCATTATATCTCACATCAGTCTATAAAAACATACAATTCATTCCACACCTTGCCACAATGTGACATTGTCATGGTAAATAATCAATAGGTTGACAACCCATGCCCTAGTAAAACAAGATGGTGACACATGGTAGATAGAGGACCGAAACACTGACTCCATAGGAGGGTTCCACACAGTAGATATATAGATAGATGAACTATACCCTATATTGGAAGAAGGGTTCCAATCTGATAGAGGAGGACCCTTGACCTAACACTATAAGGGGGTTCCTCTCAATAGTCAATAGAGGACCCTTTCCTTATCCTAGTAGGAGGGTGTCACACTAATATTAAATAATGGACACATGACCATCCAAACTGGAGCGTTCAACTATATTATTTGAGGATCAATTACCCTCATACAACATGAGGGTGACACTGTGATAAAAGATAGAGGGATGATGCACTACCCATCATGAGGGTTCCAATCTATTGGTCAGTAGAGGACCCATGACATATCCAAGATGGATAGTGCTACTCTAGAAGCCTCTGGGGATCCTACTAGATCACTACCATCATCAAGTATCACTTAAAGAACCATTAAACCCAGAACATATCGTAAAAATATCAAAATCAAATACCATGGCCAAAATCATGTTCTGCATAGAAAAACACATAATATAGGAAACTCATGGGCCAAAATATGAGTACAACCAAAGGATATATGGGAGGTATATGTTTTTGTAAAAGGAAATTAGGGGTACACAACATTTAAGGAGACCCACACGGTATGTGGTACCTCCTCGCAGTATATTCATGTCCATTATAATACACTGATAACTACCCATGCATCACTAAATGTCATATAGGTGGACTATACGACATGCCTTAGCAACATGGGGTCTTTTCTATGCTTCTGGATGTGTCTATGTGATTATAATAATACCCTTGTACAATGGTACACGGCATGTCCTTCGCATGGGGTCCCGACCATTTCCTTCAATTCGTGTCCTCTTGTTATGTCTTTGTCCATGCATGTTCCCATGTACTCCTACATTACACATCAGGACTCCATCACATGGGTCACATGGAATGTGGGGTACCATATGGTGTGTCAAATGTTTCTCACCTAAAACCTGAGCTGCCAAGCTAGGGCCCAACACACTATGTGTTCTTATGAACTACGTGGCATGTAGTCGGGATTTTCAAAGAACTCCATATATATTCACTAATATTAAAGATCCATCAACCCCACCATGGATTATGCCTCCAAGGTACAAAAAAATTAATTGTAGGCCTCAGTTATTCTATTCTGATGATCCAGTGTCAAGAAAAAGGATTCTGATTATCCATGGTGTTTTTTCATATACCTTGTGTTCCTCACGTGCCTCATATGAGATGTATTTATATTTTGAAATCCTAAATCCTCAAAACAATCACCCCTATCCCATTATTAATCCTCATTTATACTTTATTTTTGAAATCATTCATCACACATGAATCCACTGTGATTTCAAGGGTACGATCGGGCTCGATCTCACCCAGCAATGTCAATCCATGTCCCAGTATCCCAATGGTGAATAATGCATAGAATGGGAGTGGGAAAATAAAAAATACAAAGGTGTTACAATTTTTTCCCAAACATTATTGTCCAATGAATAAATATTTGGAATATTTGAGTTGTAAAACATAGAGAAATTAATATATATTTAATAGAGAATTTATAATCGGTACGTTGGTGCATGAAAGGGTCTGAAATTACTCTATATCAATGTAAAATGATGATAATGATAAAAAAAATATAATAAATTGGAGAATAATCCAGAAATTGATGAGTCCAAACACAAATTGGATAGTTCTTCAATTAATAACATGCACTCTAACAAATAAAAGAAGTAGTTTTGTTCACATTGTCTCGACCTTCTAGGATCCAGAAGTTTGGTGTCATCTGTATTTGATTTGTGAATGAGAGGTGGAATTAAATACTCTCAACGATCCTAGTGTTATGTGGGTAACCCAAGAAATATTCTATAATATGGAATATATAGGTTAATTTATGGTTAGATTAGTTAATAATTTAAAAATAATAATTTTTTAATTAAGCCACTGAATGTACCTCCAACAGTAGTTTTATCTGAACACCCTACACCGAGCTATTTTAGGTCCCTACTGGTGTAAACTTCATTTTCCAAATTCAACTGTGGTCATAGATTTTTGATTTAAGAATATTTTTCTAATTTAATAAATATTCATTAAAAAAATGTGTGTATGTGATATAAAATATATTTACTATTTTTATAAAATTAATTTCAGGCACACCAAGCGTCAAAATCGCATGTCGTTTCAGTTCATAGCGCCAAAACTTATTATAAAAAGTTTGAAAAGTATTACAATGAAATAATATTTCCTCTACATTATCAATCATTATTTTTATCCAAAAAAAGAAAAAACATAAAAAAATAATTGAATTCGGATCTTTTTTCTAGTTCTATCATATCCAGGAGTTCTCTTACGTGCTCCCATGTTTCCACAACACTCAAACCAAGGGGATATACTTTCCACACAGGTTAATCTACTATCAATACTAAATCTCCACTAGGTTCTCCAAAAAGGTGGATCTATCCTCGATGTCTATCACTCCCCATTCAATATTGTGTGTGGGGTTAGGTATGAATCTCCTCAACTGTGACACATAAAAGATGTCATCCAACCACTCATATTATGGGGGTATGTTGAGGTGGTAATAAACCTTGAAAAACATTTGTAAGATCTCAAACATCCAGATGAACCATAGGGATAACATTCCTCCTATACTGAATATCCACAATTACCTTTATGGGGAAACTCTTAAGAAAACATGGTCTCCCAGCTCAAACTCCTAGGGCCTATGATACCGATATGAATAAGATTTATAACTGCTCTTAGTTATCCTCATCTACACATGGATAATCAGGATCTTATCTATCATTAGCTACACTATCTCTGGACCAACAAGATATTCCTCAATGATCATATTCCATCACAAAGGGTATGTTTAGGGTCTCCCATTCATATCCTAAAAAGACACCATTATTTTAGTAGATTCATAGATTTTACTACATGTAAAATCTATATGTTGAAAGTGATCCTCTCAACTCTAGATAAATTCTAACAAGAAATCCTCATCATATCCACAAACACGTGGATAGTTTTTTTGGTCTTTCCACCTTTTTGGTGGGGGGAACATTTTAATCAGCCACATCTGGGTCTCAAATTCCTCCACTAGGCCTCTCCACAACTATAACATGAACTTAACAACATGGTCAAAGACAATAATTAAGGCCACCCCTTGATGGTGAATGATTTATCATACTAAAACTACCACAAATTCTTCATCAAACTCGACTCCATAATAACAATGAAGTGTGATGATATCATGAGTTGTTCAACTACCACCTAGATGAAGTCATGACCTATCAATGTCTGTGGAATCCCTATCATGAAGTCCCTGTATATGTCTCCCCACTTCCACTCTTAGATCCCAAGGGTCTACAACAAATGTGTCGAAACCTGGTGTTCAGCCTTAACCTGCTGATAGGTGAGGAACCATGAGATGAACTCAGCCACACTCCATCTTATGTTAGCCCACCAAAACTACCGTTTAAGGTCTCTATACATCTTCCATACATTGGGATGTACATCCAAATAAAATGTGTGTAACTATCTTATCATATCATTAAACATCATTATGGGGACCACCTTCAATCCTTATAAATTAGATGATGTGACTCCCCCCTTTAGAAAATTTATCTGGTAAATCTCTTGAGGATATATGGATACGTAAGACCTCATGGTCAATGTCTCCCAACTGATACACTCTCACATGATAAAGTATTATTAGTGTCAATACCATAAACTGATGAAATGTTTCATCCTCTTTATCAACTAGGGTAGGCTATAAGGAATCCAACTGCTTTATTGCCTCATGATCCAAATGAGGCTAGGACGTCCTACTAAGGGAATCTTCCACCATGTTTCCTTTCCAATGAGGGTTGACTATCTCACGGTTATAATCTTATAGGAACACTGATCAGTGCCTCCACCTTAGGTTTAGGTCTCTCAAATTGAATACATCACTATAGATCTAATGCTCTAAGTAAATAACATAGTGCTCTCATAGAAAATAGTGGCTCCGCATCCTTGGGGTAAAATACTATCGCTATCTACTCAAGGTCATTATTTGTGTAGTTCTAGTTATGGGGTCTCAAAATCCTCAAAAAATACCAGATATTTTTCTTCCTCAACCTCAACAAACAGCTATTCTAAGCTCATGAGGTGTCGAAATATACAACATACTCCAAGACCACCTTTATTAGTCTCGAAATAGGTTCACTAACTAGTATTATCCTCCAATACATGATGGATATCAAGCACTACTCAATCCATTGAAAGGGATACCCATTATTTGTTAGGGTGGTCAAAGAGGGTTAATCCTAGAGAATTATATCAAAAAAATTAGCAGTAACCTTTCAAGATAAGAAAACATCATACCTATATCATTCTCTTTGGTGGATCCCAATCAATCACTTAATCGATCTGCTCAAGTTCAAAAACTAATCCATGCTAAAAAATGACATGCCCTATGAATTGAAACTCATGGATTTGGAACTGGAACTTTGAGAGAGAACCATAATGATGGTTCTCTCAAAGAAAACATGGAATAATTATAAAGTTTCATGTATTATCCTCCATTGAAGTTGAGTATATGAGTATGTAGTAATTGAGAAAACCAATAATAGGTCCAACTGTTGTTGGAATATCTTGTTCATAAAATCCATAAACATAGTGGGATAATTTCTCCCACCTAAATGTATCAATGATAAATCATAGTGTCCTTTGAGACATCTAAATTCGAGTTTTAGAATATTAGCCATGTAAACTCTCAAATAGTGGTGGGTAGAATGGAGATATATCTTCAAGAACCATCTTCTTCCTCATAACTAATCCAATTGGACATCAATCTATTGAAATGGTTACTTTTTCTTTATTGCGGCCTACTTAGGGTGATGATAAATTACACAAGTCTACAAGCTCTTATTTTCATTTTTCAAGAACAATACTGGACATTCCTAGGGGGAATATTGGTCCTGATAAATACCTTCACTAAAAGGTTATATAACTAAAACCACAGCTCCTGAGGGGCATCCAAATATTAATTAAAATATATCAGAGTTTTCCTAGAATTCAAGTCAATAAAAAACATCATCTCTCACCTTGTAGGTAGTCCTAGAATGTCCTTAAGGGATATATTCAGAAAATAATCCATGAATGAACGAATTTATATGAGTAAAGAGCCTCATACAACAAGGGATACACTCTCTTACTAATGTGCCATGTGATGAAATCGTCTACTCGCAAAACCCACTCAACCTACCATGATATCTCTATTTCCCACAAAGGAGAATCATGTCCCATTAGTATGATTGAATCAGACTCGTATGTGGTGATGGTAAATCTATTCTTGAACCATAGAAAACAAATCCACATCCAAGATGGAATCATAGGGTTTCATTGTGAATACCAATAGTTCCCAAGAGAACCTCTCTCCTCTAAGAGATATCTTGCACTATCGGCAGATAAAATATATAGAATATGTTTTCCCTATAATAAACTCAAGAAAAAACTATTGGGTAAAACCTCAACTGGGAGGTTCAAATCTCACAATAGGAGTAAAGATATGTATGAATGGACACACATCTATCTACTAGTACTGTAGGATGAATATAATTAACATATATATAACATTTAATCATCACGTGTTCCATTGGCTCATATGTGTCAATAGCCTACAGCTACCGGCAACCCCGACCGCTAGCTCCGTGAACCAAATGTGGGTCTCCTAGTGGTAGTGGTAGAAGGATCTCATAGCATCATCCACCACCTATTGCTCATCTCCATAAAGGTCAAAGTAATCTTCTTCCAACTCCTACTCCCTAGGGAGAACCATTCCCTCTCTTGGGAGATTTGTGATAACAAAACTACCATTGTCGTGGTGGTTCATCCACTATCTTCCTATGCTCCTTAGAATGTTTGGTTGGTCAATCACACACCATGTAACCCTTCCAATCATGTGCACAGTATCACCCCTCTTTAGGATTCCCTTGTCTTCTATGTTGTTTCTGACCACATGCATGAGTCTGGAGTTGGGAATATCTCTTGCACGGAGATCTTTTCAATTGGTTCCTGTTGGATGATGTAGGTGACTCAGGCCTATAATGCTTGCATCGCACTGAACAATCTCGGAATCCCTCTGAAAAATTTATCGATCACCAGGTCCCACTAAAACACATCATTGTATGTGGGAAGGAATAATGGTACAACACTATCCCAGATATCCCTATAGATACCTAGCTCAAAATGTTTTGCTCAAAAGTATCTATCCCTAATCATTTTTGAGGGAGTACCATGTAATTTTTTTGAACCTCATGTCCAACTCAGACACTATCATCCCTCCATACTAAAGCTCCAGAAGCTCCTAAATACGAACTGAGTACAAGCATGAGGGGTATTACTCCTCACAGTATAGCCACTGGAAGTTGGTTCATCATAGTGTTAACTCACCATATATATTTGTAACATGACTCCACCAGTGTCCAAATTCTTGGTGAAAGATGCTAGATACTAGAAAAAACACATGATCCTTCAGTATTCGAATAAGATTAAAAAACCTGACCAATGAATCCGATCAATCCACTTCTTCCAAGGGAATTGACTCACAACGGAACCTCAGTAGCCTCTAAAATGGGAATGCGTGGAGTGTGTTAAGACTTCATTCATACATAACTTACTATGTTTGTATGACCTTCGACTCAAAATGAATGGGCTCTTCTACCTATCCACCTAGTGAAAGAATCTCAAATGATGACCCATTAACTAAGTCCTCATCACTCATTGGATCATCATTATTATATGGAGTCAGTAACCGGGATGGTTGTATTCACGGAGACATCCTTAAAATTTAATCAAGATATACCATAGTATTATGAGCTTATATATATATATTGATAAATCAATAAGGATAGTTAAAAAAATAAATCATATATGATGCATGTACTATTAATCCATGTAAAAAATGTCTCAGTATACCGAGTCAACAACCAGATGGTCAAGGACCGGGTGAATGGATACATCAGTCATCGCACCAATAGGTTCCATGGCCTAAGTGGCATAATGGAGACACTTTGACACTATATCCTTAAATCCTAACCAATTCTTCCTAATTGGACTAATCAGACCTCCACAACATGGAACAAACCATCTTTGATACTAATCTGTCATGAACTGACCATATGGGGCATGAGTAGAAACTACCCCAAGCCCGCCTCCATTGGCCAGGGGCTGGAAACTAGCATCCAAACTCATAAATAGTATGGGATTACATTTCCTAATTTACATAGATAAACACACACCTGAACATCTCAATGTAGAAGTGAAAAGGAATAAATGAAGTCAACTCAACAGCTAGAGCAATAAATATCCATGTGAAACCTCTAGGAAATACGAAGAGCATCATAGTGTAAACTAACAAGTAAAGGGGAAAAAATACACACCTAACTAGAAATATTTCCCAACCTAAAAACTAGAAAAGGGAAAATTTTGAGAGGAACCAGCATCAGATCTCCAAGCCCTAACCACTATACATAGTCAAATGCACTAGGAATCCCTAATCCCCTCTATATTTGCCACCGACTAGTCTACCATCTACATAAGACAAGACAAATGCGATAAAATCCCATGCAAGTGTGAGTATATACATACCCAGTAGGATGCCCTAAAAGATGAAGGGGATCAGTTAGAGACTTGATTGGAAATAGAGATATAGATCAACCTAATGAAACTATGTGATAGAAACCAATGATAGGGATATATATATATATATACATATATATATATATATATTCAAAAACAAAAGAATCTTAAATGAGATATAAAGGAGATCGTCATCTCACAGCCCATCCTGGGAAAGAGAGCCATCCATTTAAAAGGTCCATCAAAAATGCTCAACATCTCACATGTGTGTCCATAGAAAAATACAAGTCAAGCCACACCACACCATTGTATCTCATATTCAAGGGGAATAATCTCTAAGTAGAGGACCCATGCCCTTGTAAAATATGTGGTACAAATTCGTAGAATGTGGGCACATACCCTAACTCCATAAGAGGTTTCCACTTATTAGATAGATAGATAAAGGATTCATACCTTGTCCCACAATTAGGATTCCACTATGATGGTTGAGTTCCCATTCCATGACTCTAACGGAGGGTTCGACTCCATATTCGATTAAGGGCTCATTCTCTATCCTAGCAGGATGATACCACTCTAGCATACGACAGAGGACCCATTCCTAGCCCAGCTGAAGGGCACCACTCTAGTATTCAAGTACCTTTTCCCTCATACCACAGGAGGGTTCCACTTAGTTAAAATATATAGGACCTATTCCTTTCCTAGAAGTAGGGTTCCACTCTAGTGGTCGATAGAAGATCAATGCCATATCCTAGTAGGAGGGTGCCACACTAGAAGCCTCTAGTTACAATTCCCTATCATTATTGTCTTCAGGCATTTCTTAATGAAGTGTCACACATATAACATCTCTCATTCTATCTAAAAATACACTACATAGGCCACCATTTCATTCTATGTAGAAAAAAACTCATGATAGGATACTCAATGGACAAAATATGATTCTAAATGAAGGAAACATGAGAGGTTGAAATTATCCTTTAAATGAAAATAGGGGTACACAAGATGTAAGGGTGGCCCATAGTGTGGGGTATTACTTCATGGCTGGAACATGTGCCTTACAACACATGAATCATTTCCCATGTATCAGTACATGGTGTGTAGATGGAATATGCAATGTGCCTCATTCACATGGGGTTCCTCCTATGTTATTTCCCATGTTTATATAATTATTCCAAAGCCTATTTACTATAGTACACGGAGTGTCCTATCACATGAGGTCTCTCCCATGACCTCTGGGCCATGTCCTCTGGCCGTTTTCTTAGGCATTCCCATTATTATGTTCTCTCAAAGTACATGTCGTAATATCTAGGACATGGAAAAAATGGTGTGTGTTGGTCCCACACAATGTGTGATTCTTTTCTCACTAAAACCATAACCACCACAACCAGAGCCATACATGGGATGTATTCTTCTTAACTACATGGCATGCAGTTGATATTTTCATCGTACTCCAGATCTATTCACCGTCATTCCATATCCAAATCCACTACCGTAGATCTCACCTTCATGTAGCCAAAATTCCAAGGGGAATCATCTATTTATCCATTATGGAATCCCAATAGTCAAAAAACAGATTCTGATACATCCATGTGGTTTTATTGTAATACCCACATGACTTGTACACCTCTTATAGCATGCCTTTATTTTCTCAGATCCCAAATACTTTAAATGATCACCCACATCCCATAATTCATCTTCATTTATCCTTGATTCATCAAATCATTCATCACATGTGAATTCCACAAGATTATGGGGGTATGGTCAAGCTCGATCCCTCCTAGAAATGTTGATCCATGGACTCATATCCCAAAGGAGAAGAAAAAGAAGAAAGAGTGTGGGAAAAAGCACCAAAACAAAGGTGTAATAATCAATTTCCAAGAGTTCTTATCAAATTAATAAATATTGGGAATATTTTTGTGAAAAAAACATAGCGCATGGAATATAGTTTTAATAAACAATTGAAAATTGGTATGTGGGTGCTTACAATGGTATGGAAATGTTGCAGATCAAATAAAAAGTATGATCATGCTCAATATATATATTCAATTGGGAAAATACAAAAAAATAATTAGTACTAAATTTTGATTATTCTTAGGTGAATAATGTGGTCATCAACAAATAATAGAAGTTATTATGTTTGTTGTGTCTTGATCTTATAGAATCTATAAGTTCATCAGCATCTAATTTCAATTCTCCAATGAGAGGTGGAATTAAATCCCCATAATGATCCCAGGGTTATGTGGATAACCCTATAGATCTTCTACAACAAGGAATTTATAAATTAATTTCATTTTAGTTCAATTAATAAATTAATTATTTAATTAACCCACTGGATGTGCCACCAATGCTCATTTTATTAGAACTCCCCACACCAACCAATTTCTGGTCACACCTACAGTAAAACTAACATATGGGATTCAATGGTGGTATTTTATTTTGAATACAAGACTTCATTTAATATATATTTCATTTTCATTATAAGATAATGTGTGTGTGGTATAAAATATATTAAATATTTTCATAAAATTAATTTTGGGTACATAGGGCCTCAGAATCACACATCGTCTTAGTGATTGGCTCTAAAAATATATCAATATATTTTTCAAAGTCTTACAAGGAAAACAATAGGGTATCTACATATATGAATTTATTTTATATATCCTTTGAATTTATTTTTATATATATAAAATTAATTATTGAATTGTAGAACTTTCATGACATGGTGTATCTACTCTTCACATAAACATTCTTGTAAGAATATCATAACCAACCAAATATATTTTATTATATATTATTAATCATATTATATAATTTATTATTTATTCAAAGATAGGTTTGTAAACACTATAATTAGAAAATTATATTTCCCAAAAATAAATGTGAAAATATTTTATTACATTTCAAGAGATATAAATATTGTATTTTATTAGTTCAGAAGTTCTATAAATTGATTCGAGTTCAAACTATGAATCTTATACAACCAATAATTCATACATGGACAAGTTCTAAGGGTTATTCATTAACTAAATCTCATGTACTGAATAACATAATTTTAGAGAAATTAAATTGCAGTGTTTAACATGTATATAAAGAAGAAAAGTTATTTGAAATTTAGGGGAGATTTTATATTCAATATATGGAAAGATATATCATGTGAATATTTTGGGGTTTTAAAAGACTAAATCAAAGAAATAATTTTTTAGTCCTACTGTGTCTATTAAAAAAGTATATGAAGAATTCAAGTCCTTGTTGTGCAGAAGGAGAGGATAGAAATATAGATATCATAGATTTAAAAAGAATAATAGAAATAGAAGAATGAAAACCACCTTTCTATCTGGTGTTCTCGTTTTATGTTCTTGAAGAAAATTATATGATTCCGGTGAGATATATCTTTTTTTCCTTTTCGTAGATCGGTGTGGATGTAGTGACGATGAGGAAGTGATCTTAAGACCAGAAATGTGAACTTCTCAACACATTTTAAGAGATATAGTGAATTGAGTTACATCCTATTATGCAAACACCATACCTATATATTCTCCGTGGACTATCCCATTAACATGAATCATATAAAATTTATGTTCCTTGTATTCATATTCTGGATTTGGTTGTTGTGTTATTGTTTATAAAAATGAACTGGTTCATGTTGGGACCAAGTTTGTTGAAGTTGTTATATAAATGATGGTTACAAGAGTAATTTTATTTTGTGTATTTTTAAAAAATAATCCCCTCATATTGTAAATCAACTGATCATATGTTTAGGATCATACATAGAGGGTCAGACATAGAAGATAAGACTATGTTTTCATAATAATGTCCATTGATTTTTTTTGTTTTGAAAGATTTTATCTAAAACTTCCTTTCAGGCATAACTTTTAAGAAAAATATTATTAGATGGAATGTTCAATATTACGTCTGAAGATGATAGTAATATCTAAATATTTCTAATGTCATGAAAAATTTAGTGATACATAATTTTGATAAAGTGGGTATGTTGGATTGCTTCAGTCGCAAAATTTCCAAATGCAGTTCTTTTAATGTAGTTTTTTAGATATAGTTTCTGTGAGAATAATCTGGTGATTCATTTCCGTTATGAAAGTTTCTAACATAATTAATTATTAATAGTTCATGTTCCAACCTTTTTTTAGAATGGGGGAAATTTTTTGGGTTTGTACAAAGTCCATATTATGCATTCTTAAGAAAGAATTTCGAGTATAGGTTTTTTGACAGAAAACCAAACCTAGATCTAACTGAATAATTATAACATGTTTTATGTTGAGAGTGTTTGAATGTTCCTCGGTTTTTTATTAGGTGATAATGTTACTGATTATTAGTTAGGATTCAAGATCATAGTTTCAATAATTATAAAAAATAAATATTTTAGATCATTAATGTTCCTAACACAAATATCCTTATAGAGTCCTACTAATGATTCTTGAAGTTATGGATAGAAGTTTAATCATATGAATTAGTTTCAAAAATATAGAAGTTATCGTGTTTCATTTCAAACATAGTTTTCTGAATAGACTAGACTGAACATATTTGAGCAGACATAGATTCCAGTAAATGAATCTAGTGATGATTTTCTAGAGAATCATTTTTGTAGATAATCATGTTCCAGATAGAGTTCTTGATAATAAATTAATAAATTGAAAAATTCTATAATGTTATTAAAATGGTTCAATGTTGATCTAGTCTTTATTATTCCCAAAATCATGGGGAAAAATAATGATCATCACTTATTTTAAGATGGATCAAAGGAATGTTTTGAGTGCCTCAAATTATTAATTTTTTGACCATGATTTTTTTAATTTTAGTTTCCATTGAATTATAGAAATAAATGGGAGTTCCCACCTATTAAATTTTGATCTCACCTATATAAATAGTGCATGTGGGAGAATGTATATGTGATTGGTCACATGTGTGTAAAATTTTATGTCTAGTAGAATTGTTTTCATATAAGGAGTTCTGATGAAATCATCAAATAAACTTCTGTGGGTAAATGTTTTTTGAAGGTTTTTTCCAACCAAGGAATCACACATTTGAGGGGAAGATTATGTATTTAGATAATAGATAATTTTTTATTAGGGTTTACCAAAAAAATATTTATGAATGAAATCATATAAAGGAATAGATTGGAAAAAACAATTAAAAATAAAGATTATAGATGAATAAATAAGAAGAAAATATTATGGTTCATGTTTGATGTAGAAAAATAGGACAGATAGTTTTCTAGATGGACTCATTTCCAGAAAGGTAGAATAATCAATGGGAAATGGATAGTGTGAAATAGACAATGGTAAATATATAGAATAATTGAATAGACTTTGTAGACTCTATTTTGTAAAAAGTCTACAGAATATGTTTTTGCGTACTACTGGGTAATAAAGTGACGAAGATATTTTTCAAGAATAAAAAAGTAAATTTTGAATAATCATCACATTGACAATGTTCATAACCTATTAAGGACAGTTTCTAAACATTCTCAAAAATTATATTTAAATATTATTTTCTAAATAATCACATTAACTATTTTTCTAATCATAGTTACGCATAATTGAAATGATACTTCCATATTTATATAACCACATAAAATAATTTTTTTTCTTGTGGATTGTGTGGTATTGAATTATTTCTAAACCATGACAATTAATAGATACTCTATTTGAGTCGAAAATGTTGTAAATTCTTGTCTTCATGTGTTTGTTCTTGTGAGTTTTTTTCATCAAATGTATAACTCTTTAAAAGGAGGTGGTTGTTGTTTCCTAAGAATGAAAACATAAAATAAACAGAGATCATTGATTCACCCCCCCCCCCCCCCCCTCTCACTGATCACATAGACCGGGCTGTGATTTTAACATGGTCTCCAATCCCAAATTCCATTAGTTGACTCTTTTATGAAGTTAGATGAAATGGGAAGAGAATAATTTATTAAATGAAATAAAATTTAGAAATGAAAATTTCTATCAAAGATAATATGTTAGGAAAATCTAAGAAATCTCTTAAAGATGAATAAGATAAGTACTCTAACACTCAAGGTGAGTTTAGTAAAAAAAATTATTAATATATGTCCATTTTTTTAAAATAAGTGAAAAAAGGCATAGGAAAGTTCAACTATAAGTTACCACTATAATGCTTTGGTTTTCAAGGTAATGGAATTTTACTTCAAATTTACCTCAAAGAAAATAAAATGAAGAAAGTGATGAAGATGAAAAAAAAATCAAGAATATCATTTGAGAAAAATGATAAAAAAAATATAGATCCTATTTCAAGTGAGAGGATAAAAATTTATCTAAATCCCAAAGGATAATATTTTTGTCTAAAGTTGAAGAATATGATAATAGTGATGTTGAAATTGAAAAAAAAAGTGATAAAGATTAAAAAAATACATTTATATCAAATTTGAATGACGAAAAGTTCACCAATGATGAATGTAATAATACGGAAGAAGAATAGACTAATATTTAATTTTCTCAGAAATTAGAACTGAAATAAGGTCATCAAAATATTGTAAGACATGAAGGAGAGATTAAAAATTTTAAAATGGATGGTTCAATAGTAGAAAATCAAGAATATTTTCTCAAAAAAATACATGTTTCTAGAAGAAATTCATCATCTAATGAAATGTCTTACAAATAGATGAACATCAATATTTATCTCAATGTGAAGATAAATGTAAATAAGGAAAAAATAAATATTGTTAAATAAACAGTTTCTAAAACTGATCAAGGAGTTTCAAATTTCCAAAAAAAACTCAGTTACAAAAGATGGTGAATGTTCTAAAAAGTTTAAACCTAAGATAGATCAACAAATATTTTCTTAAAAGGTTGAAAAGAATAATTTATATTTTCAAAAGATTTAGAATGTTGATAAAATAATTTATGTATCCAAAACCAAAAAATTTGAAAATTATGATGTTTCAAAAATTTCAATTTCTGAATCAAATGTTCCTTTTACAGATGATTATATTAAATATAATAAAACGTTCATGTTGAAGAATAAATTTCAAATCAAAATAGAGATTTTTTTTCATAACAATGTTCCAAATTGGTAATAAAGAAGGATGAAGAAAATAATGTCTACAACTCCAGGAAAAATGGATGTTTTAGAAGAAAATATTACATCTATTAATACTATGGGTATTGTGGTTTATTTGTATATAGAAAAAATATATTTTGGTCGAATCAAAAACACTACAATATTCCCAATATAAGCTAGAAGCGATGTTTAATGGGGATTAAACCCACTCAAATGAGGAAACCTGATAAAATTGGTGTAAAAATTTATAATATATTCCAACCATTGGAAACTATTTTTGAAAGATGTGGATAGTTTGAAATCCTTTCAAAAGGATTTCTTTTTTTGTTCCCATACTAATAAATTCTTTATATAAATTCCCAAAAATTGTATACAGTAGAAGATAAAGGAATGGAAGATTGTATTGTTGTTGAAACTTCTCTCAATGTTGCAAAATGAGAGTAACCTTTGACTATGGATACTGGGTTATCATCACAATGATAATATATTTGGGGCTATTTCAGAATTTAATATATTTTATATAAGGCACAATGACTTTTCTCAAGGATGAGTCACTCGGAATCAATGGTTTTAAATATACCATAATTTTTGAAGGAAAATTGAAATCCCAAGAATCCGTGTTTTTTTATGAGATGAAACAAAACTTATAAAGTGTTCCATATGTTTTTTATGAAGGAAATAAATTATTTTTCAAAAAAATGGTTTTTTTTTTGTAAAAGAGTATAACTTCTAAATGATGTTATGAGAATCCAAAAAAATTAAGGGGAAATTATTTCAAATTGGTGATATAAAAAATCATGATATCTGAGAATGATAGAAGAAAAAATTTGTGGAATAGATGATTGATACATGTGTGTTAGAGGAATATGAGAAAGTAAAAAAAGAAAGAGTATTTGTGATATTTCTATTTTTAAAAGAAGAAGATATTGGGTTTTTTTCATTTACACGAAAGTGAATTTTACAAATTTAGCTCATAAGAAAGATGAGATTCATTTGACTCATCCATTAGAGTTAATTCAATTTGATATTAGTGTGCAAATGAGTAAGAAGTCTACAGATAAAAATTATTACATCATTTAATTCATTGATAATTTTACTCCAATTACAATTATTATGTATTTTAAACATAAATTAAATTCTATAAAAATGTTTATGAGTTATAGGGGAAGTGATAAAAATGAATGTGGATATTCTGTAAAGAAGTTATGAATTAACAATAGTAGTGGATACAAAAATTATGAGTTCAAATATTATCTTCAAAAACATTGTATTATTCATGATTTCATAGAACCATTATAACTATTGAAAAATGGTATCACTAAAATAAAAAATAGATTTTTATTATAGATAGGATATATAATATTGATTTCGCGTGATACTTATCATTATTTTTTGAGGTGGGTGATGACTATAGTTTTTTATATTTAGTAGTGAGGATTCTACATACCGAGTTTTGATATGATTACATGAAAAATATATTATATTGAAAATTAAATTTTGAAACACATAAGAGTTTTTATAAGTACCTGCATCATAAAATTAAAAGGTAGAAATATTAGAATGTTTTCATAGAGAGGTTCTGATGGAATATTTTTTAACTCTTATCCTAATCATAGATAGAATAGATGTTTTGAAAAACGAATTGGAAATATAGTTGGCTATATAGATATTAATTTTTTTTAACATGATGATTAAAAAGTTTCATAAATACATGAAGATATTACATATGTATAAGATGATATAGTTTTTGTTGAGAAACATCAAAAAAAATCTACAAATAGTGATTCTATACAAAATGTTGATTATGATATTCTAGTGGTGAGGAAGAAATTTATACATCTCTTTTTTGGCTGATCCAACATGTGGAATCTCAAAAAATAATTTTTGATCAACAACAATATGTTCAAATGATAAGAACACCAAGGTTATTTTAACAAACTTCGTTATACACAAAATTTGATCCAAAATATGCATATGAGGCTTTTGGGAATTATGATTGGATTGATGCTAAGAATGAAGAGTTGGGAAATATTGAGATAAATTATACAAGGGAACATGTACCAAATCCAAACAACAAAAAATTTATTGGTAAAAAAGGTAGAATTATAAAACAAGTTTAATGAATATGGTGAGGTGATATGAAACAAAGTTTGATTGGTTCACAAATGATACTCACAAATTGAAGGCATTAATTTTTATGAGGCTTTTTGTCTAGAATAAAAATGAGAATTTTTTGGAATATTTCTTATTATTACTACACAAATAGGTTTTAAAAATTTTTAGATGGATGTAAAGTCTGTTTCTCCTAATGAATTTCTAGGTGAAGAAGTGTATATTGAAAAATTATGTGGCTTCTGGACTGGAAAAGATGATATCTATGTTTGTAAGTTGAATTAAGCTTTGTATTAGTTAAAGTAAGTTTCAAGATCTTGGTATTCAAAAATTAGATACCTTCTTAAGGAAGATTAACTTTAATAAATAAAAATTTTAAAGTAATATCTACATCCAAGATAATAATAAGTTTTACATCATTGTGATACTTTACATTAATGGTATTATCATTACTAATAATGATTAAAAACATTTAAAAATTTTGTTGAATAAAGGAATAAGTTGTTTGGAATGTACATGCTGGTAAAAATTATATAATTATTTGCATAAAAATCTCACAAAATAAGAAATGAATTTTCTTATCTTAATAAAAATATTGTAAGGAACTATATAAGAAGTTTTTCATTCAAGATTCAAACCCCATTTTGGTGGGTAAAAGGTATTATAAAGATGAAGAAGTCCAAGACTTCAATCCTATAGTGTTTCGGAAATATGATGGAATTTTGTTATATCTAATGGATTCAATACTAGATATTGTATATGTTATTTCTTTGTGTGCAAGATTCTAGAGTGATGTAAAAGAATCTCATTTCATGAAAGTAAAATGAATTCTCAGATATAAAAAACCCATAATATATTCTTTATGAAATATGATATCTCATTAAATATTTGATTTCTTAATTATACATATACTTATTAGGTAGAAAAAATTGATGACAGAATATCCACATTTAGTGGATTTTTCATTCTAGGGGAAAGTTGTGTGTGTTGGCATAAAAACAGAATTTTATAACTCTTAACATGTTTGAAGCTGAATATATTTCTTCCACTAAATCTTCTATATGGAATAATACCTTGATGGAATACATAAAATATTTGAAAATATAAATTACTTTCTTTTTATAAGGAGGATGTGTTGAATTTCATCGATTGAAAAATTTCTAGATTCAGTTTTTTGGATGATGTTTTTCATACACTGTTTTTTTTTTGAGAATAATATTTTAATTATTTTTCTATTATGAAATTTTCAAACATCATGCATTATTAAAAATTCATGATCCATTTATTTTTATAGTATGGTGGATAAAATATTTGGTATGTACGAACTTCATACAATGTGTTTCTATGAAATAACTTTAGCTGGTGTTTCTAAAGAAAAGTCCAGACATATATATGACTGAATAATTATGATGTCTTTAAAGTTGAGATATTTGTGAATGTTTATATGATTTTCATCATGTAATAATGGTATTAGTTTTTAGTTAGGACATATGAGAAGAGTTTTAATATTTTTAAAAACATAAAAAGGGGTATCATCAATCTTCCAAACATAGACTTCTAGATAGAGTCTTGCTAAAGATTCTTGAAGTTTCTGATAGAAAGATGAGTGGGTGAATATATTACTGAAAGACAGAATAGGTCATGTTTTTTTTAGACTCATTTTTTTAGATAGACATGATCAGACATAGTTTAGTAATGATCGTTTCTGGGAAAAGTAATCTTCATATGATTTTCTAGAAAAATATTTTCCAGACAGTCATTTTTTGGCAAGAAGTATTGATAAGAAATGAATAACTTTAAAAATATAGTAATGTTATTAAAATGTGATGATATTGTTATGAAATTTTACTCTTCCAAAAAACAGGGATTGAGATCATGATTCTTTCCGAGATTTAATTAATATTGAAGGAAGGTTGTGAATGTCTCAAATTATGAATTTTTTGAGCAGGATTTCTGAATTTGAGTTTACATTGAAGTTAGAAAAAAATTGGAGTTCCTACCTATGATATCTCGAGATCACCTATATAAAGGTGGAATGTGAGAGTACAGATCTATGACTCTTCATGTGTGGGAAAACGTTATGGTGCTTTGGATTTGGATTCATATAGGGACATTAGATGAACTCATTAAACAAACTGATTTTGGCCATAGTTTTGAGCATGTTATTCCCAACCAAAGAATCTCATGGTTGAGGTGAATAATAAGATTGTAGTGACTAAATTAGTTGTGATCAGAGTTAACTAGATTCAAATTTAGTTGAAATCATCATATGTAAAGGATCATACATAATAATCATATATACATATTTTGCAAAAATATAGAAGAAGAAAATAGTAGGGTTTTAGTTTGATGTAGAAAAATAGAATATCCAATTTTCTGGATGGATTCATTTCAAGATAGATAGAATGGTAATGGGAAAAAAGTAATGATAACTAGATAGAGTAATCAAGAATATTTTATAGAATTATTTTTATAAAAATTCTATAGAATAAGTTCTTACCTACTACTGGGTAAAGAAGGGAAGAAGATATTTTTCAAGAATAAAAAAATTTGAGTTTGGGGAAGCCTCACAATGAAAAAGTTATGAACCTTTTGGTGAAGGTTTCTATCCTTTTTATGAATTATAATTTAAATATTGTATTCTAAATAATCACAAACACTATTATATTGATCATATTTTCATGCAAGTTAAAGGACACTTCCTATTTCTTATAAACACATAAAAGGAATTTTTTCTAGTGGATTGTGTGGTATTCGATTATTTCCAAACAATTCCACAGACTAGATAACCTTGTTTACTAGTGGACCCTATAAATTCTTATATTTGGGTTGTTGTTATTATGAGGTTTCTTCACCAAGAATATAACTCTTTAAAAGGAGTAAAATGTAGTTTTGTAATAAAGAAAATATAAAATTAGACAAGATCATTTATTCACCCCGCCCCCACCTACCTCTCAGTGATCTCATGGATACTTCTTTGAATTTTCCTTTAAAAAATATCTTGATAATAAAAAATAGACATATTAAAAGAAAAAAAGTCACTACTTAATTCACCCCTCCCCTTTAAGGGTTCTTCAGGCTTTGGATGAAAAAAATGGTGTCAGAGTCATAGGTTTCATACAAGGAATATTAAGTTTTAATGTTAGTCATCATGGAAAGAAAAAATAATGTGAAGGTATTTACATTATTCAAGTAGGTCATCTTGAAGATAAAATTGATCATTTATTGAATTTTTTTAAAGATAATTAACCAGGACACAAAGTTATAGGACAAATAATTCAAACTAATTTAAAAATTTGAGAATAGTTGAATTCAATTGATGATCTCAATGCTTATACAAAATAAAAAATAAAGGATAATTAGGGATCATTAAAATTAAGTTGATACCATAAATGTTAAGTTCAAAAATATTGAAAAATTAAGTGAATAAAAGAGTAATCTATAGTATAGGAGGTTCTCAAATATAGAATTGATAGATAGAGGAAAAATAGGCTTGAATAATGTTGATAAATTCTAATATTACAAAAACCTAGGTACATGTGAATGATCGGTATTTTATATGATTAAAATACCTCAATGGATTATATATCATTTATATTAAATAAGGGGAAATAGAATATTGAGGATAATGTAAAGTATTTAAAAACTATTCACCACTCAAAGAAGTACAGAAGGGTGGAAGATGAGTGTAAATTTGGAAGTGGAAAAATATTCCCACAAATGAAATGTCAATTTTTTTATTTTAATAGCCACCTGATAGATGATATTACAGAGTTTGAAATATACTTATTGGGAGAAGAAATATGCATTAAGAAATGGAAAAAAATTCATATCCTCAGGCCCTTCATTCATGGCTACTTTTTAACTATACAAATTTTAGGTTTAAAACCCCAAATTATTGTCAAAGGAAAACTAGGGATATAAATTATTAAAAATAAAGGTATTTAAATAAGAAGAACCCCAATTTAACCCTTGAAGAATAGATAAACTCATTTATAATATAAAGGGGAATATGATAATACTTTTTATGATGAACAGTGATAGGAGATGCCACTCTATAGACTAACTCAGTTATGCCTCTAGTAAAAGGAAAATAAAATGAGATAAGGATAATCTAGCATATGTTTCACTTAATTATAAAATAATAATAGAACCTAGAACATTGATAGTAATTTCTCTTACAAATTTTTAGAAATTGGGAATATTCTTATGAATTTGAATGAGATATTAGATAGCATAGTATTTTAAGAAAATGATGGAGCTTTATAAATAAAGGCTGGTGGAAAGAAAATAATAGTATATATTGATCTATGAAACACAGAAGTTATTCTGGTAAATTATTTTCCTTAAAACAAATTAATCATGTGTCAAATATGGGGCCCATTGATTGAGGTTACCATCAATTAGAAGGGATACTCAATCAAATGAAAAAATAAAAATTCCCTCATGAATTTCTATAAAACAAGATATAATATTTTCTAAGTTTATAGTAACAAGAAAACATGTTTTCTTATTTTATAAGAAGAAAACAATTTATGGTATTATATTATAAGATATATTCACCCATAAAATATAGATAATATATCCAAGGTAAAATTTTTGGTGTATATCCCTAATCTAAAGTATGATATGAAAGTTCCATGTGATGCATGTAAGTGTGGAATGTTAGTACATAACCCCAATCGATAGAAAAAGAAAAGAGAATATAGTCTACTGCATCTAGTTCATAATGATATTTATAGCCTAATGAATATGTAAAGTTTGGGGTCTAGATGCCACTCAAAGTTTCCACATAACCAGATGTCCACATGGCCCCAAGCGCATCTCCCCAAACACCATAGGGTGTTGACTAGTAGTGAGGGCCTATGCGTGATCATGGGGAGACTATTCCCTCATTAGTGGAGTATAACACAGTAGAATGCAATAATAATTCAAAACTGGAAGCAATAATACCATACAATAGAAATAAACTATAGAAGTATGAAAAAATAAATAACCAATAATCATTCCATACAAAAGATGATTCAACATGTTATATGATATAGGAAAGAAACCAAAACAAGTACATTTTAGAAATACAATATAAGAGTATCAAAAGCTCAAAAGAAAAAAAGAAGCTAAAAGTCATATCAAGCCTCAGGTTGGTCCCATTCTCTCCTACGCTTAAGTAGTACATCATGTACCTATAGAAGGGTGATTTACCTAATCCACACCTACAATCACATAATCTGTTAGGGTCCAATACATGACCAAAATAGGGTGTGAGACTAAATCTCTATAGGCAACCACCAATGATCTATGTCGATCAGTTAGTGAATATGTATAATAGGCAGTATAAAATAGTGAAAGTAGTAAATTGGAAGATTCTTAGAAGTAAGTAATTATACTAGTAAGTACAAAAAATATCTTAGAATATCATCTATACATAAAAGATGAACAATGAATCCAATCTTGTTCTTTTTCTTGGCAGACATGTCGTAAATCCTTCCATTTCAATATTTCTATTATAAGTAAATATCAAATCATGCCATATAAGTAGCTTCCAATAAGTCCCATCCTTGGAATACCTCATTGGATTCAAGTTCCTCTTGTAATTTAAGAAAATTCTACATGATCTCCTCCACCCATGCATGGAACACTCAGGACATATCTTAATAATACCCTCTTGAGTTCATCCGTGATCTTTTAACCAAGACTTTTGATTCACCATGGAATCAGTTGTAATAGTCATATGAGCCCAACCTTACCTTTTTACATGAGTCTATGGCTCACCAATTTCAAAATACCCATTTTATCATTTATATTTAATTAATTAAAAGTCACATGATCCTGACCTTAACTTTTAACCTAAGGTTATAGATCGGTCATATCTATTTAGGATTTCAATAGAAATTTCATTAGGCTTCAAAGGTAAAAACCAAAATCATACAATATAATATCAATCATGGGCCAACCTCGTTAGGATTTTCGTTTTAGTTACTCACATGGGAACAATTTTCATAACATGTATCACATATAAATTAAACTATTACATGGATTTAGCAGTAATTAACTCATGTGGGAACATTCACTATTGTAGAAAAACATTCCAAGCATGCTTAAACAAGCATGGGCATAACATGTATCAAAGGGGAAAATCAAAAATCCCAAACTATTAGTAAAATTAATTACACATTAACATGATTGAAATTATATTATAAAATTAATTCCTTCTTAATAACCTATTGAGAAAAGACAAGGCATGCCTCATATGCATCCTAGGCCAAATGGACATAAATGGTCATCAAAGGGAAAACTACCATGGGGTGTCTCTACTTCAAGTTAAACAACCTAATTCATGCATTTTAGTGTTTATCCAATTACCTAAACAAAATATAAAATAAACTAATTCAATTATCGATTACAGTGCCACCTTATCATGGTGAGCAACACTCCGGTACATATACACAGCTTTAAAATTATCTAAAGGCACGAGACCTCCTATGTTGTTCTAGTTTAACTCTACTCATTCAGTGTTATCCTTTAATTCAACCTAGAATAGAGTTTATCTAAAAAAGAATAAACTCTCACTCCTTGATAACTAATTCTTGAGAAGAAATCATGAAAAATTGATCAAGAAGAATCGAGAGATTACTGATTGGGTTCAAACAACTCTGATGGTGATCGAATTGGTGTTCGGATAGAGATTCGAGTGGAGAAACTAGGTCTAGCACTGCTGGTTCATGAACCCAGAGAGTCCTTCAGTACAAATGACAAAATATTATGTTACTACCTTATTTAACAAAAAAATGAAAATTACACAACATGTACTGGAAACTACACACCCTATCCATTCAAATCATGTCTAGACCATTACACCCCATGTACTAGGAAGTACATGGCATGTACCCATATCATGTGATGTGTTCTTTAGAACACACTTCATGTAACACTTGGTTACTTCGGGTAATAGTACTAAATATGGCCCTCAAACTCTTTTCCCCCATTTCCATAAGTAAAAACAGAAGAGGGAATGATTTTTACCTCAATGGAAGAATTGGGTTCTTACAAACTTCTATACATAAATCAATTCATCCCTGAATTTCCATTCCAAGGGCGATGAATGAACAACTGAGAACAACTCTGACCATTGCAATCATACATCAGTCTCCCTCTCCCAAGACCCGTCTTGTACTTTTTGTGATACCACAACCCCCATAGTAAAGGAATAGACAAGCCATAGAGAACTGTCATGCTATGATCCATGATACGAATTTGATGAGCCTCAAGGGATACATCAACCAGAAGCTCAAACTCCTCTTGTTGAAAGGTGTGATATGGGTCTGAAAAGTAACATCTTAATTGAGAAAAATTGAATATGTCGTAAATTTCCCAGTACCTAGGAGGTAACTGCAACCTATAGAGAATCAGCCCGACTCCTTCCAATTTATAAAAAGGCTTGATGTATCTTGGAAAAATATAACCCAATTTCTTGATCCTCTCATGTCCCAACCTTGGTGCATCACGTAGGAAAACTTGATCCTCGACCTCGAACTCTAGAGTTCATCTGCGATGATTGGTATAAAATTTCTGATGAGACTAATTAGTAATCATTTTCTTCTAAATCACCTATACCTATTTAGTGGTCTCATGGACAATATGAGGTCCCACCATTGCTGCCTCTTCTACCTCCAGCCAAAATAGGGGTGATCGGCATGGTTACCGTACCAGTCCTCATATTGCGCCATCTAAAAAGTAGCCTTAAAGCTTGTCATTATAGGATAACTCATATTGGGTATGTGTCACTTTCAAGAACACCTGAAAATTCAGGATGCATGCCTGAAGCATGTCTTCTAACACCTGAATTGTGTATTTTGACTAGCCATCTATTTGAGGTTGGTAGGTTGTGCTCAGGAGCACCTATGTACCAAACACCATCTATAGCCAATTCCCAAAAATAGAGGTAAAACAGGTGTACCTATTTGGAATGATAGAAAGTGGGACTCCATACTGTCATACAATCTCACAAATGTATAACCTCTCAACATCATCAACACTAAAGGTATCCTTGATTGCTTGAAAATAAAAGGTAAACCTTCTTGTGTTTGTCAATAACAACTTAGACGGCATCGTTATCACAACACATCCACGATTGTAAAACTTCACAAATCGAGACACTGTGAGTGCTAGCATTTCTACATGTGTGTTTTCTCTTTAACTGAGAGAACCAAAACACAAATAATGTCATAATAGCGGCCTCATAGAAAGAATAGTCAAACCCCGATTGACCTCATTAAAACTGGTCACAAAAACATCCATCGAAATACATTTAGGAATCTCACACCACACTCACCTTAAACTATAGGAGTGTTCAAACTCGTTCGATTGAACCATTACATGAGGATCAAGAAGGATAATAACTCAAACCATCACTGGATGACTTACTATAGAAATTCCCAGCTTATGATAATTGCGTGTTATAAAAAATAGAATCCCTTATCTCAAGGAACCACATGCTTAAAAAATCACATTCACTGAAGCCCATACCTATCTCTCGGTGACGCTCTATTATCAAACCATCCTTTGATCATTTTATAAGTTTATGCCATGGTATGATAGAATGTGTAATTCAAGATCCATTCAAAAAAGTGGTCTATATTCCCTGTCATAAGTGATACTTTTGAGTGAGGTCAAAACTCCACATAAGAACAATAACTAAACCTAGAAAGGCATCTTCTTGGATGTCATGTCAAGGAATGTGGGAGGCATGTGGAGTCCATTAAGGCTGTTCCTACATCAAAACTCATATATCACTCTGGATTAACTGATCCTCATTTAAAACCACACATCCATCACTAAACATATAAAGGGGTCAAGAATGAGCTCAACCACCTTCAACTGTAGCATGTAGTATAAACGGTGCTCACATAGAGAATCTAAGATGACGTCAATATAGGGGACATGATCGTCTATTAAGTAATATAACACTAAGATGATTTCAGGGATTAATAGAGAAGGATAGTCGAACCACTACTGGTCAACATCCTGAAAGAAACTTAGCTTCACCTACCAATGCATCGTCATTTAACCAATCATAATGCCTTTATCCTCATGGAATTTCAAATAGTATTCACTTGACCACCAAGCTCCTCCATGACCATTCATGCCTCACAAGCATTCAAGTATAAATTTCCATTTATGAATAGTCCTTGATTGTGATCCTTCTACCTAGAAAGAACACATTTAAACATAACTGATGTGACACTCCCCACCTCAAATTTCCTTAGACTTCTAGAAGAAGGAATATCCACTCTCAAATAATCTAGTTCAGAAGAAATTTTAAATGAATGTGTGTTGCTCCATGAACAACAATAACCATGTCACATAACTCGGTATGAAAGTGAAAAGATAAACTAACTGGTGTGTCAAAACACATGTTTCTTAGAAAGTCCAATCGAGCAGTGGGATGTACATGATTCCATAACTCTCAGGTAACTTTACTCCGAAGATAAACCAAGAACATACAGAATATCTCAAATCTCAATGATTTAACTAATATAAACGGCTCATTTTAGCATTTAACACTTGATGGATACCACATATGTCAACATATACTACACCGAGTTTACAAAATTAAATGAAACATTATGGGTAATATTTATATGTTTTCCACCCTATGCATCCTACTACCAGATGGATCACACATGAACTAACTCAAAATCCCATCATCTATACAACCATTTACATGGTTGGTGATGTACTAAGTCCCCTATCACTTGAGGAAAGAGAGGATCACATGACCTCCTAAGTATCTGACCATGCCCAAGGCATGTAAAACTAGCTAAACCAGGTATTCCTCAATTCTCATTCCCATATTATGGGTCAAGCTACAACAAAGCTGGATACTCAAAAGAACAGATAGAAAAACATGACAAGTAAACACCTTCCTCTAAGAACTCACCCCCTGCATGCCCCATAGGTCACATTTAGGTGTAAAAAAACAAGAGATGCTACCAAAAGCCCACTATTATGGTCGGGTCTGGTCATGTGAAAACCTATGATGCATCCTACTTGGGATCCTCTAGGTAAACATGAGTGAAGGAATCCTACACAAAATCCTTAGGGAAAAAGGGAAAGGAGGAATCCTGCACATAATCCTGAAACAGTAAGCTACAGAGGTATCCTACAAGGGATCATTGGGGGGGTAACAAGACTGAGGAATACCACTCGAGATCCTAAAAAAAGATACACTTGTGTAGAGATCCTATAAGAGACACTCTAGATCACAAATAAATAAAGCCATCCCTTATGGCATCCTTGGTATCCATATAAATGATAGTTGAACCCTATAAGGGGTCCTCTAGTTTGAAACATTATCAGATGAATCCTATAATGGATCCTTGAGAGAAATAGGTCTCATGGCCTCATAGTCCATAAGGGAAACTCTCACATCAGGAATGTCCTCAAAATCATAGGTCATAAGAGATAGCTCACATCTCATCTCAGATCAAAGGTCTTAACTACATTGGTCCAAACATCCAACTGGTCATCTTCACCAAGTCTCCCTCCTAAGAGACAACTAGAAACGATAACTGGAAGAAGAACCACTCCATTTAGATAGAAAACCAAAAACATCCATTATGTGTTCTCAGAATTCTCCAAGGGTTTCATCATCACAATATACGTATAAAAATACACATAATAGACAACTCTTAGGTCGAATTATGACATCATGGGTTAACCAGGAATAAGAACCCCAAGGGTCCAAAAGAGGAGTACCTAACGTTTAGAAACCATACACGGTGTATACCCTCAACTTATCACATGGTCATGTACTTTCACATGCATGGGCATGTAAATAACCTAGGTATATGACATGTTGGAATGGTATATGATGTTTACACAAGTCACCCCTTATGGACGTGTACTTCTACACAACCAGATTCAGGTGGGGTCTACCTGTGTAAAACTACATGGTGTGAACCAAAAGTACACAACCATGTACATTTCCATGAACATTATTCCATGTTCCTTCTCACACAACTATACACATGGAAATTTACCACACAACGTGTACTCATAGTACACGATGAGTACTTAAAAAAATTCTTAATGAATAGGAGAACACATGGAATGTGTTCATAGAACCACATGACATTTTTTTTGGGATCTTAGATAGTAAACCTTTGAAACTTCCCTATAAATCCCATTTTAGAAAAGTAAACCAACAGTATACCAAATTCCAATATGTGGGAGATCATATTCTTTGAGAATCAAATTTTAGCATCCACATATATCATTTCATAACACAATTCAATTTTTTGAAGTATCATGATCCACCAAATTCTAACCCAGAGGGCCCATACACAGTAGGGATAAAATCTTGGAATCCATCTGTATCACATAATAACATGATTTATTAAAAGTCTGAATCATGGTCCCCCAAATTCCAATCCAAGAGGGACAATACACCTTAGTGACCAATGTTAGGTGTCTATTCAATTGGAACCATAACACATACCAATACACCAATCACAAAAATAGGTATATCTATCATGGTACCTTTCACAAAACCATGAATATCTAGAAATAAATATATCACAACAGAAAAAAATAAGTAATGCCCTCTAAATTTCATGGAAAAAATGTAGGGATGAGATATCTAACAAGGGCCAATACGATGCATGAGATGTCATACCATCATCTCATTCTGTTTCAAAAAAACCAAAAACACAATTATATAAATAATAACATCACAATACAAGTGTGTCAGTAAATGGTGAAATCGAATCAACTGTAATATCTCAAAATCCAAAAAATCACTATTCAATTCAAGGAAATTTGGCATTTTCCCTCTACGCAGGGTAGCTACTCTCGAGTACAACTTATTACAAAATCCCATTTCATTTCACTCTATTTCTATTGTTTAAAAATGATATATCAAACCAAAAAAATAATGGCTCTGATACAACTTTGTAACATCTTGGGTCTGGTTTCCATTCCAAGGCTCCCCATACCAAGTTGGCCACAAGGCCTCAAGTGTATCTCACCAAATTCTAGAGGATATCGACAATTAGTGAGGTCCTATAAGTGATATTCAGGAGACTATTCCCTCATTTCCAGAGTATAAAATAGTGGAATAGAATAATAATTCAATAGAGGAAACAATAATACAATACAGGAGAAATAATCAGTAGAAGTATGATTAAATAAATAACCAAACATCACTCCATACATAATATTATGCAGCATGTTCTGTGTTATATAAAAAATGCCAAAATAAGTACACTGTAGTAATACAAGATAAGAGTATCAAAATCTAAAAATAAAAAAATAAGCTAAGAAGCATCACAAGCATCATCTCGGTCTCTTGATATCCTGCTCCATAGTAGCACATCATGTACCTATAGTAGTGAACATTCTCTGATCTACACCTATAATCATATAATCTATTTGGGCCCAAGAAATGACGTAAATAGGGTGTGAGAATAAATCCCAATAGGAAACCACACAAGATTTATGTCGATCAGTCAGGTAATATGTATAATTGGAAGTGTACAATAGTGAAAGAAGTAAACTAGAAGATACTCAAAAGTAAGAAGTACTACAAGTAAGAAAAAAAGTCTCAGAAGATCATCTATACACAAAAGGTGAAGACAGAATCCAAGCTTGTTATTTTGTCTTGGAAGGTGTGTTGTAAGTCCTTCCGTTTCAATATTTCCGTTATAATTAAATGTCTACTCATAACATATAAGAAATTTCAAATAGATCCCATCCTTGGAATCCCTCATTGGATTCAAGGTTGGCTCAGAATTTAAAAACTTCTACATGAGCTTGTCTACCCGTACCTGGCTCGGTCATGACTTATGATAACAATACCCCTTGAGATCTTCCATGATCTTTTAACCAATTCTAGGGCCCCAACATGGCATAAAGTGTAATAGTAACATGAGCCCGACCATTCCCTTTTACATGAGGCTATGGCTCACCCATTTCTATATACCTCATTTTTCATTTATATTTATTTAATCAATAGTCACATGAGCCTGACCATTCCTTTGAACCTGAGGCTATGGCTCGCTCATTTCAATTTAATATTTCAATAAATATTTCATTATGCATGCAAGGTCAAAACCAAAATCATACAATATAATATCAAGATGTACCAAACTCATAAGGATTGGCCTTTTAGTTACTCACATAGGCACAATTTTCATGACAATTATAACATGTAAATTAAAATATTACATTTATTTAGCAATAATTAACTCACATGGTCACATTCATAGTTGGAGAAAAACATTCTATGCCTGCTAAAATAAGTCTGGGCATAACATGGGGTAAATGGGAAAATAACAAATCCCAAACCCTTAGACAAATTAATTACACTTTAACATGATTTAAATTACATTATAATTTTTAATTCATTCTTAAAAACCATGTAAGGAAAGAAAAAGAATAAATTATATAAATCCTGGGCCAAATGGCCAGAGATGGTCATTGAAGGGAAATACAGCCATGGGGTGGACCTAATTCAAGGTATAAAACCTAATTCATTCTTTGTATTGCTTAAAAAATTACCTAAACAGCAATAGAAAATAACCTAGGTAAATTATCAATTAAGGTGACACCCTAATATCGGTGTGCAACACTCCAACATATATAAATAGCTTGAAAATTAGTGAAAGGCATGATACCACCTACCTTGTGCTAGTATGACTCTCCTCGTTTAGTGTTGAACATTAATTCGACCTAGAACAAAGTATATATAAAAAACAATAATAAATTCTCAAACCTTGATAACTATCTGGAGAGGAAAAATCACAAAGAACCACTCAGGAGGAATCGAGAGCTTACTGATTGGGTTCAAACACCTATGATGGTGATTGGATCAGAGTTGGGAAAAAGATTTGGGAGGAGAAAATAGGTCTCACACTACTGGTTTATGAACCTAGGGATCCCTTCTATACAAATGAAAAAAGATGACAGTACTTCCCAATTTAATGAGAAAATGTACACGGTGTGTACTTGAAAATATATGGTGTGCACTAGAAACTACATGTCGTGTCTATACGGATCCTGGCCAGACCATTAAACCCCCTATACAAGGAATTAAATTGTGTGTTCCCATATTAGACAGCGTGTTCTTGAAAACACGTTGTGTGTAACACCTAGTTATGTTGTGTGAAATATATAAATCCAGCCCTCGACCTCTTTTTTCAATATTTCTTTAAGTAAAAACTGAAAATGAAAGGTCAGTACTGCAAAGGATGAATTGGGTTCTCATAGAATATATTAATGAAATAATGTGGGTGGTATTTTTTACTCTTTAATAATGATAATAGTAGAATGACATGTGTAATTAAAAAGAAAAGTGAGAGATAGGTGGTGGACTAAATGAAAAGATACAATAGCATAGAAGATATTGAAATTGAATGAACTATCAAGAATCTTTGATCCAATAATTGAATTTCATATTCAACAATTTGTTTTTAAAATCATCTTCAAAAACATGGTATCAAACATGAGTTATCATCTATAATAACCCCATAATAAAATGGAATTTTCAATAGTGGGAATAAAATGGTCAATAAAATTGATAATATATTGTTTATCGAGAGTTATGTCTCTCTTTAATAGTGGAAAGAGGTAGTTAAAGTGTCTACATACAAATAAAAATGAAAATTAAAAAGATTCAGAGAAGAATGAACCCCTTTTAAAATTTGGAATGTAAGAAAACCATGACTGAAGCATTCACGTGTGTTTAGAAGTGAGTGTTACATTTGAAAAAAAATGTAACCAAGAAAAATATGTTGATATAGAAGATGAATTGATATTCTTTTTATATTATAGGAAAATAAAATCCCAAAAATTCTTTAATAAGAGGTTTTTACATTTATCTAGATTATACAAATCCGCTAAAATTATAAAGACTCAAAATATAATTCTGATGAGTAACATTTTGTTGAATAACTTGATGCAACATCTCAGAGAAGAACCAGAAGAATGGAAATTGATCCATCTAATATTATTATTGACAAAATTAAACCATCCCAGATAAGAAGAATGAGTCTAGTAGAGTATACGAAAAAAATTTCCACTATAGAAAATGTTTCATTTGAATAATATATAAAGGATGAACCATGGGTGAGATCAATGAATGGGGAGATGGTCCAAATTAACAAAAACAATATCTAGGAAATTGTGGAGAGGCCAAAACATCATATTCTGATTAAGACTGAGTGGGTATTTAGAAATATATTTTATGAAAATGGTATTTTTCGAGAAACTCATGCTAAGAATTTCATTATTTTACACAATTATGATAATTTAAACATTAAATTTCACTATAATCTCTAATATCTCATAAAACCTATTGGTTTAGTGTCCTTGAAGACTGATTATAGTATAAACATATTTTACAAACTTGTTAACATTTATGCATAATTGATCCCTTCTTAACCCCTTCTAGTATTTTCTTGGGTTATACTTGTGTTCATATCCTGGGGAAGGGAAACAAAATAAATGGTTGACCTCAAATTCTTAGTAGGAGAAACTTATCCATATTCCCTTAAGGCTTAGATCAAAATCATATGATAAATCATGAGTAGGGTAAATTTATTAATAACAATTTCATAGAATAATAATATTTTTCAATAAATCTCTAAAGATTAACATGTAACCTCAAAAGAAACATGTACCATGACATAGTAATGTGTGATAAGCATTAAAATATGGAATAAGGAAATTGTATCATAAGATAATGAAGTCATATATATGAATCATTAACATAAGGCATGACATCAAAAGAATATGTTAAGGTTTATTCAAAATACCATCATCACATAGTGGACATAGTCCCATAGTAGATTGAGTTCACTTCACATTCCCATAAACAACGTTGACAGAGTCCCATAGTGGATTGGGTTCAATCCACATTCTCGAAAAAATCATGAAAAATTTACTATTTCACAATAGTTTCACTCCCAAATCCTACATATAACATATCATGATATATAAATACTTACCCAATTAATTAAAGGGATATATTTTTTTAGGCCCAACCATCACATGACATAATTTTCTTAACCTAAATGCATATGCATCATAAATAGTATCTCATCAGATGAAAAAACTTTCTTAATGAATTCGAGGGATATATAATTATGGGATAAACATGAATGAATAAAATCATAATATGTCCATGAAAATGTGTTCAACATGAGGAAAAGAAACCATACATAAAGAATAAGCATGATAAAATCCGTGAGGAAGAAGTGGGTTTCATAATCTTATAACAAAGATTAAACGAAGGTTATATATTAAGGAATCCCACTATAAAATGGAATTAAATAATTATTTCTAATATTTTGAAAAAGAAACAAAGTTTTTGAATATCGAGTTCCAATTTATGTAAAATTCATGGTAATGATCATGGAGAAGTATTAATAATAAATAAACAACATTGGTGGTGCTTTTCAAAATGAGCAGATGATATTTTAAGAAAGTAAATATCATGTTATTTAACATTTGAACATAATTTAACTAGGATGATTTTCCATGATATAATTCTTGTTTTAAATTGATATACATAGTGGAAAACATTTTTTGGAGAAGACAGTTGTCATGAATGAAATCTGAAAGTTCCCTTAAGTTGGGTTTACTTAAAAGTGGTAATTTTAAAGGGGATATAAAACATGTATTAACCCAAAAAAGAAAGTTATAGTGAACTAGTTTAATATTTAAGGAAAATATATATATTATTTATATGAAAATATTGAGAATAAGATAGAGAAAATGGTGAAAAAATAAACAGAATGTGCAACCCCAATATAAAGCGGGTGGTTTATATGGATCCAATTTTATGTCTTAAAACAATTTTTTTGAAATCCCACATCATAAAAAGTATAATATTTTTTTTTAATTGTAGAGAAAATAAATATGAACATAACATGAGATAATGCATAATTATGTTTCCAATTAAATGGCATGTCATTGGGGTGAATATAAATTATAGATAGGGATGGGAAATTGTCATTTAAGAGGATTGTAATTATTCTTAACATAATATCACATTCAAGAAGGAAGATAACTCATAATTATGGATGATTGGAATAAAAATCATCCTCCTATGATACAAATAGGGTATACCATATGAAATAAAATATTAATCTCATGTGGAAACATTATAATATTGGAAAATAGATTGAGTTTTGAAAAACCCTTATGTGTTTGGGAAGATATAAATTGTAGCTCACACTAAGGAAGGGAATGAATAGAAGTGAATTTTACAAGTTAAAAAAACATATGGTATTATAATTCAAGGGGTGATTATTTACACCAAACAAGTAAATGTTAGAGCATAATATCAAGGCATTCCTTAATGAATAGCGATTAATATAAAAACTCTAACCTTTTATTTGGACTCTATTGAATTCACTCAAAAGTAAAATATAAATACAGGATTACAATAATTAATTTTTTTAACCTTATTCACAACTATTACCATTTATAATCCCTATTCATTATTATTATTTAGGTGTGTATTTATTAGTAATTATCATTTTTTTAATATCAGATGTGAGTAATCTACATCATTTTGAACTAGTTTCATGATATAATAGATAATATTCATTCATATCCCAAAATTCATCATTATAATATCATTCAATATTATAAAATTGATTCTTTATAATTCTTTATAAATATATAATTCCATTAAATTTTATTTTTGGTTATGATCCTTGAGATGAACTCAGTGATGAGCATGTTTTAGTTATTTTTAACAAACGAGCAGTGGTATCTTAGTGAATGAGTTTAATTTTATTATTATCATTATAAAAATAATGTAAAATATTCATTATATTATTTCTATACTATATTATAAATAATTATGTTCTAAAAGACATTCATGATGTTATTTTATATAGTTTTCATGTTTGTGGTTAGACTAACCCTAACATGAACATGCCGTAATTAATGGATGAGTATGACTATAAAATTGGTTTGTTTTGGAAAAAAATAAATATTTGAGAATAAAAATGATATTATTATTATAATTTTATGGTGTTTAATAATATTTTAATTGAGTTTATTAAATAATAAATAAACTAGATAAAAATGATATATATTACTTTATGGATGCAGTAGTATGCACAACACACAATTAACATTTTCACTTCTCAATGAATGAGTGGGAAAGAAGGTTGATTATAATTTTTCAATTCATACTAATAGTTAAATTATATATTTAATATTTTTTATTCATTTTAGCCCATATAATTATTGATTATAGGGGGTGAAAATAGAATTTTTTTCTTTATGGAGATAGTACTATGAACAACACAAGAATGATAGATTTGGTTTACAAAATAAAAAGGATAAATTTTCAATATGGTCGTTAGTTTATAAAAATAAAAATCATTATAAAAATAATGATGTAATTATTTATTCATTATAAAATTATAATTTAAAAATTAATATATAAAGAAGAAAATTTAGGGTAAATGATAACTTGTGTGGAGAAATTTGAGTTTTCCTTGGAGAATTCCAAGAAAATGCAGGGCTTGGGATAATTCCATGTGACCAGAATCTTATGAAAGTTATGGTGGATTTTTGGATAATGGAAAAGGGTAGATTTTAAATTTTACATATAGATTTTGGAGATCCATGAACGGGTGGGGATATTTACCTTTTATAATTCATGAGTATGGCATGTTTTCTAAATACTCGGTACTTTATAATGATGACATTAAATTATTCAAGGACAATGGCTCAAAAAATGAAAAATAATTGAGTGAGGGAGGATAGATAATAAACCCTCCCTCAACTATCCATTAACACACATGTTTTTAACATGTATTATTCATCTTCACTAGGTTAAATGCTTTTAATAGTTATTTACCCTTACCACGATAACTCCTTTTTTCCCTCAAAAACAAATTTTGCTGCAAAAAATTAAAATTAAACAAACCAACTAATTTGAAAAAAATTATAACATATATATATATAATTTTATCAAATAAATATTATAAGTGTGAGGGAATTTAATTATAAAATTGGTACACAAACACATAAAACCCAGTTTTTTAAGTGTATTTTTAAGAATAAAAATTATGTTTAGGATGAAATTACCAATGTTGTTCATTTATATGGATGTAATTTTTTAACTATAAAACAAATAAATTTTATTGGGATTTAAAAGAAATAAAAAATTAAATTTTACCAAAAAAACTATTTAATTCAAAGAAAAGAAAAAATAGTTATTATTGTAAAGTCATACTTAATTTCATAATATGTTAATAATGCGTTTTCTAAATTAAACATAATATTTTTAAAATTTATTGTTTTACATAATAAAATAATATTTGATAAAATAATAATATTATAAACTTCTTGGTCATATGTATATAAATATAAATTTATAGTTTTGGTAAAAATTATATTTTCACTACTCCCCTAAAAATCATTAAATTTTGAAAAACCCTAAAAATTTATCCAAAAATAAAAAGTTTATGATGAATCCAAAATTTTATTTCATTGTTTAAGATTAAAATCATAAAACATGAACATTTTACTTTTAAATAAAATCATAAAATAAAATGAAAAAACTATATTATTGGATAATAAATTTTGAAAGTGTAAGTTTTTTTTATTTTTATATTTTATAAATTATTAATAAGAGTAGTTTTAATATATTGTTAATATATAAATATATATTACTCAGATAAAGAATATAACTTGTCTATAATATTTTTATTTCCATAAAATAATGTGCCTAAAAATACAATGTTATAAAAAAACATCTACAACCAAATGATCTTATTAGTTTTTTTGCTCATTTGATTTTATCAAAGAATTACTATAAAATAAAACAGTTTTTATATATTTATTTTACAATTTAGTTACATTTGTCTTTTAAAAACCAATTTGTTAATGACTAGTGTTTTATTTATTTTGTTTAATGTGTCAATATGTGTTTGGTGGGAAGTGGTGATGTTTGGAGATTTATTATGGATTCACTTTATGGCATTGGAGGTTGTGATTGGAAAATTTACCTTATTAAATGTAATGTTTTTTGGAATATTATTAAACATAGAATACATGTGAAAGATTAATTATAAGAAGTGAAAATTGTTTCAACGAATGAATAAGTTCATTCCATGCAATATTAACCTTATTTCATGATTAAAATTTATTAAGTGAAGATGTCCATGAAACATTTTAGTATATGCATGAATAATTTAAACATTCCATGTAAAATGTTTCTATATATTACATGATGAATTTTATTGAGGAAGGATTCAAATTATGTTTGATTCTTAGAATGAATTCTCTTTATTATTTGAGTGAGAATCGGTGGCCTTATTAAAAAATAAGGTCCAACCAAACTAGCTAGCATAATCCAAGGTTCAACCAAGGCACTATGAAACCGGGTAGGTCAAACACACCTAAAGGAGCCAACCCAAGCTAGTTATATTGGTTTTAGATGTTTGAAAACTATTTTATGGCCACTTATAAGACTTTAGTAGAGAGAGGACGCACATAGGGAACTGGTATAGTCATGTGGGATGCGTAGTTGGGCACAGTTCTATGAGGCATGTGTGTGCAATGGTGTGCGATGGGTATTGATCCCCAATAGCCTATTTGATAATGATGTGAAACCATTTTATTAGTAATTTTATGCACTACCAAATCTTCTTTAAATATGGGATGTGACCCCATGGCTACAATATCTTTATATTAAAAATATATGAAATGAAATGTATTCAGTCGATCATGTGGATTTGGATTGTTTAATCAATCCACCACCATCCTCAACCTCACTACACTTGTGAGCTTTTATTTTTCAGAGTTCATCATATTGAGAGCTTCCCTGATCAAAATGAGTCTTACATGATCATTTTGAGTATGTTAAATTTATTAGATGAGGATATTAAACTCCAAGAATATAGTCTTAGCCATTCATGCATGAGAACATTCAAAAATTGAGCTATTTCCAAATGATAATGAACTGGAAATCGATTATATGGAAATACACCATTAACTGATGCATTATAAGATAAAAAATATAAATCATGTGATCTTTATTTCATCAATGTGAGTTCTTAATCTATATCTCGTGTAAGAAGAGAATCTAGGATATCTACTATAAGATAAATCACCAAAATCATTGGGTGATTTAAAATTCATGAAGATTAATATATTATTGATATTTAAAGAATTGTTGATACAGTGTTTTTCTTAGATCAAATGTGGTGCAACTGGACTATATAAATAGAGGAATGGAGAAGAGAATTGTTTCTTCTATTCTTCTAAATAGATCTCAGTTTTCTGAAGAAAATAGAGTCGTGGTGTAGCTATTTCTAACACGAAGAGAAAAAACCTCCCATAATACTCTAATATGAAGGAGAAGAGTGAATAGAAAACTCATTTTACTTCATGAATAAGTTCTTCCATGAAGCAATCAGGATATAATTATACTCTCTCATATATCATATAGTCACCCAAGCTTCTCATATATGGATATTAAATCTTTTAATGTGAATATTTATCACACTATAAAAGTACATTCTTGAGGAAAATAATAGTTTAGTTTCTTGGGAAACATGGTACAAAATAATTTAACATGGTGAAAGATCTTCACTGTTTCCCATAATGATGTTCCCATTTAGTAATCCTACATAAAACCTTTATTCATATCATGGGAAAAGAAAACATAAGAAAGGGTGGGATCATATTCTTATTAAGGGTAAATAAAGGAGATATATATGAATACCATGAAAATAAGGGTATGAGAACATGATCATAAAATTTGATGATAATACCCTTCATATAAAACATCATACAAATGATTCATGTAAAAGAGGCCAGGGTAACTAGGAAGGGGTATGAGTGTCCAAGTTAAATTTGACCCAACTTGAAATTTGGACCAAATAGAAGAGGTATGACATAGTGTTTTGGGTTTGAACCTTAGGGAGGCTTCCTAGGTTTCCCATTTGGACAAGAATTAAAGCCTTTTTAGTTCGGTTGGTCTTTTAGATGATTGTGTCCCTTTGAGAGGATTAATTTGGTGCTTGCTTCTAAAAATGATTCCTTGTACAAAGGGTTTCCTTGAGTGGTGTTTTGGATCATCGTGATTTAGAGGCTTATTTGGGGATAACACCAAAGGTGGAGGACCATTTGGCTCAGGCCTTAGGTAGGTGTCATATGTATCCTAATTATAGATGGAATCGAAGTTTTTATAGTTCAATATAAGGTCAAGGATGGCACTCTATGGTTTCTCTAATTAATGGGGGTTATGATTGGGGAATACTCTTAAGGGGGGTTCCTAAGTGATTGGTTTTGTTTGGGGCTTACTCTATAGAATAATTCCCTTGATAATATGTTGGGGATTATACCCAGTAGGAGGTCCATTGGTTTGGGATCATGTTGATGTCATGACCACCATCAATATATAATCCCACATGATCCATGTTCACTGTGGGAAACAAGAGGGAATATACAATCTAGGTAAACTAAAAGATCCATTTTTTCCTAAGGTTGGATTCACGACCTTTAGGTCTCATGCCTATTGAGGTACTCTGAAGGAAGGCTAATATGTGGTCTAAAAGAAGAACATTAGCGAAAAAATTCATCTGACTGTGTGGAAGTCATGATCATGGATATCCTCTAATCCCACGTAAGTCATGATTGGTCATTTAGGAATAGTGATAAAAAAGATGAATTCAAATATCTAGTAAACTAAACTTCTCCTCCCCCTCTCATGGAAGAGGTCAGAACTACAAAACATATTTCTTATGTATTTATCGTAGACTATATCAAGGTATAGAGACTACTGAAGGAATGAAGTAGGAGAGAGAAGAGACAACATGGGTTCTTATCCCCTCTCTGGCCCAATATCCAAGGGGGTGGAGAATAATGATTTCAACCACTGACAAGAAGGGATAGGGGATTGAACTACGAGGGATTTACTAAAATTGGTTCCATAATTGGATAGAATGATATCATTCTGTTTTTAATGGAATAGAAAGTGTAATAATCACACTCCCCACTAAGAAGTGGAGGCTCCAGGTTGTAGAGATGAAATGGGTGGGAAATTGTCATAAATGTATTATCCAAGACCAAGAACTACCTAACAACATGTCCAGGTTCATGGTCCTCAGGACCAAGGGAATAAAAATCCACATGGACCCCCAAGGACCCTAATGGTTTGGGAAGACTAGTTGGTGAATCCTCTTACTGCAAGAATAAAAACCCAAATGGGATATAGACTGGTGTGCCTTTTCCCATGATTTTTTTAGTATGGAGGATTCAGTGGTGGTTTTAACTTGGTCCCTCTCAGGAAAGGGAACTGAAGGGAAATGAGTCCTACCATTGGTGGACTGGAAGAGGACTCAATTCGGGCTCTCATATGTCCATGTTTAAGGGGTACAGGTGCCTCTCATAAGGCCTGTTTGGAACTGTAAGTGCTTGAAAAAGGGGTGTTTAGGCATGTGTGAGATGGATATTTGTTGGGAATTGAACCAACTGGGCCTCAACACTTGGTAAAGTATTTTTCCTAGGCCCTATGGTTCTCCTCAAGTGTCCTTGGATGGGTCTCACGTAGGTACCTGATTAGGGAGAGGGGCCTCACGTAGATGGTTTTTCATTAGGGGAGAATTATTACTCATATATGTGATATGTGTTTCTAAACCTGAAGGGACTTTTACCTCCCTTATCCTCTCAAATTCTCTCTTATCTATGGTTTTAGAGAGATGCTAGAGAAATTTTAGAGCCATGGGTGAAGGGGGAGCACAAAAAAAAGATTGGGGATTCAACTATTTTTTTCATTTGTGTAGATGAGAATTACAAGGGTCATATTTATAGTAAAATTTAGAACCCTAGTAAAAGGAGAGGGCCCACATAGAAATCAGGTGTATGTGACCAGTGTAGGTAACTCATGTAGTGGTGTCTTTCCATTCTGCACTGTGAAGGGTGGCTATTATAGCCTTCAGATGCCCAGGTTTGTGTGCATAGTAAAATTAGGGAAAGTCCCATTGAGTTTATTTAAGTTTATTTGGTAGATTTAATATTATTAAGGTTCTATTAAAAATCTTTTTACCCCCATGAAAAAATGAAGTGTTAACAAAATCAACACCTCCAGATTGGATCTGATTCAGAGAGGAGGGTCTAGTCCTAAATTAAAATGGGGAAAAGATTATGAAGGTTGTTTTAGTGAATCTCACTCATCTACAATGGAGGTCTATGGAATAGGTCTAGTGTGAAGATCCCCAGTCTAGAAAAGGTTCATATACACCTTTTAAAATCCATTAGAGTCTATAAATACTGCTAGACAATTTGTTGTCTTCCTCAGATTTCATGTTTTTTATTTTTAATCTCATCGCACAGGTAGTCATCTCAGCTTTTCCGTATTTCTATTTTCACAAAGGTATCTTGAATAATTTCCAAACTTAAAATCCCCCTGAATGAAGGGGCTTCATATATTCACATCTTATCAAGGATCCATTGTGAAGGGCCTGATCTAGGGGCGTGTGCATGGAACTTTATCAAAGGTACTATGTATGGGGCATTGTTGAAGGGAAGACATGAGTTACTTCCTTTACCAAAATTTATGATCCTCCCAAGTCAAAATTTTAATTTTTCTATGTAAATATTTTAACATAATGGGAGAATTTGGTGTCTTAATTTTTCATTTTTCCTAGATACCTTTATGAACCCTACTAAACAATTGTTTCTTGTTATTCTAATATGATAAAATATGTTGGTCCAAGTCACTATGATGTGGTTGAGCTATCTCTTCCATATTTGGTGATGTTTTTGGCACCATACCCACATGATTACCCATGATGTTATTACGTATAATTCTATGGTCACAAGTCTTTGAAGGAAGCAACTATTAAGGTTGTTTTTAGTTATTTCCTAAATTCCAAGTTTGTGAAGCTCACCAACTTCCCCTCTACCAACATCTCCTCCATGGGTGTTTATATTAATAAATTGATGGCTTTTATTGGATGTATCATGTATCATAGTAGATGAACTCTAGATCTAAAACTGCATATGAAAGAATAATTGCCTCATTTTAATGATTCAATCTTCCATGATTCCCAAACATATCAGACTCAAGGCTTTAAGGAGGATTGAGGCTTCCGCTCTGGACAGAGAGTCAGGCCTGACTAGTTGTGGGTGTACTGGGTGCAAAAACCTGGAGGATAATTAAGGAAAAATATGCATTAAATTTATGTCTATGAGTTTTTTTATATTAAAATCCTACATCTAAAAGAACCCGGATATCATCCCAAAATTTCTGATCTGATTGAGTCCTCAAAAAAATTCATTCTGATGCATGGAAAATTTAACATTAACTTATGGGACATCTACCAAATTTTCAGGTTCCCCATTATAGGAGATAAGTTTAATGAGTTAATTCCATTAAGAAAAACATGGGATGATGGTGAAAGTACACCGCCATTGGCCCATGAGTTTTTCAATATGGAAAATAAATTTTAGGACAAAGACCCTCTCTTGTTGGGTGAAATCCATCTAGGAACATGTAGCGGTCTGGAATTACTTCCAGTGGGATATAATTGATACCTATCAGGGCACTCCATAGGTGGCTACACCCCCTAGGCGGGACACACCACCATCCACAGTGGAAACCATTTCCTTATGAAGCCCTTGGGCGGAGAGTCATGCTTCGTCCAACGCTCACATGTGAGAGTTCCCAAGGATCGAATTCATTCCTACCTACTTTTCCTCTGATACCAACTATAGAGACCCAAATCTTGATGTACATAGACATTACATTAATGTTTTTGGAATATCTAATACATAACAAAAATATACACCAAAGGACCATAATAGTTTAGTGTCTTTGGAAACTCGGAATATAATCTTCTAATCTTGGTGAAAGATCTTCAACATCTCCCATAAAGATCTTCCCTTTTTTTCTTACCTAAAACCTTTCTTTATATCCTGGGGAAAAGAAAACATATAAAGGGTGAGCTCAAATTCTTAGTAAGGGTAAGCATGGAGAAAATAAAACAAACCATATACATTTGAACTTCAAAACATGAACATAATATTTAAACATCAAAATATTGAGCAATGACATAAAACATTTTAGTACGTAAGGCATAGATCTTAATGGATCATCAATCATGATAAAATAGCATGGGAAAAAATCATGTAATTGTGGCAACCATGAATCATATGTTATGATTTCCATAGTAGCCAAGTCATTGCTGCCAAGACCATCTTAGTGGACAACGTCCCTTTCTGAATCGAGTTCACTCCACGTTCAAGTCCTGTATCAATGAACCGTATTAACTTACCATTCTAGCCATGTCTATCTCATGAGATATAAATCATTACCCAATGCATTGGAGGGAGATATAGGTCTTACCCATATCATAATGAAATCATTATTAGTTTTTCCACAACATAAACATAAATCATTCATCATAACCGAAAGAATAAAAATGGGTTTCATAAACATCATCCCATCATAACATAATCCGTATAAAACAAATGGATATAATTTTATCTTAAGAAAATTTAAAACATGTAAATCATAGAGATATTATACTTGAAACATACACATATGAAATAATGTCATCTTAGATGGAAAATGGTTTTGATAAAACACTTGAAAATAATTATTGAGGAAAATATCCTTTCTTCTTAAAAATCACTTTCTTTTCACAAAATCCCACGCAATTTTAAAAGAAAAGGATTTTTTTGAAAATATTCATGAAATCTTGTAGAGTAAGCTTCATAAAAATAAGGCGTTATAAAACTGTAAAAATCCATTCATGCCGTATAAGTTAAAAAACATTATTCTCAAACTTTTGCCAGAAAAGTCAAAAAGTGCCTTGTGTGGTAAACAAAAGAAAGATTCCTTACATACCATGTTGTAAAATTAAAAAATGGGTAAAAGGGACTTTAAACATACATGAAACCATTTTTAGAAAACAAGGACATGGATGATAAATATAACCCCAGTAAATACTAACGAATAAACAATCTCGGATAAAAACGAGATTGGAAAAGTTATCCCTTACCTTATGTATGATATGATTCATATGTAACTGAACCTAGTATATAATGATTTAAATAATTTCATTTACTTATTAAAAAATCATATTAATTGTTATGATATCATATATTGTTCACTTATGACTTTATATTACCCGTTATTTTGTAAATTCTATGTTAAAGCAGTGTTTTGGGTAAAATCGTTTCATTTATTGTACATGTTTCGATTTGTTGTTCTTGATATTTTTATTTATATCCTGATTTACTTAATTATAGAATGCAAAAAATTATTTATATATAATATATATTCATCATATAAATATATATGATAGATTGATAAATGGAATGAAATACACCATTCATGGAGACGGACGGTCGTACGTACGCATGAACACTGTTTTCGTTTCCTTATTGAATTGAATGGAATTAAGTAAATGAAACATATATGTACATAAATCCAGTATCATTATTATGTAATATATTTCATGATTATTTATTATATATACTTTATAATCATACTTGAATGGTTAATCATGGAAAATGAATCTCATCGAGTTCGTGGAGATAGTATTCCGTACGTACGCACGAGCAATGATATCGTTCCCATAATTATTGAAAGTAATTGGAGTGGATGATATAATATCTCATAATCGTTATGATGATTTAATAACCATAAATTTTTATTATTTACACCATTATACACATCCAAGTAAGTTGGTGGTAGAAAAAATGATTACACCACGGCGTGGAGACGGTATTCCGTACATATCCACGCGTGGTGATTTCGTTTTCCATAGGATGGATAGAAGGTTAAATGGGGTTGTTTCATATTTATAATATCATATCAGTATATTAGTGATACTTATTGTATTATTTTACAATAAAAAAAATATTGAAGGGGAAGTTGAAGAAGAAAGAAAACTTGAAAGAATCGGTAGAAGAGATTACCTCTTCTTCGACACAGCTCTTTTAAGCTTCCTATTAAGGGACTAGAGTTGGTTTTTTGAGAAGACCAGAACCTCCAGAATGTTTCTATGGGAGTAGAGAAGATAAATGGGCAGCTTTTGGCTGAGATTGAAGGCTCAAAATTGTGTAAAGAGAAGAGGGAGGAGGTGCCCTTTTATAAGGGCAGAGAGGGGCACCTTAGGAAAAACTTAAAATATTATTTTATAATAAAGTTATATTCGGTTTATAATAGCTCAAAATTGATTTATATAAAAGCTAAAGTGGGGATGGGTAGAAATAATCTAAGAAAATAGGTTTTATACATTTTTAGGTTACTATTTTATCCTTATCATTTAGATTTAACTCTATGTTAAATAATTTAACTTTTACCGTGTTTTCTGGTTTTTTTACAATATATGGTAAATAAACTTACTATAACAAGCCAAACGAATCCCAAGTGGTTCATTATTAAAATATAAAACATTATCTAAGTCATTTTTCCGAACCTTAGATTTTTAGGAATAAAATAACAATTAATAATATAATATTTTTTTAAAAAACAATTTTATGTCAATTTTGACACTATTTGGTAATTTATTTTTGTAAAATTCATAACAGCATTATTAGTTCGAAAAATGTTATTTGAATCAATACTAACATGTAATATTAACCTAAAAAATTAGTGGAATTTGTAAAAAGACTCAAATTACATTTATTTGGGTATTTATAACATCAGTTATGTTAATATTTCATTAATAAGGTAATTATTGCATCATCATTATGTCAGAAATAAAATAAATTTTTTAATGTCTAAAAATTATAAAAAAATAAAATTATGTAGGAAATATTTTTATATTTCTAATGAAAATTTATAGTCAAATTTATCTAATGTATAACCCTATATTAAAAACTTTTTAGTTATTAAACATTGATTTTAACTATTTTAACTCTTCTTTAAATAAAATAATAATAAATGTCCTAATCTAATCCAATTTGACCTAAAGGGTAATATTTTATTCCTAAGGTTGTTTTTGGTCGAATTACACTTATCCAATAGAATTAGTACATGTTTTAGGGTAATAATAATATCGTTTTTACCCTTAATTATCCAATTTACTTTTAACCGTGGTAAATAAAAGTAAAAAGTTACTATTCACCAAAAATTGTGTTTATCTTATTGAACCACATTTTACGCCTTGATATTAACCGTGTCTCTCGGATTTTCGAAATTCCATTCACAGAAGCGGTAAAATTAAGTTTTATGCAAATTATCAAATTCTCCTAGGAGGTGGGTAAAAGACGGTGAAAAGTTCAATAAAATTTTTATATATCTAAAGTTATTATAAAATGACTCCAATAAATTAAATTGAACTTATATAGGTATTATTTATCAATTTTTACCTAAAATAAATTTAAATAAAATAAATAATTATTTAAATAAAAAGTGGGTTTTTAAATAGTAACCTAGTGTTTTCACTATTGATCAAAAATTGAAATTTTTCATAAAAATACCAAAAATTCACCGTAGAATAATTTCGATATTCCGAATCCAAAAATGAAGTCCATTTTGAAATATGAAATTTATAAAATTTGAAAAAGTGGGTATTACTATTCAAAACGGCTAGTTCATAATAATATTATAAAAATATCTCATTTAGTGAAACTTGGTATTGCGTACTACACAAGCTATCGAAGAAGGTATTCATTGCGTGTAATGTAAGACAATTTAGGGCTGCGTGTAGTAAAATCTTTGTTTGGTGTTGCGTATGACATAATCAAAACTAATTTCATTTATACATTAAAGAAAATCTATACTTAAGGTTGCGTAGAATAATTTCCACAAAACGAACTTGAAATTGTGTGTAACACGAGCCAAGAATAGTGTTGCGTATACTGCAAGCTAATACGGTGTTGCGTATAGTACAAGTTAATCTCGGTGAAGTGTAAAAAAAATACATAAAGGAAATTAAAAACAATAATTCTCATAAAATCTCTGGGTGTTACATTCTACCCCCCTTAAAATGAATTTCGCCCTCGAAATTCATCGGGGTTATAAATGGTTTTCTACTTGAAAGTTTCTTTCATAGAAACCCACATCGTAAAAAAGAATATTAAATCATCAGTTTAAAAGGGAACGTTAGAAACATAATTATTACCCAAAGTAACTCATCACTGGGTTTCAACATAGGAGAATATAGGAGAAAATATGAATATGGAAGAGAAATATAACCATCATGTTTTGATAGAGAGTGGTAGAGAACATGGCTATGAAAAATCCAACAATCACAAAGCCATAAATTTGTGATGATCTAAGGTACCATATGATTCATCAGATACGAGCGTAATAGGACAATGTTTTTAGTTCACAAGATCATTTCCCTAATGTTGAAAAATTTTTGAATTAAAAGAAATACTTACTTGATTTTGGTACAATCTTACCATTGTTCGTGCCTTGAACAATTTCCACTTCATCTCTTAAAGAAATGAAGTTGAATTTTTCATTCATGAAGTGTTATCAGATCATGCAATAGAATGATATGTCATTCCATCTGTTTCTATCACAAAAAGATTAGCACAATTTATTAAATATACATAAGTCCATCTATGCTGAGATTAATCGTATATGGTTGCTAAAATGGACTTATACTTCATTTATCATAGCGCTTAATAAAATAAAACTATTTTCAAATAACTAGGGACTTCCTGTAGGCCAGTGGTATGCAATAAAGTCCTGTCACACTTCGGTTGTGGGTTTGATTCCCACATCCTTGTCCGACGCAATGGGTTTTCGCACGTCCTATGGGTTGTCCTTTTTCTAAAACTATACTATTATAACATTACAAAAATAATATCAAAAATTTCTAGACATAAACAATACTAACTTATGTCTAACATAATCCATTCTAATCTTTAGGCTTATCTAAAATACTCCTATCCAAGCTCATAGTATAAAGAAAAGAATTACTAGAAATGGAATTTACCGAGCATGTGAATAACATCATTTATCCCCCATATATCATACGATATATCTTGTTGGTCACATTCCAAATATGTGAATAACATAATCATGTATTCTATTGAAAAATGAATACCCATTGAACCTTAGTGAAAACATGAATGCTATCAAAATTTAACACTTTCCACATACCAAAATCCCAAAATTTCTATATACTCAAACCATGATATAACTTTGTCCTTATATCAATCATGAGATCATTTCATATTTTCTTTATCGCTTCATTATGCAGATATCATCTTCTTTCCAAAAATATTTCAATCACTTTTCATGGTTACCGGTATCATATAATTATTAGAAACCAATACATAGATATTCCAAAATTCAATGATGCCATAAATGAGATTTCATTATACAATTTTGAAATCCCATTACATAAACACTTAATCATTACATACCATCATTTTCATACTCAACATCACAAATAGTGATCGCATGTGACTTCACTTTATCATTTTCCTTAAGTGGTTGCTCACGTTGATCATCATTAACCCTTGGATTTGGGCATTGATTAGCATAATGCCTCATTTCCTTGCACTTGAAGAATTGAAGTGTTGGTGGTGCGTTCTCTACAGTATTTTCTTTATTCACATCATTAGCAACCCTTTTTCCATTACTTAGACACTCAACTTCTCTATGACCTTCTTTTCCACACATAAAACATTTTCTAGTCCCTTTAAGACAATCTCCACTATGCTTCTTTCCACACTTTCAGCATAAATAAACAATCATCTTCTTTTCACCATTATTATGAGATTTCTCCTTGAACTCCATCTTTCGTTTCTTGTCAAAACCATGAGATATATATGTTACACCAACTTCTATTTCTACCTTGATATCACAACTCACAATATCTTCATAGCTAATGAAGTCTCTTATAGCTAATTCCCTTAGAAGACTTGGTTTTAATCCACTGAAGAATCGATCAACTTTACTTTCAGGTTGGATGATAAAGCCAGATGCATACCTTGCAAGCCTTGTAAAATTCGCTTCGTATATAACAACAGATTCATCATCCTTTTTCTTAATCTCAAGGAAATCCTTTTCCATATTTTTTCAAAGAATACGAGGGAAGTACTTATTGAAAAATAAGTTCTTGAACTCAACCCATTCCATGGATTCAATTTCATCTCAGGGACTCGTATTCTTAATTAGAGTCCACCATTGATTTGCTTAACCTTCTAAATGGTAAATATATAAAATTACTTGTTCATGTTCTAAATAGTGAAGTATGGAAAATATCTTTTCAATGGTACTGATCCATTGTTCAGTAATAAGTGGATCAGAAGACCCACTGAAAGCAGTTGGACGTTGCCTCATGAAGGACTCAATATAATATTGTTCCCTTCTCTGCTCATTTGGATGTCCTGAATGATTCATAGCTTGTTTAAGTATAGCAATAATATTTTTCACTCTATATCCCATAACATTGGTTTGTTCAGAAGGAAAATCATTGCATTTTCCATCACATTGATCAACACAATTCCTTCGGGTTCCTTCCATCATCTAAAACCCAAAAAGAATAGTGTGAGAGGCAAAAATCATGATAGGGATAACAATATAATAAATTGCGAGTACCTTCAATATATGACATCTTAGGGTTAATTCTAATATCGTTACCATAATTCTAGGACTATAACATATACTTATACTTAACTTTAGGGACATCCCTATACATACCGTATAAATATCTCTAGGGATCTCACTAAATTTTTCGCATCATAGTTTCCAAAGGTTAACTAAACCTTTCATCTGATACCAACTGTAGCGGTCTAGAATTACTTCCAGTGAACTATAATTGATACCTATCAGGGCACTCAATGGGCGGCTACGCCCCCTAGGCGGGACACACCACCATCCCCAGTGGCAGCCATTTCCTTTTGAAGCCCTTGGGCGGAGAGCCATGCTTCGTCCAACGCCCACATGTGAGAGTTCCCAAGGATCAGGTTCATTCATACATCCTTTGCCTATGATTCCAACTTTAGATACCCAGAACTTAATGTACATGACATTACATTACTTTTTGCAGAATATCTAATACCTAACAAAAACATACACTAAAGGACCGTAATAGTTTAGTGTCTTTGGAAACTCAGAATATAATCTTCTAATCTTGGTGAAAGATCTTCAACATCTCCCATAAGGATCTTCATTTTTTTCTTACCTAAAACCTTTCTTTATATCATGGGGAAAAGAAAACATATAAAGGGTGAGCTCAAATTCTCAGTAAGGGTAAGCATGGAGGAAATAAAACAAACCATATACATTTGAACTTCAAAACATGAACATAGTATTTAAACATCAAAATATTGAGCAATGACATAAAACATGGCAGTACGTAAGGCATAGATCATAATAGATCATCAATCATGATAAAATAGCATGGAAATAAAGCATTTAATTGTGGCAACCATTAATCACATGTTATGATTTCCATAGTATCCAAGGCATTGCTACCAAGACCATCTTAGTGGACAAAATCCCTTTCTAAATCGAGTTCACTCCTCGTTCTAGTCCTATATCACTAAACCAGATTAACTTACCATTCCATCTATTTATATCTAATTAGATATAAATCTTTACCCAATGAATTGGATGGAGATATAGGTCCCACCCATCTCATAATGAAATCATTCTTACTTTTTCCACAACATAAACATAAATCATTCATCATAACCCAAAGAATAAAATGGGTTTCATAAAAATCATCCCATCATAACATAATCCATATAAAACAAATGGATATAATTTCATCATAATAAAAGTTAAACCATGTAAATCATAGAGATATTATACTTGAAACATACACATATGAAATAATGTCATCTTAGATGGAAAATGGTTTTGATAAAACATTTGAAAAGAATTCTTGTGGAAAATATCCTTTCTTCTTAAAAATCATTTTCTTTTCACAAAATGCCATGCAATTTTAAAAGAAAAGGATTTTTGTTGAAAATAGTCATAAAATCTTGTAGAGTAATCTTCATAAAAATAAGGTGTTATAGAACCGTAAAAATCCGTTCATGTCGTATAAGTTAAAAAACATTCTTCTCGTATTTTTGCCAGAAAATTAAAAAAGTACCTCGTATGGTAAACAAAACAAAGATTCCTTACATACCATGTAGTAAAATTCAAAAATGAGTAAAAGTTACTTTGAACATACATGAAACCATTTTTAGAAAACAGGGACACAGATGATAAATATAACGCCAGTAAATACTTACGAATAAACAATCTCAGATAAAAATGAGATTGGAAAAGTTATCCCTTACTTTATGTCTGATATGCTTCATATTTATCTGAACCTCCTGTATAATTATTTAAATATTGTCATTGAATTATTACAGAATCATATTCATTGTTATGATATCATATATGGTTCACTTATGACTTTATACTACCCGTTCTTTTGTAAATTCCATGTTTAAGCAGCGTTTTGGGTAAAATCATTTCATTTATCATACATGTTTCGATTTGTTGTTCATGATATTATTACTTATATCCTGATTTAATTATTTCCAGAATGTAAAACATGATTTATATATAATATATATTCATCATATAAATATATATGATAGATCGATAAATGGAATGAAATACACCATTCATGGAGACGGTAGGTCGTACGTAAGCATGAACGTTGTTTTTGTTTCCGTATTGAATTGAATGGAATTAAGTAAATGAAACATATATGCACATAAATACAGTATCATTATTATTTAATATCGTTTATGATTATTTATTATATATACTTTATAATCATACTTGAATGGTTAATCATGGAAAATGAATCTCATCGCGTTCGTGGAGACGGTATTCTGTGCGTACGTACGAGCGATTATATCGTTCGCATAAATATTGAATAGAATTGGAGTGGATGATATAATATCTCAGAATTAGTATGATTATTTAATAACCATATGTAGTTATTATTTACACCATTATAACCCTCCAAGTAAGGTGGTGGTGGAAAAACTGATTACACCACGGCGTGGAGACGGTATTTCGTACGTACGCACGCGCGGTGATTTCATTTTCCATAGGATGGATAGAAGGTGAAATGGGGTTGTTTAATATTTATAATATCATATCAGTATATTATTGATACTTATTTCATTACTTTACAATTAAACAACTAAAGAAGAGGAAGTTTAAGAAGAAAGAAAACTTGAAAGAATCGGTAGAAGAGATTACCTCTTCTTCGACACACCTCTTTTAGGCTTCCTCTTAAGGGACTAGAGCTGGTTTTTTGAGAAGACCAGAACCTCCAGAATGTTTCTAGATAAGTATAGAAGATAAATGGGCAGGTTTTTTCTGATATTGAAGGCTCAAAATTTTGTAAAGAGAAGAGGGATGAGGTGTCGTTTTATAAGGGAGGAAAGGGGCACCTTAGGAAAAACTTAAAATATTATTTTATAATAAAGACATATATGGTTTATAATAGCTCCAAATTGATTTATTTAGAAGCTAAAGTGGGGATGGATAGAAATACTCTCAAACAATAGGTTTTAGACAAGTTTAGGTTAATATTTTATCCTTATCATTTATATTTAACTCTATTTTATATAATTTAACTTTTACTGTGTCTTCTTGTTTTCTTACACTATATGGTTAATAAACTTACTATATCAATAAAAATGAACCCCAAGTGGTTCATTATTAATATATATAACATTATCTAAGTCAATAGTCCTAACCTTATATTTTTAGGAATAAAATAACAATTAATAATATAATATTTGTTTTAAAAACTTTTTTATGTCAATTTTGACACTATTTGGTAATTGATTTTTGTGAAAACCATAACAGCATGATTAGTTTGAAAAAAGTTATTTGAATAAATACTAAAATGTAATATTAACCAAATAAATTATTTTAATTTATAAAAAAACTCAAATTACATTTATTTGGGTATTTATAACATCAATTATTATAATATTTCATTAATAAGTTTATTATTGCATCATCATTGTGTCATTAATAAATTAAATTATATAATGTCTAAAAATTAAAAATAAAATACAATTATTTAGGAAATATTTTTATCTTTCTAATGAATATTTATAGTCTAATTTATCTAATGTATAACCCTATATTAAAAATGTTTTTTTATTAAACTTTGATTTTAACTATTTTAACTCTTCTTTAAATAAAATAATAATAAATGTCCAAATCTAATCCAAGGTGACCTAAAGGGTAATATTTTATTCCTAAGGTTTTTTTGTCGAATTAAACTTATCCAATAGAATTAGGACATGTGTTAGGGTAATAATAATATCATTTTTACCCTTAATTATCTTATTTACTTTTAACCGTGGTAAATAAAATTAAAAAGTTACTATTCAAAAAAAATTATTTTTATCTTATTGAACCATATTTTACTCCTTGATATTAACTGTGTTTCTTGGATTTTCAAAATTCCACTCACAGAATCGGTAAAAATAAGTTTTATGTAAATTATCAAATTCTCCTAGGAGGTGGGTAAAAGACGGTGAAAAGTTCAATAAAATTTTTATATATCTAAAATTATTATAAAATGACTCCAATAAATTACATTGAACATATATTGGTATTATGTATCAATTTTTTCCTAAAATAAATTTAAATAAAATAAATAATTATTTAAATAAAAAGTCGGTTTTTAAATAGTAACATAGTGTTTTCACTATCCATCAAAAATTGAAAGCTTTCAGAAAAATACCAAAAATTTACCGTAGGCTAATTTCGATATTCCGAATCCAAAAATGAAGTTCATTTTGAAAGGTAAAATTTACAAAATTTCAAAAAGTGAATATTACTATTCATAACAGCTAGTTCATAATAATATTATAAAAATATCTCATTTGTTGAAACTTGGTATTGCATACTACACAAGCTATCGAATAAGGTCTTGATTGCGTGTAATGCAAGACAAGTCAGGGATGCGTGTAGTGAAAGCTCCGTTTGGTGTTGCATATAACATAATCAAAACTTATTTAATTTATACATTAAACAAAATCTATACTTAATGTTGCGTAAAATAATTTCCACAAAACGAACTTGAAATTGTGTGTTACACGAGCCAAGAATAGTGTTGTGTATACTGCATGCTAATACGGTGTTGCTTATAGTACTAGATAATCTTGGTGAAGCGTAAAAAAAAGAAATTAAAAAGAATAATTCTCATAAAATCTTGGGGTGTTACAGAACATGTATGAATGATTTCTTTTGAATCAAAAAGAGAAGCTCCCACTTGGGAGAACCCTATATTATGTCCCACTATAGTGAATAAGGGTGCTCAGGACACATTCTAGCCTACATTGGAGAAGGTTTCATTTTCTCATTGGGGTTATAAGGTTAACCCCATGGTTGATGAAAATACTCAATTGGATGTATTTTGTTCCATGCGACTAAGCATTTATCTACTTTTGGTATGTGATTCCAATAGCGGTGTTTGTCCAAGCACTTTTTTTATCATGGACAAATTAACATAAGGGTATATAGGTTTGGATTCCCCTATCTTTGCAAGAAATTATCAGTGCATTCGGCATATGTACAATAGGAAGGCCCCATTTATAATTTCAGGGTCGTTTTATGTTTTTTGGGGGTAGATTTGCACACACATCAGTTCATATGAGCCACTGAGATTAGTTAATATCCCCAACATGTAATTTTTCCCATTTTTTTATGTTGTCTCTTGAATCCATCCATTGAACTTGATGTATGAGGAGGTTCTGAAGATGCTAAATGTGTTGGGGGAATTTAACTTCTATCTGTATTGTAACTCAGTAATAGAAAAAAATTATTGAAAATGGAATGTAAAACAATTATGAGATGAGGTAGTACATGATAGCCTTCAGAGACAATGTACCAGTGGATTTTATTTGCAGTGAAATCATCTATGAGGATTATTCTCTGTATCGATTTTCCCACTAGTTTAACTACCTTCAATATTTAAACATTTTCCCTCCAATGCATGTTATGATTTAGAAACATCTAATGATATCCTGATAACTTTTGATCCTAATGTCCATATAGGTATCCAAAATATTTACCATTATGCCTCTGTCAGATGCATCAATTGGGTTGGAGGCCAGGTATGCCAAGTTGTGGAACTCATCATACACTCCGGGGGTATTTGTGAAGGAAATTTACCAAGTCAAGACCATGAAAACTTATGATCGTGGTACGAATGGTAAAAAGGATGGATATGAAGATGATTATGTTGAAGATCATATGCCTGATATGGGATCTTTATGAAACACCATCAGATATGCTAGGGTTTAGAAGACCACACCTCCCACACCATGGTGGTCTAGTCACTATAATCAGGAGGAGTCTCGTGATCATTCCACTCAATTATCTATGAGAGTAAAGAGGCATGAAAAGTAATCCATGTTGAAGGGTGGTAGGTCTTCCTCACAGCTAGTCGCATCAAATACAAATTATTTGTAACACTTAGTGATCCGGTATTGGGAGATTATAAATTGCGCTCTCAGTGATGAAAGGGGGTTTCTCTAGGATTTCCTAGGAATATTAGAGCTGGAAAATATCACGGAACCCTACAATATCCATCCAAATAAAATTTAGCTAACATGATGAGGAATCCTCAAGAGTTAGAGTTTTTGATGTATGAAAAGGATGAACAGACCTCAGCCACAAATCCAGTGTCTAACATGATAGACTACGAAGTATTTTAGGGGGTATCTGTTCATCTTGAGTATGAATGGGACATCTACCTCAACCCTGGTGATGTATTTCTGTTTTCCAATTTCACTTTTTTTCTATTTCATCCACCTTAGTTAATCTTTATGTTATTTTATTTTATAGTTCGTAAGAGAGGAATAATAAGAATAAAATTCTATTGGAGGTGTAGTAAGAGAGGCACTTGGTACTTCAAATTATGATCCCATGGGAACTTAAATTAATGTAGTGGATGAGACCCTTTAACCACATGGGCTATCTTTGGGTCAAAGAACCATGATGGATGATATGGTGCTAGGAACTCCTCAACCACCCCCTTAGGTCCCTGTGTTTAATAGAACTGATATAGGCTCTTCATGATCTAGATAGAGGAAGTGGTAAAAAGAAAAAAAAATTGGCCTAATGTATGATTTGTAGTATGCCCATAGGCTATCATTTGATTTCATGATTTTCATAACATCTGATTTTGACCGTGTTTTTCTTCCGTAGAATCTGCATCACTTTATTCCTATAAGGGTTCTAGCACTGATCCTTTACGGAGTGAGGAAGATACCTCCAGGGAGGCATGGACTCATGCTGGTAAATTAATCATTCTAACGAATGAATCATCAAGGGATGTAGTCACATTTACCCATGGTTCTACTGATAAGAGAGAGGGTCTTGGTAATTTCAAATACATTTCCAACACCTGAGGGCCCTGTTTCAGTCAATGATGATCCCATTTTCTCCCCAAAAGAGTCTAACATGGATATTATACTATCTGATAATGGTTCTGATGCTGATTCTAGCTCTCTTTGTCCTGATGATATCGTGCCTACTAAGAATTCGTCATAGTGGATCAATAGAAGATCCAATTTGGGTTCTAAGAAACACATCTCAGATATCCATACTAGTGAGGATTCTACAATAAATGAGGCTACGTAACATGAACTATTGGATCAAATTAATCCAAAACATGATATTCCAGGAACCCCCATGGAGTTAGTGGATTTCTATAAGTGATTAGATTGATGTGAAATTTATCGTTCCTATATTGTTTTCATAAAAATAGAGGTCTTTATTTGACCTATTTCTTTATATAAATTCTTGACTTTTGTATCTTTGTCTGTAGAGAAATTTTCCATGGTACTTCATGAACATGGAATCCAAGCCCACCCCACTTCTATTTATAAAGGAATGAAGGATGAGAATCCCAAAGTGGGAGATTCTCATGATCCACTAATCCCAACTATGATGGCTAAGAATTCCAAAGTGGGGGATCCTTTAAATCCTATGATCCTATCTGTGGAGAAAAAAGAAAGAAAATTATCCCTAAAAAGAGGTTCCCACTCTAAGAATGAGGCTGGGGTACTGGAGAGGTATCAATCTCAATGATTAATCCAATGATGGGTTTGTTTCATCAACTATTTCAAACACTTCCCTTCATATTTTATATATTGATCCATTGGTGTTGATAATATGTTCCACATGTTATCTAGTGACATTGGATTCGATGATTGTGCCTGAGATGGGGGTTTTCATGCCTACACCACCGACATTGGTAGGCATAGCTATGGATTTTTTTGCATGAAGCGAAACATGGTGACTTATTGAGTGGAATGATTCCAAATTATTTATCCCCTCCATGATCATCTCTAAGTCTGATTTGGATACATATTTAGCAATCCAAACAACACACCTTCTATTCTTTCAGGATATCAATAATATAAATGGGGAGAATACTCATGAATAAATTTCATCACGACTTCACTAACTTTGTTCAATATTTACATGTTGGGATAATACGGATTTAACTATCATGAGATCCATGATGTGGTCAAGTTGATCAACCAGAAATGTGAAGAGGAGTGGATATCACAGCAAGCCAAAGTGTTGTTGGCAAGACAATTTGAATATCTCTGAACTTTTGTAGTCCAAGAAGAGGTCAGACACTCCTAGAAGGTGGAGGATTACAATTATTGCATTTATGAGAAGTCTCTATACATAATGTCCCTCGAAGAGGAATTAAATACTGAAAGGGAAGAAGTGTTCCAACACCACCGATCCTTAGTGGGATCTTCTACACAAATGATACATGTCATCAGAATTGAGGTAGAGAGGATCCATAAAGATGAGGAGGTAACTACTAGACAAACTGCAAAGATTTAGAAAATTTTGGACATTACTCTGGGTCTAGTTAAACATACCAAATATTTTTTTGAGGATAAACTGAAAAATTTAGCAGAGAGGCTCTAGAATGTGGGAACTCTTCTGCACTTTGAAATATAATTGAAAATAATTTTTCCCCCAATCACTTGTTCTATCATTTTCAACATTAATTTTCCCATAATATAACATGTAAAAAAGTTACTCATTCAATTAAATGTTATGGTTTCATGAATAAAATGATTAGGATGAGGGTGAACACTATTTGTTTCCAAGACCATGGGTCCTAGTGAGCATAGTTTGACTATTTCTAGGGTTATATAGAAAATCCTACAAAAAATGTTTATTTTGTTCCATCACCATAATTTCTACTTAATTCCAATATATGGATGACTTAGCGGGTGAGACCTTTATTTTTCTTAGGTTTCCCTTTTTGGGTTTTCAGCCTTACTAGTTTGTGTCTAGTTTATATAATTGATCGATTGTTTCATATACCATATAGAGTGTAGGGTTATTAAGATAAAACAAGACTTTTTTTCTAGAGTTCCCTTTGTGAGTTTTCAATATGGTGAGTATTGTGTCTTTTTTTGTGAAAATTTTAATGTCATGAAATCTAGAATACTGAGGTTGGTGTTTTTTGTCTAACATCTTTAACCATAAATTTTTAAATGATTCCCTAAAAATGTATTGTTGGCTATGAATGTCACGTCATGTTTCAAATATCTTGTAGGGAATATGGATCCATTATTTTTTGGTTACCAAATATAAAAAAAATGATATTAGGGAATACAGGAGGTCTCTTTTGAGGATGAAGTAACCACTGGTTAACAAACCCATTTTGTGGGATATTTTATGAAAATTAAAACATAGGAATGTCACTACACATTAAAATAGTGGTATCCTTTGGTTTACTATCCCTAAAATTTGTGAGAAACTTATGAAAATCCAAATGGGGCGTATTATAGCACAGCTAGGATAAAGGGTCCTCAGAAATTCTGACATTCTATAAATGAAAACTAATGTTTATGATGATTTGGATTTCTTAAGATGATGAAAGGTGGTTTTTTCATAATAAGGTTCTGAGAATGAAGGGAATATATGTATTGGTGTTGTCCATGAGTGGGAAATTTCCCCTACATGAACATGGATCATGTGAAGGAGGTTAAATTTTTGTAATATGGTCGATGTCATGGGGAGGACCCTTTGTTACAAGGGTTCAAGTATTGGGAAATTTAAATTTCCTGAAACCATGAAATTGACCATCTATTCTAACGACTTACGGGGAGTAAGTTGTTGTTCAGTTTAACATCTTATGACTAGGATATTATGCTATTCATTTTTAGATTCATACAACACAGACATTATGATGTGTAGTTTAAATTCATAATCCAAGGACATTAGGGGGATGTAATTTAAGATCATTATATTTGACCAAATGTTTGATGGTTCTCCCATTCTTGGAAATCTTTCTGGAAATTTACTACTATATTCAGGTTCAAGAGGAGAAAGTTTGAAGCAATTATCTGAGGATCCTATGATCCGAAGAGTGTCTTGGTGAAAATGTCTTAAGCCACTAGAGGATGTCTCTTCTGAGGATGAGATTACTATTGATTTAGGAATACATTTTGTGGGATGTTTTATGCATAGTATACTATGGAATGATATAGCATAGTCTATAGTGGAATCCCTTGGCTAACAAACTTGGTTTGCTGGATACTTTATGAAAAGACATCTATGGAATGTTATAGAATATTCAGTAAAATTAGTCCCCATGAATTTTAAAATTGTATAGTTAAAAGTCGATGGTAGTCTTTGGAGATTGATATTTCCATGTACACATAACATGGATAATGGAAGGAATTTAACATATTATGGGAGGATCTTTTTTAGTCAAAATTAATCATAAATTTGAAAAAAAAGTGTTCATATGCAGGTCTTATCCAATATAGGTAAATTGGTGGATGTAGTATTTGGTTAAATGACTAGGTCCAAAGCATTATGGAAACAACCAGTGAAATGTGTCCAACCAGACCAAGATCATTTCTATATTCATTGACCATGAGGGAAGAAATAGTAAATCATAGTTTTGGAGAATTTGAGGTCCAGAAAGAGGATATGGGAAATTTATGTGGCAGATTACCATAGAATCCTCTGAATTAGGGGTCCAACATAATGTCATAAAAGTTTAACAGGATAGAAGAGGATTCTCCTAATTTTAAGTTACCACTGGTTGAAAACCCCATTGTTGGGTTTTTTTATTCAAATTTAACTAGGGAATATTAGAGAATAGTAAAATAGTAGAATCCTCTAGCTAAGAGACCCATTTTATGGGAAAATTATTCAAATCCAACTGAGGCATATTACATCATAGTCAGGAAAAGGATTCCTCAAGTATCATATATTCTATCATTGGAAGATGAAAAAAGATTTTGAAGATATAAAAGTGTCCAATATTAGGAGTATGTTGTGTTTAAAAGATACCTATGATAATAAGAAAGTATTTTGGTTCAATATTGTCCATGATTTTGGAGTCCTTTTCATAGATGTGACACATATGCATGGGTTGGACATCCCTATTTCTTGGTGGACGACCTAATGAGGGGACCCAAATTAATATCTCTTGTATAGATCATTTTTTTATATAGGAGGGTTAATTTATTTTACCATGTGCTAGAGAATATGATATTAGGCCTAAGTTTTACTATGTATTTCATTGGATTGAGAATCAAGACATATGTAGTTCCTAAGGCAATTCATGTGGTCTGGACATTATTCATGAATTTTAATGCTATAAGGTAAAGATGAAGGATACTTGTCATGATTATGGTTGGACCCGGGCATATGACTTAGGCATCACTACATGTCTTTTTATAATACCAACCAAGCCACATTTAGTTATAAAAGGAATATCCTCCACACTGATAGAATTCATCTGTTGATGAAATGAGGGGTTTGTTTTATGAATATGGGCTCATGAATAATGAGATAACAAGTATTAGATCCTCTCATGTAGATTTTAATCATATATGGGAGAGTTGGGGTATTTCCCTATATTGTTCATTGATTGTACCCATGATTAAGGATCCATACATAACTATATATTTCATCAGAATGGAAATCATACCACCCATTGTTTTAGAGGAAATCATGTAGTTTATTATCATGAAATGGGGACATCTGGTGTGGATTTTATGGTCTTGCATCCAAAACCATGGTAATACTAGAACAAACTGATATTCCTTTCTTGTCTAGGAATCCAATTTACCAAAACTCCTAAGCCCACATGATATATGATCAGTGTGTGAAATAATAGGTGGAAAAAATATTTTTCAATGGCCTATAGGCAACACAAGTGAAGGATAGGGGAATTTAATTTTTCACAGTTTTTGGGCCAAAAAGTATAATCCATGAATTTTTATGTATCTCGTTATCATGGAAATAAATCCATAAGTAATTATTGAAGTTCCATACTGTTTAATTTCATGTAGTTAGGACATTATCCAGGCATTTTAACATCATGTGGTAAGGACGAAGATGAACCAACCTAAAAAAGGGTAAATGTGGTGGCAAGGCCCAAGGAAAAAAAATTAGGTGACACTACATATCTCATAGGAATGATAATCTTTCCACACGTAGATATTGGGAGTTTATTAATGCAGGTCTAATTCATACATAGGGAGTGGGTTATTTTTTATTGTGGATGAACCAGATATTGGAGATCTAGATGTCACTGCATACCTTATTAGAATTATAATCAAACCACATGTAGTTCTTAAAAAAAATCCCCACATCAATCAAGCCTTATCATGGGGAAATGGGGATTAAGTGATTTATAGAATTGCCTTTAGGCCCAAAACATGAGGTTTAGGCATCACCTTTCATCTCATTGTAAAAAAATAAATCCATATGTTCTAGAAAATTCCCCTTTGTAGATCTTGTTTGTACACAGGGAAAGGGGGAATTTTTTATATGTGGTAGTGTTTAGACCTGATAGTGGAGATATGGGCATCACTATATATATCATTGTAATGAAAATCAAGTTTTATGTATTCCATGAATAACTAGGTAGTCTAAAATCATTCTATAAGGATGTTTAATGTGTAGTTTTGCATCTTGTAGAAAGAACCTGGGTCACCTGACGTGAAGAAAAAATGGAAACTAAACTAGGGGATAGGACATGGGTACCACTATGTATCATATTGTAACAAGAATCAAGCCACACATAGTTCTTGAAAAATATCATTATGTCGGTCTGATTTATACACTGGGAAAAGGGTCTATATTATTTTATCTTGAAAAGGCCCAAGGATGGAAATCTAGGTATCACTACGTATCGCATTGGAATAAGAATCGATCTATACATATTTAATGGTAATATAGTGTAGTTTACCATCATATGATAAGGACATCAACCATGAAATTTATCATCTTGCACTGAGGATGTGAAAATTATGGGGATTACACCTTTAAAGGGGGCCCAATTTCCATTATGGGGTGTAAATCATGTGAGTGGGGATTATGTATGGGAGTTTCTCATCTATTGTTTCTCATGTCTGGCTAAGAGGGAATCTCAACCCACTAAGGGATATTATTGGTAATTACAACTCATATGAAGGCCCAGATATAAGGGATCAAGAGGTTTGTGTCACACCCCAACCTTTGTAATTAATTTATTTTATTATTTTCTTGGATTTGGATAGTTTTTTTGGAGATCGGGTGGAGTTTCGGTTTAAATATTTGAGTTTTTGTTTAAAATTCATGTTTTGGGTTTGGTGACATCTGGCGCATGGGAAAAGCACGATTTGGAGACCATGCCGCTTTGCCCAGGACATTGTGCGACCTCCCTTGATCAGAAATGTTTTTTAAAAGAATAATAAAATGGAGGTAAATGAGAGTTAAACTAAAATGAGGAAAAGTGAAAAGAGATTTAAAAGTTTTATTCTAATAATAATAGCAATAATAATATTATAATTGAAATCTTATTATTTTCACTATTATTATTATTTTGTATAATATTCTTGAAACCTTATTATTATTATCGTTATTATTTGTATCATTGTGTTTTTTAATTATTATTTTTATTAATATTATTCTTATTATAGTTAAAATTATTATTATCACTAGTATTATTAAAACTTTTATTAATATTATTACTATTAAAAATAAAATAAATATTATTAAAATTTTGAGCATTATGGTATTATTATAATTATTATTACTGGGAGTTTTGGTGGGTTTTAGGCTGGTTTGCAGGCACTATAGGGATGGCAGGAATAGTTTTCTCAGCCCAGGTACCAGTGTGGTTGCTTCAAGAGTGGTCTGAAGCTATCACACAATTTGAAAATGGTTTCTTGAGCCGTTCGTAGACCGAACGGTTTCCCAGTTTTAAGAATAAAAAAATTATTGAGAAATAAATTAAGACCAAAAATTTGTTTGATAATAATTAAAATATTCATATTATAATTATTATGAGTAATTATTAGAATAATTATTATGAGTAAATATTATAATTCAAATGAATGTAAATTATTATTGTCATTAAGGATTTTTATCATTATTATATCATTATTATTCTAATTATTCACTTTTTTTAATGAAACCCTAATTCAACTCTCCCTTACCATTCCCTCTCCCACACACCCTTCCTCCCCCCTCACATGAGCAGTGGCCACCCCCCCCCCCCCAGACCTTGTCTGCACCTCCCTTCCTCCGTTGAGACCTCCATCGGTTGGTGCCTCCCTCTCTGATGGCCTCCCTATGCACAGAAACCCCATCTGTCATGCCTCGCCTTTCTGTCTTCTCCCCTGCCAGTGCACCTCGCCCTTCCACCGCCAACCCTACTGGCACACCACACCTTTATAGTCCTCTTTTCCCTTTCATTATACCCTCTTTCCTCCTCTATTTTTATTATTTTTCTTCTCTTCAAATATTTTTTTGGGTTTTTCTCATTTATGGTTTCACTTGGTAGATTTATGGTTTTAGACCCTTCATGGAGTGACTCCAGGTATGCATTGTCATCATGCCATGAATCCACTGAATTATCAAAATACTATATGCAGATGCTCAATTACAAGAGGGGGTGAATTTTAAGTTTAAAAACCTTCATTCTTAACCTTAAAGAAAACTATGTTTAACAAATTTAAACAAGGTAAATTATCCAAGACACTTTTTGTTCTAGGAAACAACCAAGCTTAGGTTCTAGAAATATAGTTCCAAAAATGAAACTTATGAAAAGTTTACTTAGGAGAAGATTAAATCTTAAAGAATATAGAACCTTATTTATCAGATTAAATATATGTATAAAAAAGTATAAGAATGTTATAATTTTTTCTTTTATCAAAATACAACAGAAATAAAACTTGAAACAAAATAAGTAAGAAGTAGAAAATATTTTAACTCAATGAGTAGGGTATCCAACAACCTTGGATAAAGGTAAATTGATTTATACATTCCAGAAAGTCTATTTTACCCACAACAGGGTAATCCATCGATAAGAATATCGGAATCTGTCTTACTATCCCCGCAAGCCCTCTATCATTAAGGTAGTCAGAACCTCTATCTTCCTATCCCTAGAAGTCCTTGAACATTAATTTATTCAACACCTCTATCTTCCTATCCCCTTAAGCCCTCGAACATTAAGTTAGTCTCCACATCTATCTTCCTATCCTTAGAAGCCTTCGATTGTACTCTGCAACAATTAGAGTCACATGAAGCAAGATGAACAAGATTTTCATAATTCACAAAGCATGAGAGTCTCTCTATATATAAATAACTTCACAGTATGAAATATCTAGATTTATGGAATTGTTTTTGAGCTCGTTCAAATGATCTCCTATTTATAGTCAAAACTCCAATGGTCGGCTCCCTCCTCCAAAAGTCGTATTTTTTATTTAATCTCAGAGGGACCTGTACAGGTGTCACTCAACCAATGGTTAGTTAGAAACAGATTGCATGACATTAGTTCATAATAATAACATGTGTAAGGAAAATGATGTAGCTTAACCAAATCTGAGAATTGGGATTCTAAGGAAATATAAACATTAGAGTTAATTCATTTAAACAATAAGAATCAATAAAACATGGATATTCAGATTCTGTTTTTCAAAGAGTTTGGAATCTGAATTCTATTGATTTTAGAGTCTGAATTATAATAAAATATTAATCTGAATTATGAGGAATTCAGAAACTGAATTCTAAGGAATTTGGAGTATGAATTATGAGGAATTCTGAGTTTTAATTCTGAGAAACTCAGAGTCTGAAATATGAAAAACTTAGAGACTGAATTCTGAAGAATTCTGAGTCAATATTATGAGGAATCCAGAGTCTGAATTCTGAGGAATTCAAAATCCGAATTTCAGATATTTTGAAGTCAAAATTTTAGAGAATTCAGAGTCTGAATTTTAGATAATTCATAGTCTAAATTTTATAGAATTTGGAGTCTAAACTTATGAGAATTCAAACACTTCATCTTAGAGAATTCTGAATCTAAATTTTAGAGAATTAAAAAGCTGAATTTCAGAGAATTTTGAATCTGAATTTCAGAAAATTTAGAATATAAATTTCAGAGAATTTGGAATTTGAATTTTAGATAATTCGAAGTTTAAAAACATATCACTCTATATCCAAGGAATTATAAGCTAATGAGGATTTAGATACAAATCTGAATTTTTGACTTATTAATAAAATGAGTTGGGTTTTGATAGATTGTAAAATGATACAAAGAAAGCAACAGTAAGAATAAAAAAATTAGAGAAGGGAAATTTTCCTTAAGAAAATAATCCTTCGGGAAATATCATATTCATTAATATAATGTGTTTCTGATTTTTAAAACATAGAGGAATAGAAAAGACACAAGGAAACCTTATTGACTCAATAATCTCCCTGTTTTTTGGAAAGCACAAACAACCTTTCGAAAAAGAATATAAGGAGTAAGAATTTTCTTTATAAACTTTAAATGAAAAACATATCTCCCTTCACTTTTGAATCATGATGAATATGACAAACTCAACCTTAGGTTTTGAAATCCCTAAGGATCGTATTCTTGAATTCCATTGAAATATTTTACCTTTTCTTGCATAGGAAATTTTTCTTTATGTAAGCTCCCCTTAGCTAAACTCCCCCCTTACATAGGGCATTCTTTTCATTATACATAGTTTTCTTTATATCATTCCTTTCTCCCCCTTTGTGATTTTCAAAAACTAAAAAAATAATTGAAAAAACTTATGGTACCTAAAAGATTTGAAATATAAACAACCAAACAAATAAATGAAAATAAGATTTTTCATTAAGATTGGAAAAAAATTATACAAGTAATTACAACAAAAAGATACGAATTGAAAAGAAAAATATTCATACTTCTTTTTCCTTGGGCATGATCTTCTTCAAGATAGTCTTCAGCTTCTTAAGCTCCTTATGATATTCTTCAATGTGCTTGAGAAATAGTTCTTGGTCCTGATTTTTTTCTAGAGCCTTGATATTTTCATCCTGAGACTTAAGGATTTCTACCTAAGACTTAAAAATATCTTCTTGCTGGCTGAACTTTTCCTCAAACTATATTCTGAGATCCGATTACCTCTTCAAATTTAAAGCAACTGAATTCAGTTTCCCATTCAGATATTTTTCTTCCTACTTTCGGGATAACTGTTCTAGGTTCATATTCTCAGTAAAACATTTCATTAGATCCTTCATCCTCTCATTTTCACTATCAAAATCATCCTTTACTGAATCCTAAAAGTCATCAAGAATTCTCAGAACTTCAATTATTTTATTGGACCACTTTTTAATATCTATATAAGACCTTATGTGGTCATCATAAATGATATAAAAGGTTTTGAAATCAACCACATGTTTGATGAATTTTTCCATGAGCATGCTTATGGATTCTATCTTATGATTAAAGGAGTGTTGAAGCAGCTGACACCTCGAGTCAATACTCAGAATCAAGAGAATAGTGTCTACTAATTTCTTCAAAGAGTACACAACAATGTCCTGACCCATGGAAGATTATTCCGAATCCAATTTCCTAGAAATTGAAGATTCGTTTTCTAAATCTACATCCTTCCTCTTGGATGATCCACTTGCATCCTTCTTGACCACAACAGTTTTATAAATTGTATCAACTATCACCTATTTCTCTTTATCTACTTTGGTAATAGTCTCCATACCCTTTGGAGATTCATGTTCACTCTATAATACTTGAACAATTTTATCTCCATCAACCTTTTCCTTCTCAGCATCTTCCTTAAGATCATCAGGTTGAATGAAGTCGTGATTGCTTCTCTTATCATTAGAAGGTTTATTAAACTCTTCCTAACCATCATCTATTTTTCCAAAAGAATGAATTTTAGTTGATTTAGCATGAGAAGTCTAGATAGAATGCTTTTCAGAGGTACATTCCTTTTCATGGTATTCTTAAACTTTTCTAATCACATTATCTCTCTAATACCCTTCTTCCTCTTCTTATTCTTCTTCTACTTTCTCTTCTTGAAAAATTTATTCCTCTACTTCATGTCCCAAAATTATGATCTTCATTCCTAGAGTCTCTACTAGTACCAATAATTTGAGAAAGGATTCTAGTACCTGGATTTTTTCAGAAGCTTTCTCAGTAGCCTTGAGAAGTTCTCACTACTAGAAAATTGGGCTTTGGAACCCCCTAACACGGGATACTGCCATTGGAAGTCGCTATTGGTACCCAACAGCAACCTCAAATGGTGGTCCCTGAGATTAAAAAAACCCCTTCATCCCCCCCCTCGCGCACCCCCCTCACGCCGCCAGAACCGTACCCCGCAGCGCCGACTGCCGCCACCCTCGCACCACCTACCGCCGCCCTCTCGCCCATCCTCCCTTGTCACACCACCGAAGATATCCACCTCTGACCTCCCCCACCCTCACAGTCTAACCCACCTCGTGCCCGAACCCTACCTGTATCACTTGTTCTCCCTCACCGCACTGCCACCACCCATCATCGGTCACCGCCTCTGACTTCATCTCCCCTCCACTTTCCGTCCTCTCTCTCGCAGAACCACCTCTGGCCCCCCACCCTTCCAGATTATTAGTGCTGTAAAGTATTCCCTAAATTTCATTTAAGAGTTTTGATTTTTCTCATTTTACAGCACAAATTTGGCATGCATAAAGATTATAATAATATTGTGTGTAAATAAAAATTGTGGAAATTGAAGTTCATGTATATACAGGCTTGTGTGGATGAAGAATTATGAAATAATGTGTGTTTACAGTGTTTGTATAAGAAGACATCACACTTTACTTGAGGTTGGAAGTTACATACAATGTTCAGACCATGTATATGTTGAATGGATTAACATTAAGTTGTGTTTTTATTTGATTTATAGCATTCTTGAGTCTGTGTGTGTATCCCATGAGAAAATTTTTTAGGCTTGACCACATTTGTGTAAATGTTTGTTATAAAGATATTATTATGGATAAGAGTTGGATTGATCTTCCAAATTGAATGTCTCGAGAATATTTTGAATGCATTATGCAGTTCATTGAGTTCATTGGGGGATTTAAAAGTGACTATATTAGTTGTCTGTATAGGAAATGTGCAAATAGATATCAATTCACATGAGATGCTGTGAGGGAGCACCTATTCTTGAACAGATTTCTAAAAAATTATAAGAGTTGGACTCATTATGGGGAAGAATATATTCGTTGTAAAAATATAGATGCATTTCAGATGGCTGTTGATGTGAGTATGAATGATCCAAAGCATGAAATACTTACTGAAATGGTACTTGGGTTAGCTCTTGAAGGAATTGATATCCAAAATGTTGAGACCGGTGAGATAAATCTACGATCTGGTGCAGATCGTGATTCAAGAAGGTTTTATGAAGTAATTAATGATGCAAAAACGGAATTATATCCTAGATTTACTGCTTACAATAAATTTTCGTTTATCGTTGAGTTTTTGCGTTTGAAGACTCTGAATCAGTGGTCAGACACATCGTTCGACATGTTGTTGGCATTATTGAAAAATGTTATTCCTGTCAATGCTAAGATTCTTAAGTTTTATTACCTTACTCGTAAGTTTACAGAGAACTTAGGGTTTACATATGATACCATAGATGAATGTGCAAACAATTTTATGTTGTTTATAAAGAAAATTTTCCATTTGGATATTTGTACAGTCTGTGGCACTTCTAAGTGGAAAGAGAACATGAGAAATCAGAACCATCAAAATCGGACTATTAAATAGGGAAAATAGATTATCACAAACCAAATGCGTTACATTCCCCTAAATCAGAGGCTGGAATGGTTTTTTATGTCATCTAAAGTTTCTAATTTAATGAGATGTCATGTGGAATGGAATTAAGAAAGTGATATGTTAACCCACCCGATAGACTCTCGTGCATGGAAGGATTTTTATAAGAGACACCATGAATTTTCTAAATATGTCTGTAATGTCCGATTGGGGTTGGTAGCAGATGGTTTCAATTCATTCAAGTCTATGATTGGTGCAACTCGTAGCACATGGACCATGGTGTTGTTTCCGTATAATCTTCCTATGAGGATTTGTTTGAAGGAATAGTTTATATTTCGTTCAAATCTTATTGATGGACCTAGATGTCTGGGGGATAAGATCGATGTTTACCTTCAGCTATTGATTGATGAGTTGAATGAATTTTGGGATGATGTTGTGATGACTTATGACTGTGAAATGAATGAAATTTTCAAATTGAAGGATGCTTTATTGTGGAAAATCAATGATTTCCTAGCTTATGAAAATTTATCAAGCTGGAGTACAAAAGGGGAATTTTCATCCCCTTGTTGCAATAAAAGTAAAAAATCTAAATGGATTAAACATTCCAAAAAATGGGAATAAATTGGTCACGAACGTTTTCTCCCCCCCCCCCTCAGCACAGGTTCAAAAAGGACAGAGTGACATTTGATGGTTCTAGAGAGTTCATCCCAGCACCAAAGATTAATATAGGAGTCGAAATGTTATCGTAGATTGAGGAAAAAAACATCCGTACAGTATATGAGTTTCCGGATTTAGTGGCTCATCCATTATGTAATATTTGTGGTGTAGGTAAACAATGTAGTCTCAATTGGTAAAAGGAAATTATTTTTTACAATCTCCCCAATTGGAAAACAAACATGTGAAGGCACAATTTTGATTTCATGCACATTGAAAAAAAATGTTTGTGATAGTATATTGTAGACCATTTTAGGTGTCAGTGGAAAATCAAAGTACCATGTTAATGCACGTCGTGATTTGGAAGAAATGGGTTTAAGGAAACAGTTTCATTTACAGTTAGCTGAGGGAAACAAGGAATATATGTCTGCTTCATAGTATATGATTACTACAAAGGAGAAAGAGACATTTCTTTCCATTTTTTTTTATGATCAAGGTGCCTGATGGTTACTCATTCAATATTTCAAAGTGTGTGAATTTGACGTGAAAGACATTTCAAGGGTTGAAAAGTCATGACAATCATATACTACTTCAGCAGTTGATTCCAATCGCAATTTTTGATTATTTATCCCCCAATGTTGTTCAACCATTGATTGAGATGAGTAATTGTTTTAGACATATTTGTTTAAGAAATAAACGAATGATTGATTTAAAAAATTTGCAGGACCGAATTTTACATAGGATTTGTAACTTTGAAAAACTATTTCCCCCCTCATTTTTCAAGGTTATGGTTCACTTGATAGTGCACCAAACTGATGAAGCAATGGCTATTGTTCTAGTACAATTCAGGTGGATGTATCCTATTGATCAGTATCTGAATACATTGAAATGATGTGTATGCAACATAGCTCGTCCGGAGGCATCAATAGCCAATAGTTATTTGATGGATGAGTGTACAACATTTTGTGTAGAATATCTTATGGATGTTGAAACAAAATTAGATAAGCCTTCTCTGATTCATGATGGTCTAATTGGAGAAGGAACCACATTTGATATGGAAAACATCGAGTGAATATAAGCGCATTGATACATCTTGTTCAATACTCTATCAGTTGCACCATTAATGCATTAAGTGTCTTATCAATTTTAGTACTTAACTTTTACATGTTTTTTTGCATAAGTTTTTCATTTAAACATCGAGATTGGTCATTTGAAGGAAACACATTAATGATCTAAAAGAAAATATGTATCGTGCGACTGATTGTCAAATTCAACAATCCCATTATGCGTCATTTCATGATTGGTTCAAGGATTTTGTACATATAAATTTATTTTCATTATGAGTGAATTATTATAGTAATTTCTTTCTTCAAAAATCATTATTTAATTCTATGAATTATGTAGGCTCATAAGGTGGGGGAGTCAGGTGACCCCATGTTTATTGAAGAATTTATCCAACTAGATGAGGCTCCATCTGTAACATATCATCTTTATAAAGCTATAGATGATAATGTCTTTCGATTTCACATTAAAATTGTTGACGAAAAATGAGAAACTCAAAACAGTGGCATCAGTTTTCCATTGGCCTATTCTGGATATTATTATGGTCAATTGACAGATATCATTGATGTTTTATACGCACATGGGTTTAAGTACATATTTTTAGAGTTTAATTAAGTTTGTAACACCCCAAGATTCCATGGTATGCTTCCCTTTGAATGATATAGTAGCGTGTGTTGTACGCAACTTCGAGTTCTAACACACACCACAACCAATCAAACTAGCCGTTATGAATAGTAATACCCACTTTTTGAAATTTTATAAATTTATTCTCTCAAAATTGACTTCATTTTTGGATTATTAATATTGAAATTATCCTAGGGTAAAATTTTGGAACTTTTTGAATAAAATTTATATTTTGATGAATAGTGAAAATTACTAAATTTTAATTAAAAACAACTTTTTTAATCGAAATAATTAATAGTGATAAATTATGAATTTCAGAGGTTTTAAAGTATATTTAGAATATATTTTTACCATTTAATACAATTTTGGTCATTAGATATAATTTCATAATTAAACCGGACATGAACAAGTGTCAATCTTTTGATAGTTATTATCTCTTAAAAACACGCTTTTTGTTTTAACAACGGGAATTAATTTTAAATTAATTTCTGCCACATCTGTGTTTTGAATTTAGAAAAATGGATTCAATATTTGGAATCATGATATCCAAATTTTGTAAATAGGAAACTTTTATTTTTAGACATTTTGAATAATTACTTCGGTAAAAATTTTATTTACCATGGTTAAAGGGTAAATTCGGTAAATAAGGGTAACAAAATAATATTATAATAATAATAAATTTCCCTAAAACGTGTCCTAACCTTATTTGTTGATACATTTCTGACCATGTTAATATTTGGGTCGATTTTGGGACCCCATGGAGCCACTTGTAAGTGATAATGACACTTTATATTAATTAAGTTAAAATAAATACAAAAATGACATAAGCATATATCTTTTAGAAAAACAATTTTTACATAGGGAAATATATGTTTTATTTTCAAATATAAATATTAATTAGAAAGATAAAAATATTTCCTACATAATTGTATTTTATTTATAATTTTTAAATATTTAATATGTAATCTTATTTATGACACTATAAGGAGGCATCATTTTCCTTATTAATGAAAGAATCAAATAATTGGTATTATAAATGTTAAAATTAATATAATTTGAAAGTTTTGCTGACATACATGAATTTTATTGCTTAATATTACATTATAGGATTTCTTAAATGAAATGTTTTCGAATTAATAAATTTTTTAAGACTTTAAAAAAAATCAATTACTGAATAGTGTCAAAATTCACATAAAAGAGTTTTTAAAACAAATATTATATTATTAATTGATATTAAATTCCTAAAAATCTAATGTTCAGCCAATAGACTTATATCATGATAGGTGTATCATTAATGGACCACTTCTAGGTCTCTTGGATGTTTATAGTAAGTTTATTAACTATATAATATAAAAATACAAAGTGACATGGTAAATGTCAAACTAATTAACTAAGAGTTAAAACTAAAAGATAAAGTTAATATAATGACCCAAACCTGTCTAAATTCTATTGGTTGAATGTTTTTCGACCCATCCCCACATTAACCTTTAAATAATCCACTTTGGAGCCATTAGAAACTGAATATGAATTTATTATAAAATAATATTTCTAGCTTTTCCAAAGGTGCCCCTCACCCCTCTTATAAAAGGGAACTCCCCCTTATCACAAATTCACACATTAAAAGCCTTTTGGCTCAGTCAACCCCTGCCCAAATACTCTATCAACTTCCCTAACCTCAATCTAGATGCCTTAGTCAGATCAGAAAGCCAATCTAAGGAGCCCTTTTGATCAAATCAAAAGGATGAACCCGAAGAAGAGGTAATGTTTTCACCACCCTCTTTCAAGTTCCTTTCTTCTTAAACTTCTTCTTTGTTTGTTATTACCATTATAAAATAATAACTCCAGCATCATATATATACTGTCAGGTTATTAGAAATATTGTACAACCATATTCAGTATTCTATCCATCCTTTGAAAGAAATGTCACCATACGTGTGTACGTACGGCTTACCGTCTCCACGTCGTGGTGTAATTTTTATTCAATAAATTATTATTCGGATAGGTATAATAATGATGTTTAATTCATGTAAATAATAAATATAACATGATAATTATTCTATATATATGATATACCATCCAATTATAAATTATTTTAATATCAAAATAATTATATTGTCGCTCGTGCGTACGTACGGACTACCGTCTCCGAGAACGTGATAAGATTCATTCTCCATCATATCCATTCAAGTATAATTATCATTTGATGATTTAAAAATAATTTTTAAGGACTTGATATCATTCTGGATATGAATAAGTTACAACCTATCCATGACAAAAACGGCTTACATAACAAAACATATAAATGAAAATGAGTAAGTCAACACCTGAAACGACGATAATACTAAGATATTATTAACAAATCAATGTTAAGAGATCATATATGATATCATATAAATGTATATTATTATTGTATAATTTAATAACAATTATTTCACCATTATACAGGAGTTTAACCTACCCCCAACCAAGGAAAATTACAAGGTAATGATTTATTTCACAATCTCTTCAATATCCGAGGTTGTTTATAAGTAATTATCTACTGGGACCTCTTTATCATCCACATCCATGTTTCCTAAAAATGTACTTCAAATAATTCTTACTATTTTAAAGACTATGTGATAAAGTCATTTATACCTTTGTTGACTTTTATAAGAAGTTTATAAAGGAATATTTCTGTCGTTTTCCAAACAAGGTCCTTTTTAACCTTTTCGACAGAATTAAGGTAAGAATGTTTTTCTTAACTTATACGGCGGGTGCGGCTATTTTCCACCGTTATAAAATCATAGAAGCTTCCCTTACAAGCTTATAAGTTTATTTTCAAAGAAAATTTTTTATTTTATAAATATATGACTCTTAAATTATTTCAAAATAGAAAGAGATATTTCTCTAAAAAGATTTTTTATTTCATCTATGTCAACGTCCTTTGATGGATTTTAAGTTTATTTGGAGTTGATTTATTATGATACAAAACTTCCATATTGTATTGATGGTTTTGTGATATGTTTGACTGTGGATGTGTTATTTTTATACCATTCATGGTTTATGAAGAAATTATTGACATTTCGTATGCTAGTTTTAATACAAATTTTTATGTTATGTTTTAACCTATTCATATGAGGAATGCATTGTACTTAATAAGTGACGGGTGGAGCCCGCTATAGCTTCATGATGCATCGGTAGGTCTCATGAGACAAACTAGTGTCTTGGAACAAGTCCTTGACAAAATCTTATTTGTAGTCTTAGCACGAGGCCTTGGCTATGTGGTTATGATAGTCTGGCATTATGCATTCCATAATTATGAAAGTGGTTATTGATATTGAAAGTGATTATTCGACTAGTAGAATATCCATGTGAATAATTATATGACATTATTTCATTTTATTTCTGCCATATTATGTTGAATTTCAAGTTTTAAAAGGATTTTGTTTTAGTTATACATTTCCTTAAATGTTTATGCTTATTCATGAAAGTTTCTGCTATATTTTTATCCTTACTGGGAATTTGAGCTCACCCCTTTCTATGTTTTATTTTTCCCAGTGAAAAAGTATTTTATGAATGACCTGCAGGGATAGTATGAGGGGATAAGATTGTGGACTATGGAGACTATATTGTTGTAGTTTTTCATTTTATGATGTAATGTAAACTTTATGAATGTATCTAGTTATTCCAAGGCTACTAAACTAATCGGTCTTTCGAGACTTGATCTTTCTTGTGATCATGCCAATGTTATGTAATAATGCACCGACTCTAGGTAACTGGGGTTGGGGCATTACAATGTTGACCTGGTGTGTGGAAGTAAAGTCAAACAATATTATTTTACAATGGTGAATTTTAACTATATGTTATATAGAAATGAATGATTTGATAATGAACCTTTCATTTTGACATCACAAGCAGAACAAGTATTATGTGTTACTTTGCCTTCGGATCCAAGTTGGTATGTTTTTGTGAAAACTTCCCAGTGAGGAGTGTTTCTATTTGAACAAGATGAACCCTAGACTGATCCTTTTGTTTCCCTACATCTTGATCATCATACCATAGTTCAATGTGAAGAAGATATTTATTGGTTCAGAGCAGTCGTTGAAGGAGAAATGATCAATTTGCAGGTTTAATAAAAGGTGTATAATTGTTTTCCCTCCAAACCTTGGATATCCCCCCCACCCCCAGACGGCGCCACCCCACCCCGGATATCCCCCCCTCACCCCTGGACACCCCCCACCCTGGACAGCCACCCCGCACCCCGGACATCCCCCCTCCCCCCGGACAACCCCCCCCACCCCCCGAACAACACCCCCCCTGAAAATCCCCCCTTATTAATGTTTTGTATGATATTAGGCATGTTAGGGGAACATGCATTAGATCCACATTGTCCATTTGATCCATCTATATCTCAGGTTCGAGGTATGTTTGAATGTAACTATTTCTGATTTTTTATGTAATTTTTAAAAATATATATACATACATATATATATATATGCACATATGTCAAATTATGTATAAATTTTTTTCAATAGGAACAGACTCGACTGTTTTTTCCTCTCGTAAGGGAGGCCCTGGTCATGGCATTTTATCATGGAATTCTGACACGGTCTATGATGTTTCATTTGATGACAGATTTCATCCTGTGGGACTGACTGCCCATGAATTTATTCATCAGTTGGGTCATATCCTATGTGACCCACAACAATTTTTATTCTTCACATGTGACTGGGCTTCTATCTCGCAGGATACATTAGATCGGCTTTGGAGAGAATTGCAGGTAAGAAGACCAATTTAGTTTCTTCCCTGTGTTTAAAAAAATACTAACATGTGTGATTTTTTCCATAAATAGAATAATCTAAAAGTGTTACCTGATGAGTTTCGGCCTATTTTTTGAGAAAATGTCATAATATGTGGAAGGATTATAAAGTAAAAGTCAATAAGGAGCACTGGTTACCAAATAAGGGTGCCGCATACATTCTGAAAAAAGTCCTGAGAGGTGTTCTCCCATCTCAGTGGGGTGAATTTTTTGCATATTGGTCTACTGAGGCCGCCATGGTTAAAATATTTATTTTGGTATATGTATCTTAAATAATGTTTTACATTATATTTTCTTGAAATTTTAATTAATTGTATTTAGGAGGTGTCAGCATGCTATTCTGAGAATCGAGCGTTGTAGGGATGACCTCACAGGCTTGGGACTCATCACGTGTCTCAAATCTGACATGAGGTATTTATTATTCATTTTTTTATTCTTTATTATGGTTTTGTGTTATATTATTATATTTTATTGGAATACAGTTATGGGAGAAAGGTGCACCAACTGATAAAATGTCGGTGTGGGGAGGATTCATGATCGAAATGATCCTGAGGCTGTAGCTCTTATAGTAAGTGTTTGTACTCATTACCAATACTTACATGCATCTGTATATAAACATATATATTTATATATATTTAAATATTTCACAGGATCAATTTGAGGCTGAGTTAGAACAGATGCCAGAGGATCAATGACAACATCCCATGCGAAGGGATGATGTATTCAATCGCATTATTGATCGTGACAGACATGGATATAGTTTTACCTATAGAACGAGGATTCCTCATTCTGTAGTATCACGCGATGATCTTTTCAGTCCTGTTGTTGCTCAGATGACACAATAGCTTTCAGATTTTGAGTCACGGTTGCGCGCTTATGAGGAGATAAATGTGCAATTGATCGCTGAGGTTAGAACACTGCGGGAATATGTGCGTCTGGGTACTGGTGCAGGAGATCATACAACGCAGGTTTATACTGAATTTATTTATTTACTTTATATTATTTTTGTTATTAAATATTTATAATTTTTATATGTTTTAGTAAAACATGATTAAATTTACAGTAATTAATAGAATATTATGTGTTTACTGAATTGGAGGACAGACGGGTTAGAGAGATGGGAGACCATCTCTCTCTAAAAAACGTGAACTAATTATGGTTCATCACCTACTCTTTCTCAATCTTCACATTCATAGAGTATTTTCTAATGCCTGTGATATTTCAATCTCACCACTATGATAATTCTCGGATGATCCAGGGATCCCATTTCCTTCTTCCAATAGCGAAGAAATCCAACGATGATGACCCTGGGGATATTGCTCGCATCTGCTCTTTCTCCAGTCGATCCCAAGGGATCTCATATTTGGATGTGCTGAAGTCTTCTAAAATGAACAATGTAAATACAATGAAGACTTCGCTGCTCAAGAATCTTGATGATGGTGGATTCTTGGTGGAAGTGGATCCATACGCAATACAGCAATGCACGCAAATGTGAAGGTTATCTATATGGATCGTATCTCCTATCTCAAAGGAAACCGTCCCTGGTCACTCTCTGATTTACATACCTATTTTTTCCACTGTTTGAATTCTGTGAACTAGAAATTAATTCCAATCAGAAAAGTTTACTTTCATATATTGTTGAAATCTCAAGAAGAGTTTTATAGAATTTGGAAATTAGGGAACCTTAATCTTAAGCCTGGTCTGCTTCATCTCTCTAACTGGGACTCCAATTTCAACCCGCACACTTATCATAACACAATGGCTCAGGTTTGGCTCAAACTCCATGGTCTTAATTGGTTTTTTTGGCACCCCAAAATCATGAATGACATAGTTTCATTCATAGGTTCCCCCCTAAAAATTGACCAACGAACTTTGAATGCAGATTTAGGAATCTTTTCTAGAGTCATGGTAGAAATTAATCTGGAGTCAAAGCTACCTAATACTATTAATTTCATTTCCAATGATTACAAAATAGAAATAAAAATTTAGTATGAGAGGAAACCTACTTTTTTTTACCATTGAAAGATCATTTTTCATACCATCTACAACTGTAGAGTGATTAGAAAACAACCCATCCAACCAACTGAAAATGATTGGAAATAAATAAGGAGGCTTAGGAAGGATAAATCCCCCTTGAAAAGTGTACCCGAACCATCTAAAACCGCATCCTGGGTGAAAAAAACTATCAATTCATCTCACTTAGGGGAGACCTCGGGTACTAAATGGGATGAACTTGTTGAAGAGGAAGAAAAGGATAAATACCTCTTTGTAGAATTGGAAACTATAGTTTTTGACACCCTTAAATAGGCTACTGAGATGGATAAACCCAGGTCATGTACAGTTGAACAGAATTCCCCAATTGATTCCCGCACTGCCCACATTTCTACTTGCAGCCCGTTAAGTCTTGAAAATCCTAACAACTCCCCCAAGGCTAGGCAACCTGTTACACAGGATAATTCTGATTTTATTTTTCATGGTTTTAATACTTTAATATGAGAATCCACTAACATGCAGGATAATAAGAATGCATTACCAAAGCTGCAGTTATCCTCTTTGGATCTGTGCATGGACAATCATCACAATGATTCTCCTACTAAATCTCCAGTTAGATATACATAGCCTCCTAACATACAGTAGGTCCAGGAATCCATGCACATGATACCGGTTGTAGAGGAATCAGAAAAGGAGCAGAGGAATAAATACAACACTGGGAAGAGCAGTGCTTCTCACTGTTTGAGCATAGAACAGAAGTCAGTTGATCTTGCTGATAACCAAATAGGTATTCAAAATCTATGCACCTTACCAGGTACCTACATCACTTCTTCTCAGCATGCTACTTTGTATAATAAATTTTTAGATGCTGGTAACAACAAGGAAATTAGTACTGCTTTGTCACCACCTACTAATAATAACATCCAAGATATTGTCACTCAATCTATATCGGTAGGTGATACCACTAACATATTAGACCTTACTAATGGCACGAAAGGGCCTAATACAAGCCCTAATATGTCAAAAAAAATTAGAAGATCAAAGAGGCATAAAGGCTTGGATAGTAAGAAAAAAGGGAGTTCTAACTCCAAATGCAGATATAAATGAATATTCTTTATTGGAACTATCAAGGTATTGCAAACTATGATACCTTTATTATTTTAAAAAGAATGGTAAAAATTCATAAGCCTTTAATTTTTTCCATTTCTGAACCTAAAATAAACTTTTCCACTAATTTAGTTCATTTTTGTCGTTTTGGATACACCTTCATCGGCGCATGTCAAAACAATAAAAATTCTGATACTCTTTGGACTTTTTCTCATCACTCTTTGTCTAATTTTAATTTTTTCCATATTAATGATCAAAGTTTCACATGTGACTTTATGATTGATAATTCCCATATCTTTTTTTCCTTTATCTATGCCAATAATAAATATCGAGATATGAGGATTCTCTGGAATGACCTCTCCTCTTTGAGCTAAAAAATCATTCCCCCTGGATTGTTGTGGGTGATTTTAATGCTATTCTTTCTGCTAGTGAGAAAATTGGCCCTCTTCACTCAATTATATCTATGAGGGATTTTAAGGTTTCTATTAAAACCTCCAATCTTAATGAAATTTCTCTCCAAGGTTCCAAATACACCTGGTACAGGAATCATTACAATATAGTGGTTACGAGAAAACTGGATAGAGCCTTTACTAATGACCATGCTTTAGATATTTGGGATACCATTTCGAGCACCAACCTACCAAAAAATCATTCTGATCATCATCATATCTTGTTCACCATTTCATAAAATTATTGTAAACCTTATCTCCCCTTTAGATTCAACAATGCTTGGTTCTCAGATTCTGAATGTTGTAATCTCATCAATCATTTTTGGACCTCTATGACTCATTCTAATGAAAAAAATTTCTATCCTCTTAAATTAAAATATCTCAAACACAAGCTCAAAATTTTGTGCAACATTAAAGAAATACAAATTCATAATGACATCCTTTCTCTTGATGATGAACTTCATCAAATTCAAAACAATAACACACACTCAGACTTTGCTTCTGGTCACAATCAAGAATCTAACATTATTGTGAACCTTATTTCCCTTCTCACCTTCAAAGACAAAATTCATAAACAAAATTTTAAAATCAAATGGATAACTGATGGATATCGTAATACCAAGTTCTATAACTCTTTACAAAGAGTTCGAAAAGCTAGTAGACCCCTTGCTTCCCTCAACGATGGAGATAACCTTTTGGATAAAGAAGATGATATTGTTTACCATGTTGTCTCCTTCTTTGAATCTTTATTCAATGGTCCTAGTACGAACAAGGACCTCATTAATGACATCATACCGACAATTGTAACAGATGTTGATAACAGTTTTCTCCTTGGTCTTCCCCTTGATCATGAAATTAGAGACACTGTCTTTAGTTTGAATACTGACAGTGCCCCAGGTCTAGATGGATTCAATAATGGTTTCTATCAAAATTATTGGGATATCATACAAGACGATGTCTGCAAGATTGTAAAATCTTTCTTTGATAACAGCTTTTTACCTCATGGTTTAAATTCCCAATTCCTTTCATTGATTCCCAAAGTTGATAATTCATTTGAAATTCATCTCTTTCCTCCTATAGCTCTTATCAACACCCTCTATAAAATTATCACCAAGATGATTGCTAATAGACTCAACACTATTCCCGATAAAATTATCTCTTATAACCAATTTGGAATTATCAATGGGTGATCCATCCAAGACTGTATTTTTATTGCCTCTAAATGCACTAACATGTTAAATAATAAAAATAGAGGTACTAACATTTCCATTCAACTGGACATTAGAAACTCTTTTGACACAATGGACTGGGATTTCATCTTCAAAGTTCTTCATGGTTTTGGTTTCAATGATGTCTTCATCTCTAGAATTAAAACCCTCTTCCATTCTGCTCATGTTTCCATCTTGATCAATGGATCTCCTAGAGGGTACTTCAATTGCTCTAAAGGATTCAAACAAGGAGATCCCTTAAATACAATTATTTTTTCCATTGCATAAGACTATTTAAGTCATATTCTCACTTGCCTAGTTGACCAAAACAAGCTCAACCCAATTAATGCTAAAAAAATGTGAATGACCCCCACTCACCTCCTTTATGTAGAAGACATCATTCTGTTTTTAAAGGGTGATATAAGAAACATCAGAACTATTAAAACTACTCTCGCTCACTATGAGGAGGTCCCGGGTCATGTCATTGGATGGCATAAATCCTTCATTTACTTTGGGAAAAACCATCCAACTGCTAGGAAAAATGGTATTATTAATGAGCTTAACATCAAAGAAGGTACCATTCCCTTCAAATACCTTGGGGTTCCCATTTTATGGGGTAGGACCAAAGCTTGATACTTCACAAACATTTTTGACCAAATTCTTAATCAAATTTCCTCTTAGAAAAGAAAATCTATCTACATGGTAGAGAGAGTCTACCTTTTCAAGTTTGTTATTGTCTCCAAAATGGTCTACTCGATGATGGTCTATAACTGGCCAGCTAGTCTCATAAAATAAAAAAATGTTCACATTAAAAATTTGTTCTGGATAGGAAGCACCTTGTACTGGAAACTTGTGACTATTCCTTGGGCTAAATTTTGTAAACCTTTAGACATGGGTGGACTTGGAATTAAAAACATTGCACTCTTTAATGCGGCTCTTCAAGCCAGATTAACTTGGAACCTGATTCACAATTACTCCCCCTCGATTGCTTTCATCAAAAACAGTTTCATTGATAGATTTAAAAGAGGTAAAAAGAATTTCATGACTTCTTCCATTTGTCCCTCTATCAGAAACATGTATGAAAATATTATGCACAACTCTATATGGATGGTCTCTAGAAACTCTTCCATGAGATTCTGGTTGGACACCTAGATTGGGGCTTCTCTTATTTCTTTGACTCCCCCTAACCATATCCCTAATAACATCAACTCCACTATTAGTAATGTGCTTAATTATCACATTGATACCCTTCCTGACAATAATATTTAAATTATTTATTCTTACCACTTTTCTACCTCATGTGATCTCTTGATTTGGGAACCTTCTCATAATGGGATTCTAAATTCAAAGAAGTTCTATAATTACTCTTTACATAACCCCAAAAATGACCTGAAATGGATTAAATATTTTGAAAACCCCTGGATTAAACCCCCAAGACTCACTCTTATTGGGTGTCTCACCTACGATAGGGTTCCCACTCACTCTTGTCTTCAAATTTTTGGAATTCCTCTTTGTTCAAAATGTTGTTTGTGTAATCAACATAGAGAAGATACTAATCACTTATTTCTATCTTGCGCTACTACCACTGCTCTTTGGAAATATATTTTTTACACTTTTGATTGTCGATGGATGATTCATAACTCTATCGATGAGCAGCTTAATTGTTGTGTTGCTATGGATAACTCACAACAAATCAGAAATTTGTTCCTTGTTGGGGTTTCAGAGCTACTTCATGTGATTTGGTATGATAGAAATACAATTATTCACAATAATTTCTCACACAACATTAATACAGGTAGAATGAGAATTCTCATCACTATTTAGGAAGCTGCGTTGATTCAGAAAGGAAATTGAAACAACTCTGTGGAAGACTATATGATCCTGAGACGTCTTCGAGTTGATTCCATTTTCATACAACCGAAACTCACTTTTGAGGTTTTATGGAGACCTCCACTTACTTGTTGGATTAAAATCAACATGGATGGAGCCTCCAAAAGAAATCCAGGACCCACTGAGTGTAGCGCCATCTTTAGAAATCATCTTAGTCACATCGTTGGGTGTTTTTTTTGGAGGTTGTGGTACTACAACCTCTCTGGAATCTGAGATGTTGAGTGTTATTCATGCCATATCTTTCACATTACATCAAGGCTAGAACAACTTTTGGATTCAAAGTGATTCTACTACTGTAGTCCAGGCCATTTGGAAGGGGGAGTTTCATCTAGCTTGGCTGCTTACTATGCGCTGGATGAATTGTATTCAATATCACCATGACATAAACTACATTGAAAATCATACTTATTGAGAAGAAAATATGGTTGTGGATTCTCTCTCTAATAAAGGAGTTTCTCAGGTCATAACCTGGCTGGAGGAGCTCCCAAAAAACCTGATTCCTTTGCATGTTAAAGACTGTAATTTGATTCCGTCTTTTCGACTCATGTAACCTTTCTTTTTTGAAAATAAAATTTCTTTGGTCTTTTGACCAAAGCTCCGCCTTTAAAAAAATATGTTGTAGGACCCTGGCATACCGGATGGAGGTAGCATCCATAACCATTCATGATGCATCATATTCACGAAGTGTGTTTCTTTTATATTTATTATTGAATTATTATTATATATTGATTTAGACATTAAATGTAAATTTTTTTGATGGGGGTTGTCTGGGGGTGAGGGGGTTGTCTGGGGGATGGAAGGGATGTCCGGGGTTAGGAGGGGTTGTCTGGGGGTGGGGGGCTATCAGGGGGTGAGATGGGTTGTCCAGGGGGTGGCAGGGCTCTCCTGTATGCATTTGACCGTAAACGCATGTAATTTTTCGGTCACCATGGTCACACAACACCTCCAATTGATGTGTTATTTGATCGACCATTTCAAAATCCACCCACCCTTTGTTGTCATCCGATTTCATGGAATTCCTAGGTTGTTCAGCTGATTTTGACCACCCCACACACACTTTTCAAGTACGCCAAACACCTAAAAAAACATATTCATCCATTCCACACAAACCACATGTCTGAATGACATGGAATCTCCTCATAAAACTCACCAGTAATAATTAGGGTGTTCTCATGTGATTTCAAGTCATGCCGATGTCGTTCGGCATGCATTTGACCGTTAAACTCGTGTTTTGGCCCTTTACGACAAGCGGTGTGCATTTTCAGTCACTGTGATCAAACACCATCTCTGATTGACATTTCATCTCCTAGACCATTTCACAATTCTCCCAGCCTTTGTTGTCGTCCGATTTCATGGCACTTCGATATTGTTTAGCCGGTTTTCACCACCACACGCACGCTTTTCAAGCACGCCAAACACGTAAAAACACATATTCATCCGTGCCACGCAAACCGCACATCTTAATTACGTGTCATCTCTTCTTACACCTCACCAATAATAATTAGGGTGTTCTTGTGTGATTTCAAGTCATTTCGATGTTGTTTGGTATGCATTTGATCGTTAAACGCATGTTTTGTCCATTTACGGCACGTGGAGTACGTTTTCAGTCACTGAGGCCACACGAAACCTCTAATTGATGTGTCGTCTACTTGACCATTTCAAAATTCACCCACCATTTGTTTTCGTCCGATTTCATGGAATTCCGAGGTTGTTCGGCTAGTTTTGACCACCCCACGCAGGCTTTTTAAGCATGCTAAACGCCTAAAAAACACATATTCATCTATGCTGCGCAAACTACACATCTTAATGACATGTTGTCTCCTTGTACACCTCATTAATAATAGTTAGGTTGTTCTAGTGTGATTTAAAGTCATGCTGATGTTGTTCAGTATGCATTTGACCATTAAACGCAAGCTTTGTCCATTTACGACACGTTGTGTGTGATTTCAGTCACTGCAGTAACACGACGCATCTGATTGATGTGTTGTCTACCTGACCATTTCATAATTGACCCACCCTTTGTTGTCGTCTGATTTCATGCCATTCTGAGATTGTTTGGCCGGTTTTGACCACCCCACGCATGCTTTTCAAACGTGCCAACCACCTAAAAAACACATATTCAGCCATGCCATGCAAACCACACATCTGAATGATGTGTTGTCTCCTCGTACACCTCACCAATAAGAGTTAGGTTGTTTTCCTGTGATTTCAAGTCATGCTGATGTCGTTCGGTATGCATTTGATTATTAAACGCATGTTTTTGCCATTTACGGCACGCAGAGTGCATTTTCAGTCACCGCGGTCACATGACACCTCCGATTGGCATTTCGTCTACTTGAAAATTTCATAATTAACCCAACCTTTTTTTTCTAATTTAATGGAATCCTGAGGTCATTCGGCTGGTTTTAACCACCCCACACATGCTTTTCAAGTGCACCAAACACCTAAAAAACACATATTTATCCGTTCCATACAAACCACACTTCCAAATCAAATTTTGTCTCATTTTACACCTCACCAAAAATAATTAGGGTGTTATCGTGTGATTTCAAGTTATGAAAATGTCGTTCGGTATGCATTTGACAGTTAAACGCATGTTTTGGCCATTTACGGCACGCCGAGTGAATCTTCAGTCATCATGGTAACATGACACCTCTGATTGATGTTCTGTCTACTCAACCATTTTACAATTCACCAACCCTTTATTTTCATCCGATTTCATGGCATTCTGAGGTCGTTCGGCCAGTTAGGACCACCCCATGCACACTTTTCAAGCGCGCCAAAATCCTAAAAAACACATATTCAGCCGTGCAGTGCAAACCGCGCATTCGAATGATGTGTCATATCCTCGTACACCTCAACAATAATAATTATGGTGTTTTCATGTGATTTCGAAGCATGATGATGTCATTCGGTATGTATTTGACTATTAAATACATGTTTTGGCCATTTACAACACGCCAAGTGTGTTTTCAGTCACCGCGGTCACAATACACCTCCGATCGATGTTTCATCTACCCGACCATTTCGCAATCCACCCACCCTTTGTTATCGTCCGATTTCATGGAATTGAGAGGTTGTTCGATCAATTTTGACCACCCCTCGCACGCTTTGCAAGCACCCAAAAACCTAAAAACACATATTCAGCTGTGTCATGCAAACCATGCGTCCGAATGATGTGACGTCTCCTCATACACCACACCAATAATAATTAGGTCGGTGTCCTATGATTTCAAGTCATGCTGATGTCGTTTGGTATGAATTTGACCATTAAATGCAAGTTTTGTCCATTTACAACACACAGAGTGCATTTTTGGTCACCGCAGTCACATGACACCTCTGATTGACATGTCATATGCCTGACTATTTCACAATTCATGCACGCTTTGTTGTCGTCCAATTTCATGGAATTCCGAGGTCTTTCGGCCAGTTTTGACCACCCCACGCATGCTTTTCAAGCACGCCAATCACCTAAAAACACATATTCAGCCATGTCACGCAAACCGCGCGTCTGAATGACGTGTCGTCTCCTCGTGGGGGGGGGGGTTGTCAGGGGGTGGGGGTTGTCCAGGGGGTGAGGGTTGTCCGAGTGTGGGGGGGCCCGGGGGTGAGGGGGCTCTCTAGGGTGGGGGGATGTCTGGGGGGTGGGGTGGTCGATGGGTGTGGGGGGGAAGGCTGTCTGGGGTGACGGGGGATGTTCAGGGGGGGCTAACATGCTAACGTCGCACTAGATTTTTAATGGAATATTAGTGTAACACCTTAATGACCAAATGGCCTAATGTAAAATTAGCCTATTGACTTAATGGCCAATTGACAAAATTTCCAGATGCCCTAACGGCCCAATTTGATTTATATATATACTAACTTAATAAATATGTCCAATTTTCATTTTCTTTGTTTATTTGTTTCTTTTATATCTTATTTTAGGTTTATTGAAGCAGAATATTGGAATGGATTAGAAATGTTTGGATCACTATATGTGATGAAGTATGTTCGTCATTTATTTATTTTTTTTGAGGAACCTGGTGTTTATGCTATTTTGAATTGTTTTTCTTTGTCATCTTAGCTATGTTTCTTCTATTCAGCAATAGTTTTTGTGATTTATATAAATGTGATGTATAAATGATTTATTTTTTTAAAAAAACATTCCAGGTTTGCGGCCGCCATTGACAATCGCAATAGGCCCACCCAACAGCGACCGCCACGAGGTCGTGTTTTACCGAATTTCCTGTAACCTAGAGCGACCGCCATTGGCGGTCGCTATATGCCCAGTTTCTAGTAGTGGCTTGAAAAATCTCATATTTATAGATTTTCTTCTATTTTTTCTTCATGTTTTCTTACTTCTCTAGTTCTTCATCAGCTTTGACCTTTAGTTCCTTTGCATCGGCTGAATCTAGGAGAAAGATATGATCTACTTCCTTCTTATTATTCTTTTCTTCCCTCCATATAGCAACAAATTCATTAGGATAGGTTTTTTGCTTCTTTGACTTTGGGGTGCTAACCGGGTTTCCTGAACTGTATATTTTTCTATCACTTACATATCCTTGTTATTTCTCTTCTTCGATGCTTTATTGTAAGTCTCTTCTACTTCCACCTTCTTTTCTAAGGCTTCAATCTCACGTTCTGGTAGATAATAAAATTTTCCAAATTTTTTTTATTGAAGCCAACATTAATCCTTCTCAATATGTCATCACTCAGCAGAAAAATCTTGAAAGTTCTCATCTTATAACTATATGGGATTTTTAATGACTCAAGGAAAATCACAATGATCTCAGATATAATTGTCGGATACATGATAATTTTCAATTTCGGGGTTCCATTCTTGATATTGTAAATAATTTTCAAGATATAATTAACTAGGTTTATCTTCCTTAAGTTAACCAGAAAATCCAGTACTTAGATATCAATATTTTTCAAGGAGTCCTTATCTCCTTTTCTCAGATTCAGGAAACCCTAAACCCAAAAATTAAGCATTCCAAAATTTGTTGAAATATGGTTGATCTTCTATGTTTTCACTTCCTTGATTCCTAGTCAGTCTAATGCCTTTTCTTCTCAAAGCTTCTGGATTTATCTGGTATATTGTTGTTGCATAAAATGGATTCCCCTTCATACAGAATTCCAATAATACATGCATCCATTTTGAAGGAAAGGGAATAGGTTTTCCAATAACTTTTTCATGAAAAAATATATATCCCACCTTAATTAAAAAAACATACAATCTTTTAGAACTCAACAGGAAACTATTGGTAAACCAGATCATGTCCTTTCAATTTGGCTATACAGAGACTCTCCCATCCATTCAGCATAGTATTTTTCATAATGAGAGAATTATACTTCGGAAAGAACTTTGGATCTACTATCTTTTCTCTGTAAATTTTACATTCTGGTATTTCATTAACTGAATACATATTCTTCTGAGGAGAGGCTTCCAAATACATCTGTAATCTAGGAAAACTCAGAAATGCAGAATGACCCTTTTAAAGAGAGGCAGAGCATCATGGATAAAAACTTTGAAAACCAATGTGGGATTAGAAATAGGGGGCCTTTATATAGGCATTGAATAGATAGCTCATATTCCCAAATTTATCCTACATTTTAGACAAGCACAATCTGATCTGATGGTTGAGATGAAAGCTGAAGAAGGATTTTTTAGGTTTTGATATTTTGATGCTTCTACGGTAAAAATTCGGATTTAAGGAAAGTGAATCTAAAATATTTTATTAAAAAAAGATAAAAATACCAACAAAGAAATTCAATTATGAAAACCTATGAAAATAAAAATACCTTCTGGATTGCTGGGAAAATTTTTAGTATTGAAGAAAATTTTTCTTGAAGAACTTTAGGTTTCAGAAAATTTTGTTTAAGGAAAGGAAATATTTGAAACCAGAAACTTTTTAGGTAAAGAAAATTTTGAGTTCCAGAATTTTGAGTTCTAGAAAATTTTGATTAAAAGAAAAATTTGGTTACCGAAAAATAATTTAATTAAGAAAAATAATTTAATTACAAAAAAAATTGATTAATGAAAAATATTGTATATGAAAATTTTGATTATGAAAAAAAAATTTGTTTACCAAGAAAATGTACTCCCCCTATAAGAAGGAGTTTATTAATGTAAGGATATGGGTTCAAAAAAGAGTTAATATGCAATATTACCTTACAGTTATCATTCCTAAAATTGGTTTAATGTATTCAAATCAATCGAAGGGTAATGATTTTGTAAAAATATCAGCAAGTTAATCTTGTGTTCTGATAAATTGAAGAATGGTATCTCCTTTAAGTGTGTGATACCTAAGAAATTGATGCCTAATATCTATGTTTTTTTCACGATAGTGATGTGAAGGGTTTTTTATTAGGGAAATGGAAACAGTATTATCACAAAATATCTATTTTTTTGGTAAAATTCATTCCATAGTATATGAGTGTGTGTTGCATCCACAACACATGATCACAACAACATACAGTTGCTATATATTCATCTTCAGCAGTAGAGAGTACTATTGAGTGTTTCTTATTTCATGAACAAGAATCTAATTAATTTCCTAAGAAATGAAATGTTTTAGATGTACTATTCCTATCTATTCTAAATTCATCATAATCAGTATTCAAAAAAACTATTTCAAACAAAATAATTTCCAGAAGTACAGAAAAGTCCTAAATCAATGGTTCCCTTAAAATAGTGAAAAATAATTTTTACTGCTTTTAAATAAGATTACTTTAGATTAGATTGATATCTTTCAAATAATAATACTGAAGACATTAAGTATGGATGACTAGCTATCAATTATAGTAAACTTCCTATCATACCTCTAAATGATGTTTGAACTACTAGTTTCCCAGCTTCATCAAGATCAAGATAATTTTACATACCAATTGGAGTACTTATACTTTTTGTGTTCCCATATCCATACTTTTTAAGAATATATTTAATATACATTTGTTTTTATAAATATCTTCCTTCTGGTTTTTGAAAAATTTGAAAACTTCGCAAAAATGTTAACTCACCCATCATACTCATTTCAAACTCAAATTTTAGTAGATTTGAAAAAAAATCAGTTAAATAATGTTCAGTTGAACCAAATATAATGTCATCAACATAAATTTGAACAATCAAAACATTTTTAATATCTTTCTTCATAAAAAGAGTTGGATTAGCAGTTCCCTTAACATAATTGTTTTGTAACAAAATCATATAAGTCTGTCATACTATGATCTAGGGGCTTGTTTAAGTCCATATAATGTTTTGGTATGTTTGAAAACATGTCCATGATGTTTTGTGTCTTCAAAACCAGGATGTTTTTCAACAAAAACTTCCTCTTGAATATATTCATTAAGGAAAGCACACATTACATCCATTTGAAAAAGTTTGAAATTAACGAATGCTGCAAAGGAAAATAAAATTTGAATAGATTCAAGTCTAGCTAAAGCATCCTAGGGTTCTTCATAGTCTATTCCTTATTGTTGATTATAGCCTTTAGCAATTAGTATAGATTTATTTCTTACTATGATTCCATTTTCGTCACACTTATTTCTAAAGACTCGTTTTACTCCAATTATAGATGTTTCCTTATGTATTTCAACCATGGTCCATAATTTGTTCCTTTTGAATTCATTTAGCCCATCTTATATGGTTTTGATCCAGTCATCATCACCTAAAGCTTCATCAGTGCTTTTTAGTTCTAAATGGGAAAGGAATTATAGATGTTCTACTTCATTCCTTAAAGAACCTTTAGTCCTTATAGGGTGGTTTATATCACCAATCATACTATCTTTGGGATGATTCGTAATAAACAACTGATTTGGGTTTGGTAAAACCTATTCATCAACATATGGTAGGAAATATTATGGGGTAAATGATTTTGAAATATTTTATTGAGCATTTTCCTTATTAATAGAATATTATATAAAAGTTTTATAATCAGTTTTTGAAAACACATCTTAATATGTAAGTTGGGGTTGTTAAAAAACAAAGGGATCGGTTTAATTGAATTTAACATGAATTGTTTCTTCAACATAACATGCCTTTTATTAAAAACTTTATAAGCCTTAGAAGTAGTGGAACAGCCTAGGAAACTTTCCTCATCAAAATTGGGAGAAAATTTATGTAAGTTATCTTTAGTATTTATGATGAATACTTTTCAACCAAATACATTGAAGTAGGAAATTCTAGGTTTTCTACCATTTCAAAACTAATAAGGTGTTTTGTTGAGAAAAGGTCTGATTAAAACTCTATTTATAGTATAATAATCAGTACTAACGACTTCAGCCCAAAAGTGTTTAGCTATAGAATATTCACTCAACATGGTTCTAGTTATATCATGAAGAATTTGATTTCTTATTTCAACAACACCATTCTATTGAGGAGTTCTGGGATCTAAGAAGTTATGATTAAGGCCTTTTTTACTTCAAAAATATTCAAAATATGAATTTTGAAATTCTCTTCCCTAATCACTATGAATAGTTTTCAATGGAAGTTTTTTATCATTTTTAACATGGGATTTAAAAGTTTTAAATTAAAAAAAAACTTCATATTTAATTTCTAGGAAATATATGCACGTAAATATACTGTAATTATCAACTAAAAAAATACATAATATTTTCCTCCAATGCTTCTATTTTATGTTGAACCAAAAAGATACATATGCACTAACTATAATGCATCTGAATTTGAGACTTCACAAATCAATTTAAAACTTGATTTATGTTGCCTTCCATATTAACCAGTATCACAAACTTATGAAGAATTAAATTTACACTCTCGTAGATCCTTACCAAGACTTTTCTTTGATATTTTCCATCAATTCCTAAGGTTACAGTGTCCAAACCTTCTATTCCATAACCAAGATTGATCTTTAATTACACTAAGGGAAGGTATATCTTGGATCCAAAGGTCTTCTATGTTTATTGTGTATACAATCTCTTGCCTATGGGAAGAAAGAATAAACTCTTCCTTAGAATTGTGTACTAAACATTTATCATTCCTAAAATTTACAATGTGACCTTCATCACACAATTGACTTATTCTAGTGAGGTTGTTATTAAGACCCTTAACAAATGAAACATTTGAAATTATTTTTTTTCCAAGAAGAACAATGATACCTATACCAACAATTACTCCTTGAGCATTATCTCTGAAAGTTTATTTTCCTCCTTTCATCTAGATAATATTTTCAAAGAAGTTTTTATTACCATTCATATGTCGACAACATCTACTTTCCATGTTCATGTATTTTATTTGGTACTTTCTTTATTTTCCTAAAAATAAAAGAGTTAGACTTTCCGAATCCAAACATTATTTGATCCTGATATTTCAAAAAGTAAAATTTTAGGAATCCACATTTTCTTAGAAAAATAAGCTTTATGAAAACCTAATGATTTTTCTAATGAAGAATTTTTCTCCCAATGTCCACCACCCTGACATTTAGTATAAAAAGGATCACTTTTGGGAACAAAATAGTTATTACTAAAAACAGACTTCGAATGAGTATAACCAAATTCAGAACTCTTCCTTAGAGGATGAATTTGAGAAATATATCTTGTCAAAGTTTTCCTTACTATAGGTAATGTTTGATAGGAATTTTCATAAGGAAAGTATTTCTGACTTTATTTTAATAACAATGTCCTTATCCTCAATGTTATTAATCTTTGAAACTGAGTTATTCTCAAAAATATTATTCATGGAAATATCATCTTCAAGATCCTTAGAAATTTTATTCTTCTCATAATTAACTTCCTTAAGGTTTTTTGAAAAACATTCAAAATCAAAAAAATTCTAATCAAGATCTTTAGAACGATCTGATACTTCTTCAGTTAAAATAGAAATTATGGAATTTTCCTTCTCCTGTTTTTTCTTCATTTTAGAATTCTCATTTTCATGGAGTTTGGAAAACCAAGATGCTTATTTATAAGTAGTTAAAGAGTTATCTTCTTCAGAAGAAGATTCTTCATCTGAAGACTCATAATATTTATCATCTATATAATTTTCATTGAATGATACATTATTAATAGATTCGTCAATGTGTACCTTTTCCATTAGACAAATATTTTTCAATGGGTAGTATGGTAGGTATACCAATATTATTCTAAGTAGAAGATTCATAATCTGAGGATTCATTATATGAGTCACCACTACTGGCACTCCATGTATCATTATCCATTAATACCTTTTTAGCCTTATTCTTATAGTACTTATTTTTGTTTCTCTTGGAATGTTTTTCTTTTCTATCATTTATTTTAATCATAGGATAATCTGGTTTGATGTGTGTATATCTTTTTCATTCACAGCAAGTGACTTCTAAATCTTTCTTGTCATTCCTTTTTTTTCTTATATATATACTGGAAGTATTTTTTCCCATTATCTTATTCATCCTTCAAGCAAGATTAGATTACTCATTTTCAGAATGTTCACTTTCCCTTGACTCAGATTGAATAGTGAATTTATTAGACATAGATCTTTTAATCCTTTCTGGAGTCTTGGATTTCGTAGTAATAAAGGCTAAACATCCATTTTTATTTTTATTCTTATTTATATCAACATCTCTTTTCATTATTGTCTCATGTTGAAGAAGAGTTCCAAAAATATCATCAAGAGTAATATTAGAAACATTCATGTAATCATCAATAGCTGTACTTTTTGATTCCCACACATTTTCCATAATATCAATTATCTTTTCCAAAATATATTCATCATAAACACCTTTCTCTCCCATATATTTAAGACTATTGATGATAGTCATAAATCATTATTTCACTTTGAAAATAGGATCTCCATAAGGAAATATAAATACATGATATTCTGCTCTCAATATAGCTCTTCTAGTCTCTATTACTTTAGAAGACCTAAAATGAGTAACCTTTAGTTTCTTCCAGATGAAGTTGGTAACTTCACAAGAATAAATTTTACTATATATATTCATGTTCATGGAACAAAACAAAGTATTTCGTACCTGGTAATTTAATTCATATTCTAATTTTTCTTGGTTGGTGAATGTTTTGACTACTTTTTCTAGAATTTTGTATTAACCAGTAAGCATAACAAAATTTTCTACTATAGTGTCAATGACGAAGGTCTTCATTATATCTCTCCAATACTGATAATCATTACAATCAAAAATAGGTAGTCTGGTTGGATTTAAATTTTCAATATAACCAATATTCATTCCTTCCATTCTATAAGAAAAATATTTTCCACAAAACTTCTAAGTAGTAAAAGTTAACAAACAAAGAAAAAAATACTTAAGCAAAACATAAACAAGAAAATTTAATGAATAATAACTTAGAACTAGGAAAACAAATTGATCAAGAAAAATTATATGTGAATATAATTATTTTAGAAACCTCCTCTGATACAAATTATATGATCCAAATAGTGTATGTAGATTCTCAATTACAAGAGGGGGTTAAATTTTATGTTAAAAACATTCATTTTTAACATTAAGTAAAACTATGTTTAACAAAGTTAAACAAGGTAAATTCATAAATCCACTTTTATTTTTATGAAACAAACATTATTATGTGCTAGAAATAAGGTTCTGAAAATGAATCTTAAGAAAAGTATGCTTAGGAAAATATTATACATTAAATCATATAGAATCTTATTTATCAGAGTAAATAAAAGTATAAGAAAGAATAATAAATTTATACATTTTTCCTTTGTCAGAATAAAGTGGAAATAAAACTTGAATCAAAACAAGTAACAAGTAGAAAATATTTTATCTTAAATAGTTTGGTATCCAAAAACCCTAGCTAAAGATCCCTTGATTTATACTTTCAAGAAAGTCTATTTTACCCACACTAGGGAAATCCCTCAAAAAGATTATCAGAATCTATCTTGTTATCCCTGCAAGACCTAAATCATTAAGGTATCTATCACCTCTGTCTTCCAGTCCCTATAAGTCCTCAAACATTCAGGTAGTCAGAACATCTATCTTCCTATCCCCAGAAGCCCTTGAACATTAAGGTAGTCATCACATCTATCTTTCTTTCCCTATAATCCCTTGATTGTACTCAACAACAATCAAAGTCGCACGAAGAAAGATGAACAAGGTATTTAGAGCACACAAAGTAGAGTCTCTATCTCTTGAAATCACTCCACAATATGTAATCTCTATATTGATGGAATGGTTTTTGAGATCGTTTAAATGAGCTCCTATTTATTGTAAACCCTCCAACGGTTGGATCCCTCCTTCAACAGTAATATTTTTCCTTGAATATTAGAGGGACATGTACAAATGTCACTCATCCAACGGTTATTTATAAACATATTGCATGAAATCATTTCATAATAATAACATGTGTCAGGTAAATGAAGCAGCTTAACCAAATCTGAAAATCTGGAGTCTAAGGAAAAATAAACATCGGGGACTAATCATATAAGCAATCAGAATCTATAAAACATGGATATTAATATTCTATTTTTAAATGAGTTCAGAATCTAAATTCTATAGATTATAGAGTCTGAATTTTGTGGAATTCGGAGTCTGTATTCTGAGGAATTCTGAGTCTGAATTCTGAGGAATTCAGAGTCGGAATTCTGAGGAATACGAAGTCTGAATTCTGGGGAATTTGGAGTCCAGATTATGAGGAATTTGGGATCCGAATTTCAGAGAATTCGGACTCTGAATTTCAAAGAATTTGGAGTCTAATTTTCAAGGAATTCAGAGTCTGAATTTTAGAGAATTTGGAGTCTAAATTTTAGGGAATTTGGGTTCTTAATTTCAGAGAATTCAGAATCTGAATTTCAAAGATTTCGGAATCTGAATTTCAGAGAATTAGGAATCTAAATTTTAGAGAATTCGGAATCTGAAAACAGATCACTCTATATCTAAATAATTATAAGATTTCGAGTTTTTTGATATCAATCCTAATTTTTGACTTATTAATAAAATTATTTTGGTTTTGAGAGATTGTTAATTGAGACAATTAAAAAAAGGTAAGAATAAAAATTTCTTTAGGGAAGGAAAATTTTCCATAGGAAAATAATCCTTAAGGAAATGTGACTTTCATTTATATATAGTGTTTGTGATTTTCAAAACATAGAGAAATGGAAAAGTCATAAGGAACCCTTATTGACTCAACATCCATGGTAGGTTTCCCATTCAATTTCCTGTTTTAATTTAAAGAACCATTATTTCATGATTTTAGGACATTATAAACATGCTAAATATTCCTTTTCAACCTTTTGGGTAATTTCTTTGTATTCAAACAATGATTTATTTCATGTTTGATTTGGTTATATTTTGTGATGGATTTTAAAGTAGCATTTTTATGTGAAATTTGGTGTGTTTTGACGTAAAACATGTTTGTACCATTTTTTTATTTCCTTAAAATTTGTTCAAATGATTTATTATATTATCTTCATGGTTTTAATTATGATAGGAAGTGTTTCTGGGATTCGTATGTTTTTTTAAAAAAATGGATTTTTAATGTGTGGTGGTTTTGTTGAGTTGTGAACACTGAGTGTTTGTTAAAATGTATCATTGGACTTTGTGAGTATTTTTTAAAATTTAAATCATGGTTTATAAATATAAATGAATAAAATGTATTTTAAATTATTATTTTTGGTTCCTTGAGTTGGTTCCCAAGGGTTTTTGGATTTAAAAAGAATCTGAATTGTCTTTTCAAATGTGGCTCAGCCTGTGCTTTTCAATGAGTAGCCCATTTGGAAATTTCATAATAATGGTTTTGGATTAAAAATGAAATTTTAGTACATTAAAGGGATTATTTTAAAAATGTTTTTGGAATGAATAAGGGTTTTGTGCATTTATTAATATATATACTTGGCTCTTTCATATTGTTGGTTTTGGGAAAAGTTTAAAGGCCCATTTGGAAACTTTTTGAAATTGGTAAAAAATATTATTTTAAAAACCTACATTGGATCAATGTCATGCCATTTAATTTGTGGGATTACCCCATTTTGTAATCCTCATGACCCATTATTGGAGGACCTCAGTGGGACTCCATGTGTTCTATTTGTTCTATGACATGTGAATCGGTCCTTGGAGTGGCACGGGGTTATGCATGTTATTGATTATATATATATATATATATATTAATATTAATATTAATATGTTTGGATGCTCAACTAGAATCGTTTGTCTCACCCCCATTATATACATGAGACATTGGAACCTGGCATATTGAGAGAATTTTCTATGAATGATATGATGCATTGGTACTTGACATACTGACTATTGGACCATATTAGGTAGAGATATATTTGGGTATATTGCTATAGGATTTTCCCTTTGTTTTTCCTGAGTTAGGGAGACCAAACATTTTGTGTATTTTTTATTTCATCATCTTTGGAATACTAATGAGAATGGGGTCACATGTATTAGTATCTTTAGGATTATTCTCGATCTCCTCAGTTCACCATGTCTGTTGGATTTAGTCATTGGTAGTGATATTGAGATACTTGTATGATTATTTCAATTTCCCCAATTGTGTGATTACTGTGGTACCTTCTTGTGTAGTTCATTTATTGTAAGGTGATGTGGTGATTATAATAAGGCTTTTGGAAAAACAATTCAATGAAAAGTGTTTTATCATCTTTTGAACAAGTTGAAAATAGAGACATTGATTTCCCCCTTGAAAATGATAATGTATCACTATTGGTGCGATATTGGTTTTGGAAATGAAAAGGGTAAATGGGTCATACATAGTTTTAATGTAAAATGTATAAAAAAATATTATTTATATAAATTTTAGTTCAAAAATGAAATTTATGTTTCTTTAATTTTAAAGGATGTACAATGGGAATTAGATTAACATTATATCCAACTAACTTTTAATACTAACAGTAATAGTTTCTTTTATGTTTTAGTCCTTCACCAGTTTTCAGATTGGGTTTATTCGGATTGGGAGATGGTTAATCGTTGAGTTGGAGAGTGACCCACGGTGTCACATGGAGTTAGTGGTCATTTAGTTTTGTTTGTTCAGTTGTGTAATTTAGTTGTATTTTTAGATTCCAGTTTAAATGATATACATTTCAGTCTCATTTATATTTTGAACTGCATGTGAAACTTATTGTTATTTAGTTTCTATATTATTATTGGTTGAAACTATTCCCTCTATATCTATTTATTCCATTTAGCACTTGTTTCCAGCCTGGGAGGATAAGGAACGCCTCTCGGGCCTTTATATGGATTGGCTTGGGTGACTGGTTCAGGGTCGACCCAGGTTGGTTCGCAATAAAATAGTATTAGAGAAGGTCATATCTTAGAATACCTTCCTTTTAGAGTTACCTTTTCTATTTGGGGATGTTAAGGGATATGGATTAGGTTTTGTAGGACTTGAGGGGTAGGTGTAGGAAGAGCGTTGTGAACTCTTGCTCATTCTAATCCATGGGTTTCCATGGGATGTATGATCTTATTAATTTCTTTGGTGATTATGGATTGTTTTGTGATTGGGATACGACAAGGGGAGTTTCTCCAATGGCCTTTGTGAGTGAATAGGGCCTGTAAAGCCATGTGGAGTTTGGGAAATGGACCTAGAATGCTCTCAGTGTCTGTGGTGTGTTTAGAATATGGCCTCCAACCATATGGTCATGTCACCCACTAACACTAGTTCTCTTTTTGAGTTATTTTGGTTCATCTTTGAATTCTAAAAAAATTTTGTGAAATCCCATATTTTGGATTGACTAAAATGGGTTTTAATGGAAAATGGTTGTTTGGATAATGAAGTTTTTTGGTTTTGGCCTTGGTATTTTAATGGGTGATTACATGTATGGTGGCATATGAGAATGTCAATAGATGTTAGGTAGGGCAAGGTGGATGGGTGCCCAGAGTGACATGGAAACATACATGTGAGTGAGACTCTAAGGAATACCAATGGTGAGTGTTCAACCCACCAAGATTGATTTAAATTTAAATGTTTACAAAAGGAATGTTTTGATGCAATGATGGATTATTTTCTTATGTTCAAATCTCTTCACCTACACAGTGTTTGATCTTGAGGGTTTTTATTATTGATTTGGCCTTGATTTTGTTCTTAAATTTTCTTTTCTATTTTTTGTTCCCATAGATCTTAGATGGGTTATCATAGTGAGGTTGTGGGTGATTCACTATTAGCGGTATTTTCAGTTGATCAACCTATGGATATTTTTATTGTGTTTCAGAAGCTGGATCCACCTCTCTTTGATGGTCAAGAAGACCCTTCTATAGTAGAGGAGTGTATGTGAATGATCGAATGGAACCTTATCCTCAATGCGATTCTAGATTCTTTTAAATTTAAGTTTTTAACTTTCATGCTTGAAGGCTCACCATGGTTGTGGTGGAAGTCTGTTTCTTAGAACAATCCCTGTGAATATCTTACTTAGAAGTTTTTCAAGGATTTTTTCATTCATTAGAATTTATCAAAGAAATAAAGGGTGATAAAATGGATTGATATGGGTTTCTTTCAGCATGGTGATGCATAAATGTTTTATTATTTTCATCTCTATGTAGATCTAGTCACTTATGATCTATGGTATTCCTCAAATGATTTAATGAATGCCTGATGTTTTGAGGTTAGGCTACATCCCGACCTATATTAAAAGGTGTCATAACTCAACCTACTTTTGTTTGCTTATGTGGTGAGTAAATATTTTCATGTTTATGTTGTGATGGTGGGAGTGAATGAGGTATTCCTCCCTCCTTCTATCCCTATGAGTAGTGGGGAAGATTATGGTAAGGAGATAAGGAAGCAGTTGAAAGTTGATGGAGTAGTTCATGGAATTAAAAGTCCTCAGAATCCTTCTTAAACCTCTTCTGAGTGAGAGATCCTCATATGTTATCAGTGTGTCATGTCAAGCCCCAAAAATCCATCATGTTCAAATGATCTGAACCCCTATCAAGCCTATGGAAGCTTGGGTCACTCGTAGTGATCCTACCGTGGGGTTGTTAGAAAGTGTAGCTGGGGAAATCCTCCAAAGTGATGTTCTATTGGAAATTTTTTTAATGTTTTTTTTAATTTTACCTCTACTGTATGGGATATTTGTTTGTGGTGGGTGTGCCAATGGTGTTTTTGTTTAAATGTAAGGGATGTTGTGAGTCTCCTTATAAATTCTCGATTCCAATGAAAGTGTGGTTTCATTTCAAGTTTCCGTGTCTTTCCCTTTTTATATAATCGTGTGATTTATATACTAGTTAGGGATTAGTAGTTCATGACTGTGAGGTAGTAGATTCTTTGTACATTATAGCTCCAACTAGAGGTTCCGAAGTGAAGCTGTCACGTTTTCAGAAATCCTGGTGGGGTTAAGGAGTCTTTTTAAGTTTGTGCCTCCACCGTTGTAGTGAGGCCATTCTACTATTTCTATTATGGTTTCTCTATCACTGATAATTCCATCTAGTTTAAAATAGAGTGGTGTTATTATCCCTCACGCTATGTCTATAATGTGCCATCTAGTATGTGAGGTCCCGATCAATGTCATCGTGTGGACCACCCATGTGAGTCATGTACGGTGTTGGATTCTATTTGTTTGTGAGGGTCGAGGTTTGGGTAGTAAGTGTTTTTGGTTTAGCGGTATATTCATTAGGTCCCTTCCCTCTCGGCCTATGTAGTTAGTGTTTTTGGCCGGTGTGGGAGAGGCTCATCTCCGGTTCATGTTGAATTTGCATTTCATTGTTTATACATGGTTCTTATAGAGGGGAGACCCACCGCAAGTCTTGTTGATTTTTTTAAGATGTTACCATTTTATAGTTTAATTATAATGGTGGGGAGTCCATTTGGGCCTCCCCTCCACTGATGATCTAATTTGGGAAATGATGTTGAGTTCTGTTGGTGTTCAATGAAGTGTGCTCAGATTAAGAGGTTGGATCTTGTTGATGTGGAATCCTTAGTTATTGATCAATCAACTAGAAATCATTGTGTCATTCCATGGACTGAAATCATTATGGTGGGGATAATGTTCATACCCCGACCTTTGTAATTACTTCATTATATTATTTTATTGGTTATGGATAGTTTTTTCATGGTTCGGGTTGAGTCTCTATTAAAAATTTTGAGTTTATTGTTGAAAAATGCATGTTTTGTGTTTGGAGACATCTGGAACATGGGTAGAGCACGGTTTGGAAAATGTACGACCTTGCATAGGCCATCATCCGGCTTGTCCGTCTTCAAAAAATAAAAATAAAAAAATTAAATGAATAATAAAATGAAGTTAAATGAGAGGTAAAATAAAATGATGAATAGTAAAAAGATAATTAAAAATTTTATTCTAATAATAATAGTAATGATAATATTATTAAGGAAAAATTATTATTTTCAATATTATTATTATTATTATTATTATTATTGAAACTATATTATTGTTATTGTTATCGTTATTATTTTTATCATTATGTTATTATTTATTATTATTATTCATACAATTATTATCATTATTATTAAAATTATTATTCTTATTAGTATTATTAAAATTGTTTTCAATATAATAGATATTAAAAAGGAAATTATTATTATTAATATTTTGTGCATGATAGAATTATTATTATTATTGTGGGGAGTTATGAAGGGTTTTAGGCTGGTTCACGGGCACTGCATGGATAGTAGGAACCGTGTGGTTAGCCGAGTTAGCTGTGCAGCAGCTTCTAGAGTGTTCAAAAGCAACAGCATGGTTCGCATGTGGTCTCTTGAACCAGGTGCAGACCACATGGATTCCCAGTATTTAGATTAAATAAAAATATAATGAGAAATGAATAAAGACAAAAAATAATATTTGATAATAATTATAATATTCATATTATAATTATTCTAAGTAATTATTAGTATTATTATTTTGAGTATATAGTATAATTATAATGAATGTTAATTATTTTTCTCATCAAGTATTTTTATCATTATTATATCATTATTTTTTTAGTTATTTTTTTAATGAAACCCTAATTCAACACCCCCTTAACTTTCTCTCTCCCATGCAACCATCCTCCCCCCTCACCAGCGCAGCGACCATACACACCCCCCAACCTTTTGTGAACCTCCCTTCCTTCGAAAAAACCTCCTTCGATCAGCAACCCCTGTTGGAATTCTTCTCCCTACTACTGCCACCCCTACAAGTGCACCTTTCCCTCCCACCACCACCCCTCTTGGTATGCATCATCCTACTGGTGCATCTCCTGTCGGTGCACCTCACACTATTAGTACCACCCCTACCAATGGGAAGCCACTTTCCGGATGATTTTCCATTTTTAGTATACCTTTTTTATTCTTCTATTTTTATTATTGTTTTTTCTTTGAATTTTTTGGGGGTTTTCCGCATTTAGGGTCTCACTTGGTAGATTTAAGGTTTTAGAACCCACGTGGAGTGACTTTGTGTAACACCACAAGATTTTTAAAATAAATTTAATAGGGAATTCATGAAACATTAAGTCTCTAAAAAATACCACTTTGTTATAACCTATCTAGTAAACATAATTTTTTCACCCATGTGACTTGAATTTCAAAAAACATACATACACGGTTGCGTTCAGAAAGATATTTAGAGTCTGATAATGTAACACCCCGACCCCAGTTACCCAGAGTCAGTGCATTATTACGTAACATTGTCATGATCACAAAAGATCAAGGCTTGAAATACCGATTAGTTTAGTAGCCTTAGAAATACTAGATACATTCATAAGGTTTACATTACATCATAAAATGGAAAACTAAAACAACATTGTTTCCATAGAAAACACTAATATCCCATAGACTATCCATACAGGTCAGTCATAATATACTTTTTCACATCCTGGGAAAAATAATACATAGTAAAGGGTGAGCTCAGATGCTTATTAAGGATAACAATATAGCGGAAAATTTCATAAATAAGCATAAACATTTAAGGTAATGTATAAAACTAAAACAAAATCCTTTTCAACATAAAATTCATCATAATATGAAAAATGTAAAATCAAAATAATTCCATTTACTTACTCACATGGATATTCTACTAGTAGAATAATCACATGAAGTATCAATAGCCACTTTCATAAAGATGGAATTCATAATGTCAGAGTTTAATTTCTATGTCAAGGCCTCATGCCAGGACCTAGGGTTAACTTTAACCGGACCCAAAATCGGAGATCCTCTATAACTGGACTCCATCCCAGAGATCCTCTGTAATCGGACTCCAACCCGGAGAGCCTCTGCAACTGGAATCCAACCCAAAGATCCTCTGTAACCAGACTCCTTCCCGGAGAGCCTCAGTAACCAAACTCTATCCTAGAGATCTTATATAACTGGACTCCATCCTGAAGGGTTTGCTATAACCAGACCCCAACTTGGTTGGCTTACTTTTATCGGTCCCCAACCCGTAACATACTATTCCAATACATTCATCATAAGAATAGGTTGAAATATAACATAAACATTCGTATTAAAACTATCATATAAAATGTAAATACATTATCCATAATCCATGAATGGTTTGATATAACACATCTGCAGTCAAACATATCACAAAACCTTCAATACAATATGGAAGTTTTGTATCATAATAAATCAACTTCAAATAATCATACAATACATCAAAGGATGTTGACATAGATGAAATCAAAACATTTTTTTAGAGAAATATCTCTTTTTATTTTGAAATCATTTAAGTCACATAATAATAAAGAAAAAATTTATTTTGAAAATATTCTTATAAGCTTGTAGTGGAATCTACAATGATGTTATAATAGTGTAAAATAGTCGCACCTGCCGTATAAGTTAAAAAATACATTCTTACCTCAATTTTGTCGAAAAGGTTATAAAGGACCTTGTTTGGAAAATGATTGAAAGATTCCTTTATATATATATTATAAAAAGTCAAAAAAGGGTATAAATTACTTTAACCAATAGTCTATAAAATAGTAATAATGTTTTGAAATACAATTTTAAGAAACATGGATGAGGATGATAAAGAGGTCCTAGTAGATACTTACGTAAAAACAACCTCAGATAATAAAGAGATTGTGAAATTAACCCTTGCCTTGTACTTTTCCTTGTTCGAGGGTAGGTTAACCTCCTGTATAATTCTGAAATAATTGTTATTAAATTTTACAAGAACCATATACATAGATATTATATCATATATGATCTTTTAAGATTGCTTTGTTAATAATATCTTAGTATTATCGTCATTTTGGGTGTTAACGGATTTGTTTTCCTTTATATTCTTTGCTACTTAAGTATTGCTTGTTATGGATAGGATTTATCTTATTCATATTAAGAATTATATTAAGTCTTTAAACATTATTTTTAATCATCTAATGAAAATTAGTCTTGAATGGATACGATGGGGAATGAATCTCATCGCGTTCGTGGAGACGGTAATCCGTACGTACGCACGAGTGACAATATCATTCTTTTGATATTAAAATAATATATAATTGGATGATATATCATATATAAATAATCATTATCATGTTATATTTATTATTTACATCAATTACACATCATTATTATACCCAACCAAATAATAATGTATTGAATAACAATTACACCACGATGTGGAGACGGTAATCCGTACGTACGCGCGTATGGTGACATGTCATTCAAAGGATGGATAGAATAATGAATATGGTTTTACCTTATTTATAAAAACATCACATTATAGAGAAGATATTAGAGTTATTATTTTACAATGGAAATAACAAAGAAAGAAGAAGTGGAAGAAAAAAAGAACTTGAAAGAGGGTGGGGAAATTATTACCTCTTCTTCAGGTTCTTCCTTTTGATTTGATCAAAAGGGCTCATTAGGTTGGCTTTGTGACTAAAGGAGGGCCTCTAGGATGAAGTGAGGGAAGTTGAGAGGATATTTCGTCAGGGTTTTTCCGAGCTAAAAGGCTTTGAAGGTGTGAATTTGAGAGAAGTGGAAGTGCCCTTTTATAAGAGGGGTGAGGGGCACCTTAGGAAAAACTTAAAATATTATTTTATAATAAATTCATATTCAGTTTATAATGGCTCCAAAGTGACTTATTTCGAGGATAGGGTGGGTATAGGTTCAAATCCTTACAACCAATATATTTTAGATAGGTTTAGGTCACCATATTAACCTTATCAGTTATATTTAACTCTTAGTTAAATATTTTGACATTTACCATGTCTCTTCATATTTTTATATTATATGGTTAATAAAATTACAATAACAAGCCAAGAGAACCACAAGTGGTTAATTATTAATATATATAAACTTATCTAAGTCATTTTTCTGATCTTTAGATTTTTAGGAATATAATAGCAATTAATAAGATAATATGTTTTAAAAAACTCTTTTATCTCAATTTTGACACTATTTGGTATTTTGTTTTTGTTAAATTCATAACAGCATTATTACTTCAAAAGGAATTCATTTAATCAACCCTAACATGTCATATTAACCTATAAAATTAGTTAAATTCATTAAAATTCTCAAATTACATTTATTTGGGTACTTAAAATGACAATTATTTTAATATTTCATTAATAAGGTAGTTACTACATCACCATTGTGTCATAAATAAATTAAATTATTTAATGTCTAAAAAATATAAATAAAATACCATTATATAGGAAATATTTTTAGCTTTATAATTAATATTTATAGTAGAATTTATCTTATGTGTAACCCTATATTAAAAATATTTTAGTTATTAAACTTTGATTTTAACTCTTTTAACTCTTCTTTAAATAAAATAATAATAAATGTCCTAATCTAATCCAAGTGGACCAAAGAGTTTCATATTTTATTCCTAAGGTTGTTTTTTGTCGAATTATACTTATCTAATACAATTAGGACATGTGTTAGGGTAATATTAATATCATTTTTACCTTTAATTACCCTATTTACTTTTAACCGTGGTAAATAGAAGTAAAAAGTTACTATTCACCAAAAATTATTTTCATCTTATTGAATCAGATTTTACTTACTAATATCAGCTGTGTCACTCATATTTTTGAAATTACACTCACATAAGTGGTAAAATTATGTTTTATTTTAATTTGAAAATACTCCTAGGAGGTGGGTAAAAGATTGTAAAAAGTTCAATAAAATTTTTATATATCTAAAATTATTATAAACTTACTCCAGTGAATTACATTGAACTTATATAGGTATTATGTATCTGTTTTCACCTAAAATAAATTTAAATAAAATAAATAATTATTTAAATAAAAATTTGGTTTTAAACTTAGACTTAGTGTCTTTCACTATTCATCCAAAATTGAAAGTTTTTAGAAAAATACCAAAAATTCACCCTAGGCTAGTTTCGATATTCAGGATCAAAAAATGAAGTCCATTTTGAAAGATAAAATTTTTAAAATTTTAAAAAGTGGGTATTACTATTAATAATGGCTAGTTTGCTTTTTGTGGTGTGTTAGAACTTAGAGTTGCGTACAACACACGCTATTGTATTATTCAAAGAGAAGCATACCATGGAAGCTTGGGGTGTTACATTCTCCCCTCCTTCAATAAATTGTATCCTCACAATTTTAAATTATTCTTCAAAAATAAAATGTTGAAAATATAAAATACCTTTGTGGAAAACCCACATCGGAAATATGGTTAATAAAATTTAGTTTTAATAAGAGGGAAAGGTAAATGAGAAAGTCACCACCAAATTATGGTTTTAAATAGAAGAACGTTGGTGGAAATTGTAGACATGTAATTAGAGGGAAAACGTAAATATTTAAAGGGAGTGATTGAGGTCATCAATCACAAACAAGTGTAAAATTGAGGGCCTCAAAGACATCAATCTATGATGATTTAAAATATCAACAGTTCAACAAAATATAAGGTATTAGGATAACACATTTTTGGTTTTAATATCCCTTCCCTAAAGTTTAAGAATTAATTTATTCATAGAATAAAAGAAATATATATGTATATATATACTTGACAAGTAGAGTTTAATCCTTCGACTAATTTCTACCACAAACTCATCTTTCACTCTAAAAGATAATAGAACCCAAAAATATTATATTTATCCTAATCGTATAAGGTTCCAAATATTAACACATACCATTTAATTGAAGAAAAATATTTTTTAATAACCAGGGACTTCATGTAGGCTAGTGGTAGGTAATAAAGGTCTGTCGCACTATGGTTGTGGGTTCGATTCCAACAGATTTGTACTACGTGACAGGTTATCACCTGACCTACAGGTAGTCCTTTTTCAAAAATAATCATAAGAAATGTTTTAACCTTAAACAATAATATCCAAATTTCAACTTAATCTATTCCAACCTATATATTTATCTAAAATACCTCTGTCTAGACACTCTGTAAAAGGTATCTAAATTCTAAAATCAATTGTAACATCAGATTCCCCAAACAACGTAAAGTTTCTCTTATTATCACATACTGAAAATATGATTACATTAGTCATATTAAAACCTTAATGAAAACAACAAGTAATGTAGTACAATCCTTATATATATCACATTATTCTTATAACCAAAATATAATCCTTGAGTCCATAAATGCAAATACATTAATTATTCCACTTCAACTATAGTAACAGCATAAGAATGGCCTTGATCCCTTGGCCTTTTCTAGAGGTAAGTTTCCTTGTCACTTGGGAATTAATTTGTATAATTCCCAATTTCTCTACAATTGTAGCATTAAACATTGATAGACTCTTTCATCCCCTTGCAATCACGAGCTTGGTGGCCTTCTTCACCACACTTGTAACAAACTCCCATTCCTTTTAGGCATGTACCGGGGTGTTTCTTCCCACAATTATCACATAATAGAAAATCCTTCTTTTCCATTTTCCCATTATCTGTCTCTCGCTCCGCTGTTCTCTTCTTCTCTTGTTTTACTTTATTGTCATAAGATTTAGAGAATTCCTTTTTTTCATGATAGCACATGAGACTATATCTTCATACGATGAGAAGGATTGTAATACTAATGCTTGATGGAGAAATGGCTTTAACCCATCAATGAAATGGCCAATATTACTTCTTGGGTTACGTATATAATCTGCAGAATGGCTTTCTAACCTTGTAAAGTTAGCTTCATACTTTGCAAAATTCTCATCCTCCTTTTGCCTCAGAATCAAAAATTGTCTTTCCATATCCACTCGATGGTCATGAGGAAATTATATTTCTAAGAAAATTTCTTTAAACTCCCTCCATTCCATATTTGAGACTTCATCATCTTCCTTTGTGTTTTGAATCAATGACCACCATTGATCAGTATCTCCAGTGAGGCGGTAAACTACCATGACAACGTTTTCCCTTTATCTACTCCACATGGCATGGAATATTTTCTCTATGGAATTTATCCATTGCTCAGCTACTAGTGGATTTTTACCCCCATTGAAATTTGGTGTTTGTTTCCTCATGAAGTGATCTAACATTGATCCTTCGTGCTATGGATCAGGGTGCTCCATACGGGTAAGTTTATTATTCATAACCTGAGTGAGTTGTCCCATTATGGTGATTAGTTGATTAGTACTAGTTACATCACCAGTTCCACTATAATTATCTTGAGTAGGAGGGAAATCCCTACATGGATTGCCTTCATTGATACGGTTTTCATTCCTTCCACTATGATCCATTTCTAAATAATGGCATAAACTAGATTAGTTTATGAATCGAAATACATAATTCCAAACTTTTAAAACACCTAACATAAACTGAATAGTTTATGGATATAATCCATAATCATAAAAAAGTTTTCTTTGAGAAATTATATACTCATAAACCCTTCATAATGGTTTTTAAATAAAATGATAATTATCCTAAGCATATCCCCTGGGAGTGTCAAAACCAATAGTGCAGTAAGGCCTGTTGTCGAGCACCAGTTCTCATTCGAGTCTAGCTCAAACCGGTGTTTTCGGGTTTTACCCCTAGGTACATCTGTTCCAGATTCGCCTCTACCTGCTCTTATCCAGATAGGGATGTATTTCTTGGAAAACTCACAAAATCTCTATAATACCAAAATTCTACGAAGTTCTTCTATACTAATCCTCAAATTATATCTTAGGACTATGTGCTCTAATTAGAGTTTATCTAAATGTAGTTTCCAAGGATTGTACAAAACTTCCTTTGATACCAACTATAACACCACGACCACAGTTACCTAGAGTCACTGCATTATTATGTAACATTGGCATGATCACAAAAGATCAAGTCTCAAAAGAATTATTAGTTTAGTATCCTTGGAAATACTAGATACATTCATAAGGTTTACATTACATCATAAAATAGAAAAATAAACAAAATTTTTTCCATATAAAACACTTATATCCCATAGACTATCCCTGCAGGTCAATCATAATATACTTCTTCGCATTCTGGGAAGAATAAAACATAGAAAGGGGTGAGCTCAGATGCTTAGTAAGGATAACAATATAGCATAAACTTTCATAAATAAGCATAAACATTTAAGGAAATGTGTAAAAGTAAAACAAAATCATGTTCAACATAAACTTCAGTATAATATGGAAAAGATAAAATCAAAATAATTCCATTTACTTACTCACATAGATATTCTACTAGTCGAATGATCACATGCAATATTAATATCTACTTTCATAAAGATGGAATGCATAATATCGGACTTTAATTTCTATGTCAAGGCCTCATTCCAGGACCTAGGGGATAACTGTAACTGGACCCAAAACTGGAGAGCCTCTATAACTAGACTCCATCCCGGAGAGCCTCTATAACCAGACTACAACTCGGAGAGCCTCTATAACCAGAATCCAACCCAGAGAGCCTCTATAACTGGACTCCATATCGGATATCCTCTATAACCAGACTCCATCCCAAAGAGCCTCTATAACCGGACTCCATCTCGGAGGGTCTGCTAGAACCAGACCCCAAACTGGAGGGCTTACTTTTACAGGTCCCCAACCTGGAACATATTATTCCAATACATTCATCATAAGAAAAGGTTGAAATATAACATAAACATTCCTATTAAAACTAGCATAAGAAATGTGAATACATTATCAATAAGCCATGAATGGTTTGAAATAACACATCTATAGTAAAACATATCATGAAAACTTCAATACAATATGGAATTTTTTTATCATAATAAATCAACTTCAAATAATCTTATAATCCATCAAAGGATGTTGACATAGATGAAATCAAAACATTTTTTTAGAGAAATATCTCTTTCTATTATCAAATCATTTAAGAATCACATAATTATAAAGAAAACATTTATAATGAAACTATTCTTATAAGCTTGTAAGGGAATCTTCAAGGATGTTATAATGGCGTAAAATAGCCACACCCACCGTATAAGTTAAAAAAACACATTCTTACCTCAATTTTGTCGAAAATGTTATAAAGGACCTTGTTTGGAAAACGATGGAAAGATTCCTTTATGAAAATCTTATAAAAAGTAAAAAAAATGGTATAAATGACTTTAACACATAGTCTATAAAATATTAATAATGTTTTTAAATACATTTTTAAGAAACATGGATGAGGATGATAAAGAGGTCCCAGTAGATACTTACGTAAAAACAACCTCGGATAATAAAGAGATTCTGAAATTAACCCTTACCTTGTAATTTTCCTTGGTCGAGGGTAGGTTAAACACCTGTATAATTCTTAAATAATTGTTATTAAATTATAAAAGAACCATATACGTAAATATTATATCATATATGTTCTTTTAACATTGCTTTTTTAATAATATATTAGTATTATCTTTGTTTTGGGTGTTAACAGATTTGTTTTCCTTTATATTATTTGCTATGTAAGTAATGTTTGTTATTGATAGGATATATATTTTTCATATTCATAATGATATTAAGTCTTTAAACATTATTTTTAATCATCTAATGAAAATTATTCTTGAATGGATATGATGGGGAATGAATCTCGTCGCGTTCGTGGAGACGGCAATCAGTACGTACGCACAAGCGACAATAACATTATTTTGATATTAAAATAATATATAATTTGATGTTATATCATATATAAAGAATCATTATCATATTATAATTATTATTTACATCAATTACACATCATTCTTATAACCATCCAAATAATAATGTATTGAATAACAATTACACCATGATGTGGAGACGGTAATCTGTACGTATGCACGTATGGTGGCATGTCATTTCAAGGATGGATAGAATAATGAATATGGTTGTACCATATTTATAATAACATCACAGTATATAGAAGATTCTGGAGTTATTATTTTAGAATGTAAATAAAAAATAAAGAAGAAGTGGAAGAAGAAAAGAACTTGAAAGAGGGTTGTGAAATTATTACCTCTTTTTCGGGTTCTTCCTTTTGATTTGACCAATAGGGATCCTTAGGTTGGATTTATGACTAAAGGAGGGCCTCTAGGATGACTTTAGGGAAGTTTAGAGGATATTTGGGTAGGGTTTGGCCGAGACAAAATGCTTTGAAGGTGTGAATTTGAAAGAAGGGGAAGTTCCCTTTTATAAGAGGGGTGAGGGGCACCTTAGGAAAAACATAAAATATAATTTTATAATAAATTCATATTCAGTTTATAATGGCTCAAAAGTTAATTATTTAGAGTATAGGGTAGGGGTGGGTTAAAATACTTTCAACCAATATATTTTATATAGGATTAGGTGACCATATTAACCTTATCATTTATAGTTAACTCTTAGTTAAATATTTTGACATTTACCATGTCTCTTCATTTTTTTATATTATATGGTTAATAAACTTATGATAACAAGCCAAGAGAACCCCAAATGGTTCATTATTAATATATATAACCTTATCTAAGTCATTTTTACAAACCTTTGATTTTTAAGAATATAATATCAATTAATAATATAATATTTGTTTTAAAAACTCTTATATGTCAATTTTGACACTATTTGGTTTTTTTTTTGTTAAATTCATAACAGAATTATTACTTTGAAAAAAATTCATTTAATCAACCCTAACATGTCATATTAACATATAAAATTAGTGGAATTCATTAAAATTCTCAAATTACATTTATTTGGGTATTTAAAATATCAATTAGTTTAATATTTAATTAATAATGTAATTATTGCATCACCATTGTGTCATAAATAAATTAAATTATTTAATGTCTAAAAAATATAAATAAAATACCATTATGTAGTAAATCTTTTTATATTTATAATTAATATTTATAGTCGAATTTATCTTATGTGTAACCATATATTAAAAATGTTTTAATTATTAAACTTTGATTTTGACTCTTTTAACTCTTCTTTAAATAAAATAATAACAAATGTCCTAATCTAATCGATGTGGACAAAATAGGTTCTTATTTTATTCCTAAGGTTTTTTTTGTCTAATTTTACTTATCCAATAGAATTAGTACATGTGTTAGGGTAATATTAATATCATTTTTACCTTTAATTGCCCTATTTACTTTTAACTGTGGTAAATAAAAGTAAAAAGTTACTATTCACCCAAAATTATTTTCATCTTATTGAACCACATTTTACTTACTTATATCAATTGTGTCTCTTAGATTTTTGAGATTCCACTCACAGAAGCGGTAAATTTATGTTTTATGTCAATTTGCAAATACTCCTAGAAGGTGGGTAAAAGACGGTAAAAAGTTCAATAAAATTTTTATATATCTAAAATTCTTTTAAACTGACTCCAATGAATTACATTGAACTTATATAGGTATTATTTATCTATTTTTGACCTAAAATAAATTTAAATAAAATAAATAATTATTTAAATAAAAATTCAATTTTAAACTATGACTTAGTGTTTTTCACTATTCATCAAAAATTGAATGTTTTCAGAAAAATACCAAAACTTTATCCTGGGATAATTTTGATATTACGAATCCAAAAATAAAGTCCATTTTCAAAGATAAAATTTATAAAATTTTAAAAAGTGGGTATTACTATTCATAATGCCTCTTTTTCTTTTTGTGGTGTGTTAGAACTCGGAGTTGCATACAACACACACTATTGTATTATTCAAAGAAAAGTGTACCATAGAAGCTTGGGGTGTTACAGATAATACATTCTTATTTTTTTGTTCATAGTAACATACCCTTATGAATATTAATATGAATAGTAATATGACCCTTATGAATAATAAATCATATTATTGTTTTATTGTTTAAAGGATATAAGATAATGAAGTCTGGATTAATTTTTCAAGGTGATATAAAACAAATTATAGTTCTAAAAAAGTTATTTTTCGAATAAATTATAATTTTATTTAAAAATTAAATTATTAATATTTAAAAAATATTTTCAAAAATTGAGTTCATTTTTGAATTTTTCACATCGAAAAATGGTTATGGTGAATTTTGTTTATTTTTCTGAAATACTAGAGTCTTTGGTGAATAGTGAAATTCAATAATTTATGAAATATGCTAAATAAATAAATTTATGCGTCATGCATGAGTCATGGATGATGTAAATGAACATTGGTTAGAAATCACATGCACGTATTACTATTTTTAGTCACAAGAATCTACATTATTGGTTGTATTTGGAAAAATAATAAAATAATTATTAAATTAATGGAAAACCCTCTTCTCCTCCCTATAATAATCCCCCTCACTCCCTCTTCTCTTCACCCCTATAATGCCCTATTCCTTGTCTAAATTCTACTCAAATATCCTCCCAAGTTCCTCCCCCATGCCCATCATCCCTTGGTCTCAAAGAAGGCCAAAACCTCTCCCCTAAAGAGGCTCTCAAGTAATATTTCTTCAAGCGGTAAATTCATCTTTTCATTTCTTTTATTTCAAGTTTCTTTCTTTCATTTTTCTATCCTCACCTCCTTTCATCCAAATGTTATGATAACTCCATTACCTTACATTTATTATAATTATGTTATTAAAAAGAAATAATTCTTCATCATCTCTTCTTTCCCCTTATTTTATAATAGAAATGGAAACACCATCTGAGATGTGTTAATTTATCACATTCAGAATAATTGGTTTTCAATTTTTATTACCGTCTTTAATTTAGTCATTAAACCGTTTTTATGGTAGATCCAGATTTTAATATATTTATGAATACTTATTTAGTGTTCTATAAACCTTTCTCTACACATGATATTAATGTATAAGTCAAAATTGGTTTGTTGTGATTAAAAACCGCCAATTAATCGAAACAATTGTCATTAATGTTTTATATAATGATTCATCTTCACTCCCAGTAACAAAATGAATTTTATAAATATTTAATTTTCTGGATGTTCACTAATAATTTAAAACATATATTATGGATAACCATTCTCAATCTACATGTTTGTCTGTACATGAATATAAGTAAACCGATCCTGAAAACCAATGAAGAAAACACTCCCAAACAATGAAATGGAATATCTTAACCCATAAAAATCCCATGAGTGAACTGAATAAGGTTATAATAAATAAATTACACGTATTGGTGGTTATGAAATAAGTAATTTATGAATCTAAAATTTATTATTTAGGTCATTCAGATCAAGTGAGGTACACCTTTAGACTTAAGTTAAGTGTTTCTTTATCTCACTTCCATTTTTGTGAGTTATTACTTATTCACTATTGTTACTTATTTATGGTGTATGTATACATATAATTTATGTTTCATATCATGAATATATTTATTTTAATGATACCAAATGTATCATTTGATGATTATTAATTTTGGGGCATACGATTCAATTGATTACAAAGTTTTAAGGGTTTTCTACCTGAACCTCCATTTTAATTCAGGTTACTCTTATTATCTACTTACCTAAATTAAATTATTATTTATTCATATGTAATCGACATATATTAAGTGATAATTTTATATATATGTTTACAAACCACAATCCAACATTAATTTATGGGGAGTTATATGTTTTAAAAGGATCTTTCAGAATTTCTTCCCGAAATACAAGCCTGACTCAAGGGTATTTCTCAAATTCTTACCTATTTTCAAGTGCACTATATAATCAATATTTATTGACCATTACCTTTATAAAACAAATTTATTATGAAAATACTATCTTACATTACTTATTGTTTTATGTAATTAATTTTCAATAAATAACTCTTCTATTCAAAGAAAAAGAGTAATTACCACAATAATTACTCGATGATTTTATAAGAGTATCTTCATCTCTTTCATCACTCTTGTATATTATTATGTCTTATTGGTATTAGTAATTTATGATATAATATAACATATTTAATTTAATATTTTATGATTACTTTTACTGTGGATGTTCTACCATAAAACCATTCACCAATTTACTCAGAATGGTTAGTGTTATGCTTAATAATCGGGGAACGTTATTGACCTTTAAAATATTAGTTCCAATATGAATATATATGAAATTTATGTTTATCCCCATCCATATGAGTACTGAAATGGACTTAGTCAGTGAGGAGTGGGGCTTGTTATATCCCCTTGATGCATTGGCAGGTCTCATGAGACAAACTACATTCCTATCATAAGGCCTTGACAAAATGATTATTGTTGATACTGGAATGATGCCTTGAATGTATGGTTATTATGTCCAGCATTATGCATTCCCTCATTATTAATCTATAAATTGAATGGTAATGAGGTTATTTGACTAGTAGAATATCCACTATTATTCTTGATTATGGTATTATTTATTCAACTATTATTCCTACCATAATGTGTTCAAGTTAATTTGTAAAGGCATGTGTTTTTAGTTATTCATCATGCCTAATGTTTATGTTTATGATATCTTTTATTATATTGCTTACCTTTACTGAGAATTTGAGCTCACCCTTTCTTATGTTTCATTTACCCAGTACATAAAAAGGTATATTATGAATACATTTCAAAAATAACCATGGATTTATGGATGTTGTCAAAGGAGTTTCAAAAAAAATTTCCTTTCACATTGTAATGTTAAACTTTTGTATGTATATATTTTTTCAAAACAACTAAACTATTCATTCCATTAAGATATAACTTCCTTAAAATCATTCTAATGTAATCAAATAATGAATCAACTCCAGGAAACTAGGGTCTGGTCCTTTTAGTTGGTATCATAGGAAATTTAGTAGAAAAATATGGAAATATGATTTAGAAAACAAAGATTAGGGTAAACCCTAAGATAGTTTTTGAGGATAAACAGACAAGAAAATCCTATAATTTTTTTAGGAATATATTATGAAGATAATTTTCAAAAATATATCTCTATGTGGATGTTAAAAGTGGATGTGGTTCTGGAATAAATGTACCTAGGAGTGAAAACTATGACAAGGAGTTTTGGGCTTGACCCAGGGTATCCTAGTACACCACAACGGGCTATACTGCGCACCTAGTTTGACACTCCTAGGGGATATGCTTAGGTTAATTCACATTTTCATTACAATCCATTATGAAGGATTTAAATGTAAATTTTTCCTCAAAGAAACTGTGTTTATGATTATAATATTAGATATGTATATAATTTCAATTTATGATAAGTAATTTTCAAAGTTGAGATTATACATTATGATTCATAACCTAATCTAGTGTATTCCATTACTTCGAAATGGCTCCTAGTTGAAGGATTGGAAACTGCATGAACACATGTGTCCCATGTAGTGATTTTCCTCCTATAAAATATAATGATGTTGGGTATAAATTTAATGGTCATGAGGTTATTTGACTAGTAGAATACCCATTATTATTCTTGATTATGGCATTATTTATTCAACTATTATTCCTACCATAATGTGTTCAAGTTAATTTGTAAAGGAATGTGTTTTTAGTTATTCAGTGTGCCTAATGTTTATGTTTAGGATATCTTTTATTTTATTTCTTACCCTTATTGAGAATTTAAGCTCACCCTTTCTTATGTTTCATTTTCTCCGTACATGAAAAGGTAAATTATGAATACCATGCAGAAATAACCATGGATTTATGGATGTTGTCAATGGAGTTTCAAAAAAATTCCTTTCACATTGTAATGTTAAACTTATGTATGTATCTATTTTTTCAAAAAAACTAAACTATTCATTCCATTAAGATACAACTTCCTTATAATCATTCCAATGTAATCAAATAATGCATCAACTCCAGGAAACTAGGGTCCGGTTTTTATAGTTGGTATCATATTAAGTTTAGTAGAAAAACAAGGAAATATGATTTAGAAAACAAATATTTGGGAAAAAATCCTAATATAGTTTTTGAGGATAAACCGACAGGAACATCCTATAATTTTTTAGGAATATATTATTAAGATAATTTTCAAAAAACATCTCTATTTGGATACTAAAATAGGATGTGGTTCTGGAATAGATGTACCTAGGAGTGAAAACTCTAACAAGGAGTTTTGGGCTTGACCCAGGGTATCCTAGTACACCACAACGGGCCATACTGCACACCTAGTTTGACACTCCCAGGGGATATTCTTAGGAGAATTCACATTTTCATTACAATCCATTATGAAGAATTTAAATGTAAATTTTTCCTCAAAGAAACCATGTTTATGATTATAAGATTATTTGTGTATATAATTTCAATTTATGCTAATTATTTTTCAAAGTTTAGATTGTACATTATGATTCATAACCTAATCTAGTGTATGAAATTACTTATAAATGGATCATAGTTGAAGGATTGGAAACCGCATGAACATGTGTGTCCCATGTAGTGATTTTCCTCCTATAAAATATAATGATGTTGGGTATAATGATGTGATTGGTGCGAGAAACTTATAACTATAGTAGGAAATATGACTCAAGTTATAAATAATAATCATACCCATATGGAGCATCTATATCCACAATGTGGGGGAGCTATGTTATGTATCTTTATTCAATAAACTCCTCCATAATTTAAGGGGACTACAAACCCATTCATATTATAGTTGTGGATATGTTCATTCGAGAAGATATATCTCACCATTGGAAGTAATGAAAGAGAGAAGGTTTTCATGGTGGTTTAAAATCTATAAGGATATATGGAACAATGGTCGTCTTTAATTCAAAACACAGAGGAGGAGGAAGAAATAGAAGAAATGTAATGGAGGTATTTTAGGGAAATTTTCTTAGAAAAATACTTCCCTCATGAACAGCAAGAAAATATGGAAAGGAAATTTATGAATCTGAGGAAAAAAGGGGATTATAATGTTGAAAAGTATGAAGCTTACTTCACAAGTATAATAATAAATTCCACGGAATACATACGTTTTCCTTGGAGAGATATTGATCTATTATTTTGTGGTTCAAACCCATTCCTCTGAAGGGATCTAGATTCCCAAAGTTTCTCATCAAATGAATATATAGTCTCAAGTGCTATCAAGATGAAAAATGAATTATCTATGTCTTATAATTTTAAGGTAAATCAAGAGCAGAAGAAGGATGCTGAAAACAGTTGAAATGGGAATATGGAAATGGGGAAGAAGGGAATATTTGACCCTCAACCCTATAATAATTGTGGGAAGAGACACCCTGGTACTTCCTTGAAGGGTAAGGTTGTTTTTTACAAGTGTGGTAAAAAAGGCCACCAATCCAGGCATTGTAAGGGGAAGAGAGAAGTTACCAATGTTCAATTCAACAATTTCTAAGATAGGGGACATTATTCAAATGATTGTCCTAGGTGTCAAAAAAACATTCCAAAATTAATTCCAAGGGAGAAAGTCCAAGATTATATGATCACTACTGTGGAGGTTGAAGTTCCAAACAATGTGGTGGAAGTTACTTTAAACCTTTTCTCAAACATAGCCAATTATTTATTTGATTCCGGATCATCGCATTATTTTATATCTTCCCAGTTTTCCAAGAAAACTAGACATTATTGATTTTATTTATTAAAGGAGTTTTCAGTAAAACTAATATAGGATGTATCATTGTAACAAATATTTGTTGATTATACCCCCTTATGACACATAAATGTGCTTTAGTTTATAACCTTATCATTATACCCATTATTTACTTTGATATAATCCTTGGAATGGATTGGATTTCAAAACATGATGTGAAAAATTATTGAAAGAAGAAGGAGGTTACAATTTTGAGGATGATGTTGAATCCCTAATATTTAAGGAAGAAACATCACCATATAATTCTCATCTAGATCTACCCGTAGTATCTCTACTAAATTCAATTATTGGGGAGGAATGGAATGCAATGACTATGGGTGAGGGAAGGAATGTTCAAATAGTGGATGTGCCTATAGTGCAAGAATATGTTGATGTCTTTCCATAGGATTTACCTAGACATCCTCCAGAGTAGGAAATTTAGTTTTCCATTGACATAATTCCTGATTCAAGGCCCATATCTAAGACCCCTTATAGAATGGCCACTATGAAATTAGTAGAATTGATGAAACAACTAAAGAAATTTAGTGATAAAGGATTTATTCTCCCTAGTGTTTCTCCATGGGGAGCCCCCTATCCTTTTCATTGAGAAGAAATATGGATCAATGTGGTTGTGCATTGACTATAGGGAGATCAATGTTATAACAATAAAGAACATGTATCCCTACATCACATTGATGATTTATTTGATGAACTTCATGGATCCCAATATTTTTTGAAGATTGACCTTCGATCTGGATATCATCTTTTGTGAGTAAGGATGGAAGAAATTTCAAACACATCATTTTGAAATAGCTATGGGCATTACAAGTTTACAGTAATTCATTTTGGAGTTACTAATATATCCTTTATCTTCATGGTTCTAATAAATAGTGTTTTAATGAAATATCTTGATAACTTTGTGGTGGTATTTATTGATGCTATATTGGTATATTCCAAAAGCTACAAAGATCATCAAAATTACTTGCACACAATTCTGAATACTCTTAAAAGAAATGAATTATATGGGATGATGATAAATTGTGAATTTTAGCTTCAAATAGTTTCCTTTCTTCTCCACATTTTCTCTATGGATGGAATATCTATTGATCCTATGAAGAGAAAGGCTGTTCAATAATGTACTAATCTAACTAACATAATTGAGGTATGTAGTTTTATTGTTTTAGATGTTTGTTGTCAGTGTTTTGTTTAGAACATTGCATGTTTATCCAACCCAATGACCGAGATTACACATAAAATGTTTATGTTTGTATGGAAAAAATAACATGAGGAATGTTTCGAATAATTGAAGAGGAGATTAGTGAATACTCTAATCAATACTCTACAATCGAGGAATTATGGGTTTTTGATCTATAGTGATGCATCAAAGAAATTAATTGTTGTTTCCTTATACAGAACGATAGAGTTATTGCTTATGCATAAATGCAGTTTAAAATTCATGAAAAAAACTATCCTACTCATTATATTGTGTTAGCTACTTTGATAGTTTCTCCAAAAATATAGTGTAACTGTATCAATGGTGAATGATTTGAGATATATATGGATCACAATAGTCTGAAGTATATATTCTCATATAAATAACTCAACATGAGGAAAATTTCAGGGCTCAAACTACTCAAGGATTATGATTTTTCTATACACTACCACCCAAGAAAGGAAAATAACAAATATGAGGCATTGTGAAAGAAGGATCATGGAGTTTTAAACAAAATGAGGATTGAAAGGGATCCTGTATTCCTAGATCTAGTAAGGATGGACATGGGAATTATCTAATAATGTTAAACATAATTACTTTTTCAAGTGGTTTCCCAGCCATATTTATTAGAAAGGATTAAAATATCTCAGCCTGATGATGGGGACCTTCAAAATAAAATTAATGTTGTGAAATATGGAATATTGGCTAACATCATATGTAAAGATGGAATTCTGAAATTTGGGAAGAGGATATGTGTTCCCTCTATACCCGAGCTAAAAAAGGAATTATTGAATGAGGCCCATAGCCTGAATTTTTCTATAAACCCTGGTAGCACAAAAATGTATAGAGATTTTAAGGAACATTTATAGGGGAAAACATGAAGTGGGGAATCATTGAATATGTATCAAAATGTTTAGTTTTTCAAAAAAGTGATGGTTGGATGAAAACATCCTAGATGAGTCATGAAACCTCTACCTATTACTACTTGGAAATGGGATGACAATCACCATGTATTTTTTCACTTGATTTCCCAAGACTCCAAGAAAGAATAAATCAATATGGTTAATTGTTGATCAACTAATGAAATCTGCACATTCCCTTTCCATAAGGGATTATTTTCCACTAGAGCGCCTCACAAAACTCTATATTAGTTAAGTTGTGAGACTTCATGGAGAACCTCTCTCAATTGTTTCTAATCATGATCCCTGATTTACATCAAAATTATGGAAAAATATTCACAAATATTTGGATACTGAGCTTATATTGTGTACTTCTTATCACCCACAGACTAACGGGCAATCAAAAAGGAAGATCCAAACCTTAGAGTACATTTTGAGAACACGTTAACTTGACTTTCAAGGTATATGGGATCAATATTAACCTTTTTTGGAGTTTTCATAAAATAATATTTTGAATTAAAGTATTAAAATGGAACCATATAAAGAATTGTATAGAAAGAGATTTCGTGCACCAACTTGTTAGGATGAAGTTGGAGAAAGGAACTTTGTGGGACCAGATCTTGTGGAGGAACCAACAGTGAAGGTAAATACTATTCAATTCCATATAGAATCATCTCAAAGAATAAAAAAACTATGCGGATAATCGAAGGGAGTATTTGGAGTTTCAAGTGGGAGATCATGTTTTCTAAAATGTATCTTCATGGAAGGGTTTATAAGATTTATGAAGAAAGAGAAAATTAGCCCTATGTACATCGGCCCTTCGAGATTCTAGAGAGAATTAGAGATGTTTCATATCGATTGGATATTCAAAAATTTTCTATGTCTCATTTTTAAGAATGTACATACTAGGCCAAATGCATTTCCTCAGTTCTGAAGGTATAGAATTGGAACCTGACCTATCAAAGTAAGAAGAGCCTATCCAGATTCTAGACACTAAAGAAAACAATTTGAGGAATCAAATGACTCTACTAGTAAAGATACATTGGAAAAATAATAAAATTAAAGAGGAAAAATGAGATCCTGAGAATCTTATGATGAAGAACTACCCAAAACTTTTTGTGAGGTAACATTCTGATAATTTCGAGGTTGAATTTTTTTTTGAGGGGATGAGGTGACACCCCAAGATTTTTCAAATAAATTTAATATGGAATGCATGAAACAGTGAGTCTCTAAAAAAATACAATTTTTCTAACCATGTCAGTAAATATAATTTTTCCACCCCTATGATTTGAATTTCAAAAAATTGACATACACGGTTGTGTTTAGTAATATATTTAGAGTCTGAAAAGAAAAACATATTTTTTGTTGAATTATAACATACCCTTATGAATATTAATGTTATTAGTAATATGACCCTTATGAATATTAAATAATATTTTTATTTTATTGTATTATGGTTATAATATAATGACATCTTGATTAATTTTTCAAGGTGATATAAAATAAATTATAGTTTTAAAATTTTTATTTTATGAATATATTATAATTTTTTTAATAATTGAATTAATTATATTTAGAAAAAATATTTTCAAAAAAATGGTTATAATTTTTGGATTCTAAACACCTAAAAATGGTAAGGGTAAATTTTTGGTATTTTTATGAAATACTTGTATTTTTCGGGGAATAATAAAATTTTTCATTTATAAAATATGCTTAATAAATAAATTTCTACATCATGATTGACTCATTGATGATGTAAATAAATAGTGGTTCGAACTCACATTCACTTATTACTATTTTGGGTCACATGCATCAACATTGTTGGTTATCTTTGGAACAATAATAAAATAATGATTTAAATGATTGAAAAACCTCCTCTCCTCCACTACAACCCCCCCCCCCCCACACACACACACACACACTCCCCCTTATCTACACACTCAAGCCTATTGCTATGTATAAATTCTAATAATATATCCACCCAAGATCCTCCCCAACATACATCATCCCTTTGTCTCATAAAAAGACAAAAACATCTCCCCTAAAGAGGCTCTCAAGGACGATTACATCAAGAGATAAATCCCTCTATTCGTTTCATTTATTTCAAGTTCCATTTTTCATTTTCTTTCTTCACCTCCTTTAATCCAAATGCTATGATGACTCTATAACCTTAAATGTATTAGAATGATGTTATTAAAAAGGAATAATTCTCCAACATCTCTTCTTTCCTCTTATTTTATACTACAAATGGAAACACCATCTGAGATGTGTTAATTTATTACATTCAAGGATGATGGGTTTTCAATTTTTATTACCATGTTCAATTATGGTCATGAAACCATTTTTATGGTAGAACCAGACTGTAATATAAGTTTGAAAACTTATTTAATGCCCTATAATCCTTTCTATACACATGATATTAATTTATAAGTCAAAATGGGTTCGTTGTGATCAAAAACCTCCAATTAATCAAAACAATTTTCATTAATGTTTTATATAATGATTCATCTTCACTCCCAGTAACAAAATGAATTTTATAAACATGTAATTTTTTGGCTCTTCACTAATAACATAAAATGTATATTCTGTATAACCATTCTCAATCTACATGTTTGTCCGTACATGAATATAAGTAAACTGATCTTGAAAACCAACGAAGAAAATGTTCCCAAACAATGAAATGAAATATCTTAACCCATAAAAAGCCCAAGAGTGAACTGAATAAGGTTATAATAAATAAATTACATGTATTAGTGGTTCTGAAATAAGTAATTTATGAATCCAAAATTTATTATTCAGGTCATTTAGATCAAGTGAGGTACAACTTCGGACTTAAGCTAAGGGTTTCTTCATCTCACTTCCATTTTTGTGAGTTCTTACATATTAACTATTGTTACTTCTATATGGTGTATATATACACATAATTTATGTTTCATATCATGGACATATTTATTTTAATGATATAAAATTTATAATTTGATGATTATTAATTTTGGGGCATACGATTCAATTTATTACAAAGTTTTAAGGGTTTTCTAGCTGAACCTCCATTTTAATTCAGGTTACTCTTATTCTCTACTTACTGAAATTAAATTATTATTTATTCATATTTAATCCAAATATATTCAGTTATAATTTTCTATATATTTTTACAAACCATAATCCAACAGTAATTTATGGGGAGTTATATGTTTTAAAAGGATTTTTCAAAAATTCTTCCCGAAATACAAGCCCGACACAAGGGTATTTCTCAAATTCTTACCTATTTTCAAGGGAACTATATAATCAATATTTAGTGACCATTACCTTTATAAAAAAAATTATTATGAAAATATTATCTTACTTCACTTCTTGTTTTATTTAAATAATTTTCCAAAAATAACTCTTCTATTCAAAGTAAAAGAGTATTTACCACAATAATTACACAATGATTTTATAAGAGTATCTTCATCTATTTCAACACTCTTGTTGATTATTATGTCTTATTGGTATTAATAATTTATGAAATCATCTAACATATTTAATTTAATGTTTTATAATTAGTTTTACTATAGATGTTCTATCATAAAACCATTCACCAATTTACTCTGAATGGTTAGTGTTATGCATAATAATCGAGGAACGTTATTGACCATTAAAATGTTAGTTCCAATAGGAATATATATTAAATTTATGTTTATACCCATATATATGAGTATTGAAATGGACATATTCAGTGAGCAGTGGGGCCTGTTATAGCCCCTTGATGCATCGGCAGGTCTCATGAGACAAACTACATTTCTAGCACAAGGCCTTGACAAAATGATTATTTATGATACTGGCATGATGCCTTGACTGTATGTTTATTATGTCCATCATTATGAATTCCCTAATTATTAATCTATAAATTTAATGGTCATGAGGTTATTAGACTAGTATGATACCCATTATTATGCTTGATTATGGCATTATTTATTCATATATTATTCCTACCATAATGTGTTCAAGTTAATTTGTAAAGGCATGTGTTTTTAGTTATTAATAATGCCTAATGTTTATGTTTATGATATCTTTTATTGTATTTCTTACCCTTACTAAGAATTTTAGCTTCTCCTTTCTTATGTTTCATTTTTCCAGTATATGAAAAGGTATATTATGAATACCATGCAGAAATAACCATGGATTTATGGATGTTGTCAAAGGAGTTTTAATTTTTTTTCCTTTCACATTGTAATGTTATACTTATGTATGTATCTATTTTTTTAAAAACAACTAAATTAATCGTTCCATTAAGATAAAACTTCCTTATAATCATTAAAATGTAATCAAATAATTCATCAACACCAAGAAACTAGGGTCTGGTCCTTATAGTTGGTATCATAGGAAGTTTAGTATAAAAATATGGAAATAAGATTTAGAAAAAAAATATTAGGGAAAACCCTAAGATAGTTTTTGAGGATAAATAGACATGAACATCCTAGAATTTATTTAAGAATATTTAATGAAGATCATTTTCAAAAATAAATCTCTTTCTAGATACTAAAAGTGGATGTGGTTCTGGAATAGATGTACCTAGGAGTGAAAACTCTGACAAAGAGTTTTTGGCTTGACCCAAGGTATCCTAGTACACCACAATGGGCCATACTGTGCACCTGTTTTGACACTCCCGGGGGATATGCTTAGAAGAATTCACATTTTCATTACAATCCATTATGAAGGATTTAAATATAAATTTTTCCTCAAAGAAACCATGTTTATGATTATAATATTAGCTATGTATATAATTTTAATTTATTCTAAGTATTTTTAAAATTTGAGATTATACTTTATGATTCATAACTTAATCTAGTGTATTCCATTACTTATAAACAGCGCCTAGTTGAAGGATTGGAAACCACATGAACACGCGTGTCCCATGTAGTGATTTACCTCTAATAAAATATAATGATGTTGGGTATAATGATGTGATTGGTGTGAGAAACTTATAACTATACTAGGAAACCTGACTCAGGTTATAAATAATAACCATACCCGTATGGAGCATCTAGATCCATGATGTGGGGGAGATATGTTATGTCTCTTTATGCGAAAACTACCTCCATAATTTAATGGAACTAAAAACCCATTCGTATTATAGTTGTGTATATGTTCATTCGAGAAGATATATCTCACTTTTGGATGTAATGAAAGAGAGAAGGTTGTCCTGGTGGTTTATAATCTATCAGGAGATATGGAATAATGGTGGTATTTAATTCAAAACACAAAGGAGGAGGAGGAAATAGAATAAATGTAATGGAGGTATTTTAGGGAAATTTTCATAGAAAAATACTTCCCTCGTGAACAGCGAGAAAATATGGAAAGGCAATTTATGAATCTGAGCCAAAAGGTGATTATAATATTGAAAAGTATGAAGCTAACTTCACAAGGATAATAATAAATGCCACAGAATACATTTTTTTTTCCTTGGAAATAGATTTATCTATTATTTTATGGTTTAAAACCATTCCTCTGAAGGGATCTAACTTCCCAAAGTTTCTCATCATATGAAGATATAGTCTCAAGTACTATCGAGATGAAAAAAGAAATTATCTATGTCTTATGATTTTAAGGGAATGAAAAATAAGAAGAGAGATGTTGAAAATAGTGGAAATGGGAATAAGGAAATGGGGAAGAAGGGAATAGTTGGCCCTCCACCCTATAATAATTGTGGGAAGAGACACCCTGGTACTTCCCTGAAGGGTAAGGGTGTTTGTTACAAGTGTGGTAAAAAAGTCCACCAATACTGGGATTGTAAGGGGAAGAGAGAAGCTACCAATGTTAAATTATAAAATTTCTAAGAGAGGGGACATTATTCAAATGATTTTCCTTGGCGTCAAAGAAACATTCCCAAATTAAGGCCAAGGGAGAAAGGCTAGGCTTATATGATCACCAATGTGGAGGTTGAAGTTCCAAACAATGGGGTGGAAGTTACTTTAAATGTTTCCTCAGACATAGCCAATGATTTATTTGATTCTGGATCATCACTATATTTTATATCTTCCGATTTTTCCAAGAAAATTATACATTATCGATTTTATTTATTAAAAGATTTGTTAGTAAAACTCCTATAGGATGTATCATTGCTATAAAGATGTATCGATTAGTCCCCCTTATGACACATAAATGTGATTTAGTTTATAACCTTATCATTATACCCATTATTTACTTTTATATAATCCTTGGTATGGATTGGATTTCAAAACATGATGTGAAAAAATATTGAAAGAAGAATGAGGTTACAATTTTGAGGATGATGTTGAATCTCTTATATTTAGGGAAGAAACATCACCATCTGAGTCTCATCTAGATCTACCCCTAGTAGCTCTACTAAATTCAATTATTGGGGAGGAAAGGAATGCAATGACTATGGGTGAGGGAATTAATGTTCAAATAGTGGATGTGCCTATTATTCAAGAATATGTTGATGTCTTTCCGTAGGATTTACTTAGATATCCTCTAGAGTAGGAAATTCAGTTTTCCATTGACATAATTCCGGATTCAAGGCCCATGTCAAAGACCCCTTATAGAATGGCCAATATGGAATTAGTAAAATTGAATAAACAACTAATGGAATTTAGTGATAATGGATTTATTCTCCCTATTGTATCTCTATGGGGAGCCTTGTATCCTATTCATTAATAAGAAAGATGGATCAATGAGGTTGTGCATTAACTACAGGGAGATCAATGTTATAACAATAATGAACATGTATCCCTACTTCACATTGATGATTTATTTGATCTACTTAATGGATCCCAATATTTTTTGAAGATTGACCTTCGATCTAGATATCATCAGTTGTGAGTAATGATGGAAGAAATTCCAAAGATATAATTTTGAAATATCTATGGGCATAACAAGTTTATAGTAATGCATTTTGGAGTAACTAATAGATCCTCTATCTTCATGGATCAAATAAATATTATTTTCATGAAATATCTTGATGACTTTGTGGTGGTATTTATTGATGATATATTGGTATACTCCAAAAGCTACAAAGATCATGAAAATTACTCGCACACAATTATGAATACTCTTAAAAGAAATGAATTATTTGGGAAGTTTAGAAAGTGTGAATTTTAGCTTTAAATAGTTTCCTTTCTTCTCCACATTTTCTTTATGGATGGAATATCTGTTGATCCTATGAAGAGAAAGGTTGTTCAATAATGGACTAATCTAACTAACATAATTGAGGTATGTAGTTTTATTGTTTTAGATGTTTATTATCAGTGCTTCATTTAGAACTTTGCATGTTTATCCAACCCAATGACCAAGATTACACATAAAAGGTCTATGTTTGTATGGAAAAAATAGCGTCAGGAATGTTTTGAAGAATTGAAGAGGAGATTAGTGAATTATCTAACCATAACTCTTCCATCGAGGAATTATGGGTTTGTGATCTATAGTGACGCATCAAAGAAATCAATTATTGTTTCCTTATACAGAATGATAGAGTTATTGCTTATGCATAAATGCAGTTTAAATTCATGAAAAAAACTATCCAAATCATGATCTTGAGTTAGCTACTGTGATATTTTCTCGAAAAATATAGAGGCATTATCTCAATGGTGAAAGATTTGAGATATATATGGATCACAATAGTCTGAAGTATATGTTCTCATAGAAATAACTCAACATGAGGAAAATTACATTTCTCTAACTACTCAAGGATTATGATTTTTCTATACACTACCACCCAAGAAAAAAAATAACATATTTGAGGAATTGATCAAGAAGGATCAAGCAGTTTTAAACTAAATGAGGATTTAAAGGGATCTTGTATTCCTGGATTTAGTAAGGATGGACATGGGAATTATCTAATAATGTGAAACATAATTACTTTTTCAATAGGTTTACCAACCATATTTATTAGAAAGGAATAAAATCTCTTAGCCTGATGATGGGGACCTTGAAAATAGAATTAATGTTGTGAAATATGAAATGTTGGATGACATTTTATGTAAAGATGGAATTATGAAATTTGGGAAGAAGATATGTGTTCCCTCTATAACCGAGCTGAAAAGGAGTTATTGAATGATGCCCATAGCTTGAATTTTTCTATACACCCTGGTAGCACTAAAATGTATTGAGATTTGAAGGAACATTTCTAGGGGGACAACATGAAGTGGGAAATCATTGAATATGTATCAAGATGTTTAGTTTTTCAAAAAAGTTATGGTTGGATGAAAACATCCTAGAGGAGTCATGAAACCTCTACCTATTACTATATGTAAATGGGATGACAATCACCATGGATTTTTACACTAGATTACCCAAGAATCCAATAATGAATAAAGCAATATGGTTAATTATTGATCGACTAATGAAATCTGCACATTCCCTTTCCATAAGGGAGTATTTTCCACTAGAGAGCCTAACACAACTCTATATTAGTGAAGTTGTGAGACTTAATGGGGAAGCTCTATCAATTTTTTCTGATCATGATCCCTGATTTACATCAAAATTCTGGAAAATTATTCACAAATATTTGGATACTAAGTTTCTATTGAGTACTTCTTATCACCTATTGAATAACGAGCAATCAAAAAGGACGATCCAAACCTTAGAGTACATTTTGAGAACATGTTCAATTGAATTTCAAGGTATGTGGGGTCAATATTAACCTTTTTTTAGTTTTCATAAAATAATATTTTTCATTAAAGTATTAAAATGGAACCATATAAATAATTGTACAGAAAGAGATTTCTTGCACCAACATGTTAGGATGAAGTTGGAGAAAGGAACTTTGTGGGCCCAGATCTTGTGGAGGAACCAACAGTGAAGGTAAAGAATCTTCAAGTCCATATAGAAGCAGCTCAAAGAATAAAAAAAACTATTCTGATAATCGAAGGGAGGATTTGGAGTTTTAAGTGGGAGATCATGTTTTCTATAATGTATCTCCATATAAGGGTTTATAAGATTTATGAAGAAAGGGAAAATTAGCCCTATGTACATAGGCCCTTTGAAATTATAGTGATAATTGGAGATGTTTCATATCTATTGTCTATTCCACCTAGCCTTCCTGAAGTACACAATTGTTTCCATGTCTCATTTCTAAGAATGTACATACTAGGCCAAACGCATTTCCTCACTTCTGAAGGTATAGAATTGGAACCTGACCTATCATACTATGAAGAGCCTATCCAGATTATAGACACTAAAGAAAAATTGTTGAGGAATCGAATGACTCTACTAGTAAATATACATCGGAAAAATAATAAAATTAAAGAGGAAACATGGGATCAAGAGAATCTTATGATGAAGAACTACCCAAAACTTTTTGTGAGGTAACATTCTGATAATTTCGAGGATGAAATATTTGTGAGGGGATGAGGTGACACCCCAAGATTTTTTAAATAAATTTAATATAGAATGCATGAAATAGTGAGTCTCTAAAAAATACACTTTTTCTAACCATGTCAGTAAACATAATTTTTCCACCCCTATGATTTGAATTTCAAAAAACTGACATACACGGTTGTGTTTAGTAAGATATTTAGAGTCTGAAAAGACAAACATATTTTTCAGTGAATTGTAACATACCCCTATGAATAGTAATGTTATTAATAATATGAACCTTATGATTATTAAATAATATTATTATTTTATTATCATAAGGTTATAAGATAATGACATCTTGACTAATTTTGCAAGGTGATATAAAATAAATTATAGTTTTAAAATTTTAATTTTTTGAATATATTAGGATTTTTTTAATAATTGAATTAATATTATTTAGAAAAAATATTTTCAATAAAATGGTGATAATTTTTAGATTCTAAACATCTAAAAATGGTTAGGGTAAATTTTTGGTATTTTTATGAAATAATTGTATTTTTGGGGAATAATGAAACTTGTTAATTTACGAAATATGCTAAATAAATAAATTTATACATCATGATTGACTCATTGAGGATGTAAATAAATAGTGGTTCGAACTCACATGCACTTATTACTATTTTGGGTCACATGCATCAACACTGTTGGTTGTCTTTGGAACAATAATAAAATAATGATTTAAATTATTGAAAACCCTCCTCTCCTCCACTATAACCCCCCCCCCACACACACACACACACTCCGCCTTCTCTCTACTCTCAAGACTACTGCTATGTATAAATTCTACTCATATATCAACCCAAGATCCTCCCCAACTTCCATCATCCCTTGGTCTCATAAAAAGAAAAAAACATCTCCCCTTAAGAGGCTCTCAAGGACGATTACATCAAGAGATAAATCCCTTTATTCATTTCATTTATTTCATGTTCCTTTTTTTCATTTTCTTTCCTCACCTCTGTTAATCCAAATTTTGTGATGAATCCAGTACCTTACATGTACTAGAATTTTTTTATGATAAAGTAATAATTCTTCATCATCTCTACTTTCCCCTTATTTTATACTATAAATGGAAACACCATCCGAGATGTGTTAATTTATCACATTCAAGGATGATGGGTTTTCAATTTCTATTACCGTCTTCGATTCTGGCCATGAAACAATTTCTATGGTTTAACCAGACTATAATATATGTATTTTAACTTATTTAAGTCTTTTTAATCTTTTTTCTACACATTGTATTAATTTATGATTCAAAATTAGTAAGTTATGATCAAAAACCACAAATTGACCTAAAGAATTACCATTAAAGTTTTATATAAAGATTCATTTTCAATTCCAATAACCAAAATAATTTTATAAACATTTAATATTATTTTTGTTCACTAATAAAATATAACTTATATTCTGTAAAACTATTCTAATTCTACATGTTTGTTCGTACATGAATATAAGTAAACCAATCATGAAAACCAATAAACAAAATGCTCCCAAACAATGAAATGGAACCTATTAACCCATCAAAAGGTCATGAATGAACCCAATAAGGTTATAATAAATCCATTAAATATAGTGGATGTTGTGGAATTATTAATATATGAACCTACATTTGATTATTCAGGCAATTAATATCAAGTGAGGAACACCTTTGGACTTAAGGTAAGGGTTTCTTCATCTCACTTCCTTTTTGTGAGATATTCTATATTCACTACTATTACTTGTGTATAGAGTATATATACTACCCATTGATGTTTCATATCATGAGTATATTTATTTTAATTATATTAAATGGATCATTTTATGATTATTATTTTGGGGCATACTATTCAATTGATTACAAAGTTGGAAGGGTTTTCTACCCGAACCACCATTTTCATTCAGGTTACTCTTATTCTCTACTTTCCTAAATTAATTTATTATATATTCATATTTAATCCTCATATATTCTATGATAATTTTCTATATATATATACCAACTATAATCCTACTTTCATTTATGGGTATTTATTTGCTTTAAAGTATCTTTCAAAATTTCTTCCTGAAATACAAGCCTCACTCAAGGGAATTTCTCAAATTCTTACCTATTTTCAATGGAACTCTATAATCTATATTTAGAGACCATTATATATCTAAAAACACACATTTTATTATGAAAATACTATCTTAATTCACTTATGGTCTTATGAAAAGACATTTCCAAAAGAACACTTCATTTCAAAGTAAAAGAGTAATTATCTCAAGAATTTCTTGATGATTTTATAAGAGTATCTTGATCTATTTACAAACTCTTTTTGATTCTTCTTTATTATGGGGATTAATAATTTATGATATCATATACCATATTTAATTTAATTTTTTTTGATTATTTTGAATTTGGATGTTCTATCTTAAAACCATTCCCCAATTTACTCTGAATGGTTAGTGTTATGCTTAATGTTCAGGGACGTTATTCACATTTCATATGTTAGTTTCAATATGAATATATATGTTTTTTTATGTTTATCCCCATTCATATTAGGAATTTATTATACATAGTATGTTTTAGGTGGGGCCTGATATAGTCCCTCTATGAAATGGTAGGTCTAATGTGACAAACTACGATCTTAGCATAAGGCCTTGACAAAATGATTTTTTATGGTCTTAGCATGAGGCCTTAACAGTATGGTTATGATGTTAGGAATTATGTATTCTATCATTATGAAACTAGTAATTAAAATTTCATGATTTTATTTAACTATTATAACACCCATGATTATTTTTTATTATGGAATTATTTATTCAGATCTTATTACTGTCATAATGTGTTCAAGTCCATTTTTAACGACATGTTTTTTTCGTTATTCACCATTTCTAATGTTTATTTTTTTGATAACATAAACTGTATTGCTTACCCTTACTGAGATTTTGGTATCACCATTTCTTATGTTTCATTTTTCCAATACATGAATAACATGTAGAAATAACCTAGGAGTTATGGATATTGTCAAAGGAGTTTCTAAATTGTATTCCTTTCAAGTTGTGATGTTGATCTTATGTATGTATCTAGTTTTCCAAAAATACTAAACTATTTTTTCCTTCAGGAAATTATATTCTTGTAATCATGACAATGTAATAAAATAAGTCATCGACTCTGAGAAACTAGGTTCGGTCCTTACACTTCGGGTATTTGTTGTCGTCGTGTCATGAATCTGAGGTAGGTTTCTTATGAACTTTATATTTTTAATTTATAGAACTTGGATTTCATTCCTTCTCACTTTATATACCTAATAAACAATCTAATGAAACTTTTTGGGTATTTTCTTAGTATGAGAATGATTCTTTATGTCTTGTTTTATTTTATGGTGTTTTGAGATTGATTTTAAAGGATCATTTTTATGTGAAATTGGGTGTGTTTTGATGTAAACCTTTTTTCTACCTTTGGTTAATGTTATATAAATTGTTGAAATAGTTTATTAAATTATTTTCGTGGTGAAAATTATGATACATGATGTTTCTTTGGATTGTATTATTTTAAAAAAATGTATTTTTAATGTGTGGTATGTTTTGTTGATTTTTGAACATCGACTGTTTGTTAAAATGTAATGTTGGTATTTGTGAGTGTTGTGTAAAATTTAAATCATGGTTTGGAAATTTAAATAAATTTATCATATTTGAAATGATGATTTGGGGTTCCTTCAGTAGTTTACCATGGAGTTTTTGATTTAAAAAGAATGTGAATTGGTTTTTGAAAAGTGGTTTAGCTTGTGTTTTCAATTAGTAGCCCATTTGGAATTTTGATAAGAGTGTTTTTGGATGAGAAATGAAATTTGAGTACATTGAAGGGATTGATTTCAACTATTTGTATTAGGGGGTTAATTAATGTGGAATAAGAGGGATGTTAATCATGCAGTTTAATGTCATTTAGTGAGGAGGAATGGTGTCTTTTAGTTTTAGGTCATACGAGTGGGACCATATGTCATGCATTTTATCGACATGTGGTATAGAAGATGATGCCGCTCAGTTTAACGTCTTGCGGTGCAGGAAAGATGTCATTACTTTTATGGTCATCTAATAAAGATCAAATACACAATTTAATGTATTGCAGCTTGGACATATATGATAGTATGAATTTTATCATCTTGAAGCTAGGATGATTGTTGTGTGATCACATGAAATATTTATTTAGGAGCATTGAATTTTTGGGGTAAAATGAGCTCTCCATCCATTAATATCAGGGAATATGCTCTATTGGATAAGACCTTGAATTTATAATAAGGTCCCTCTCACTTTGTTTCATGTTTTAGAGGTTTCTTTCCCAGTATCATTGGAGTCCTGATGACCAATACCAATTCTCCATGAAGGATTAATGGAGGTAGAACATTTTTTAAAAGTTTTTTATTATCCAATTTTTATAGACTTCCAAGTGATGAAAGGTGTGCAACATTTTTTTCATCAAGTCATTATAGTTCATCTAGTAGTTTCTGATATTTCACATCTATGGATTATTGGTCATAGATTTAAACACAAAGCGATGGGAACTGAACCACAGTGAGTATGACTACTTCTGTTCTATATACCAATGAGTATGGGGTCACCTGTGTGGAAGTATGGGTTTTATCATGGTAAGACCATAATGCATGAAAGAGTTTCTCAGGACAAGGATTTTTATCTTTATCCACCATTTTATAGAGTATATTTGACATTACCTTATTGAAAGCCTATATATATCAATTAGCTATTGTATGATAGCGGGATGAATGGTAGGTTTTGATATTGTGCCCCTGATATAGATTTTCCACCTTAGAATAATATATGTTGGTGTCTTTGTCCATAATTATCCTACGAGGGACACCAAATCTAGTAATGATGTTGGCCTTCATGAAGACGAAAATGATTTTGGCCCTGACTTCTTTGAGGATTATTTTCTTATCCCATTTGGAAAATAAATTTTTAGAAGTCTTCATCTATTTTAACTACATGGCCAATGCAGGAGGGTATGTCCCCCTCAATATCCATTCCCCATATGGAAAATTTCAATGAGTATTTGGATATATGTAGAAAATATGCTGGTTAATGGGTGAATTTAGAGTTCAGTTGGAAGGAATGACATTTCTTAGTGAATTTCATATTGTGTCATTGAAGGCCAAAAGTATCTTGGCATTTGGATTTGATCATAAATCCCTTTCCATGACTGGTGGGAACTAGATTATATCACCTGTAATTCTTCCAAAACAGTTATAGTCTCTTCTCTATCAATAAATATTATAAGGATTCCCACATAGCCTCATTTATATAGTATGTTCTCATGAATTGGGCCTTTATAAATATTGAAATTTACTTCTCACTATCATATTTACTCATTCCAATCCCTTTCCAATGGAAGTAATCCTTCTTGGATGTATTCTATGATTGGAATCTTCCACCCAGTGGTAGATCCATTTGGCTCAGTTATGGGAGTTACTTCATTAAATTTGTCTATTTGATATGAACAAAAGGTGAGACCATTATATGGTGGAAAATGATGATGATTGTTTTATCCCAATTTAGATCCATTAGTCTTTTAGTTTCATTTTTTGATGCATCAACATAGGAATTCTATGATTTGTGGGATGTGAGTCAATGTTTATTTTGAGGGGAACTATGCCATTAATCCTCAGGCATAGCCATGCAGGGGGGGTTAGCTCTTCTTTTCTGATGGCATAATCCTCATTGATCTTATTGATTAACAACTATAAATTACCTCTCACCAATATGTGGTCCACTAGTACATAGAGTGCTAGTTCTAGGACTACAATCAGGGAATAATATTCTACCACATTATTGATAAAACTATCTGATAGATGGAAAGAGTACGGTAAGACTGCCTTCACTATGGATATAATAACAATCCTTAACCCAACATTGTTGATCATAGTGTCTTATATTCTTCTTCTTATTGGGATCCTGGATGTGCCATCAAAATACATTTCCAACATTTGGGGGCTGTCTGGAATAGAAAAAATATCTTCATAATGAATCTCAGAATTTAGCAAGGTTGTTTTTGTAGATGGGTGTTCTACAAAGAAGTATGCCAAGGCATGACCTTTAAATGCCTTCTATGGAATTAAACTTATATAAAATTTCTGAATAATAACATCACACCATGCCATATGTCCTTTAAATATAGAATGGTTGAGGATGTATTTGAGTGGGTTATTGCAATATATCAATTAGACCTCATTGTGCTACAAGTAGTGCCTCAATTTCTGAACTTCTAGGATCAATTCCAGGTATCCCTTCTCAATATCTGAATAACAAGAATTGGCATAGGGCATGGTTTGACTAGCATAATAAAGGATGTTTTCATTCCCAGCATCATTCCATTTCTCAAGGAAGGTGCCCAGTGATCGCTCTAGGGCAGTCACATATATTATAAGTGTATTTCCCTCAATAGTTGGAATTAATACTAGTGGTCTGAATAGGTACTTAATGTGTTTATCAAACACCTCCAGGGAGTCCCCAGTCCACTGATATGTGACCCCCTTCTTCATTTTCTTGGTCAAGGGAATACATTTTTCTGCAAGGTTGGCTATGAAGTTCCAGATGTAGTCTAAATGTGCTTTAAGTCCTCCTAACTCTTTAAAATTATGATGAGGTGGCATGCTATGGATAGATTTTATTTTCTAAGGATCCACTTCGATGTCACAATGGTATATAATAAAGCCAATATTCATTCCCAAGGTTAACTTGAAAGAAAATTGTAAGGGGTTCATTTATAGGTTTTGTTGTCATATAAAATTGAAGATAGTATCTAGGTTATCCATGTTATCAGATCATTTTTGGGACATATTCACTAGATTGTCAAAATATCAGTAAAAAAACCTCCCCCAAAAGGGTTTGAAGATGTTGTGCAAAGTATGTTGGTATATGGCACCAACATTCTTCAAGCCAAAGGCCATTACCCAATAACAGAATATTACATAGGGGGATCTAATTTCTATGACTAATTAAACATCTAGGTCCATCTGGATTTGGTTGTACCCTAAATAACCATCCATGAGGAGAGGTCTTAATAACTAATGATGGCATCAATCAGGAGTTATGTATTGGAAATATTCATTCATCTTTCATATATTTCTAGTTGATATATTTGAAGTTAACTCATAATGTGATTTTACTATTCTTATTACGTACATGAACATTTTTTACTAACCATTTTGGATATTTCACTACCCAGATAAATTTTCCCTGACAAGTTTACCCACTTTATCCTCAATTTTGGAGGCATGCGTAGGATGTGTACTTCTTCCTTCATGTTTTTATCCCCAATGATCTTCTAGAAAACCCAAGTGATGAATGGATACCTCTGGGTAAAGGCATGTAATATCTATTTAAATATAGTAAAACACATCCTGATGTTGATTGACGATGGAGGTATATATCTCATATTCTTCGTAAGTCATGGTTTCAATGATCAAAGTGGGATATGGATCTTTATTCATACCCAGGTTTTTTCCCTAAGTTTTTTCATAGTGGTAGAGACTCCTTCCCTAAATGTTGGATGGGTCATCCCATATATCTTCCTCTTCCTCATGATTTAATTCTTTTTCCACACTCTGGGTGGTAGGTGATGAAGCAAGATTCATGGGGTTAGGGGATGAGTCATCTTTTAGACATTCAGAAGATGAATCAATCATTTCTAGATTAGTCAATGGGTTGAATCCTTTTTAGAGCTCTGAGGGGGAGAAGAGTGGTTGAGAATGAGAACCTTTATCTTATCCCATTTATGTGACAACTTATTTTATCTTAGATGATGAAATATGGATTTTTTGAATCTTGTGGGATCAAATTAATACATTTTCATCCATGATTTCATTACTGTTTGGTGAGTTGACAATATATCAAGAATTGTTGGGCTCAGTTGTCATGACTGATTTTATAGAAGTCACTAAATGAGTTTTTGAACTTAGTCCCACCCCTTCAACTTGATTGATGTGAATAAAATACACTCCATTGATCTTCTTGAAATGATTAGTCTGGATCATCACCAAACCATTTAGGGCACTGATTTGAGCGACATCATTAGTCATTGATTGTTTTACTCCATTATGGTACAACCCTACATCGATGTACTATGACTCATAGGATTTGAATTGGAATTTGTAACCATGAAATGTACCAATTTGAATTTTTATTCAATATTTGAGGCATTGGTGGAACTAATAAGTAAAGCTTTCATGTTAATGTACCCATGGTCATCCCTGTAGGACATTGAAGGTCATATCCAACCTAACAACCATGAATTTTGAGTCTAACACAAGATCCCTAAAATCATTTCTAAACTTGATTTCACTAATGAGTTTTTCCCATTATTTTCATAACCCTATAACATTAATGTGGAAGGGGAAATGGGATTCAGTGAAACCCAGCTAGCAGATCGTTTAGATCAGAAAGAGGTTTAATCCTATGTCATTGTTCATAAATTATTTGTTGGATGTCAATGTCATTTATCCTTCTGGATATATGAAAGGTCCTGACATGTCCTTGTATGATGGTATCCTCATCCTGGTATTTTAAATAGATTTATATATAGCATTTGGCTGGATCATTCTCTGTAGGATACACAGTAGCGGTAGCAACCTCAACATCAAATTCTTGAGGGCTTGATAGGGCCTCAATAAGTTCATCCCAGCGATCTATTGATAGACTCAGAGTATCTAGGATTAAAAACATGGATAAAACATAGGTTAGTTGTTTCAAAACATCATATTTTTTATCTAGAGGATTTCACTTCATATAATGATGATTTTCTTCCATAGGTTCTTGGGGAGAAGATGTTCCTAATGTAGATAGACTATCCCATTGAATAGGAGATTAAAGATATTCCTCCCCTAGTGGATTAGGTCAGTTGGGTATGCCTAGACACAAAGGTTGATTAGTCAGTGGAGTATCCTCTATTTGGTCTTCTAACATGATCATGTCAATGTAGACCCTGTCATGTGTGTGGTAATTCCTCTATTCATACTATGCTTGATCAAGGTCCCTCCCATGATTTTCACCCACACAGATGATTCGTGCATGGATGTGGTTAATGTAGAGACTCTAGTAGGGTTGCATATTCCAATGTAACCTCAACTTTAAATACCTATTCCCTTAGTTCCCCAACCAAGTTAAGGGAATTCATATTCATAATCATGTACATAATCTGTGTAGGGATTCATTAAATGGATAATGTTATTGAAAACCAAATCAACTCCTCATTCGATGAAGAACCCATATAATTGGTTGACTCTTCTACAGTTTGGCATGTTGGGGAACATTCTTTTAAAGACATTGGAATTAAGTATTCTATGTTCAAGGATACCTTTGGACTTGACATGAGCTCATATTCCTCCATTAGCTTCTCACATATCTGACCGTGTCTCTTTTTGGAGGAATGGATTTCAGAGGACTGAGTGGTCAATGATGTTGGATGTGTTTTAGTGGAAACGACTAATAGAAAAGTGGTTGTTTCAACTATGTTCATAGAATAGCATGAATCTGGTTGATCATTTTTTCTATCCATTAACAAAACTACTGCATACACTTTCTCTTAACATCCTTCCATTAATTTTCCTCCATTTAATTAGTAAAATAGACATATGCAACTTGGGAATGTGAATTTTTCAACTTAACTTTCCTATAGTGCACCATGTTTTTTTAGAGTTCTTTGAAAACAGAACGAAATTCCAGATTTGGTGCCCTAGTATTTGATGGAAGGGGAAATAATTTTGGAGATATTTTTCACCTTCTTTGTTGGGATTTTGTGTATTGGATACTTTACCAAATTGTTTTTCAATTCTGAGATGAAGTAGTCGATGGACTTGGTCATTTTTAAATGAATGGACCTTTTTTCATCACCTCAAATGGTTTCAACCCCTTCTCTCACTGATCATCCTGGAAAGGTAGGCATTGTTTCTAATGATCAAGAGGTAGAACCACACGATATGGTGTAGCATTTGATGTGGGAGTGGGTATAGGGTCTTACTTATATGTAATTATATTATCCTATACTTTTCTTTCAATATTTCATTGAGTTTATGGAATTACATGGGCCCTGGATTTAGTCTCTATAAGGGACTCTTTCTACATTTGAGAAATTTCAAGAAGGTATTGAAACCCTCATGTATATTTTTTATGGATTATTAATGAGTGAAATTCATCATGAAAATTCATTATAATGATGGGAAATAACACTTCTTGAGGGACTGGTAGGTTCAAGGATTATGTCAATCCTTTCCAACGATCAATGAAATCTGAGACACTTTTATTCTCCCAAAGAATATAATTTGAGAGGTCCAAGACTTTTGTCTTCTGTAGTGTCAACCTAAACTAGAAGATAAAATAATTATGGAGGTCTTCCAACCCTATGATATACCGATGTTACAATATTTTATACCATACAAATTATGGTTCTTATAGTGTTTTCAATAAGAACATGAGTTTCACTACATCCAATTATTAAGTGGTACCCATCATGGGATTAGAATAAGAGATGAAATATGTTAAGTGCTACTCTAAGTTTCCCAATCCATTTAAATTTGAAATCATGGGATTTTCAATGTTCAGTGGGGGAAGGGTCGAATCTACCTATTTAGGGTGATGCTTCTTTTCCAGAAATATCGGTGCAGGTTGTTCCTCCATGCATCCAATCAAGTTATTAGTGACTTAGTAGTGTTCATAAGCATTTGAGGAATGTCAGACTCAGTAGAATCTTGAATGGGTGCATCAACTGGGGCATGAACAGGTGTGGCATCAAGTAGGTCCATCGTTTGTATAACTTCTTGTAATTGTTGTGGGTTGCCTATAGGTTCAGGCCTCTAAGGATGTTTCTAGACCTATTCTTATTATACACCCAAGGGGATAACTCTCGATATTCTATTGTGGATCCAATTATATTGGTGTTAGGTATCCCATGTTGAGAGAGTGTTCCATATATGCTTCAGTTATTACGAAAAAACCTCATTGTAGAGGTTCTATAGATATAAGATCAAGTTTAGGACCTTCTTGTAGAACATATCTGGAAGGAATTATACTTTAGAGTACTTATTAATTGATTCTACTTAGTTCTTTCATATCCTACTATGTTTGAGAAAATAGGTTCTTCTAGAGAATAGGGCTTAACCTCTTCAATGGGGAGGTGAGGTACAACTTTACCCTTACCCTTTTCCCTATTGGATTGATTTTTATGATATAATGATGGATTATTTTAGGGAGTTCCTAAATTCATGATGATCTTATGGTTTCGGGTAATCACACCTCCTTCAATTGTTTCAGTGTGGACCTCATTATGAACTGAAACTTCCTCTTCTAACCACTCTAAATTGGCCTCATGTTCTTTAGAATCTATGACAAAAGCATTGATGGCATTCACTTAGGTAGAATAAATTGTTGTAATTATATAAGTGTCTTTGAGAGACATCCTTTTTCTATATCCTCCACGAGGCCTTGTCTTCTTCTTTACGGATTCTATAAGAGCTGCTTTAAAGACAATAATTTTAAGGGTATCTCTAAATAGTTCAATTTTGTGTTTCCCTTGTGTAGATATGGGATCATAGAATGGGTTGAACTATGAGGACCTATTCTGAGTCACTTTACCTAATCTAGAGAAGGCGGATTCTCACTAAGGAGTGGGTTTTTGAGTTGGAAAGGCCCCCATCTCTAAGGGATGTGGTTTTTCTTGTTTTTTTATCATAACCCATTTGTCCTAGTTCGCTAACCTCAAGGGTTGGGTTAAAAAATCCCCCAGAATTGTGGGATGGGGTTTCTCTTGAAATTTCATGGTTTCTACTACTATAGTTACCCTTCATATTATATGTAATTTTGTTCAAATTTGGGTTGGGTGTATCATTCTACACGCATATAATATCCTTTTAATAAAAAAAATATTTATCATATTTGAAAATGTTACAATAAAACAATTACAAATAAGAATAGTTGAATTTAAGACATGTAAGAAACATGTAAAAAAGTATCAACAATATAATAATGAATTGTAGATATTTAAAAATAATAGATATCTTTTAAAATTAAGAGCATGGTATCCATAAACCATGGATAATGGTATACTTTCTCTTATACTTAAAAGAAAGTATGTATTTCCTTAGTAAGGAAATCCATCAATAAAATGATCAGATTTAATCTACCTGTCTACCCTCAGTAGCCCTCAATTCTATGGATCGTCTCTGTCTTGCTATCCTCCCAAGATCTCGATCATAATCATAGAATGGATACATGATTTACAATGAAAAATAAATCTTAAGGGGACAACCTAATAAGGTTTCCTTAAGAAAAAAACTCTAAAACAATTAAAATAGACCAATAACAACCCATTCATAGTTTTAAGTCTTCAGAGATCTCGTAAAATGAGAATTTTCAAATGAATTAATTTTCATTGTTGTAATTGTTTAGAATCTCCTTAGCATCCCCTCCAAACTCCATAAAATATCAAGTATTTATAGTTGAACCTCCAATGATCATCATGATCTTACTACAGTAATATATTCTCCATGTTTTTCAAAACAACATGGTCGGATGGCACTTTAATGACTATATTATAACATCTTCTCAGACGTCATATTTGTTTGAAACTATCATAGTGTAAAAGTTATTCCACTGTGATGGAAATCAGTTTTCTGTGTTCATAATTTAAACTTAATCAGTCTGATGGAATTCCTTACAATAATCATTACAATAATCTTTATGAATATTAATATGATGTTTATTTGTTCTGAAATGAGTCTAATAATAAATTATTTTTTATATGAATGCAATAAAGAAAGTATTAAATATGATCTAATAATGGTGAATCCGGTTATTATCAGATCTATAATCATTATGATAATCATATTGAAGTATGTATTTTTGTATTCATGAATACTTTATAACTAATTCTAAGTATGGTAAAAGTGTATTTTTTCTAAAAAACATTATAAAAACACTTTGGACATAAAAAGTTTGTAATCAGTTATTTAAGAAAGTGATTTTTCTTCCCAAATAAAATGGAATAGAAAATTCATAAATGTAACTTTTTTCCCAATAATCTCCCCCTTTTAGAGAGCACCAACCACAAAAATTAAATAGAAAATAACTTTGAAAAAATTTCAATCCATTTACTTTAATGAACATTGTATTTAGAATTAAAAATTAAATATTATCTCACATTGAGTTAATAACTCATCTGAATACAATGATGAATATGACTAACTCCCCCTTAGGATAAAATACCCCATTAAGGATCATACTCTCCCTTTTTATATACTAATATCTTCTTATATGAAAAGTATTTCTCTCTTATTAAATAATTTCTCCCCATTTTTGATTTAAAAATAATGGGGAAAATACTTGAGTTTCCGAAAAAGGGTTATAAAATAAACAATACAAAAACAATATAATGAACAGCCTAATCATCCATGGAAAAATTAATGAATATTCACCCAATCAAAATTGAAATGCATTCAAAAAAATCGTAATGGGTTGAAAAACTCATTAATTTATAAACATGTATATAAAATGTAATGAAATATAAAACAAGATTTTAGATCGAAAAAATTTAAATCTTTCTCCATCAAATATCTCATGATGGTTTTCATCATATTGAACTCTTTTATTTCTTCCTTGAGCCATGTTTTTATTTTATATTGGGGTCTAATTTTTAATTATTTCATCTAAAGTCTCTTATCCAATTATTTATTTTCATTATTCATATCAAATATTTCATCCTTATGGTATTTAATTCATGAAAATTGGAACTGGGTATATTTTATCTTTTTTTTATCTCATTCACTTCTTGGGTATGGTTATCAGTTGTATTCTGGAACTGCTCCACAAAATTTTACCATGTTTGAGATAACTTTTTATAAATTATTGAAAAATTCTACAAAGTCAATCATAATTTTCAGGACCCATCTGAATGGGTCCCATGTCATGACTCCCCAAGCCCACCTCCAATAGGCCAGGGGCTTATGACCAGCACTGAATAAGCATATCACTAACATGGGAATCATTGCCTATGTACTTGTATGAACACACACATCTCTAAGCCCAAAAAATTATGAAATGTAAAACAAATAAATAACAAATTAATGAATACACCTATATCCCACAACCAAAGTACGATAGGAAGTAAAGTAAAGTAAACAGGGGAAAATACAAGCCCACCACAAGAGCCTATAACACAGACCTCAGTTTTTCCGATCTCACTAAGAACTATCTCAACATATTTTTCCTAGGAATTTGTTAAATAGTCGGTCATCTGCACAATACATGACACATGCGTGTAGAGCCTGTGCAGTGGCGAGTATAATAATACTCAGTAAGACACCCCAAAATCACAAAAAAATATAACAAAGGAATGTACATTCAGCTCTAAATAAGAATATGTCTATAGTATATATAATAAAAATGTCCATATATACTCAAACCAACACACACAGTCTAGAGGTAAACCACAACCATAGTATACTACCCTTGGGATTTCAGTTCAAAGATTTCACAAAGCATTCATTTGGGAGAACACACTTTTGAGTCTGATAGCACTGATGACGTACTTCTGAGAGATACTGATTTTATGGTCTCACCATTAAAAAGTTACGCTGATAGTTTGGAGAGAATATGATACACATATGAATATAACTTCTAGGTCCATGGTGTTATATTAATAACTCAATATCGATTAACCCGCTATGTAGAGGATCAGTGCCCACATAGTGTAGGTCACATTGATACCAAGAACTCCACCTAGAGCACAAAGATGAATAGAGGATCAAACTCAGGTCCTCTCAGTGGGGATTACAACAACTCTATCTTGGATGTCCGGATGAAGGGATCGTAGTCCCGAGAGTAGGAAATGATTCACACCAACCATCATGGAAATGATAAAGGGAACAAACTCTAATAAAACTTTTACAACATATGGAAGACAAGAGATTCAATCCATGTAGAAAGGAGTACACGATGTGTAGTAGGTGAATACGTCATATCCCTTACCCTAGGTAATTACTATGTAAAAGGGATTTTTCTTTCAAATCTAGTTACTTAATACAGGAGTACCCTGCGTGAAAGGGGGACTATATGTTGTGTCCCTATATCTGGGGTCCCGTAAGTGTACTCCAGTAGTGTGGCAGTACACGATGTCATCTTGTGTGTCCTTACCCATGTACCAGTGCATGTGGTATCCCACATACATGGCCTAGGCCATGCCATGTGGGGGATTACATGCTATGTAGGAAACTCTTGTACTCTACCGCATGTCTGTGTTCTACCCAAAGTACATGTTGAGTTCATCCAAGGGGAATAAAATCCATTTAGTAAAGGGATACATGCTATGTGGATCTGGTTTTTCCATTACTAGTCATCTTCCTCCAACTCGTGCCGTTCAATTTTTTGGTTTCTATTTCGATTATCAGTTCACCTCAAAACGCAATATCCAATGTCATTTTTTCATTCGATCACTAAATCAACAAGATTTTAGCCTTTGATCTGATTAGAAAACAAGATCTTAATCTTTCATCATTATAGGTAAAATAATGTGAAACTTGAACAATTTTTTGTTAGATTCATTGAATCAACTACCATCACACCTCTATCGAGTAGTACCGATGTCAGATTTCTGATTTTGGATCATTGCACCATGAATCGGGAGCACAATGATCAATCATTTTAAGGAAAGTTGAACCGCGGGGAATAAGAAAGAACACCACGAAGAACAGAGAATCAGAAGAGAAAAGCCGAAAACCAAAGAGAGGGATGAACCTCGATCACTGATCATGTTGATCTCGATCCTTCAACATTATAATGAAAATTGAATAAAAAATAATATCAATGATTCATCTCTCAATAAACCTGCAAAAATATATCATCCCAAAAATATGATCCAACTGCGGATCATTTTGTTCTTTGATTAGTCTTATTCATCATGGAATTCAAGAAAGAGGAAAATAAAATCAAAATCACACACCCTACATAAATTTTGATTTCTTGATGGAAATTAATGATCATTTCATTGTTTTCACAAGCCATATCCATTGAAATTCGACGTATGTTGAATGTAGGTTCATGATCTGTCATCATTCATTAGAATGGATTCTATAGATCTCTCCCCAATGACTCTCCAATGGATTCTATGGTTATGTGGATAACCCTAAAATTATGAAATAAAAATATATTTAAATATTTTCAATCCGCTGCTACAACACAAATATATTTAAAATAATTTTATTAAATTATTTTTTCATTTTACGCCAAAGGAAAATGTTTCACAAATGGCTCGCACCGACCAATGTTAGGTCGTGCTTAGGATAAAGACGTCTTTGTGAACTCAATGGTGCCCTCATATTTACAATCTGAGAACCCATTATGAATTTATTCTTCTTTTTTTGGAAAACCATGTGAGTACTATTCAATATTTTAATATTTTTAAAGAATTTATTCTGAGCACACTGGGACTCTGAATCGCACCACATCTTAGCACCTATCCTCAAAACTAATCCTTATAATATTTTTAAAAAAATATACAATGAAACTCTAAGAAATTACATTCTACCCACCTTTGGGCTTTACAACATATAAAAGACAATAAAAATTCTACTAGAAAAGATTTTGGTGTTGAATATGAATCTGAGCCTCCGGCTCCCAAGTGCTCTCATGGAGATTCTTGTCCTTCCACCCAGACACGCACCCAAGGAATCAATAACCCAAAAAGTATCCTCTAAAGTTGATCCTTGATCTCCACTAGGTACCCATAAAATGTTGATCCATCCTCGATATCCAACTCGCCCAACTAAATAATGGGTAATGGGTCATGTACGTACCTCCATAGTTGTGCCATGTGGAAGATGACATATACCTGGTCTAACTGATGAGGTAGATCTAAGAAATATGCCACCATACCTACTCTACATAGTTTCTGGAAAGGTCTGATGAAAATTAGAGATAACCTCACACCCCATCCACATCTCTATAATCCACGTTGAGGTGAAACTGGTAAGAACACATGGTCTCATTACTCAAACTCCAAAGGACTCCTTTTACTGTCTGCATGAGTCTTATGATGTCTCTAGGAAGTATTAATCTACTCAAGGATTATCTATACATTTTCGGTTATAGATCACACCAACTCTAAGCCCATCAGTTCTGACTCTCTTAGTTCAATCCAGAAAATTGGTTTCCTACATGGTTTCTTGTTCAAATCCATGAATGGTTTCATGTTGATGGTCTAATGGTAGTTTTTTTACACAAACTCCACAAAAAGAATATGATTCTCCCAACTAAAAACAAATTCCAACATGAAATCTCAAATAATGTTCTCTATAACAAGAATGGTCCACTCAGTCTAGCCACCAGTTTGGGGGTGAAACATTATGCTCAAGCGTAGCTAGGTCCCAAATTACTCATTTAATCCCTTCCACATCTAGGATGTAAAGTTATCACCGTGATTAGAAACAATATTCAATGGAACTTGATGTAGTCAAACTATCTCCTAAATGTATAGGAATCCCAAGCTCTTTGCTAAACTCTTCTCTCAAATAGCTATATAGGGGACCAACTTGGTGAGTCGGTCAATGATCACCCTGATGGAATTGTGTCACTGGATGTATTCAGTTAGCTCATCATGAATTCTATATATACACCATCCCACTTCCATTCTGTAACCTCAAGGGGTTGATCCAAACCTGATAGAACATGGTGTTAAGCCTTCACTTGTTGACATACAATGAATCGAGAGATGTACTCTGTAACTCCTTTCCTTATCCCTAGCCACCATGATTGATTTTAGAGGCCATGGTATATCTTTTCCACACTTGAATTTACCACCAAATAGGTCCTATGAAACTCCCTAAGAACCCCTTCCCACAACGTCATTGGTACCATCATGCATCCTTTGAAAAGAACGATGTTCTCACCATCATTTTAAAATCCATTAGGAGCATGCCCTGTAGATATATGAGCATGTAGGGGGTCACAATCAGTATCCCAAATCTTTACCTCCCGGACACGCTGTAAGAGTGGATGGGTAACAACTATCGACCGGTGGTAAGATATCCATCTAAATCCACAAAGGATAGTTTTAATAGTTATAACTCCTTTAATGCCTCATTCAGAAATAGTGAACAAGATCTTTTATAGGGAGCATCTTCCACCACATTCTCCTTCCCAGTAGTATAGGTAATCTTGAATTCATAATCCTAGAGGAACTCTAGCCAACTCGTCTCTCTCTAGTTGAGATTCATATAATATTATATATACATGAGACTCTTATGATTATATCTAATGATTAACCTCTCACCCATTAGTTAGTGTCTCAACATTATCAAAGCGAATAATAATACTGCTAACTCAATATTAGGGGTAACATAGTTCTACTCAAGTGGCCTCTAATGTTGTGAACCATTGGAAATCACTGCTCACCTTTACATCATAACACAACCTAGACTAGTTCCTGATGCATCACAGAACACTAGTTACTTGACACCTTCCTATGGAAATCACAATTTTATAGCACTTTTCAAACACTACCTCAACTACTAAAATGCCTACTGGAAATTCTCTATCCACACAAAATTTTTACCCATTTTATTCAAAGATTTAATGGGTGCTGATATCCTGGATAAATTAGGTATGAATCTCTTATAATGGCCTTCCATCCCTAGTAATATCTACACCTCCATCATGCTCTTAGGGGGCTCCCATGCTAACACTTCCTCAAACATGGAAGGGTCCACTACCAATCCATATGCTGAGATAATGTGTCCCAGAAAGTACAGCGCCTGAATCCAAAACCAGCACACAGAGAGATTTATGTAAGGTTTGTTTTCCTAGAGTACGTCCATAACTACCCTTTGGTTTCTCGGGTGCTCCTCCTTAGACGTCAAGTTCACATGGATGTTATCGAAGAAGTTCAACATGAACCGGTGTCTTTAAGGATAAATGATCTGGTTTATGAGTCCCATGATCACTTCTAGGGTGTTTGTTTTGCCGATGGGCATTGTGAAGTACTCATAGTGATCATAGAGACATTGTAATTTTTTCTTTGGTATATCCTCATCCCATGATCACAGTTAGTGATAGCCTAATATGAGTTCATCCTTCGAGAACCATTGTTCCACTCTCAACTGGTCAAAGTGGTCATCGATTCTCAGTAGTGGATACTTATTTTTCAAGGTTACATGATTCAAGCATCGGTAGTCCACATAAAACCTCAATATCACATATACCTTCTTGGGAAAAAAAACTGGATCTACCTAGGTTGAAACTCTAGGTCTCATGAAGGCCATCCTCTACAGGTCCTCCAATTGGACCCTCATCTCACGATGAAATTCAAGATCCATTTGATATGAAGGCGTCGATATTGGTGCATCCTAGATATTAGATCAATTCTAAATTCAATCTCTCAATGGGGTGGTAAACCTCTAACATATTTAGGAAAATGTCCTTGTACTCCTCCACCACTACCAAAAACTGGGATCTCACAACATATATTACACCAAGGGTTAGGCTATCCAACTGATGAGTAATCGTCTATACACTCATACAAATTATTTCTTCCTAGCCTACCTAGGTTTCCTTTTCTCCGAAAAAGGAAACCCTACTTCCATCACTGCGGACACACCAGACCCTTCACCTAAAACAGTTAATCTGGGCATGAAATATAGATATAAAAAACATACCAATAATGGTGTTAGAAGGCCTCAATGATACTACCGTGTAATTAAAATAGAAACTCTCACCTCCAAGAGTTAGGTCACAAATTTTTCACATGTTCATGATCTCTAATTATTCTTCAGTAAGAGTCTCCAATCGTAAGGGTCTAGTCAATAGTGAAACTAGAATATCTATGTCTCATAAAAGGTATTTGGGATGAATGGAATGTCTTGAACCAATTTCTATAAATAATTCAATAAAAGTGGAAAAGAATTAGATCATACCACAAATCATTCATGGATCCCTTGCGAAATAAGACTCAACCTCCTACAGTTGTTCATGTCCCTATCATCTGGCTCACTGAGACTAGCATAGACCACCTAAGGATGGTGGTGGTAAAAATTAAAAAACATTTACAACCTCCTGATATTCTCTCAACTCCTCTTCTACACCTTCCACCCCATGGAAATTCCTACTCCTTTCATTTCCTCTACCTCGGTGTTCAATCAACAGTATCACTGACAGTAGAAAGGCAGGTCAGATAATCTTGATTGAGATGTCCCCTAGTGTCACATGAATAGAACCACCTCCCTCTAGGTTGACTGGACCCACCCTTAGATCCCTGAACTACAGATCCTCTATCTTGTGACCACCTCCTAAATCATCTCCCACATCTAAGTCCTTGATACTGACATCATATCCTTGCTACCAAGGTCTCTTCTCCTGCATTCCCACTGCTGAATACTATCAGTTGCAACTACTTAGATAAGAATATTTCAACCAAAAAATTACACTCAAGCACCCCAGCATGAGTATTATTTCATATAGGGGTAATGATGGATTATATATCACCATGCATACCTCGATCGATCGTCTGATTCCTAAAGAACCGATCCTAAACTGTATCCATCGAGTACAATAAAATAATGGCAAGCCTCAAGAAATACTCATCTATTATTAGGCTTCCCTATAGGAGATGCAGATGATCATGGATATGCATATCCCACAGCATACCTAGTGAAAACTCCTCTTTAAAGATAACCTCGAACTAAATATATATAAGAGTAACCTCGTTGTAATTATGGGTAACCAAACTCTACCATCGTCCTCTTGAGATGTGAAAATGGCTTATCTTCAGGACCACCATTTATTCTACTGGTGTCCTAATGAGATTAAATACTTGAGTCACCACCTTAATCCAGTCCTCGGACACTTATGGGTAGGTCTCACCATTGAAATTGATGGGTCTCTACCACTAAAATTCTTGAAGTTTACTTAGCCTTTGAACCTCATATGTTGGAACTACAGGTTCCATGTGATGGACCACTAGTGGTGATATGGTCAATGCACCACCTAGAGGTAACGTCATTTGAATTGGTCCCTATATCAAATCCACTTCACTAGGGGGGACATCCTTGTGATCACACGGTGGAATCCTAGTTGACTGTCAACATGGAGGCATCCAAAAATAAAACATGATGTTCCCCAGTCAAAGAGTATATCCAGAGATCTGGCCCAAGGAAATTGAAACCATAACCCATTCATATATGATTCATGTACCATTATTTTTTCTTATAGCCATAGTTCTCATGTACCGAATCAAAAAGTAGGTTATCAGAGTCCTATTGTATGGATATGTCTATTGTTTCACCAATACAAGTGTCCCAATCCTAAAAGATGATCTTAAAACACATGACACTGTTTCCCCAAACAAATCTCAAAAACTTCTAGCCCTAATGTTGAAATGGCTATATTGATAACACTATGTCACAAAGCATCCCAGTGGGGCCCGGGCCATGACTCCCCAATCCCACCTCCAATAGGCCAAGGCTGGTGACTAGCACCGAGTTGGCGTATCACTGACACGGGAGGCTTTTCCTATGTACATGTACACACACACAAATATCTAATATCACAAAATACTAAAATATAAAACTATCAAACTACTAATGCATTCATAAAACTATAGCCCATAACCATATTATGATAGGATTTAAATTAATACAAATAGTTCCCAATATAGAAAACCACAAGAGTCTCTAACACAAGTCCAACCTGAAAGAAATGTACCAGGTCTGTTGTCTGAAAGCCACAGGAACACACCACCGTCTATCTGGTCTCACTAAGGACCATCTAGTCCTAGTATACCTAGGACTCTGTAAATAGTTTGATCGTATGAACAAGACATGACATGTGTAGGTCGGTCCCGTGCAGGGGTGAGTATAACAATATTTAGTAGGATACCCCAAAACTGAAAATAAATATAACAAAGGAATGTATAGTCAGCTCTATATAGGTCTATATCTATAATGCATATAATAATTATATCTAGATATACTCAAACCAATACACATAGTCTAGAGGTAAACCACAACCATAGTATAAAATCCTTAGGATTTTAGTTTGAAGATTTCTCGAAGCACTCATTCTAAAGAACACACTCCTTTGTCTAATAGAACAGATGGAGCCTTTTCGAGAGGTACTTTACATCAGGTGTCACCATGATGAAGATACATTTATTGTCTAGAGAGAATATAAAACATGGATGAAGATCATTTCAAGGGCCATGGGGTGATACCAACAAATAAATCTAGATTAACCCGCAAAGTAGTGGATCGGCGCCCACATAGTGTTTTGACATGTCGATAACAAGAACTACACCTAGGGTACAATGATTAATAAGGGATCCCACTCTAGGCCTCTTTGGGGGATTCAAACAACTCTATCTATGATGCCCTGCAGAAGGGATCGTAGTCCTAGGAGTCAGAATTGATTCAAACCAACCTTTAGGGAAATGATAAAGGGAATAAACCCATATAAAACTTGTCCAAGATACTGTATATAAGATATTAAATCCATGTAGAAAGGGGTACACAACATGTATTAGGGGCACTCGCGGTGTCCCTTGACCTTGGGTACTGCCTGTGTAAATAGCCCATGTCATTCAAACTGTGTCGTGTAAAATATGAGTACACAGTGTGTAAGGGGGATACATGTTGTGTCCCTATATATGGGGTCCCATCCATGTACTCCAGTTGTGTGTAAACACACGAGGTCATACCACATATACTTTCCCATGTACTATTTAAGTGGGTAGCCTGTATACATGACCAAGGCCAAGTAATGTGGGGGAGTACACGTAGTGTAGGAAACCCATGTACTCCACCATGTATTTGTGTGTTGTACAATGTACATTTCAAGTTCATCCAAGTTTAATAAACTCTGTGTATTTAAAGACTAAACACTTTGTGGATCATGTTATTCCAGAACCTGTATTCATCTTCTAGCTCATGTCATTCGATCTTCCTGATTCTGTTCCAGTGGTTGGTATACCTTGAAACTAAAGATCAATTGTCATTTTTTCATTCCATCACTAAATCAAATAGATTTCAGCCTTTTATCCACTCATAAAAAATATTTCCATTGTTCTTTATTACATACTGAAGAATGTTAAATTGGCACCATCCATTGTTTGATCCATTGCTTCAACAAACATTGCACCTCCATCGAGTCGTACCAATGTAGGATCCATGATTTTTAATCATTTCTCCAAGAATCATATGCACAAAAATTAATTATTAAAAATAAAGATGAACCACGTGGAAGAATGAAGAACACCATGAAGAACTGTGAATCAGGGGAGAAAAGCACATAAAAAGAGAGGAAAAAACCTCAATTGATGTTTGTGTCAATATTGATCCATCTCCATTAGAACAATGATGGAATAAACAATAATCAAAAATATTAATCTCCCAAAAAAGCTTTAAAAGTAACCCATCCATAAAATATGATCGAAATGTGGATCAATATATTTTTTGATTGGTCCATGTTCATTGTGGAATTCAAGAATGGGGAAAAGAAAATTAAAATCACAGGCCCGCTTGCTGATGAAGAATGATTGATGTGTTTTTTTCATTGGAAACATCCATTGAAAATTAATATACATTGATCATAGGTCTATGATTAATCATTATTCATCAAAAAGGATTATCAATATCTCCCTCTAATGACTCTCCATAGGATTCAAAGGTTATGTGGATAACCCTAGAATTATGACATATAATCTATTTAAATATTTTCAATCCACAGAATCAACACAAATGAATTTGAAATTATTTTATTAAATTATTTTTTCATTTTATTCCTGTGAAAAAAATTTCAAAAATGGTCCACACCGACCAATGTTAGGTTGCACCTAGGGTAAATATGGAATTATAAACATAATGTTTCCCACAAAATTATAGTTCAGGGACCCATTTAGGATTTATTCCACTTTTTTTTAAAAACAACAAACATGTGCTATTTAAAATTTTAATATTTTCAAGCATTTATTTTGGGAACACCGGGCCTCAAAATCGCATGTCGTCTTAGCACCTGGTCTAAAAATTAATCTATATAAAATTTAAAAAAAATAATAAAAGGAAAATATGTGACATTAAATTATACCCATATTGGGGCAATACATCCCTAAAAATACAAAAAAGTCTACTAAAAAATATGTGGGTACTAAGCATGAATCTGAGCCTCCCTCTCCAAAGTACTCTCATAGAGATTCTCATGCTACCACCAGACACACACCAAATGAATCGATCACCCAAAAATGATCATCTCCTACCAATCCTTGATCTCTATTAGGTACTCATAAAATATCACTCCATCCTCAATTTCATATTTCCCCAGTCGATAACATGCAATGGGTCATGCAAGTACCATCTCAAATGTGACTCGTGGAAGATGTTGTGTAACTAGTCTAAATATGGAAGTAGAGCTAAGTGGTACACCAACTCTCCAACACTAAACAGCATATGTAAAGGGCTGATGAACCTCAAATATATCTTGTTTCCCTAGTAAAATATTCACAATCCATATCGAGGTGAAAAATGTAGGAACACGGGGTCTCCTTCCACGAACTCCAAATGTCGTTGTCTCCTGTTAGAATAAGTCTTGTGATGGATTTGGGAAATAATTATCTGCTCCTGGATGATTTTAACCTTTTCTATTGTATCTCACACCAACTCCAAGCCCATGAGTGCTGACTATCTTAGATCATTCGAGGAAAGTGGTGACCTACATGGTTGCCTATACAAAGCCTCAAATGGTTCATGCTGATGGTTGAATGGTAGTTGTTGTTTTATAAAAACTCCACCATTGGTGGTTGATTCTCCCAATTGTGGAAAAAGTCCTAAATGAAAGATAGAAACATGACCACTATAACCTGAATGGTTCACTTAGAATAGCAATCAGTTTGTGGGTGAATCATTGTTCCCAATCATATCTGGGTCCCAAACACCTCCTATAATCCTTTACACAACCAAGATGTAATGATGGCATCACGATCAGAAATAATCATTGATGGAACTCCATGGTGTTAAAATATATCATGAAAATAGATATTTCCCATTATCTCTACTGAAATCTTCTCTCGGATAGCTAGGAAGTGGGCCAACTAGGTGAGTCAGTAGAGGATCACCCAGATGGCATCATTTCCCCTAGACGTATATGGTAATACTATCACGATGTATATAGTTATCCCATCCCACTTCCATTGTGGAACCTCAAGGTGTTGAGCTAAACCTACTAGAACATGGTTCTCAACCTTCATTTTCTCACAAGTATGGCATTGAGAGACAAACTCTACAACTCCTTTATTCATCTATGGCCCCCAAAACTAACATCGGAGGTCCCGATGCATCTTTTCCATAACCGAATGTACCTCAAAATGTGACCTATTAATCTCCCTTAGAGCCCCAACCTGCAACATCATGGGTACCATCATGCGTTCTATGAAAAGAACGATGTGTTCCACACCTTTTCAAAATACATCAGGAGCATTCCCTATGGATATCTTAGCATGTAGGGTCTCAAAGTCAGTATCCCCAAGTTCTACCTCCCTAACTCACTATAAGAGTTGAGGGGTAAAAGCCATATACTATAGGTATGTTGTACAATTTCCATCCACAAAGGATAACTACAATGAGGATAACTACTCTAATGCCTCATTCAGTAACTGTGAACTAGATCTCCAATTGAGAGAATCTACCACCACGTTCCCCTTCTGAGGAGTATAGAAAATATTGAAGTCACAATCGTAGAGGAACTTTGGCCATCACCTCTATCTCAAGTTTAGATCCTTCTGAGAGAAGATATACTTGAGGCTCTTGTGATTGGATTAGATGATATAATGCTCACACATCAGGTAGTGTTGCCACATCTTCAAAGTGAAGACTACCACTGCAAACTAAATATCATGGGTCATGTAGTTCTACATATGTGGCCTCAACTGGAATAAACTGTAGGCAATCACTAATCGCCTCTACATAATAACACAACCAAGACTGGTTCCTGATGCATTCAATACTACATAATTGGGTTTATCCAGTGATAGGGCTTTTAGAGTGCTAGTTAAACATGTTGGTAAAGACCCCCTTTGTCAACGCTAAAAATGCATTGTTAAATGGGGTCTTTAATAGTGATTTTTTAGCACTATTATAGGGGGTATTTAACAGTGCTATATAAATCACTTTTAAAGGGGGACCATTATCAAAAAAATTCAAAAAGTGATGATAAATGAGGTCTTTCATCAGCACTTTTAAAAAAGAGATGACAAAGGGGGGGTTTATCATCACTTTTTTAGAAATGTTGATAAAGACCCCCCCCCCCCCCATCAGCTCTTTTTTACAATCATTGATAAATTTATACTTCAAAATAAATATTTCATTAAAATTAATAAATAAATATATAATTATATTTATATTGAAATAAATATAATATATATTTTTTGATATATATTTTACATAAGGTAAATAGGTATTTACACTTAATATGTAATACATTTAATGAAAATGGCCAATAAATTAAATTAAAAATATTTTAAATAAATAATTTTCTTTTTATTACTGAGTAATAGTCATTTAATATCAATTTGAAGATAAAAAAATTCCAAAAAATGAAAAAAGATCTAAAATAAGTTGAAAACATAGCTCAAACTTTGAACGACCATAACATTTGATTCGGGTGTTTGTTTGAGCTCTACCATATATCAAATCAAAGAATGCGACAAAATCTACACCCTGATGAATTAGTTTTTAACTCTCTTTCACATTTTACAAGGAAAAAAATGTCCCATAAGGCCTCTAAAATTGAGTTTTTTGTCGGGGTGCCCCGATTTTATAACATTAAATGGATTTTAAGCCTTGATTAAGGGGGTATTTTTACCCTTTTTCATTGAGGATTGAATTTATTTTGGGGGATTGCATTCATATTGAAATTATAGATTTGAAATGTTATCATTTTTCACAAATAAATTTTATTTATAATCAAATATATAACCTATATATACATATTTTTTGTAGATTCTCAAATAAAAATTTAATTTTATAATTAAATAATTCGACATATTTACATATAAAGTATATTTTTCAATATATAAACATATATGTAAAAATATGGATAAAAAAATGTGATGAAATTTATATAAATATATATATATATATATATATATCATAAAATATAAAACAAAACAATATAACAGAGTGGTAAAGTCGCTGGTGTATAAGGTGGAGGTCTAACGTTCGAAACAAGCTGGAGGGAGGGGCGCATGTGGGATACTGGGATTATCTAAATCAATGATAATGTGGGGGGGTGGGGGAATCATGGATAAAGGGGTGGGGTGGAAGTGCTAATAAGTGGGGTGGGTGGCCCGTGGAGAAAAAATTTTAAACCCTTTATCAGTAGGGCCTTTATCAACATTAAAAAAGTGCTGCTAAAGGTCCCCTCTAACAATGTGAAAAAAGTGCACATAAAGGGAGACTTTAGTAGAACTTAATAAAATAAATTTTGAACGACCCTTTTAACATATATTTTTTTAGTGTTGTTAAAAGTGACCTTTAGCAGTGCTCTTTTCCCACTGAAAAAAGTTTTGGGCTTTTAACCACGCTTAAATTATCATCATTTTTTAGTACAGATGAAGGAATTTTATAGTACTCTTAAAGGTATATTTTGTAGTATTGATTACACAACACTACATACTTGACACATTCCTTCATAAATCACATGATTGTAGTGCTCGTCGAACTATGCCTCAACTGCTAAAAAGATTGTTGGCACATCTATGTCCATATGAAAGGCTACCCCTTTCAAGTCAAACCTATCATGGATGTTAATATCCTAGAGAAATCAGGAATTAATCACCACTGAAATCCTTCCAACCCATGGAATCTCCACTCCTCTGCCACACTCTTAGGTGGATCCCATGATAACACCACCTCAAACATGGTTGGGTCCACAACCACTCCATCTACTGAGATAACATGTCCCATAAAGTGCACAACTTGAATCTATAACTCGCACATCAAGAGATTTTTGTAAAGTGGGTACTCTAGGAGTTTGTCCATAACAATCCTTAAGTGTCTTTCATACTCCTCTTCATATGCTAAGTACACAAGTATATCATCAAGGAAGACCATCTTGAACTAGTCAAAGTAGGTTTGAAAGATCTAATTCACGAGCCCCATAAACACTACTAGTGAATTTATCGCACTAAAAGGTATCACCAAGTACCCATAGTGACTGTAGCGACATCCTAATGTCGTCTTCAGTATATCCACACCCCATACTCATAGTTGGTTATAGATTAATTTGAGTTCAACCTAAGAGACCTATCATTACCCTATCAATTGATCAAAGAGGTCATCGATTCATAGTAGTGGATATTTTTTCTTCCTGATCACATGATTCAAGCACTGGTATTCCACACACAACCTCAATATCATGTATTCCTTCTAGGAAAACAAAATGGGGATGCCCATGGTGAAATAATGGTTCTCTCAAATCCCTTCCTCTGAAAGTCCTCTGACTGCACCCACATCTTATGAATCTCTCTAGGATCCATCCAATATGCTGGAAAAGATATTTGTCTCGTCCTAGGGTGTAGATCAATGCAGAAGTCTATCTCTCAGTGAGGAGGTAGACCTAGAAAATCCTCAGGAAAGATATCGTCATACTCATCCACCATTGTAGTAAAATAGGATCTTACAACATCAACTACACCATGGGTTATTCTATCCATCTAATGAGTAATTGTTTGTACCCTCTTATACATGAGTCCATCCTTCACTTACTACTTTTCATTCTTGCTGAAAAAGGAAAACCTGGTTCTATCACTATAGACACACCTCACCCTTCAACTAAAACTGTCAATCTGAGCATGAACTATAGATAACCAATCCATACCGAGAATTTCAGTGTAATACCTTGAGGCTTCCAATAAGATATTTCAATAGAAACTATCACCTTAATGTGTTAGGTCAAACTATCGGCACATGTGTGTGATCTCTAATTCTTCTTTAGTGGGAGTCTCCAATCGTAAGGGTCATGTCAATAGTTGAACTGAAATTTATAAGTAACATACAAGGTATGTTAAAAGAAAGAAATGGCTATAAACTATGTCTATCAGTACTACATCTAAAGTATAAAAGACATCAATCATGCTTCAAATCATTACTAGGGACCTTGGGTCATAATCCTTGACTGCTTGCACCTATCCCCATCCATGTCCTCCAATTCCCTAAGCTTATCATGGACTACCTTGGGGTGGTGGTGATAAAAATTTGAAATCTCAACCTACTATTACTAAACTTTTTGGTCATCTACCACATTCACAAACCTATAGATATGCCTGCTTCCATCACTATCTCCACTTAGGTGGTCCATCCACAGTCTCTCTATTAGTAGTACGGCAGGGCATACATTCTCGAGCAAGATGTACCCTACCATCATATGAATATAAATTTCTCTCACTAGTCTGATTGTACCCACCATGTGAGGCAAGAATTTTGGATCATCTATCCTGGGGCCTCATCCTAAAATGTCTCCCATGTCTATGTTCCTCATACTAACATTGTCTTACAATTGCTAAGGTCTCTCTTTCTGCTATCCCACTGCTGACTAGTTCTGGCTACAACTGCCCATCCAAAAAACATTCAACCACAAAATCTCACTCAAGAACCCCAACATAATTAGTCATTCACATAGGGATAAAATTTTCTAATATTTCTCTACACAAACCTTTATCAATGGTCTAGTCCCTGAAGAACTAATCTTTTACCATATCCATTGAGTACCTAGAAATGATGGTAAACCTTGATGAATACTCAGCTACTATCATGCTGCACTGATGGAGCTACAGAATCACTTGGATATGCACATCCCCCAATGTATCTAATGAGAACTCATCTCTGAGAATATTCTCAAACTCATTACATGAATGAGTCACCTCATCTTATGTATGAAAAAACAAACTCTACCATCATCTTACTGAGCCATGAAGATGGCTCACCTCCAAGATTACCATTTAATCTTATTGTGTCCTGACTAGATAGAAAAATATGGTCAGCACCTCAATCCATTCATTAGCTGCATGTGGTTCGGGATCACCTCGAAACCAAAGGGGTCTTTTTCACTGAATCTCATATAGCGTTCTTAGCCTATGAACCTCATCTGCTGGTATTTTGGGTACCACATGCTTCTCTACAGGTGGCGGTAAGGTTGGTGCACCACCTTGAGGTAATATCTCAGGAACTAGTGCTTGTATGGAAGCCTTTTAACTGATGGGGCCATTCTCATGATCACATGGTGGAATCCTGGATATCTATCTATGAGGAGACATCTAGAAATAAAAATATATATACCATGTTCAGTGAGTATATTTGGATAGATGACTCAAGAAGGACATAGAACCCACAACTCGTTCCTATATGATGCATTTACCATTATTTTTTCCAGCAAAAAGTGTTCTTATATACTAAGTTGAAAAGAAGGTTATCAGAGTCATAGTGTATGGATACGTTGGTCCTCATACCAACACTAGATTTCCTGGTCTAAAATCTGAACTCAAAACACTTCACATTGTTTCCCCAAACAAATCTCCTAGACAGTAAATCCTAAATTATAACCATCTGTTCTTATACCACTTTGTCACAACCATTACAAGTGGGGCTTGTGTCGTGCCTCCCCCAGCATACCTCCAATAGGCCAGGGGATGCTAACTAGCATCAAGGAGACATATCACTAACAGGGGAGGCATTGACCATGTACTTGCACACACACACACATATCAAAGTCCATTAAATGATGAAATGAAAAGAAACTAAAAAACCAAAAAGTCCATACAACTATATCCCACAACCAGGCTATGACCAGAGGTAATGTAAATTAATCATGGTAAAATAAAATCCCACCATAAGTGTCTATAAAAAATTTCCAACCTGAAATAAAGGTATTGGAAATGTTTTCTGAAAGCCGCAGGAACACACCTCAGTTTATCTGGTCTCACTAAGCACTGTATGTTTTCGGTCTACCTAGGACTCCATCAAAGGGTTGATCATATTCACAACACATGATGGATGAGGTCAAATACCAAGTAGGGGTGACTATAACAATACTTAGTAGGACACCCCAAAACAAGAAATATATATAATATAAGTATTTACAGTCTGACCTACACAGGTATATGTCTATAGTACATATAACAAGAATAAGCATATATACTCAAAAAAAGACCCAAAGACTATATGTAAACCACAAAAATAGTATATCATACCTAGGATTTCAGTTAAAAGATTTCAAGATGCCCTTATCCAGGATAATACACTCTTGAGTTTGATAGCACTAATGGTGTCCGTAAGAGAGGTACTTCTCACCAGGTCTCCCCAAGAGGAAGATATGATGATAGCCTGGAGGGAATGCCGTACTGAGATGAGGATCATTTCTGGGGCCATGGGGTGATATCAGCAACTTAATCTAGATTAACCCACTATGTAGAGGATTAGTTCCCATGCAGTGTTGATCATGTCGATACCGAGAACTTCACATTGGGCACGAAGATGAATAGAGGATCCCACTTCGGGTCTCTCAGTGAGATTCCAGCAACTCTATTCATAAATCCCTATTGAATGGATCATAGTCCTAGTAGTAGGAAACTATTCCCACCAACCATCAGGTAAATGATAAAGGGAATTAACCCTGAAAAAACATATCCAATATATGATGGACAATAGATTAAATCCATATAGGAAGGAGTATATTAAATGTAGTAGGGGCACACATCATTTTCCTTAACCCTGGGTACTACCAGTGTAAAACACCCATTTCATTCAAATTTTGTCATGTAAAAGAGGAATACATAGTGTGTAAGGGGGAATACATTCCATTTACCTATCTCTGGAGTCCCTCCCATGTATTCTAGGCATGTACTAGTACACAACATCATCTCGTGTGTCCTTATTCAGGTAGCAGTACACTAAGTATCCCTTGTATATGGCCTAGGCCAGGCCATGTGGGGGAGTACATACCCTATTGGCTACCTATGTACTCTACCACAGGTCTATTAACTATACAAAGTGCACACCGAGTTCATCTAAGGGGAATACACACTATGTAGTCAAGGACTACACGCTGTGTGGATCAGGTTTCCCAGAACTCGTCTTCTTCCTCCCACTCACGATCGTCGATCATTTGAATTCAGTTATGATGTTTGTTTCACCTAAAAACTCAATATCCAAGGTATTTTTTCCATTTAATCATTTAATGGACAACATTTGGGACTTATATCCTCTCTAAAAACAAAATCGTCACTATTCTTCATTACACACTGAAGAATGTAAAACAGGCACCTGTATTTTTTTGATCAATTTCCACAACCACCGTCTAATCTATGATGATTTGTATTGATGTAAATTCTATTATTTTAGATTGTTTCACCAACAATAAAATGTAGAATGATCAACTATTCAAAGGAAATTCAAACTGTGGGTAAGAATGAAGAACACCATGAAGAGTGGTGATTCAGGGGATAAAAGCACAAAACCAATGAGAGGAACAATCATTGATTCGAGGTTCATGTCAATATTGATCCATCATTGTTAGAATGATAATAAAATAAAAAATAATCACAAATATTAATCTCTTGAGAAACCTGCAAAAATAATCCATCCCATTAATATGATCGAACTGCGGATCAATCTATTCATTAATTGGCCAATGTTCATTGTAGAATTCATGAACGGGGAATAGAAAACCAAAATCACACTCCATACCACTATTTTGATCACATTATGATGAATATCCATCATTTAATCATTTTCATAGGCAATATTTTTTGAAAATTGATGTGCATCAATCTTAGTTCCATGATCATTCACCGTTCGTAGGAATGCATTCTCCAGATCTCTCTCCAATGACTCTCGAGATGATTCCAGGGTTATGCATCTAACCTTATAATTATGAAATAAAAATATATTTAAATAATTTCAATCTAATATGTAAACAAAAATTAATTTAAAATAATTTTATTAAATTATTTAATCATTTTACGCTTATGGAAACGTTTTCACAAACAGCCCGCACAGACCAGTGTTAGGTTACACCTAGGGTAAATTCATCACTATAAACTCAACAGTTCCCTTTTATTTCTAATATGATCACCCATTTATGTGTTATTCAATGTTTTCAAAAAAAATCATGCATTATATTTAATATTTTAATATTTTTCATGAATTTATTCCAGGAACATATGACCTCGGAATCGTAGGTCGTCTCATCACTTGGTATCAAAATTAATCCATATAATATTTAAACAAAATACAAGGAAAATATGAGATATTAAAATAATATTCTTTATATATTCAATATTCACTTCATCCAACATGACATTATAATCAACATTTTGAGACTATTTCATCACTTTATCTCATGCCTTCTTACGAGCTTGTGTACCTTCTTGAAGAACATTGAGATCGGCCTCATTTCAAATTAGCCTTTCTATCAAAACATTGATTGATTTTGTTTTATGAATTTGATTTTAATGGATGAAATCCTCCTTGTCTTATAGTCTTGGAAAATATAGGATTTTTCCTTTACTGATTTGTAATGTTAGAATTATAAAATTGACTCCTTCCACTGTAATTGAATTCACCGAGTCTGATACTTAAATTTCAAGAAGTTAAGGATGAATAGTTCTAGTTTCAACTATTTTTACATTAATATTATCTTTCCTTGAAACTGATTTTACAAATATATCACTGCCTTACTTTAAATTAGAAATATTAGTGATCTCCTCAACCTCATTTTTAGCTTTTTCACCTTCTATTTTTGAATTTGGATCTTTCTTATCTTTCTAAGATAAAGAATTGTCTTCTTTATCTGATGTTTTCACCTTTTCTAAAAATTTATATTTTTCTTTTTGATAAATACTATATTGAAAACCCTATGATGATTCCTAGGATATTCTCAAAGAAAACTTAAAATATTGTACATATTCATCTTTTTCTTTTTTTTTCATTATCATCATTTTCATCCTCATCATCTTCATCCTCATCATTTTGATATTCATCTTCATTATCAGAAACATCTTCCTGTATATACTCTTTTTCATATTCACATTATTATTAATTCTCTTCTAAATATTTGTCTAGAATATCCATTCCTATAACATTTTATTCCATTGATTTAAGAAAATCCTTAGGGATCTATTTTTCTATTTTTAAATTGGCCTTACTAGTAAGTACTGATTCTGTTTTTTTCTTAAACTAGAGTTGGTACCAATTCATCAACAAAATTTTCCTTTAAATTGACTATATAAGGGGAACATTATCAAGATCAACAATGGTCTCTTAAAAATACAATCCGGCACATGGAATAGTTTGATCGATTTGAGGAGTTAAAATAATATTTTATGAGGTTGGCTCAATGCCTTTCATCAAATAATCTACTAATCTTTCACCTTTTAATTTATTCTACTATTTATTTTACTTTTCTTCTTTCTTATAAGGGTTTGGCACAATGAAGTATTAAATAAAAGGCTTATGCTGGGTCGGGTCTGATTTGTTGCTCACCTTATTTCCTCTTAGACTTTTTCTACGTCTATTCATCCCTTATCTCGTGAATAACATTATTCTATTTATTTACTTTCCTAGAAGAGGAGGCTTCATATTTTCATTTGTTACCCAGATCAGCATGATCAGCATTATTTTTTTTATTCTCAATACCTTTCTTAACATTCATAGAGGATTATTCTTCTGATGATTTCCCAACAAATATCATCGATTCAATATCAAAATACAATATCATCATTTTTAAGGTTTTGTCACTAATTAAAAGAAACATCATCTTCTTCAGTGTTGACTTATTTTTAATGTTGAAATATTTCATTCTATCTATTATTTACTTTTGTAAAATAGATGGAAACCTGATGATTTGAGACTTAATGGCTTTGGTCTTGATGTTGTTTATGGTGATAAAAATGAATCCCATGGGATCAATTTTTCTCATAATTTCAAGAAAATCCAAAATTAAAACATTAGTAACCTTTAAATTATCACAATTCCCTTCCCTAAAAATTAAGAACCCTTGCATCTAAAGGTCACAAACTCGATTAATCAGTGTGATTTGAGTCACCTTCCAATATTTTTCAACAAGATCAAACATAGAATCTCCATCCATCTTTTTAACAAAATAACCATTAGTAACTTATGAGGAGGACAGAAATATTCTACATCTAATGTAATTTTAAGCATATTGGAATATTTTTTATAATAAATTTTCTACAATTTTTTATATATCATGAAAGAACTTTTTTTCACTTCTATGAAAAACATAACATATTATAGAAATTGTAACCAAAATAAGGATAAAAATATCATAATTCACATTAGTGTTTTATACACAAAGAGATTCCCAACCTTGTAATTTTATAATACTTCTCAAAGTGTATTAATACTGGTCAAATTATTTTCTTTCCAAACATTTCTTAGAAAATAGACCACTCACTATAATCTTCAGCAGAAGTCATCATATTCAGATATGCGACTGGTGATTTTGACAGAAGTCAAAATTTTGAACTGGGAAACATTAATGGCCACAACACTTTAAGGAAAAAGTCTAAGATAAACAATTTGGGAAATGATGGTGGTGCATGTCCCCTTTATATAGGTGGTGGTTACAGTTCTACTTCCAAAATAGATCGAATGGATGAGATTAAAAAGCTTATGACCTGACGGTTGAAAACCATCAAAGAAATTTTTATGAAATTTTGAACCATTGAGGTTTTAATCATTTTTATCATATTAAGATTGAATAGAATTAAAAATTGAAAAAAATAATAACTTTTTTACAAACACTAAAAGAATTATAATAATAAAAAAGATACCCAATTTTAATGATATTGTACAAATATGAAAGATAAGAATAATACCTTTCGGATTTCATAAGTGTTTTCAGTATGAATAGAATGTTGTTTGAGAATATTTTAGACTGATTAAATTATAATAGTTTTAAGAGACTAAATATGATTTATTAAAATTAAAAGGATAAATTTTAAAATTTTAAAATAAAATTTAAAATAGTTTTTAGAGATAAAATAGAATATAATTTTTCATAAATAAACACTTATTAAGAATATTTTACAAATTCGATAATTTTAAGAAAACATGAGTCCTGAAAAATTTGTAATATTTTCTGAGTTTGATTGTTCTTTTAAGAACACTGAATCTAAATATTTTATATTAAAATATGACTCTAGAACTTCATTATGAATATTTTATGAAAACTAAAATTAGAGAAAACTGATTTTTTTAGAAACAACAATCATATGTAGTCCCCATATGACGAGGAATTACTTAATGTAAGTATATTTTTAAATAAAAATTATATATGACTAATTACTTTATGTTTATCATTCTTTGATTTTATTTAATATATTAAAATATATTATAGGATAATGGTTTTATAAAAATATCAGCAATTTGTTATTTAATTCTAATGAATAGTGAAATGATATCTCTTATAAGTGTGTGATCCCCAAGAAAGTGATGCCTAATATCTTTGTGTTTTTCATGATAATGATGTTTGGGGTTTTTACTTAATTAAATGGTATTGTTATTATCACATAGTTTTTGATTTTTAGTAAAACTCATGCCACAGTCAGTGAGTGTGTACTGTATCCACAACACATGATAAAAATAACTTCCAGCTACAATATACTCAGCTTTATTGGTGGAAAGCACTACTGAGTGTTATTTTTTAAAAGACCAATAAACTAATGAATCTCCTAATAAATGACATGTTTTTAAGGGAATTTTTCTATCCATTCTAAAAGCACCAAATTTAGCATCCAAATAATGATTTATAGGTATTGGATGGTATTGCTTTCGATTAGCTGGACATATTGCATATAAGCATACAGAAGACATTAAATTTGGACAACATTCTATCATGTAAAGTAAAATTTCTTTCATACTACTAAAAATATTCCGATCAACTAGTTGCATATCCCCATCAAGATCTATAGTATTAGAGGTACTGATGAGAGTACTTATACTTTTAGTGTTTCCATATCCCTATTTTTTAATAGGGTCTTTTATATACTTATGGTGAGATATATAACTCCCTTCTAGTTTTTGAGAAATTTTAAAACCCAAAAAGTATGTTAAATCACCCATCATAATCATCTCAAACTCGGATTTCATAACATCCACAAATGAATTTTTTAATGATTTTTGAGTTGATCCCAATATAATTTTATCAAAAAAAAATTGAATAATCATAATTTTTTTCTTAGATTTATTTATAAAAATACATGGATCTGTAGTTCCCATAACATAATTGTTATGTAACAATAATCATGTTACCCTATCACACCAGGATCTAGGGTCTTGTTTAAGTTAGTTTAAATTTTGGTATGTTTATAAATGTATTCAAGATGTTTCGTATTTTCAAAACCAAGGGGTTGGTCAAAATAAAAACTTTCCTGAACGTATATGTTATGAAATTCACACTTCACACCCATTTGGAAAATTTTGAAATTAAATAATGATGAAAAGGCTATTAGAATACAAATAGATTATAGTATAGCTACTGATTCATAGGTTTTATCATTGTATATGCCTTCTTGTTGGTTATAACTCTTAGAAAAAATATTACTTTATTTCTAATAAAAATTCCATTTTCATCACATTTGTTTCTAAAAACCAATTTTACACCAATTATAGATGTTTCCATATGTCAATAAACCAAGGTCCATAATTTCTTCCTCTCGAATTAATTTATCTCTTCTTGCATATCCTTGATCCAATTATCATCGACTAAAGCCTCATCATGATTCTTAGGTTCAAATTTAAAAAGGAGTGAAAAATGTTCTATTTCATTTCATAAGGAACTTATAGTCTTAAAAGGTTGATTAACATCACCAAAGACACTATCAATAAGATGATTTCTAAGGAACAGCTAATTTATTGGGTTTTAAAAAGGCTCTTCTTCAACATATGGTAAAAAATAATCATGCGGTATAACATCAGATACTATTTCTTATATCACATCCTTATAAGAAGAATTTTCTAACATAGTTTGAATTTTAGTTTTTGAAATAACATATGAGCATGTTGGTTTAGATTATTTAAAAATAAGGGTTGGTTTCATCAAACCTAACATGTATTGTTTTCTCAATGGTATAAGAATTTTTTTTAAAAAAATTGTATATGCCTTAGAATTATAGGAGTAACTTAAAAATATTTCTTCATCGGATATGAGTTCAAATTTATGTAAGATGTCTTTCTTATTCATTATGAATACATTACATACAAAAACTCTGAAGTAAGATACATTTATTTTTCAACTACTTTATAACTCATAAGGTGTTTTATTAATAATGGGTCTTATTAAAACATGATTTATATTATAGAAGGAAGTACATACCAATTCATCCCACAAATATTTAGCAATTTCTTTTTCACTCAACATGGTTCTTCTAATTTTTTAAAGGATATGATTCCTTCTTCTAACAGCACCATTTTTTCTTAGGCGTTCTAGGAGATGAAAAATTATGTGTAATACCTTTCTTACTATAAAATGTTTCAAAATTAGAAATTTTAAATTCTCCACCATGATAACTATTAATAGTTATCAATGGAAAGTTTTTTTCATTTTAAACATTCGATTCAAAAGTTTTAAAATAAAAAATGACACATATTTCTTTTCTAGAAAATAGACCCATGTGAATCTAGTTTAATCATTAAATAAGATATAAACATAGTCTTTTCCCCCAATACTCCCAGTTTTTGTGGGAATTAATAAGTCCATCTGCACTAGAAATAAAGTATCAATAGTTGATACTTCACTAATATATTTAAAATTGGACTTATGTGGCTTACCATATTGATAAAGGTAACGGACTTTTGAAGAATCAATCCTATGTTCTGGTAGATCCTTAAAATGTATTTTCATAGTCCACTAATATATGTTTATAAGGTAAAAATGTCCTAACATTCTATTTTATAAACAATATTGATCTTCCATTTCACTAAGGCAAGGTAATTCTTGTCTCTTAAATACCTCTATGTTAAGTGTATAAAAACTATCATGCCTATTGGAATAAAGAATATACTCATCCATGGAATTTTGTGCTAAAAATTTATTATTCATAAAATTCACAAGGTAACCTTCATCACATAATTGATTTTTTATTACAAGGTTGTTTTTAAGATCATTAACTAAAAACATTAGTAATTAAATCTTTACCAAGAAGAACAATATTACCTATACTGATAGTCTCTCCATTATCATTAACTTTGAAGGTACATTTTCCACCATTAAACTTGATGATATTTTTAAAAAAAGTTTTTGTTACCAATCATATCTCTAGAATATCCACTATCCATATACCAAGTATTATTATAGTTGATACCTTCATTCTTTTTCAGAGAGAAAAAACATTAGACTTTGGGAACCCAAAATTTCTTTGAGATGATTTTTTCAAAAAACAAAATTTTAGGAATCGAAATATGTTTTAAAAAAATAGGATTTGTGGAAACCAGAAGACTAGAATATATTAAGATAACTAATTATCTTTAAATTTACACCACATTGGAATTTTGTTCAAAAGGGTGCACTTTTTTTGGAACAAAATAATTATTATTAAAAATAGTTTTTTATGATTAAACCCATTTCAGCAATTAGTACCATAAGGAAATAATTGTTTATACTTTTTATCAATGTCTTCTTTATGAGCTATAAAGTTTGAAAAATAAATTTTCAAGGAAGCAATTTAGGATTTTATTTTTATAACTAAATCCTTATCCCCATTAGTAGTAGTTTGAGATATGATTTTATTAAAACTATTTATTAAATTATCTTTTTAAAATATAATTTTTTCAAAATATTTTGAAAAACAAAATTCAAAGTTTTATTTATTATGATCATTAGAAATATATGATGCTTCTTTTGTAAAACAGCTATTTTAGAATTTCCCTTATTATGTTTTTTTACTAACTTTGAAATTTTCATTTTTTATAACTTTTCAAAAATGAGATACTTCATAATAAGAAGTAAGGTTATTATCTTATGTTATGTGATATTCTTCATATGAAGATATTACATCCTTATTATTATGATAATTAACCATTAATGATAAGTTTTTAAGGTTTTCAGAAATGTTTACTTTGGAAATAAGACAAATATTTTCTTTAGGTACTCTGGAAAGAATACTAGTGTTCCTCTATCTGGAACTATTTTTATCAGAACAATTATCTATGTAATATCCTCCAGTTTCACAACATGAATCATTATCATTAAGTAATTTTTTTCCTTTTGGCGTATTAAACCGTTTCTAATTCCTATCAGAATGCTTTTTTCGAATCTTTCCTTTTAATCTTCGTATAATCTGATCTGATATGTCCATATTTCATTCATTCATAACAAGTAACTTCATAATAATTCTTGTCATTATGACCCATGTTACATTTCTTAAACCGATACTGAAAATATTTCTTACCAAATATCTTACTAATTATCCAATAATGATTAGCTAGTTCATTTTTAGATTGATCTGATGAACTTGAGTCTGACTGTATAACAACCATTTTCTTTCTAGATGATTTCACTACATTCCCAGTAGAGTAAACATTAGGTGGTAAAGTAGACATTTTATCAATGGAAACACCGCCATTTTTCTTTTTTTCTTTTTCAGAAACTCTCTTCAATCTACATTTGTACTACATAAGAGTTCCAATAAGATTATCTTATGTAAGACAAATCACTTTTCTTGTTTCATAAACTATAGTCCTCTAAGACTCTCATTCATTGGGAATCATATCAATAATTTTCTTAACGAGGATTTAATATTTAATACTATTTTTCATATATCTTTTAAACTAATTATGATAGTCATAATTCTTTGATGCATCTTGGATACTAATTCACCTAGTATGAAATCAAAATATTTATAGTCAGCTCTTAACATATCTCTTCTAGTTTCAACAACATTATATTTACCAAAATGTGTAACCTCTAAATTCTTCCAAATACTATTTTCTACTTCACATGAAGAAATATGACTATAGATAACTCTAGTCATTGAGTATAAAAAAGTGTTTTTGACTCTTTAATTAAGTTTATATTCTTGATTCTCTTGATTGGTAAAGGATGTAACATCCTTATCTGGAATCCTATAATTTCATTTGAGAAGGCTTATGTTATCAACTCCTTCGTTGATTAAAAAATACTTCATTCTTTCTCTCAAATATTCATAATCAACACCATCAAAAATCAGGGGTCTATTTGGATTTCTATTATCAATTGATATGATGTTAAAACCTTCCATCTTAAATGAAAAAACATTATTTTCCACGAAAACGTTGGTTTAATAATGTTATATAACCAAAACATTTATAATAAAATTAAACAGGATTGAAAAAGTAAAAGAGATAAAAAGATCTCAAGTATATAAGTAGTGGAATCCTTCTCTGTTAAAAATTTTTGGATGAAAATAAAAGATATATTGATATTAGGATCAAATTATTGTATTCTAGATGACACTATTACATGATGGGGGTGAATTTTAGTTTAAAAATAGTTTAAAAAAATTTAAACTAATGTGATTCACAAACCACTTTATGTAAAAGATTGGATTTGGACATGGCCCTCAGTTAGATTACTAAAGTGAAAAAATCAAGATGATTTCGATATATCAAAGTTAAAGAATCATAATCACATATAATTTTTTTAAAGGTAAAAATATCATTATCAAAATAGTTATGATCAAATAAAAGTTTATTAGATTCAAAAAATATCTTATTAATAGAACAAATTATATTTATCGTATTTATAAATGTAATTATAAAATAATTAAAAATAAGAAAAGCAGAATTTAAGACTTTTAATACATAAGTAAAACAAAAGATACAATTCATGAATGACATATAACTATTTAAAAAATAATAGGTCTATGTTAACCTTAAGAGTAAGGTAGATACAACCCTTGGATAAAAGTATACCTTATTTTAAACTTAAAAGTAACTCTACATTTCCTCAAAATGTAATGTCCTTGATAAGATGATTGGATTTAATATATCTTCCTATCTTCATTAGATCTTGATCTAATGGATTGGATATGTCTTATTATCCCCGTAATACCTCGATCTGATGATCATATTCTCTGTCTTGCAATCCAGGTATGCCTTCGATCATAATCATAGATATGATTCATGATTTTCAATGAAAATTTATTCTTAAGGGTACAACATAACAAGGTCTCCAAAAGAAAACAAAACTATAAGACAATTATAAAAGACTAAGAAAAAATTGTTCATTCTTTTTAATCATCAGAGACCTTTCATAATGAGGATTTTCAAATGAATCAATTTTCAATGTAGAAACCACTTATCATCTCAATTGTATCTTTTCCAAACACTTCAAATGATCGGGTTTTTATAGGTGAACCACCAACAGTCATCTTGATCTTTTAACAGTCGTATTTTCTCTGAGTTTTTCGCAATGACTTTGACATATGGCACTTCAGCAACTATATTATAACAAATTGTATGATGTTGTATTGGTTTTACACCATCATAGTGTAAAAGGTGTTCTATTTTGATAGAAATTAGTTTTCCATACTCCAAATTTAAACTTGGTCGGTCTAATGGACTTACATATAATAGTCATTATGATAATATTTATGAATATGAATCGGATGTTTATTAGTTCTGACATAATTTAGATTATAAATAATTTTTCAGTGTGAAGATGTGATATAAAATCTTAAATCTGATCTGATAAAGCTAAATTTGATGATTATCATATCTATACTCATTATGATAATTGTAATTAATAATGTATGTTTATATTCACAACTACTTTATAACTAATTCTAAGTATGGTAAAAGTGTATACTCTCTACATAAACATTTTAAAAAAAATTGACAAAAAAATTTATTAATCAAGTATTTAAGAAAGTGTTTGTGATTTCTAAAACAAAAGGAATGGAAAATTCATAGTTGTAACATTTGACTCAACATAATTGTTCACGTTCTATTCTTTATTTTCAAAAGGTTTCCAATGGGTTTTTTTGAGGAACTATAATCTCATAATGGTTCTATATCCATGAGGGACCAATTTCCAAAGGTTTTCACTCATTGGGAGGTTTGGCCAATTATGATTAAGGATTCACATTAGATGAGAGTATGGGAAGTTTGGATCATCAAAACCTTTTGGGGGAGTTTTTTCATACTCTGTTACACTATTATATATTTAGAATATGTTCGTGAATCATTTATTAATTTCCACATATGACATGGATTACCCTTCAATTAAAAATTAATTATTAGCATGTATGAAATTTTGAATCATCTATATATATCTAAGGTTCTTAATCAATGGATATATCTATATGTATGTGAGGTTCCCATAAATAGTAAACCCTTATATACTAATTAGATATTCTTTGGTCATTATTATGATAATGTTGGTTTTCTAGTTACATAGTGGGGAGCTCTGGAGTGTATCAATATCCAGGGAGATAGGAGTTGTTTTGTTTTTGGGGTTAAACCCATAAATAGGATTTCTACATATACTTGGTAAATATATACTAACCCACATAGTTTGGTTCCTCTTGAGTTTTACAGCATACGTTTTAATTTCATGTGATAAGGACCTAACAATACAGTTTATCGTCATGTGGTAAGGATGTCTAGAAAAAAGTTTCCTAGTCAAAGATTGGTGTGGTTCATATTTCTAAGAGTCCAAGGGAGCATGTAAGGTGTATGTGTTACTAGATTTAATTAGACCCTAATGGTAATATGACCTAAAGATAATAGGGTTGACATAGGGTGTTGGGTTTGAACCTCATGAAGGATTCTTACGTATTCCATGTGTATGATAATTAATTCCCATGTAGTTCGAATGGTCTAAATAGGTATTGTGGCCCTTTTATAGGATAAAGTTGGGGATTAATCCTAAAATGGATTCCCTGTGGAAAGGGGAGTCATGAGTGATGTTTTGGATCATGGTGATTTGGAGTCTTGTTCGGGGTTTACACCTAAGGAGGAGGCCCATTGATCTCGGGTCTTATATAGGTGTCATATGTATCTTGATTATATTGGGAATCCATGTTCTCATAGTTCAAGATAAGTTCAGGGTTTACTAACTAATCCTTCCTTGGTGAATGGGGGTTATGATTAGGTATTACTCTTATTGTGGATGCCCAAGTGATAGGTTTGGTCTGGGGATTACTCCTGTGAAGGATTCCCTTGATAATATGTTAGGGATTATACCATATAGGAGTCCCATTGGTTTTCCATCATGTGGATGTCATGGTCACTATCGACCTCTAATATCACATGAGATATGATCAGTGTGAGAAACAAGAGGTAGTGGGAGATTTGAGAAAACCAAATTATCTTCATTTCCCTATGGTTGGACACATGGCCTTGAGGACTCACACAAATGGAGGTACTCTGAAGGATGTCTAGAAAAAGGTCTAAAAGAAGAACTCATTCCAAAACATGCATCATACAATGTGGATTTCATGCTCATGGATATCCTCTAATCCAACATAAGTCATGATGAGTCATGATAGATTGTGATAGACAATATGAAGTCAATGTTTTGTAAAAACCACAATTATCCTCCTCCTCCGGTGGAATAGGCCAAGGATATAGAACTTCCTTCCTATTTCTTTACCCTAGGATAGGTCCATGGTATGGAGACTGAGGATGGAATGAAATGGAAAAGAGAAAAGAGGACTTCCTTTACCATCCACTCTCTATCCTAGTAGGTAAGGGGGTGCGGAGAACCATGAGTTAAACCACCGGCAAGAAAGTATAGGAGATTAATCTAGATGAGATTCCATAAAATTGGTTTTTCTGTGGGAGAGTAGGATCTTATTTCATGTTTAATGGATAATCAAAATTAATCATCACCCACCCCATCGGGAACTAGAATCGATGGTACTTAGAGATGACTTGGGTAGGATATGGTTATAACCCTAGTATCTATGACCAGGAACTCCCGAACATTGCTCCTAGGGTCAGGGTCCTCATAACTGTGGGAATGAAAATCCCCATGCACTTAGAGGACCCTTACCTTTTGGTAGGACCAGTCTGGGAAACCTCTAACTGTAGGAATCAAAATCCAAATGTGAGACAAGGTAGTACCTTTTTCTTTGACATTATGAGTCCAAAGGCTTCGGTGGAGGTTCAAAATTGGTCCCTCTCATACAAGGGAGTCAAAGGAAAAGGATTCATGTCGTTGGTTCCATGGAAGAGGACACAATAAGGGGATAGAATGGGTACTCATTTAAATGGAAGAGGTGACTCCCATAGGGTATAGGAGGAATTGGAAGTGCTTTTCATAGGGGTGTTTAGGCATGTAGGAGCTGCATATGCCATGGAAAATGGACCACCTGGGAAACAAAACTTGTTATATAATTTATCCTAGGCACCATGGGTCTCCTTTGGTTTCCTTCGATGGGTCTCGCACATGCCATTGATTAGGGAGAGGGGACTCACATGGGTAGTTTTTATTTAGGGGTAATGGGTCCTCATATAGGTGAATTTTGTTTCCAACCATGAAGGGACATTTATCTCCCTTATCCTCCAAAATTCTCTCTTCTATCAGGTTTTGAAGAGCTACTGGAAATATTTTGGAGACATGGTTAAAGGGGCTACATGACCAAAGCTTGGGGCTTATTCTTTTTTTTTCAGTTGTGTAAATGAGGATCCCAAGGTTCCTATTTATTGGAAAATAGGGAACCCTGTTTGAAGGACAGATCATGCATCGGTCTTGGGTGTAGCTTCTTAGCATAGGTACCCCATTTAGAGTTTTTCATCCATTCCTCACCACACAGGGGGGATACATCAACCTTATAATGCACAGATAAGGGTGTGTAGGACAGTTTGGGAAAGTACCTATGCTTTGTAACATTAATATTCCTAAGGTTATCTTCATAATCATTTTATCCCCCATCAAAAAATGGAGTGTCAACAGTATCATAATAATTTCATCATATCAAATCCTATGGAAAAGATATAGGTTTCATAATCATTTAATCATTTAATAACTTTTGAAAAGAAATGGGTTTCATAATAATTTTAATGTAGCATATCTCATGTAAGAGAAACGTGTTTCATAAAAAAACATTACATTGTAAACATAAACCATTCAAATAAATAATAATAATGGTTTCCTTGGGTTATATCCCTATTAAATCATAAAATATATCTATGTATGTCATCATATATGGAGAATGATTTTATATATCACATGGATAATTTCTAAAGAAAATTAATCGCTCTTTGAAAATAATTTTTTTGATACCTAAAAAATTTTCAAAATCCATTTATTTGTAAACATATTTGAAATTTTATGATGTAATATTTAAAAATCATTTAAAACATTTCATGATTAAAATAACATTTCCTATTGAAAAAATTATTTTTAAATCCAAAAACATTTTGAAAACAATTTTCTTTGAAAATAATATTTAAAACATGTAAAGGAATATTTCAAAATAATTTAATCACTTTTTAAAATATAAAACATTTTTATAAGACATAGTTTTTTGAATAAAATATATTTCTAACAGAAGAGATAAGTATGGTTTTATTTTCATAAAAACACTTTCTTAGTTATATTAATAACATAAGAGTGGAAAATTGGTACCATTACATTAATATATCATGAATTACTAGATTATAAGAAAATTCATGAGAATTACTGATATATTTATTATAATATTTCATCAATTTCAGTATAATCATAAAAAGTCCAAATAAATAGTGAGATTGTAGTAATAAACTCTTATCACTTTGGAAACACTGAATCAAAATTCACATGAAATAATAACATTAAATGTGGCTTAAAATATAATTTAAATAATAATATTCATGATATAACATGTAAAATGTGAATTATATATACATAATAAAATAATATATGTGTAGAACATAACATGTGTCTCAAAGAAGGAAAATTGGAACAAAATTGTCTTATTGGTTTGGTAACATTGAAACTGTAACTCCATGAAAGATATATCATCAAATTGATGATTAAATACCCAATTCATGTTAATTATATAAACCACATAGAATAAAAAGGTGGTGAATATATAGTGTGTCTCACAAAAGTTAAAAGTGAGACGTAAATCCCTTACTACTTGAGAAACTTTTGAATTATGAGATTCATGAAATAATAACATAAATTGAAACATTTAATGTCATGAAATATATTAAATTCATGATATAAAATTTCACATTTCATTATATACACCACAAAAAAACAAGTGTTGAATATGGCATAAGTCTCGCATAAATTAATGTGTGACAAGAAAAACCATTACCTTTTGTCTTGACTTCTATCATACTTGTTCTAACCTCTTGTATAATAAATATAAGTTTTTTATATATTTATATATTTATTGATATATTAAATAACCATATTAATATATATAATACAATATATAATTTAATTATTTCTTTATGTTACCATTTTATTAACAATTCTATGTTAAAGTTATCTTTCGGGTAATAATCGCTTTGTTTTTCATACATGTTTTGATTTTTAATTTTTTTTTTTCCTCTTAATTTGATCATGATTTCCCCATTTACATAATTTAACCCATTATATAATTATAATTTATATTCATTATATATGTATTTATAACAATCTATAAAATATATAAATAGGAAATGAAATTCACCATTCATGGAGATGGTAGGCCGTACGTACGCAACAACATTGTTTGCATTTTTTTCATATTAAAGGAAAGAAAATTAATTGAAATATATATATATATTATCATTAAATTATAATTATTATGTCATATATATATAACATATTTCTATTAAACCCATCCTTAAAAAATTCCAAGTAATGTCTGAACAAATAACATCACTTCGCTAGGCAGTAGTCCTCCATACACACAAATAACATTATCATATTCTCAAGAAATGAAAATAATAAAGTAATGTAATGTATAATAATTAAAAAATAATAAATAAATACTAAACATAATATATATCATATATAAACTATAAATTTGTCATTATTCACAACCTTGAAATGTGGTAATGGAAGAACAAACCACATTGGTTTGCAAGGAGGTAGTCTGTCGTACACAAGAATAATGATTGTGTATCTCATTTGATGGAAGTGGGTGAAGTTGTAGGTTGTACCATTAAAATAAAAAATCACATTTTTTTAATATACTTAGGTTATTATATAATAATTATATAATACTAATTAATTGTTTTTGAGGAAGAAATATAACAAAAACATTTGTTGATGATTGTTATATCTACTTCATGTATCTCCTTTTGGTTTCCACCAAAGAACTTCCTTGGTTGGATTTTGACAAAGGTAGGATTATATATTTAATTTAGGGAATTTTGGATTTTATTTTTGGTAGGTTTTTTACTATCAAAAATCATTTAGAGGTGTTAAAAGTGAGGGATGAGTGCCCTTTTATATTGGAGGAGTAGAAGAATTATTTTAAATACCAAAACGTAAATACTATTGGGAGGTATCCCTTACAACATATGCCTCCAATAATGAACCCTTTTTTATACAAGAAGGGATTTGGTCAAAATATGGCTATTAAATGTATTTTTTAAAATTTTATATGTCATTTTTTCACTTATGTTTAATTTTTAGACCTATAGTGAACTCATTTTTATCTTAATCGTTGTGATTAATTTGAACTATTTTCACTAATCATTTTTGTAAAAAATAAAATTCTACTTATTATAAACTATGAATTATGATGATTCAAAATATTTACTCTATTTTTTCAAATTTCAATCACATAATTGGTAGAAAATAATTTAAAATTAATCCTACAAATGGGATGGGACAATAAGTTTTTAAAGGAAAAATATTGAAATGTTTGAAATGTTTATATATACAATTTCAATGTGAATTTGATTCCAATAACCTAAATTGGATTTATTTATGTCAAAATTTTACAAATTATTCTTTAAAACCAATTTAAAATAATCTTTTACAACATAAATATCTTAAAAACGTTGTTTTAAATTAAAATTCAGTATTTTCCAATATTCATCCAAAAATGAAACTTTTCAAAAAAATACAAAAAATCAACCTTATATTATTATTAAATTATACTTTAAAAATTGAAGTTTATTTTTTCAAATAGAATTTATAAAAGTTTCAAAATTTATTTTTAAAATAATTTTTCCATTAAAAGGCAGTAAAATTATTTTTTAGAAAAGTACATCTTTTTATGCATACAATTTGATTTATTCTTATCCCTTGTCTATAAAACACATAAGATAAATGTTAACTAGTTTAATTAATAATATATATATATATATCATTAAAATAATTTATCATTATTGGTTGGTTTAATTAATTTAGATGAAACATGTTTGTACAGCGAAAATAGTTTTCTTATGAAATTTATTATTTTCCAATAGTTCATACTTTCATTTATAATTAATTTTTACCAAATAATTGATTTTTTAAAAATTAATAAACCATATTTTCATAATTTATTCCATCCTTTTAATTACCTCCATTTCAATTTAAAGGTGATAATCTACTAGTATTTTAATAATATATCATATTTCCTTCAAACTTATTGTTGCATGTAACACAAGCTAAGCTCGGTGTTGTGTGTGACAAAATCTAATCTATGTGTTGTGTATAAAAAAATATAAATTTTTATTATGTGTAACATGTGGAAACCCATTTCAAAGGATCCTATGTCGTGGCTATCCCAAGCCTACCTCTAATAGTCCATGGGCTAGTGACTATTCCCGAGTAGGCATATCTCACAAATTTTAGGCATTATCTTAAAGTACATGTACGCATGAAAACATCTACAAGCCAAAAAAATTGAAATATAAAAAAAATAAGTAAACAATGCATTCAAACCACTAAGATCCCATAACATAGTATGACATAAAGTATAGATAATTAAACAAGGCCAAATAAGAGCACCAAAAAAGAGTTTGTAGCCACAATTCCAACCTATAAGAAAAGAGGTACTGGGACTGCTGTCTGGACTGCAAGAACATACCTCTTCTATCTGGCTTCACTAAATGCCACTTGGTCATGGTCCACCTAGTTCTCTATTAAAGGGTTGATCATCTACCAAAAACACAACACATGCGGGAAAATCCATGGCATGGGTGAGTACAACAATACTATGTAGAACACACCAAAACCACAAAATAAAATACCACAATGAAAATAACATGAAGGAAATACCACAACGAAAATACCATGATGGAAATACCACAAAATAAATACTAGTCAACTCCACCTAGGTATATGTAAATAGAACATATAAGAAGAATTTCCAAATATACTCAGTCGAAAACCCAAATCCTATTGGTAAGCCACAACCAATTACCAACCACAAGAGTCTTCTCAAAGCATTATTGTGCCCAGAGAACTCACTCCTCAAGACATGATATCATTAGAGACACTAATGAAGAGGTATAGCTTATTTGGAATCCTCCCATATGATAATGTATTTCTCAATAAAGATTATTCAAAGAGGGGATCCTACCTAGATAATGCCACTAACCCAATATGGATCAACCCGTAATGTAGGGGATCCTACCCAGAGAATACCATTAACCCTACTAAGTTGGCTCGTAACATAGGGGATCATTCTGAGAGACACTAGGGAATACCACTAACCCTACTGATGTGGCCCGCAAGATGGAGGAACAATTCCCTTCTCTCATGGGTTATTTCTATTCAAAGAAACTCCATTATGGGTGGTGATAGAGTATTTTACTCTTTTCCCATGGAATAATACCATAACTCTATTTGGGACTCATCCTTTAAAGGGGACTACAATCTAGTAATGTGGATGTAATGTCGTATTGAACCCCAGAGGAAAAGACCAATGGAATGATCTTAACAAATACTAGTCCAATATAAGAACTCGCCACATTATCTCAAAAGGACCATCTCATTGTCATGGTCTAAACGTCACGACGATTCTTCAAACATTCATATCGTTTGAATTTTATGCCAGTTTGATGTTTCAAAGAGGGAGGGTCGTTGGGCCCATGGACTAACCGCAAAGGCGGTCAACTGACCATGGAAATCGACCTCCACGGTTGTCCTCCCATAAATACTACCTCACTATTTTCATGTTTGAATGCCTCAGTCGACCGTGCCCCCAACTACCATGGACACACAACAGCTTGAGAGACCATGGATCGCGGTAAACTTCTGTGGTCGACCGTGGCCTGGTCCCACTCTGGCCACCCCGGGTCCGACTCAAATCTGACCTACGTCTGACCCAGCATGATGGGTCTCACCTAGCCCATTGGATACGACCAGGTCCATTGGGCCCATCACTCTCATGTGAAAAACTCTTGGGTCGCCGCACGTGTCCTAGCTCATTCGCAACCAGCATCCACACAGTCTTCGCCTCCAGTCATCGCATCGCTGCCACCTCACCTCACTAGACCAATGCCTCTCATCACTGGATAGTCACACCATAAATTCAATGATGGTTCCTTGTACAGACTATCATGCCACCTCTAGTTCTCTAAATTCAATATATTTTTAAAAATATAGGCTCTTTGGGTCTTGATTAAATAGATCTGGCCTTTATTGTCAGTTTTCCTCCAATTCGGTGGTCCTATTTCATTTTGAGCCACCCAGCAAGTAGAACCATGGCCATGGGGGTCCAACGGGGAATAACACGAAAATTTGGGAGAGAAAACCACATGAAAACCCTTTGGAATGAACTTCAACCTTTGTTAATGTTGGCCCCAATCCATTTTTGTTATAAGGATAAACAAAGATGAATTAAAATAAAACTCTTAATAATCATGTAGATAATATCACATACTATAAAAATGATCAAACCATGGATTAGTATATTTGTGGATTTACCTGATTTCATCTTGGAAATCATTAACGGGGAATGATCACAAATAAACAACCACCCTACCTCGATTTTGATCAGTCACTGACAATGTATCAATGCTTATGAAGTGGCAGCGACACTCCTTTGAATCGGTTATGCATTGATTACTGATCCATGATCTGTTGCCATTTGTTCGAGAGAGTTGTTCAATGGTTCACTCCACATCTCATAATAATTCCAAGGTTATGGTGATAACCTGAAATTCTTGAAAATCGCTTAATAAAAAGAAAATATAGTTGCATCGAATAAAATAACTTTTTTTAAATTATTTTATCCCCATTACATCCCATGATAACTTTTTCATAGTTGAACCATGATAACTAAATTTATTTCATTATTAGGTTAATGCCTCCATTTTGAGCTCAGTGAAGCCCTTAGATTTTTTATCTACGCACCCATTTAAGATTTATTCCACCTTTTAAGGAAAACCAAGTGCATGTGTTATTAAAAAGATTAATATTTTTCAAAAAATTGTTCTAGGAACACCATTCCTCAGAATCACACTCTGTCTTAGAGACTGGTCTCAAAATCAATCCATATAATATCTAAAAATAATACATGGAAAATCCAAGATGTTACATAACACAAGACAAACTCAGTGTTTCATGTACCCCAAGATAAACTCAATTTTGTGTGTAGTGCAATTTTTCCTTGGTGTAGCATATAATGAAAGTCATCAAATAATTTTAATTTATTAAAAAAATATAATTCATAAAAACCAGGGTTGTTACATTATACCCCCCCCCCTCTAAAATGAATTTCTCCCTAAAAATTAATTTGGTTCACCAAAAGTTTAATACATGAAATTTCTCTAATAGAAATCCACATCACAAATATTACTAATAAAAATTAAATTAAAAAAATAAAGTTGGAAATATAACGATACCCAAAGAAATTCACAACTAGGTTTCCATATAGGAGAACACATGTGGGAAGTGGAAATATTTACATATAATAGAAAACTAACACCCAAATATTTGTGGAGATTTAGGAGAACATTGTTAGGGGAAAGTTAATGATCACAAACCCTTAAACAAAAGTGTCATGAAAATTCTCATTGATGTCATCAAGAAGGATAATAATAGGACAACATTTTTTTCCAAGGCTCCATTTTCCTAAAGTTGAATGATTTCATGAGAATATATATATATACATTATTTAATTGTATGTCATTAGTACAATCTCACCATGTGGTTGTGCCTTGATCAATTTCCGCTTCATCTCTTACTCTATGAAATGAAGGTGAATTTTTTATGCTTGATGAACTAACATAGCATAATATCCATAGATATAATGATAATCCATTCCATATATCTATATTTAAAATCACACAAAAATTATTAGAAAGGGTTATAAAATATACATCAATCATCATATTAAGAGACATTAATCTCTAAAACAACATTCAAATTTCAACATAAACCTTTTCATAAATGGTTATCCATTTGAAACTTCTGAAATATGAATATTCAATTCTATAAAAATAAGGTCACTAAATTTAGTAAAATAAGCCTAACATTGATTCCAAATATATCATAAAGTATCTATTGATTGTCACATATCAAACACATGAATACATTTATCATATATTCTCTTGAAATATTTTATTAACTTGAATTACCATAAAACAATACTGAAAACGTACATGCTTCCTCATTCCTTGAATAAAACCATAGATTATTGAAAATATTCCATAAATCCAATAAAGTTGTAAAGTCCATTAATGATAATTTAAACCACTTTTTCAACAAATCATTTATCAGATATGAGTTCATCAATACTATCCAATTTACTTTATCTGAATAAATAATATCTTTAACCATACATCATTATCTCAATATCTAGAACATTTTTATGGTTATCGCTCACTTAATCATGTATTTTCCATAAATATTACCTTTCCATTAAATCACATTTCTAGGTCATCAACAACATTCAACATATTCTGTCAAGTCATTAATTAAAAAAAATATACAGAAAATCCTTATATATTTCATAATTCTTGAACCCCAATACAACAATACTTCAATCATACAACTTCCTTATCAAACTATTAACTATTATTCATCATGTTATTCATTAATACATGTTTCCTTTCAAATTTCAATCATAGTCACTTCATCATCAATTGAAAACCCATTACTTATACAACCTTTTAAATTCACTTCCCGATATTTCCGTATTGGACATTGATTTTCATAATTCCCATACTTTTCACATTTAATTCATTCAATAGTCATTGATACCTTAGGGAGCCTATTATTCTCATCCATTTCATTTACATAACTTTTCATTTTCTCTTTTATGTTACATGATTATTCTTATTCTTTTCTATAGTAATAGCATCTTCATGTTCCTCTATGAAATCCACATGAGTGTTTCTTCCCATATTATTAACATAAAGGAAACTTAATATTATTTCCTCTACAATATCTATTACCTAAATTCTCAGTAAAATATTTATTTATCTTCCTTTTTGAGTCTGTGAGTTGATTAAGGTACACATTTTAAATCATATTTCATGAAAATTGATTAGTCATGAACATAACATCCTTCACTCCAAGGATCATCCCATTTAACTATTCATTAAAAAATTATCTGACTCATTCAACATCAACCCAATTTCTTATAATTCCCACCATTGACTAGAACCAAATATCATAGTTTTATAAACACGTATCATATAAAAAAACAACATAATCATGAAAAATCACTTATATTATGTCTAAATCATGACACCATATTTTAAATCTATGAAATATTAGGCTTAACCTAGGCCATAAATGATCATCCTTCATGATGGTTCATAAATAATTTTTCAATTACTAAAGAATATCCCTCAGGAGTGTCAAAAATGGTGTGCAGCATGGCCCTTTGTTGTGCACTAGTTCTAGACCAAGTCTAGCTCAATATAGTGTTTTTGAGGTTGTTACCAATAGGTACATCTATGCCAGAGCCATAAATACTTGTAGTATCCTAATAGGGATGTGTTTCTCAGAAACCACTTGTACTATACTTTACCAAATTTTCATAACAGTTTCCAATAATTTGAATCATCCTTAGAAATATATTTGGATACATACTTAGACATATCCATATAAATATCTCTATGGATCTCATAGAATATTTCTCATCCTAGTTTCCAAATCTTAACTAAAACATTCCTTTGATTATAACTATAGAGAACCATGTTTCTCATGCATGGATATTAAATTATTTTAGATGAGTATTCCAAAAAATTATAAAAGTACATGCATGAAGACTGTAATAGTTTGGTGTCTTTGGAAAGATGGAACACAATCTTCTAAAATGGTGAACAGTAATTAATGTTTCCCACAAAGATCTTATAATTTACATATCCTAATTAAAACCTTTTTTCATAACCTGGGGAAAAAAGAAACATAAGAAAGGGTGATTTTAGATGCTCAGTAATGTTAAATAATGGATATACATAAGAATAACGTGAAGATAAGGGTATGAGAACATGAGCATAACATTTGATGATCATACCCTATGTATCAAATATAATATACACAAGCCATTGAATAATGATTAGAAGATAATAATAATACATGAATCATAATTAAATCAAATATCATGATCCATAAGAGCATAACATTAGTATAAGATACACATTTTTGATATACACGTCATATTATAACAATATGAACATGAATAAATAAAAACAGGTTCACTAATTAAGTTATGGATATGGAATCTGGCCCATGCATAATCTTATAGACATGTAACTAGGTCCTTTCATAACCTTATGGACAAGAAAGATTGTTCCATGAATAACATTGTGAACATGTAATCAATTTCATGCATAACATTTTGAACATGTAATCTGGTTCATGAATAACATTCTGAATGTGTAATTAGGTTTATTCATAACATTGTGAACATATAATCAGGTTCACACATAAAATTATGAACATGTAATCAGGTACATAAATTTCATTATGAACATAAATGATAGTTCCATGCAAAACATTGTGAACAAGTAACCTTTTTCATGCAAAACATTGTGAACGTGTAATTAGGTTCACACATTATATTGTGAGAATGTAATCAGGTTCATGAATAACATTGTGAACATGTAATCAAGTTCAGAAATAAAAATTTGATCATGTAATCAGGTTCATTCATAACATTGTGAACATGTAATCAGGATAATTCATAACATTGTGAACATGTAATAAGGTTAACTCTTAACATTGTGAACATGTAATTAGGGGCATGCATTTAATTATGAACATAAAATATCAGTCATGTTTAACATTGTGAACATGTAATTAGTTTCACGTATAACATTATTAACATGTAATCAAGTTCATGGATAACATTTTAAAAATGTAATCATGTTCATGCATACCATTTTTTACATGTAATCAGGTTCATGCATAATATATATTCTCATGAGTTATCCATTATTACCCAATGAATTGGAGGAATATATAGGTCTCACTCATCATATAATGAAATCATACATATGTGTTCTCGAAGATTATAAAAATTCATCATATTATAACCCATTAAATGAAATGTGTATCAAAAACATTTCATCATATCATAACCTATAGAAAATATATTGGTTTTATAATCATTTCATTATAGCATAACCAGTGGAGATATGCGGGTTTCATATGCATTTTAACATGGTATAGCACATGGAAGAGAAATAGGTTTCATAAAAAACATGACATCTTAAATATAAACCATTTAAATAAAGAATAAAAATGGATTCCTTGGATCATATCCCTATTAAATCATAAATTACATCAAGGTATGTCATCTTATATGGGGAAGGATTTTTAAGTATCTCTTGGATCATTTCTTAAGAAAAATAACCTTTCTTTAGAAATCATTTTTTAATACATAAAAAAATTTCAAAATCCATTTATTTGAAAACCACATTTAAAACATATGAAATAAGAATTAAAAATCATTTAAAACGTTTATGAAGTAAAATATTATTTCCACTCTGAAAAAATATTTTTAAATCACAAAACTTTTTTAAAATATTTTTCTTTGAAAATAGCCTTGAAAAATAATAATTAAATATTTGGAAACCATGTTAAAACATTATTAAAATTAAAAAAATCTTGAATTTCTTTTCCCATGAAAATTAGATTAAAATATCATGTAAAAATATTGTAAAAATTTTAGAAAACGTGGTTTTTTGAATAAAATGGATTTTCGACCGAAGAGAGAAATAAGGTTCATTTTTCTTAAAAACACTTTATTCATTATCTTAAGTAACAAGGAGTGAAAAAATTGTACCATTAAATTATGATATCATGTATAAATATTGGATAATAATATTAATGATAATTATAGAGATATGGATAACAATACTTCATTAGTGGAATCATAATCATAAACAATCCAAATTAACTATGAGATTGTTTCAATAGACTCATACCACATTAGTGACTTTGAATCAAAATCCCCATGAAAGATTAACATTACATGAAGCTTAAAATATAATTAAAATATGTAGTTTCATTATATAACATGTCAAAGGGGATGTATATACACCTTGTAAAAAATAAAGAAGCATAATGTAACATGTCTCTCAAAGAAGGCAACATAAAAAAAAATCTCTTACCGCTTTGATACTTTTGAAATTGTAACCTAATGAAAGAGATATCATAAAATGGATTTAAAATTACCAAAAACTTTAAGTAGAGGAGACCTAAAATCCATTTTTTTGGGAAAAATCCCTCAAAGTTTCCCCTCAGAATTTTTTGGGTGTGACTGTGTTTGTTGACAAAGACATATGATCGCGAATGAGAATGGTTAGTGTTTTCTAAAGAAAGTTTTTTAGATTGATGATGTTTCCCAGTATTTTCCATGTTTTTGGGCCTCAAAATTAGGAGTTTGATTTTGGGAAAGGAAGGATTTCTTCAAAGGAGTGAATGGTATGAAGAATATTGAAGAAAATTGGAAATAGATTATAACTGCGTACCATAATTAATGGATAGCGTACCCTTTTTTGGGAATGGTATGTAGAGTGGCAGGAATGGTATGCCGTAGCAATTCACGAAACTGGAAATGGTTTATAGAGATGGTTCTAAGTGAAGGGTGTATGGTATGCAAAAGTCTAGAGGTCTACTGGATGGCTTGTCATTGGAGAAGGAGATTGGCCGCGTAGGAGCAAAGGCACTATGTGGACGCCATGGAAAAAATGTTGCATGGAATGGGTGTAGTTCGCAGCTGGAGGAGGATTAGTATTCAGTGGAAGATTTACCAAATCAAAGATTTGGTAAATATTAGATTAGCGTATATTGCTGATATCTTTTCCTATATAAGAAATTCTAATCTTACCAATTAGAGGTGAGATCGAATATTATTATAGATAATATATTTTATTGTAGAATTCGGAAAAGTCCGAAGAAAGTTCGTGAGGGATAATTCCATGAAGACTGATGTGGTTCATGCAAAAGAAATTCCGCCAAAGGTTTTTGCAGGATAATATATCCCGAAAAGGATACATTACATAGATTAAGAAGGCATGGTATGTAGGTTATTAGTTAAGGAATTATGCGAACATAGAATAGTTCATGGACATAGGGTGATTCGCAGAGGTAGTCTGCGAACAGAGAATAGTTTGCGGACAGGAGGGTTTTCGCAAAGGTGGTTTTTGATAGCAAAGGAAGATGTGGTCCATGGATGAAGGGAGGTTTTCGGAAGTGTAATAGGTATGTGAAATAGGTGTTACGCATACCGAACATGGTAATAAGTATACGAGAGAGGATTGTGGTTCACGATTTTCACAAGGAATCTTGCGAAATAATAAAATCAGTTTTCGAAAGCATTTTCCAGTACCTTGAAGTACTCAGAAAGGTGTAATTCATCTATGGGTGAAACAGGGACTTCAATAGAGCATATATATATAGTTGAGGATGCATGAATTCATGAAAATTAAGGGACATACATGTCCATAAACTATGTTTGACCTACAAGTTGATAAACTGTGTGTGGATTCCTTTCCAAGAGCAGTGAGGGTCAGAAGAGGAAGATGGTGACCCATTCCACCAGAAGTGAGCCAGAGAAAGAGGCATAGGGAGTGACCCATGGGAATGTAGTGAGAAGACCCTTAACCTTGTAAAGGTAGTGAGCCTGGTCATAGAAGATATATCTTGAACATTGTACTTTTTATTGGTTGTGATCCTTAGTGAATTTGGTACATCGAAACATCACCATTGTATACTCATTGGACGTAGCCCAGTGAGGGTGAACCATGTAAAAAAATTTCTTTCCTTTGCATGATTTCATATTTGGTCATATATTTCTATGGGAGGAAGAGATAATTGAGTTTTTTCTAACAATGAAACAAGATCCAAAAAGAAGAAAATGTTAATTTGGCATGCCCTGATCCACCCCCCCCCCCCCTCAGGGTATTCGACCTAGTGGACATAAAAATTGGTATCATAGGGAAAGGTTGAAAGTAAGTGGTTATCTATAAAGAAAAATAAATGGAGGTGGTCAATCATAATGCAATTCTGAACTTTAATGGAAATAATTTTCAACTATGGAAGAATAGGATGCAGAACTATAAGGCCCCAGCCTTAAAACTTACTTAATCTTGAGTTATTACAAGATTACACATTGAGGATCTTTTCAGGTTTAGAGTTTTAGAGAATTAGATCATAAAACTTTCATTACATTCCACATTTAAACAAAGTGGTTAAATAAAAGATAGTATTCATTTTTTTTCCCATCAAAGGAAACATATTTAAAAAATAAAGCATGGATTCTTTCTTGACACTTCCTTGACACTATCATCACATCATGTACCTTTCCTTGACCTGTGAAAAACATTTCAAAAAAAAACTTGGGATGAGCATAAAAAGCTCAGTAAGGGTTATAAAAATATGGAAAGGAAACATGAGTTCATATATACATAAGAATGAAATCATGCTTTACCCATAAAACATAGGCACTTTAACATACCTCATCAAATCATGAATAAATCATAGAAATCATAAGACATAAAATTTAACTTGAGGCATTTATAACATTCTTACGTAGGGAGTAAGCCTCTTGGTTACGTTTGGAATACCCACCACAGTATATTCCCTAAATATCTTCGGAGAAACCTTAACGTTTCACTCCTTCGCGTTACCCAATGCATTGGAGAGCTATATCGGGCTCACCTGCCCTTATTTTATCACGGAACCACCCGTCTTCATAACAATTCCCAAGAACCATAACATAATCTTATCACATAAAACATGCATAAAGGAAACATAACATTTCCACCTTTCAATAACAAGATATCAATAAAACACATTGGTATAAAAACATTATGAAAACCATTTTCAATACCAAAATAAAATAAATGTAAAACATGGTATTTATTTTTCTTTTAAAAATAAGGTATGGCTTGTAGAGGAAGCTGAAACTCAAATAATGGTCACGGCGGCATAGAAGTCGTTGTCACCGCATACGTACGACAAAAACAATCCATTTTGTCGTTTAGTAAAATGCTTCGTATAAAAAATATTCCTTTTGGTTAAATGTAAAAGTGAAAGGGGTTTAAACACCGTATAAAAGAAAGTTGTGTATAAAACAAAATATTCCTCAATGAAAGGAGATTGAGACGAAGTCTCATACAAAGACGGTATCCTTGGATTAAGGATAAATCAATTACATAATTATGTGTGACAAATGAATACACGAAATATAAGTGGGTATTAAGTGTAATGAAATCAGAGGACATTCACACATAATCATATAACGACATATTCAAGGAGTAGAAGTTTACCCCAAAGAATCAAAATTGGGTTAAGAAGTTCCCTTGCAAAAATTCGACAGCCTAACGGCGTCACTTCAAAATTCAGAAAAAGAGTTGATGAGAGATAAAAAGGGTATCTCATCACTTTGTCATAAAATTTAAATCAATAAGGATATATAATTACATATCCCAACATAATATTATGTGAATTAAAAGACATAACAAAATAAGTCTTTTAAAAAGAGGAGGGTGAAAGGTTCCCTTACCGACTTGGGTAACTTTCAAAACGTACACCCCATTGAAGAAGGGATATACAATGAATATGTAAATACCCATAAATGAAATTATATTACAAAAAGAGTATAATAATGGGAATTACATACACCACTCAGAGTAAATGGTGTCAAATGTAGCATGAATCTCACGGGACTAAAAGTGAGATGAAAAATCCCTTACGAAAACTCGGCAACCTAACGGCGCCACTTAAAACATCCAAAATGGATTGATGAGAGAAAATAGGGTCTCTCATAATATGAACATAAAAAGTACGGTAATATTAATATAAAATAACATCCCAATCATAAGAAATATGAGCTTAAAAGGAATGACATAAAAGAGTGTACTTAAAAAGAAAGAGAGGGGTAGGATCCCTTACATCGGGTCCGACTTGACTCGATCGTTCTTTAATCTCCTGAATAATAAACTTGAGTTAATTTCTAATTCCTTAAGAACCTTTTTCAAGTTCATTATTCCTTTTATATCACTTATTACCATGTCATGAACACTATGTTATTATTTAAGCTAATAACGGTCGTTTTAACGATCATTGGTACTTGAGTCAAAAATAAACTCTTTATAATTACAAGTTGTTCATGTGGAAAAATATCCATTATATCCAGAATTTTATTCATTATGTAGATATCATATATATCATATATATCCAGTATATTCATGCATTTATAATATTACATAACATTTAGAGTTAAGAAATGAAATGCACCATTCATGGAGACGGTAAGTCGTACGTACGCATGAACGCTACTTCCATTTCTATTTCATATTTAATGGAATTATAACATAATGATACATAATAGTATTTTAATTCCAGTATTGTATCATATATAATATCATTAAATATATCCTTTATACGTACCACATATGGTATTAATGAATCAAATCACTTTGAGGGGGCGGTAGTCCGCACTTCCAAAAATGAAGATATCGCGTATACCCATAATGGAAGTCATAAAGGTATTCCATAAATGAAAAATACATAAGCTTAAGGAAAACATAAACATATTATATATCATATATAAATGTATTGACATCATAATGGCCACCATGAAAGGTGTTAAGAGAATATTGAACAATCATCGTTTCGTGAGGCAGTAATTCGTCATCCACAGAAACAGTATGTTCTTTAACCATTAGATGAAGGTGTGTGTAAGTGTAGCTCGAATCCTTAACATAACAAAATAATATTATATTGAATATACTTTTGTGGATACAAAATAAAGGAATAAAAAGAGTTTAGGGGGGTGGAGAAGCAAAATAAAACAAAAGGACTCAAGTGAAGACATTACCTTAAAATCGGGTAACTCCCTTTGGTTTGAGCTCAAAGGCTTCCTTGGGAAGACTTCTGACCAAAGTGAGGATTCTAAGAGTTATAGAGGGATTTGGAGAGACAAAATGGGCAGGGGTTGTCTGAGAAAAAGGCTTTGTAAGTGTGGGTAAGGAGGTATAGGTGGGGGCCTTTTATAAGAGGAGAGGAGGGGCACTCTTGGAAAGTAAAGAAATGTTACTTTATTTTAGAATGAGTTTCGGATTTTAATGGTCCCACATTGATGTGTTTTGAGGGTAAGGTGGCAAGGGTTCTAAATCCACCCATCCAATAGGTTTTGGACATGTGTAGGTCTTAGATTTTACATTATCTTTCCATTTTATTTAAATTGTTAAATAATGAGGTCATCGATGCATCATCATGATGTCATAAATAATTTAATTTATTTAATGTCTAAAAATTATAAAAAAACTACTATGATGTAGGAAATATTTTTAGCTTTCCAATTACTATTTATAGTCAAAAATCTGACTTGTATAACCCCATTTAAAAATTGTTTTTGTAAAACAACTCATGTTTGTGTCATTTTAATTTTAACATTAAATAAAAAGGTATTTATGTAATTTTCCAACCAAAGTGGCTCAATGGGGTCCCCAAGTTGACCCATGGATTTTATTGGTCGGCCATGACTCATCCAATGAGGTTAGTACATGTGTCTAGGTCATTTCATATTATTAAAAAATTATTTTTACCTTAAACTACACTAATTACCTCTAATCGCGATTAAAACTTAATAAATTACTATTCACCAAAAAAGTTATTTTAATCCCATTGAACCACATTTTACTTCTTAATGACAACCGTTTATGTCGGATTTTTAAAATTCAAAACACAAATGTGGCAAAATTTCATTTAAACGGAAAATCAGTTTTTATAAGTACCACTTAGTGGTTTTACTATTCATCAAAAATTGAAGTTTTTCAGAAAATTACCAAAAATTCACCCTAAGCTGTATTTGATATTCTGAATTCAAAAATGATGTCTATTTTACAAAATTCATAACATATATTAAATTAATTAATTTAATAATTAATTTCCGTTGTCAGAACAAATAGCATGTTTTTATGAAACAATATATATCAAAAGATTGACACTAGTTTAAGTCAAATTTCAAAGTGAAATTAATTCCAATGACCACTATTTGATTAAATGGTAAAAATATATTCTAATTTCACTTTAAAACCAATTCAAAATATAATCTAATCATATAAATAAATTATATTAAAAGGAGGTTTTGAATTAAAATACAACATTTTTCACTATTCATTAAAAATTGAACTTTTTCGGAAAAATACCAAAAATTTACACAAAGTAAATTTTGATGTCCCGATTCTAAAGAAGAATTTTATTTTGTAAAATATAACACATAAAAATGTCAAAAATTTGATTTAATAGAGGTTCGCCATCAAAAGGCGGTTAATCGACCTTTTAAAGAATATTAGAATGTTTACGCTTAAAATTGGATTCATTCTCATTTTTAATCCTCTAAAATTTATTGTAAAAAGTAAAAATATTTGACAAACATATATAATCATTTTGTATTTAGTTGTATTCATTCCCGCCATCACAACAGCTAGGCGTTAACTACCATTTAAAATAATATTATTTTATTATTAGAGTGCAACGTAAGATTCCCAAGAAACTCGTTGTTGCGTGTTGGGTACGCCATCGAGCATAGCATCCCCTTTAAAGTTATATTTATATTTTATTCACAAATATGGATAAATGTGAAAATGTCGTACTCTTTATTTACCTGGGGTGTTACATCCTTCCCCCCTTTTAGGAATTGCATCCTCGCAATTTTAAAATTGGGCTTGGAAACTTCATTGAAAATCCAACATCGGAACAAGAGTCAGTAAAAAAATCACTTTAAAATAAATAAAGATAAGTACAAAGGTCACCCGAGCTAACCCATACTAGGATTCCAAGTATGAAAATTTGGACATGGAGGAAAAAACAAAGGGTCATGTTCTGATGTAGAGTGATAGTAAACATGTCTAGGAGAAAGTTAACCATAAGAAATTCAAAAACTTGTGATGGGTAAAATGGTATTTGATTCCCCAGTAGGAAAACTTAACAGACAACATTTTTTTTAAGTTTCTTTTCATTGAGGAATTTATTTTTGAGCTTAACTAAATAATAATGAAACATACTTACTTGTCATGTAGACTTTCAACTTTTACTAGATTCCTTAATCAAACTCATATTTTCTCCAAAAGATGAGTATTTAGGAAGACTTGTTCACATTAAGAGTACTATAATAATTTCTAGAGAATCACCTAATCCACAAAAGAGAACTATATACTTCCCATGTTTTTAGACTCTAACCAAAACCAAAACCAAAAATGTTAGTACAAGATCAGATAATCCAGAAAAGGATAACCCTTTATAAAAAGAAAATCTATTCTTAGTCTCCAAAATTTGTCCAACAAAACCCAAAGTTCAACGAGGATCATTCGATAAAATTTTGTCCATAAAAATCTTAAAAGTAAACCAAACTAAGATTGAAACCCAAATATTTGAAGGATTTAGTCACATAGTCTTCCAAGTTAAATCGTAACATTTATCTCCAAACAACATCAGTTTCTCCTAAAGTCTCGTATTGAAAAGTAATTAACCTAATCACATATCCTCCATGATAGGTTAATCATTTTCATAAATAACCAAAAATCAACTTACTCTTAATTCATAAAGTCACCTAACTAAGAAGAATAAGTCATACTAACCAGGGACTTCACGTAGTCCAGTGGTAGGCGATAAATACCAGTTGCACTTTGGTTGTGGGTTTGATTCCCGCAGCTTTGTCCGACACGACGGGTTGTCACACGGTCTGTGTGTTGTCCTTTTTCCAAACTATATAATTCTCAAATCATTCCCCAAAAAGAGATAAATCATCAAAAATAACCCTAACATAATTTAACCTCAATTTTATCTCATGCCTTTCACTTCCATCATAACATATAGTAACCCATAATTACCTCAAAAGTAAGGATCATATAAACCCAAATGGTTCTTTATAACTCTGTCCACAAAAGAACAGATAACTATTCCTTGAATAAAATTTTCATATATTAAACATCAGGGTTACACATACTATAAAAATTCTTCTAATGTAACCCCATCATCAAAAGAGACTTAATACTCTTAAGAATTTCACCATAACTCTTGAAGCCCTTATATGTTGACTTCTTACTCATTCAACATTCTTCATGATCCATTAACCATTCCTTTCCAACTTATTCTGAAATACTTCTTTCCTACAAAAAAAATCATGAATCATATCCTAAGATTCCAAAATAGGAAAAAAAAAGTTATGAAATAATCCATACCTTTGATTGGTCATTGTCAGTTTCTTCATCCTCAATCGGAATGGCATTAGGTATTGGTAAACGATTATTTGTATGATCTTGGTGATCCCATTCACAAAACTTCTTCATAGGACATGTGTTTGCATAATGACCATGCACACCACATTTAAAACATTCAATTGATCCCTCAGAAAGAACTTCTTTCCCTTTCCTCGAGTCAACTAGCTGCTTCCTTTTTCCATGGCAGGTTCTTGCTTTATGACCTTCATTTCCACATCTATATAATATTTCTGTCCCTTTGAAACATTTTCCTAGGTGTTTCTTTCCACACCTTTGACACATAGGTTTTTGAACACACTTACCTTTATGATTATTACCTATAGTTCTGTAGGGATTTGTTTCTCACATATATGATTCCTTAGAGAAATCACCAAGGTTTAGGTGGTCAATCATGACTCCAGATAGTTGGTTCAGGATAAACACAAGAGTTCTCATTGTAGCTCCCATATCATTCAGTTGCTCACTCAAGAAACTGTCACAGTTTCCTTCACATCCACTGTTACTTTGGTGTCTGCTAGATCCAGCCAATTACTAAAACCAAAAAGGTTAGTGTGAGTATATCAAAAAAACCATCATGTACTAATGAGGAATATAAACACTAAGATATAATTACTCATTCACTTTATCTAAAACTAGGATTCTTTTTGAAATCCTAACCATTCTGGTAATGTCACTTATGATTAAAGAATACCCTAACCTCTAAAGTTATCTAAACCGACCTCTGATACCAACTATAAGGCCCCAGCCTTAAACCTTACCTAATCTAGAGTTATTACAAGATTACACATTGAGGATCTTTTCAGATTTAGAGTTTTAGAAAATTATATCATAAAACTTTCATTACATTCCACATTTAAACAAAGTGGTTACATAAAAGATAGTATTCATTTTTTTCCCATCAACGGAAACATATTTAAAAAATAAAGCATGGATTCATTCTTGACACTTCCTTGACACTATCATCATATCATGTACCTTTCCTTGACCTGTGAAAAACATTTCAAAAAAAACTTGGGATGAGCATAAAAAGCTCGGTAAGGGTTATAAAAATATGGAAAGGAAACATGAGTTCATATATACATAATAATGAAATCATACTTTACCCATAAAACATAGGCACTTTAACATACCTCATCAAATCATGAATAAATCATAGAAATCATAAGACATAAAAGGTAACTTGAGGCATTCATAACATTCTTACGTAGGGAGTAAGCCTCTTGGTTACTATAGGGCCCCAGCCTTAAACCTTACTTAATCTTGAGTTATTACAAGATAACACATTGAGGATCTTTTCGGGTTTAGAGTTTTAGAGAATTAGATCATAAAACTTGCATTACATTCCACATATAAACAAAGTGGTTACATAAAGATAGTATTCTTCTTTCCCATCAATCGAAAATTATTTAAAATAAAACATGGATTCTTTCTTGACACTTCCTTGACACTATCATCATATCATGTACCTTTCCCTTGACCTGTGAAAAACATTTCAAAAAAAACTTGGGATGAGCATAAAAAGCTCAGTAAGGGATATAAAAATATGGAAAGGAAACATGGGTACATATATACATAAGAATGAAATCATACTTTACCCATAAAACATAAGAACTTTAACATACCTCATCAAATCATGAATAAATCATAGAAATCATAAGACATAAAGGTAACTTGAGGCATTCATAACATTCTTACGTAGGGAGTAACCCTCTTGGTTACGTTTGGAATGCCCAACACAGTATATTCCCTAAATCTCTTCGGAGAAACCTTAAAATTTCACTCCTTCGCATTACCCAATGCATTGGAGAGCTATATCGGGCTCACCCACCCTTATTCTATCACGGAACCACCCGTCTTCATAATAATGCCCAAGAACCTCAACATAATCGTATCACATAAAACATGCATAAAGGAAACATAACATTTCCACCTTCCAATCACAAGATATCAATACAAAACATTGATATAAAAACATTATGAAAACAATTTTCAATACCAAAATAAAAGAAAAGTAAAACATGGTATTTATTTTTCTTTTAAAAAAATGTATGGCTTGTAGAGGATGCCGAAACTCAAATAATGGTCACGGCGGTGGGGAAGTCGTTGTCGCCGCATACGTACGACAAAAACATTCCCTTTTTTCGTTTATTAAATGCTTCATATAAAAAATATTCCTTTTGAATTAACATAAAATTCAAAGGGGTTTATACACCGTATAAAAGAAGGTTGTGTATAAAACAAAATATGCCTCAATGAAAGGAGATTGAGACGAAGTCCCATACCCCGGGTCCGACTTGACTCGGTCGTTCATTAATCTCCTGAATAATAAACTTGAGTTAATTTCTACTTGTTTAAGAACCTTTTTCAAGTTCATTATTCCTTTTATATCACTTATTGTCATGTCATGAACACTATGTAATTATTTAAGTTAATAACGGTCGTTTTAACGATCATTGGTACTTGAGTCAAAAATAAACCCTTTATAATTACAAGTTGTTCATGTATCCATTATATCCAGAATTATAATCATGATGTATATATCATATATATCCAGTATATACATGCATTTATAATATTACATAATCATTTAGAGGTAATAAATGAAATGCACCGTTCATGGAGACGGTAAGTCGTACGTACGCATGAACGCTACTTTCATTTCTATTTCGTATTTTATAGAATGGAATCATAATGATATAAAGGTATATTATAATTCCAGTATAATATCATATATAATATCATAGTTTCATCCTTTATACGTCCCACATATGGTATTTAACGAATCAAATCACTTTGAGGGGTCGGTAGTCCGCACTTCCTTAAATGAAGATATCGCGTTTACCCATAATGGAAACCATAAAGGTATGCCCAAAATGAAAAATACAGAAGCTTAAGGAAAAAATAAACATATTATATATCATATATAAATATAGTGACATCTTAATGGTCACCTTTTAAGGTGTTAAAATAATTTTGAACAATCATCGTTTCGGGAGGCATAAATTCACCATCCACGGAAACAGTATGTCCTTTAACCATTAGATGTAGGTGTGTGTAAGTGTAGCTCGAATACTTCTTATAAACACATCCTAGTATATTTAATATACTATAGTTGTTACAAATAAATGAATAAAAAGAGTTATGGGTTTGAAGAAGCAAAATAAAACAAAAGGACTCAAGTGAAGACATTACCTTAAAATCTGGTAACTCCCTTTGGTTTGAGCTCAAAGGCTTCCTTGGGACAACTTCTGCCCAAAGTGAGGCTTCAAGGAGTAAGAGAGGGATGTGTAGAGACAAAATGGGCAGGGGTTGGCCAAGCCAAAGGCTTTGGGAGTGTGGGTAAGGAGGTAGAGGTGGGGGCCTTTTATAAGAGGAGAGGAGGGGCACTCTTGTAAAGTTACAAAATGTTACTTTATTTTCAAAAGAGTTTCGGATTTTAAAGGTCCCACATTGATGTATTTCGAGGATAAGGTGATGAGGGTTCTAAATCCACTCATACAATAGGTTTTTGACATGTGTAGGTCTTAGATTTTACATTATCTTTCCATTTTATTTAAATCATTAAATAATGAGGTCATCGCTGCATCATCATGATATCATAAATAATTTAATTTAATTAACGTCTAAAAATTATAAAAAAAATACTATGATGTATTAAATCCTTTTAGATTTCCAATGACTATTTATAATCAAAAACCTGACTTGTATAACCCCATGTAACAATTGTTTTAGTAAAATAACTCATGTTTGTGTCATTTTTACTTTAACATTAAATAAAAATTATTTATGTCATTTCCCAACCAAAGTGGCTCTATGGGGTCCCCAAGTTGACCCATGGCTTTTCTTGGTCGGCCATGACACATCCAATAAGGGTAGGACATGTGTCAAGATCATCTCATATTATTAAAACATTATTTTTACCTTAATCTACACTAATTACCACTAATCGCGATTAAGAACTTAAAAGTTACTATTCACCAAAAAATTATTTTAATCTCATTGAACCACATTTTACTTATTAATGACAACCATGTATGTCAGATTTTTGAAAATCAAATCACAGAAGTGGCAAAGTTTCATTTAAACGAAAAATCAGTTTCTTTAACTACCACTTAGTGGTTTCACTATTCATCAAAAATTGAAGTTTTTCAGAAAGATAACAAAACTTCACCCTAAGCTATATTTGATATTCCAAATTAAAAAATGATGTATATTTTACAAAATTCAAAACATGTAAGTTGCATTCATTAATTTAATAACTAATTCCCGCTGTCATGACAAATAGTGTGTTTTTTATGAAACAATAAGTATCAAAAGATTGACACTAGTTTAAGTCCAATTTCAAAGTGAAATTGATTTCAATGACCACCATTGGATTAAATGGTAAAAATATATTCTAATTTCTCTTCAAAACCAATTAAAAAGATAATATAATCATATAAATAAATTAGATTAAAAAGTGGTTTTGAATTAAAATACAACATTTTTCACTATTCATTAAAAAATGAACTTTATCGAAAAAATACCAAAAATTCACACAAAGTAAATTTTGATGTCCCAATCATAAATAATTAGTTTATTTTGACAAACATAGCTTATAAAATTGTCAAAAGATAGATTTAAAAGGGGTTTTCCATCAAAAGGCAGTAAAACAATCTTTTAAGAATATTAGTGTATTCTATGCATAAGATTGTATTTATTTTCATTTTAAGCCTCTAAAACACTATCTTAATCATTAATAGACATAGATAAAAATATCTATTATTCATTACTTACTTGGGATGTTACATCCTTCCCCCTTTAGAAAATTGCGTCGTCGCAATTTATTTACTTATCGAATAAATGGGGGTACTTATCCCTCATTGCATTTTCAGATTCCCATGTTGCCTCTTCCATCACGTGGTTTTTCCACAAAACCTTTACCTGATTAATAACCTTATTCTGTAACACTTGCTCCCTATGGTCAAGAATCTGGACCGGTTGTTCCTCATAAGAGAGGTTCTCTTCCAGCTGAACTACCTCTGGACTCAAAACATGAGATGGATCTGGCATGTACTTTCTCAGCATCGAAACATGAAAAACATTGTGTACCTGAGATAAACTCATAGGTAAACCCACTCGGTAAGCAACTGATCCAACTCTCTCCAGAATTTCATATGGTCCAATGAACCTTTGACTCACCTTTCCTTACCAAATCTCATCACACTTTTCCATGGTGAGACTTTGAGAAAAACATGATCATCTACCTCAAAAATTAGATCCTTCCTCCTGTTGTCTGCATAACTCTTCTCCCTACTCTGAGCTGTTCTCATGTGTTTCTGAATCAGTTGAACTTTTTCTGCCATCGCTTCTACCAATTCTGGTCCCATCAACTTCCTTTCACCCACTTCATCCCAGAAAGCTGGAGTTTGACACCGCTTCCCATATAATGCCTCAAATGGTGCCATCTGTATACTGGAATGAAAACTGTTATTATATGAAAATTCAACCAAAGAAAGATGTTGGTCCCAACTTCCCTGATAATCCATCAAACAAGCTCGTAGCATATCCTCCAAGGTCTGAATTGTTCGTTCTGACTGCCCATCTGATTGAGGATGAAAAGTTGTACTAAAATTTAATTCAGTACCCAACAACTTATGAAGGTCTTTCCAAAAGTTAGAAGTGAACCTGGGATCATGATCAGATACAATGGAGAGGGTAACTCCATGTAACCTGACTATCTCTTTAAGATACAAAAGGGAAAGTTGATCTATGGAAAAAGTATCTCGTATAGCAAGGAAATGAGCAGATTTAGTCAAGCGATCAACAATAACCCAGATTGCATTATTACCTTGAGATGTCTTCGGTAATCCCACAACAAAGTACATGGATATATTCTCTCATTTCCACTCTGGCACTGGTAAAGGCTGAAGCATACCTTTCGGTAACTGCCACTCTGCTTTAACCTGTTGACAAGTCAAACACTTCATAGTAAAATCAGCAATATCTCTTTTCATTCCATCCCACCAGTAATACTCCTGAAGATCTCTGTACATCTTAGTATTGCCAGGATGAACTGAAAATAGAGAACTATGAGCTTCACATAACAACTCTCTCTTAAACTGTGAATCACAAGGCACACACAATCTCTTCCCAAATCTCAAAACGCAATCATTATCAATGTTAAATTCAGGCAACTTACCTTTCTGAACTAGCTCTACCTTTTTCTGCAACTCACTGTCTTGCTTCTGTGCTTGCTTGATTCTATCTGATTGAGATAATCTCACTGATACCTGAAACAAAACAGAAGAACATCCTGCACCAACAACTTCTATTCCAAAGTTCATCAAATCCTTAACCAAAGGATCAAGTTCTAAACGCAACATTTCTAATGAATCATTACTTTTTCGACTCAAAGCATCATCCACTTTATTTGCTTTTCCCGGATGGTAATGAATTGTACAATCATAATCCTTGATTAATTCCATCCATCTCCTCTATCTCATGTTCAACTCTTTATGAGTGAATATATACTTTAAACTTTTGTGATCAGTATATATTTCACACTTTACTCCATACAAATGATGTCTCCAAATTTTTAAAGCGAAAACAACAGAAGCTAATTCCAAATCATGTGTAGGGTAATTTACCTCATGAGTTTTCAACTGACGTGAAGCATAAGCAATTACCTGATCATTCTGCATTAGGACACAACCAAGTACTTTCAATGAAGCATCAATGTATATAAAAAACTCACCATTCCTGGAAGGTAGTGCCAAAACTGTAGCATTCACCAATCTTCTTTTCAATTCCTGAAAACAATCATCACATTCTTTTGTCTAGATAAACTTAACACCCTTCCGAGTTAGCTTAGTCATTGGACTATATAACCGTGAAAAATTTCTAACAAACCTTCAGTAATATCCTGCCAAACCAAGGAAACTACGAATCTCTGTTACATTTGTGGGTCTTGTTCATTCTTCAACAACCTTTGTTTTTGCAGGATCAACAGTTATCCCATCTTTAGAAACAATGTGACCAAGGAAAGAAATTTGTTGCAAACAAAACTCACACTTTCTGAATTTCCCATACAATTTCTTTTCTTTTAAGGTTTGAAAGATAACCCTTAAATGTCTTTCATGCTCCTCTTTACTTTTAGAAAACACCAAAATATCATCAATGAAAACCACCACAAACTTATCCAAGAACTCATGGAAAATTCTATTCATTAAGTCCATTAATATAGCAGGTGCATTGGTTATCCCAAAAGGCATTACTACAAATTTATAATGGCCATATCTTGTACGGAACGCGGTCTTCGGAACATCTACTTCCTTTACCTTCAGCTGGTGGTACCCCAATCTCAAGTCAATCTTGGAAAAATACTGAGCTCCCTGGAGCTGATCAAACAAATCATCGATATGAGTCAAAGGATATTTGTTCTTAACAGTGATGTTATTCAAGGCTCTATAATCAATGAAAAGTCTCATTGAACCATATTTCTTTTTAACAAATAAAACAGGAGCACCCCATGGTGATGTGCTAGGTCGAATGAAACCTTTCTCTAATAAATCTTGCAATTGCTCCTTCAACTCTAAAAGTTCAATTTGAGCCATTCGATAAGGGGGTTTTGAAATTGGATTAGCATCAGGAACTAATTCAACGGTAAACTCAACTTACTGATCTGGTATTATTCTAGGAAACTCATTAGGAAAAACATCAGGATACTCATTTACCACTGGCACATCATTAATCTGAACAGTTCCTTTATTTTCAACGATGTGTGCAAGGTAACATTCATTTCCATCTTTTACAAGTTTCTTGGCCTCTTGATATGTTATCAACAGTAAGGGTTCATTATTGTACACAAACTGAAAGTCTTTCTGAAAGGAAACTTCTTTAGCTCTACAGTCAATCTTAGCATGGTAAATAGAGAGCCAATCCATACCCAGGATAACATCAAAATCTACTAGAGGTAGAACAATAAGGTTTTCTAGTAGGTTCTTTCCACATATAAGGATATGAAGATTCTTATAAATTCTTTTTGCCTCAACATTTCCCCCAGGTGTTTTTACCAAAAGTTCAGGAGTCATTTCTTGAGATGGTATTCCTATTTTACTAGAAACATTTTCAGAGATGAAAGAATGTGTAGACCCCGAATCAAACAACACACTGGCATAATCTGAAAAAACAAACAAAGTACCTGATACAACTTCATTTGATGGCCCGACATCTGTTGAAGTAGTTGCAAAGGATTTCACCACCCCTTTCTACTTGTAGTCTAACTGCTTCCCATCACTCAAGCTCTTTGTCGGACACTCGTTTGCATAGTGACTCATCTCATTGCACTTATAACATTTCACTAACTGTAAATCAAATTTGGTCTTACCTTCACCTGGATCCTTTTCAGTGCAATCACGAGCCTTATGTCCCATCTTACCACATCGGTAGCACTTTCCATAATTCAGAAGACATTCCCTAGAATGCCTTTTGCCACATTTATCACAAACTGGAAACTTAGTTTTCTTACCATCAGGCTTTTTTGAAGAATTCTTACCTTTCTCCTGCCACCTCGGTCTCTTCTTCTGCTGGTTGTTATAGAACACTTGATCATCGGAAAACTCCATTTCCACCTTCTCAGCAAATCGAACAAGCTTTTCATAACTTTTAAACTCATGAGAAGCTAATGCCCTTTGATATTTTGGCTTTAATCCTAAGTAAAAATGATTGATTTTACTATCAAGGTCTTGGATAAAATTTGGAGCATACCTTGCCAATCAAGTGAACCTTTCTTCATAGGTATCCACTGAGTCTTACTCTTGCCTCAATTCCAAGAATTGTTTTTCCATCCTAAGTCGAACAGCCTTAGGAGAATACTTCTCAAGAAACATACCTTTGAATCCATCCCAGTCAGGAGCATCAATCTCATCGGCGTCCCTGATATTTTTAACCATAGACCACCACTAATCTGCCTCACCCTCCAAACGGTAAATAGGAAGACTAACCTTTTGATTGTCTGAACACCCCATGACATCAAAAATCTTCTCTAGTTATTTAATCCACCCTTCAGCTAACACAGGGTCAGATGATCCTCTGAATGATGGGGGATGTTGCCTCATGAAATGTTCCACCACTGACATGTTCCTCTGCGGTTGATCTGGCTGATCTCGTGCATGGATACCACCACCATTTATCTCTTGAGTCAACTGCGTCATTACTGCAACAAACTGTTCAGTTCCAATTCCGACCATCTCAGGATGCTGATTTGGAAGGTTATTTCCTTCTGTATGCCTTCCTATCACTTCTTCCCTATTTCCTCTGCAGAAAACCATTCTGAAAAAACATGTCTTAGATGAAGCAACATGGTAATCTTCAAATACTATATCACTTCAATTTGACCATAAAAAAATATTTTTGGATACTCATTTAATAGAATTCTAACTCCTAAAGTTATCTAAACCAACCTCTGATACCAACTATAAGGCCCAAGCCTTAAACCTTACTTAATCTTGAGTTATTACATGATTACACACTGAGGATCTTTTCGGGTTTAGAGTTTTAGAGAATTAGATCATAAAACTTGCATTACATTCCACATATAAACAAAGTGGTTATATAAAGATAGTATTCTTCTTTCCCATCAATGTAAACTTATTTAAAATAAAACATGGATTCTTTCTTGACACTTACTTGACACTATCATCATATCATGTACCTTTCCCTTGACCTGTGAAAAACATTTCAAAAAAAACTTGGGATGAGCATAAAAAGCTCAGTAAGGGATATAAAAATATGGAAAGGAAACATGGGTACATATATACATAAGAATGAAATCATACTTTACCCATAAAACAGAAGCACATTAACATACCTCATCAAATCATGAATAAATCAAAGAAATCATAAGACATAAAGGTAACTTGAGGCATTCATAACATTCTTACGTAGGAAGTAACCCTCTTGGTTACGTTTGGAATACCCATCACAGTATATTCCCTAAATCTCTTCAGAGAAACCTTAACGTTTCACTCCTTTGCATTACCCAATGCATTGGAGAACTATATCGGGCTCACCCACCCTTAGTCTATCACGGAACCACCCGTCTTCATAATAATGCCCAAGAATCTCAACATAATCGTATCACATAAAACATGCATAAAGGAAACATAACATTTCCACCTTTCAATCACAAGATATCAATACAACACATTGATATAAAAACATTATGAAAACAATTTTCAATACCAAAATAAAAGAAAAGTAAAACATGGTATTTATTTTTCTTTTAAAAAAAGGTATGGCTTGTAGAGGAAGCTGAAACTCAAATAATGGTCACGGCGGCGGAGAAGTAGTTGTCGCCGCATACGTACGAAAAAAACATTCCCTTTTTTCATTTATTAAATGCTTCATATAAAAAATATTCCTTTTGAATAAACATAAAATTAAAAGGGGTTTATACACCGTATAAAAGAAGGTTGTGTATAAAACAAAATATGCCTCAATGAAACGAGATTGAGACGAAGTACCATACCTCGGGTCCGACTTGACTCAGTCGTTCTTTAATCTCCTGAATAATAAACTTGAGTTAATTTATACTTGTTTAAGAACCATTTTCAAGTTCATTATTCCTTTTATATCACTTATTTCCATTTCATGAACACTATGTAATTATTTAAGTTAATAACGGTCGTTTTAATGATCATTGGTACTTGAGTCAAAAATAAACCCTTTATAATTACAAGTTGTTCATGTATCCATTATATCCAGAATTATAATCATGATGTATATATCATATATATCCATTATATACATGCATTTATAATATTACATAATCATTTAGAGGTAAGAAATGAAATGCACCGTTCATGGAGATGGTAAGCCGTACGTACGCATGAACGCTACTTTCATTTCTATTTCGTATTTTATAGAATGGAATCATAATGATATAAAGGTATATTATAATTCCAGTATAATATCATATATAATATCATAGTTACATACTTTATACGTCCCACGTATGGTATTTAACGAATCAAATCACTTTGAGGGGGCGGTAGTCCGCACTTCCTTAAATGAAGATATCACGTTTACCCATAATGGAAACCATAAAGGTATGACCAAAATGAAAAATACAGAAGCTTAAGGAAAACATAAACATATTATATATCATATATAAATATAGTGACATCTTAATGGCCACCTTTGAAGGTGTTAAAAGAATTTTGAACAATCATCGTTTCGGGAGGCATAAATTCACCATCCACGGAAACAGTATGTCCTTTAACCATTAGATGTATCTGTGTGTAAGTGTATCTAGAATCCTTCTTATAACAACATCCTAGTATATTAAAGATACTAGATTTTTTACAAAAGAAATTAATAAAAATAGTTTAGGGGCTTGGAGAAGCAAAATAAAACAAAAGGACTCAATTGAAGACATTACCTTAAAATCAGGTAACTCTCTTTGGTTTGAGCTCAAAGGCTTACTTGGGAATACTTCTGCCAAAATTGAGGCTTCAAGGAGTAATAGAGGGATGTGGAGAGACAAAATGGGCAGGGTTTGTCTGAGCCAAAGGCTTTGGGAGTGTGGGTAAGGAGGTACAGGTGGGGGCCTTTTATAAGAGGAGAGGAGGGGCACTCTTGTAAAGTTACAAAATGTTACTTTATTTTCAAAAGAGTTTTGGATTTTAAAGGTCTCACATTGATGTATTTCAAGTATAAGGTGATTAGGGTTCTAAATCCACTCATCCAATAGGTTTTGGACATGTGTAGGTCTTAGATTTTACATTATCTTTCCATTTTATTTAAATCATTAAATAATGAGGTCATCGCTGCATCATCATGATGTCATAAATAATTTAATATTATTAATGTATAAAAATTATAAAAAAAATACTATGATGTAGGAAATATTTTTATCTTTCCAATTACTATTTATAATCAAAAATCTTACTTTTATCACCCCATGTAACAATTGTTTTAGTAAAATAACTCATGTTTGTGTCATTTTTACTTTAACATTAAATAAAAAGTTATTTATGTCATTTCCCAACCAAAGTGGCTCCATGGGGTCCCAAAGTTGACCCATGGCTTTTCTTTGTCAGCCATGACACATCCAATAAGGGTAGTACATGTTTCAAGCTCATCTCATATTATTAAAACATTATTTTTACCTTAAACTACACTAATTACCACTAATCGCGATTAAGAACTTAAAAGTTACTATTCACAAAAAAATTATTTTAATCTCATTGAACCACATTTTAATTCTTAATGACAACCATGTATGTCGAATTTTTGAAAATCAAATCACAGAAGTGGTAAAGTTTCATTTAAACGAAAAATCAGTTTCTTTAACTACCACTTAGTGGTTTCACTATTCATCAAAAATTGAAGTTTTTCAGAAAGATACCAAAACTTCACCCTAAGCTATATTTGATATTCTGAATTCAAAAATTATGTCTATTTTACAAAATTCAAAACATGTAAGTTGAATTAATTAATTTAATAACTAATTCCCGCTGTCATTACAAATAGCGTGTTTTTTATGAAACAATAAGTATCAAAAGATTGACACTAGTTTAAGTCCAATTTCAAAGTGAAATTGATTTCAATGACCACCATTGGATTAAATGGTAAAAATATATTCTAATTTCACTTTAAAACCAATTCAAAATATAATCTAATCATATAAATAAATTAGATTAAAAAGAGGTTTTGAATTAAAATACAACATTTTTCACTATTCATTAAAAAATGAACTTTATCGGAAAAATACCAAAAATTCACACAAAGTAAATTTTGATGTCCCAATAATAAATAATAAGTTTATTTTGACAAACATAGCTTATAAAATTTTCAAAAGATAGATTTAAAAAGGGTTTTCCATCAAAAGGCAGTAAAACAATCTTTTAAGAATATTAGTGTATTCCATGCATAAGATTGTATTTATTTTCATTTTAAGCCTCTAAAACATTATCTTAATCATTAATAGACATAGATAAAAATATCTATTATTCATTACTTACTTGGGATGTTACAGTTACGTTTGGAATACCCACCACAGTATATTCCCTAAATCTCTTCGGAGAAACCTTAACGTTTCACTCCTTCGTGTTACCCAATGCATTGGAGAGATATATCAGGTTCAACCGCCCTTAGTTTATCACAGAACCACCCATCTTCATAACAATGCCCAAGAACCATAACATAATCTTATCACATAAAACATGAATAAAGGAAACATAACATTTCCACCTTTCAATAACAAGATATCAATACAACACATTGGTATAAAAACATTATGAAAACCATTTTCAATACCAAAATAAAAGAAATGTAAAACATGGTATTTATTTTTATTTTAAAAATAAGGTATGGCTTGTAGAGGAAGCCGAAACTCAAATAATGGTCACAGCGGCGGAGAAGTCGTTGTCGTCGCATACGTACGACAAAAACATTCCCTTTTGTCGTTTAGTAAAATGCTTCGTATAAAAAATATTCCTTTTGGTTAAATGTAAAAGTAAAAGGGGTTTACAAACTGTATAAAAGAAAGTTGTGTATAAAACAAAATATGCCTCAATGAAAGGAGATTGAGACGAAGTCCCATACAAAGACGGTATCCTTGGATTAAGGATAAATCAATTACATAATTATGTGTGACAAATGAATACACGAAATATAAGTGGGTATTAAGTGTAATGAAATCAGAGGACATTCACACATAATCATAGAACGACATATTCAGGGAGTACAAGATTATCCCAAATAATCAAAATTGGGTTAAGAAGTTCCCTTGCAAAAATTCGACAACCTAACGGCGTCACTTCAAAATTCAGAAAAAGAGTTGATGAGAGATAAAAAGGGTATCTCATAAATTGGTCATAAAATTTACATCAATAAGGATATTTAAGAACATATCCCATCATAATATTATGTGAATTAAAATACATAACAAAATAAGTCTTTTAAAAAGAGGAGGGTGAAAGGTTCCCTTACCGACTTGGGTAACTTTCGAAACGTACACCCCATTGAAGAAGGGTCATACAATGAATATATAAATAACCATAAATGAAATTATATTACACAAAGAGTATAATAATGGGAAGTACATACACCACTCAGAGTAAATGGTGGAAAATGTAGCATGAATCTCATGGGACTAAAAGTGAGATGAAAAATCCCTTACGAAAACTCGGCAGCCGAACGGCACCACTTAAAACTTCCAAAATGGATTGATGAGAGAAAATAGGGTCTCTAATCATATGAACATAAAACGTACAGTAAGAGTAATAAAAAAGAACATCCCAATCATAGTAAATATGAGCTTAAAAGGAATGACATAAAAGAGTGTACTTAAAAAGAAAGAGAGGGGTAGGATCCCTTACATCGGGTCTGACTTGACTTGATCGTTCTTTAATCTCCTGAATAATAAACTTGAGTTAATTTATACTTCCATAAGAACCTTTTTTAAGTTCATTGTTCCTTTTATATCACTTATTACCATGTCATGAACACTATGTTATTATTTAAGCTAATAACGGTCGTTTTAACGATCATTGGTACTTGAGTCAAAAATAAACTCTTTATAATTACAAGTTGTTCATGTGGAAAAATATCCATTATATCCAGAATTGTATTAATGATTTAGATATCATATATATCATATATATCCATTATATTCGTGCATTTATAATATTACATAACATTTAGAGTTAAGAAATGAAATGCACCGTTCATGGAGACGGTAATCCGTACGTACGCATGAATGCTACTTCCATTTCTATTTCATATTTAATGTAATTAAAACATAATGATACATAATATTATTTTAATTCCAGTATGTTATCATATATAATATCATTAAATATATCCTTTATACGTACCACATATGGTATTAACGAATCAAATCACTTTGAGGGGGCGGTAGTCCGCACTTCCTAAAATGAAGATATCGCGTATACCCATAATGGAAGCCATAAAGGTATGCCATAAATGAAAAATACAGAAGCTTAAGGAAAAACTAAACATATTATATATCATATATAAATGTAGTTACATCATAATGGCCACCATGAAAGGTGTTAAGAGAATATTGAACAATCATTGTTTCGTGAGGCAGTAATTCGCCATCCACAGAAACAGTATGTTATTTAACCATTAGACGAAGGTGTGTGTAAGTGTAGCTAGAATCCTTAACATAACAACATCCTAGTATATTTAAGATACTGGTGTTGTTACAAAATAAAGTAATAAAAAGAGTTTAGTGGGGTGGAGAAGCAAAATAAAACAAAAGGACTCAAGTGAAGACATTACCTTAAAATCGGGTAACTCCCTTTGGTTTGAGCTCAAAGGCTTCCTTGGAAAGACTTCTGACCAAAGTGAGGCTTCTAAGAGTTATAGAGGGATGTGGAGAGAAAAAATGGGCAGGGTTTGGCCAAGCCAAAGGCTTTGGAAGTGTGGTTAAGGAGGTAGAGGTGGGGGCCTTTTATAAGAGGAGAGGAGGGGCACTCTTGGAAAGTAAAGAAATGTTACTTTATTTTAGAATGAGTTTCGGATTTTAATGGTCCCACATTGATGTGTTTCGAGGATAAGGTGACAAGGGTTCTAAATCCACCCATCAAATATGTTTTGGACATGTGTAGGTCTTATATTTTAGATTATCTTTCCATTTTATTTAAATCGTTAAATAATGAGGTCATCGCTGCATCATCATGATGTCATAAATAATTTAATTTATTTAATGTCTATAAATTATAAAAAAAACTATGATGTATAAAATCTTTTTATCTTTTCAATTAATATTTATAGTCAAAAATATGACTTGTATAACCCCATTTAAAAATTGTTTTAGTAAAACAACTCATGTTTGCGTAATTTTAATTTTAACATTAAATAAACAGGTATTTACGTCATTTTCCAACCAAAGTGGCTCCATGGGGTCCCCAAGTTTACCCATGGATTGTCTTGGTCGGCCATGACTCATCCAATGAGGTTAGGACATGTGTCTAGGTCATTTCATAATATTAAAACATTATTTTTACCTTAAACTACACTAATTACCTCTAATCGCGATTAAAACTTAATAAGTTACTATTCACCAAAAAATTATTTTAATCCCATTGAACCACATTTTACTTCTTAATGACAACCGTGTATGTTGGATTTTTGAAATTCAAAATACAAAGGTGGAAAATTTTTCATTTAAACGGAAAATCAGTTTTTATAAGTACCACTTAGTGGTTTCACTATTCATCAAAAATTGAAGTTTTTCAGAAAATTGCCAAAAAAATCACCCTAAGCTATATTTGGTATTACGAATTTAAAAATGATGTCTATTTTACAAAATTCATAACATATATGTTAAATTAATTAATTTAATAATTAATTTCCGTTGTCGGAACAAATAGCGTGTTTTTATGAAACAATATATATCAAAAGATTGACACTAGTTTAAGTCAAATTTCAAAGTGAAATTAATTACAATGACCACTATTTGATTAAATGGTAAAAATATATTCTATTTTAACTTTAAAACCAATTAAAAAGATAATATAATCATATAAATAAATTATATTAAAAAGAGGTTTTGAATTAAAATACAACATTTTTCACTATTCATTAAAAATGAACTTTTTCGGAAAAATACCAAAAATTTACACAAAGTAAATTTTGATGTCTCGATTCTAAAGAATAATTTTATTTTTTCAAATATAACACATAAAATTGTCAAAAAGTGGATTTAAAAGAGGTTCTCCATCAAAAGGCAGTTAATCGACCTTTTAAAGAATATTAGAATGTTTACGCTTAAAATTGGATTCATTCGCATTGTTAATCCTCTAAAATTTATTGTAAAAATTAAAAATATTTGACAAACATATATAATCATTTTGTAGTTAGTTATATTCATTCCCGCCACCACAACAGCTAGGCGTTAACTACCATTTAAAATAATATTATTTTATTATTAGAGTGCAACGTAAGATTCCCAAGAAACTCATTGTTGCGTGTTGGGTACGCCATCGAGAATAGCGTCCCCTTTAAAGTTATATTAATATTTTATTCACAAATATGGATAAATGTTAAAATGTCGTACTCTTTATTTACCTGGGGTGTTACAAGAACTGCTTTTGATCAGAAGGGATGGATGTATTCAAAGTAGTTATGCATGGAATATCAGTTGACATTAGTAGTGGTGCTCTATCAAAATCTGAAATAATGTAATTGGATGATGATTGTAAAGGGATCAATACCTTAGGGGGATCCCTATAAAATGAAATTTATTAGATGGTGAAGTTCTATAAAACATCACATGCAATGTGGGAAAATTTGTTAAACATTTATGAGGGAGACACAAAAGTCTGAGAAGCAAAGATGCAGGTTCTATGGAACAAGTATGAGGATATCAGAATGAATCCCAATGAGAATGTTGATGCATTATTCTACAAGATAAATATTATTGTGGAATACATATGGGGTCTTGGATAAGTAATTGAAGATATAATGATTGTGAAATGTATCTTGAGGAAACTTCCACCATGATTCAACCCAAATGTTTTACTGTTGGAATAAAAATATCGAAAAGAGCTGACACTAGATAACCTATACAGTACCCTTTTAGCATATGAAATGAGAAACGATGATAATGATGTAGTGGAAAAGGGGAAGTATAAGGAAGAGGAATTCAAGGCCATGAAGAATCTCTCTATTTAATATGGTATTGATGAGGACGATATGGATGATATCATGTCATTTCTCTCCTCCAATATGCAAAGGGGAAAGGGAAGTTCAAAGGTAAACTTCCATTTGCATGCTTTCAATGTGGAAAGATTGAGAATTTTTTAACAAAGTCTCCAAAGAAGTTTGGTGGTAAAAATGAATAAAATGATGAAATTACCCAAAATAAGTATTTATCAAATGAGAAAGGGATGATAAGTACTAGGAGAAAGTTCTTCAAAAATAAGAATCTGCTTTCAAAAGAGGATGAAAGTTCAGAAGAATCTGAGGCGGAATAGTTGGAGGACTACAAAGATCATAAAATAGATGCTTTGGTGGTAGTTGTCAGAAATTATTTAACAAGAGAGGAAAGTGACAATGAAGAATTAGAAATTGAAGTAAGAGTTGATCTTCAGGATGAATTAGAAGATTCCCTTGAAGAGGTAGATATTTTGAGAGCCAAAACAAAGAAAGCTGACCAAGTTGTTCATGATGCAAAAATCTTTATGCAGCAGTATGTAGAATAGAATTCGGATCTGAATGCAGAAATTGAAAAGATGAGGTCTTCATTGCTAGAAAGCTCAGAAAATGTGGTTGATTACAAATTCAAAATTGAATAACAGAAAATAAATATTGATAGTTTGACTAAAACTAGGAAAGATCAAATAAAATGTATCAAACAAATATAAGAGGAAGTTGTTATTATATGATGAACAATTAATGATCAGGATAAATTGATAACACTCGGTTCAACATCATTAAAGAAGATCATATAGGAAATAGATAAGATGATATTTGAGCAGAGTGGTCCATTAGAAAAGAGGAAAAAATAAATTCTAAATGATAAGGTTGGTATAAGGTATGATCTAAAACAGAAAACAATTATGGTTCAAGTCAGACCACAATCACTTACTCCAATATTGAAGATTAATTTGGGTACAAAGCAGAATCATAATATTCATAGAACCCAAGTCACAACTAGTGGTTCATTATTTCCACATAAGAATGTACCTCACATAAGATGTTATTTTTGTGGTAAGATGGGACACTCTCAAAATGTATGTTCCATAAAAAAGAGGTACCAAAGGGAACAAGACCAATAGAGGTGTTCATATAGAACTAAAAATTCTAGGTCTATTTTTCATGGTCATTGTTTTAAGTGTAAAGGAATTTGACATATGGAATGATATTTAACATCAAAAATGTAGAGGAATGTGCCAATGATTACTGAATTTTCTCATAACAAGCATCCAAATGTATCTTCAAGAGAGATAAAAATTTAAAATAGATTTGCAGCTCTACAGGTTCAAGCTCGTCTATCACATACTGAGGACGATCAAGATTACCATTCCATGCCAGATATAAACCCAAATACATGGGCCAAAAATAAAAGGGTAGAATAGGTGGTGGGTGCAGAAATTGTGTTCGAGGCATTAGATCTCACTAGGATATGGATCATTGGCAGTGGATGCACTTCCCACATGATGAGAAATAAGGATCTAGTGACTAGAATCTGGTATGATAAATAAGGTATCGTAATATTCGGTAATGATGAGGTATTGATAATTATTGGTTCAGGAAAATCCAAGTTTGAAGGAAAAGACATGAGGTGAGAAGGTGTATTGTTTGTTGAGCGGCTTAGTCACAACTTACATAGTGTTAGTCAGTTATGTGACTCAGGTCATGCCATTAGTTTTTACAAGAAATTATGTATCATCAAAGAAAAATATGGTGTTGTTGTGTTTCAAGGAAAGTGTATAAAATGGAATCTCTACCTCATGAGTAGAGAAGAATATATGTGTTTTCTATCCAAGGATGAATAAAATAAGTTATGGCATAATCATCTAGTCCACATAAGCCAAGGTTCCCTAGAAGATCTGGTGAAATATGATGCATCTCAAAATCTCCCTATATTATCACATGATCATACTCATACATATGATTCCTTTCAACAAGGGAAGATCATTCGAAAGACATATAAGCCAAAGGAGAAAAGGTCAACAAGATTGTTTGATTTAGTGCATATTGATGTGTGTGGTCCAATTTTGCCAAGGGATATTAATGAGATGAGATATTATGTTCTCTTCATTGATGACTATAGCATAATGGCATGGGTATCAATAATCACCCAAAATCTGAAGTGTTTAGTTTCATTACAAGATATCTATGGGAATGTGAAAAAATTATTGGTCAGAAAATTTGGATGATTCAAACAGATAATGGAAAAGAGTTCAAAAATATACAAGTAGAGAATTATTTTGAGAAACATGGGATGGGGAATCAAGTTTCATGAGTAATAACTCCACATCAGAATGGAGTAGTTGAGAGAAAAGAATCGAATCTTGAACAACATTTCTAGAACAATGTTCATTGATAAAGATCTTCCAGATATGTTTTGTAAAGAGGTAGGGATGATAGAAGTCTACACATCAAATAAAGACTTATTGTTCCCAAAATAAGAGAATACTCCACATGATCTATGGTGTGGAATGAATCCATCATTGAAATACTTTTTAGTTTTCATAAGTAAGTGTTTCATTCTCAATAAGGATAAACATAATAAGTTTGAATCTCATGGAAATGGAGGGATATTTATTGGCTTATCTAAGTAGAGAAAATCATATAAATTATTCATTAAGTAGCTATGAAAGATAGTTGAATGTCTTGATGTGACCATAGTGAAGGATGAATAGAAGATTTAGAAAATACTTGATAAAACTCAAGAGTACAGTGATGAAGAAATGAGAAGTTCCAGAGACATTCCAGCTCTAGATGTTGATTCAGAAGAAGACTCAAATGATGAGAATAAACTAGTGACTTCCCAAATACCAGCAATAAGATATGAAATTGATAGTCAGAACATAATTGGTGATCAGATAGCACCAGTGCAGACAATGAGAATGAAGACTCTACAAAAATCATCATACATATCACAAGGGAATCCTAAATTATTTGATGAAGTAGCTGGGGATTAGAATTTGGTTCAGGAAATGAATTAATAGCTTGAGCAAATTTAGAATATTAAGACATGCAAAAAAAAATTTGAGACCAGAAGACAAGAATGTCATCAGGACAAAGTGAGTCTTTCACAACTAAATGATCGTAGATGGTGTTGTCATTCCAAAAAAATCATGATTGGTGTGAAAAGGGTACTCCCAAATAGAATTTATTGATGTTTATGATACATTTTCACCTTTGCAAGGCTGGAGACAATCATATTATTCTTGGACATAACAGTGCAAAGAAAGTTTAAGGTTTTTCTGATGGATGTCAGGTCATCATTTCTGAATGGAGTTCTAGAAGAATAAGTTTACATTGAGAAACCATATGGTTTTCTCATCGATGAATATGAGAGTAGGGTTTTTCCGATGAATAAGGATTTATATGGTATGAAACTAGCACCAAGAGTGTGGTATTCAAGGCTTGATCAATTTCTAAAGAAGGTTGGTTTTTAGTGTGGTGGAGTTTATTAAAATCTATATTTCAACAATAGAAATAGTCAAAGGATTATGGTGGTGGTTTATGTCAATGAAATAATCTTTGGTGGATCAGATAAAGCATAGTGTAGACAATTTTTTAAATTCATGAAAATCGAGTTTGAAATGTTGATGATTTGTGAGTTGACATTTTTCCTTGACTTACAAGTGACGCAAGGAAGGAATAGAACATTTATTTATCAATCTAAATATGAAAAGGAGGATTTGAGATGGATTAGAATGAATTATTTCAAATAGATGAAAACATAAATTTCCACCCTATTGAAATTATCACGATTTGATGAATTCAAGCCAGTTAATATCACAAAATACAGGCAAATCATTAGAAGTGTATTTTATTTGATAGCAACAAGGCCTAATATTTTATTTACCACATGTCGAGCAGCAAGGTATCAAATCAATCCCAAGGAGAGCCACATTATTGTAGTAAAAATAATTATTAGGTATATCATGGGAATAGGGGATTTTGGACTAATGTATCATGACAAATCTCATCCAGAGTTATTGTGATATACATATGTGTATTAGTCTGGTTCAACAGATAATGGGAAATCAACATCATGAGGTGCATTTTATCTTTGAGGGTTTTGTATCTCTTAGTTAAGAAATAAACAAGATTTCATTTCATTTAGCACTGTAGAAGCTGAATACATTGTGGCTACTCAAGCTTGCACACATCTATTTTGGATGAAGCAGCAACTTGAATATATGAGAATTGAAGTGAAATCTCTTATCAGAATCCATTATGATAATTCAACTTCTATAAATCTTTGCAAAAACTTCATTCTTCCACTCAAGGACAAAGAACATTGAAATCAAATATCATATTATCAAGGAAAAGGTGGAGCAAGGGCTTATGAAGTTGAATTATGTGCCTATAGAACAACAATTTGCAGAAATTCTAACAAAGGCCTTACCTAAAGAATCATTTGAAAGGCATCGACTGGCTCTGGGAGTCCATTTAAATTCACACACATGAAAAAGTGTGTATGTGGGTCCTCCTATACCCAAGGTATGGTGTGTTTTTTCCTAATATACTTATTTTTGTTCTTTACCCTATTGAAAATATCCTTGAATTGCCCTTCGTGCTCACTGAAAAAGGAGGATAAAGTGTGACTATTCAGGGGGAGAAAATACATGGGGAGCAGCTATTAAGTGGAGCAGCGAGATAGGGGGAGTTGAAGCTGAGCTGAATCTAGGTAGAGGAGCTATAACATTGGGGGTCATTAAATCTGACAATGATTTAATTGATCGATCAAATATTAGATATCATGAATTTTGAGGTTCATGATGAAATCATTTTATTAGTATCAGTGTTGTTTCAACAATTGGTGAAAGAAAAAAAGTGATTCATTGATGAAATTTTCATTATACTCTTCTTTCCTAAGATGAGCATGGCTCATGTGGGATTAGAGTATGTGTTGAGTAAATCCTTGATTGCTATTTTAATCGTATGAATCTAATGATGGTTGAAGATGGAAGGAGCATTAACGAGATATCAAAATGAAAATAATTGTTATGAGAAGAGTTTTCAACAAATACAAAGGGGGAGATTGTTGGGAAAAAATCCCTTAAGGATTAACCTCAGAATTTTTTGGGTGTGATTGTGTTTTTTCACAAAGCCAGATGATCATGAATGGGAATAGTTGGTGTTTTTTGAAGAAAGTTTTTTATGTAGACGATGTTTCCCAGTGTTTTCCAAATTTTTGTGCCTCAAAATCGGGAGTTTGATGTTATAAAATGAACGATTAATCATAGGAATGAATGGTATAAAGAACATTGAAGAAAATTTTCAAAGGATGATAACCACATACCACAATTCATGGGCCACATACCATGTTCTGGGAACATTACGCGGAGTGGTGGGAACGATACACCGGAGTTGTTCACAAAATTGGAAATGGTTCGTAGTGATGGTTTATGGTGAAGGGTGTATGGTACACAGAAGTCTAGAGGTCTGCGGGGTGGATTTTTATTGGTGAAGGAGATTGACCATGTAGGAGAAAGGGAAATATGCAGACGACCTGAAAAAACAGTGTCTAGAATGGGTGCAGTTCACGACAGCAGGAGGATCGGTATGTGGTGGAGGTTGTACCAAATCAATGATTTGGTAAATATTGAATTATAAGATATTGATGATATATTTTCCTATATAAGAATCAATAATCCCACCAATTATAGGTGATATCAAATATTATTAGAGAACATATTTTTAATTTGGGAATTTGGAAAAGTCTGAAGGAACTTTGCGAGGGATAATTCCGCGAAGGCTGAAGTGGTTTGCGTGGAAGAAATCCTACCAAAGGTTTTTGCGGGAGACTATTTCCTGTAGAGGATGCAGTACACAAAGGAAGAAGGGGCAGTATGAAGGTGATTAGAGAAGGCAGTCAGTGAGAATAAAATAGTTCACTGACATAGGGTGACTAACAGAGGCAGTCCGTGAACAAAGAATAGTTCATTGACAGTATGGGTTTTGCAAAGGTGGTACGTGATAGTGAAGGAGGAGGTGGTCCGTGGGCGAAGGGAGGTTTGTAGAAGCAGAAGTAGTATGCGAAGGATTTTTTCGGTGTACCAAACCCTGTACTATGTATGCAGCAGAAGAATGTGGTTTGTGATTTTCATAAGGAATCTTTTGAAATCTTCAAATCGGTTTGTGAAAGTATTTTCCAATACCTAGCATTACTCAGGAAGGTGTACTTCATCTTAGAGTGAAAAAAGGACTTCAACAAATCATAAACCCATAGATGAGGATGCATGAATTCATGAAAATGAAGGGTTCTACATGTCCATAAATTGTGTTTGAGCTACAAGTTGATAAAATGTGTGTAGATTCTTTTCCAAGAGCAGTGACTACAGGAAGAGGAAGATGGTGACCCTTTCCATCCGCAGTGAGTCAAAAAAAGAGGCATAGGGAGTTACCCTTGGCAATGTAGTGACCATACCCTAAACATTGTAAAGGAAGTGAGCCTGATCATAGAAGATCTATCCCGAACATTGTACTCATTATTGGTTGTGAGCCTTAGTGGATTTGGTAGATCGACACATCACCATTGTATGCTCCTTGGACGTAGACCAGTGAGGGTGAACCAAGTAAAAATTTATGTGTCATGTGTATGATTTCATATCTCATCATATATTACTATGGGAGAAAGAGAGAATTGAGTTTTTTCTAACGACAAAACAAGATCAAAAAGGGATAAAGTTTTAATCTATCATACCCTGATTCACCTCACCTATCAGGGTATTCTTCCTAGTGGACCTAACACCATTCATGGGAAATATATACACCACATAGAATAAAGGTGTGGTTAATATAACTTGTGTCTCAAAAAATGTAAAAAGTGAGATGTAAATCCCTTAGTACTGGAGTAACTTTTGAATCATGAGATCCTTAAAATAATAAAATAAATTTAACCTTTTAATATCATTAAGTAAATTAAATTCATGATATATCATTTCATAAATATGTATATACACCACACAAAAAAATGAGTGGTGAATATGGAATAAGTCTCACATAAATAAATGTGAGACTAGAAATATCATTTCCTTAAGTCTTGACACTCATCGTACTTTTCCAAACCTTCTATATAATAAATATATGTTTGTAATGTAGATATAACATAATAATATTCATATATATAATATAATATATTATTTACTTAACAATTTTTATGACCTTTTTATAAAAACTTCCATGTTAAAGTAATTTTTGGGGTAATAACAACTTTCTTTTCCATGCTTGTTTTGACTTATTATTTTTTTTCCTCTTTTTTTGATCATGATTTCTCCATTTAAATAATGAAAAAAATGATATAAATATCATATATATTCATTATATATGTAATTATAATAAAATATAAATTATATTAATTGTAAATGAAAAACATTATTCATGGATACAGTTGGTCGTACGTATGCACGAATGTTGTTTCCATTTTATTATCATATTGAAAGAAATAACAATAAATGAAATATATGTGTTTATTATAATTAGAGTATCATTATTATTTCATATGTATCACAGATGTCTTTTAAAACCATCCATAATTAATTCCATGTAAAGGGTGAGTGAATCGCATCGCTTGACAAGGCGGTAGTCCTCCGTACACACGAACGAAATTATCGTATTCTTAAAGAACTAAAATAATAAAGATATGTGTTATTGTTTTGATCTGAGGTGTGTCATTTTACCCAAAGATGGAAATGGTACATCAGGGACTAGGTGATTTATACTTTTTATTTAGTGAATGAGGTTCCATAGTTGAGTGTTCTCGGTTGGTGATTACAGGGGGTTAAGTGTGTGTACAATCATTCCATTTCAGATACAACCTCCTCAGATGGTCTCCAATGGGTTTATTCATGGATCTAGAAATATCTAATAGTCATTTTATATGTCATTCATGTACCAAATTTCCAAAATATGGTGCTCACTGATGATTTGGCCAGTGACACTTAGGGACTCCATTGGTCAACATGATGGGAGGTTAGCCTCATCACACCCTTATGGTGGGTGGCGATTATTGCCTATTTCGAGACTCTATTATAGATTTAAGCTTTGTTCATATGTTCTTGAATCCTTTTTTCATTATCAATCATGTGTATGTGAGTTACCCTTGGGTCTCAAGATCAATCATATATGTGTATGGGTCAAGAATCATCTGTATATATCTAAGGTTCTCCATTAATGAAGATATTTACATGCATATGAGGTTCTTCATCAATGTTACCCATTCATGGATAGATAAGTAATTTCATTATCATTTAATGAGACAATGCATATTTAATGCATGTGGTGAGGTTCTCTGGAGTTTATCATCCTCTAATATGGATGGGAATTGTTCTGATGTCAGGGTCTAACCCATAAGATAGGCTTCCTACGTATCCTCATGAGAGGTATCAGAGCCCACATAGTTCAATGACACTTAACTGAACACGTAATCTTTTAAGGTAATATGATAAGGACCTATCCATAAAGTTTTATTTTATGTAGAATGAACATCTAATTGGAAGGTTCCCTCTCAAGATTTGGTGTAATAATTATGCTCAGAAATCCCTAGTTACTCAGAAGTGAAGTAGTCTTTGGGGTGATCTTGGCCCTACTGAGGATATGGCCTGGAAAACATTAGGGTATGTTTTTATGTCGGGTTTGGACCTCAGGGAGGCTTCCTATTTATTCTAGTTGGTTGGGAATCAAAGTGCTCATAGTTTGTAAAGATATGGATTATGTATATGAGTTTCCCATAAATAGGGCAAGATTGGGTCTTACACCATAGAGGAGGCCCTTTTGAGAGGATTAAGTCAGAGCTTACTCCTAAAGAGGATGCCTTAGTGAGTTGGTGGGAATTTTCTTGGGACTGACATCTAAGGAAAATGTACCTTGAGATCAGGTGTTATGAAGGCATCCTTCATATCCTAGTTAGAGAAGGAATTAGAGTTCTTATAGTTCAATTGGATGGGGCTTACACATGGAATCTTCCAAGTGTGGTTTGGGTTGTTATGATTGGTCATTATGAGGAGGATTCCCATCGAAGTGAAATGATTTCTCATTTCATGAATTAGATGATATGGAGCATGGATCTCAATAAGGCTTCCTATGTATCCCACTTACGGTGAGAATCAGAGTTCTCATAGTTCATCAAAATGATGATTTTGTAGGCGTTGTAATCATCACTATCCATTAAGCCCATTTTAGTCATTCTTGGTGTGATAAACAAGAGGATGTGAGAGATTTGAAAACCCACACATGTTCCCTTCTCTTCTGATGGAAAAGGTGGTGGACGATGGCAGAAGATCCTGGGAGGAGAGAACCACCTCCTATGGTTAAATCGACTTACTCTAGGAAGGGTGCCCAAAAATTGGTTCTACTAAAGGGGAGGAGCATCACCTCTCATCAAAAGGAAATTAAAGTGTGATATCCTCTATTTATCATGGGCACTCATCGAAGGTAGCGGCTATTGATAATACATAATCACTAGAATTGGGATGTACTTGTGAGTATCACAAGGATGGACTTTAAGTTACCATGGGAATGTAAATTTAGAGAAATTCTGGGGGTCCACACATTTTTTTGGATTACCCAGATGTCTCTGCTTACCATGGGTATGTAAAATCAAAAGGGCGTGCTGATTCCCCCAACAGGTTTATCATACAGGTCTGGTGGCATTGGAAGAGGCATTGGCCTAATATCCTTGGACTGTCTTGTGGAGGGGATATGGTTGAGGTGATAGAAATGAAAATAAATTACCAGAGCCAAAAGGTGGAATGCCCAAAGGTACCCCATTCAGAGTACCATTTTTTCATTCAGGATGGGGTACCCCTTGCATAGCATGTTGGTATGTAGGTGAAGGGTTCATCGGCATACCATGATAGTACACAGACCTGGATGCAGTCTATGTAGTGTTTTTCTATGTGAAATAGGGTTCCATCCATGTATCTTGATTCTATGTGGTAGTGTGTTCCATCCACGTAGTGGTTTTCTACATGGTGCAGGGTCCCCTCGGCCTAACGATTTGCTATGCGGAGTGCTGGATTGAAGAAAGGGTATTGAATGGGTGGTTTGTGAGAAATTCATCCACAACAAGGTTATGGTTTGTGGTCTTCCAATTATTTCATATGTGTTCTTTAATTTATATGGTGAGTTATACCTATAGGGAATTCTTTTCAGTGATTTATTCCTTCATACTTCATCAATAACTCTCTTCAAAACCTCATCCAAAGTTGAGAAGTCCAAACCATCATCAAAGACATCAAGAATATCTTCCAATACCCTCTATCTTTAGTCCCCTTAATATCCTTTTATAGGGAAGTAGAAGTCCTGGATCAGTGGATCACATGACTCGTTTTGTGGAAGCCCGTGGGGAAAACCTGGCCCTTGTATGACTCAATCAACATGGTATGGGGTCATTATTCACATAGGCATAATTCACCACCTCGCTCTAGAAAACGACTTCATTTTTTAACAGGAGGTCATCATCTCTACCTCCCCCATGAACCTTTTGAGATCACAGGGGGGATCGTATGTGTGGGAGGAATTATTTGCCTCCATTTCACTGACAACAATGTTCATGGGAGCCTACATCATCGCCTCCTTTCTTAGAAATGCTCAGTTCATAGACAGCGTTGTGAAACCATGGACTACCATGAAGAGTGGTGGTCTTTGAATTGATTTATTATTCATATCATACTATTTCCCTTTTCAAAATTCGGCCTCATTAAGATTTTCCTTCAACTCTTAGTTAGGTTCATTTTCTTCCTTTTTCAAATACTTGGGAGTATTTGATTTCCCTTTGAAAAAATTTCAAGACACAACAAATTCCCTGCATCTGAATGGGTTCTAATTGGGATGAAGAGGAGGATATTCCAATGTATAATGATGTCCTGACTTGAACTAGTTTGTGCTATAACAGTGGACCCATAGGGGGACCATGCCTATATATAGGAGGCCTAGGCCATATGTCTTTTTTCATGTGTCTCGGTGAAATTTCACTCCTTGACTCTCTCTATATTTATTATTTATGAAAACCATCACCTTTGTGGTTGCCTTCATCTGTGAATTGCTCATTTCATCCCGTGAACTGATCTTTGAATCTTCAGACAATGATTTTGAGATTCCACATAGCACGGGTTGGTGTGCATCTTTCCTGTTCTAAAAACTGTTAGTTCGATAGGCAATTTCTCTTGGGCCAGTGCCTCACAGGTTTCTATGTACTATTGTTTTGTGTTCGGTGCCTTTAGTGAACCATTTACGGGACATTTGTTTGTGTAATGAATTTTTTCAATTTTCCAAATTTTTTTGGAATATCTTTTTTTTGTGGTGTTTTGATGTAGACCAAAATGGATCCTTCATTGGTTTCTACTAACACTGCTACTTTTATTGATGTTTTTGTTGCTCCCCCTTTGTCTGTTGATGAGAGGTGAAAGGATATAATGGACTTTATTGATGGCATGATCCTTGTCAATCCATTGCATCGGTATTTATTGGTCCTAGTTAGTGTGGTTCAGAGGGAGAATACCATTTTAGAAATGATTCCCATTTATGGATTTGTTCTACGGTCTAATGTGGAAATTCCATAACCACACCGGTCCACCCAACCCACCACCTAGATAATTAATAGAACAATTACTAATGCTCTTATCTCAGTGAAAGGGTGATTCATATGGTGAGACACCACCACTGGCTCATTGTTAAATTATTACCCTCTGTTGTTAGAGGATGCATGATGAAGACTGGATGACATGACTCATTTCTATTACAGCATCGCATGAAAGGACACAAAAAATAAATAGCATGGTTGGTAATCAAAATGGGACTTTCATTTTATTGGTTCATTCGGTTTAGAATTGGGATGTCCTTTCTGGGTTCTTCAAAGCTGTGAGTAATTCCAGACCGAAATGCACATTGTGGGGCTGTATGAGTCTATATGTGTATCCCAAACCTACACTCATCGAACCAATTCCATCATTTCACAACATCTAAGAAGATGGATCCTATATACAAACACCTTTCATCTGGTCTGTGGGAAGTTCGATATTAGCCTCTAGGATATTTGATTAATATCAGGGGTTCCCATCATCTGAGATATGTATGACGAATTCCTACCTCCTTATTTTTCTTTGGATGATGAGTAAAGGACTCCTTCTCTGGCTAAAGATATTATTGTCAAATCCAAATCTATTTCTAATAAAACAGACCCTTTACAAAAGTAAGATACCACTTTTCTGATAGGATTAATGCATTTTCTAAGAAAAGTAGTCAAGATCCCCATCTATGGAGACCTAGGTTCTTCCCAACCAATGAAACCCAATGGAGAGATAGTTCCTAGTTGCATGTCATATAGGGGGCATAGTTTTGCGAATGGGTATGGGGACCTATTCCATATGTTGATTTATGGTTTTAGCTGGAAGTCTGCTTGGACATGTTTCTAAGTGGCAGGGTCTTACCAGTGTGTGAAATCAGCAGTGTGAGAGTCACAACCTTTGTCATGGTGGCTCAACTAGCCAACTGCAAGTGTATCAATTTGGCCATTCCAATATTGGCCAAAATCTGCCTCTTATTTGGATGGATCAGCAAGGGGAGGCCACCTCATCTGGTGATTGGGCCTTTCCAAATCCTCTAGGTAAAGATAGGTTCCCACATAGGGGGGATATACATTCATCAATCCCATGTTGATTCCAAATGTTTTTTTCTTCCGTATCTTCATTGTACTAGTGGGGTTATTCTAGCAAGATGGGTTATGCATCATAACTAGGATGAATGGATTAAATAGGAATTTATGGCCCGGGTCAATTTTCATGGACTCTTTACTCAAAACTCGAACTCTCCCCCACTGGTTCTTTAGTGAATGATGAATTAAAGGACCTTATCAAACGTGGCTACCTTTTTTCATTGAGAGATTTCGTATTGGTTTCCTAAATTTATGGGGAACTTATCTATGAGAGATATGTTCTTTAAAGATTTATCCATTAGTTTTATTATTTCCAATATTGTGTACTCCGACCTCCAATAGTGCGTGTTTGGAAAAACATTTCATGATAGCCCAATAGTTGTGGCCAATTTAAACCCAATAGGATACAAAGTTAAATATTTATTCTTCTAGATCCTGGGTGTTTTTTACCCTTCCTTACAAAAGGTTATGTTGATTCTTGGATTCAATCGTACCCATACTACCAGCTGGTAGAGCCAGTTCCCATTGTCATGTCCCTTAAAGCATCAGATCTAAAGGGAAGAAGAATATGATAATTAATCATTCTCAACCAATAAATATCCCTAGATGACTCTCGTTTCTAATCATCCATAGAAGGCTTCAAAATCTCGGGGGTCAACATCTTGGGTCATCGATGCAATTACTGAGGACCAACATCTCATCCTCTATGAAGATGTATATCCTATGGCTTGGAAGTAGTGTAACTCTCTATGGGGTAGTCATCCTTTTAGTGATCAGTCCCCTCACACCTTGTGGAAGTTTCTTCAATAGAGGGAGGTCACCCTTACCGATCTTGGTTACGTTTTAGTGCCTGCTAACATTTCCTATGATGTTGAGCCTGAGAGGGTGAATCACTACCTTCAAGACTTAGAAACTCTAATTCACACTCCGAAAAATCATTGTAAATACATTCATCAAATACTTTTCATGCTAAGAATACAGGTTTATGAAGATGATGATGTTGATTATCACTCCTTAAATGGTGGTTATATTATCGAGTTTCCAACTGTGGTTGGGGTAGGGGAAGTTCCTCACTCATGTCCAGAGCCTCGAAAGTGTCCATATCGTGAAAGTTCAAGGGAAATGGGGAACCCATGAAGCAATTGTGGTTATTGGAACCCACTTTTCTTCCCCATGATGATCCTCCCGCACTAGAGATTCCTATTATGGCCGCATTCCCAGAATCTTGGAGGGTCTGGCATGACATGAGGGTGAGTTCTTCCAACGAAGATATATGGGATCTACTTAAAGTAGAACGCTTTTATCATTTGGGTTTTTGATCAGTCAGTTATACCTCATGGATTTATACTAAGAAATACATAGGTGAAGTGGTCATGTATCTGAAGAAGATAGATACTTGCCTTCATTATTCTAAAGATAGACCTTACTGGTATGATCGGGTGGCATGGATTGTGATAATCTCAAAGCCATATAATATTAAGGGAGATGTAGTTATATTTTCTAACCTCATCCTTACTTTTTTCCTTTATCGTGATAATCCTAAACCCTATTCCTTATTTTCTTTCTAGGAATCCAAAGAGACTCAAGAGATGGATCTTTCTACAGTGTACACCCCTAGGGGAACCATGGGTAGGGAATCTGCCCCTTTGGATGTGGGGGTTTCTACAGAGGGATCCCCCATATCTAGAGAACATATGGAGGCCATCATTTTAATCCCCGCCATGGTGTTACAACCTCTAGTTTTATCTATTGATTTTACCCAAGGTTCATCCCCCTAGAATACCACAAAATGTTGATAGGCGAAAAATCTATCAATACACATAACTTTAGGTATTTTCAGTAAGCTCTTCACCTCTTCATCTGGTTATCATACTATGTGTCATCATATGTTAATCAATAGAAATGAATATCTCTTAATGCAGGTCGGATGAGTAACAAGGTGGAAATTGTACAATCATCTGCGGCGCCTATCACTTCTAAGGGGAAGGGAAAATAGGAAGTACCATTGCTGGTTATGGTTCAGAAAGTAAGATAAGTCAAACCAACTGATGAGGTTGCAGATATACCTATCCCTCATGGAGCATTCCTTTAGGATGAGATGACCCCTTCCCCACCATAGGGAGAATCTTTAGAGGCAGAAACATTGGTTGCACATAATGATCCCTCCCTTAAAGATATGACTGAGACATCTTTGTTGGTGGTGGTTGAGGTGGACAGGAAGCTTTAAGTACCCAAGAACATGAGGGAGATCCTAAATCCTGAAATAGCACCCTATCTGAACCACATGCATTCTGATTTCATGGATGGGGTATCATCATGGGTCAATTCCCTTTTTGAGCATACAGATCGCACTCCTCTAGCGGATACAACCACATAAGAGGGGGCTATCATGGCTAAGAGTGGTCTATAATTGTCCATCATGCCTTTTTCAAGTTGTTTATCCATATGGGAACAATTTTTTGGAGATATTTTAGAGGCTACAGACTCAAGAATGTCTCTAAGCCCCAGGTGCCATTGGATGACCCTAAATATCATTCATAGACTGAGGGTCAAGAACCTTCATTACTGGGAGGTGATGCCCTAATGTATGTCATAGGAATTGGTACTTTGTGAAGTGGAGGTTAGTTTTACACCTCTTCAACCATTTTTTTAGGATTCAAGCATCTAATTTATTTTAATTTTGATTTAAGGAGCATAACCATGATCACTTGCAACTACGACTAGTGATTTGGCCCTACCTACTATTAGCACTACCAATGAAGCAGCAATCGAGGGGTAAAATTACACTGAGGTCATTGAATTGAGACCTTCTCTAGTGGAAGATATTTCTGAATAAATTCATCCATTGAGGATAAAATCCAAAACTGGGTGAGAGGGAAAGGAAAACCTTCACCTCACCCACCAAATAGCATAGATAAACATTTGAAGGTTAATTTCTCAAACACCTATGGTAGATATTCCAAAAAAGCTTCCTAGATTACATTGCATTTTTTCAGTCCTAGGTTTTAGAGGGTTCAATTACCATGGAATTTATAACATAGTGAAGCTGGTGGTCATGGATAAAGAGGAAAATGGAATGCTCAAGTGTCTATGGCTTATCGTATTGCTTCTAGAAAACTCCTTATGAATAAATCTTCCAAGAAAGTTGGGGAAGTTGAGAGGCTACATAAGAAACTCACGAAGCATATGTCCTTAGTGAAGTAGCTTAATCTAGAAGTGGAGAAACATTGTAATGAAATGGAACAAATTAAATAGGAATGGGCTTAAATCATTTTCATATTTAATGAGGGGTAGCATCTTGTGGAAGATGGGGAAAGGATGGACATGATTCATAGAAGGAGGATGAGGCATTGTGGGTAGGTGTGCAGGACAATAAAGAATCATTTTCGGGGATCCACCAAGATATTGAAGAGTCAAACCAGGTTCCAGTGCATTTCTATGAATCTCTTGATGAACTCAAATAATTTTAATGCTCTATTCGTATAGAGATATTACAAGATGTGGACACTCGTTCATTCCTTATTTAGTGGAATGGCCATTTTCATGCTCTTCATTATTCCTTATTCATATTTTCTTACAATTATAATTATTTTTAAATGATTGCACCTTGAATGAAAATCTTCATCGAACATTAATATAAATCATGATTAGGGATGATTAACATAAAATAATCAAATCAATCTCTAATTTGTTCTTGATCTGAGGTAATCAGCAAGTGTAGTTTAACTATTGCTATGACTATTTGGGAAACCCCTAAAAACATTGTCTCTTTTCCATTATAGCACTAATTGTTTTCTAAACCCAATTTTGTGTGGTCTTAGTAGGAATAAATTTACTTTTTCATTGGCCACCCTTTGAGGGTTTTCAACCTAACAAGATTTGTCTCTGTTATAATTTTTTATTACTTGAAATTTTTCTTAAACCGTATGCATCATAGGTTCCGTGAACCGATACTCGACATTTTTTCAGGATTTCCTTTTTTGGTTTTCATCCTATCGTGTTTTATGTCTCTTTTATGGGGCAGTTTATACTCTTTCAAACTAGACTATCATTACTGATGTTTTAGGTATAACAGATTTGATCATGACTAATGTTTGAGGTCTAATATCTTTGATCCGGACTGATGTTTTAGGTCTAACAACTTTGACCATTATTTGTAGTCTGAGGGGACCCAATTAGGACTCATTAACCGAATATGTCTTGATAGATTTCAGACATGTATAAGGGAATTTCCTTGACCCTATTTTGTAGTTTCTAGACATGGAACATGGTATGGGGAATGTGAGTCATGGTGCATAAGAAAGTAGGGAAACCCTCTCTTAAGGACAAATTTTTCATTTGTGGATAGGTCATTTTGTGGGAAACTTATATAGTGTCGTCGGGTCATTATGTGTATAGTCAAAAAATGGTTTTCTTATGATAATGACATCCCATATATGATGACTGGGTAGTTTTACATAAGTTTGGGGTTTGTTAGACCACGGTAGGTGGCCTTTCGATGGGATGATATCTGAACGTGAGAAGGCCATTTTATTGGTTTTGAATGAGTATCCAAATGTGAAATTTCTCCCACATTTTTCTTTCATAAAGGAGGGTTAAAACATAATGAAATTTAATTTCATACAACCAAGACATTTGAGACTCATAATTTAATATCACCTTACCCCAACCAAGAAGTGTTGTAGATGACTCGCCCCTTTCATGGAAGTTTGACCAAAATGATCCATCATATTCAGACATGAGAGGGGGGAAAGGTTTTAAAATATAATATGGGGGTTTTTGAGTCCTAGGAATGAGGTGATATCTAAACATAATAGGGGTTCATGAAAATAGGAAAAGTCTATTTTTAGTATAAACATCCCTTTGGTTGACATTCCTTTTTTGGGAAACTTATGTAGAGTCATTGGAGCATTTTGTGCATAGTCAAACAATGTTTTATGTAAGACACTAACTTTCCATTTCTGATAGTTGGGGAGGATTATGGGGATTTGGACCATTATGGACAAAGAGTTTGGTTTGGGAAGAGGGGGCACCTGAACATGAAAAGGATAATTTCAGGCCAAATTCTACTAGAAATATGTAAAAACATTCTCTTCATACAAGTGATAAAAGGTTCCTTTCATAGTTATAAACCTTCGTAGGAAAGGATGGGCCGATTTTGTTTCATGGAAGGGCCGAAGATATGCGACTCGAGTGTCACTACAATTCCTTATGATGATATGAATCAAGACAAGCATATTCCTTTTAAGTTTTTTCCATATGTGGATCTGATTCACACATATCGATGGGGTATTTTTGTTATGTATAAAAGATCACTAATAAGGTGGGAATCATATTGGGATTTCTTATGTGGATTCATTTCATGTATAGAAATAAGGGGGGAATATTCATTAATGTGTATGTACCCAAGAGTATACATTATGAATCAAGCATCTTGCAATTTTAATGTAAATTGATTAGGAAATTAATAAATGGGACTTGATTAACCGGAGGATAATTGGGTTGAGTTGTCATGACATGTCAATGACATGGGTATAAAATAAAATATAAACATAGGTTTCAAGGGATCTTGGATAGGGTGAAATGATATGAGGCTTGGAATCTATTGGGTGTATAAGTGTAGGAAAATCCTCTCATTAGGACAAATATTCCATTGGTTGAGAGGAATTTTTGTGGGAAACATATGCAGAGCCTCCAAGGAATTGTGTGCATCGTCAAACAAAGGAATCCATAGGACACTAACCTTCCATTTTTGATGGAAATGGAGAATTATGATGATCTGAAATCACTCAAAGTCCAGATTTTGGTTAATGGATAAGATATGAATGGATATTCTAGAAACATTCAGGGTATGATTATCCATGGAATTGGTAAGTTACCAATAAATATCTAACTCATAAGTGTAATGGGATATTTGAATTTCTTTATTGCAGATAGACCTGGGTTTGAAGGTCTGGGTGTCCTATAATTAGGCTCCATGTATTGGTTTGATCTATACATAGGTGAAAGGGTCATTTTAGCCTTATTGGGGGTGCCTTGAGGTTTAAATTTTTACAGTTAGGACTTCGGTCTCCCCATATTGGGAGGGAAAAAACCATAACATTATTTTCAAAGTCATGCAACTAGGACCTAACATTGGGGATTGATTTTCCATAGCTCTATGGAGAGTCTCCTACTGACATTCCTAAGATCACATGGGATATGCCCGTTGTGAGGAACAAAGGATGGTAATGATTTAAATTCACCAACAAGGGATGACATAATCAAGTAGGGGAGAATTTTATTCTTGGGTATTGTTTGTGTAGTTTAATTTCATAAAAAAAATTAATTTCATCATGTAGTTTAATATCATATTATTAGGAAAATTTACATATGGTTTATCATCGTGTGTAAAGGACATAAATGCCACGCTGTTTATTAACGTGCAGCGAGAACATTTTAATTGTGCAGGTTAACATCTTTTAGTGAGAATGTAAATGACCAGATATAAAATGGGGGAATTTTATTATTCTTTGGATGGTCATGTGAATAGGTCATGTTTTCAAGCCTTCCACTTTGACTTAATCTATGTATATAGGGGAAACTATTGATATGTTCCATAGCTAGATCTGATTCATTGAATCCATTCATCACTACATATACCATGGGATAGTAAAGAAACAAACCACATGTAGTTTTTTTTGGAAAGTACTGAAAGAGCATTGTCGTGGGTTCCCTCAAATTATTAGTGTGATTTCGGGGTACTTAGATGCAGTAGAGTGGCTGACCAAGGTCGTCTCTCAAAGGAGGAAGTGAATTAAAATAACTTTTTAGTGGTATTCTAAAAATAAAATAAAATAGAATAAAAATAATACTTGAAAGGATGGGGGTTGGTAATAGTTTATAAATCTAGAAGAAGTTTGCTGGAATAATATTGTATTTTTTTTAATTTTGAAATGAATTTTGATTAAAAAGACACAACAAGAAGATGTTTTTTTAGAAAATATTTTCAAAGGAGAAATCAATCTAACTCTACCTCTTCAATAAATTATTTATCATTATAATTTAAATTAACATCCACTTAATTATTATCCCTTAACTTGTTAACCCCTGAACCCTACGAGAATTAACCTTACCACAAAGATGAAGTGAATTAAACCCTAAGTTATCTTCGGAACATGTAATCGCAGCACCCTACTTTGATTGATGTTCTATGGATAGCTTATGTTCAGTGATAAATTAATGCACATATACATTATAAAAATGAGGAATAATTGAGTTTAGTGATTATGTTTGAACTCTAAAAATTAATCCCATGTGGTTTTGAATTACCGGTTAAGGTTGGGCTCTCACAGTTCACACAATTCCTGACCTCGTGTGTTTTGTGTAAACTATTCAACTGCTTTCTTAGTTTCATTGAAATTAAAAAATAAATTAATAGATCATAATATTTGAATTAAAGTAGCTCATTGATTCAAAATAAATGAATTAAGAAGGATATAGGTTGATCGATTACTAAAAGACTACTCTTCCATGGGTGGCATAATCATCGTAGAAGCGAATTGCATTTGCAACGGTTTAGAAAGGGTAAAACCGAATCACATTTCTACTCAAGAATTCCAGCCGAAATAGGAATATTAAGAGAAGAATAAATTTCAATAAAACCGAAGAAAATAGAAGAAATAAAATAAGTACAAAGAAATTTATTACACAAACAAAAGCATTACAACACAAAGGAGAAGAAGAAGGCTTTGTCGAAGGGATCCTTGCTTCAAGAGCTACTCTTATTGAAATGGTTGGATAATTGGAGCGGATCCAGTTATCCTCTGCCCTCAAATTACCAATTCACGTTCCAACCCCACCAAATGAGAAAAACACCAATTTATAGAGTGGTGTGGAGACTAGGTTCAAAGTGGTTTCAAGTGTGAATGGGGAATCTCGGCCAAATATTTTATTCCAACTTGCACCGCCAATTTGACTACAAAAATGCATGACTCAACTATCCTTCCAGAAATATTATTCGCGAGAGAATGAGTCATGTATCTCCTATCAAAATTTGGGCCTGATCCAAGCATGAATGAAGAAGTTATGGACCAAATACAGAACCCATATCCATTCTGCCGAGTCCAGCCCACCATTGACTTAATGGCCCATTTACTTAATGGCCCATTTACTCCATTCAAATGCACTCTTTAGCTCTCGTGTCCAGAATAAAAGTTGTAGATAATTAATTTATGAACACTTTTAAAAAATATAAAGTTCAAATAAGTCATAATAAAATATTTTAGTGTGAAATACTACAGTTCATTTTAAAAGGGTAAAACTGGAATTTTAATCAAATTTTCAAATGAATGATCTAATCCCAAATATTTCATAAATGAACATATTTCGAACAATGTGAGGAAATTATGTCATTTATTATCAATAAAATATTCAAAAAAATTGTGTTTTATCCACTCCTCCACACTTACCCTTTTGCACTCCTGGTAAAAACCTCATATCAAGTAAACATCCATATCAAATCAAAACCAATTTTAAAAAACATATCCTTGAGATCAAACAATTACAAACCAAGAAAAAAAAGATATCATGCCTCATAAAAAAACCATTATTTCAAGTTCTTCATTTATATCATTCAAAAATTTCCACTTTATTTATCCTCCCATGCATAAAACACGTACCTCACTTGAATTTTCTCTTATCACACAAATGTAAAAAAAAATTGCAATGTATTTCTCATCCAAACTCATACAAGGGTCAACATAGCCTTGATAAATTCCTACATCACTTCCTGATGTGAGTCAAGGACATATGTTTATCATGAGTACTTTTCAGGGTTGATCTGTGGCTTTCGGTTGGTAGGATTTAGATGTGAAAAATTCTGAGGCTGATTGAGGAGGGCTGGACTCTTTTTGAAGAAAAATTAGATTAATCTAATTTTCACTTAAATATGGTCTCCTCCTCAATCGACATAGCATTGATTCATTCCCATCATCATGAAAATTCATGGAACGTTTACACCATTCATCATTTTAGCATCAAAAATGTCAATCTTCTCAAACATGATTTTCTTGAAAGCTCTAGATGGGCACAGATTTCTACCTCTATTAGAAGCTCCAGAAAAGGCACAACTTATTTTATCATGAAAGCTCAGAAAGGCATAGCTTTCAATATAATGTTTTTTCTCAGCAGCAAACACATCTCTTTAGAATTTAATTTTTCACTCGAAGTATCACAAAATTTGGTATCACAACACAAGACAGCTTCCCCCACACTTAAGCTTAACTATATTATGCAATTTCACTTCAAGAGTTGGTTGGATAGGGAAAATTGGCTTGTAATGTGGCTAACCTAATAGGTTGTGCATGGATTATAAGGGATAAAAGGATTAAATGTTCATGGTATGCCATTATAAAAAAAATTATTCTTTGAAATAGGGGCTTTAATACCAAACAAATGCCTCAATCATTTAAACATAAGTACCTCAAACCCTCAAGTTTTGACAGGAACAGATCAAATTTTGGTTAAATCTAGCATGGTTTGGTTCTCTCAAGAAGTGATTTGAATGTAAAGAATATTAAAATAATGTTTAAGAAGCCTCATAGGAAAGTGGTTTCAAATATAAAGTTAGTGAGATGTGGTATGGGATTCAAAATTCAGTGTACTTTTCATGAAATTGCTAAATATTTGAACTTGATACAAAGTCATTTTTTCATTCATTTAAGCTTAGTTTCAAGGGATAAATTGTTTCACTTATTGATATATATTTCAAAATGTTTGTTGAGAATCATTTCAGCTCCAAAGTTTCAAAAACACACATAAAATTGAAAAATAAACACACAAATTTTGAAAAACACACAATTTTTTTTGTTTTTTTTAAACAGGAAAACAATTGAAATTACTAAACTCAAAGGTTCCCTCCCCCGCACTTAAAATATTTCATTGTCCACAATTTGAACCCATGAGAAGATATATTCACATGAAATTTATAATTTTAAATAGGACAATGAATAAAAAAGTTAAAGGGTTAGGAACAGTCTGATGTGCTCAAGTGAGGATGGGGTTATGTAGTGTGATAAAATCCACTGCATCAGTAGGAAGTCCCTCAATGTATCTCTTAAAATGCTTCCCATTGACTATAAATCTCTTTCTTGTGTCCTCTTGTGTGATCTCCACTACACCATAAGAAAAAAAATTAGTCACAACATAAGGACCTAACCATCTGGATTGCAATTTACCAGGCATCAGCTTCAGTCGTGAACTATAGAGAAGGACTTTATATCCAACATGAAAATCCTTTTGTTGGATCATTCTATCATGAGTTGCTTTTTATTTTTCTTTATAGAGCCTTGAGTTCTCAAATGAATACAACCAAATCTTCTCAATATCTTGAATTTGCAGCTTTCTTTTAATTCCAGCTTGGGCCAAATCCATGTTGCATTTCTTTATAGCCCAATAAGCCCGATGCTCAACCTCCATGGGGAGATGACATGCTTTCCCAAAAACAATCTGAAATGGGGACATACCAATGGGTGTCTTGTATGATGTCCTATAATCCCACAATGCATCATCCAAGAGCTTTCTCCAATCTTTCCTATTTGGCTGCACAGTTTTCTCCAAAATTTCTTTCAACTCATGATTTGAAACCTCAGCTTGGCCATTTATTTGGGGGTGGTATGGTGTTGATGTTTTTTGTGTCACACCATACTTTCAAAGGAGTTGAGAAAGATTCAGATTGCAGAAGCATGTCCCTTGGTCACTGATGATGGCCTTCGGTGCTCCAAACGTGTAAAAAAGTTTCACTTTGACAAAGTCCACAACAACATGAGAATCATCAGTCCTAGTGGCCTTAGCCTCCACCCATTTACTCACATAATCAACAGAAACAAAAATATACAAAAATAAAAATGAACTAGGAAAAGGACCCATAAAATCAATTCCCCATACATCAAAAATCTCACAGAATAGTATGGGTTGTTGGGGCATCTCATGTCTCCTAGAAATGTTCCCAGTGTGTTGGAAATAAGAGCATGACTTATAAAACACATGGGCATCATGGAATAATATAGGCCAATATAATCCAGAGTCCAAAACATTCCTAGCTATCTGTTGGGGTCCAAAGTGTCCACCACAAGAAAGTGTATGACAAAATGTAAAACAAACTCCAACTCATGATCAGGAACACACCTCCTAATAACTTGATCACTACACATGCGCCAGATGTATGGATCATCCCAAACATAATACCAAGACTCACTTTTTAATTTTTGGACTTGATGTTTCTTTAAATTTGTAGGGATTTCAGAGGAAACAAGGTAGTTAACTAAATCTGAATACCAAGGATGTGTACCTGATATGGAATAAAGATGCTCATCGGGGAAAGTGTCCCGAAGTGGTACCTAGTCCAAGGTGTCATCCTCTAGTGTGTGATTAAGCCTACTCATGTGGTCCACCACCATGTTTTCTGACCCCTTTTTTTCCTTTATCTCAATATCAAATTCCTAAAGAAGGAGCATCCATCGGATCAGCCTGGGCTTTGCATATGGCTTCTTCAAGAGGTACCTCAGAGTTTCATGGTCATAAAAACTACTTTAGAGCCCAATAAATATGAACAAAATTTATCTAAAGAAAATATGACAGAAAGAAACTCCTTTTTTGTGGTTGTGTAATTTTATTGGGCTGAATCCAGTGTCCTTGATGCATAGTTGATCACATGTGAATGTCCCTCCACCCTCTGAGATAAAACGGCTCCAACCGTGATGTTGGAGGCGTCACACATAAGCTCAAAAGTAATCTCCCACTGTGGGGGATATATGATCAGTGGAGTGGTCAGACACTTCTTTATCTCATCAAAGGAAGTCCTGCAAGAATCGTCAAACACAAAATCAGAATCCTTTTGGAGTAATCATGACATAGGAAGAGCAATATTACTAAAATCATTGATGAAATGCCGATAAAATCATGCATGCCCTAGGAAAGATCTAACATCATGCACACATAAAGGATATGGTAAGGATGAAATAATATCTACCTTAGATCTATAAACCTCTATCCCATGTTTTGACACTACATGCCCTAAGACAATGCCATGCTCTACCATGAAATGACACTTTTCAAAGTTCAGGACCATATTCTTCTCAATACAACGATTTAACACCTTTCCCAAACTACTTATATTTTCATCAAATGAAGACCCATACACTGTAAAATCATCCATAAATACCTCCATTCATGTCTCAATAAAATCAGAAAAAATACTCACCATGTATCTCTGGAAGGTACCTGGGGTGTTGCAAAGTCCAAATGGCATCCTTCAGTAGGTAAACGTACTAAAAGGACAAGTGAATTTCATCTTCTCCTGATCCTCTGGAGCAATAGGAACCTGAAAATATCAATAAAATACATCCAAGAAACAATAATGTGTTTTTCCAGCAATTATCTCAAGCATCTAATCAACAAATGGGAGGGGGAAATGGTCCTTGCGAGTAGATTGATTTAGTTTCTTATAATCAATACACACACGCCAACTGTTTTGTACCCTCATTGGAACTAACTCATATTTATCATTTTTAACAACAGTAACACCACTTTTCTTAGGCACAACCTGAATAGGACTTACCCACTGAGAATCTAAAATGGGATAGATTATACCTACCTCAAGAAAATTTTCAACCTCTTTTTTAACAACCTCCATAAGGGTTGGATTGAATCTACTTTGTGGTTGCCTCGCCATTTTATCCCCATTCTCTAAAAGAATCCTATGCATGAAAATGGAGGGGCTAATACCTGGTATATCATCCAAGGTCCACCTGATTGCCCTGATTTTCTCCATCAAAAGATTCAAAAAATTTTCTTCATGTTTAAAAGGGATATTGTTAGCAATGATAACAGGTAATTTCTCACCACTTAACAAGTATGAGTATTTTAGAATTGGTGGAAATGGCTTGAGTTCCAGTTTAGGGGGGTGGTGTATGGATGGAGACATAGAAGGAACTGAAATATGTGAAGAAAGAGAATTAGTATCAGAATATACATCATCAAAATCAGAGAATAAAGCATCAAATCCATCAGCATACTCAATAGCCATGTCATAATTAGAGTTCACATGATCAAAATCAGAATATGATTCCATTTCAAAATCAAATCTAAGAAAGTATTTTGCATTTTAAATAGGTGTGGAAGTACTCTTAGACATCAAACTTGAACCAATACTCATAATCACCCTAAGCATAGGACAATAAAATTCCATGGAGTTTTTACTTGGTAGTTCAAAATGGGAGATAACAAAAGAAGAATGGTCCTCTGAGGGGTACTTCATGGAATCCATAACATTAAATATAACAACTTCATCCCCAAATTCCATGGAAAGTTTACCCTCATTGACATTTATGATAGTTTTTTTAGTTTTGAGTAAGGGTATACCTAAGATAATGGGGGCATGAGAACTTACCTGATCATCCTCGGTGTTAAGAATATAGAAATCTACTGGAAAGATCATGTCTCTTACCTAGACAAGTACATCCTCAAGGACTCCCACTGGATATGTCGTAGCTCTATTCACCAACTACACCACTACTCTCGTTGGTTTCATCTCACCAACATTAAAATAAGAGAATACAGAGTGAGTCATCACATTTATGGAATCTCCCAAATCACAAAGTGCATCAGAAAAGTGAAACTCCCCTATGGTGTATGGGATGGTGAATGTCCTTGGATCCTTGCACTTTGTTGGAATTGCTAGAGTTGGTGTAATGAGTGTTGACACATTCCTTCCAAGATTTATCCTCTCATTTCCCTTGAGCCCTCTTCGATTGATACAAAGTTCTTTTAATAATTTTTCATACCTTGTAATTTGCTTAATGGCTTCAAGTAGAGGAATGTTGATCTCTACATGCTTGAATGTGTCCAAAACCTCTTTTTTCATTGCTTCTTCAGCCATTTTATTGGTTTGAACAACCATGTTTGTAAAAGGAAGTGGTTTAGGAGGAACATTATTAATCTTTTTCTTAACTTTATCTTTCTCCTTGGGTTGCTCTTCAGTTGATGTGGAATTGGGATTCTCCAGATTTGAGGTGAATCTAGGTGGAATAATAGTTGTAGATGTATCATTTGTTTTCTTCCCACTTCTCAATGTGATGGCACTGACATTCCCCTTGGGATTTGGAGTAGGTTGGGATGGTATATTTCCAGAATTCTTACTTACCAGTTCATAGAGGGTAGTGGCAATCTGGCTCATTTGAGTCTTCAACTCCCTCAGCTCCGAACCTTGACTCTTCATCTCATTCTATTGATTAATAACAATTTGCTTCAAAAGAGCATTCATGTTAGAATCTACCTTTGGTTGATAATTCCCTTGTTGTTGACTTGTTGATTCTTAGGCTTCAAATATCCTTTGGGGTTGTTGGAAACCCTGCTGGTAAGGTGGAGGGTGGTGGAAGTTTGGTTGAAAGGGTGGTCTTTGTTGTTGTCCAAAGCCGTACCTCTTGTCCAATTGATCCTTCCACCCTTGGTTGTATGATGGTGAAAATGAATCAAGCTTCTTTTGGGGATATGTTTGTTTCTACTGATAAGGTAACCCAGGAAACACTGCTGTACAATCCTCTGTTTCTTGTAGTTGGGGGAAACAGTCAGTTGGGTGGCTTGTCTCAGTGTACCTCGATCACCAAATTGTTGGGAGTTTTGGGCCATTTTGTCAATCAACACACATGAAACTACTGTTTTCATGTCCCCCAATGCTCCTCCAGCCACAGTATCCACCATGCTTCTCTCCATAGGTGTGAGTCCTTCATAGAAGTACCGGATGAGTAGTTGGTCACTGATTTGGTGGTGTGGGTAGCTTGCACACAACTTCTTGAATCGCTCCCAATACTCATACATTGACTCCCCTTGTGCTTTCTTGATCCCAAATATCTCTTTATGAATGGAAGTGGTCCTTGATGCTGGAAAAATATCTACAAGAAAAGACGTTTCAAATTGTTCCAACAAGTTACATCTTCGGGTTGTAAATAATACATCCAGTCTTTCGCAGCTCTATCAAGTGAGAATGGTAATGCCCTTAATTTGATTTGGTATTCAGATACATTTATTGGTTTTAAGTTTAAGAAACCCACATTAAATTCATTAAGGTGTTTATTGGGATCTCACCAGAGAGGCCGTGAAATTTTGGAAGCAGGTGAATTAATCCAGATTTCAGTTCAAAGTCTGATTCGAGATTTGGATATGCAATGCAATTTGGTTGATAATTCATATCAGGTGAAGCCAATTCTCGAATGGTTCTATTAAGTTCATTTCCATTATTTTCATACATTGGTTATTGTTTTATGGTTGAATTTTAATTGCTTCCAATTTTAATGTTCTGATATTGGAGTAATTCTACAACAGGTTGAATGTTGAAACTTCTCGTAGACTGAGAATGTCTGATTCATTCCCTAAGGATATGTTCAATCTCAGGGTCAAGATCTAAGAGATATTCAGGATTATTTCATGTCATAAATCAATGAAATATGAAAAAAAAAATTAAGTGGACCATAGTAAAATAAAAATTAGAAGTTTGAGTTGATGGTCCAAAAAGAAGTAGAAGAAAATAAAAGAAGAAAAAAATCAGATTGGGTAAAGAAGGAAGAAAGAAGAGAGGAAGAGAATATAATGTAAAATAAAATAAATACCTATAATTGGTTGAAATAATTAATTGCCTCCCCAGAAATGGTTCCACTTTGAAAGATCACTTTTGTGGGTGCCTTCAAATGATTAGTGTGATTTTGGGGTACTTAGGTGCAGCAGAGTGGCTGACCAAGGTCATCTCTCAAAAGAGGAAGTGAATTAAAACAACTATTTAGTGGTATTATAAAAATAAAATAAAATAGAATAAAAACAATACTTGAAAGGATGGGGTTTGTTTATAGTTTATAAATCTAGAAGAAGTTTTCTGGAAGAAGATTGTATTTTCTTTAATTTTGAAATGAAGTTTGATTAAAAAGACACAACAAGAAGATGTTTTTTTAGAAAATATTTTAAAAGGCATAATCGATCTAACTCTACCCCTTCAATCAATTATTTATAATTATCATTTAAATTAACATCTACTTAATTATGATCCTTTAACTTTTTAACCCCCGAACCCTATGAGAATTAACCTTACCAAAAAGATGAAGTGAATTAAACCCTAGGTTATCTTCGGAACATGTAATCGCGGCACCCTGCTTTGATTGATGTTCTAAGGATAGATTATGGTCAGTGGTAAATTAAGGCACATATCCATTCTATAAATGAGTACTAGTTGATTTTAGGTATTATTTTTTAACTCTACAAATTAATCCCATGTGGTTTTGAATTAATGGTTAAGGTTGCGCTCACACAGTTCACACAATTCCCGACCTCACGTGTTTTGTGTAAACTATTAAATTGCTTTCTTAGTTTAATTTAAATTAAAAACTCAATTAATAGATCATAATATTTTAATTACAGTAGCTCATTGATTCAAAATAAATGAATTAATAAGGATAAAGTTCGATCGATTACTAAAAGACTACTCTTCCATGGGTGGCGTAATCATCATAGAAGCGAATTGCATTTGCAACGGTTTAGAAAGGGTAAAACCCAATCAAGTTTCTACTCAATAATTCCAGAACAAAGAGGAAGATTAATAGAAGAAGAAATTTGAATAAAACAGAAGAAAATATAAGAAATAAAATAAGTACAAAGAAATTTATTACACAAACAAAAGCATTACAACACGAAGGATAAGAAGAAGGCTTCGTCGAAAGGATCCTTGCTTCAAGAGCTACCCTTATTGAAATGGTTGTATAATTGGAGTGGATCTAATTCTCCTCTTCCCTCAACTTCCCAATGTATGTCCCAACCCCACCAAATGATAAAAACACCAATTTATAGAGTGGTTGGGAAGCTAGGTTCAAAGTGGTTTCAAGTGTGAATGGGGAATCTAGGCCAAATATTTTATTCCAACTTGCACTTCCCATTTGACAACCAAAACTCGTGAATCCGTTGTCCTTCCAGAAGTATGATTCAAGATAAAATGTTTCATGTATCTCCTCTAAATATTTGAGCCTTATCCAAGCACGGATGAAGAAGTTATGGCCCAAATACAGAACCCATGTCCATTCTACCGAGTCCAGCCCACCATTGGCTTAATGGCCCATTTACTCTATCCAAATGCACTCTTTAGCTCTGGTGTACTGAATAAAAGCTGTAGATAATTAAGTTATTAAAACTTTTATAAAATATTAAGTTCAAATAAGTCATATTTAAATATTTAAGTGTGAAATACTACAGTGCATTTTAAAAGTCTAAAACTTGAATTTTAATCAAATTTTCAAATGAATGATCTAATCCCAAATATTTCATAAATGAACATATTTAGCATAATGTGAAGAAATTATTTCATTTATTATCAATAAAATATTCAACAAAATAGTGTTTTATCAAGTACCCTCTGTAGGTATAACCCATTATTAGGGAAATGTTGTATTTTTACTATGGGTTGGTTAGGATAGGATAAATTTCCTAGCATCTCTGTAGATCCTGTGGAGGTAGGAATCAAGTAGTACTTGGTTTTGTGGTATAGTGTGGTAGGTGACTGATGCTGGGGGAAATTTCCTCTTAGTTGAGAACACTGTTATGTTGTGTTGTTCAATGTCATACAGTGAGGACATTTTGGTCCACATGTTTCACATCATGTGGTGAGGACATGGATGACATAACATGAAAAGAGATGGATATTGTGGATCTACATAGTTTAACATCCTTTGGTGAGGACATTGGCAGCACAGTTTAGCATCATATTATGGGGATGAATTGTCATAGAGACCATGAGTAAGTATAGGGTAAACGGTCCTAGATATTTTGGCATGCCTCAAGCCCAAGTGTGTGGAAGTGTAAACCTTGATCTTGGGTACCCTCAAATTGGGAGAAATGAAATGGAAATTTGTATCCATTAAGCATAAGGAGTTAGGAGAAGCCTCTCCTAGGGATGAATTTTTCATTGGTCTATAGGCCTTTCTATGGGAAATATAGGCAGCGATGCTAGGGAATTTTGTTCCTAGTCAAACAAAGGTGTACCCATGACATTGACCTCCCATTTCCAATGGTTGTGGATGTTTATAAGGCTCAAATATTTCCCAGGTTATGGAGTTTGATGGATGAAAAGGAAATAACTTAGTACATGGGGAATATCCATACCATGATTAGTTGTGAAGCATAAAATCCCTTACATAGATATGACTTATATGTAAAAGGATAACGATCATTTGATGAATCCTTATTTTGGAAATCATGGTTTGAAACCTCATGGATGGATTTGAATTTTCATGAAGGAGATGGGGGAATTTTTATTTCCCAATTTTTCATGGATGGACCCTGGTTTGAAAATTCAGGTTTCACTATGCATCTCATTAAACTTAGAATCAATCCATACGTAGTTCTTGTGGTACCTTTCATTTTAATGTCATGTGGTTAGGACTTGGGCCATGTAGTTTTATGTATTACGGTAAGGACTTAGGCTTGTAGTGAATTGATATTTCTATGGGGAATCCCCTTCCAAAACTCCTAAGCCCATGTGAGAGACACTGAGTGTGAGGAAAAAGAGATGGAAAAGGATTACTCTTCCACACAGGGGTAACATGATGAAAGAAGGGGAATTTTTTCCTTCAATATTTTTTCATGGGCATGACCATGTTTGAATACATGAGTACTGCTAACGTACCTTATGTGGATGGGAATCAATCTGAATATAGTTCTATGAATTTTCAGGTGCAAGTTGAACATGTATGTAGGCATGGTGAATTTTTGGTCTAGTGGAGGTTGGGCCCAAGAATGTGGAACCCAGGGGTCACTACATATCTTGTGTAGATTGGAATCAAGTCACACATAGTTCTTAGAAGAAAATTTTCTGCATAGGTCAAGTACATTCGTAGGGAAAAGGGTCATTTTTACTTGTTGGCTGCTCAAATAGGATGTATAATTTGGGAATCACTACATATCTTGTGATGGATGGAATCAAGACACATGTAGATCTAAAGTTCCCTATACTAGTTAGGCCCATGCATACGTAGGGGCATTTTTATCCATTTTTTATGATCCTACAGTGTAACTTTACCATTTTTTTATAGGGGAAGCCTTCATCACCATTCCTAAGATCACGTGAGATATGATCAGTGTAAAATAAAATAAAATAAATGTATTCCTCTCACAATACAGAGGTAGCTAGAGGTGCAATGGAGGAATTTTTGTATCATGGGGTTGATGGACCAATATCTTGGATTAAGTCATATCTACATACCCCATTGGTGGATGGGAATCAAGATTTACATAGTTCTATGAGGATACATCTTCACATAGTTCTAGTCCATACACAGGGAGGGGGGATTTTTTCTTGGTGGTGGTGGCTGAGTAAGAAACATGAATCGTTATATATCTTATGTAGATAGGAATCAAGCCAATTTTAGTTCTGGAGGAAGAGGGATCCCTTGTGGATATAGTACTCAAAAAGGAGAAGGGGTATTTTAATTTCCTCTAGAATAGATCATACTCATTTGTGGAAAATAATTGACTGAAACACAATGGACCCTGTATAGTTCAATGTCTTAAATTTGGGATGATGAATTCCATGTAGTTTAATGTCTATTGGTATTGACAATGGATCATGCAGTTTTATATAAGGCAATTAGGAATAAATTCACTCATCATGAATATAAGGGAATGTTGTATCCTTTAGTTTAACATCTTTCAATTAAGACTTTTTTCCATAAAATTTAATTTAATGTGGTGAGGAAGTTTCATCTTGCATTTTTATGTCTTTCAATCAGGACGAAATTATTGGCTATATGAAATATTTCTTTGAGACTCTTGAAATTGTAGGGGTAGTGGAAAGAATTCCATTTCAGCTCCAGTTTTAGAGGTTATTTTTTGAGTATCATTTATGATCTGAGGACCAACACCATTTCTCCTTTGAGGAAAGACCAGAGGCGAACAATTTTGTTGAAGGTTCATGCTGTCTGGTTTTAATAGTATTCAAAATGGTGCAGAGTATTCAATCATTTCTCATCCAGTTTCTCCAACTAATCGAACCATTTTTTGAATTGTTCATCTATGGATAGTGGATCACAGATGGCGACGCGGAGTGATGGTATTTAAACTTCAATGGGTAGAACCACCTTCGTCTTGTATACTATTTAGTACTTGGTTTCTCGAGTGGTGGTGCGATTCGTGGTCTGGTAATCCCATAGAGCAAGGAGGTTCTTGTCTGACCATGATTTCTTATCTTTTTCAACCATCTTCTGGAGTATATTTTAAGAGTTGGTGTCTTAGAACCAACTGTTTGTTATTTGATTAAATTAATATTTAATTTATTAAATATTAAACATCATATTACATATTTTTCATTATTCTACATGACTATAGTGTAATAATGTCCTAGATTATCTGTCGTATTGATAAGGTCATAGCAGTTCCCCACTATGATGAGAACCATGAAGTTCTATGATAGTATTATTAAATATAGTTTTGTGGTTGGATGGCATACTAAGATAAGACACATAGTATACAAACCGTCAGGGGTGACTAATCATAATAAGAGGAGACTTACTCTCATAAAGTTTTCACTTGGTAATCTTCATGATGGGAGATTATGAGAACACACCCATGAGTGAGAATTCTGCATGTTTGGGTGTCATCAGATATTCCTATATGTGATCATATGTAATAGTTTGTATACTTTAATATTTTCATTAATACATGTCATGACTCACACACATTGAATTACTAATGAAATCCATCACTCAAGAAGTTAGAGATAAGTTGGTTACATTGGGCACATCACGGATGACACGTACTTAATGGATAAGTCGAGGAAGGATTTTTCCCTTCCATTTATGAAAGTTTATATCTCAACCCTTTGATTGAAACAGAACCGTTACCCAAATTCCATGTCCATGGTGTAACGATGAGTTTATTTTAAGTCATAAAATAATGATGTATAAAGCATAAAGGTTGATGTCACTATCATTAAACCTTATTGATGAGATATTGCGACAAAGGGATTATATTACAGAGTGAGTGTTCATATGTGGATGTCATCGTTGTGACATTATGGTCTTTCTCTTCGGTCCCATGACCCAATTCTTGATAGTAATCTTGGACTTTAGGCAGCCCGCCTAATTCCAATGAGAAAGAATCCTAGAGGGTCACACACTAAGTGTTTTCTGTGATCTTGATTAAACTATATTTGAATTTAATTAATGGAATAAATATTATTCTCTAGATTGAGAAATAATTTTATTAAAGATAAAATGATCACATATATTAAATAAATATTTATTCACCAGATTATGAATGAAATATATTTATTTTTATTATTGAACATTTAATAAATATTTATTTACTATTATATAAATAAAAATATTTATTTAAGGGAATAAAATATTTATTCATGTGTTCAATAAATACAAGTAGAGTTCGATCAGACTATTACTATGTCCAGTGATAAATTAAATATTTACATGTTGGTAAATAATATTTATCTAGGTGGCGTAATAAATATTAATAATACTATTATCATTATGTGGCATGGGATTTTATTTATGGTTCCATTATGCGCAAGTTGGCGGACCACAAATAATGATGTTGTTATTATTATTATGGGGCATGGTTTTTCTCTAATGGTTATAATTTTATTTAATCCTTATTAGACAATTAAATATTTTAACTAGAACTCCATGCCGATTAATGGATGGGTACATCTATTGTGCCATCCACCAGGGATTCAAATCAATTCTGAGGCTGGAATAAAGAATTTTTGAGGAAAATATTTTCTCCCTTAACTCCTCTCCTCTCTCCCTCTCAAGAATGAGAGAATTTCATCAATCTGAAGAATGAGAGATCAAGAATGATCAATGCAAGACATTCACTTCATTGCTCAAGCACCCAGTGAATGAGTGGAGTAGATTATAGACCATTGGAGCATGTGTGGATCACCGCTAGAGGGATTCTAATTTAGATCCTCACAAGTGCAACGAAGTCACTCAGGAAGGTTAATTCAGGATAATCAACCATCATCAATGTAGAAAGTAACAAAGACCAAGGTATTTAATTTCTTCAAAAATTAATAAATTAATTATAAACATGATGTGAAAGATCCTCTTTCATGGATCTGACATTTTTCTTCTCATTGCCTAAATATTTTATTTAAGTTTTTGGATACTGGAATTCAACATCGTATTGATCCCAGATTTTCCATAGATTACAGGAAAAAAAAAGAAATGTTGGGCCCCAAACTGCACCAGCCTTCCTCTACACTCAGATCGTTCAAGTGGTATCAGAGTGGGTTCATCATCATTTATAATTATTTAAATAATTCATTTATGATTTACACTTTAATAATTTAGTTTTTCAATTCATGTTTAATCATTCTTGTAATTTTAATTTCAAGATCTGTTCTTCCTCTATCGTTTCTTGTAGATATAACTGAAATGTTTCATTTTTTGATTAAAATAAAATGAGGATCTCATCAGGAGGTGTCGATGATTCTGTCTAGGTAACATGACAGTACACTCCATGTATTTTGAGTTACACTCCATGTAATCTACCATACACAGCATGTAATCTGGATTATACATCATGTAGTTGTGTTTAGTGCATCAGAAATTATTCAAAAATTACTCAAGTCATGTGAATTTATTACACGCGGTGTAGTTAATTCTTACACTGCATGTTGACCATGACAAATAGGAACATGGTGACCAAATTACACATTGTGTGGACCACTAGGCATGGTGTGTAGTCCCTCTCAGGTCAGGGCTAAACCGTGTATCCCATACACTACTTAGTAGACCGATGACCATGTAACCCAGAGAAGACATGGTGTCTTACCCACTAGGCATGCCATGTACTCTAAGATTTCCAAAGTATGTCACACACGCTGAGTCCCTAGGAATGTACTTCGATTAGACATTGATGGTAGTACACACTTATATTTAGAACTACACATTGTGTACTTTACCAAATTATGCAGAATTAAAACATTAATATCTACAGAATTTTCAAACTTCATATCAGGTATAAATTGTATTAAAGGTTGTTACTCTATTCATTGAAGAATAACATGTGGTCGAGAAAATCATGTGATTAATGTAATAATCTATGAATTACATATTGTCATTATAGGAATTAAATTGTGTATTTCATATGTCATGAGAGTAAAACAGTATATGAATATATTGATTGTTGGGTAGATTTGGATGGGTATTCATTATGTTACCTCTAAGGTAGTGGATGATAATCTCAAGGAAATTTATAAAATGATTAATATAAAAGTATTTATTAATTAAAGATAATAATTAATCAATTTGAGCTTTATTTATCTTTAATAAGAACTATTAAATAATTTAATGATTGTTTTATTAAATGCATAATTTGTTTCCTGTATGTGGATGATCATGAGCTGGACCAGACCTTTGTATGTTATTAGTTTCTTTTTAATATATTTTTTAAATTAAATTATTGTCCTGTAAGCTATCTCTTCCCATCAATATGTAGGTAATGTGTGTCAATGGTTTCTTTTATGTAAACCCCTTTTTACCCCTCACTCACGTGTGAGTTTAAAAATAATATTTAATGGATGGAGCTCCCAATATTTTGGAGGTAGTTCAAGTTAGGATCTAGGGAGAAACCTATCCTATGAGATACAAAGGTGGACAGGTGGAAACAGTAAATATGAACCTCAGTTCAAGGTGTTTCTCCCCTAGGTTTTTGGTTAGTTTATTAACCACTAGATAAACTAACCATTAGAAAATCCCATGATCATTCACTTTACATTATTTTATTTTTATTAGTTGCATGGTTTTTCACTATGGATGTGTTTTCGTGATCTCATAATTAATGAATTAACAATCATGAAAGATGGAACTAAAATAAACAAGGCTTATGCAGAAATATTATCTAGGACAATCTTATTCACTTAAGTAACTTCCACTTAATATTAACAAGAATGTGATAAGGTTAATAAGGGAATTTATGCATAAAAGATAAAAATACCTTCATAAATTATTATTTCAGACTAATCCTTATGTTACTTGATTAAGATAAATACTCAATAAAACTAGATGTTTTACCAACCCTTGTTGGGACACTTACTTTTATAGAGAAAGCTCTTATGAAATGTTTAGAGTTGAATTAACCTTTTTACATCAAGATTAGTATCCCTTTCTAGACTTGGTGTGAAATTGAAGGCAAGTGTTGAGGAAATCCAAGTCCAGATTTCAGGATAGGGGTTTCCACTCAACGGATCAAGGAGATGAAATCCCATAGTTGACAAAGAACTACCTACATAAATACCTTCAAATAGCTTGACTAACCCTTTTGGGGTTATGCAAAGGTGAATATGGATCCTTACTAATAGAATTTCCTAGATACTATCCATTTCGAGTTAAATTTTGAGGACTACTGGAACTTGATAAAATAGTGATAGACTTAATAAAATTAATATATTATTTCGAAACAAATTGTAATCAAGAAAAGTACTAATAATATCCACTTTTAGTTGTGTAAAAAATGATAGGCTCATCAATGACACTATCCCTACGATCAATAGTGGATAAAGAAAACATCGTCACTGGATGTAACTTCCATGAATGGTTTAGAATCCTTCGGTTTATTCTATGTCATGAATGGAAATCTTACATGCTAGAGTACTCATTACCTGATCTTCCTACCCAAGAGGCGAGTGATGAAGATTTCTTATTCTATGAGAAACATATGAATTATTTGGTTGACGTTCAATGTTTGATATTATCATCAATGTCTAGTGAACTCATGAAGTCTCATGAAAACATGGATGTCTATAGAATGATTGAGAACCTCTGTGGTCTTTACGAGGAGAGAGCTAGCCATGAATGGTTTGATATCTCCATGGTACTCTCTTAGAGTAATCTTGGAGAGGTTGCCCATATAGGCATCAAGTATTCAATCTCATTGGAATCATTTAGTGCCTATAGGTTTTAGGTTAACCCCCCTCCCCCCCACCCCCACCCACCCTGAAGAACTAGGTACTGATCTCATTCTCTCATCACTCCATCAGAGATTCTCTAGTTTTTTTGTGAATTTTAATATGAAAAACATTGAGAAGTCTCTAATTTAACTTCTTATCCTCCTTCGCTAAGTGAAAAAAGACATGATGTTTTAAAATACTTCTTCACTTATGGTGAATAAGATTAAAGGGAATTAAAATAGATTTAATCCCAAATCTTCTTCATGCCCTTCCAGGAAAAGTAATATAAACAGGGAAAGGGAACAGGGATCTATGTGTTTCACAAGTGGCAAGAAGGTCCACTAGAAGAAAAACTACTCCTAGATAAAGAAGTAAGGGGAATAATCAGGTGCATTTGTTACCGAGTGTAATTTATCTATTTCTACAAATTTGGTATTAGATACAGCTTGTGGTGCTCACATATGTATCAAAATACATGAACCAAGTAGATTCAATAAAATTGACCGAGGGGTAGTAGATCTACAATCAGCCAAAGGAGCTAGACTTGTTTTTGTAGTTGTCGGGGACTACCACCTCACATTGCCTATTGGGGTGATATTTGTTTTAAAGTGTTTTCATTATGTTCCTTATGTAACCAAAAACATTATTTCTATAACTAGACTAGATACTGATGGATTTATTTTCAAATTTTGAAATAAATGTTTCTTATTTTGTAAATATATCATTTTTTTGGTTAAGGCGCATTTATATAGTGGTCTTTACGTGTTGGATTACACAAACCAAGTAATGGAAATTGATAATGAAGTTATGTTACATTAATCATACCACACCAAACTTTAGCATCACTGGATAGGTCATATAAATGAGAAACGCTTGACAAAGTTACATCAAGATGAATATTTAGATTCTTTTTAACTAAAACCCCTTAGTGTATGTCATGCATGTTTACAAGGAAAAATGACTAAAGTCCCATTTAATTGGAAAGGTGAAAGGACCAAAGAGCTTCTTGAATTGGTTCATAATGATGTGTGTGGACCATTTCTAGTTGACGCAAGGGGTTGTTACTCATACTTCATCACTTTTACTGAATATTTTAGTATATATTGATATAATTACTTAATGAGGTAAAAGTCATATTATTTTGATAGGTTCAAAGAATAAGAGAATGAATTTGAGAACTAGAATGGTAAGAAGATTAAGAAACTAAGAAAAGACCGAGGTGGTGAATATCTTAATCAAGACTTCATTGATTACTTACAGGGGTTTGGGATCCTTTCCCAAATCAGTCCTCCTTACTAACCTTAGTGGAATGGTGTAAGGTAGAGGAATAACCACACCTTGTTGGACATGGTAAGATCAATGGTAGGTTATACAAGTAATCCATTATCCTTTTGCAGATATTCATTAAAAATAGTTTCACACATAATAAACCAAGTACCAATCAAATAGACAAATGTTATCCTATACAATATTTGGAATGGGAGAAAATCTATGTTATCAAATTTACATTTGTGGGGAATCCAAGTGTTTTTTAACGCCTCTTTAGGTAATAAACATGCACCCTGAGGAAAAAAGTGTACTTTTATATGATACCCCAAGGAATGAAGGGGATATTACCTATACAACCCCCAAACAAAAATGTTCTAGTGGAATGAAACTCCATATTCTTTAAGAGGGAGAACATATTCAAAAGAGATAGTGGGAGAGAGATAGACCTCAATGAATTCAAGGATTCAGGTAGACAAGACTTGGTAGATGAGAAGATTCCACAAATCCCCATGGAAGAAGAATCTATTCCAGAGACACAAGAACTGCATATGAGTACAAGAAAGGTTATATAACTAGAATGGTATGGTTTTTTAGTTACCGAGGATGGTGATTCATTTTTAGTTGATAATAATGATCCTCTAACCTAAACAGAAGTTGTTAGTGTCACTGATGTTTCCATATGGAAAGAAGCCATGAATTCTCAAGAGGATTTCATGTACCAATACTAGGTTTTGATTTTTTTATATTTTCCAGTGGATGTAAAGCCTGCTTTTTGCAATTGGTTATTCAAGATGGAACTAGACATGGAAGGAAAATTCAGTACCTATAAGGCTTGATTGGGTACAAAAGGGTGTAAACTACATCAAGGCATTGACTACGATGGAACCTTTTCACCAGTTGTAATATTGAAATCCATTAGAATTATATTGGAAATTTTCCCTTACCTTGACTATGAGATTTGAAAAATGGATTCCAAAACAACCTTCCTTAATAGGGACATTTATGAAGATTTCTACATGACACAACTGGGAGGGTTTGTGACTCCAAAGGATGCCAATAAGATATGTAAGTTGAAAAAACACATTAATGGATTAAATAAATCATCCAGGTCATGGAATATTCGTTTTGATGAAGCCATAATAGAATTTGGTTTTATAAAGAATGAATGTGAGAATTATGTCTATAAATTGTTTAGTGGGAGTGATTTCATTTTTATAATAGTATATGTTGATGAAATATTACTTATTGTAAAAAAGATACTAGTCTTATAGTCTGTTAAGGAATGGATGAATAAATGATTTTCCATGAAGGACTTGGTCAAGGAAACATATATTCTTAGGATTAAGATCCATCATGATAGATCCAAGAGATTGTTAGGCCTTTGTCAAAGTACATACATTAACAAGATACTGAAGAGATTCAGTATAAAAAAATCCAAGAGGGGATTTTTTCTAGTGTCACATGGAATTTATCTTTCCAAGATAATATATCCTTAAATGAAAGAGGAATGAAATAGAATGGTAAGGACACCATACACATCAGTGATTGGTTCAGTCATGTATGAAATTCTATGTACTAGTCTAGATGTCACCTACACATTAAGTGTGGTAAAAAGATTTCAAGTTGTTCCAGGTGACCACCATTGGAAAGAAGTCGGGATGATCATTATGAATCTGAGGTGTACTAATGATAGGTTCTTGGTTTATATAGTAGATGAGGAACTAGTTATCAGAGGATATACAGATTCTAGTTTCCAGATTAATCAAGATGATGTGAAGTCACAAATAGGATACATATTCACTTTTATTGGAGGTGTTGTGAGCTAGAAGAGATCAAAGAAGAGTGTGGTCACAGATTCTATAATAGAGTCCAAGTATATCATAGCTTTTGAGGTAGATAAATAATCAGTTTGGATATAGAGCTTATTTAAAGATATGGATGTGGTACCAAGCAGTAATGATCCCATCACACTCTATTGTGATAATATTGTAGTTGTGGCTCTCACAAAAGAGCCAAGGTCACATCAGCGGGGGAAGCACATAATTCAAAAGTATCATCTCTTGAGGGATTTTTCTCATTGAGGTGAAGTTTCGTTGAGCAGTATTTCCACATAAGCTTACATGGTGGACCCCTTGACTAAATCATTGACTCAGTATAAATATGATCACTATGTGAGGTCTAGAGGACTGAGAGTTATTGGTAGTTATCTCTAGTCCATTGTAAGATTAGGTGTCCTAGAACCAACTGTTTTTACATTTGTTGCATGAATATTTAATTTATTAAATATTAACCATCTTATTACATATTTTTCATTATTCTGTATGATTATAGTGTAATAATGTCCTAAAGTATTTTTAGCATTGATAAGGCTATAGTAGTTCCCTACTATGATGAGAATCTTGAAGTGCTATGATATTATTTTAAAATATAGTTATGTGGTTGGATGATATACTGTGATGGGACACATAGTATACAGTGTGTCAGGTGTGAGTACTCATAAGCATTTGAGACTTCCTCTCATGAATTTCTCACATTTTAATATCAATGATGGGAGATTATAAGAACAGAACTTCCAGTAGAAATTCTTCAGGTTTTGGTGTCTTCATATATTTCTATCTCTGAGCATGTGTAATGGTCCTTTGACTTTAAGTTTAACATTAATACATGTCATGACTCACACACTTTGATTTCCTAACGAAAATCGTCACGCCATATGTTGGCAGAAAGTAGGGTACGTTGGGTGCGTCATGAATGACATGTTATTAATGGATAAGTTGAGGAAGGATTTATCCATTCCATTTATGGAAATTGATATCTCAAACCATTTATTGAAATATAATCATCGCCCAAAATTCCATGGTCATGGTGTAACAACAAGCTTATTTTAGATGTTCAAAGAATGATGTATCAAGCATAAAGTTTGATGACACTATCATGAAACCTTCTTGATGAGATATTTTGAAAAGGGGGTTATATGACAGGGTGAGCATTCATATGTGGATGCCACCATTACGCCATTAATTTCTTTTTCTCGTGTTCCTTGACTTGTTGCTAGACTGTATTCTTGGACTTTATCCAAGCCCACCTAATGCCAATGAGAAATAATCCTAGAGGGTCACACAATAAGTGTTTTTGGTTTTCTCGATTAAATTCTAATTGAATTTAATTAATGGAATAAATATTATTCTCAAGACTGAGGAATAATTTTATTCAAGTTGAAATTATTTCATAAATTTAATAAATATTTATTCAATAGATTCTGAATAAAATATAGTTACTAATTTTATTGAATATTTAATAAATATTTATTTCCTAGTTTGTAAATAAAAATGTTTATTTAAGATAATGAAATATCTTTTCTAGTGTCCAATAAATGTAAGGGTAGTTCGAGTGGACCAAGACCATTTCCACTTATGAATTAATTATTTACAATTTGGTAGATAATATATATCTAGGTTGTGTAACAAATAATAATAATAATGTGCTCATTATGTGGTAGAGGATCTTATTTATGTTTCTGTTTTGCACAAGTTGGTGCACCAAAAATAATGATGTTGTTATTATTCTAATGTGGCATGGTTTTTCTCTAAAGGTTATAATTTAATTTAACCATTTTTACACAATTAAATATTGTAACTGAAACCCCATGTCAATTAATATATAGTTACATCTATATTTTCAGCCAACAGTTATTCAAATCAATTATGATTATAGAATATAGACTTGTTGAGACAAACATTTTCTCTCTCGAATCCTCTCCTCTATACCTCTCAAGAACCAGAGATGTTCTTAAAGACTGAAGAATGAGTGGCCAAGAATGATCGATGCAAGACATTCTCTTCACCATGCTAGAAACCAGAGAATGAGTGGTGTTTATCGGATTCCATTAGAACATGTTTGGATCACTGCTAGATGGATTCTAATTTGGATCCTCATAAGCACGATTATGTTAATATGGAAGGTTAATTTTGGATAATCAACCATCATCAATAAAGAATGTACCAAAGACCCAGGTATTTAATTTTTATACAAATTAATAAATTAATTATAAACATGATGTGCAATATCTTATTTCTTAGATCTGGTGTTAATCTTCTCTTTGTCTAGATATTTTATTTGTGTTTGTAGATATTTTCATCCATCGTCATATTGATCCCGGATTGGTCATCTATTACGGAAAAAGCCTAGTTGGTCCTTACCTAATGCCACGCTTCTGCAATGATCGGATCCTTCATATATTAGATAGGTTATTATTAAAGGACTTTATCTGCCCATTGGGAACTGCATGGTAGTGGTATGAATGATTGGACTTGATGCCATACTTCTAATATAGCTAATCCAATTTAGCATAACAAAAATTAGTGGTGTTGTTCATTAGTATTATATGAGGGAAACAAAATCTAGTGATGATGTTGGCTGTCACAAAGTTGACAATGCTTCTTTCCCCAACCTCTTTAAGGGGTACAACTTCTTCCCATTTAGAAAGGAATTCGGTTTCTGGGAGAATATACGTGAATTGTCTTGCTATTTTAGGAGAATACTATCCCACAAAATTCATTCCCCATATGGAAAATGGCTAGGAGTACAAATCTGTGTGAAGTAACTCTGGGGGTTGGTAGATAAAATTGGAATGAACATGGAAGGAGTGGAACTTCTTGGTGAACTGAGCACAATCCTGCATCATAGTGGGCTAGTAGTACCCAAGCCTTTAAACTTTATGAGAGATATTGAACATTAATTTATGTTCCCTACAACCTCCGACATGTACCTCTATTATGACAGAGGTAGTCTTTTCCTCATAAATCCACTTGAGAAGGACTCCATCAAGGTCCTTCTTGTAGAGGACTCTATTAGTTTGTGTCATTATGCTAAATAAAGTTGATTTATCATCTTTTGATCTTCTACCTTATATCCCTATTTTATGGGAGTTCTACCTTTTGAAGTTAATCCACAATGGGAGTCATCCAACTAGTGGTATGATCATATATCTCATAGTTGAGACTGATCTCATTGATTACATCCATCTTGGTCTGGACATACAATAAAACCATTTGACAATGGGAAATATTGATGACTGTTTATTTCCGATCTGGGTCAGCTACAGTTGTGGTTGTATATTCTAATGTGTTGTCATGTGCATTTTCCAAACTAGGGACATAACTCAGTGTCATATCTTATGGGAATTCTCCCATCATTTCTTATATGTGGTTTATCAATGGGATTATCTCCCCTTTATTAATAGTGTAGTCACCATTGAATTTTTTGATTCCCCATTCCAAATATCATTTTATTTTCAATTGTTTGGATTGTACTTGAATTGATATCTCTAGGATAGCAATGAGGTCCTTGTATTCGGATTCTTTTTTTGTTCATACCTCTGAAAGTAGGAAGGAATAAGGCAAGACTTCCTTTTCATGAGATATGAGTTTGACTCTCAGCTCCACTTTGTTGAGCTTGGGGTCTTCCATCCCTTTCCCTATCGGGATTCTGGAGCCACCATCGAAATGCATCTCCCATATCTGGGAATTATCCTGAACAAAGAACACTTCTTTATCTAGAATATCAGCATCCAATAGAGCCACTTCTATTAAAAGATGTTCTTCCAAGAAATCTGTTCATGCTCGTCCTTTGATGACTTTCTGCAGTCTGAATCATATATCGAACTACTACAGGATTACTTCCCACAGCGATAATCGTCCCATCAACATTGGATGATTGAGAATATACATTATTGGGTTTCATTTATAGATCATATGGCCCTTTTAGTCCTACATGTAATGCCTCATCTTTTAGACCACAAATATAAAGGCCAGGAAGCTCTTCTAAAAATTTTAATAGAGAGTCTTAGTGTCAATAATGGTACGACTGAGATAATAGAGATTTTTCTCACTGGTGGAATCATTATTCTGTGCGAGGAAGGTTCCTAGTGATCACTCTAAGGAAGTCCCATATAGGATGAGTAGTCTTCCTTCAATAGGTGGCATTAGCACGGGTGGTCTTAAGAGGTACTTCTTGAGATTGTCGAATCCTTTTGGACAGTTGTCATTCGATTGATATGAAACCACTTTTTTCATCAACTTGGTGAAGGGAAAACATTTTCCTTTGAGGATGGATATGAAGCGCTGAATATAGGGAATGTATCCTTAATGTCCTCTCAACTCAGTGAGGTTGTGAGGAGGTGACATGCCAAGGATATCCTTTATCTTCTTGTGGTCGACTTTGATGAAATGGTAGCATACGACGAAGCCAGTGAATTTCCCTGTGGTAACCCTGAAAGAACATTTCAAGGGGTTCATTTTCAGATTGTGTTGTCACAGCTTATTGAAGACAGTTTGAAGATATGATAGGTGGTTTGAGTGTATTCGTGACTTAAACACCAAATCATTTACATAGAATTCAAAAAAAATCCCAGTAAGGGTTTTGAAAAAAAATTCATGGTGCGTTGATATGTGGTGATGATATTTTTTTTAAAAAAGTCATTACCTTGTAGAAAAACACTCCCTATGGGGGGCTTAAGAAAGTGGCTTCTTCGTCATCGTGGTCCATTCAGATCTGGTTATATCTTAAATATAAATCCATGAACAAGAGAGCCTCTTATCTGACAGTTTCATCAATCAGTAATTCTATGATTGGGACTGGGAAATAATCTTTCGAGCAGTGCCAATTGAGATCCATAAAATCTATATAGACATTTATTTTCCCATATTTCTTCTGTACATTATCTATATTTTCTATCCATATAGAATATTGGACTTCCCAAATGAATTTTACTATGATTTTATTTTCAAATTCATCCTCTATTTTGGAAGCATGTATCTGGTCAGTCCTTTTGGTAGTTTTCCTGTAACCACGATGGTCTTTTGAAATGCCTAGCTAGTGAGTGGCCACCTCAGGATTGATGCCTATTATTTTAAATAGATCCAGGTAAAAAATCTTGATTTTTCTTTAGGAAGGATGTATATACAACTTGATCCTTGGATGAAATGTCCCCACTAATCAGAGTGGGCCCTGGGTATTATTTAGTACGTAGGTTTATTACCCTGAGTTCATCAATGGTGGTAGATACAACTTACTTGAATGTGAATGATGCATCCCTAAGATATTATTCTTCCTCCTCTTCTATATCCTCTTCATCCACATATTCCTTAGATGTGGATACAATTCATTAGATAAGATCTTCATAATTTGGAGGGGAATCACAATTCTGGGATTTGGCGGCTGAAGAAGCTTCTTCCTACCCTACTGACTATGTCACCTTTTTTTAGTGACGAGACATCCTGTTATTCTTTAGTGGGTGAGCTAGGAATTTTCAGGAGACTTGATGATATATTAAGGGAATTTTTATCTTATAACTCACTATCATCCTAAGGTTCTATGAACATTTCAATACTATTAGGCTCATTGTCCATGACTGATATCATGATGATGGCTAAATACTTGTCTGAATTTGGACTCATGCACTCCATATGATTGATGGGAAGTACATATTATTTTTCTAGGTGCTTCATAAGGTTGGTGGGAACCATATCCAAACCATTTGGGGTGGTGACTTAATAAACATCATTGTTTGAGGGTTGATTACATGCATTCTCATAGAATCCAGCATCAATATAATTTGACTTGTGAGATTCAAATGGATCCTTATTAGTGTATAATGTCCCATTCTATCCATTAATTCAATACTCGATGCATGGATGGTATGATGAAGGAATTTCTATATGTTGATGTAGTCAAGGCCTTCTTAGAAGGGCATTGAAGGCCACGTTTTGTCGAACCACTTGGAATTTTGTGTCATTTATGAGGTCTCCAAGCCATGTTTTAAGCTTGATTTGGCACAATGTATTTTTATCACTTTTATCATATCCCAATAGGATTTTGGTGAAGTGTGTTGGACTATATTTAGTATATCCCATTTGACGAAGTTTCCATAGTGGGATGATATTAACTCTGAAGCCATTATCAATGAAAATGTTTTGAATATCGACACCATTTATCTTTCCAGACATATATAAGGGTTTTATTTTCCCTTTCAAGTTGGTGTTTTCTTCTCAATCCATGATAGATATGACAACATTGAATTATAAAGGACTGGTTTCTATCTGATAGACATAAGTGGAGGCTACTGTGACCTCAAACTCCTCGGGGATTAGTAAATCTTTGATGAGTGCTTCACTAACATCGGCTGAAAAATTCAGTGCATTTAGGATTGACATCATGGTTGGTACCGAGGTTAATGGCTTCAAGATATCATATTTATGATCTAAAGGAAGTATCTTCCAGACTTGGGGATCCTATTTTATAGGTTCTTTAGAGGTTTTATCATTGGATGTAGATGTACTGGACCCTAGTAAAGGAGATGGTACTACTTCTGCACTTTGTGGATTTAGCTGGGTAGGCTTGCCTTCACACCGTGGGTGATCAGAAATTTGTTCCTCTTTTGATGGATATTCCATGATGATAGGGTCATAGTTTCTTCTGGTAGGGGAATAATAACAATCATGTTACTATTGAATATGTTTACGGACCGTTCCACACTTTTCTACAACATTTATGGTTTGATCTGGGATGCAGCCAAGAACTTGGTTTCTATCATGGCTACGTCTTACTAGGTAACCTCATCTCTTGTGGACTCTTCCTCAGGCTCCCTGATTAGGTATGGGGAACTCAAGTTTTTGACCATAATCTTCATTGAATAAGGGATCCACTAAGTGGATGACATTAATAGATTTTAAAATCAAATCCTCATCTGATGATGACTCTGCCTGACTGACTTCTTTCGATGGTTTTATTTGGCGGGCTGGTGTATGTAGCTTTATATTTCTTAGCATGAAATCTGAGAGTTTTAAAGCTAACATTTCCCTCAGTGTAGGTTTATCTTCTTTCACTAAATATTCTTGACCCTTGGAGGATCGTGGGGCCGAGGATGTTGGAAACATTGTATTAGGAGGTTTCGAGGGCTTTGTTGGTTGCTTAAACTATTCATGGAGGATACCATGGGCTTGATTGATTTTTTTACAAGTAATCCAACTATAAAACCTTTTCTCCTTATTTCTAGAAATCTTTTCCACACTCCTTGATCAGTACTGGTGGTGGAAACATACACCACTTGTTCTGGCAGTGGTCCCACCTTAACTGGTCCAGGATCTATCAGGCTTTGTTTGAGTTATTTTAAGAAAAAACACTCTTGAATGGTGTGTCCAAATATCCATTGGAAGGGATAATAATATGGACATTCGTCAAAACCTACATCATTAACCCTATTCATCTTCTATAGTCAGAGCGAGCTGCAATTCATGGTTGCTAAAAAGTTTCTATGGGATTGGCCATCTTGGAATAAGTAAACATTATTTCTCTGTTCCATTAATTGATATCTCATGTCCCCCCTTTGGTCTTCTTATTGCAGTGGGGGTAGCTTCTAACATCTGGGGGGTCCAGCATGATTTTTTGTGGTCCTTATATCTTGATCTGGTGTAGAAGGAAGTTTAAGAAAAATGGAAGCCACTTCAACTCACCCTACTCTTTTCCCTAGGACCAATGGGGATGCACGGGACTTGAGATTACTCTGTTGTACGGAATCTTCTATTATCTAGGAAATTTATGATAAATCTCAGAACACACTTGTATACTTCACCAGAATGAGTCATTTTTTCAACTCATCATGAAGATTATCGATGCACATAGCTATCATCTCATCTAGGGGGAGTGGCAAGTTCAAGGAGTAAGACATACCCTTCTATCTGGTAATGAATTATAAAACTCTCACATTATCCTATTCATTTTACTTCATGATCTCATAGAATAGTGTTTTTGGAAATGATGAACTAAAATGAAAGAGGAACTGTCATCGAAGATCCTCACATCCAACTATTGAATTGGCCAGCAAACTGGTATAACATACGATAGTTGAGCCTTGTAGGGTTTCCATGAAGCATCTGAGTTTTCCTACTTCTTTCTTCTTTGGAGTTCCCATCATGGGATCATAGTAAGATGCATAGTGCATTAGATGTTGTTCTAAATCACATGATCCATTGAATACTAGGAATATAGGGTACCCAAAATTTAGTGGTGGTGGGACATTTCTCACCTCGTTGGGGTAGGGACTCTATTCTGGTTGTATCGAAGTTCATTGTCCTTCCACGGCTTCCAATCGATCTGTTGATGACTTAATGGTATTCATGATCCCATTATGTCTATATTTTTAATCTAAGCATGGGTTGGAAAATTAGGGGAAAGATTGGACATGCCATAACTACTGGAACATGAGGTGGATACCTGGCCAAGGGCATCCTCTGTGGATTCTCCTACATTTTCTTTGTTTGTTTCCTCAATATAGAGAAATATTTATATTATTCCAGAATAGGATCAAGGTAGACTAATGGTCCCGGTGCTAGATTGGATGAGCATTTGGGTCATGATTCATCTATTGGGATTAGCCCTCATAGTAGAGGCACCTCTGTTGGAAGTGTGTGATGATGCTCTACCTGAGGAATATATATGGGAGGGTGGATTTCTTGAAGCATCTCAACATTAATTCACCTCATCTCTTTCATTTCTTCCTCCTATCAAGTGAATCTCTCCTCAAGCATGGGGTGATCACTTTCATAGTTAGGTGGTGGTGGGTCAGATGAGACTGTGCTCTTATTCTTCAAGTTTTTGGCTATTCGCAATGGTGGTAATGAAAGATTGGCCATGGGAGAACTGAAATTTAGGACAACTCTTTGGTTCAGGTTATGCACACCTTCAGGTTTTGTGTGGACCACCACTATGAGGGAACCATCTTCTCCTGTATCCTCATTATTTGTACCATTTTTAGTCAGGTCCATGGGATTGAATTCCATGATTTTCACTTTTTATACCACATTGGGGGTGGCATACCAGGTGTTGAATGGAATGGTATATTTTTAGTCTTTTATTGGATCTTTTCCTTCCATTTTGGGGTTCTCTTGGGGTTTCTTGATTAAGGGTAACTCCAAGGGAACCTTGACATGACCTGGTCGTATGCCTCCATTCTGGGGGACATGGGTCACGAGATAGAGCAGAATGTGTATCCTATTTCTTCATTGTTCTCCCTAAGCAAGAAAATACTAACATCCACTGGGCACGTGGTTAAGGTAAAAATTCCCCCATCCCTATGGGATGGGATTTCTCATGTTCTTTTTTATTACTCCTAGACCTTAATTTTCTAGTCCTATAGCGCCATTTTGTGTTAAAAATGACCCCATGACTATATGATGGGGTTAATCCCATAATATGGAAGTTTTTTCGGCTATGGACTCTTCCATGATCTTGTGCATTCCCATTCGAGCATGAGACAGATATGGTGCCAGATCTGTATGTGAATTACATTCTTCTAAGTATATTAGCATTTCTCATGGATTGGATTCCCTTATGTGGGAATCCTTCTAAACTCTCTTGGTGTCCTAGTTCAAGAGCTTCTCACTAGCTTGTTCTCATTGATTCTGATTCTTTTTTAGACTTACTCAATGATGGTTCTTACTGAGTAAGTTTCCTTTTATGAATAAGGATTTCATTTGACTTCCATCACTTGATGATGACATTGCATGATTTTAGTTACAATGGGTTCTATTGGATGGTATGTGGGGTGATTTTTATGGATCCATGTTCTCTTCATCCTCAAATATGAATGTAATATAGAGAATTGCCGATAAGGAAGTGCAACTTATGCAGTGCATGGAGGTAGTACAATTTGAGGTCTTTCTTTTGCCTCTCTGATTTTGGCCACCATGAATACAAAAGAGCTTCTATGTCAGTTTAATAGTGAAGATACTCCAAAATATTAACATCATATGCATACCCCATCATTGGGTATGAATTTTGACCTCACCTAGCATAGAGTTTTCTAAATATTAAGGTGATTGTTGTGCATACATTCTTCCAATAACTCTGTTGGTATGTCGTACTGAGAAGTGGTTGTGGACCAAATCATAACTATTATTTCATCCCTGGGAATTTTTCTTATCATGAGAAACATATTATTTTGTTGTTCTATGAGGGAATTGTCTTCTTGATATGTCCATCCTGACTTCTTCATTATGATTTCATTCCAAGTAGCAGGGCTAGTAAAAGTTTCATTGATATATGAATAGTACGGGGGTGAATTAGAATATGAGTGTGGACTCGAGGCATAGTATGGTAGAGAAAGGATATCTCTTTTCATATATAGAGTATCTAACATGTCACACTCCATTCTTTAAAGAACCTCTTCATATGTGGGATTGGTCATGTTTCATCAGGCGAGGGGAAGACCTTCTTGCCGATTTAACTTTTTACTGCATGGAGATCCTTCATAGTTGTTGTTTCAATGGTGAGGGATACCATTGTAGCTTAATTTATGACAACAGGGAGTGTCCCTATGTCATATACCCTAGGGAGGACTTTTTGGGTGGACTACGATGAGGGCAGGACCTTCTTGCTGCTTGACGTCGTAGTGGGGAGGTCTTTCACAATGATTTCCATAACGGTGAGGAAAATCATCATGACTGGATATCAGGATGTAGGGAGAATAAATGCTATGTTTATCTGAGGTAGGACCTTCAGAATGCACTGTGACAAGTTTAGGTCCTTCTTGAAACTTGGTTCCATTGTGGGGAGGGCCTTCGTAGTGGTTGTCCCCATGGTAAAGACTACCATTGTAACTTGATATCCGGCAAGTAGGAGAATAATTTGTCCAACATATAACCTAGGGATAACCATCAAGGAGGATGATCTAAATGGGATAAATTATTTTTGTACAATATTCTAGTCAAGAGTAATGTCACCATGACACTCATTAGGATATAGGCTCTCTGGATTTATTGTTTCATTCCCATGAGGTAAGCCCTCATGGGTGCTATGGGGAGGGCCTTCATAGCTGTTGGTAGAATCATTGTGGGGAGGACCTTCACAACTCCTAATTCCACATCCATAATTTGGTAATGGATTGACAGGATATTGAGCCTCTATCAGTATATTATTGATGGAATCAAGAACTCCATTTTCCAGTAGAGCAGAATCATGAATGTGGTCTTTAGTTTCCTATTTTTGTTGGTGCATTTCATTTTTGGGCACTCTCTTACAGGAAATCGGGGTTGCCTTATATTGTAACAGACTTCATATATGGGTCCATGTTTGGTTGGTTCCCACAACATCACCGATATATGTCGATGAGAATCCTGATTTTTGGAAAACATATATGTTTTCCCTAGAGCAGCCACCACATAGGACTGATTTCCCCCAGTTGAAAAGTGTATTTATTCCCTATCACATTTTCCTTGTATCATGGAATATGGTCATTGACCCTCCTGTACTAGATTAGGTATTCAGTTCTTATCTTGAGTGATTATATTATTTTTTGGATGAACCACCCCGCTTGGGGAGATGGGGTCATTGGCTTGACTCCTTGCTTTTTTCTGTAGATGCGATTACATCTTTATAAGTCTAGAGGATATGATCTAGAATCGATGTCTGATCCTACATCATTACTCGTATTTCTTGACATACTTCTTTGGATAAAACATGTATAAATTCCCATTCTGATGTCAGATTAGTATTTCTTCCATCTCTAGTCCTCCATGTGTTGTCAGTGGGTATTGAAAGTTCTCTTATATCAGAGCAAAGAAATGAGTCTTCTCCCATCTTATTGATTGGATACACCATTTGGTTTCTTTGGTTGCCACCATATTTTACTGGTGGGCTTTATATTAGTGATCAAAAAATTTCATATGCTCATTGTCTATTGTATTTTTCTCACAGGCTTTGTACACATCTGTAACAATTTGAATCTACTCATATTTTCTAACCACCATATTTGACTGGTGGGCTTTGTTGTGGTAAGATAGAATTTGAATCTGGATGTTTATTGCCACCATATTCCACTGGTGGGATTCATGTGATTTTTAAATATTGTCGAACTACCTATAGTTTTCAACCCTATTTAGTTGGAGGTCTTGGTGTGCGTTAGTAGGAATTTTTTCCGACTTGGAGCTGGTTTCCGCCCTATTTTTATGATGGGATTCTTAGTCATTGGCAAGAATTTACATCTTCCTATAATTTTCCACTATATCTATGTGGAAAGACTAGAAATCATTAGTGGGAATTTGTGCTGGATCATATTTTTCAATCATGTTTTCAAAAAGGTCTTTATAATAGTGGTCGGTGATTTGAATCTAGTCGTATTGTGTTGTTGTGTTTCTGTGGAAGGATTCAAAAGAGGTGGTAGAGTTGTATGTTCACCAATGATTTGTCACCATATTGGCATGTCAGGTGTCCTCCTTCAGAACTAGGGTGATGACCTACTCCTGATGTTGTGTTCTACACCATTGGTGGGATGCCCGAGGGACCCATTTTCGTTGTACTTCAATGGAAACCCTTGGTATGGTATCCTCTTCAGGATGAAGATACAGGGTTGTGTGGTGTCATTAGAGATGTTCTCCGGTAGGGTCCTATGAGTAAGAAACCTATGCAGTTGGGATGAATTAATTAGTGTCAACTTTGTCTTCCTCCCTTAGATAATGTAGGTACCCATTTTCCTATTACTATGATAAGCTCCTAAAATGATTGGAGATGTCAAGAAGAGTCATCCGGTTTTGGACCGTCGGTCGCTACTGGGTGAGCGGTGGGTGGGACTTCATGGCATGGAGGTCTTGTCTTGCAACCTCCATGGTGGGGAGGGTACAATTCTGGTGGTACCCTGGGATATACATATTTGAGACCAATCATTAAAGACGTTGGGTGGGAGATGGTGCCATGCTCTTCATTGAGGACCTATTTTCATGTGCAGTTGTGAATGTGCATGTATGAAAAAAACATTGGGGATTCCATTGGATATAAGGTAGCTTTGCAAATTCATGCCATATATATGACTAGTAAAGAAAAAAAACCCTATAAAGTAGAATCTCATGACCACATACATTATTGATTATCTGGATTGGCCCACTTCTTTTTGAATGTGAAAGGGGGTTGAGGTGGGGTAATACTACCACCTTGGTGAAGTATTCACATCGGGTTCAACACTTTTGTTTCAACCTGAGGTTCACCATTGTACCCAAGGACATAAATGGTCCATCGAGGACTGGGTAGTTTATACTTTTTATATAGTGAAGTAGGTGGCATTGTTGAGTAGTCATGGAAGGTGATTTCATGGGGTTATGTGTGTGTATAATCAATCCACATCGGATACAATGTTCTCAAATGGTATCTAACAGGTTTATTCATGTAGCCAGAAACACCGAATGACCCTTTTATCCATGATTCATAAACCTGATTTCCAAAGGAAGGTGCGCATAGGATGATTTTCCAATGAAACTTAAGGACTCCATTGGTCTAGAGGATGGGAGGTTGGCCCTACTGAGGATATGGCCCGAAAATCATTAGGGTAAGTTTCGATATTGGGTTTAGACATCAGGGAAGATTCTTACATATCCTAGTTGGTTAGGAATCAAATCCATTATAGTTCTGTAAGATGGGGCTTACACATAATATTTTCCCATAAAGGGGGTGTGGTTGGGTCTTAAACCATAGAGGATGTCCTTTTGAGAGTATTTAGTCGATGGTTAATTATAAAGAGGATTCCCTAGTGAGTTCGAGGGAATTTTGCTGGGATCGACTTCTAAGGAGAATGTCCCTTGAGCTTGACCCTTAGGTAGGAATCCTACATATCCTAGGTAGAGTAGGTTTCAAAGTTCTCATTATTCAATTGTATGGGGCTTATGCATGGTATCTTCCTAGTGTGGTTTGGGTTGGTATGACAGGGGCGTACTTCTGAGGAGGATTCCCATCGAGGGGACATGATTACTCATTTCATGGATGAGGTGATATGGAGCTTAGGCCTCAGAAAGGCTTCCTAAGTATCCCAGTTATAGTAGGAATCATATTTCTCATAGTTCATTAGAATTTGTATTGTACGATTGTTGTGATCATCACTAGCCTCTAAACGAACATGATTCATTCTCAGTGTGAGAAATAGGAGTATGTGAATGATTCGACAAGACACACGCATTCCCTTATCCGCTGATAGAAAAGGATTAGGATTATAGTGTAAGCGGATGGTACGAGAGTGCCACCTCCTATGATAAAAGTGGATTAGTTCATGAAGGGCGCCCTAAAATTGGTTCTAGGAAAGGGGAGGAACATCACCTCACCTCGAAAAGAAATCCAAGTTTTATCTCCTTTAATTATCACTAGCCCTCATCGAAGGGAAAGGTCATTGATAATCCTTAATCTCTAGAAAGAGGAGGTATATGTCAGTTTACCAAGGTTAGAACCTGGGTTATGATGGAAATGTAATCTTACAGACATTTTGGGGGCCTGCACCATTACAGATATTACCTATATTTCTCTATGCTGATCCACTCTAAAGTTTTATCATATTGTATGGTGTATTTGGGAGATGCTTTGGTCTAATGTCATTGGACTGATTCATGGAGGGGATACAAATGAGGTGATGGAAATGGAAGAAAATGATCAGAGCTAGAATGTGGAATTCTTTAAGGGACCCCATTCCACGTACCATTTGTTCAGGTAGGTTCCAGTACCCCTCACATAGCATATTGATATGCATGTGAGGGGGTCATCTGTGTAATGTGATGGTACACAAACCAGGATGCGATCTACATAGCATTTTTCTATGTGGAACCGGGTTCTATTTTCATAGCATGATGCTATGCGGTATAGACTTCTGTCTGCATAGTGGTTTTCTACGTGGTGCAGGGTCCCCTCAGCATAATGATTTTTTATTCAAAGCACTGGATTGATGAAGGGGAATTGAATATGTGATTCAAGGGAAATTCATATGCAATAGATAAATGTTTTGTGGTCTTCTAATTAGTTAATATGTGTTATTATTTAATTCTATGGGGCGGGTTATACATTTAGGTAATCATTTGTGGTTCTTTCTTCCTTTGTACTTCGTCGTCCTCTCTCTTCAAAACCTCTTCTAATGTTCCAAAGTCCAAACATTATTCAGATTCGTCAAAAATGTCATTATCTATTCTCTGTCTTCAATCCCCTTGAGGATCTGTTATAGGGATATGGAATACATGGATCGATGGATCGCAGGGCACCTTTTGTGGAAGCCCACAGGGAAAACCCGGCATGTGTACGACTTAGTCAGTATGGTATGGGGTCATAATTTTTGGAGGCAAAAATCACTACCTCTCTCCCATGAATGAATTACTTAATTCATGGGAGGTCATCAGATCCACCTCACTTACAAACTTTTTGATTTTTAGGGGTCTTTTATGCGGGGGTATTATTCTCCACCTCCACTTCACCAATGACACTGTTCGCAGGAGCTGGCGACATCACCTCCTTTTCGTGAACTGCTCAGTTTATGGATAGCTTTGTGAAGACGTGGACCTCCATGAAGATTGATGGTCCATGAACTGCTTTACAGTTTGTGGCACACTATTTCCCTTTTCCAAATTCAGCCTCATTAATATCTTCCTTCAAATCTTCATTAGGTTTGTTTTATTCCTTTGTAAAATCATCAAGAATATTTGATTTCCCTTTGCAAAGTTTTCAGGACCCCTAATATATATAATAATTAAATAATTTTAAATACATTGAAATCATAATATATATCATATGTAAACTATAAATCCATCATTATTTATAACCTTGAAATGTGTAATGTAATAATGAACGACATCGGTTCATGAGTTGGTAGTATATCGTACACACAAACGATGATTGTGTATCTTATTTGATGGCAGTGAGTGAATTTTTAGTTCATACCATTAACATAGAAACATATATGTATATTTATGATACTAATGCTATTATATAATCATGATATAAAAACAATTAAATTGTTTTTAGGAATAAATAAAATAAAAAAATTTGTTGATAAATGTAACCTCTTTTTCAGGTATCACCTTTTAGTTTTCACAATAAGACTTCCTTGGTTGGATTTATGCCCAAAATGAGTCTTATAGGTTAATGGTATAGAAAATTTAGAGTTTAATTTTTTTGGGACTGGATAATCCAAATTTCTTGAGAGGTTTCAATAAATGAGGGATTTGAGTGGCCTTTTATAATGGTGGAGGAGTGGAATTCATGTAAATACCAAAAAGTAAACACTATTGGGAGGGATACCTTATATAATGTACCTCCAATAATGATCCATGTCCAATACAAGAGTGTATATAGTCAAATTTTTTCTTGAAAATGTGTTTTGGACAAGTTTCTAGGTCATTTTTCTATTATGTTTAATGTTAATCCCGTAGTAATCTCAAATTTCTCTTAATCATCGTGATTAATTTCAACTGATTTCTTTAATAATTATGGTAAAAAATTAATTTGGGCTTATTTGAAATTATAAATTATACTGATTCAAAATTTGGAATAAATATATCCAAATTCTAAAGACATAATTAGGGTAAATTATTTTAAAAATAATCCCGCAAATGGGACGAGATAATTAGCTTTTAAAGTGAAAATGTTCAAAAGATTTAATTGTTTTTATATCAAATTTCAAAATTAATTTAATTACAATGACCTATATTATATTTATTTATGTAAGATTTAAATAACTATTCATTAAATCCAATTTAAAAAATAATTTAACTATATGAATAAAATAAAATAAAAGGTTTTTTTCAATTAAAATTTAGTATTTTTCATAAGTTATCCTAAAATGAAACTTCCTAGAAAAATATCAAAAATTCACCCAAATATTATTTTTGACATTTTTATTTTAAAATTTATGTTTAATTTTTCAAATATAATTTCTAAAATTGTAAAAATGTATATTTAAAATTGTTTCTCCATTAAAAGGTTGTAAAATAACCTTTTAGAAAAATACAATTTTTATGCAGAAAATTTAATTTATTATAATATCTAGTATAGAAAACACATAAACTGAACATGAAATAGTTGATTGGATATAATATATATTTATTTATTTCATTAAAATAAATCATTAAAAGTTTTTTGTTTAATTTATTGAGATAAAATATGTTTGTCCATAGAAAAATAGTTTTTATAGAAACGAATTTCTTTATACTCAAATAGTTCTTACATTAATTTATAATTAATTTTTTACCAATGAATTCATTATGTACACATTCATAAAACATATTATCATAGTTTAGTTAATTATTTTCATACCCACTATTCCATGGGCTAGGTGATAACTATACTAATATATAAATAATATGTCATGTTTCGTTTAAACATAGTGTTGCGCATAACCCAAGATAATATCAGTGTAAAATGTAAAGAAATAATAGATTAGTGATGTATGTAATGAAATGTAAAATTATTATTTCATGTAACACAATCAAAACTCAGTGTTTTATGTAACTGAAGCTAAACTCAGTGTTTTGTGCAGCATAATAATAACTTGTTTTGGTATGAAATGAAATCCATTAAAAAAATTAATTTATTCAAAATAAAAATAATTTATAAAAACTCAGGGTGTTACATATCTTTTCTATTTGAATGAACAAAACTAAGACACTATGAAACTTTTTATACCAACACTATATTGTGGGAAAGTTAATGGGATTTAATTTTTCTTGTTTATACTTGTGTGAAGCTTGTGGCACACAATTTGTGTGTGAATGTAGTGAGTGATACTAATGTGAAGTAGGAGTTTACATTAGGCGAACAAAAATATGCATCTCTGATGCACATGAATAGAAAAAAAAAATAGAACAACTATATTTTATTTGAGTGTGTGTGTGTGTCGGTGTGTGTGAACAAACAAATATGATATAGCTCATGTATTTAATCCATATGCATGAAAACATAAGCACTTGAGAATGTATCCAAATTTTAACAATGATAATCACATAAAATAATAATAGGAATATTATTTTATATATGCTAAGGGTACACCAAAATAATACACCATGAAATTAGTGTAATTGAGTTTATATTTAGAATACAATTAAATTAATATATTGTGAAAGTATTTTTCTTGCATAATATATTAAATAAAAAATATGTGAACCCCTTGCACACATAATATTTATGTCAGGAGTTCATTGGAAGGAAGAATCAACCTGATTATAGTTTAACTAAGGTGACTCATCAGATGCAGGTGATCATAATGATTTGATAAATACAATCAAGTTACAATGGTTCCTGAAGGGTACATGAGAAAGAGTGATTAAGTGATCACATGGAGGAGGATCAACATATCATACTGCAGTGGATCAAAACAGTTAAGAAGAAAAAGTAGAATGTAGCTTGTGATATAATCATTTGTTGAAGAGGTTTAAGGTTGGGGCATATAACCATTTTAGGAGAACAAGATGTTTTTGGGGTATAATTAATCAAGGTAGGAGAGTTGGATTACTGAGTTCTATAACCAAGAGAAAATAGAGGACCACTAATAGGGTGTATAACCAATTACTGAATAATCCATTGTAATTGACAAAAAATATTTTAGTTGATAATTCATGTTGGTGTATGACTAACATATCAAGGAGTATGAATTTTAGAAAAACATCATAAATAAAGTTTTCTTATCTCTCAATTATATCTACTTCACATGAGGTGAGTTTAAGATATATTATTGAGTAGATCATAAACTATAAAAATTTAAATAGGTTGAATTCAAAATAAAAGGAATTCATAAAATGAAACCACTGATTCACCCCTACTCACTAAGTGGTCAATCTGTCCTGGGGCACTACTTGTGTTATCCGAGATGTAGGTTCCCTATAAAGATCTAATGATGTCATTATGAAGTGTAGAGTTCATGAAATAAATGAGCTACCACAGATGAAGAAAATAAAAGTTACTCCTACGGATATTAATATAGATATTTTTACTAAGACTCAAGATAACTGGAAGAAAATATAGGCAATAAAGTGGAATAATAATCTTATAGAAAATGGAGATACACCTCCAAGTGAATATAATAACAATGGTATTATTTTCAATTATTCTCTTAATTATAATTATTCTGATGAAGCATGTACAAGATGTGATTATAATGAATCTCTTAGTGATATTCACCTTATGTTTGAAGAAAATATAAATAGATTTTACAAGTATGCTGTAAACTATATTATTAGAGGTTTCAAGGGACTTATTTTAGATAAATAACTCCTATAAGAAGAAGTCAAATAACTAGAGGATTAAAAGAGTAAGAATTTCATAAATTTCATCAATCTTCTAGACCTATTATAAGCTAAGGGGAAATAAATTCTTACTATGGAATAATAATTAAAAATAAATTTTTGTGAGAAATAGTTCTATGAGATTGTATTTGTAGAATAATTCCATGAATTTGAAATGTTGTAAAAAGTTTCTATGGTTGTAAAAGCTAATAAAATTGAAGATAAATCTAATAGGTTAAAGAATCATGAAAATTTAGTGAAATAATCATGATAAATACTGGAATACCTAATAAAGAAGCTGACAAATGATTGGGAAGACAAGATGAGATCTGTAGAGGATGAGAAGAACTCCCTCAACATGGAATGTTTAGAGTTGGAGGTGAGATTGAAAAATCACGAATCAACACAAGATAAAACATATACTACTAGAAAAATATATACCACTAGAAAAGATTTTATTGTGAGTTATGATTAAAATAATAACATGATATTGTCCTCTAATAAAATTTAATCATTCTCCAAGAAGAAGGTATCCCATAACCCAGAAAATATTTTATGCACTATTGATATTTCAAGTACTGGTACAAGTTTTAAAAAAAACTCTAGAAAAGTTTGGGTGATGAAAAATATGGATAAACCCACCACATCAAGGTTGGATGAGAAAACATTTGTGTAAGTATGTTCCTCATGAAGTTTAAAAAATAGTGGTGGTTCCACTCAAAGGCAGAAAGATTCAAAATCTATGAAATTTTGAAACACATCATTGCAAAAGAGGAGAATGAGACTTTTAGGTTATTGTAGGTGTTGCTAGAATTTTGGACACAAATCTATATAATGTTTTCATAACATATTTATTTATGAAAATAATATAAGGCCATAACTAAGTGGTAATGTTTGAATAAAATATAATACCTACACTTGAGAATAAGAATCCATGAGAAATTAAAGGTGGAAAGTCAGCCTTAGGATGTAAAAAAAGACTATTACTATTATACAAACTACATCTAAGAATAACTATAATAGATACTCCAATACATAAAAGGGATAAAGTAACATGTTAATAAAATCATTTTCCACTTGTAAAAAGGAGTCTTATTTGGTTGAATTATAGAAACAATAGGTGTCTACACAGAATATATGTCAAGATGGAACATCAAAGTTTATTGGTCTTTACTGGTGTTGTGAAAAGTGTGGACACAAAGACTACTCTTTGTTGTATAAAAATTCATTTCCATGAAACATTTATGATTCAAGGGTAATTATTTGTGAATAAATGATAACATGATCTCATGAAAAGAAAATTGTGACTAGAAATAAATCTAAACATCCAATTCAAAATAAATATAAATACTTAGAAGAAGTTTGTGGTAGGTATAAGAGGAAGGGACACATATCTAAGAAATTTTTTAAAATACTTCTAGTATATATTCCTTATTCTGAGAAATGGAAGATACTTCAATAGAAAAAATAGTGGAAAGTATTTTGGATATTCTAAGAAGATATAAAATTTTTAAAAGGAATGCCTAGTTATTCACCCAAACCAACTAAAATTGGATAAGAAATTTGAGGAAGATGAAAAACATTCTAAATCACAAGGAAAGAAATTGGCTATATATATTGAGGTTTAAAAATCAATTCTACACAATGATAGTATCTTGTGTGAAATGTGCAACAATTTAGGAAATACAACAAACAAATGATTGACATGTCTTCCTAGATTGTTTGTAAAATTTTAAAACATAATGAAAAAAACATAATGCATCATGTGCACATTTGAATATAATTTAAAAGTTTATTTCACATAAAAAATAAGTTCTAGGGAATAAGGAAGATAATTAATAATATGAGACTATAAATTGTAAGATGAGTCCAAAGAACACTTTTCGTACTGGTTTTGGGAGAAACGAATAGCCAGGTTGAGAGGCGGTTCTCATCTTGAATGTTACTCCTGAATAACAAGAAGGTCCCTCCTTAATCCCCAATATTTAAATTTTTTGTAATAATATGAAGGGTATTGAAGGATATGGATTCATTTCTTGAGAGGGTGCATTGATGAGATAATGTTTTTAAATCCACACAATACATTGAATGTGTTATTTTTAAATAGCTTTCCAAATTTGGAAGATGACGTATTCCAATCACACATTCATCCCTAAATCTTAATTAGATTAGTCATATAAATCAAGGGGGGTATTTTATTAACATCAAGATGATACAAAGGGTGATCTATATCTTTTGTACCTTAACATTCTGATAATATTTATGAAGTGTGTAAAGGATTTTTCATTTCATTGATACCTATAATTATTTCCAACCCCTATAAGAGAATTGAGAAATTCGAAGTGTGATTTAAAATACATTTAATTTATATATAGTATAGACAACCTTAGTTGTATCCCTCTAATTTTTCACACTAGTTTATTCCAGGTAGACTTATATTTGATTAACTCAATTCTCTTTTCTAAAAGAATCATGTGAGATCATCCCTCTTTTAGAAGTGACTATGAAAGTTTCATTAAAGGTATAATACTATGTTTTTTAGAAGAAATATATAAATGAAAAAACCACTTATCATTCATATTTTATTTCTAATAAGGGGGGGAAATATTGAACTCACATATTGAATTTTACATATGTAATGATATATTGACAGAAAAATTTAAATAGGGAGATTTTTGGGCCAAGTGTTTCATTTTTTATCCGTGATGTTTCCATATGTGTCTGGTGAGAAGCGGTGATGCATGGAGAATTTTTATGGATTCACTTTATAGAATTCAATTTCAGGCATGGAAAATTCTCCTTGGTAAATGTGATGATTTTTTTATTATTATTAAGTGTCTATGACATATCAGGAATTAATTATAATAAGTTCATAATGTTTTTACTAAGGAAGAAGTGAATTCCATGCAATATTAACCTTATTTCATGAATATTTTTTATGAAGTGATGATGTTCATGAAATATTTTATTATTTATATGAGGAATAAAAAGATTCTATGTAAAATGATTTTACATTTTACATAATTAATTATGTTGAGGAAGGTTAAGAATTATTTTTTATGCTTATAATGAATTCTTAGTATAATTTGAGTTAGAATTACTAGTATTATTAAAAAAATAAGGACCAATCACACCAGATAGCCAAGGACAAGTCTCAACAATGGCACTGTGGGACCTGGGTGGTTAACCATGCTCATAAATGCTAGCCTAAGTCAACTATCATGGCGTAATAGGTGGTTGTATATCCCTCTAGGCCATGTATTGTCCTGAAGAGGATAGTGGGTATATATAGGATGCCCACATGGGCCAATGGGGATGTGTAGGTGGGAACAACCACGTGAGGCCCATGTGTGCAAGGGTGTTTAATGGGTGTTGATACCCTATAGCCAACTCAAGAATATTGAGGAACTATTTGATTAATAAAGATATACACTACCAAATCCACTTTCAATGTTGGATGTGACCTCATGGAAATTGTAGCTCCATATAAAATATATAATGAAAGAACTACATTCATCCAATTACATGTATCTAGACTATTATATTGAGCCACTATTATCAACAACCTCTAAACGCCTTATATATTCTATTCACCATATTACTACATGTCGATAGATTATATGATCTAACTGAGTATCCCATTATCATTTCATGTTTTAGATTTTGAGGAGATGAGTCCATGAACATTCGTTCAAGCAATATCCTTCTTTCCTATATGAAAATATTCAAATAATGAGATATAAACGAATAGAAATAAAGTTGCAGTAGGTTTTTCATACATAATGCATCCATGGATACATTTCATGTTAAAAATGATTAATCATGTGAAATTCATCACATTCATGTGATTGATTCACCATGATCTCGTGTAAGAAGAATTTCTAGGATATTCAGTGTGATAGAAATCACTTAAAGCTTTTTGTGATTTAAAATTCATGACATGACACATATTGTAGAGAATTAAATATTTATCTATAGAGAATTATTAATTTATCAAAGGTAGTGTAAATACCCTATATAAATATATTCATTTCTAGAAAAATATATTTTGTTGTTTTGATAAAGATATCTTAGTTTTATAAAGAAAACAGATCCACCGCGTAACTCTTGATTGTGTAAACAGAGAATCCATCCTACAATATTCTTATGAAAAGTAGAAGAGGATCCCATCAACATATAACTTGTGCATAGAACACTCATTTTTATTCATAAATAACTTATACTACTAATAACTTAGGATAGTACTATACTCTTTCACATATTATTTTTATTTTCACTAACAAAACTGAAACAATGTGAAGCTGTTTAAACTAATACTATGTTATGTGAAGGATAAAGGGACTTAACCCAAACTTTTTAATACTTGTGAGAAGCTTGAAAAATGCAAGGTGTGTGAAAAGTTAGTGTGTGAGACCTATGAAAAGGATAAGCTCACATAAGGCGTAACAATAGTATACATGCAAGAAACACATGTATAGAACCAAAATAGAAGAAATGGATAGTGTGTGTGTATATTAGTGTGCACAAAGAAATGGATAAGATATAGTATATGTATCTAACCTATTTTCATTCATACATAATCTCATGAGAATGTAACCAAATATGAACATTTATGAGCACATAAAATAGTAATATTATTATTATTTTATATGTTCTTAGTTTTGACCAAAATAAAACACCATCCACATGGGGTAATTGAGTTTAGACTTGGAAGATGAATAAATTATTATATTTTGAATGTATTATTATTTAATATTATATTGAAGAACAATTTTTTGAACCTCTTTAACACATCTTAGTGAGTCTATGACATCAGTGGAAGGAATAATCAGAACAATCATAGTTTCACTAAATCAACCAATCAGATACTAGTGATTATAGGGATTTGATAAAGACTAGCAAGATGTGATGGTTCTTGAATGGTACACGAGGTATTTTGATTTAGTGATCTCATAGGGGAAGATCAATTTATCATCCTATAGTGTATTAGAACATTTGAGAAGAAGAAGGAGATTCTAGATGGATGGTATAACCAGTTTCTAAAGAGGCTCGAGACTAGGGGTATAACCAGCCAAGGAGAAGAAGTGGGTTGGAGGTTATAACCAAATAAGGTAGAAGAGTTGTATTAATAGGTTGTAAAACCATGATCAATTGAATTATGACTACTAGGGTGTAAAACCAGTTTCAACATAAACCATTGTAATTGAAAATAATGATTATAATTGATAATCCATGTTATGGGGTATAACCAATATGGAAATGAGTGGGGTTTTCATATGAACTTTGTAAATATTGTGTACATCATTATCAATTATATGTACTACACACGACCTTAGTTTGAGAGATATTATAGAGTATATAATAAACCATTACAAGTTCAAGAGAATTAATTTAAAACAAAAGGAATTCATAAAAAGAAACCACTAACTCGAACATCCCCTCTTAGTGGTCAATCTAGCTTGGGGAACTAAAAAATCAATGGTTTTATTTCAATGGTTTCACAGTTCATTTTGGTTTAGGGTTTCATGTGAAAAAATATATCAACACAATGTTTATTTAAATTAAAAGTATATAGTAAAATCATTAGGTGTTAAGTTATTCCCATTAAATAAATGGAGTCCTTGTGATTTTAATTATGACCTATTTTGAAACAATCTAATGGTATCTAAAAGATATACACAACTCATGGTAAATAGTTTTGAGTGGTATCAACCTTACAAACTTAGGGATCAAATTTTTCCTTAGGAAGGGATTGTCCTTAAAACCTTTCACGAATAATTATCACAAAAACCATGAATAAGATTCATATTTTGTGGATAAAGTAATGCTACCACAAGTTGTTTTTATTTCAATGGATAATAGTTAATGAAAACATACATTATATAAGACATCTGTAAAACTAGAGTGATGAATAAGTGTACCTACAATAATATAATGATCACTTTAAACTTCAATAGTTTTTTTAATTATATTCTCCTTATTCCCATGGTATATCAGGTTTTGGTGTTGACTATCCTCTTAATCCCTTGTATTAGTGCAATGGTTTTCAAAATTACCTAATTCCTCACATCTAAAATAAGGAATTATCAGTGGACCCTTAGGAAGAACATTAAATTCCCCCATCATTCTAACTAAACACTTTTTTTTATTAATTAATTTTTACTATATTACTTCATTTAGACTAGATAAAACATCTTCCAGTTCCATTGAGACACTTTCCTAGGTTTCAATTCCCATATTTTTTACAAGAAAGGGATTAAATATTATTTCCATCACTATATTCATCACCTGAACTTCCTTGAGACTCTATTTTTCTCTTATTTTGTTTCATTGGTATTTATTCTATGTCCGCATTCTAAATAGTAATTCTTGATAGCTAGATTAGAATAATCATAGGACTTTTTATTCCATCTCCTATACCTTTAGGTTTTTCATTTGGACAATCTCTGTATTATCCATGGAATCCATTATTAAATTGGTTCATTTAGGATTCATCTGTTGCTAAAACAAAATTGAAGTTAATTTGTGTGATAAAAATTAACATCATAATATAATTATCATAAATTATCTCATGAAAAACACAACCTCTAAATATATTATAATTTTCAACTATTACATTAGCCTTCAGTTCAATATAAATAAATCTCAATTCAATATAGGTATACTTAGGTTTGGCTCTCACATACTTATTATCTTAAATCTTTAAAAAAAATCCTTTATAATGGATCATAATAACAATTTGATTGATAATAAGATATCCCCTGAGAGTGTCAAACTAGGTGTACAATAAAGCTGATTTGTTGTGCATCGGGTGTTGATTGAGTTAATAACCAATATACCCCTTTTAGGGTTATTACCACTAGGTATATTTTTTCACAATCATGCATCATCATTGAGTATCCATAAATGGATGTAATTTCCAATAAATCCAAAAAATATCTATCTAACAATAATTTTAGGATGTTAACCTATATATATAATTATCCTTAAGAGTTATCCCTATGGATTTATCTAAAGTTACCTAATCCAAATCATAGAATATAACTTTAATAATCCTTTAAAATAATTAAACCCTCCTTTGATACCAACTATAGTGACCCAATATAAACATATCATAATTTTATATCATTATTGTTATTTAAACATTTAATCTCATAATAATCTCACATAGCTCAGAGAACCTTTTGGATTAGTGTCTCTGAGGACCATATACATAGAAAAATTAGTTTACAAACATGTGATGATTTCCCCATAATAATACTCTTCTAGACCCCCTTCTAAACATCTCATAAATTATATTTATCATTATAACATGGGGAAGAGAAACATAAGAATGGGGTGAGATAAAATGCTTGGTAAGGGAAAACATATCAATATTATATCAAGGGTTAGTTAATTTTAATATGATAAAATATGAGAATAGAAAAAATTATTAATGAAAAAAACACAGAAGAATATGATTTATAGATAATTCATCAAGTAATGACATGTAATATCAAAATAATAGACATATACCATAACCAAATAGTGTGAGATAAGCATGGAATCATGTAATAAGAAATTATATCACAAGATAATGGAATCATAAATATATGGAATTAAAATAAAGGAAGGAATCATAATCATTTTTTGATGTTCACTCCAAAGAACATCATCAAAAATTGGAGAAAGTACCATAGCAGATTGAGTTCACTCCCCATTCCCATAAAAATAGTAGATAGAATCCCATGGTGGATTGGGTTCACTCTCCATTCCCATAAAAATAGTGGAAATATTACCATATTGTATTAGTTTCCATCCCTAATCCCATAAATAATATATCATAAGATATAAATTTTACCATTTCCATTGGAGGGCTATATAATTCTGATCCCACCCGTCACATTACAGTATGTTCTTAGGGTTACCAGTTGTTCACTGTATTTGGTATCACATGAGATGAAAACATTACTCAATACATATTATGGATATATAATTTATATCCCACGTATCACATAATGAAAATAATAATATGTAAATTCATTCATGTTCCACATGAGGAAAAGAAACCACACACAAGAATAAGCATGATAAAACCTATGAGAAATAAGTGGGATTCATAATAATTTCTCAAAAAAATTATTGAAGGGTATATCATAATAATTACCAAGATAATAAGTAATTAAATAATTTTTAACATTTAAATTTTAATAATTACACATGCATCTTGAACATTGATATATAATGTAGTAAAATTCATGATAAGGATCAAGGATAATTAAAAAAATGAACCCCATAGGTTATGATTTTTGAAATGTGCTTGGATATTTTAAGGAACTAAATAGGTTATTATTTAAATTTATATAATTGTTGAAATAGGATTGTTTTACATAAAATAATTAGTTTTTTTAAAATGTATTTGTGTTGAGATGCATTTTATATAGTTGAAAAATTTCATGAAATTAGACATAATAAAGTTCCCTTAACTTAGGTTTACATAAAAGTGAAATTTTTAAAGGGAAATTAAAACATGAATTAACCCAAAAAAATTAAGATATAGTAAACTATGTATATATTTATGGAACATATATATAGTGTATGAAGTAAATACATGATAATAATATGGATAAAATGGGAGAAAAAATAAAGAGAATGCATGACCCAAAAGTAACTACGGTGGTTTGGAAATTTCCCTTTTTATGTTTAAATACTCATTTTCTTAAAATAAAACATAATAAAAAGTATAATGAAACATTAATTTGAAAATAAGATAGGGGAAATATGAAGGTCACATGATATAACACATAATTGGGTTTCCAATTAAAAAGGATAAAATTGGGGGGGTTATTGTTAAGGAGGGGAAACTGTCATTTAAGTAGATAAGAATTATTCTTCACATTGATACATTTTAAATAATAAATAGAAATAATCAATAAATATGATTTAATTAAAATTTATTTAAATATAGAAATTATTTTTACCATATAAAATGAAATATTAATCTTATGGATAAATATTATAGCTCAAAAAATAAAATTGAGTTATGAAAAAAAAAACATATATTTTAGGGAAGATATAAATCATACCCCGTAACAAGGAAGATATTGAATGAAAGTAAAGTTTCAAAGTTTCAAAATAATTTATGATATTATGAGTTTATTTGGAATTAATTATACAATAAAAATGAATATTGTTGTATAATATTAAAGCATGCCTCAATTAACGGTGATTGAGATGGAAACCCTTACCATTAACTACATTTCCTAGAACGGGCTCTAAGCTCCTGTATAAAAAACATAACTAAATTAATTAATTTTTTGATAATAATATTCTTAACTATTAAAATGTATATTACTTATTTATAATCATTATTTATGTGTATATTATTTATTAATTATATATTTTCAATATTTGGTGTGAGTAATCTTGATCATTTTGAACTTGTTTCGTGATAAAATTGTTGGTATTCATTGTTTTCCCAAATTAAATCATTATTAGATCATTAAATTTAAGGGAATTGTTTTTATAATTTTTTAAAAATTTATAATTTCATTATATTGGTGCTTTTATAATGATCCATGAAGATGAACTTGGTAACGATCTTATTTTTGTGATTTTTTCAAATGAGCGACAGTATCTTAGTGAATGAGTATAACTTTAGTATTTTCTTCCCAAACCAAAAAAAATGTTTATTTTCTTATTTATATCATATATTATCAAAAATTAAGTTTTTATTGTCTTTTATAATCTTATTTTATAGCATTATTCATGTTCGTGGTTAGAGTGCCTCAAACATAAACATACATTAATAAATAGATGATTGTGATTATGAAAGTGGTTTATTTTGAAATTATATAATTATTATGAAATAAAAATGATATTATTTAGATACTTTTAAGGTGGTGAATGATAATTTAAGAAATTTTAATAAATAATAAATAATGAAAATGAAAATTTAGATATACTTCTTTCGGAAGTCAGTAGTGTGCACAACACGTGGTTAACATTTTCATTTCATTAAGAATCCAAGAGAAATAATATGGATTATAATTTATAACTTCATAATAATAATTAAATTTTATAATTTAAATTTTAAATTTTATGATTATTATTCAATTTCTTCTTTATAATCAGTTAATAGAGGTGGTGTTGAAAAATATAATTCTCCACTTCATGGAGGTTGTATTTCGCACAACGTACGAATGATAGTTTTGTTTTTCCTAATAGAAAAGGTTAAAGGTGGTTAGTAGTTATTACCTTATTATAATAAAATTAAATATAAAGTAAATAATGATTTAATTATATAGTTATTATAAAATTATACTTGAAGAATTAGGATATAAAGGATGAAACATTAGGGATGTTGATGACATTCATTTTTAAGTCAAGAATTCTAGAAAAATTAGGGTCTTAGGTAAAATACATAAGACCAGAAGCTTATTGAATTAAAGGAGGATTCTATGAGAAGGAAATATTTCATGTATTATATAGTAAATAAAATTTTGGTAGTTAATTTTATTTGGTGATTAAAGTCCTCTTTTATAGTGGTTTGAATGGAATTTTTTAAATACACTTTATTTTACAATGATGAATTTACATTATTCAAGCCTAAATACTCATAAAATTAAAAATAATGTATTAAGGGATTTATATATTCTATAATCCTTAAACCATCCATTATCACACATATTTTAACATCTTTTATCTTTTTCACGAGGTTAAACCATTTTAACCCTTATTTACCATTACCTTAGTAACTCATTTTTTACCCTCAGAATCTAATTTTAATAAAAAATATTGAAAAAGGCCTTAGAAAATTATTTCAATATGATTATTTTAAAAATATTATAATTTTATCAAAAAAATTTATAAGGGATATGGAATTTATTTTTCAAATTTGAAAATAAACATGTAAAAACCTTTTTATGGAGAAAGTGTATTTTTAAGCATAAAAATAATGTTAATGATCAACTTATCAATGTTTTCAATTTATATGAACTTAGTTAGTAGGTTATAAAAAATAAATTTATATTTATTTAAAATTGATAAAATACCAAATTTTTTAAAATATGTATAATTAAAAGAAAACGACCAAAAATAGTTTTTACTGGAAAATATTAATAAAGATCTAAAAATGTTAATCATCGGTTTTCAAAATTCAACATAGTGTTGATAAAATTCATAGTTTAAATTCTTAAACAAGTATTTTATCAATAAAAAAATTTATAAACATATAGGTATTTATTATATAATTATAAATTCACAGTTTATGTAAAAATATTATTTTCACAATTCACCTAAAAATAATTTATTTTATATAAATCCAAAAAAATAATAAACTAATATAGTTATTCTAAATCCAAAAATGTAGTTCATTTTTTCATATTAAAAATCCAAAATTATATATTTTAACATTCAAATTGAAACATAAAATATAATTAAATAATATTTTTATAGGAAAATAATTTTTCAAAGTGCAACCCATTGGTATTCTTATTTTCTATCAATTAATAATAAAATAATTTTTCATATATGATTCATATAAATATATACACTATTTATTTCATCCATTTAACTTATCTATAAAATATATTTTTTCAAAAATAAATTACATTAAAATAAATTTTTTGAATGAAATATAGTTATAGAATAAAATGATATTTTTAGTTATTTATCCACATTAATTTATTTAGAAAATTAATATTAAAATTTACCTCTATTTTATTTCTTAATTTATTTTTATAATCTTTTACCACTATTTTTACCCACTAATTCAATAATTATATAATGTTTCATAATTCTTTTTTGGTTTGGGCTTCCTTGTGAATAAATCTATCACCATATTTTTTATTTAAATAAAAAATATTTAGTAAAATCTTGGGGTTTAAATTTTTTTATTCAAAATAATTCCAAATTAGTGGGAGAAGGTGATACATAAATTATAAGAGTGCTTGTGGAAAAGGTCATCCCTACCGTGGCAAGGAAGGAGTCAAACAGATTATTCTTGACAGTGGTAACAAAAAGTGGATATATAATACTTTATATAGATGTTAAAAAAACATTCTTATTTTAAGTTCGTAAGAAAGAAGTGTATATTGAGTATCTCATGGGCTTGTTTTTTGGTAGCGGTGATAAAAAAAGGTTCTGATTGAAGAATTATTTATATGGTTTAAAACAATAACATATTTCATGTTATTCTTGACTTGATTTGTAGAGGATGAAAGTGAAGTTTAATACAATAGTTTTTGGTCATAATTTCAATGTTAAGATTTATGAGAAAAAAATGTTTATGGTTTTTTAGGGTCCTGAAAATTCTTCCAAGGGATAAAAATACCCCCACAATCACATTGAAGAAGGAAGAGAGTACTGATAAAAGTCTAGCAAGTTAATGGACTCAAATTAAGTGGAAAATTTCATAAGATAGTTGAAGGAATTCATGTTTTCAAAGAATTTCAAGTGTCCCACGTATCATCATCAGGAAAGGTTCATAGACTGCCTAGATCACGAACCACTAGGTACGCAGAACGATTCACGAACCACTGGCCCGCAGAACGATGGCCAGCGAACCTAGTAGACCATGAACCGTGTCACTAAAGGAATCATGCATGCAAAGTCCATCCGCGTACCATCCCATAAACTCATCAGTTATCAAACAAATCAATCCTTTAGGATTCCACAAACCATGATCGTAAACCGTAGCCTCCCAAAACCCCGGTTGACCGAGTCTTCCACGGGTCAAGATATCTCTTCATGGGCCTCCAAAAATGGTGTTGCATGACCAATATATATAATTGACCTAATTCTCTATTATATTAATAGATAATTAATTGAGAAGGGATGGATGATGAAAGCCTGAAGGGACCCCAGAGGCTGGAAGAAGAACTCGGGGAAGATTCCAGCTTCAGTTTTGAACCAGGGGCGAAGCTCGAATCGTTAACCACACTCTACGTAGGTACAGACAGCCATGAACCATAAAATGGGGGAGCTTAATAATAAAAAGAGAATCATAAACCTAAATGGTGAAACCGTGAACCATATACTTCTTGCGTATGAACTTCCCTCAAACGATAATCCCCCGAACCCTCCTTCAATATGGTGCTTCGCATAGTGTACCGCTATACAGACTGATCCCAGCATCGTGTACTACATCATTACACAAATGGAACCCAAAGTGGAATGATAATCCATGTACCAGTATAGTATAGGTATTCCATTCTCATGCTCGCATACTGCATCGGTACTCAGACGGCCCCTCTACCCGCATACCACTATGGTATGTGGAGCCTCCCCCATCCCGTATAAAAGCCCAGTATGGGGAATGGGGTAGTTTTAGTTATTATTTCCTCCATTTCCCACCTCACCCCTCTAATATCGTCCTATCCTCCATAATCCCTCCATGAACTAGTCCTCTGGCATCAGGAAAAATCCTCCTCCAAATGCACTGTACCTGTATGATCAGACTATCGGGTGCATCACCATGCCCCTTTGAGTCTACATACCCATGGTAAATATAGCCACTAAGGCTCTCCTCCCAACGGTTTAGACTTTGTGAAATTCTGTGGGTCTATATTCCCATGGTAACCTGAAGTCCAAACTTGAGATTCTGACGTGAACCTCCCCATTTTAGGGATTATGGGTGATCACTTGATTTTCTATTCAATGAGGAATAGTGATTTGTTGAAAGTGTTATGCTCACTTATCTTATTGATGAAGAAACAACTCCTCCCCTTCCCAGAATGAATTTTGGGGCCTTCCAACTAAGTTAAGTCCCCAGTCTTCTGAGGCTGAGCCGCATGGCCTTTAATGTCATCTCACATTAAAGTTTTCGTTGCTCTATGCCCTCACCCACAGTCGCCCCGACCTCTTCCGCCATAGGCTCTCCCTCTCCCACCAACAGGAGAGGAATCATGTGGTTGGTTGGATATCTCGCATCCTCTTGTTTCTCACATCAATCATTAATCACATGGGATTAGAGGTTTGTGATAATTACAACATCCACACCAGTATGAACCATGAGAACTCAGATTTATGATTAAACCATGATACGTAGGATGCCTTCTTGAAGGCCCGATCACTAAAGGGTTCCCATCCAAAAGGGTTCACCCAACCATGTACCTCAAATGGGCATCTTCCATGCATAAGCCCAACATAATTCCGAACTACGTGGGTTCTTATTTCTCACCCAAGGATACGTAGGAAACCCATCTTATGGATCTGATCCTAAAATCAAGTCACCTTCCACCCCCCATAGATGAAAATAAACTCCAAAGCGACTTATTGTATGGCTCAATTCAATAGTACCTCCATAGCATAAAATATATGCATGCCTACGACAATCCTACAAATTAAGGGTAGCTCATGGACACACTCTTAGATAATGAACCAAGGATTCAAGAACATATAAACATGACTTAATTAAATAAGAGAGTCATGGAACCGGCAATAATCCTCCCCCCTAAGGGTGCGGTGTGCCTGGCTTCCCATACTCTCAACCAATGGAGTCCTCAAGTGTCGTTTGTCGAATCATCAATCAATGAGCGCCTTCCTTTGGAAAGAAGATCCATGAATAATAGATACTAGGTTTGGTGGGTGTTTTTGGATCCACGAATAAACCCATTGGATACCATTCGAGGAAGTTATATCTGAGTAGGACGGATTTCACAAGTACTTGACCCCCATGAAATAACCTGTTGGGACCATCTAACTGTGGCATCTCCTTTGCAATATGAAAGGCGTGAATTGACCAATCCATGCAAGGTTAATTCAATCCTCCTTTAAAGAATAATGATAGAGAACATGTCGAAACAAAAGAAATGGTGAAATTGATAGGAAAATGTCTCTAGAAAAAGATATGGGTGATTATTCTCATTGGACCATTTCCTCATCACCCAAAACATGCCACCTCAGAGGCGGAAAAACAATGGTGAACCCAATGTGAATCCTTAACCAAGGTGGTTGTTCTACCCCAATGATAAAAGAAAAAAGGACATTACATGTCATCCGAAACAAAAATGGTGAACCCAACATGGATCCTTAACCAAGGTGGCAGTTCTACCCCAATGATAAAATAAAAATGGACATTGCACATCGTCCCATTTTTTCCCCTGTACGCGCGAAACGCACCACCTCAGAGACGGAACAAAAACGGTGAACCCAACGTGAATCCTTAACCAAGGTGGTGGTTCTACCACAATGATAAAAGACAAAATCAAATTTCAAGTCTCCCCATTTTGTTTTCCCTGGTACGTTTGAAACGCACCACCTTGGAGATGGAACTGAAATGGTGAAACCGATGTGAATTCTTAACCATGGTGGCGGTTTTACCCGAATGATAAAAGAAGAAAGGACATTGCACGTTAGCCCATTTTGTTCGCCATGGTACATACGAAACATGCCACCTCGAAGTTGAAACAAAAATGGTGATCCTGACATGAATCCATAATCAAGGTGGTGATCTTACCCCACTCATGTCCCTTCACCCCACAACAAAAAAAGGAGAGGGGAAGGAGGCCAAGTTGATTCACCAGATATTCATATGTTTAAAAGAATTCTAATTTGACCAGGTTTTATGGTCTGTATGTCATATATATAAGTCATAGGTTCCCGCAAAGAACAACTACTGGAAATAAGCCCATTTGCGACGGGTTATTTGCAACGGGATCCCGTCGTAAATGGGATTTTGCGACGGGGGTCCGTTGTAAATGACCTTTTGCGGTAAATGGCGTCGCAACTAACACTATTTGCGACGGGCCCATCGCTAAAACTATTATTCGTGACGGGAATATTTCTCGTCGTAAATACTGATCGATATATTTAAAAAAAACTTTAAATAAGGCTTTTGCGATTGGCCCATCGCAAATAACATTTGTGATGGGCCACTAATTCCGTCGCGAAAAAGTTAAAAAAAAAATTAAAAAAAACCAGAAATAAAGAATTGTGACGGGCCCGTCGCAATTGCCTATTGCAACGGGCAAATATTCCCATCACAAAAAATTTAAAAAAAATAAAAAAAATAGGTAATTGCGACGGGATGATTATCCCGTCGCAAATATGTATAAAAAAATAAAAAAATATTAAAAAAAATAATTAATATTATAATAGTAATAATATAATTATAATTCATTCAGATATTAAAACAAAAAATCATTCAAATATTTAAAAAATTATAATTAAATTAAAATATTTAAAAATTTAAATATATATAAAAAAATAATATTATAAAATATGAATAATATTATTAATCATATTAATATTGTAATATAAATAATATAATATTATATAATAATAATAATAATAATATACCAAATTCATATTATTATAAATAATTAAAAAATTATTTTTAATTAAAAATTTTGAAACTTTTTATGTATTAAAAATACTGAATATAATATTATTAAAATAATTAGAAAATAAAAATATGAAAATTATCAACATTTTCAAAAAGAAATATAAACAAATAATAAAATACTAAGAGTAATATTATTATTAATAAAATAAAAAAAACATTAAAATAAATACCAATAATAAATAATAAAGTATTAAAAATAAATAGAAATTAAATAATACAATATTGACACAAGTATAAGAGAGACAGAAACTCTGAATAGAAAAAATGTCATATTTTAAATTTACAAACTTTATAACATCTAAACAATAACTAATCTGAAGGAGGAGGGGGAGGGGAGATCTGCTGGTGGAGGAAACTCCATCCCTAAGGCACGAGTGAGTTGGCGCATGTACTCCATCTGCTCCTGCTGCTGCTGCTGCCACCAACTCATCTGCTCCTCGTACACCTGCTGCTGTCGTCGGCGCTCATCCTCATGTTGCTGCTGCTGCCGATGCATATCCCCATGCTCCTTTTGGAGACTCTCTATCAACTCAGTCTGAGATCGCAACCGATCCTCATACTGTGTAGAAGAAGAAGATGCAAGAGATCCTCTCGAGCTGGACGCCGACATCGCAGCACTGCCATAATAATCTTCGAGAGTCAGTCGGGAGTCGATACCAACTACCCGGCCCTTCTTGAAGGCATATTGGGTCGCCTGCATCCATGTCTCCTCATCAAACTGATGGCCACTAGTCTAATCTGATTCCTCAGCCTGACCCTCAGGCCGGGTCTGTGACGCTGCGGTCTCATATGACTCATGTAGTTTCAATTTAAAATTAAAATTGTGAATATATTATATGTAGTTAATTTTTAAACTTGAAAACCAATAATACTGACCACGATGTGACGCTGGTGATCACCTCTGATCTCCCTAGTAGCTAGATCACTGTACATCCTCCGATATACATCGTACTCTGTAATATCGGGGTTCTCGACAGCCTATAAGAATATAAAATAAATTGTTAATATTTAAAATTATATAAAATATTTATAAAAAATGTATGTACCAAATGCTGTCTATGAGTACTGAAAGTACGACTCCCAGCTCGATGAGTCACCTCCTGTCTCCCCCGATTCTGCCTCCCCACCAATGATCTCCTCTGAAATCCACCACTCAAACAGTGTGCACATAATCCATCCCATACGTGGGATGAAATGTACTCTGGTAGGTGTACTCTACATGACTCGTCAAAATCTGACACTCCTACTTTCTTCATGGAAGCTCTTCTTAAATTGTGCAAAAACTGACGAAAGCGATCACGCATGGCCACCTCCCATGCCTCGTGGATAGCGTCACGCATGGTATCCTTGATCGGATACCATAAACCCTACAAATAATTCAAAATATTAAGTTATAAATGAAATAAATTTCAAAATAAAAATTATTTATTTACGTACGTACCAACCAATGGCCGAACATGGCCTGTTACACATCAACGGGAATATGCTCCCATGTCGTCTATGGCTGAGAAAAATAGTTGCGCAAAATAGTGTTGCCTTGTCCGACTCCTATATGCGGAAAAATGTAAAAACAATAATCAAACATTTATTATGTAAATAGATTAATGAAATATTAGTAAAATTCCCAGGTTATCACACCTCCGGGTGCGTGGATCGAACCCAAGACGTGGACGTCGCTCGGGGATGGGGTCAGGAATCATCAGTCGTGCAAGACTGTGCCCCCTCCGCGTACCCCCTAAAGCGCCTTTAGGCTGAGGGTCAGATACCAGCCACTCATCCGCATTGAAAGATAGGCCAGCATTTGCCAACTCACGAAATGTGTCCTCGTCCATCTGAAACAGAAAACAAATGTTGTTAGCATGAATCTTCTGACAACTAAGTCCTAAATTCCGAACCAGCCTCTTACTCTCATAGTAATTTGCAGGAAAAACATTTCCTTCAGGTAACAGTGTTTTAACCAAAGAAAATATTTGATCAAAACACGTGTTTGACATTCCATTATCTGATTTGATAGCCATAAATATTGCAACTACTTCTGACTTTCTTATCTTGCAACCAGGATATAACGCATCCTCAGCAGACCTCAACAACTCATAAAATTCAGAGTGTTCCAACTCATGAGTTGAATCAATATCATCCTGAGTTTCTATATGTTGAATAGATGGACCTGCAACATCATGTACTAAATTTTGAAACCGGGATGGATTCGGAATCAAGTTAGTATCACCTTCTGTAGAACTACGTTCATCATGTTGATACCAAAAAACATAATCCGGTTGAAAACCAAAATGCAAGAGATGTCCCCCAACTTTGTCAAACGTCTCAAATGTTCTCAGTGCACATTTTTTACAAGGACATTTTATTGTGCCTTCTGAAACAAATTCTAGATTTGATGCCGCAAATGCTAAGAAAGTCTCCACACCCTCAATATATACTGGATTTAAACCAGAACCATTTGGATTTCTACATTGATTTATCCATATGCGGTCATCTAATAATGACTGTTGACGACCTCGTTGTTCCATATTTTTCTATAAAATATAAAAGCATTACTGGTTTTGAATAATTTGTTATAAAAACACTCAAAAAGAGAGGATAACTAATTACAACTACTTCTTAATAATTACCGATATTTACTGATAGTTATTTGTAATTATTATTATATGATTAATATTTATAAAAAAATAATATTAATATGATCAACCAAGCAAGGATAATTATAGAGTTTACATCAGACACGACTGACGCAAACTTTTTATTGGGATAGACCAAAAAATTGACCCTTTAAGAATTGAACATGTTAAGAATAGAGAAAAACCTGTTACGAATATTGATAATTTTAATATTTTATAAATTTTTTATTATTTTAATAATACTAATATTATTTTTTTATAAATATTAATTATATAATAATAACATTATTACATTATTAGTACTTTTTTATTATTAATATTAAAATAATATAATTTTCTATATTATGTTACAATTCTCTTTCCATCTGTGTGTTTAACATTCTGTCTCCACATGTAATATTTTCATTCACTTTCACCTCTCTATTGGTGAGTAGGTTGATAATTTTGAAAATGAATGCAAATATTACATGTGGAGATAGAATTTTTCTTAAAACCAATACAAAGATGAAAAGATAATTGAGAAAGATACTGATCACGCTAGTTTTTTCCAATTAGCTAATTATTACTAATTATTACTAATTATTACTAATTATTCCTAATTATTCCTAATTATTGGTAATTATTACTAATTATTGGTAATTATTACTAATTATTGGTAATTATTACTAACTATTGGTAATTATTCCTAACTATTGGTAATTATTCCAAATTATTGGTAATTATTCCTAATTATTGGTAATTATTCCTAATTATTGGTAATTATTCCTAATTATTGGTAGTTATTGGTAATTATTGGTAGTTATTGTCATTTATTACTAGTTATTGTCAGTTATTGTTAGTTATTGTCATTTATTGCTAGTTATTGTCAGTTATTGCTAGTTATTGTCAGTTATTGCTAGTTATTGCTAGTTATTTCTAGTTATTGCTAGTTATTGCTAGTTATTTCTAGTTATTTCTAGTTATTGCTAGTTATTGCTAGTTATTGGTACTTATTGCTTTTTATTGGTAATTATTGATAGTTATTGGTAATTATTGCTAATTATTGGTAATTAGTCCTAATTATTACTAATTATTTGTAATTATTACTAATTATTACTAATTATTGATAATTATTACTAATTATAGGTAATTAATACTAATTATTGGTAATTATTACTAATTATTTCTAATTATTGTTACTTATTGGTAATTATTGGTAATTAATACTAATTATTGGTAATTAATACTAATTATTGGTAATTATTACTAATTATTGATAATTATTGATAATTGTTACTAATTATTACTAATTATTGCTATTTATTGCTAGTTATTGCTAGTTATTGCTAAGTATTGCTATTTATTGCTAGTTATTGCTATTTATTGCTACTTATTGCTAATTATTGCTAATTATTACTACTTATTTCTACTTATTGCTACTTATTGCTACTTATTGCTACTTATTGCTACTTATTGCTACTTATTGCTACTTATTGCTACTTATTGCTACTTATTTCTATGTATTTCTAGTTATTGCTATTTATTTCTATTTATTGCTAATTATTGCTAATTATTGGTAATTATTACTAATTATTGGTAGTTATTACTAATTATTGGTAATTATTGGTAATTATTGCTAATTATTGCTAATTATTTGTAATTATTACTAATTATTGGTAATTATTACTAATTAATGGTAATTATTACTAATTAATGGTAATTATTACTAATTATTGGTAATTATTACTAATTATTGGTAATTATTACTAATTATTGGTAATTATTACGAATTATTGGTAATTATTACTAATTATTACGAATTATTGGTAATTATTACTAATTATTGGTAATTATTACTAATTATTGGTAATTATTGCTAATTATTGGTAATTATTGCTAATTAATACTAATTATTGGTAATTATTGGTAATTATTACTAATTATTGGTAATTATTACAAATTATTGGTAATTATTACAAATTATTGGTAATTATTACTAATTATTGGTAATTATTACTAATTATTGGTAATTATTACTAATTATTGGTAATTATTGCTAATTATTAGTAATTATTGCTAATTAATACTAATTATTGGTAATTATTGGTAATTATTACTAATTATTGGTAATTATTGGTAATTATTACTAATTATTGGTAATTATTGCTAGTTATTACTAATTTCTGCTAGTTATTGCTAGTTATTACTATTTATTGCTAGTTATTGCTAGTTATTGCTATTTATTGCTAGTTATTGCTAATTATTGCTAATTATTGGTAATTATTGCTAATTAGTGGTAATTATTCTTAATTAGTGGTAATTATTGCTAATTAGTGGTAATTATTCCTAATTAGTGGTAATTATTCCTAATTAGTGGTAATTATTCCTAATTATTGGTAATTATTGGTAATTATTGGTAATTATTGGTAGTAATTGGTAATTATTACTAATTATTGGTAATTATTACTAATTATTGGTAATTATTGGTAATTATTGGTAATTATTACTAATTATTACTAATTATTGTTACTTATTACTAATTATTGTTAATTTTTTCTAATTATTACTTTTTTTTTTGAATTATTCCTATTTTTTGTTAATTATTGCTAATTATTACAAATTATTACAAATTATTACTAATTATTGGAAAATTTTACTAATTATTACTAATTATTACAAATTATATTCATTAATTACTAATTATATTCATTAATTACTAATTACATTCATTAACTACTAATTACATTCATTAAATACTAATTACTATCTTTAATTAAAATTACAGTTATTAATTACTAATTACAGCGACTTAATTATTAAATATTGTTAATTACTAATAATTAAATCTAACAAATCAAATTTAATACAACCTTAATACAACATAATTATATCTAATTAGAAATAATAAAAACTAATTTAAAAATATAAAACAAAAACATTAAATAAATATTAAATTAAAATTCAGATAAAAACCTTAAACTGGTTTTCGAGCATTTGATTTGTTGTACTTGTAGGATGATCCCCGCAACCACCTTGAAATCAGCTTGCAAAACAAAATTCACTCAACTCATATAAACTAGTAAGAAGTTCAGATTTGAAAAATATGTCAAAGCTGGCTGTATTTATAGGTTAGATTATTTGCGACGGGGTTTATTGCGATGGTATTCCCGTCGCAATTGATATTATTTGCGACGGTCCCGTCGCAAATAATCTCGGCCGCATTTATTATGGGCGGAAATAAAAGGGGTTATTTGCGACAGGCCCCGTCGCAAATAACCTGTTACCGTCGCAGGTTATTTGTGACGGGAAGGGGATCATGTCGCAAATATCTTTCGCGCGGTTTGGCGCGCAAGTCGCGCCAAACCATTTGCGACGGGTAAAAATATCCCGTCGCAAATAACCTGATCGCGGGGGTTATTTGTGACGAGAAATAATCCCGTCGCAAATAACCCGTCGCTAATACCACTTTTTCCCGTAGTGAACCCTTCAATCCAAATGACATCCCAATGACCAATGAAAACATGCGCATCAGCAATCCCGCAGGTGGTTGGGGCCCCAATGAAGAGTAGGACCCCCTCACCTACCCAGTGTCTTCATCACTGGGTATCTAACATGTTGATCAGGTAGTACCAACAAGATGGTACTCTCCCCATACTAGAGGCCATGATATAAGCCCTCCAGTCTGCAAAGGTCCGCCAGCCACCTCCTCATCCATGATCGGCACCCCATCACAAGGAGGCCCTATGGTCATCTCAAACCGTTTTTGGAGCATGTCCCTGGAACATGAAAACAAGTACCTCCCTTACCTTAGGGAACCGGATGAATTATATGCTGACAATTTCATCTCAACTGCACATGGGTCCTACTCACAGGCCCATTTCAGAGAATGTCCCCACCAACATCGGACGACCAAGCCTCCTTACATTTTATAGGACCTTATGTCGAGGTTGCCTGCTAAAGTCCAGGAAACCTAGGCCCCTCGGGCTGCCCGCCGAGGGTGACAGATATATAATTAGGAACATACTATCACCCTAGTTCCTGAGGAGAATCTTTGTCGTACTAACGTAGTTTCATTCAACGAGCAGACAAACGGCTCTTCCCCCTCTACTCAAGCCCACCACATAAATAGGGTGGCATAATATGAGCACATGCACATTCCTACTAGTGCTCACCAGTCCCGCCATGCAGACAGAGCATCAAACTATAAGAAGATGCAGATATTTGTTGATGCACAACAAGCCCTTTTACCAAATAGGGCAGCAACCATCTACACATGGGCACAAATACCTGCTGATGCATTTCAAGCCTACCATATAAATAGGGTAGCAACTGGATACACGCAAGCATAAATACCTACTGTAGCATTTCACACCTGCCATCTAAATGGGAAAGCAAGAAAATATGAGTAGAGTAAAATTCTTGAAGATTCATACAAAGACTGTGAAACAAATATAGCAGAAAGTGAGAATATGAAAATCCTCGCTCATTAATATAAATACTACCCATCAAATATGATGGAAACTGGAGAAGACAACCGGTGATAGACCCATTTCTCTATCCTATAAAAGGAGAACTGTAAGTATTTACTAACAACTCATGGAGAACTGGATTAGGCACAAATTCCTACTCTGATATCGGAATGGGCCTTCATACTCATTCCCACCAAAGATGTATCTCATCACATCCTGGATATGATGTAATATCAGACATCGATCACATACTATATCATCCAAACATTCCAAGACATTATAACATCAGCGATAAAGGAAAGAAATTGGGCCCACGAACCGGTTTCCTTTAACGGAATGACTCACTTTAAAAATGAGTTAGTCACTCCAAAGCAGTTATGCATCCCTACTCCTATCCAAGAGGGTCGAAGGCAATATCCCCAGACACACAGACAACCAGATTGGGAACAAATACCTGTTCCAACTGGGGGATGCTGGTCCAATGTGGTGGCCGCTCCAGGGCAGGCATATATCCCTTCCAAAACTCAAGATGCTCATTGGTGTATCCCGAATACATCACTGGACCCAACAAGATAGGGACTCATATGTGAAGGTTGTTACCAACAATATATGACCCCAGTTACCCACAAGAGAGTGCTCAAAGATAAAATGTTCCAAAGGCAACTGGAAAATGAAGAGCACATACATGATCGTGCCTTACTGTAAGTTTGGGTTCTTAACGCCCTCAAACATATATTAATGAAATATCAAGACCCTATCAGTCTATTACCAAATTATGGAAGTGGCAGTAGTAGTTGCGAAGGTCCTCCCCGCAATATCGCTACTAGAAGCTCTGAAGTTCCTCCGTCGAGCACCCACGGGGGGCTCACTCCATGAGCCAAGAATGATCGATCACGATAGCCTATCTCCTGATGCACATCTGGGTAGCCCTCCCCTCGACCTGAATATCATATGGAAAGAAGGTACTACCATTTATTCCATCTACCCTGATGGTCCTCCCTAGGGTATACACTATAGATATGCTTCTCCCTATAGTCTAAAATCAAGTCATGATGGTATTCCTCGCCATGATAATAGTCATTGTAAATTCCCTCCTCATAATGGAAGTTACTGTGAACTTACTCCCCATAGTAACATCAAGAAATGAGAAGGTCATCCCCTCATTTTAGTAAATCCTGAAGTCCCTCCCTAGGATGTGAACTGCAGAAATTCTCCCTGAATCCAAGTATCAAGTCATGATGGTAGTCCTCTCCATGATGATGGTCATTTCAAAGGCTCTCCCCGCAAAGCTAGTTGATTTGAAGGTCCTCCCCACAGTGAAATCAAGTAGAAAAAAGGTCCTCCTCTCATTGTAGCATGCCCTGAAGGTCCTCCCCAGGGTATATTCTTTAAAGACATTTCCCGCGGTCGGGCATCAAGTTACAATAGTAGCCCTCTCTATTGCAGCATTAATTGTGAAGGTCCTCCCCACAACCAAAATCCATACTGGAAACAAGGTCCTCCCCTTTTTGGAACAAAGATGAGAAAGCCCTCCTATGTTGAGGTGCTCAGAAAGGAGTCAGACACATCGAGAATTTTTTTCATAACATGTGATATTATTTCTCAACTATAGGATTTCCCATGGCCACGTTCATCTTCTAAGACACCCTCATGCCATCCATGGTTCAATGAGGTTACCACCTTCCAGGTTGCTTGTAAAGAAATCATTAAGAAGCAGTCGAGCTGGGCATATCAATTATAGGATCCCCAAGAAGAAAAATAGTAGGATATGTTTTTGTGAGAATCCAGCTAGCTAAGGATAATATACCAGTTATGTATCGGCCTACAGACACTGGTCACTTCCACATACCAGGAGATTTACATGAAATTCGCCTCAATATATGTATAAATATTCATCACCTAAAAGAAAAATTCCTACCCTACGAAACATACGTGGACCATGTCAACACGTTAGGGAAACTTCATTGTCTAATGAACCTGGAATCCCTCCTGTCCGCATGGTAGCCAAAATCAGTAAGGTGATAGAAAAACCATGAACTATCATGCCTCTGTGCAATTCACAAGATGTTTTTCCTCATTGGAAACGCCTTGACTGGAGTTCACATTTAGGGATAGTGAGAACATAGAGCTCTACACTTAACCCCTCATACCATCTAGCAGGGCCCATTGGAAATGACATCATGCAATGTCATCACCTAATGGAAACAAGAAAGTTAAACCCCTTATCAGAAAATATGGGATACTCAGCAAAAACTGGCCCAGAGTATGTATCAAAAGCATCAGGACTGAAGAGATCATGCCATCAAAAAGCATCTAAGTCAGGCATCCAAGAACATCCAACAGGCTTACCACCTAAGGGAAGACAACCATAAAGTAGTACTCATGTCTCCAGAAGACCATAGACTCCATGCAGGCCCAATTTTCATACTTAGCTCACACCCACACAGGAGTACGTGAAATTGAAAAGGTGTCAATAGTGGCGGTGGCCACTGCAATATAGGAACAACCCCATCCCACAGAGCTAGGGAATTTTTAAATCAAAATTCCCTCATAAGACCAAAAAATCCAGGTCGTAGCACCTCAATGGAGGAATGGGAATAACCCTGACCTACAGGGAAGGGGTATTTTTACCTCAAGTCCCCACACAGCAGATGTCAATCTCCCACCATATATGAAGAATGATGGACATAGGAGTCACCTGTTCCACCCCTTCTTGTGGTTTTCACCCTCCGAGACAAAGGCACTTTATGAGATCATACCAGGGATCCGTTTGGGTAAATCTTCTCAAAGAAACCCAAAGAATACCACATAATGGAAGGAGAAAATCCAAAAAGGATGCAGAAAACCTTCCTACCATTCGGCACCGGGTACACCACCCCCAATGCGGTATGCCTCAATGAATGTGGTAAACGTCAACCCCACGGATCTCATAGAAAATGACACAGAGGGAGGGGACATCGAGGAATATGGTTTCCTCCTAGACGCATCCCATATAGAGCTTGATGGTATGCATACCCAGAACTAGAGAGCGGTCCTAAATTTGGGTGCCCCCTCAGATAATCCGACACTACCTCTCGTGCGAAACCCCCAAAAGTAGAAGAATAAATCCAAGATCATCTATGACCCACCTTCTCCTCTCCCAATAAATGTGTCCCTCACTCTCAAGGAAAGGTTTTCAAAGAAGGAGAAATAAATGAAAGAGTTCAGGAGAATTAATTCTGAGCTACATTAAAGGAGGTACCGCGCTGGATGTGTTCCCCCTACAGAATTTCAGCATGTACTCCCAGAATAGGTGCCCTTACCAGAGGAACCTATCCTAGAAAATGAATCCAAGATTGGAGGCCCATCTAATCTAGCATCAGGACTGGAAACCTACTTAAACCTAGCCCTAGAAGGACATCAATACATCCCCCACTGGGAAGGCATCCAGAATATATTCTGGTAAACCCACAAAGGATACCCTCAGTGGGGTATCCACCCCAAATTCCACCAGTGCCGAAACGCCCAGTCTTGGCCACTATCGCACCATCCCAAGCTCAAGCCTAAAAGGATATTCATCAAGGGATCTTAAACACTGTAAAGTAAGTAAAAACTCCAATAGAATCCATATATGGGTGGCACAATCCAATAAATCTGGATCACAAACCCTACCCAGATTGGGTAAGCAGTGTTCCACCACTTCCAAACTTCAGAAACCCCGTATTCCTAGTATTAAATGGCTCGGGGGACCCAGAAAAACATTTAATTCACTAAACCTCTTATTTTTACCCCATGATTGGCACTCTGGACCAGCAAAACGTAGTAAACCTGAAGTGCTTCATACGAACCCTGCAAGGCTCATCTTTTGTATGGTATACTAGCCTACCAGCTAACTCAACCAGAGGCTGGGAGGACCTCTGGCAACAATTTCTCTTCTAGTTCAGTTCAATGCTACCTAAGATGATGGTCAATGATATCATGAAATGCATGTAGTGAGAGAATTAAAGAGTCTCAAACTTCATTTCTAGATGGAAATGCCTTACTTATTCCCTCAAATGACTACTTCCCTAGGAAGAAATGATCTCTATGTGCCTCGATAATCTCCATGATGAATTGCGGACACCGCTCATCCCAGTGAAGTATAAGAGCAGGATTAGTGATTTCTCTACCATTTCCCAAATGATAGAATACTCCTTGAAATAGACCAATCTTAAGCCCTGAGTGGCCCCATCATCCCCTGAAAAAAAAACAGGAAAAGTTGAAGCAGCTTCTGTCACGCTTAAGACACCCCCATCACCAGCTCTAGTTACGAGGCCCCCACTGAACTGTGCAGGACCCCCTGGACACCAAAAAATACCCCCACCACAATTAGATAAGTGACAGAGTGATGAAAGAAATTAGTTCAATTAACAAAGAAACAAATTCTACTCGTTCTGATACGGCCAGGTCTGCGACTATTTCATAGTCGCTATAAATTGAAACTTGCTCCGTCTATCGGAGCTAAAGAGAGCCGATGAAGTGGGTATCGATGACCATCCAAATTATTTTCCCTACCACCAAATATTGGTGCATACCATCCAGGAATTCTTTGTCTTCAAGGATCTCCAACAAAAGATAGAGGATTCTGGGCATGCAAAGTTGGGACCACCACTAGCCCAAGTGGCGTATGTTTCCACCTCAGACTTAAGAGTAGAAAAGGAATGGAAAAAAGTTTCCAATAAGGAGAAAAAGTTTTCCAATTGGATGACCTGGAAGACCATCACCTGAGTCCATGGAATCCTCTAGATTTAGTTGAAACAACCAACTATTCCCCCAAAAGCTCTTAATACAGCACATCCATGCTCCTCAGCCCTGCGGTCCACTAAAATCTAGAAGGGTATAATGAAAGAGAAAGAAGATGAGTTGACACCAAAGTTGAAGTTAGTGTTAACACTTTCAGAATTCATGCCAATAGACTTGGCACAACGAGCTCCACCTCACCAAATCATACAATGGGAACCTCCCTACCAAATGGCATTGTCAGAAGGAGACAGTCAGATAGAAATAGTGTTGAATCGAGAATTTATCTTCAGATCCATTAATGTCTTTCACTTGATGGACACCTTCTTGGATGTATACTATGGTCATGAACCCATATTCCCAGCACCCAACTGGAGTGTTGGAGGAAGAAGTAGGAGAGGCCAGAGGTTTCCTAGAGGCATGATCGTGTGAGGAGTCAGATTCTCGGCCATGCCATAATTCAAACTATTAACTTTGATTAAACTCGCGGAAGGACACTCTAGAAGACACAACAAGAACTGAAATGCTCCTATGCCCCATAAAAATAAATCCAAGACCAGTTATACTGGAGTATCCATCAGAGGAAGAACAAATATCAAATCTCCCAAGGCATACAGGAAGACCAGTTCGGCCAAACATGGAAAGGACCATAACACCATTGGCCCTAGCTATAGAGGTCAAACCATCCTCGTCCAAATTTTAAAACCCTAAAGTGTTTGTGAAAGATCAACCATGAGTCAGGAATCACCAAACATTAGAGAATATGTATGATATTCTAAAGCATTTGGATTCAGAACCAGCAAAGTTGACAATCCTGGACATGTTAAGTCTATCTGCAGATCTTAGGGAGGCAGTCATCGAAGCCTTAATAAGTCCCTAGGAGTTTGAGGCTGAAGTAATAGTAGCCAAAGTCTACCAAACGAAGACCAGTCCCGAAGAATTTCACGCCATCATCTCCTTCATAGACAGTAATAAGGACCCCATCATGCAAGGGAACATCAAACCCTTTTATGTGTCTAAAAATATAAATGGAATTGATGTCTGGACAATTTTCATCGACAAAGACTCTAGAGCTAACCTCCTCCCATTGCGAACACTTCATCGATTGGCCTATGATGAAGATAGCTTGACACCCTACACTACAACTCTACTGGGATATGAAAAAAGGGAGTAGAAGTCATTGGGAAGAATCAAGCTTAAAACATGGCTTAGAGACCTCATGTTAGATTTTGAGTTCCTGGTAGTACAACAATGTATGGCCTTCAATGTCTTGTTATGGAGGCCCTGGATACATTAGCATGATTCAATTCTGTCATCATAACATCATTGTGTCAAATATTTCACTAAGGGGAAAAATAGGACATTTCACATTGATAAATCTCTGTTTGAATCATGTGAGTCACATTATGTTGGAGTAGGGTTATATGAATCAGAATAAAAACATCTTTCAGCTGATGAAATTAATTGGATTACTACCTTGAATGTATTGGAAACGGCTCATGCCGACTCCCTCCATAATCTTGGGGAAGAGTATGTATTATCCATCAACCAAGTTGAATGCACAAGTGCAAGTCTTAATGTAGAATCAATCATCTATATGTTCTCTATTACAACCACTAAGTCCAGAGACGTGAAAAAACAGGCTAACTCCCATGATGATAGGAAAATACCTAATAGAGATGCTCTTGGCCCATCCCTAGGACCTCAAACTACCCCTACCTCACTCACTAAAGAAAAAAGAGGATTTCTCTACCAAAATTAGAGAGTTTGTCTCAAAAATAACCTCTCCATAATAAGAGGAAGAACATGAAGAAGAAGAAGAAGAATATAAAGAGGACCTCAATGATTCCCCACCTCCATTCAAAGATGGTGTCTCCACCACAATAAATGAACTTAAGAAGACAAATATGGGCACTAAAAAAGACCCGCAGCCCACTTTGATTAGTGTGGTTATGCCTGTTGAGGAGCAGGAGGAATACACTGTAGGTTATGGGCGCAGTGAAAGTGTGTTGGTGGGTTTTCCCAACTTTAATTTTAACATTTAAACAACGTTCAATCCGAGATCTGTCATGATAGAAAATGCCAAATCTTCAGAATGGAACAAAGAATTAAAAACTTAAGACAGAATCCAGGAACCATAGAGATAGGATCATCATATGTTGGTTATAATTAATTTAATTAATTCACAAGAATTACCTTGGTGGAATTATTTCTTCATTGATGTCTCTGGTCACAATCTGGTGATCCGTCGTTGTGTCGTAGAATCCAAGTGTAGGATTCCTCTAGTGGTGATCCACATGTGTGCCACGTATCTCCGGACGTTGCTGAAGGGATCTCTGGGTGCTAGCGCGGAAGAACATTTGCTTGCGATGTTCGCCTTCAATCGTCTTAATCTCTTGGTCTTGAGATCATTCTTGGAGGAAGGAGTTCTTTCGGGCTTGAAAGAATTCTCCAAAATTGTTGTGCACAATGATTGAGAAAAATTGTTGGGTTGTGAGGATATTTATAATCGGGTTTGAGTTTATAGATTTATGACAATAAATAAATGTGTTACGTGTTTTATTTATTTCATTAACTCTTATTGAAAACTCCCATATCGAATTATTAATTCCTTGACATGCTCCCATGCTGATTATAATAAATATCATTTAATAAAACAATATTATATCCTCAAAATCCTGACTGGAAAAACTACACGGCATGTAATCATTAATACACTGCATGTAATTGTTTTCCATAAAACTACACGGTGTGTAAATTTAATATACATGGTGTGTACTTTTATTTTCCACTTTCCTTTATTTCCTCCACCACATTTATTAGTCCTTGAGTAATGTCTATTTATTTATTAAATAAATGTAACTGCATTACTCGCTATTAAATGTATTATTTCGCCCACAATATATTCTCTCAAATAACTAGTGTCGAAATAAATGCAATCAGGCATTCTTAAATAATTATTAAACCACAGTTAGGAATAATATTTATTTAACTTGTTAAATTAATATTTAACTGAGATACATGGACCCACTTAGTGTGTGACCCTTTAGGCCCCTTCCTCAGTGGCATTAGGTAGAGCCTGCCTAAAGTCCAAGGTAAGCATCTAGCAACACGCAAAGGCACCCATAGAGAAAGAAATTAATGCCCCAATGATGTGTCACCTCATACGAACGCTTACCGTGTAATATAATCCCTTTGCCTCGATATCTCTAATCAATCGGGTTGCATGCTAGTGCCATCAACCCATGTGCTCGATTATTCTTTCTTTGACATTATGGAATCAAAATTTCCCATGCCTTACCATGGCCATGTATTTATTTAGGCTATATCAATTCTATCAAAGGGCCTAAGATATCTACTTCTGTTATGGAACAGAAGGGACAAATCCTTTCTCGCATTATCTATTAATGCAGTATTACTTGTGATGCACCCAACGTATCCTACCTCACTATGAATAGTGTGTCGTCACAATTTTCATCAATACATCTAAGTGCGCGAGTTTTAATACCCATTAATAATAATCTTAAAGTATAAGGATAAATACACATGTTCGTAGATAGGAACATCCAATGACACTATGAAATGTGGATTTCCTACTGGCAGGTCTCGTTCTCATAATATCCTTCTGGATATTACCAAGGGCGCACACCATAAGATGGTGCCTCAAAGTTTTATTAGTCCTCACCCCTAATGGCCTATATTATTTGTGTCCCTCAAATAATATCATCCGGCCATAGAACATATATTCAAGAACAGTGTTATGGCACTTCTGGGTTCTCATCATAGCAGGGATCTGCTATGACCCTTTAATACAACAGCTATTCTTAGAACATTATCACATGCATTGTCATCTTTAATAACAATCAAGATGTGATAAGGCTTTTATTAATGAATAAAGTACAAAGTAGTTGGTTCTAGGCCACCAACTCTAACGGACTCCCACTTGGACTAGATCCAAATGCTAACAACCTTTAACTCGCTAGCTCTTACATGATATTCATGCTTCTACTGAGATAGGCCTTTAGTCATGGGGTCTACCACGTTCTCTTCCATGGACACTCTGCTCACTGCAACTTCACCCCTTTGATAGAAATTCATCAAGAGGTGATACTTTCGGAGTATATGCTTTTTCCATTGATGTGACCTTGGTTCTTTCGCAAGAGCCACCGCTGCAGTATTATCACAATACAATGTAATGGGATCTTTACTGCTAGGCACTACATCAAGCTCATGGAAAAAGTTCTGAATTCATAGGGCTTCCTTGGCTGTATCAGAAGCTGCTATATATTCGGGCTCTGCTATAGAATCGGCGACAACTGGCTGCTTTGAACTCTTCCAGCTCATAGCTCCTCCATTGAGACAGAAAACCTATCCAAATTGCGACTTCAGATCATTCTGATATGTCTGAAAACTAGCATCATCATACCCTCTGATGACAAGCTCCTCATCTCCTCTATACACCAAGAGAATATCCTTAGTTCTTCTCATATACTTAAGGATAGTCTTAACAATAGTCCAATGTTTTTCTCCTGGATCTGCTTGATATCTTCCTACCATGCTCAGTGCATAGGAAACATCAATCCTAGTACATAACATGGCATACATGATGGATACTATAGCTGAAGCGTATGGGATATTACTCATTCTATCTTTATCCTGTTGTGTCTAAGGACACATTTTCTTAGAAAGATGTAGGCCATGTGACACTGGAACTAATCCCCTCTTGGATTGTTCCATACTAAATCTCTTTAGCATCTAGTCAATGTATGTACCCTGAATTAGTCCAAGTAGCCTCTTGGATCTATCACGAATGATCTTGATCCCTAGAATATAGGCTGCTTCACCCAAGTCCTTCATGGAGAAACACTTGTTAAACCAGTCATTAACTGACTGTAAGACTAGTACATCATTTCCAATAAGAAATATGTCGTCAACATATACTACTAGGATAACAATCGCATTCCCATTAAACCTCTTATAAACAAATGGCTCACATTCATTCTTAATGAACCCAAATTCCTTTATGTCTTCATCAAATCAAATTTTCCATGACCTGGATGCTTGATTTAATCCATAAATGGATTTCTGCAACTTGAAAACCCGTTTGGCTTCACCTGGTGTCACAAACCCTTCTAGTTGTGTCATGTAGACATCTTCCTGAAGGTTCCCATTAAGGAATGTTGTTTTGACATCCATCTTCCAAACCTCATAGTCATGGTAACCTACTTTGGAAAGTATGATTCTTATGGATTTAAACATAGAAACTGGCGAGAAGGTTTCATCATAGTCAATTCCTTGACGCTTTCTGAACCCTTTAGCCACTATCCTTGCTTTATAGGTACTAACTTGACCTTCCATGTCCATCTTTCTCTTGAATACCCATTTTCATCCAATAGGATTTACATCAACTGGCTCATCAACCAGAACCCAGACTTGGTTTTGATACATGGAATCCATCTTAGAATTTATAGCTTCTAGCCATCTTACAGCTTCTGAGATTTTTACTGCTTCCTTGTAGGAGATAGGTTCAGCATTGTCCAACAATAATGATTCACCATCCTCGATGACTAGGAAACCAAATCTCTCTGGTTCCCTTACCTCTCTTGAGCTCCTACGCAGTACTTGTGTTTCTAGAACCTCTTCCACGGGGACATGTGGAACTTGTTCCTGTACCAACTCCTATGTATCTTGAGGATCAACTTCGTCGAAGTCAATCTTTCTCCCACTATCCTTCTTGAGTATGTGCTCCCTCTCAAGAAAGACGGCTTGTCTGGAGATAGTCACTTTTTTTTCTGAAGGGTTATATAGGTAATATACTTTCATTTCCTTGGGATATCCTATAAAGATACACCTCGTGCCTCGGGGTGCTAGTTTGTTGTCTGAGGAGGCCTTAACAAACGTCTCACATCCCTATACACGTGTGTGCGAAAAAATGGGTTTCTTTACATTCCATAGCTCTGGGGAATTCCATTTGCTGCCTTAATTGGTACTCAGTTTAATGTGTATACTGTTGTTTGTAATGCATGACCCCAAAAGGATAATGGAAGATCTGCATGACTCATCATAGACCTCACCATGTCTAACAAGGTGTGGTTCCTCATTTCACTAACATTGTTCCACTGTGGTGTATAAGGAGGAGTGAGCTGAGATAGAATCCCAGACTCCCGTAGAAGATCGATGAACTCTTGGTTCAGATATTCTCCACCTCGATCTGATCGAAGTTTCTTTATCTTATTACCAAGCTGATTCTCTACTTCATTCTTGAATTCCTTAAATTTCTCTAAGGCCTCTGGCTTATACCTCATTATGTAGACATATCCATATCTACTCAAATCATAAATAATGTAATGAAGTAAGAATATCCACCTCTAGATTCTACTAGAAATGGTCCACACACATCCGTGTGTACCAATCCAAGAAGCTCTGTGGCCCTTTCACCCTGTCCACCAAAAGGCGGCTTGGTCATTTTTCCTTGTAAAAAAGCATGACATCTATCAAGTGGTTTTAGCTCAGTAGAGTCTAAATAGCCATCTTGGAAGAGCTTTGTCAAGTTATTTTCATTAACATGACCGAGATGGTGATTCCACAACTGGGTGATGTATGAGTCATGTGAGTTTTTTTCGTTATCGATTTCCAAAACTAGGTTTTTGTAATTTAATAAATACAAACCATTATTTAAATGTACCATACCATAACATACGTTGTTATTATAAAAGAGACAACCCTTATTTAAAAATTTGAAAACAAATCCATCCATATCTAAACAAGATACATAAATTATGTTCTTGGTAACACTAGGCACATAATAATAGTTATGTAAAACCAGAATCATCCCAGTCGGCAGTGAGAGGTGGTAATCGCCAATAGCCAACACAGTCAGCCTTGTGCCATTGGCAGCTCAAAGATCCACCTCTCCTCTGGAAATATTTCTAAATCTACTTGGTTCCTGCATTTGAATACATATTTGAGACCCACAAGATGTATCTAATACCCAATGTGTAGAAATAGAAAGATTACACTCGATAACGAACGCACCTTTAGCATCCCCATGCTTCTGGGTGCAGTTCCTCTTCCAGTGGCCTTGCTTGCCACATGCAAAACACACTGCCTCCCGTTCCTTGCCCTGCCTCTGGATCTTCCCCTTTTTGGAAGGACGGTGTCCAGGGGCTTCAGACCATTTATAAGTCTTTGGCCCCTTGGCCTTGTCCTTCCTTTTCCTATTCACCATACGGACTGCGGGTTTGTCATGCCCCATGTCCTTATATACCTGGTGAATCATGTTCAGAAGTTCCAATATACTCTTCTCATTTTTTCTCATGTTTTATTTGACAATAAATCTATAGAAGTTCATGGGCAGTGATGATAGGATGAGATCTGTACGCAAATCATCCTGGAATTTAATCCCTAAGATGTCCAGGCATTCAATATAGCCAATAAGCTTGACTACATGAGGCCCAGCTGGCATAGACTCTCCAAGCTTAGTTGTAAAAAAATCATTGGAGATCTCATACCTCTCCTTTCTCGCCTTCACTTGGTAGAGATCCTTAAGGTGAGACATCATGTTATACACGTCCATGTTTTCATGTTACTTTAAGAGCTCATTGGACATAGCCTATAGCATGAAACACTGGACATTTGTGGCATCATCCATGTGTTTCATATAGAGAGATAATTCCTTATCACTGGCCTCTTTCCCAAGCGCAACTGTAATAGGCTCTTCCAGCACATACAATTTCCTTTCGTGGGGAAGGATGACGCATAAATTCCTTTACCACTCTTGGAAATTGGTGCCAGTGAGAAGGTTTTCCTTCTTGAGTATGGTTTGAAATGATATGTTTGAAGTCATTTTCTTGTCGTTTCTATAAATTAATATGAGCAATGGTTTAGTAATTTATTAAAAAACTGAGACAAATAAATAAATTAATACTTATTAGTCTCCTACTATTTTATTGAAATCCAATAGCCCTCACTATTGACTTCATAATATTTTGTTGCCTAAATATTCTAGTAGCAAGGATCCATATTTCCCTTTGCATTACCCCAACTAGGGTTGGTCAAGAAACTTGAAGGGTTTTAGGTAGTCATTCTAAATTCCAAATACATTAACTCGCAGCTCCTTGATCTTCTAAGTGGACTCCCCAATCCTGAAATCCATTTATTTTGGATTTCCTCAACCTTTGCCTCTTGGTCACACCAAGTCCGGCTATGGCAGTCAACCCTTGATGCGAACCAAGTCAAGTCAACCCAAAACCTTGAATTATAATTCCCCAATAATTGAAAGCACCCCAACTAGGTTTGGTCAAGCACTTTGTACTATGGTTCGATTCTAACCAAGATTATAGAAGGCTATACCAACTTAATATTTCATTTGAGGGATTTTATCCTTGTACATAAATTTCCAATTTATTATCTTTTATTACATGCTTTTTAATATTAAGTGGTATATACTTAAGTGATTAACCATGTCTAAGATAATATTTACATATAAGCCGGTTTTATTTTAGTTCCATCCTGCATGCTCATTTAATTCTTTAATTGCGTGATCATGACAACACACCCACAATAAATAAACCATGCAACTGATAGAAATAAAATAAATGGTATGATCATGAGCTTTTTCTATTGGTTAGTTTATCTAGCGGTTGATAAACTAACCCAATACCTAGGGGAGAAACACCTTGAACCTTTTGGGTTCATTTTTACAGCTTTCCACCTGTCCACCTTTGTATCTCCTTGGATTGGTTTCACCTTGGATCCTGACTTGATCTGCCTCCACTAGCTTGGAAGCTCCATCCATTATATATGCATTTATCTCACATGCAGGTGAGGGTTAAGAAGGGGGTTTTACATAAAAGAATCTTTGGGCGCACATGCCCTACATATTAATGAGGAGATGGCTCGCTGGACAATAAATTTAATTTAAATAAATAAATTAAAAGAAACCATTCACATACAAAGGTCTCAGTCTAGCTCATGATCATCCATACATGCAACGATATTTACTAATAAATAAAACTATCATTCAATTATTTAATCGTTATTTTTTAAGATAAATCACGCTCGAATCAATTAATTATCTTTAATTAATCAATCCTTTTATCTTAAACCCTTTTCTGAACTTCCTTGATACTTTCATCCATCATAATTTTAAACAAATAAATTCATTTAAAATTATCCATGTACATAACTTGTACCTTGGAGGCAACCTGGTGAATTCCCATTCATTACACAGATGTTAAATTAAACACATATATATAAAACACCTATCACATGTTGTGCCTCAGCTTTATGCCTACACCATGGTACACATCTCAAGGTTTTGTATAATATAATAATAAATTTTAATAAATCTGCGTAATTTGGGTGAGTACACGACATGTAGTTCTGACTACATGGCGTTTACTTTTTTTCACCGTCCATCTGAAGTACATGCCTGGGGACATGGCGTGTTAATGTACTTCGGAAATTTTTGGAGTACACGGCATGTACATTGGGACACACGCCGTGTAGTTTCCACATTACACAGTTTCCAGTTAGGAAATCCATGTACGGGGTACACGGTCCAACCCTAACCTGAGGGGACTACATGCTGTGTTCATTGGACCACACGGTGTGTAATCCAAAAAATGTGTGCCACCTGTTCCTGGTCAACACACGGTGTCATTAATGACTTAGATAGGATCCAATACACGGCCTGATTTGGTAGATCAGTCCGATGCATGAATCTAGACTACACGACATGTACTTCCGAATATACGCCGTGTATTCTGGTGTTGTATGGCCAAAAATGTTTGGCTCCTCCGGATGAGTTCCTCTATTTTATTTTAAATAATATTAAAAGAAAAAATTGTTTCTGTGAGGTGAACGAGAAATGATGCAGGAGGAACAGATATCAAGATTCATATTTCTAGAATGAATAAACTTGAACTGAAACAACTAAATTATTAAATGCGTAAAACATCAACGAAAAACTAAATAATTATAATCAACGATATGACCCTTTGATACCACTTGTAGGTTCTGGGTGCAGCGGAAGCACGTTGGTGGGTTTTCCCAACTTTAATTTTAACGTTTAAACAACATTGAATCTGAGATCCATCATGATATAAAATGTCGAAATTTCATAATGGAATGAAGAACAAAAAAATAAGAGGGAATCCCAGAACCACAGAGATAGAATCATCATATGTTGGTTATAATTAATTTAATTAATTCACAAGAATTACCTTGGTGGAATTATTTCTTCATTGATGTCTCTGGTCACAATCATGTGATCCGTCGTTGCGTCGTAGAATCCAAATGTAGGATTCCTCTAACGGTGATCCACATGTGTGCCACGTATCTCCGGACGTCGCTGAAGGGATCTCCGGGTGCTAACGCGGAAGAACCTTCAGTTGCAATGTCTGCCTTCGATCACCTTGATCTCTTAGTATTGAGAGAATTCTTGGAGGAAGGAGTTGTTTCAGGCTTGAAATAATTCTCCAGAATTGTTGTGCACAACGATTGAGAAAAAGTGTTGGGTTTTGAGGATATTTATAATTGGGTTGGAGGTTATTTAGTTATGACAATAAATAAATGTGTTACGTGTTTTATTTATTTCATTAACTCTTATTGAAAATCCCCATTTCGAATTATTAATTCCTTGACATGTTCCCACACTGATTATAATAAATATCATTTAATAAAACAATATTATATCCTCAAAATCCTGACTGGAAAAACTACACGATGTGTAATCATTAATACATGGTGTGTACTCATTTTCCATAAAACTACACAGCGTGTATATTTAATATACACGGCGTGTACTTTTATTTTACACTTTCCTTTATTTCCTCCACCACATTTATTAGTCCTTGAGTAATGGATACTTATTTCTTAAATAAATGTAACTGCATTACTCACTAATAAATGTATTATTTCACCCACAATATATTCTCTCGAATAACTAGTGTCGAAATAAATGCAATCAGGCATTCTTAAATAATTATTAAACCACAGTCAGGAATATTATTTATTTAACTTGTTATATTAATATTTAACTAAGATACATGGACACACTTAGTGTGTGACCCTCTAGGCCCCTTTCTCAGTGGCATTAGGCGGAGCCTGCCTAAAGTCCAAGGTAAGCATCTAGAAACATTCCAAGGCACCCATAGAGAAAGAAGTTAACACCGCAATGACGTGTAACCTCATACGAATGCTTACCGTGTAATATAATTCCTTTGCCTCGATATCTCTAATCAAGCGGGTTTCATGCTAGTGTCATCAACCCATGTGCTCGATTATTCTTTCTTTGACTTTCTGGAATCGAACTCGCCCATACCTTACCATGGATATGGATTTATTTAAGCTATATCAATTCCATCAAAGGTCCTGAGATATCTACTTCTATTATGGAACAAAAGGGGAAAATCCTTTCTCGCATTATCTATTAATGCAGTATTACTCGTGAGGCACCCAACGTATCCTACCTCACTACAAACAGTGCGTCGTCACAGTTTTCGTCAATACATCTAAGTGCGTGAGTTGTAATACCCATTAATAATAATTTTAAAGTCTAAGGATCAATACACACGTCCGCAGATAGGAACATCCAATGACACTATGAAATGTGGATTTTCTACTGGCGGGTCTCGTTCTCATAATATCCTCCTGGATATTACCAAGGGCGCACACCATGAGATGGTGCCTCAATGTTTTATAAGTCCTCACCCCTAATGGCCTCTATTATTTGTGTCCCTCAAATAACATCATCTGGACATAGAACATATATTCAAGAACAGTGTTATGGCACTTCTGGGTTCTCATAATAGTAGGGATCTGCTATGACCCTTTAATGCAACAACTATCCTTAGAACATTATCACATGCATTGTAACATAGAAGAACAATCAAGATGTGATAAGGATTTTATTAATGAATAAAGTACAAAGTAGTTGGTTCTAGGCCACCAACTCTAACATAAGCCTCCTTCCAAAAGAAGATTGGACATGTGTTTTTTTAGAACTACATAGATATGCTTGACCTCGATCTTGAGTTCGCCACTGATCAGCTGGGCTTACTAGAAGATCATCGGGGCTATAAGCAGGCTGCTAGAAGGACCCACCTGATGCATGCTTTCAAAATAGAGGCTAAAGTTGACAAGATGATCAAAGACAACTTCATACATGAAGTCTAATATCCAATCTAGCTAGAAAATTTAGTCCCCGTAAAAAATAATAATGGACGGATTAGAATCTGAATTGACTTTAGGGGCCTTAATTGGCACTTCCCAAAAGATGATTTCTCGGTCTTGGTCATAGAATTTTTTATCGATGCAATGGTCGTATATGAGGATCTATCCTTCTTGGATGGATATTCTAAAAACAATATGATATAAATGTCCTGAGGAGATGAAGAAGCTACTGCTTTTAGGGCCCCTTAGGGAGTCTTCTATTATAAGTTGATGCCCTTTGGTCTAAAAAATTCTGACGCCATGTATTTGTGCTTCATGCATTGCATCTTCAAGCCCTTATTGGTAAGATTCGTCGAGTGTTATGTCCATGAACTAGTGGTTAAATCTAGACAACACTCAAACCACCTAGCTGATCATGAAACAAACTTCAAAAAATTGTGGCAGCATAGTTTTTAGATGAATCCCCTAAATTTTTTCTTTGGCATTACCTCCAGATAATTCCTCGGCTTCGTCGTACACCATCACGGCATCAAATTCGACCTTGATAATACAAAGGTCATCCTTGTCATGTCCCCACCTCACAACCTCTTTGAGTTAATAGGTATCTAAGGGAACCTCGCATAAATCTGGAGCTTCATAGCCAACATAGTAGGTAAATTCTTACCTATCTCCAGGATCATGAAGAAAGGAGTTACATATGAGTGAGATAAATATTTCCAATAAGCGTTCAAAAATATAGAAATATATCTCTTATTCCCACCAGTGTTGATGCCACAAGTTGAGGGGATACCACTTATTTTGTATGTAACTACCCTAGAATGGTCATTAGGCACCTTCCTCAGGCAGAATAATAATACTGTTTGTGAGAACATCCTCTATTACCTTGTCCAAACAATGATTGATGTTGAAAATCAGTATTCAAAAATTGAAAAGAACTATCTAGCACTACTCTTTGTGGTTCAGAAACTCAGGAATTACCTATAGCACCATGAGGTCCAACTGGTCTCTCGATGTACCCTGCTCAAATATATCCTCAATTTTCCAATGATAAATGGATTCCTATCATGATGTGCAGTCATCCTACAACATTTTGACATATGTTACGTTCCCCAAGAGGCCATCAAAGGCCAAGGATTAGTATACCTCCTAGAAAATCACCCCTCATAAGAAAAAAAATTGATGTATGTCGAACTCCCAAATGAAGAAGTGTTCTCTATCCAGGTGGATCCCCAAACATGGGAAATTTAATTCAATGGTTCTTCTCAAAGCCCTACAGGGAAAAGGATGGAGGATCACAAGATCAATAAAGTGGGGCTTGGAATTATACTCGTATCCCCTGAAAATTCCATCCTACCTTAATCTTTCCTATTTTCGTAAGGTATTCAAATAATGAAGTAGAATATCAGGCCCTTATTATAGTCCTGGAATTGGAACTTCATGCGAAATCCAAAAACCTAAAAATAAAGGGTGATTCAAATATAGTCATCAAATAGGTCAATGGTGACTATAGAATCAATAAAGAAGTATTTTCCCTCTTAATGAACCATGTTTGAGAACTGATGGTAGAATTACCATCAGAACCAACATTGAACTATGTCCCCTGGTCACAAAATTCCAAAGCCGATGCTTTGGAAAATGCAGCCATAGCCTTGAATGATCTAGACCTAGATTATACAGTCATTAGCATTGCCCACCACCAGATGGTCATTCCATTCATCTAGAGTGGTACTGAGGAAATTGACAGAATTAGACCCATTTCTGAGCCTTATGGTCACACCACTGGTTGGATGAAACCATTGTAAATTACCTTTAGAAGGGGGAACTCCCACCAGATAAGTATGTAAGTGAGTAGGTCTGAAGATGGGAAATCAAATTTTTCTTGTACAATGGGGTAAAACATTAAAAGGTTCTCTACAAACGAGGCCTTGACAGAGTCCTTCTCAAGTGAATTGATGGAGAATAAACTGATGTCATCATGAAAAAAGTGAATGATGGAGCTTGTATAACACATTAATCAGCAACCAATCTCTCTCACCAGATCAGAAGGCTTGGGTATTACTAGCCCACTATAATATAGGATTGTTCCATATTCACTAAGAAGTTCCATTCATGAAAAGTTTAGGCCAATTTCATACACTGACCCTCAAAGTTATTTCATATAGCTAAGTACTCCTAGCCATTCTCCACCTGGGGTGGATGTTGTGGGACCATATCCTCCCACCAAATTCAGACATTTCAAGTTCATACTCACAGTGACTGACTTCTTTTCTGAATGGTCTGAATCCATACCCCTTAAAGAAGTTGGGGAAAAAACATTTATAGCTTTGTGAAGACCAACATCATTACTATATTTGGTTTCCCTCATACAATACTGATGGAAATGGCACTAACCTCTACTATGCTGAGTTGGAAAATCTATACTAGTAGTATAGAATCAAATCCAACCAGTCATCCTACAACCATGCGGCGACCAAAGTGAAGATAGAGGCTTTAAACAAGATATTGTCCAATATAATCCAAAATATGGTTGATAAGGAAAAGAAATCATGACCAGACAAGCTCCTTCATTTTATATGGTCTTACCGAACCATGACTCACACCACCACTCAGGAAACTCTGTACTCACTAGTATATAGGGAAGAGGCGATTTTGCCTATTGAAATCCAAGTTCCATCATTTTTTGTGTACATTTATGATCAAATTTCCATGGAAGAGAAATCCTAGAGATGGTTTGATGAGTTGGTGCAGCTAGAAAAAAAATGATTCACACTTTACACCATTTGGAAATCTACCAAAACTAGATTGCATGAGTCTTTAACAAAAATGTTTTCATTAAACCTTTCCTCATATGAGAAATGGTGTTAGTCCTTAGAACCCTGATGATACTCGGGAAGAAGCCCCCAAAGCTTGACCCAAAGTGGGAAGGACAATATTTCATACATAGGGTCTATTCCAATGGAGCATACACCCTGATATTAATTGAAGGATAGCTCATCACGACTCCCACAGATGCAAAGTTCCTGAAGAAGTACTTCGCGTAATAGAAACCCCCGTGTCATGGTCCAAACTCTATGACCTTAAACTTTGAGTTTTTTTCCTGAACAACATGACGATAAAATTTATCATATTAGCCATGGTCTAAGCTCTATGACCCTAAACTATGAGTTATAATACCCCCAATCCATGGTCCAAACTCTAAGACCTTAAAATATGTGTATAAATAAAGTGAATTCATGTTCCGAACTATAATACCTTAAAATATGAGTCGTAGTCCTTTCCACATGATGTTAAACTATAAGGAACTCATCCCTGAAACATGAAATTAAATTGTGAATCATGTCCTCATTGAAAGATGTTAAACTGAATAGCAAAAATAATCCTAATTGCATGATGATAAATTGCATGATCTCTCACAGAACAACGTGTGTCTTGATTCCTACCCTCGTAGGATACATAGAAACGCCTCGATCCTCGATCTTGGCATAGCCCCCACCCAAAAAAAACCCGTAATATCCTCTACCTTACAAAGCTGGCGTTAGAAACCATTTCACTCCCTGTTTATTACATCGAGTATAACTCACATGAGCATAGGATCAGTGGTAAGGATTCTATTGTGAAAACAATTATAGGGAAATATGGTAGACCTGGCACCCATAGAAAATTCCCCCACATGTCCTCATATATAGACTGAGCCAGATCGGTATAGGAAATGTTCAGAACTATGTGGGGCTTGATTCCTGCTATTGCAGGATACGTAGTGATGCCCGTATTTGGAATCTTGACCCATCCACCATCAAAAAAATGCCCCTTTACTCGTGCGTAGGTCAGACTTGTTTAGGGATTCCAAGAAAGGCCATAGTCACATGAAAATAAACTATAAAATTAATCAAGAGTTACGTTTGGACCAATTCTGACTGTTTCAAGATCCCACACATGCCCCTCATTCATAAGAAGTCGAAAGATCCTATTTCCCTCTATACATATGAGTCAAAATTATGTGGATGCTCCAGTAGTTCATGGTTAGTCATGGTCCGGGTATTATTTACATTCCTAGGAAAATTATTCTGATTTTCAAACTCCATGTTATGGGAAAACTTGGATCCCCATAATCATTCAAGGCCATCTAATAAGGAAGGCCAATGTCCTTTGGACACCTTTGTTTGACTATGCACATCTTTCCCCAGTGGCTCTGCATATGTTTCCACAAAAATGGTCATCAATCAAAGGAAAATTCATCCCCATGAGAGTCCTCTCCCATCTCAGTATTCCCAATGGCTTCCAATCCTTACTCCATTCCTCCTAATTCATGTTGCTCCTGGGATTGTGGTTGACACCTTCTATCATCACTCACATCTAAGGAACGTTGGAACATCCTGATTGTGATTAACTTAAAACTATTAAATATCTTTATGATATCATAATCGTCCTCATTGTATGACTCTAAACTACACAGCACCATGTCCTCACCACATGACATTAAAATGTAAGGCCAAAATCGTCCTTGTTGTATGACGTTAAACTGTATAGCATTGTCTTAAGCCTAAATTTCTCTCTAAAATTGATTTTTCTGCTCTTAGGTAATGACCACTAATCCCCATAATCTCTTGTTTCTCACACCTAACATAGCTCATGTGAGATTAGGGATCTTAGTGAGAGATCCACCTTGAAAATATGGCAAAACAGCCTAGGAATTTGGTCCTATAAGAACGACCCTAAAAGGAATATCACGGTTCCCATCCCCAAGAGGGACCTCGTGCCCTAGCCATGTGACATTAAATGACCTTGTAACCCAAAGATGGGATGAAATCCTCACCCTATGTGTGAGCCAGATATACATAAGGGATACCAAATTCCATGAGTAAATCACATCATTAATGTTTCCAATATATCTGAATACACTCCTACCATACCTCAAATTCCATGCTCTGAGTGGTCTTAAATCTCCATAATCATTCAAGGCCATCTTAGAAAGAAGTACAATGTCCTGTAGACACCTTTCCTTGACTATCCACATCATGCACTAGTGGCTCTGCATATGTTTCCCAAAAAAATGGTCATTAATCAAAGGAAAATTCATCCCCAAAAGATTCCTCTCCAATCTCAGTACACCCAATGGCTTCCAAACCTCCTTCCATCCTTCCTGATTCAAGGGCCCTCAAATTCATGGTTTACTTTTTAATCCCTATCAAAAACATGTGGGCATGATTCATCTTCGGTCCCTTTTAAGGGTTCTAAAGATACCCCATCCATATGCGTGAAGTTGATCTGCATACTAAAGAAGAGTTCCCCCACTCATTTCCAAGAGAAGTTCAGCTCAAATGCCCCTTTTTTTGTTCAGGTGCACCCCTTGTCTAAGGTGACATACCGTATCTAGAATGTTCTCAATAGCCATCGCAAATGGAAGTCCAGTGTATGGAAGACACCTTTGTTTGACTATGCACATCATGCACCGAAGTCTCTGCATATACCACCTACAAAATGGAAGACAATCAAAGATAAATTTGTTCTCAGGAGAGTCTTTTCCAGTTTCCGTACGCTTGTATGACATTCATGTCCTATAACCCCCCCCCCCCCCGCTCCACCCCACCCGGATTTGGAAAACTTATGGATAATGGCATACATACCTTCCCCTTTCCAAATGCCCCTGACATAAAAGGGATTTCTAATTGAACTAACCATTCACCAGTTCCCCCTCATGCAAGTAAGAACCGTGCAGGAATAGTTTCCTACCCAAAGTCGATATGAATGTCCCTAATGTTTTTAGACACCAATACTTAGGTCAGCCACCCACTGTGGCTCCCAACGTCAAATTAAATTCAAAGTGTTTAAAATCCTACCAAGGCTATCAGAGATGGAAGGCCAGTGTTCTATAGACACCTTTGATTGACTATGCACATCATGCCCCAGAGGCTCTGCATATGGTTCCCACAAAAATGGCCATCAATCAAAGGAAATTTCGTCCCCAAGAGAGTCCTCTCCTACTTCCATACGCCTAAAATATTTCCCAAGACTCATGCATGTCCAAACTCACAAATCTAGGATCAAGAAAAATCCCTAATCTATGTCTGAATGATATTAGAACATTCTCGGCTAATGATCCAGAATTAGATACCTACCCCATTAAGTTTGGTCAAAGTTGTTCGACCTAAAATATCAGTAATGAGTTTGATTAGAAGGACTGTGAACTGCCAACAAAAAAGATGCCATATTTTCTAGAGGGAAAATCCACAGAAGGCATCTCTGGGTAAAATTCAAGTATCAGTTTGTTAAAAACATTGAGCCTTCAAAAAAGGCATAAATCTTGTTTGGTCAAAAACCCAAAAAGGATGGCCTAAGAAAAAGGTCAAGTTATGCTCGCTAAGCTCGTGCCAAGAAGGCTTAGGGAAAAATTAGGGTAATAATGAAAAACACCCAAAATTTCATGAGGTGTTCCATAAAACTTCATCAATAGTCAAACTATGCTCATTGAGCCCCGCAGTTCAGGAAAAAATTAGAGTGCAATTTGATTATTTCAGTTTACTGGTTTCAAATCATGGTTTACAATTAATAAATGATCGAAATGATGTTTATATGATTAATTTTGACCAATTTTCATGATAGGAAAAGTAAAATAAGAATCTTTAAAAGGTGAATTTGTTCCATTATATTTCATAAAAATATATGGTGGGAATCCACAGCATACAACCTCTCCTTGTAAGCAAGACAGGATATTTACAAGAGATGTTCGACAGAGTTTCATAGTGGCATCAATGATTGGTAAAAATCCTTAACAGATTGGAAAAGCTTCAATAAATTCACAGTCTCCGCCTCTACACTCTCCTGCAGTGCCTCCACATCCCTCATGGCTTAGAGGTTTGTCCTTTATCCTTCTTTCATTTCCCACCACCCCTCCTCAACGATGACTAGGGCCCAGGCCCACTCTTATTTAAGCTACTATGGTTTCTATATTTTTTGCTCCACTTCCTGGTTGAGTTGTTCTATCAAATACTCTTGCTTTGTGAGTTTTTTTTGCAACATTGCAACTATTCCAGCATGATTGGCAGCTTCTTCAATTAGAATTTTCCATCTATCATCCAGATAATCCATCAAATCTACTGTGGAGAGTTGAGATTCATGCATACTAGTTGCTTCCTGAGTGGCAACCACCTGCCTTACTATATTATAAATACCATGATAGTTAAATACCCCAAATATCAGGACCACAAACTAGTGGTGTAACTTTGGAAATTTCACTAACATCTTAGTCAATGGGGTATGAGAAATTTATATCCAAATGTTCCTCCATGCCTTTTTCCGAATGGGACGAATATCGACCAAACATTCTTGGTCAGTCTCAGAGTCACTCCTTGATGATGAAATGTAGTCGGGAATAAATGTTACAAGAGAGGGACTTGATTCAGTAGCTACAATGTGGCTCGGCCCTATAATGGCCTTTTCTCTAGTAATTGTAATGGATGAAAAATTAGGGGAGTCCACAACTATATCCAAGGAATTTGGTTGTGGTTATAAGGATAAGGGAGACATATTCAATACCTCCCATCCCACATAGCAGTATCGCTATCTAAAACAAGGGGTGCTACATCTTCAATCATTAGTTGCGCTCTGTAGATACGCAGGAATACTGAAGACCTAGGGCCATGCTCAGCCAAAATAGTAGCCCTCAAGGTGTCCCTCAAAAGGTTTCTGATTAATATAATGCTTTTGGGGATAGTCATCCTAGATAAGGATACTGGTATCAGAATTCTGGAGGCAGAAAACATAACCCCTCTAAGAACTGGAAAAAAGGGCATGATAGCTCACACTAAATTTTCAGGGGATGGAACATCAGCCTTTCATATTATGACTTATCCAGATCCACCATGAGTAGGCAGAACATTAATTTCTAATGTGACTCCCTCTATAGGGGAAAAATCCACTCGATCGAGATTGATTGGCTCCTCGATATTCAAATCCCCTCCAAGATCCAGCAAGGTTTGGGACTCCCCACTGAAGTCAGACCCTGATGTAAAGACCACCCTTTCTCTCTCTATTAGAGTTAGATCAACATGGTCAAGTGAGCCCTCGTCTTTTGTATGTCCTTCCATTAATAGGATAGAGATTTTTTGAGTGGGATCATGCACACTTGATGGGTCAACAACACTTCTGAACTCTTTAAATTTCCTTGTTTACTTGTTTTGGTTAACTGAAAAATATAGAGAGCCTTCCTCTGTCCTAAAATGGACAGGGCTATAGATGCCTAAGAAGTCATCATCTGGTGAATGATAGGCCCTGCATCAAAGTACATATATGTACTAGTGAGTCGACAAGATTAGTGTACTTGGTTCGATCACCAGGTAAACATACAATTAATTGTGATTCCCCTCCGAATACGCTTTGGCAGCTAGAAGTCTTGCTTGCGTTTCTTTGACTATCGGGGGGATGGCTCATGAATAAGATCACCAAGAGGAGATGGAGGAGTAAATTCCCTAGATGAGTCTTCAATGACCGCCTCCATGTGTTCTTGGGATCTGGGGGATCCTTCTTCAGAACCCCCTACCATTGATAGGGCACACTCCCCAACTGCAGTACTTCTAGGATAATAAATTGTGGGAAATACATTTCCTGAGGTCCTATAGGCCCATTCCAAATATAAATGGGAGGGGGACCTTTAGAATCTCCTCATTGAAGGAATTTAATGCTAGAGGTTACAAATAAAACCTCTCCTGTCAGCCGTAGGAGTACTGCTATCAACACCACATGATCCGACTAGTAATGTCTATCTGTAGAATTGTAGAGACACTTGTCCACCTCATTCAAATAATTACCCACCTCCTCAGGCTCTTCATCAGATGAAATACCAGTAGGGGAAATGGAGCCCCAAAGTACGGAATTTCAAATTGCCCATCCTAAAGAAGCCTCCATATATCTTCATTTGAGGTTCTCTCCCTCAATTCATCCCAGAATCACCGGGCATCCGGAAATGAAGCCATAATTTGGATGGCCAGCACTAGGGAATTGGTGCAAGGAATAAAAGTAGGTCTCGACTACCATAAACATTTCCTGGGTGTCCCTAGAAACTTAAGACCTTGATAAGAGGAACATTTATGAGATGATGGGACCAAGTAAGAAACTTTTTCCATGGAAGCCACATTAGGTGATCCAACGATGTCGTCTTCCTCATCAATGGTTTCTGGTCGTAGCATGGAAAGCACCTGATGCGAGTACTTTCAACGACCACTTCAAGAGTGAATGAGGGTCTCGAGGTATTTTAGGTAATGACCCACCCTCTCTAGATCCTCATTGAAATAAACATTAGAAGGTTCTAACACATAGCCAATTCCAGTAAGAGCAACTTCCATAGTTCAGAGGACCTTCCATAAATTGTGAGGGTACCGACCACGAGTAGATGGATGGAATTTCAGAAGGTCCCATTTCCATAAGGCCACAAGAAAATCGGCCTTGGAAAGAATGGATGATGGACTCCTGGTAGAAGCTTCACCAACTTGTCCAGCCGCCCGTGAGGTCATGACCCCATCTTTCACAATTTTCCTTAGGGGGGGACTAAGATAAATTAAGAGGACTTTTTCTCATCGAGAGTGTTCAGCAACACCCTTTTGATTCTCCTTTACCTTCACCTTGGATTCCTTGGATGTTGTAACAATAGGAACTAAGTTGGATAATTGACCATTGGAATATGATTTAACCCAGGCCTCAGCATGGTTATTAGTAAGGAAGTGCATTGAATCCCCAGGATCCAGAAGTCTGGCCTGGATCTGGGAGTCCTATCGGGTAAACATTATCCAAAGTTGATGGGATATCATCATCTTTTTTTCTTAAAGATAACTGTTAAGAGCAGGAGGGAACAACTTATGGACACAGTTGAATTGATGACTAAACCTGCATGGTGCATAGACCTCACAAATAAGCTCCCCTCCATTACAGGCAACCAGTATGCCTTCTCTCAAAGAAAATAAGTAATCTCAGTCGATGAAGTCTTCAGATGCACTATTTGTAATATTAATAGTAGGGGAATCATAAGGGTGATAAGAGAAACGTTCATAAACATTGAGATAAGACATTAAGTCCTTCTCGTTCTTTTTGGTTTACTCCTTTTGCTTATCCTGTGAAGCCCAAGCTGCTGGCATGACCCCATCGGTACTCTAAAGATATAGTCAGAGGGTGGAATGTGGAATTGGTAGATAATTGATAAAAGAATAACCTTCTATGTGGGATACCATCCAGCCCCAATGAATTTGGAAGGGCTCAGTCATCCGATAAGATGGAACCCCTTGCCGATTCGACCCAGTAGGTGATAAATCTTGTCCAACACTGAGATAGACAAATTAATACATTTGTTGATGGCCAACTGACCAGCCAGGATAAAAGTTGAGACTCTAAATCTACCAGATTCCCACACTGGTAGAAGCCGCCTTCTTAGAAACATGGCCAAGAAAGCTGCTAGTTGAAATAATTGATTGACGTCAAGGATGATCTCTCATCCCCCTTTTTGGAAATTCCCCTCTTCTAGGGTGGGCCAATAAGTACCCACTCTCCTCCAAGTGGTTTTGGTATGAAATGTCTTGGGCCTCCACAGATCAGTCTCTAGACCAGTATTCTTAACAAAAGCACCAAAACAGTCATCGAAAGAAATGTCATACTTTTGACAGAGATCGATTTCCTTCAAAAACGCCTTCGCATTGACAATGAGTTTCTTGGCTAAAGGCGGTGTTCTATCCTCGTCATCCAAACTAGAGGATGGGGGAAGAAATTCATCATACATGTCCCCAATGATAGGGACTCCCAAAATTAGTTGGATGTCCCTAAGACTGATGTCGACCTCCCCGTGGGTAAGGGTGTAATTTTGGCCCGGCGGCCCGAAATCCCGACAGGCCCGGCCCAGAAGCCCGAGCGGCCCAGCCCAACAAAGCCCACGTCGGGCCAGGTCGGGTTCGGGCCATAGGTTCATCGGGTCGGGCCTAGGCCTATCCAAGAAGGCCTGCGGGCCAGGATGGGCCAGCCCGAAAAATCCCATCCCGCTGGACCGTGTGATTCCCAGCCCGCTGGCCCATGCGAAGCCCAACTGCTGTAAAAAAACTAATGGGAAACTACTGGTCGGGAGATTTTATCCCCCTACCTCAAGCTTCCAAGGCTACGCCTGGACCAACTGGTCCAGGTGGTGCGCCTGTTATATTATCACTAGAATTTATATATATGTATATATATCATTATATATTAACAAAAAATAATATATATTATATATTATATATTTAATAATGTGTATATATATACATATAATTATAATGTGTGTGTGTGTGTACAACGATATATAATTATATATATATATATAATAATGTATATGTATAAATATAGCCATTAATAATATATATCAATTAAGTGTGGCTTTTAAAAATCCATTAATAATATATATATATATATATGATTTAATATAATATATATATAAACAAAGCTATTAATATATATATATATATATCAATGATTTAATATTATATATATATAATAACTTGTTGTATATTAATAAAAAATAACACACTCACCAAATGATGTTCGTGCACGTCCCACAATTTCATTAATTTTTTTAAGTATGTTGCAACTTGCATATATTATATATACTATACATTTATAAATCTATTTAGAAAAAAAAATTAATCACCCACTGCAGTGCACCCACAACCCCTAATTATTATTATTACAATTTTTTCATATTCTATATATATATATATATATAATAACTTATTATATATTAAAAAAATAACACACTCACCCAATGATGTTTGCGCACACCCCACAACCTCATTAATTTTTTTAAATATGATGAAACTTTCATATTATATATATATAAACAAATCCATTAATAATATATATATCAATGATATGATAATGTATATATATATATAAACAAATCCATTAATAATATATATATAGCTATTAATAATATATATCAATTAAGTGTGGCTTTTAAAAATCCATTAATAATATATATATGTGTGTGTGTATGTGTGTATCAATGATTTAATATTATATATATAATAACTTATTTTATATTAACAAAAAAATAACACACTCATCTAATGATGTTCGTGTATGTCCCACAACCTCATTAATTTTTTTTAAATATGTTGCAACTTCATATATTATATATAAATCTATTTTGAAAAAAAATTAACCCACCCACTACGGTGCACCCCCAACCCCTAATTATTTTTTACAATTTTCTCATAATATATATATATATAATAACTTATTATATATTAACAAAAAAATAACTACTCACCCAATGATTTTCGTACATCCCCAACCTCATTAATGTTTTTTAAATATGTTGAAACTTGCATATATTATATATACTATATATACATATATAAATCTATTTAGAAAAAAATTAACTCACCCACTACTGCACACCCCATAAGGCTGTAATTTCAGCCTGGCCCAAATAGGATCGGGGCGGACCAGGCCTACCCTAAAAAAAATTACAAATCATTTAAAAAATTGTTTTAAATTAAACAAATGCTAAAAAATAATTTTCATAAATAAGTTAAAAAAAATAAATTTAAAAAAACGTTTTAAATAAATGATAAAAAAACATTTAAATAACAACGCTTTAAACCCACTACCCACTGCTGTGCACCCCCCAATCCCTAATTAATATTTTTTTTAATTTTCACATAATATATTTAAATTCATATACATATATAAATCTATTTATAAAAAAATAACAAATCTACCCACTGTAAAATGTTAATAAAAAAATGTATTTACATAAAACATGTTAAATGTTTAAAAAAATACATGTAAAAAAATCCATTCAAAAAAAAGTTTTAAATTATACGTCTAAAAATAAATGTAGAAACATTTTAAACAAGTGTTAAAAAATAGTTTAAAAAAGTTTTAAATAAAAAAATAAACAAATGTTTAAAAAAGTTTTTAAAACAAACACATAAATTAATTTTTTTAAAACAAACACTTCAAAAATACTTTTTACATTAAAATGTGAAAAATGTTAAATGTTTTAAAAAAATACTTGTAAACAACATGCATTTAAAAAAATTAAAAAATGTTTTAAATTAGTCATTAAAAAATGTAAAAAATGTTTTAAACAGATGTTAAAAAATGGTTTAAATAAAATCTTTTAAATAAATAAATTTAAAACATGCTTAAAAATTTATTAATAAGTTAAAAAAATTAAATGTAAAAAAATGTTTTAAATAAATGTTAAAAATACATTTAAATTACAAGGCTTTAAACTCACCCACTACTGCGCACCCCTCAAAACCCCTCATTAATTTTTTTTACAATTTGAAAAGAATATATATAGATTCACAATATATAAATCATTTTAGACAAAAGAACATATCCACCCACTGTAAAATGTTAATAAAAAATAAAATAAACATTTTTACAAAAAACATCCCTTTAAAAATAAATGTAATTTTTTTAAAATAAATGTTAAAAAATGTTTAAATAAAAACGTTTAAAAAAAGTTTTAAAACAAACAATCATTTTAAAAAAAAATAAAGGCCCACCATGACCCGACCCGAAAAAGATCGGCCCGGCCCGAAAAAGCCCGGCCCGAACCGATGGTTTGGGTTGGTCCGAGACTGGGCTCGGGCCGCCTCATGGGGATGTTCGGCCCGGCCCTGCCTGGCCCTGTTCGGGCCGGGCTGGTGCGAAATTACACCCTTACCTGTGGTTCAAGTGGAAGGTATTGGTATATGAACTCCACCTTATTAAAAGCTGTGAAATAAGGGCAGTAGGTTGATGGGTGTATGTCTGAGAAACCCAAGTGGCCTCGTATAGTCTCATAGTCTGTAGCTCGGTTCGGAATTATTTGCAAATATGGCGAAGCCAAAAAAGGCCACCCCCAGTCCAAACCAAACAAGCCTCCAATGCAGAGATCCCATCAGGATGACCAACTATGCTGCTCGTTTGCTGAAGATTTCTACACAATTCTCTGATAATAGTAGGTTTTCTGGCCAGGCTTTCGATGTACTCCCTCTAACGTTTGAGGTGCATAGTTCATCAAGGAACCATAGGTAGTATCTCTTAGAATGTACTTCCCCTTAGAAGAAATAAATGCCTTCAAAATAGAGGTATTAATTATCCAAGTAGTAGGTTGATCAGTCATATTTTGTGATGGGATCGTTGTGTGGGACAATAGAACAAACCCATAATAAAGAATCTTGTTTGAGGCCAGGTACTCCCATTGTCCTATCTTTAGCAGATTTTCCAGAGATAAGTGAAATGGAATGACCAGAATTTTTTCATCAACCAAATCTGCCATGTTGTTCGATCTTTAAATAGCATTAGAAAGTGGGGCAGTAGTAGCAGGCTCAGAAGAAGCAGCAATGTTAGCAGCAGCCTGTGAAGCAGCCATTATAGCCTGCATGGGAAGACCCAGAAGCCGATAAAAAGCCATTCCAAGAAAATTTGTTGGATAAAGGCTATGGAGTAATGGATAAAGGACATAAAATACATCTTCATAAGGCTCCACTTACTATTTCCTGAAATGATACATGGTAGGCATGATCCACGTACTGTATAATTTGCGGAAGTAACCTCGCATACGGCTATGAATCGCGAAAACATTTTACCATGCACGGCCATGGTACGTGAACCATCCACGAGGTGTTGGCCTGCAGATCATTGGCCGGTGAACAGAACAGTTGGAAGAAGGTGGATACCACGAAACTAGGCCTCATTAAGTTCATTTTCAAAGATTGTGGGTTAAAAATTTAAGTTCAAATTATTAGTTCTTAAAGTTCGGTTCACTGATACAAGATCAGTATGCGAACATGCAATAAGTGTAGTGTTCTCCTACTCAGAATCCAAATTTTAATTTTAAAGTTCCACAATGTCATTTTTGAAAACCAAAATTCGGTGCACTGACATAGAAATTGAGAAAATATCGGTTCGCGGCATGTACGATGAATTTCACGAACAGTATTTTCGCAAGAATCACGGTATGAAAAGGTAGAGGAAGATGGGGAGTTCTAGAGAACTTTTTTCTACAAGAAACAGTAAAAGAAAATCGATATTGGTCCCTATATATAGGTTTGGTCCCCTCCCACCAAGCCCATCTTTTCTACCACAAACCATTTCAGTTCAGGACCACCTATACATCGGAATAGTCCCTTTTTCATTCCGAATGGACCCCATTCTAATGGGGCATTTTTAGGGTCCAAAAAATTATTCCAACAGAAGAAAATAACCCACAATCACTTTTCAAAGGGAATTAAGTACTCCTACAAGTCTAGAAAATGAATGGACTCAAATTGAGTTGCAAATTTCAGAAGAACGTTGAAGGAATTCATGTTTTCAAATAATTTAAAGTGGCATGTGTACCATCACTAGGAAAGGTTTGTTGATCACCTATATTGCGAACCACCAGGTATGTAGAATGATTCACGAACCGCTGGCTTGCGAAGCGATGGCCCATGAACCCATTAGACTGTGAACCACATCGATGATGGAATTGTGTGCGCAAACTCCATCTGCATACCATCCCGTAAACTCATCAGTTCTCGAATGAAGAAAACTAGTAGGCTTCTTCAAACCATGATCACTAACTGTAGCCTCTACAAACCCCAGTTGACTAAGTCTTCCATGTGTTAGGATATCTCTTCATGGGCCTCCGCAATTTGTGTCTCATGCCCAATAGATATAATTTCCTCAATGTTCTATAAAAGGAATAGAGAAGTAATTGATAAGGGACGGATGATGAAAGATCAAAGGGACCCTATATGTTGGAAGAAATAACTTAGGGAAGACTTTGGGTTCAGTCTTTAACCAACGGCAAAACCCAAATCACGAACCACGCTCTCTGCAGGTATAGCCGGTCACGAACCATAAAATGGGGGAGCATAATAATAAAAAGAGTACTACAAACCTATACGGTGAAACCATGATCCATATAATTCTCACATATGAACTTATTATGAATGATAATCCCCCAGACCCTCCTTCAATATGGTTTTTTGCATAGTGTACCACTACAAGGACTGAACCCGGCGTCGTGTACTACATCAGTACGCCGATGGAACCCAAAGCGGAGTGATGGGCCGCGTACCACTATGGTACGTAGTCGTCCATACCCATGCTCGCGTACCGCATCAGTATGCAGACGGCCCCTCTACCCGCATACCACTATGGTATCCGGAGCCCCCCCCCCCATCCCACATAAAAAACCAGTACGTGAAATGGGGTATTTTTGGGTATTAATTCCTCCAGTTCCAACCTCACCCCTCCACTACCGTCTAGTCCTCCATAATCCCTCCACAAACTAGTCCTCCGACATATGGCCAAAGCCTCCTCCAAAGCCACCAGAACCATATGATCATACCATCAGATGCATTATCATGCCACTTTGATTCTACATACCCACGATAAGATAATTCATGAAGGCTCTCCCCACAACGGTTTGGGCTTTGGGAATTCCCATGGATCTACATTCCCATGGTAACCTAGATTCCACCCTTGGGATGTTGATGTGAACCTCCCTGTTCTAGGGATTAAGGGTTATCACTCTCTTTTCCATTCAATGAAGAATAGTGATCAGTCGAAAGAGTTATATTTGCTTCTCCTTTTGATGAGGACATAACTCCTCCCCTTCCAAGAATTTATTTTAGGGCCCTCCCACTGAGGTAAGTCCCCAATCTTATGAGTTTTATCCTTATAACCTTTAATTTAATCTCACATTAAAGGGTCTGTTTCTTCGCACCCTTGCCCACCATCGTCCTGGACTCTTCCACCGTAGGCTCTCCCTCTCCCACCAAAAGTAGAAGAATCATGTTTTTGCTTGTATCTCTCACATCCTCTTGTTTCTCACACATATCATGATTTGTGTGGGCTTAGAGGTTTATGATGATTACAAAATCCACACCCATATGAACTCTGAGAACTTTGATTCATGGTTAAACCAGGATATGTAGTACACCTTCTTGAAGGCCCGAGCTCAAAAGGGTGTCCATCGAAAAGGGTTCACCCAACCATGTCCCTCAAATGGGTAGCTTCCATGCTTAAGCCCCACATAATTCCAAACTACCTGGTTTCTGATTCCTCTCTTGAGGATACGTAGGAAACCCATATTATGAGTCTGATCCCAACATCAAGTCACCTTCCGTCCCCCCTGGATGACGATAAACTCCAAAGCACCTTATTGTATGGCTCAAGTCTGTAGTACCTCTGTAGCATCAAATATATGCATGCCTACGATGATCCTGCAAACCAAGGGTAGACCATGGACACACTATTTAGGAATGATGAAATTATTCATGAACATATGAATATGACTTAAATCTATAAGAGAGTCTTGGAACAGGCAATAATCCTCCCCCAGAAGGGCGTAGTGAGCCTAACTTCCCATCCTCTCAATCAACGGATTCTTCAAGTGTTGTTGTCCGAATCATCAATCAATGAAAAGTAAGTCCATAAATTGTGGATACTAGGGAATTTGGGTGTTTTTAAATACACGAATAAACCTATTGGAGACCATCTGAGGAAGTTATATCTAAGGAGGACAGATTGCACAAGTACTTGACCCCATGCAATCACCCGTTGGGACCATCTGACTATGGAATCTCCATTGTAATACGAAAGGGGTGAATTGACTAGTCCCCAAGAGGTTAATACAAATATCCTTTATATGATAATGATGTAGAATGGGTCGAAACAAAAGAAATTATGAATTTGATAGGAAACTGTCTCTAGAAAAGGAGACGGGTGATGATTCTCATTAGACTATTTTCTCATCACCTAAAACGCACCACCTCAGAGGCAGAATAGTTTTAGAGTATGTAGATGACATAATTTTTGGATGAAGAAAGAATCAATTAGGGGAATAATTTTTTATGTTGATGAATTTAGAGTTTGAGATTTCAATGATTGGATAACATATCCACTTTTGAGGGGTTTTGGTGATTGAAAAAGTTAAGTGGTATAAATATTTATCTCATAAAAATAGATGAAAATAAGCTGCATAGAATGTTTGACATGCGTGACTCAAATCACATGATAAATCCCATTATAGTTGGAACTATTCTTAGAAAGTATGTTGATGGGAATACTATCACTACTATAATAAATCCCTTTAGAAAATCCCAAAAGCAGCCACTAAAGGGCTTTACAGACTGCTTTTGGCGGTCGTAGTTTCTTCGTCGGTAAAGACCAACAGCAACCTCCATTGGAGGTCTCTAAAGCTCCTTTAAAAAAAATCCATATTTCATGTGTGTGGGACACTGGTGGGGTGCAAGGAGGGACATGCGGGGACAAGGGGGTGGAAGAGGATACATGAAGGTTTGGTCACTGGCCATGTCAGAACTGTGGCCGTCGGAGGGAGGGAAAGCCAACGTCTGGGCGTTTGAAGCTTGTGGTCGAACATCATGGGATAATGGGTTCGGCAGAGGGTGTGGGAGGGGAAATAGGAGGTGACAGGGGATGGTGGTTGGGGTGACCAAGGGTGTGGTAGGGCGGCAGCGGGGGCCACTAGGGACAATGACCTATTCTTGTGGCGATATTAAGGAAGACAGCGATGGGGGTAGGAAAAATCATGCTCTTTTCATTTCAGTATTAGTGACCGCCATTGTAGATCACTCGTACTATCAATAGAGACATCCTATGGTGGTCTCCCAATCCGAGAGGTGCAAAAACCAAATTTTCTTATAGTGTATGAATCCTAATCTTTATTGTATAATTATTTGATGTTTACTATACTTGACAATAGCTTGTCCTTATATAGATTTTTATACTATTATAGAATATAGGATTCAAATCAATCCCAAATAAGAACACCTATAAACAATCAATAGGATCATGAGATACATTTGTGTTACACTTACATATGGATTAAAATTTAAGGTTGAGAAAGGGAATGTGTTATCATCCTTCTCTATCTCTGATTGGGATGGTGATGTAAAGGATAGAAAATAGACAATTTGTGGTTATTTTTTTATTTTCAGTAAGGTAATGTGTTGTTTGAGAAAAAATAATTAAATTAAATCACTTATTAAAGTTAAGGTACAATAAATTTTGGTTACAAATGATTTCACGTAACTTTAATAAATGAGGAAATAACTGCATGATCTAAGTGAAGAAGTGAATCAACCCATGGATATCTTATAAGACAATAGGAGTTCCACTAAACTCACTAAAAAATATAGTGAATCACTACCATACTAAGCATAATGAAATTAGGTATAACTTTACCAAATAAAATTTGGAGAAAGCAGTTGTCAAGATATAGTTTTTTGGGACAGATGATGAGAGGTGAAATTTTTAATCTTTTGGTCAAAAAGTTATTATTATATTCCCTCAAACCATTATTAAACTCAAGTATTTTCATAATTTTCAAATACTATTAGATTTTATAATAATAAATAATTCTAGTAATTTTTTATTTTAGTATTAAAAATATATATAATTTACAATTCAGGCAGGAAAAAATGTTTTAATTTCTCTCAAAACATGGTCTTTAACTATTTTATTCATTTTAATTGAATTATTGAAAATCCATACTTGAATTTTAAATTAATTAATTAAATGGATTAAAGTATTTTTGTTCTATTTATTGAATAATTTAATATATTTTGATTTTAATTTGTTATCATTTATGTAGGCTAGAAAAGATGAAAAAGTAAGAATCCATGGAGATTTATTCATTAAGTTGATGCACTGATCATTCCAGCCCTACCATACATAAAAAATAAAGGGGTCACTAAGCTATCATAAACTCCCATACATGTTACCACAAGAATGATCTCTAAGTGACTGAACCCTAAGCATATTTGATCATGTGACCATGCCACCATCTTTAAGATAATGCATGAAACTCCATCGATTGTGGGTGAAGATTCTCCACAACATAAGAAAACCAAAGATACCACACACCCATTATTGGTTAAACATCCAACCCTCCACATAATTTTACATTCTACACCACCTTTCACTTTTCTACACCTCTGACCATAAAACAAACCCACAAATGATTTTCTCATTCCACCAGTAGAGAGTGCAGAAGTGGACACGCACCAAAGGCTCAACATAATTCCTCAATCAGTAGTGAAGTGATCTATGAAACTAGCAGAACCACACAAAATTAAAAAAAAATATCTATGATCTCATGAAAAAAACTTCTTTTTTACTCACCTATTCATGGAACCAAGTCCATATATAGTAATCTCGACCCTATACCACTAACTCAATTTTTGAAAACTGATAGATTACCAGCTTCATGTACTACATTCCAAGGATCACCATGACACACACCAAATTTTTCCCAGATCCAACCATGTAATGTTAGGTTCTCTCAAAGGTTCACCATATCCTTTAAGGATACAATATCATTGAACCTAAAAACCTAAAACTATTTATCTAGTCACATTGAAAATTCAAGGCTCCAACTCTACAGTTCATTTGAGTTCCACCAAAATTTCTCATCAGTCATCCCTTCTAGATCAACATGTCCAAACTCAATCCTTCAATTTAAACCTAACCAAATACCCAAGAACTAGTGTAGAACTCCATAAAAAAAGTCTTACTCCAGTAGAATCTCAAAATAATATTTGTTCCTACAAATTAATACCAAGATCACTCGATGTCACTAAAAAATAAAAACTTGTGAATAAAAGAAAAAACCAACAAGAAGAAGAATTAGTGTATGTGGTATTTACTCAATAAGACATCCAATAAGAGGAGGAATTATTTTAATAACAATAACTCCCACAAATTTTGGATATGATACTCAATTCCCTCATGGAGTAACCAAAATTTCTAGTTAAACCATTAAAAGGGGGATGACCACACCCAGATCTCTATTATCTATAGTTCTTATTAAATTCATCTGAAAATTTTACTATTGTTATTTTCTAATGAAGATTCAACATTACTAGTGTATGACATATAATATTATGCACAAAGGAATATTTTTTATTTCAAAGAAAAACTGATTAATCCACTACCAAATATTGAAGAGGACAACCCAAAGTCATTCAGTTATAAACAAGTTCTTTATGTCAATATACCTAAAGTAGTGTAATTACCTTTTGATTCAATTTTGTTTATTATTTCACTACTTGAATTCAATTATAACACCCTATATCCAAGATTTTCATGTTATTTTGTCCCACATTTTACCTTAGATAATGATGATGATGAGCCCGTAAAGGTCACCATTGATGAGCATCTAGAGCTAGGATTTGACTAAGAAGAACTGATCCAACTATCCGTAGATAGTAAGCACATGACCACCCCAGAAGTGGGCCAAAAATAAAAAGGTACTATTGTACCTATGTTTAATCTAATAATACTTCAAAAACATCATCAACATAAACTAGAGGAGGATATTGCAACCAGTAGGGAAGCCCCTTTCATTCTCTTAACTTCCCCTGTTTATGTATCATATGTTTACACTTTGGTGTTGGGAATATTTCACTTCATATAAGGGGTTATCAAAAAGTAGTGTTGACTCTTGGAAAATGAATTAATAATATGTGGGGGTATTATTAATGAAACCAAACCCCAATATCATATTAGGGTTACTAATTAAAACTACCTACTAAGGTAAATAAAAGTTATGTACCCACCTAGGGATTGAACTATGTTTCTTTTTTCTTTTATTTCTTTCATTGTTTATAATAAAATGTAATATGTTTATTTTAATATTTATGTAGGTTTTCCTTAAGTTCAAATAACCTAAGAGACTAACTATTTTTTCAATGAGGAACTAGGGGGATAACTCAACTTGTTGGATAAATAATAATAATGTTTTCCCTCTTTTTAAAAATTTTTCCCTAATATTTTTACAATTTTTATTAGGATGAAATTGGGCAGTTTTGAATAAGTGGGGGAAGATTTTAATTCTTTTTAGAATCTACTTTCAATTATTTTATAATTTTTTTCAAAACTCTATAAATAAAATATTAATGTTGTTTTACTTTTCATTTTTATTTTTTAGTGTATTTTTATTTAAGTAAAATGTGATCTGAATATTCTCCTACCATGTAAAAATAATATACTATAATATAGGGGGTTAATTAGCATTGAAATTGTGATAGTTAAATGATTTTTGGGTTTTTTCAACATTTTCATGGAAATTTTGTTATATAACTAGCAAAAGGAGTGTGAATTGGAAGATATTTGTGGAATAAAAATTATATCATGAGGTCACTATAAATACACACTAACATGAGTTTTCTATTTTAAAGGTAACCTAGCCTTTTGGAAAAAGAACACCTTAGGAAGATAACTCAAAAAAATTGATTGAAATCCTTAAAAACAGGAGTAAAATTAGAAATTGAGATCCTAAAATGAAGCTCTAAGACATAAATCATTGGGTGTGTGAGTAATAAATACCATTTATTAATATTCAATAAATTATTTTCACATTTCTTTTTCATTCATAGTTGAGAAAAATTAAAAAATTCCATAATTGTCAAAAATGAATTCATTTGGGTGAGTTGAATATTGAAACTAGATAAAGAAGGGGAAATTAACTTATAACTATTTCATTTGATTGTTATCATGGAATTGAAAGTTATAAATTATGTTTATGGGACTTTTGAGAAAGGTATAAACACTAATAGAATATTGGGTTTTGAAGCCCCCTCACACGGGCGACCGCCTCTGGCGGTCGTTGTAGGTACCCAATAGTGACCTCCATTGGCGGTCGCTACCCTTTGTAAAAAAAATTAGGGCTTCGGCACCCCCCCCCCCCGTCGCCGCCCTCTTCCACCCTCCCTGCACGCCCTCCCCCGCCGCCCTGCCTCGTCGCGCACCCCTCCGCCCTCCACCGCTCGTCGCCGCCATTGCCTTCCACCCTCCGCGCGCCCTCTGCCCTCTACCCTCCCGCTATGGCCGCCCTCCGCCCTTCATCCATCCTCCGGCGTCCCTCCGCCCTCTGGCCTCCTGCCTCCACCCCCTCCGTCTCTTACCCCTCTACCCTCCGGCCTCGACCCTCCGCCCCCTCGGCCTCCCCCCCCCCCCCCCTGAACGGCCCCCACACCCCGGACACCCCCCCCCCCCCCCCGCACCCTGGACAGCCCCCCCCCCCCCCCCCGCACCCCGGACAGGCCCCCCCGCACCCCGAACGCCCCCCCCCCACGCACCCCGGACATCCCCCCCGCACCCCGGACATCCCCCCCCCCCCACCCCGGACAGCCCCCCCCCCCCCCTCGCTGCCCGTCCCCTCACCACCTCCTCTCCTCCAGCTCCCCGCCGCCGCTGCCACCCGTCCCCTCCCTCGCCGCACCGCCTTTGGCTCCATCTCCCCTTCGCTGCCTCTCCTCTCCCTTGCAGCACCGCCTTCGGCTCCCCTCCCTTCCAGGTTTGTAGTGCAATCAGGTATGACATGGGCTTTCACTTACATTATTATTTTATCAATGGTTCATAAACAAATGATTAGTATTTATTTTAAATATAGTTGATTTGAAAAATGAAAATGTAATAAGTATTGTGTAAAATTTTGTTATACAGATATTATTATGGATAAGAGTTGGATTGATCTTCCAAATCGAACGTCTAGAGAATATTTCAATGGAATTATGCAGTTTATTGACTTCACCAGAGGATTTGAAAGTGACTATATTAGTTTTCCATGTAGAAAATGTGCTAACAGATATCAATTAACATGAGATACTATGAGGGAGCACCTATTCTTTAATGGATTTATGAAAAATTATAAGAGTTGGACTCATCATGAATAATAATATGTTCATTGTCAAAATATGGATACAGCTCAAATGGATGTTGATGCAAGGATGAATGATCCAATGCATGAAATGCTTACTAAAATGGTATGTGGGTTTGATCCTGAAGGCATTGACATCCAGAATCTTGAGACCGGTGAGATAAATCTTTGCTCTGGTGCAGATCGTGATTTGAGGAGGTTTTATGAAGCACTTGATGATGCGAAAATAGAATTATATCCTGGATGTACTTATTACAATAAATTGTCGTTTATCGTGGAGTTGTTGCATTTGAAGACTTTGAATAATTGGTCAGACACATCATTTTACATGCTTTTGATGTTATTGAAAAAGGTTCTTCCTATCAATGCTAAGATTCCCGAGTCGTATTACCATGCTCATAAGTTGACAGAGAACTTAGGTTTTACATATGAGACCATAGATGCATGTGAAAACAACTGTATGTTGTTTAGAAAGGAAACTGCCCATTTGGATATTTGTACGTTTGTGGTGCTTCCAGGTGGAAAGAGAATAGGGGAAATAAGACTCATCAAATTCAGATTGAGATATAGGGGAAACCAATTTCCTTAAAGCAAATGTGTTACTTTCCCCTTAAACCGAGGTTGAAAAGATTTTTTATGTCATCTAAAGTTTCTAATTTAATGAGATGGCATACAGAAAGAGTTCATGAAAGTGATATGTTAACCCACTCGGCAGACTCTCATGCATGGAAGGATTTTGATAAGAGACATCCCAACATTTCTAAAGATGTTCGTAATGTCTGATTGAGATTGGCAGCAGATGGTTTCAATCCATTCAAGTTTATGGTTGGTTCAACTCATTGCACATGGCCCGTGGTGTTGGTTCCATATAATCTTCCTCTGTGTCTTTGTATGAAGAAACAATTTATATTACTTTCTACTCCTATTTATGGACCTAAAAGTCTGGGGGATAATATTGATGTTTACCTTCAGCCATTGATTTATGAGTTGAATGAATTTTGGGGTGATGGTGTGATGACTTATGATTGCGAAACGAATGAAATGTTCAAACTGTAGGCTTCTTTATTGTGGACAATAAATGACTTCCCAGCTTATGAAAATTTATCAGGCTAGAGTACGAAAGGGGAATTTTCTTTCCCTTGTTACAATAAAAATAAAAAATCTGTATGGATTAAACATTCCAAAAAATGGGCATACATGGGTCACAGACATTTTCTCCCCCCTCAGCACAGGTTCAGAAATGACAGAGTGGCATTTGATGGTTCTAGAGAGTTCAGCCCAACACCAATGATCATGACAGGAGTCGAAATGTTATCACGTATTGAGGAAGAAAACATCTGCACGGTATATGAAATTCAGGATTTGGTGGCTCCTCCAGTACGTAATATTCGTGCTGCGGGTAGGCAGCGCAGTCACAATTGGAAAAAGAAAAGTATTTTTTATAGTCTTCCATATTGGAAAACTAACATGCTGAGGTATAATTTGGATGTCATTCACATTGAAAAAAATGTTTGTGATAACATATTGTGGACCATTTTAGGTGTCAGTGGAAAATCAAAGGAACATGTTAATGCACGCCGTGATTTGGAAGAAATGGGTTTAAGGAAATAGTTTCATTTACAGTTAGCTGAGGGAAAGAAGGCATATATGCCTGCTGCATAGTATACGATGACTACAAAGGAGAAAGAGACATTTCTTTCTATTTTGAAGATGGTCAAGGTGCATGATGGTTACTCTTCTAATATTTCAAAGTGTGTGAATCCGAAGAGCAAGACATTGCAAGGGTTGAAAAGTCATGACAATCACATACTACTTCAGTAGTTGATTCCAATCGCAATTTATGATTGTTTATCCCCCAATGTTGTTCAGCCGTCGATTGAGATGAGTAATTTTTTAGATAGATTTGTTTAAGAAATCAACGAATGAGTGATTTAAAAAATTTGCAGGACCGAATTGTACTTACGCTTTGTCACTTTGAGAAACTTTTCCCCCCCTCATTTTTCGATGTTATGGTCCACATGATAGTGCACCTAACTGATGAAGTAATGGTTGTTGGTCCAGTGCAATTCAGGTGGATGTATCCTGTTGAACGGTATTTGAGTACATTGAAAAGATTTGTATGCAATAGAGCTCATCCGGAGGCATCAATAGCCAATGGTTATTTGATGGATGAGTGTACTACTTTTTGTGCAGAATATCTTATGGATGTTGAAACAAATTTAGATAAGCCCTCTCGGATTCATGATGGTCCAGTTAGAGAAGGAACCACATTTGATATAGACAACATCGAGTGGATACAAGCACATAAATATATCTTTTTCAATACTCCATCAGTTGCACCATTAATTCAGTAAGTATCTTATCAATGTGCTTGTATAACTTTTACATGTTTTGTTTGCATAAGTTGATCATTTAAAAATCGTGTTATCATTTGCAGGAAACACATTAATGAGATAAAATAAGAGATGTATCGTGCGACTGAGTTGCAAATTAAACAATCTCATTATGCATCATTTCATGATTGGTTCAAGGATTATGTATGTATAAATTGATTTTCATTATGAGTGAATTATTATACTAATTTCTTTCTGTATATATCAGTATTGAATTTTATAAATTATGTAGGTTCGTAAGATGAGGGAGTTAGGGGACCCCACACTAACTAAAGAATTTATCCAATTAGCTGAGGGTCCATATATAATGGCTCGTTGTTATAAAGCTATTGATTCTAATGGTTTTTGATTTCGCATTAAAGATGTTGACGACAAACGAGAAACACAAAACAGTGGCATCATTTTTCTATTTGTCGATTCTGGTTATTACTATGGTCAATTGATAGACATAATTGAAGTTGTATACACACACGGTATGAAGTACATATTGTTAAAGTGTAATTGGGTTGATCCAGTGCGTGGATGTAAAGTCGATTAATATCAGTTTTCATTGGTGAATTTTAACTATATGTTATACAGAAATAATGAACGAGTTGAGAATGAACCTTTCATTTTGACATCACAAGCGGAACAAGTATTCTTCGTTACTTTTCCTTTGGATCCAAGTTGGAAAGTTGTTGTCAAAATGTCTCGGCGAGGAGTGTTTTTATTTGAAGAAGATGAACCTGAGACTGTTCTGTTTGTTTACCAATAGCTTGATCAACATACCGTAGTTGAACGTGAAGAAGATATTTATTAGGTCAGAGCGGTTGTTGAAGGAGAAGCGGTCGATTTTCATGCTTAATGAAAGGTATAATTTTTTTCCCGCTATTCTGTATTGAATGTCCTAGGATATCATAAATTATCTAACCATTTTATAAATCCTTGTAAGTTTTAATCCTCACTTTTGGAATTTTATTTAGTTATAAATATTTAGGGTGATTTTACTCTTGGTTTATTGATGTTATTTTCAGTGTATCTTCCCTTTGAGTTATTCTTCATCCGGTTCATGTGCTGCTTGAATTTTTAATAATTTTATCTGAAATTTGGCTATGCATTGACTGGTTTTGTACATAATTTGTATATATGTTTTTTTAACTTTATGATTTTTTAAAATTCATTCACAACTAATTATTCAATCCTTTTTTTGTTTGATTAACAATTGTACAAGTTTTATTTTTTTAAGAACAATCCAATTTATCTTTCAGACACTTTGGATAGTCCCCTTACTAATGTTTTCTATGACTGCAGGCATGTCAGGGGAAGAGGCAGCAGATCCACATCATCCATCTGAGGCATCTATGACTCAGGGTCGAGGTATGTTTGAATGTCATTGTCTCTATTTTTTATGTAATTGATAAACATATATATATATTTATTTATTTATTTATTTATAACATATATCAAATTATATATAAAATTTCAACAGGATCAGACTCGATTTCTTCTTCCTCTCACAAGAGAGGCCCTGGTCGTGGCATTTTATCATGGAATTCTGAAACGATGATTAATGTTTCATTTGATGAGGTATTTCATCTTGTGGGACCGAATTCCCCTACATTTATTCATTATCTGGGTCATATCATACGTGACCCACATTGATTTCCATTGACCACGCGTGACTGGGATTCTATCTTTTAGGACACATTAGATCGTCTTTGGAGGGAGGTTCAGGTAAGAAGACCATTTTACTTTATTCTCTATGTATAAACAATACTAATATGTGTGATTTTTTTCTTTATAGAAAAATTTGAAAGTATGCCCCGAAGAGTTTCAGCCTGTGTGTATGAGAAAATGCCATAAGATATGGAAAGACTATAAAGGAAAAGTGAAGAGGGGCCACTGGGTACCAAATGTGGGAGCCCTAGACATTCTGGAAAAAGTCCCAAGAGGTGTCCTCCTAAATCAGTGGCATGACTTGGTTGCATATTGGTCTACTGAGGGTGTTGTGGTTTGTATATTTATTTTGGTGTATATATATTTTCAAGAATGTGTGATTTGTTTTAAATTTGAATGAATTGAATGTAGGAGGTTTCAGCATGCCATTCTGAGAATTGAGCATTGCAGGGACCACCTCACAGGCTCGGGACTCGTCACGTGTCTCAGATCCGACATGAGGTATTTATTATTCATTTTTTAATTTATTAATTAATATGGTTTTGTGTTTGTATTCTATTCGTATAAAGTTGCGGGAGCAAGGTTCACCAACTGATAAAATGTCGGTGTGGATGAGGACTCGTGATCGCAATGATCCAGAGGCTGTAGCATTGATAGTAAGTGCTTGTACTTACCAATACTTACATAAATCTATATATTAACATATATATGTATATATATTTAAATATTTCACAGGCTCAATTTGAAGCTGAGTTAGAACATCTGCCAGAGGACCAGCGACACTTTCCCATGCGAAGGGATGAGATCTTTCATCGCATTATTAGTCAGGACGGGCATGGATATAGTTTGACCAATGGAACGGGGATTCCTCATTCTGTAGTGTCACGCGCTGCGGTTTCGGTCCTACTGTTGCTCAGATGAAACAGTAGTTGTTAGATTTCGAGGCACGGTTGCACGCTTCTGAGGAGGCAAATGCGCAATTGACTGCTGAGGTTAGAGAACTGCGGGAATATGTGCGTCCAGGTGATGGTGCAGGGGATCATACGACGCAGGTTTATACTGTATTTATTTATTTAATTTAAATTTTTTTGTTATAAAAATATTCATAATGTTTATTTGTTGTAGGCCCCTGGACCACCGGATGGAGGTAGCGGTGATGACCACGCATGACGCATCATATTCACGAGGTGTGTTTTTGTTTTTACTGGTGTGGTTGTTATTGATGTATAAGTTGGGTTTATAGTGAGAGTTTTTGTGATTTGGGGGTATCATGTGTGTTTTGGTCTGACGCAATGTTTGTGTGCACGAATTGAGAAGTAACCATGAAACTGATTAATGATTTGGATATTTTTTGTTCATTTAATTATTTAATGTTTTAAATTGCATGATCTGTAATAGTTTTGAAAAAACCATGTTCTATAACCACCCCCGGACAGCCCCCCCCCCACCCCGGACAGCCCCCCCCCCACCCCGGACAGCCCCCCCACCCGGGACAGCCCCCCCACCCCGGACAGCCCCCCCACCCCGGACAGCCCCCCCACCCCAGATAGCCCCCCCGCACCCCCGGACAGCCCCCCACACCCCTACAGACACCCCCCCCCACCCCGGACAGCACCCCACCCCCGGACAGCCCCCCTACCCTGGACACCCCCCCACCCCGGACAGCACCCCCCACCCCCGGACAGCCCCCCCCACCCCCCCCCCCCCCCGACAGCCCCCCCACCCCCACCCTGGATAGCACCCCACCCCCGGACAGCCCCCCCACCCACCCCGGACAACCCCCCTGCACCCTCGGACAGCCCCCCCGCACCCCCCGGACAGCCCCCGCCCCCCCACCCCGGACAACACCCCCACCCCCGGACAGCCCCCCCCCCCACGGATTATCCACTTTAAGAGGATAATATTCATTACTAATATATGTAGTTTTCATGTGCCTTGCTATTCATAAATACCATTTTAGTGCATTTTACATTTTGAACACCCATTCTCATCATTTGTGCACTTCATGCCTAATGTGCACCAATTTAGGCCCAATGTTTCATCTGATTTTAAAGAATTTAATTATCCATATTTTAATTTGATATTTTTTTTATAAACACAAATATGAACATTTTTTATTCAGGGATCAATGGAGTATTCTTAAATGATGATGGGGATATTTGGCGATGAAAAGAAACAATTCTGGAGAAGGCAGATTGGATATAATCCCACCGATGGGAATTTGGGGCCCACAATACAAGCCCAATGAATCCCAAAATTTACGGAAGGATAGAATACATATAGGGGAACAAATCATTATTCTGGATCTAGTGCTAATTCGTACTCAATGGTGGTGATTAAGGCGGCCCAAGTTGAAGATTTAATTTTGGGCCAGAGTCTGCGGCCCAGAAAACAGCCCACTATTTCAATCATATCTCCTGAACCACAAATTATTTTGGGACAACATTTTATAGTTTTTTAGGGGACATCCGGGGATTCATTTAATTCTTCTAGGGACCACTCAAATTCGGCCTTCTAGAAGGTCCTTTAGGCGCGTCTTTCCGGTGGATTCAATCTGGATGCAACTTCGGGGCAAGAAGTGGAAAAGTCTCTCATCATTAATGTTCCACCCACCTTTCCCCAACATAATTAATTAAAGTCACATGGGATGTTGGGGGCTCGGCCAAGGCTTTATTTTTTCCTATTTAAGTCAGTAGTGTTGGTGGATTTAGGGATCTTGGATGCTTTGTTTCATAGTAATGTTTTGTTGTCCATTTGATGTTGTAATCGTTCTTCATTCTCATTAAGTTATTTGAATCACATTAGTTCTTAAAAAAAGTTCTTCATTTCCTCTTTTTCTTTTCTTATTATTATCACTTTGATACAGTTGCTTTAAGGTGTGAATTTATTCACACCATCACTTGTAAATTTATTCACACAACGGTGGAGTGATCGTTTCATTGTTTTATTTTTCTTCTCCAATTCCGCTTCTTTAAGTCGACTTCTCGCTTCCATTTATTTAATAGCATAAATGGAGGGCTAAACCCTTATGGGTTGGTCCTAAGGAGTTGCATGGGGAAGATTGGATGTTATTTTATGATCTAAAATTCTGTAATCATTTCATTAATTTAAGATTTCCATTTGATGATTAATTTCTTCTTCATCTTCGCCAACTTTAATAATGACACATTTCGAGTGCTAGTACGATCCAATTCCTTGGAGTGATCATTAAATTGATCCTCTAAGTGCATTGGTTATTAGCCTTGGAATTGTGTAGGGATTAAATTGGTGAATGATTTTGAGGAATTATATCATTTTGTGGATACGTCTTGAATTAGTGAAATGAACGTTATAAGAAAATAAATACATCCAATCTAACCCTAGTAACAACTTAGGATCAACTCATCTCCATTAATTGTTTTAGACTAAGTAATTGAATGTTTTAATTTATTTTATTTAAATTAAATCAGTAGTTATTAAAATCAATTCAATCTGAATAGTTGGCCACTTCATAGCCAAATCCTTCCAAGATCAGAGTGTCTTTAGGTTCCTTCTTCGGTCCCTGTGGATTCGACCCCTACCTGTACTACAACGACCACATACCTGTAGGGTAAATTTGGGCGAAACCAAATTTTGGTGTCGTTTTCGGGGACCAAGTAAGTTCCTTAGACAAAAACCCTCTTTCCTCACCCCCATTCTTCTATTCTCACCCAAGATCTCTTATCTTTTCCCTTTCTCGCTTTTTTTTTGGTGCATGTCCGCCTTCACACGCGATAACTCAAACAGACTAGTTGGGGTGGAAAGTCATAGGATAGGGGAGTCAATTACAACATTGGATCCTAACCTTCCTAATACCCTAGAGTTAAAGATTGAGTCAATTTCAATGGAGGGTCTTCAAAGAAACCAACTCATAAACCCGGGCGGGAACCAAAATGGAAATCCAAATGAGGCAGCCCCAAATTTGGGGAATGCAGTCGATCAAACCATGAATGACTACCTTACACCTACCTGGACCAATGCACCCTCTTGCATTAGGCATGCTGCCGTAGGAGATGCCCACTATTTCTTTAAACCTCATGTCCTAAACCACCTTCCAACCTTCCATGGGATGGAGTCAGAAATTCCTTACCTTCATGTCAAGGAGTTCAATGACATTGTTGAAACCATGTGCTCACCACATCAACTTGAGTCAGCTAAGATGAGTCTCTTTCCTTTCTCACTTAAGGATCGAGCAAAGAACTGGTTAAATAATCTGAGACCTTCATCAATACACACTTGGAAGAACTACAAAGAGAATTTTACAAAAAATACTTCCCCCATCACAAAACCATTGCACTAAAAAAGAGCATCCAAAATTTTTTTGAAAAAGAGGGAGAGTCATTTTATCAAACATGGGAGAGGTTCAAAGACACCCTAAACATGGTTCCACACCATGGTTTTTCTATTCCTGAACAAGTAAGAATTTTCTATGAAGGTTTGGGCTCGAGGAACAAACAATTCATTGACATGATGTCCAATGGGACCTTTAAAAACAAATCCCCAAATGATGCTTACGAGTATCTAGAAATCCTTGCTGAACAAAACCAAACATGGGGAACATCACCTTATTCTGAAAATCCTCAAAGAACTACTGGAATGAATACACTTAGGGAAGAGGAAAGCCTTATGGCGAAACTTGCAGCACTCTCTAGGAAGGTTGAAGAGATAGACCATAGTAAAATCAATGAAATCCAAACTGTAGACCTTGTTTGCACAATCTGTGACAAACATGACCACAAAACAGACAACTGCCCAACCATTCCATCCATCAAGGATGTTCTTTTAGGAGGACCACCTACTGAATTCAATTCCCTAAACTTTCAAAAGCCTCAATACCCAAACACATTCAACCCAAGGTATAATGACCACCCAGGCTTCCGATGGAAAGATAACCAACAACCTAGCCAACCACAAGGACCAAACCCCTACACTACACAAAATTTTCAAAACCATAACCAATTACAACCACAAACAGTCCAATACCAACATCCTCTAGTCCAATACCAACAACCCATCCAACAACCAAAGTATCCCCCTGGGATAACCCAACCAACACAAACCCCTTCCCAATCTGTCCCTCTCCCAATCCTTGAACAACTGTGCAAACAAATGGAAAAGATGAACTCAGAAGTATCATCCCTTAAACAAGAACTTCAAACCATCAAAATTGGAAAGGCACCCATGCCCACACAGGCCATTCCACAACAAACATCAAGGGGGGAGACAATTTGCACTCAAACAACTCATGAACAACTAAAGGTTGTGACAGTTTTTAGAAGTGGGAAATCAATTGAGAAACCTGAACAAATAGTTCAAAACCCACCTGAAGATTCAAACTCTAATGAAAATTCAAATGAAACAAATGAACAAACTGAAGATACTAATAAAAATGTGAAAGAAACAACTCTTCAAAAAACAACCCCACAACCTTCCCCATTTCCTCAACGCATGAGGGGGAAAACCAAGCCTGAATTGAGTGAAACATTGAAGGAAATATTCTCACAAGTCAAGTTGAACATTCCAATCCTAGATTCCATTCAAACCATTCCTGCATACTCAAAATACCTTAAGGACCTCTGTACATTTAAACAGAAATTCTCACATAATAACCAAGTCCTTCTGGCAGCAAATGTTAGCACAACAATCCAAGGAACCCTTCCTCCAAAGATGAAAGACCCGGGATGCACTTACATAAATGTTGAACTAGGAGAGAACAAAGTTGTCAAAGCCTTGTGTGATCTAGGAGCCAGTGTGAACCTCATTCCTTATTCTATTTACTGTCAGTTAGGGCTCGAAGAACTCCAACCCACATCTGTCACTCTTCAACTTGCTGATCGTAGTATTCGAGTTCCAAAGGGGATCTTAAAGGATTTTTTGGTGAAAGTTGAAAATTTCATTTACCCAGCTAACTTCATTGTTCTAGACAATCACCCAAGCTTGGGTCCTAGGGAGAAAACCCCAATCATCCTTGGTCGTCCCTTCCTTGCAACAATCAACTCTGTTATCTGAGTCCGAAATGGGAACATGACCATCACCTTTGGAAACATGAGTCTAGACTTTAACATCTACAATGCAAACTCTCAAATTGGGGATGATGAAGAGATCCATGAGGTTAATTGGATAGGTAGTGTTGATAGTGAACTCAAGGAACATCAAGAAATTACCGAAGGATGTTTAAGTCAAGAAGAGATTGATTTTCTTTGTTCACATGAGGGAAATTTGTCTCCTTGGCTTGAATCTATTTCAGATTTCTCTATTGATGATTTTATAGAATCACCAATCAATAATACCATGGGTGAAATCAATAACATCGAGTCCATATCCCTTCATGAAACTACTCTAGCTAATTTACTCGATGAAAATTCTCTTCACAAGGAACCAATTTTGTCAAGAAATGTGAACAAAGAAACTCAGTTCAATACAAAGTCTCATCCTTTCTTGGAAAGTGATAACCACTCTGATCTTGAATTTAAGGTTTTACCTTCATCACTCAAGTATGCGTTCTTAGGGGACAATCAATCCTTTCCTGTTGTCATCTCTTCCTCTCTTGAAGCCAATCATGAGAGGATGCTTCTAGATGTCCTTAGGAGACACAAGAAAGCCATTGGATGGACCCTATTAGATATTCCTGGTATTAGCCCACTTATCGGGACTCATAGAATTGTTCTAGAATTCGATTCAAAGCCATGTCGTCAAACTCAGCGGTGACTCAATCCTAATCTCATGGAAGTAGTGAGAAAAGAACTTTTGAAATTGTTAAAAGCTAGTATCATCTATCCTATAGCCAAGAGTGAGTGGGTTAGCCCAATCCATGTGGTTCCAAAGAAGGCTGGAATCACAGTAATAACCAATAATGATGGAGAGATGCTTCCAACAAGGGTTAGTAGTGGATGGAGAGTCTGTATTGACTATAGGAAGCTCAACTCTTGTACCAAGAAAGACCATTTCCCCTTGCCCTTTATAGATCAAGTCCTCGAGCGAGTGGCGGGTCATCAATTCTACTGCTTCCTAGATGGATTCTCAGGGTATAATAAAATCGAATTCTCTTTAGAGGATCAAGGAAAAATGACCTTCACTTGTCTATTCGGCACTTTTGCCTTCAAGCGCATGCCCTTTGGGTTATGTAATTCCCCTGGTACCTTCCAGCGGTGCATGATGGGAATATTCTCGGACATGGTGGGGGATTGTTTAGAGGTCTTCATATATGATTTCTCCATATTTGGGGATACTTTTTAGGGAGGCCTTCTAAATGTTGAAAAGGTTTTGTCAAGGTGTGAGGATAAGAATATCATACTAAATTGGGAAAAATGCCATTTCATGGTAAGGGAAGGACATGTTCTAGGTCATCTGGTATCTGGTAGAGGGATTGAAGTTGATAAAGCTAAGGTTGACATCATTCGTCACCTTCCCTCTCCTAAAACTGTTAAGGAAGTAAGGTCCTTATTAGGACATGCTGGTTTTTATAGAAGGTTCATTAGGAATTTAAGCTCTATTTCTCGACCACTTTGTGCTCTATTGGTAAAATATGCTCCATTTTTATGGACAGAAAGCTGTGAGGAATCATTCTCTATACTCAAGTCAACTCTTATATCTCCACCTATCATGCAATCTCCAAATTGGAAACTTCCTTTCGAGCTCATGTGTGATGCAAGTGACTTCGTTGTAGGAGCAGTCTTAGGACAACGGTGTGAGAAAACTCCATGTGTCATTGCTTATGCAAGAAAATCTTTAAATGATGCACAAATAAACTACACCACCACTGAGAAAGAGATGCTTGCTGTTGTCTTTGCTTTAGAGAAATTCAGGTCTTATCTCTTAGGATCACCCATCATTGTCTTCACTGACCATTCAGCCCTAAAATACCTTTTCCAAAAACAAGATGCCAAGGCTAGATTGATTAGGTGGGTCCTTCTTCTTCAAGAGTTCGATTTAACCATTAAGGATAAAAAGGGTGTTGAAAATTTTTTAGTTGGTCACCTCTCTAGGATGGAATTCAAAGACAACTCACACCACCTCTCTGTGTCTGATTCATTTCCCGATGAGCACCTCTATTCAGTGAGTGATTTCCCTTGGTATGCTGACATAGCAAACCATTTGGTGACGGGTGACAATACAAAATTCCTAGGGACCCAAGCTAAGAAAAAATTCCTTTCTGATGTCAAACACTACGTGTTTGATGATCCTTACCTCTTCAAGTTCTGTCCTGATCAAATCATCAGGAGATGTGTTCCCGAGTCTGAGAAAGAGTCCATTCTAAAATTTTGTCATGGAGAGGCATGTGGAGGCCACTTTTCTACAAAGAAAACCACTGCAAAGGTCCTCCAAAGTGGTTTATACTAGCCGAACCTCACTAAGGATTCCTTCCAATACTGCAAAAGTTGTCCTCAGTGTCAGCGATTAGGATCCATTTCCAAAAGAAATCAAATGCCCCTCACTCCCATTCTAGTCGTTGAAATCTTTGATTGTTGGGGAATTGATTTCATGGGACCCTTTCCAAACTCTAAGGGATACCTCTACATCCTCTTAGCTATTGATTACGTCTCAAAATGGGTTGAGGCCATTCCCTCCAAGACTAATGATCATCAAGTTGTGATCCGATTCCTAAAAGAGCATATATTTTCTAGATTTGGAATTCTGAGGGCTATAATCAGTGATCGTGGAACCCATTTCTATAATCGCCCATTCTCTTCACTCATGTCTAAGTATGGAATTTCTCATAAAGTTTCCACTGCATACCATCCTCAAACCAATGGTCAAGCTGAGTTAGAAAATAGGGAGATTAAGCAAATTCTTGAAAAAACTGTCAACCCCTCTAGGAAAGATTGGTCTGAGAAACTCTTGGATGCTCTTTGGGCATATCGTATAGCATTCAAAACCATCCTATGAATGTCACCATATAGGTTGGTTTATGGAAAATCATGCCATTTACCTGTTGAAATTGAGCATAAGGAATTTTGGGCAATCAAGAAAATGAATTTTGACATTTCTTTAGCCGAAGAAAAGAGGAAGTTAGATCTTAATGAACTTGAGGAACTTAGGATAGAGGCGTATGAAAATTCAAGGATAAATAAAGCTAGAGTTCAAGCCTACCAATCTAGGAATGTCAAAGTCAAACAATTTGAACTGGGAAAACCTGTGCTCTTGTATAGTTCAAAACTTCATTTACACCCAGGAAAGTTAAGGTCTAGATGGTCAGGTCCTTTCATAGTGCATCATGTGTACCCCCATGGGGCAGTAGAGATTGAGGATCCCACAAGTGGTAACATTTTTAAGGTCAATGGTCATAGGTTAAAACCATTCATTGAATCATTCAATAAACAGGAAATAGAGGTAGAGTTAACCGAGCCAACCTATGAACCAGGAAAAAATTGATAGATTTAGGATCCATGTCGGGCTAACGATGTTAAACAAAAGCGCTGCACAGGAGGCAACCCGTGGTCTTCATGTTTCTAATCTTTGTGAATCATTTTTTTTCTTCTTTATTTCCTTCTTCTTCATTTTTTTATTTTAAATATATATATATATATATATATAGACTGTTGACCTGTTCTTCTTTTATGAGTAAGGATGGGTATGAAAGGGGGACACCGTATTCATCCGTGTCACGCGGTGTGATCCCTGAGTAATACCTTACCCAGAAAATATAAAGAAGACAATGTATCATCAGTTTATTTTATTTTATTTTATATTTTTGTTGGTATTTAAAAAAAATAGATTGTTGACCTGTTCTTCTTTTATGAGTAAGGATGGGTATTAAAGGGGAGAACCGTATTCATCCGTGTCACGCGGTGTGATCCCTGAGTAATACCTTACCCAGAAAATATAAAGAAGACAACGTATCATCAGTTTATGTTATTTATACTTTTTTTTAGGTTAAAAAAAATACAAATATATATATATATTAAAAAAAATTAAGGCATGTCATAGGTCATTGGGAAAAGTTGGTCACAACCGTCCAAGCCATTGGAAGATAAACCGAACTGAAGGGAGACATGGGAATTCATTTTCAACATCAACCACCAGGTGACTTCATTCCATAATTTTCATTTTCAATGTCTTCGTTGAACTTCTATCCTACCACTTTTATGTTTAAATTCTTTAAAAAATGGGGACAGTGTATTCCAAGTTGGGGGGGAGATGAAAATGTGTGGAAGGAAAAATGCCATTAACCTTGAACATGATACCACACATTCCAAACTCTGAAATTGGATATCAAATAATTTTGCATGCCTTGATTCTGATTTTAATGCAAGTTTATGTTCATGTGCATAGATATTGGAAAGTGTGGTTGTCTGATGTGATTTTTCACTGTTATATTTTCATCCATTTAATAAAAAAACACAATGCACGTCCTCTAGATTGTGGGGTTTTAGTTTGAGTTCTTGGGGACCCATAATAAATAGCATAGGATTGGCGATCATTTTAATTTTAACATGAGTATTCAAAAAAAATCAATTGCGCATAGAGCAATGAATTGACCTAATGTGTGGCTTTCGGCACTTGGGGATCGTGACTCCATAGTTTTCTGGCCCAGATTTGGGCATTTTAACTCTATTTGTGGTAATTTGAATTTGTTTTTGATTGAGTTAACTCGATATGATGCCTGAGTATGTGAGCTTCACTTGGTTCCCTAAGGTCTTTGAGCCTGGGAGTCATCGGCAAAGTCTTGCTACATGGGTTGACTCGATTGAGTTCAATTTCAATTACCATGGCAAAATTGCAACAACAAAAAAAAACCCAAAAAAAAAGAAAATAAAAAAATGAGTACTCATCTTATTATTAAAATTTGATTACTCCTAGCGCTTCTATCTTTTCTCCCTCGAATGTAAATGAACCCCCATGTCTATTGTGACGCACAACACTTCATCATGCTTAATTGAATTTGGATGAAATATGGCAATGAATTTGAACAAAGGAATGGGCTTGGAATTGAGATATGCCTGTGGACATAGCTTGTTTTAAATGATTTTTATGGGTTTCATAATTGTTTGGTATGTGATCTTTGGGTGAGAAATGTGTATTAATGTTTTTGGAAAAGGTCATTCGAATTTCATTTTTGTGAGATATATTTTGCTCGGGACTAGCAAAACTCAAGTTGGGGGGTGTGATTAGCCACTTTAAGAGGATAATATTCATTTCTAATATATTTAGTTTTCATGTGCCTTGATATTCATAAATACCATTTTAGTGCATTTTACATTTTGAACACCCATTCTCATCATTTGTGCACTTCATGCCTAATGTGCACCAATTTAGGCCCAATGTTTCATCTGATTTTAAAGAATTTAATTATCCATATTTTAATTTGATATTTTTTTTAAATGGATATAAACACAAATATGAACATTTTTCATTCAGGGATCAATGTATTATTCTTAAATTATGATGGGGATATTTGGAGATGAAAAGAAACAATTCTGGAGAAGGCAGATTGGATATAATCCCACCGAAGGGAATGTGGGGCCCCCAATACAATCCCAATTAAGCCCAAAATTTATGTAAGGATAGAATACATATAGGGGAACAAATAATTCTTCCGGAGCCAGTGCTAATTCGTGCTCAATGGTGGTGATTAAGGCGGCCCAAGTTGAAGATTTAATTTTGGGCCAGATTCTGCGGCCCAGAAAAACAGCCCACTATTTCAATCATATCTCTTGAACCACAAATTTTTTTGGGACTAAATTTTACAGGCTGTTAAGGGACATCCGTGGATACATTTAAGTCTTCTAGGTAACACTCAAATTCGGCCTTCTAGAAGGTCCTTTAGGTGCGTCTTTCCGGTGGATGCAAGCTGGATGCAACTTCGGGGCAAGAAGTGGAAAAGTCTCTCATCATTAATGTTCCACCCACCTTTCTCCAACATAATTAATTAAAGGCACATGGGATGTTAGGGTCTCGAACAAGGCTTCATTTTTTCCTATTTAAGTCAGTAGTGGTGGTGGATTTAGGGATCTTGGATGCTTTGTTTCATTTTAATGTTTTGTTGTCCATTTGATATTGTAATCGTTCTTCATTCTCATTAAGTTATTTGAATCACATTAGTTCTTAATAAAAGTTATTCATTTCCTCTTTTTATTTTCTTCTTATTATCACTTTGATACCGTTTCTTTAAGGTGTGAATTTATTCACACCAGCACTTGTAAATTTATTCACACAACGGTGGAGTGATCGTTTCATTGTTTTATTTTTCTTCTCCAATTCCGCTTCTTTAAGTCGACTTCCCGCTTCCATTTATTTAATAGCATAAATGGAGGGCTAAACCCTTATGGGTTGGTCCTAAGGAGTTTAATGGGGAAGATTAGATGTTATTTTATGATCTAAAATTCTGTAATCATTTCATTAATTTAAGATTTCCATTTGATGATTAATTTCTTCTTCATCTTCGCCAACTTTAATAATGACACATTTCAAGTGCTAGTACGATCCAATTCCTTGGAGTGATCATTAAATTGATCCTCTAAGTGCATTGGTTATTAGCCTTGGAATTGTGTAGGGATTAAATTGGTGAATTATTTTGAGGAATTATATCATTTTGTGGATACGTCTTGAATTAGTGAAACGAACGTTATAAGAAAATAAATACATCCAATATAACCCTAGTAACAACTTAGGATCAACTCATCTCCATTAATTGTTTTAGACTAAGTAATTGAATGTTTTAATTTATTTTCTTTAAATTAAATCAGTAGTTATTCAAATCAATTCAATCTGAATAGTTGGCCACTTCATAGCGAAATCCTTCCAAGATCAGAGTGTCTTTAGGTTCCTTCTTCGGTCCTTGTGGATTCGACCCCTACCTGTACTACAACGACCACATACCTGTAGGGTAAATTTGGGTGAAACCAAATTTTGGCGCCGTTTCCGGGGACCAAGTAAGTTCCTTAGACAAAAACTTTCTTTCCTCACCCCCATTCTTCTATTCTCACCCAAGATCTCTTATCTTTTCCCTTTCTCGCTTTTTTTTGGCGCATGTCTGCCTTCACACGCGATAACTCAAACAGACTAGTTAGGGTGGAAAGTCATAGGATAGGGAAGTCAAGTACAACATTGGATCCTAACCTTCCTAATACCCTAGAGTTAAAGATTGAGTCAATTTCAATGGAGGGTCTTCAAATAAACCAACTCATAAACCCGGGCGGGAACCAAAATGGAAATCCAAATGAGGCAGCCCCAAATTTGGGGAATGCAGTCGATCAAACCATGAATGACTACCTTACACCTACCTAGACCAATGCACCCTCTTGCATTAGGCATGCTTCCATAGGAGATGACCACTATGTCTTTAAACCTCATGTCCTAAACCACCTTCCAACCTTCCATGGGATGGAGTCAGAAATGCCTTACCTTCATGTCAAGGAGTTCAATGACATTGTTGAAACCATGTGCTCACCACATCAACTTGAGTCAGCTAAGATGAGGCTCTTTCCTTTCTCACTTAAGGATCGAGAAAAGAACTGGTTAAATAATCTGAGACCTTCATCAATACACACTTATAACCAACTGCAAAGATAATTTTACAAAAAATACTTCCCCCATCACAAAACCATTGCACTAAAAAAGAGCATCCAAAATTTTTTTGAAAAAGAGGGAGAGTCATTTTATCAAACATGGGAGAGGTTCAAAGACACCCGAAACATGGTTCCACACCATGGGTTTTCTATTCCTGAACAAGTAAGAATTTTCTATGAAGGTTTGGTCCCGAGGAACAAACAATTCATTGACATGATGTGTAATGGGACCTTTAAAAACAAATCCCCAAATGATGCTTACGAGTATCTGGAAATCCTTGCTGAACAAAACCAAACATGGGGAACATCACCTTATTCTGAAAAGCCTCAAAGAACTAATGGAATGAATACACTTAGGGAAGAGGAAAGCCTTATGGTGAAACTTGCAGCACTCTCTAGGAAGGTTGAAGAGGTAGACCATAGGAAAATCAATGAAATCCAAACTGTAGACCTTGTTTGCACAATCTGTGACAAACATGACCACAAAACAGACAACTGTCCAACCATTCCATCCATCAAGGATGTTCTTTTAGGAGGACCACCTACTGAATTAAATGCCCTAAACTGTCAAAAGCCTCAATACCCAAACACATTCAACCCAAGGTATAATGACCACCCAGGCTTCCGATGGAAAGATAACCAACAACCTAGCCAACCACAAGGACCAATCCCCTACCCTACACAAAATTTTCAAAACCATAACCAATTCCAACCACAACCAATCCAATACCAACATCCTCTAGTCCAATACCAACAACCCATCCAACAACCAAAGTATCCCCCTGGGATAACCCAACCAACCCAAACCCCTTCCCAATCTGTCCCTCTCCCAATCCTTGAAAAACTGTGCAAACAAATGGAAAAGATGAACTCAGAAGTATCGTCCCTTAAACAAGAAATTCAAACCATCAAAACTGGAAAGGTAACCATGCCCACATAGGACATTCCACAACAAACATCAAGGGGTGAGACAAGTTGCACTCAAACAACTCATGAACAACTAAAGACTGTGACAGTTTTGAGAAGTGGGAAATCAATTGAGAAACCTGAACAAATAGTTCAAAACCCACCTGAAGATTCAAAATCTAATGAAAATTCAAATGAAACACATGAACAAACTGAAGATACTAATAAAAATGTGAAAGAAACAACTCTTCAAAAAACAACCCCACAACCTTCCCATTTCCTCAACGCATGAGGGGGAAAACCAAGCCTGAATTGAGTGAAACATTAAAGGAAATATTCTCACAAGTCAAGTTGAAAATTCCACTCCTCGATGCCATTCAAACCATTACTTCATACTCAAAATACCTTAAGGACCTCTGTACATTTAAATGGAAATTCTCACATAAGAACCAAGTCCTTCTGGCAGCAAATGTTAGCACAAAAATCCAAGGAACCCTTCCTCCAAAGATGAAAGACCCGGGATGCCCTTACATAAATGTTGAACTAGGAGAGAACAAAGTTGTCAAAGCCTTGTGTGATCTAGGAGCCAGTGTGAACCTCATTCCTTATGCTATGTATTGTCAGTTAGGGCTTGAAGAACTCCAACCCACATCTGTCACTCTTCAACTTGCTGATTGTAGTATTCGAGTTCCAAAGGGGATATTAAAGGATGTTTTGGTGAAAGTTGAAAATTTCATTTACCCAGCTGACTTCATTGTTCTAGACAATCACCCAAGCTTAGGTCCTAGGGAGCAAACCCCAATCATCCTTGGTCGTCCTTTCCTTGCCACAATCAACTCTGTTATCCGAGTCCGAAATGGGAACATGACCATCACCTTTGGAAACATGAGTCTAGACTTGAACGTCTATAATGCAAACTCTCAAATTGGGGATGATTAAGAGATACATGAGGTTAATTGGATAGGTAGTGTTGATAGTGAACTCAAGGAACATCAAGGAATTACCGAAGGATGTTTAAGTCAAGAAGAGATTGATTTTCATTGTTCACATGAGGGAAATTTGTCTCCTTGGCTTGAATCTCTTTCAGATTGCTCTATTGATGATTTTCTAGAATCACCAATCAATGATACCATGGGTGAAATCAATAAAATAGAGTCCATATCCCTTCATGAAACTACTCTAGATAATTTATTGGATGAAAATTCTCTTCACTAGGAACCAATTTTGTCAAGAAATGTGAACAAAGAAACTGAGTTCAATACAAAGTCTCATCCTTTCTTGGAAAGTGATAACCACTCTGATCTTGAATTTAAGGTTTTACCTTCACCACTCAAGTATGCATTCTTAGGGGACAATCAATCCTTTCCTGTTGTCATTTCTTCCTCTCTTGAAGCCAATCATGAGAGGATGCTTCTAGATGTCCTTAGGAGACACAAGAAATCCATTGGATGGACCCTATCAGATATTCCTGGGATTAGCCCACTTATCGGGACTCATAGAATTGTTCTAGAATTCGATTCGAAGCCATGTCGTCAACCTCAGCGGCGACTCAATCCTAATCTCATGGAAGTAGTGAGAAAAGAACTTTTGAAATTGTTAAAAGCTGGTATCATCTATCCTATAGCTGAGAGTGAGTGGGTTAGCCCAATCCATGTGGTTCCAAAGAAGGCTGGAATCACAGTAATAACCAATAATGATGGAGAGATGCTTCCAACAAGGGTTAGTAGTGGATGGAGAGTCTGTATTGACTATAGGAAGCTCAACACTTGTACCAAGAAAGACCATTTCCCCTTTACCTTTATAGATCAAGTCCTCGAGCGAGTGGCGGGTCATCAATTCTACTGCTTCCTAGATGGATTCTCAGGGTATAATCAAATCGAAGTCTCTTTAGAGGATCAAGGAAAAATGACTTTCACTTGTCCATTCGGCACTTTTGCCTTCAAGCGCATGCCCTTTGGGTTATGTAATGCCCCTGGTACCTTCCAGCGGTGCATGATGGGAATCTTCTCGAACATGGTGGGGGATTGTTTAGAGGTCTTCATGGATGATTTCTCCATATTTGGGGATACTTTTGAGGGATGCCTTCTAAATGTTGAAAAGGTTTTTTCAAGGTGTGAGGATAAGAATCTCATACTAAATTGGGAAAAATGCCATTTCATGGTAATGGAAGGACTTGTTCTAGGTCATCTGGTATCTGGTAGAGGGATTGAAGTTGATAAAGCTAAGGTTGAAATCATTCGTCACCTTCCCTCTCCTAAAACTGTTAAGGAAGTAAGGTCCTTCTTAGGACATGCTGGTTTTTATAGAAGGTTCATTAGGAATTTCAGCTCTATTTCTCGACCACTTTGTGCTCTATTGGTAAAAGATGATCCATTTTTATGGACAGAAAGCTGTGAGGAATCATTCTCTACACTCAAGTCAACTCTTATATCTCCACCTATCATGCAATCTCCAAATTGGAAACTTCCTTTCTAGCTCATGTGTGATGCAAGTGACTTCGTTGTAGGAGCAGTCTTAGGACAACGGTGTGAGAAAACTCCATGTGTCATTGCTTATGCAAGAAAATCTTTAAATGATGCACAAATAAACTACACCACCACTGAGAAAGAGCTTCTTGCTGTTGTCTTTGCTTTAGAGAAATTCAGGTCTTATCTCTTAGGATCACCCATCATTGTCTTCACTGACCATTCATCCCTAAAATACATTTTCCAAAAACAAGATGCCAAGGCTAGATTGATTAGGTGGGTCCTTCTTCTTCAAGAGTTCGATTTAACCATTAAGGATAAAAAGGGTGTTGAAAATGTTGTAGCTGATCACCTCTCTAGGATGGAATTCAAAGACAACTCACACCACCTCTCTGTGTCTGATTCATTTCCTGATGAGCACCTCTATTCAGTGAGTGATTGCCCTTGGTATGTTGACATAGCAAACCATTTAGTGACGGGTGACATTACAAAATTCCTGGGGACCCAAGCTAAGAAAAAATTCCTTTCTGATGTCAAACACTATGTGTTTGATGATCCTTACCTCTTCAAGTTCTGTCCCGATCAAATCATCAGGAGATGTGTTCCCGAGTCTGAGCAAGAGTCCATTCTAAAATTTTGTCATGGAGAGGCATGTGGAGGCCACTTTTCTACAAAGAAAACCACTGCAAAGGTCCTCCAAAGTGGTTTATACTGGACGAACCTCACTAAGGATTCCCTCCAATACTGCAAAATTTGTCCTCAGTGTCAGCGATTAGGATCCATTTCCAAAAGAAATCAAATGCCCCTCACTCCCATTCTAGTCGTTGAAATCTTTGATTGTTGGGGAATTGATTTCATGGGACCCTTTCCAAACTCTAAGGGATACCTCTACATCCTCTTAACTATTGATTACGTCTCAAAATGGGTTGAGGCCATTCCCACCAAGACTAATGATCATCAAGTTGTGATCCGATTCCAAAAGGAGCATATATTTTCTAGATTTGGAATTCCGAGGGCTATAATCAGTGATCGTGGAACCCATTTCTGTAATCGCCCATTCTCTTCACTCATGTCTAAGTATGGAATCTCTCATAAAGTTTCCACTGCGTACCATCCTCAAACCAATGGTCAAGCTGAGTTAGCAAATAGGGAGATTAAGCAAATTCTTGAAAAAACTGTTAACCCCTCTAGGAAAGATTGGTCTAAGAAACTCTTGGATGCTCTTTGGTCATATCGTACAGCATTCAAAACCATCCTAGGAAAGTCACCATATAGGTTGGTTTATGGAAAAGCATTCCATTTACCTGTTGAAATTGAGCATAAGGAATTTTGGGCAATCAAGAAAATGAATTTTGACATTTCTTTAGCCGAAGAAAAGAGGAAGTTAGATCTTAATGAACTTGAGGAACTTAGGATGGAGGCGTATGAAAATTAAAGGATAAATAAATCTAGAGTTCAAGCCTACCAATCTAAGAATGTCAAAGTCAAACAATTTGAACTGGGAAAACATGTGCTCTTGTATAGTTCAAAACTTCATTTACACCCAGGAAAGTTAAGGTCTAGATGGTCAGGTCCTTTCATAGTGCATCATGTGTACCCCCATGGGGCAGTAGAGATTGAGGATCCCACAAGTGGTAACATTTTTAAGGTCAATGGTCATAGGTTAAAACCATTCATTGAATCATTCAATAAACAGGAAATAGAGGTAGAGTTAACAGAGCCAACCTATGAACCAAGAAAAAATTGATAGATTTCGGATCCATGTCGGGTTGATGACGTTAAACAAAAGCGCTGCACGGGAGGCGACCCGTGGTCTTCATGTTTCTAATCTTTGTGAATCATTTTTTTTCTTCTTTATTTCCTTCTTCTTCATTTTGTTATTTTAAATATATATATATATATATATATAGACTGTTGACCTGTTCTTCTTTTATGAGTAAAGATGGGTATGAAAGGGGAACACCGTATTCATCTGTGTCACACGGTGTGATCCCTGAGTAATACCTTACCCAGAAAATATAAAGAAGACAATGTATCATCAGTTTATTTTATTTCATTTTATATTTTTGTTGGTATTTAAAAAAAATAGATTGTTGACATGTTCTTCTTTTATGAGTAAGGATGGGTATGAAAGGGGAGCACCGTATTCATCCATGTCACGTGGTGTGATCCTTGAGTAATACCTTACCCAGAATATATAAAGAAGACAATGTATCATCAGTTTATGTTATTTATACTTTTTTTAGGTTAAAAAAAATTCAAAAAATATATATATTAAAAAAAAATTAAGGCATGTCATAGGTCATTAGGAAAAGCTGGTCACAACCGTCCAAGCCATTGGAAGATAAACTGAACTGAAGGGAGACATGGGAATGCATTTTCAACATCAACCACCAGGTGACTTCATTCCATAATTTTCATTTTCAATGTCTTCGTTGAACTTCTATCCTGCCACTTCTATGTTTCAATTCTTTAAACACTGGGGACAGTGTATTCCAAGTTGGTGGGTAGATGAAAATGTGTGGAAGGAAAAATTCCATTAACCTTGAACATGATAACACACATTCCAAACTCTGAAATTGGATATCAAATAATTTTGCATGCCTTGATTCTGATTTTAATGCAAGTTAATGTTCATGTGCATAGATATTGGAAAGTGCGGTTGTCTGATGTGATTTTTCACTGTTATATTTTCATCCATTTAATAAAAAAACACAATGCACGTCCTCTAGATTGTGGGGTTTTAGTTTGAGTTATTGGGGACCCATAATAAATAGCATAGGATTGACGATCATTTTAATTTTAACATGAGTATTCAAAAAAAATCTATTGCGCGTAGAGCAATGAATTGACCTAATGTGTGGCTTTCGGCACTTGGGGATCGTGACTCCATAGTTGTCTGGCCCAGATTTGGGCATTTTATCTCTATTTGTGGTAATTTGAATTTGTTTTTGATTGAGTTAACTCGAGATGATGCCTGAGTATGTGAGCTTCACTTGGTGCCCTAAGGTCTTTGAGCCTGGGAGTCATCGGCAAAGTCTTGCTACATGGGTTGACTCGATTGAGTTCAATTTCAATTACCATGGAAAAATTGCAACAACAAAAAAAACCCAAAAAAAAAGAAAAAAAAATGAGTACTCATCTTATTATTAAAATTTGATTGCTCCTAGATCTTCCATCTTTTCTCCCTTGAATGTAAATGAACCCCCATGTCTATTGTGACGCACAACACTTCATCATGCTTAATTGAATTTGGATGAAATATGGAAATGAATTTGAACAAAGGAATGGGCTTGTAATTGAGATATGACTCTAGACATAGCTTGTTTTAAATGATTTTGATGGATTTCATAATTGTTTGGTATGTGATCTTTGGGTGAGAAATGTGTATTAAAATGTTTTTGGAAAAGGTCATTCGAATTTCATTTTTGTGAGATATATTTTGCTCAGGACTAGCAAAACTCAAGTTGGGGGGTGTGATTAGCCAATTTAAGAGGATAATATTCATTTCTAATATATGTAGTTTTCATGTGCCTTGCTATTCATAAATACCATTTTAGTGCATTTTACATTTTGAACACCCATTCTCATCATTTGTGCACTTCATGCCTAATGTGCACCAATTTAGGCCCAATGTTTCATCTGATTTTAAAGAATTTAATTATCCATATTTTAATTTGATATTTTTTTAAATGGATATAAACACAAATATGAACATTTTTCATTCAGGTATCAATGGAGTATTCTTAAATGATGATGGGGATATTTGGCGATGAAAAGAAACAATTCTGGAGAAGGTAGATTGGATATAATCCCACCGATGGGAATGTGGGGCCCAAAATACAAGCCAAATGAAGCCCAAAATTTATGGAAGGATATAATACATATAGGGGAAAAAATCATTCCTCTGGAGCCAGTGCTAATTCGTGCTCAATGGTGGTGATTAAGGCGGCCCAAGTTGAAGATTTAATTTTGGGCCAGAGTCTGCGGCCCAGAAAAACATCCCACTATTTCAATCATATCTCCTGAACCACAAATTAATTTGGGACAAAATTTTAGTTGATGTTAGGGGACATACGGAGCTTCATTTAAGTCTTCTAGGACCCACTCAAATTCGGCCTTCTAGAAGGCCCTTTAGGCGCGTCTTTCCGGTGGATGCAAGCTGGATGCAACTTCGGGGCAAGAAGTGGAAAAGTCTCTCATCATTAATGTTCCACCCACCTTTTCCCAACATAATTAATTAAAGGCACATGGGATGTTGGGGGCTCGGACAAGGCTTCATTTTTTCCTATTTAAGTCAGTAGTGGTGGTGGATTTAGGGATCTTGGATGCTTTGTTTCATTGTAATGTTTTTCTGTCCATTTGATGTTGTAATCGTTCTTCATTCTCATTAAGTTATTTGAATCACATTAGTTCTTAATAAAAGTTCTTCATTTCCTCTTTTTATTTTCTTCTTATTATCACTTTGATACCGTTGCTTTAAGGTGTTAATTTATTCACACCAGCACTTGTAAATTTATTCACACAACGGTGGAGTGATCGTTTCATTGTTTTATTTTTCTTCTCCAATTCCGCTTCTTTAAGTCGACTTCCCGCTTCCATTTATTTAATAGCATAAATGGAGGGCTAAAACCTTATGGGTTGGTCCTAAGGAGTTTCATGGGGAATATTGGATGTTATTTTATGATCTAAAATTCTATAATAATTTCATTTATTTAAGATTTCCATTTGATGATTAATTTCTTCTTCATCTTCGCCAACTTTAATAATGACACATTTCAAGTGCTAGTACGATCCAATTCCTTGGAGTGATCATTAAATTGATCCTCTAAGTGAATTGGTTATTAGCCTTGGAATTGTGTAGGGATTAAATTGGTGAATTATGTTGAGGAATTATATCATTTTGTGGATACGTCTTGAATTAGTGAAACGAACGTTATAAGAAAATAAATACATCCAATCTAACCCTAGTAACAACTTAGGATCAACTCATATCCATTAATTGTTTTAGACTAAGTAATTGAATGTTTTAATTTATTTTCTTTAAATTAAATGAGTAGTTATTCAAATCAATTCAATCTGAATAGTTGGCCACTTCATAGCCAAATCCTTCCAAGATCAGAGTGTCTTTAGGTTCCTTCTTCGGTCCCTGTGGATTCGACCCCTACCTGTACTACAATGACCGCATACCTGTAGGGTAAATTTGGGTGAAACCAGTGATTAGACAATAGAAACACATATTTTGAATACATTTTAAGTGTATTAAATGTTCATTTTTGATCTTATGGGCCTGAGTTAGTGGATTTTAATTTTGAACATCCATTCTCATCATTTGTGCACTTCATGCCTAATATGCACCAATTTAGGCCCAATGTTTCATCTGATTTTAAAGAATTTAATTATCCATATTTTAATTTGATATTTTGTTAAATGGATATAAACACAAATATGAACATTTTTCATTTAGGGATCAATGGAGTATTCTTAAATGATGATGGGGATATTTGGCGATGAAAAGAAACAATTCTAGAGAAGGCAGATTGGATATAATCCCACCGATGGGAATGTGGGGCCCACAATACAAGCTCAATGAAGCCCAAAATTTATGGAATGATATAATACATATAGAAGAACAAATAATTATTCTGGAGCCAGTGCTAATTCGTGCTCAGTGGTAGTGATTAAGGCGGCCCAAGTTGAAGATTTAATTTTGGGCCAGAGTCTGTGGCCCAGAAAAACATCCCACTATTTCAAACATATCTCCTGAACAACAAATTATTTTGGGACGAAAGTTTACAGGATGTTAGAGGACATCCGGGTATTCATTTAAGTCTTCTAGGGACCACTCAAATTCGGCCTTCTATAAGGTCCTTTAGGTGCGTCTTTCCGGTGGATGCAAGCTGGATGCAATTTCGGGGCAAGAAGTGGAAAAGTCTCTCATCATTAATGTTCCACCCACCTTTCCCCAACATAATTAATTAAAGTCACATGGGATGTTGGAGGCTCGGACAAGGCTTCATTTTTTCCTATTTAAGTCAGTAGTGGTGGTGGATTTAGGGATATTGGATGCTTTGTTTCATTGTAATGTTTTGTTGTCCATTTGATGTTGTAATCGTTCTTCATTCTCATGTAAGTTATTTGAATCACATTTGTTCTTAATAAAAGTTCTTCATTTCCTCTTTTTCTTTTATTCTTCTTATCACTTTGATACCGTTGTTTTAAGGTTTGAATTTATTCACACCAGAACTTGTGAATTTATTCACACAACGGTGGAGTGATCGTTTCATTGTTTTATTTTTCTTCTCCAATTCTGCTTCTTTAAGTCGACTTCCTACTTCCATTTATTTAATATCATAAATGGAGGGATAACCCCTTATGGGTTGGTCCTAGGGAGTTTCATGGGGAATATTGGTTGTTAGTTTATGATCTAAAATTCTGTAATCATTTCATTAATTTAATATTTCCATTTGATGATTAATTTCTTCTTTATCTTCGCCAACTTTAACAATGACAGATTTCGAGTGCTAGTACGATCCAATTCCTTGGAGTGATCATTAAATTGATCCTCTAAGTGAATTTTTGATTAGCCTTGTAATTTTGTAGGGATTAAATTGGTGAATGATGTTGAGGAATTATATCATTTCGTGGATACATCTTGAATTAGTGAAATGAATGTTATAAGAAAATAAATGCATCCAATCTAACCCTAGTAACAAATTAGGATCAACCCATCTCCATTAATTGTTTTAGACTAAGTAATTGAATGTTTTAATTTATTTTATTTAAATTAAATCAGTAGTTATTTAAATCAATTCAATCTGAATAGTTGGCCACTTCATAGCCAAATCCTTCCAAGATCAGAGTGTCTTTTGGTTCCTTCTTTGGTCCCTGTGGATTCGACCCCTACCTGTACTACAACGACCGCATACCTGTAGGGTAAATTGGGGCGAAACCAAATTTTTGCGCCGTTTCCGGGGACCCAAGTAAGTTATCTTAGACACTATCATTCTTTTCTCACCCCACGTTCTCTATTCTCACACCATCTCTCTTATCTTTACCCCTTTCTATTTGTGTGTGTCCTGAGAATCTAGAATCCAACTTTCTATCTTCTCTAATGGAGTATCTTCCAAATTATCATGTCACAAACTCATGCTGGAATCAAATGGAATGTCAATATTGGGAGGCCCCTAAATTTGAAAATTTCTTTGATCAACCCTTGAATGATTACCACACACCCGATGAGATGTACAATCAATGGGATGATGATTGTTTAAAGGATCAATTTCCAGCCCTCTCGAGGAAGATTGAAGAGATGAAACTCAATGAAGTTCATGATTTGAAATCTTCTATCCAGCCTAATCCTCAAAAACTCCTTGAACAATTGTGTAATCAAATGGATATTATGAGTTCTGACGTATCATCATTGAGATTAGAACTACAATGCATTAATACTTGTGAGGAACTCATCCATACACCAATTGTACCTTCCAAAACCTTATGTGGAGTGTTTAGTTTCCCACAAACCTCTCATGAATTAATTGAAGAAATGAACTTTGGATTTGGGGTAGGGGAATTGAATCATGAAATTGTTAAAGGGTCTTTAAATCAGGAGGAAATTGATTTTTTGAATTCAAAAGATAATAACTTGACATCATGGATTGAGTCTCCTGAATGTGACTCCATTAGTGAATTTTTAGGACCACCGATCACTGGAACATTAGGAGAAATCCCAAACTTCGAGCCCATACCTACTCCTATAATTCAAATGGACACTTTTGGGGATGAATAATATTTTTACAAGGAACCAATTCATTCTAATTCCTTTGGAGAAGAAACTGATTTTCATTCAAATTGCCAATCTTCTTTAGAAAATTTCAACCAACCCGAACTCAAAATCATTGTCCTTCCTTCCCCACTCGAGTATCCCATCATTTGTGATAAAAAAGAGCTTGGGTTTTTCATTCATTCATCTCATGAAACCAAAAAAGGGGGATTGATCTTTGATTTATTAGGAAAGACTACAAAAGAAAAAAGATCAACCATTTCTGATATTCCTTGGATTTTTTCATTCATTTTAGAAAATAGGGTTGTTCATGAATCAAATTCAAAATCTTCTTACCAACCACAAGGGATATGCATTCTCAATCATGTTGAAGTGGAGAAAGATGAGGTCATTAAAATTTTTAAAGTTGGAATTGGCTAAGTTGGGGGGTTCAAGTCGAGCTAAAGACGTTAAATTAAGCGCTGCATGGGAGGCAACCCGTGATCTTCATATTTCTAATCCTTGTGAATCATTTTTTTCCTTCTTCTTCATTTTTTTTATTTATAAAAAATATATATATAGACTATTGACCTGTTATTCTTTTATGAGTAAGGATGGGTATGAAAGGGGAGCACCGTATTCATCCATGTCACACGGTGTGATCCCTGAGTAATACCTTACCCAGAAAATATAAAGAAGGCAATGTATCATCAGTTTATTTTATTTTATTTTATATTTTTGTAGGTATTTTAAAAAAAAATAGATTGTTGACCTGTTATTATTTTATGAGTAAAGATGGGTACGAAAGGGGAGCACCGTATTCATCTGTGTCACGCGGTGTGATCCTTGAGTAATACTTTACCCAGAAAATATAAAGAAGACAATGTATCATCAGTTTATGTGATTTATAATTTTTTTTAGGTTAAAAAAAATACAAAAAATATATATATTAAAAAAAATTAAGGCATGTTATAGGTCATTGGGAAAAGATGGTCACAACCGTCCAAGCCATTGGGAGATAAACCAGAACTGAAGGGAGACATGGGAATGCATTTTCAACATCAACCACCAGGTGACTTCATTCCATAATTTTCATTTTCAATTTCTTCGTTGAACTTCTATCCTGCCACTTCTATGTTTCAATTTTTTAAACACTGGGGACAGTGTATTCCAATTTGGGGGGGAGATGAAAATGTGTGGAAGGAAAAATTCCATTAACCTTGAACATGATAACACACATTCCAAACTCTAAAATTGGATATCAAATAATTTTACATGCCTTGATTCTGATTTTAATGCAAGTTTATGTTCATGTGCATAGATATTGGAAAGTGCGGTTGTCCGATGTGATTTTTCACTGTTATATTTTCATCCATTTAATAAAAAAACACAATGCACGTCCTCTAGATTGTGGGGTCTTAGTTTGAGTTATTGGGGACCCATAATAAATAGCATAGGATTGGCGATCATTTTAATTTTAACATGAGTATTCAAAAAAAAATCAATTGTGCGTAGAGCAACGAATTGACCTAATGTGTGGCTTTCGGCACTTGGGGATCGTGACTCCATAGTTTTCTGGCCCAGAGTTGGGAATTTTATCTCTATTTGTGGTCATTTGAATTTGTTTTTGATTTAGTTAACTCAAGATGATGCCCGAGTATATGAGCTTCACTTGGTGCCCTAAGGTCTTTGAGCCTGGGAGTCATCGGCAAAGTCTTGCTACATGGGTTGGCTCGATTGAGTTCAATTTCAATTACCATGGCAAAATTGCAAAAAAAGAAGAAAAGAAATGAGTACTCATCTTATTATTAAAATTTTATTGCTCCTAGTGCTTCCATCTTTTCTCCCTCGAATGGAAATGAACCCTCATGTCTATTGTGACGCACAACACTTCATCATGCTTAATTGAATTTGGATGAAATATAGCAATGAATTTGAACAAAGGAATGGGCTTGGGATTGAGATATGCCTGTGGAAATAGCTTGTTTTAAATGATTTTGATGGGTTTCATAATTGTTTGGTATGTGATCTTTGGGTGAGAATGTGTATTAAAATGTTTTTTTGGAAAAGGTCATTCGAATTTCATTTTTGTGAGATATATTTTGCTCGGGACTAGAAAAACTCAAGTTGGGGGGTGTGATTAGACAATATAAACACATATTTTGATTACATTTTAAGTGTATTAAATGTTCATTTTTGATCTAATGGGCCTGAGTTAGTGGATTTTAATTTTGAACATCCATTCTCATCATTTGTGCACTTCATGCCTAATATGCACCAATTTAGGCCCAATGTTTCATCTGATTTTAAAGAATTTAATTATCCATATTTTAATTTGATATTTTTTTTAAATGGATATAAACACAAATATGAACATTTTTCATTCAGGGATCAATGGAGTATTCTTAAATGATGATGGGGATATTTGGCGATGAAAAGAAACAATTCTGGAGAAGGCAGATTGGATATAATCCCACCGATGGGAATTTGGGGCCCACAATACAAGCCCAATGAAGCCCAAAATTTATGGAAGGATAGAATACATATAGGGGAACAAATAATTCTTCTGGATCCAGTGCTAATTCGTGCTCAATGGTTGTGATTAAGGCAGCCCAAGTTGAAGATTTAATTTTGGGCCAGAGTCTGCGGCCCAGAAAAACATCCCACTATTTCAATCATATCTCCTGAACCGCAAATTATTTTGGGACGGAATTGTACAAGATGTTAGGGGACATCTGGGGATTCATTTAAGTCTTCTAGGGACCACTCAAATGCTTCCTTCTAGAAGGTCCTTTAGGCACGTCTTTCCGGTGAATGCAAGCTGGATGCAACTCCGGGGCAAGAAGTGGAAAAGTCTCTCATCATTAATGTTCCACCCACCTTTCCCCAACATAATTAATTAAAGGCACATGTGATGTTGGGGGATCGGCCAAGGCTTCATTTTTTCCTATTTAAGTCAGTAGTGGTGGTGGATTTAGGGATATTGGATGCTTTGTTTCATTGTAATGTTTTGTTGTCCATTTGATGTTGTAATCGTTCTTCATTCTCATGTAAGTTATTTGAATCACATTAGTTCTTAATAAAAGTTCTTCATTTCCTATTTTTCTTTTATTCTTCTTATCACTTTGATACCGTTGCTTTAAGTTTTGAATTTATTCACACCAGAACTTGTGAATTTATTCACACAACGGTGGAGTGATCGTTTCATTGTTTTGTTTTTCTTCTCCAATTCTGCTTCTTTAAGTCGACTTCCCACTTCCATTTATTTAATAGCATAAATGGAGGGATAACCCCTTATGGGTTGGTCCTGGGGAGTTTCATGGGGAAGATTGGTTGTTATTTTATGATCTAAAATTCTATAATCATTTCATTAATTTAAGATTTCCATTTGATGATTAATTTCTTCTTTATCTTCGCCAACCTTAACAATGACACATTTCGAGTGCTAGTACGATACAATTCCTTGGAGTGATCATTAAATTGATCCTCTAAGTGCATTGGTGATTAGCCTTGGAATTGTGTAGGGATTAAATTGGTGAATGATGTTGAGGAATTATATCATTTCGTGGATACATCTTGAATTAGTGAAATGAATGTTATAAGAAAATAAATGCATCTAATCTAACCCTAGTAACAAATTAGGATCAACCCATCTCCATTAATTATTTTAGAGTAAGTAATTGAATGTTTTAATTTATTTTCTTTAAATTAAATCAGTAGTTATTCAAATCAATTCAATCTGAATAGTTGGCCACTTCATAGCCAAATCCTTCCAAGATCAGAGTGTCTTTAGGTTCCTTCTTCGGTCCCTGTGGATTCGACCCCTACCTGTACTACAACGACCGCATACCTGTAGGGTAAATTTGGGAGAAACCAAATTCCCCGCACCTCCGTACAGCCCACCCCACACCCCCGGACAGCCCCCCCGCACCCCCGGACAAACCCCGCACCCCGGACAGCCCACCCTACCCCCGGAATCCTGGTGAATCTCAAGCATCATGCATAAACAGAAATAAAAATAAAACAATGGTTGTAGAATCATCCACAGTTGACCTCAACATCTTATCCCAAACCAGGATTCCACATCAATTCAGATTATTATGTAACACTCGCAAGCATCATTACCCAAACACACACACCCACTCAGGATCATTCTATCAATAGGGAACCCACTCGAGTCCTTAGTTTCTATATGTATGAAGATGCATTCTTATTGGGATCCTCAGCAGTTCAGCGCGCTCTAAAAGGGCGCGCTGGGTGGTCAAAACCACCCGAATGAACTTGAAATGCCACGAAATAATACAAAAACAACCGCGGTGTGAATTTTGAAATGGTCGTACAGACAGCACGTCAATCGGAGGTGTCGTTTGACCACGGTGACCGAAAACGCGTTTCTAGAGTCATAAAACACCAAAACGGTGTGTCAAAGTCGAATTCAGAGAAAAAATGCTCTGAATGACCTGAAACCCCACGAGAACAATAGAAATATTATTTGTGAGATGCAGAAGGAGACAAAACATCCATCAGACGTGCGGTGCATGTGGTACGACCGAATGTGTCATTTTCAGCAGTTCGGCGCGCTCTAAAAGGGCGCGCTAGGTGGTCAAAACCAACCGAACGATCTCAGAATGCCACGAAATCATATGAAAACAACCGTGGTGTGAATTTTGAAATGGTTGGACAGACGGAACGTCAATTGGAGGTGTCGTTTGACCGCAGTGACCGGAAACGTGTTTCCGGAGTCATAAAACACCAAAACGGCGTGTCACGATCGAATTTAGAGAAAACGTGCTCTGAATGACCTGAAACCACACAAGAACGATAGGAATATTATTCGTGACATGCAGGAGGAGACGGCACATCCATCGGACATTCGGTGCGCGCGGTACGACTGAATGTGTCGTTTTCAGCAGTTCGACGCGCTCTAAAAGGGCGCGCTGGGTGGTCAAACCCACCTGATCGACCTCAGAATGCCACGAAATCCTACGACAACAACCGAGGTGTGAATTGTGAAATGTTAGGATAGATGGCATGTCAATCGGAGGTTCCGTTTGACCGTGGTGACCAGAAACGTGTTTTCGGGGTCAGAAAACACCAAAACAGCGTGTCACGGTCGAATTCAGAGAAAACGTGCTCCGAATAATCTGAAACTGCACGAGAACGATAGGAATATTATTTTTGACATGTATGAGGAGAGGGCACGTCCATCAGGCGTGCCGTGCGCATGGTACAACCGAATGTGTCGTTTTCAGCAGTTCGGCGCGCTCTAAAAGGGCGCGCTGGGTGGTCAAAACCCCTCGAACGACCTCAGAATGCCACGAAATCATACAAAAACAACCTTGGTGTGAATTTTGAAATGGTCAGACAAAAGGCATGTCAATAGGAGGTGTCGTTTGACCGTGGTGACCGGAAACGCGTTTCCGGTGTCATAAAAAACCAAAACAGCGTGTCACGGTCGAATTCAGAGCAAACGTACTCCGAATGACCTGAAACCGCACAAGAACGATAGGAATATTATTTGTGACATGCAAAAGGATAGTGCACGTCCATCGGACATGCGGTGCGCACGGTACAATCAAATGTGTAATTTTAAACAGTTCGGCGCGCTCTTAAAGGGCGCGCTGGGTGGTCAAAACCACACTAACGACCTCGAAATGCCACAAAATCATTTGACAAAAACCGCAGTGTGAATTTTGAAATGTTTGGATAGAAGGAACATCAATCGGAGGTGTTGTTTGACCGCGGTGACCGGAAACGCATTTCCGGAGTCATAAAACACCAAAACGGCATGTCACGGTCGAATTCAGAGCAAACATGCTCCGAATGACCTGAAACTGCAAAAGAATGATAGGAATATTATTCGTGACATGTAGGAGGAGACGGCACGTCCATCAGACGTGCGGTACGCGCGGTACGACCGAATGTGTCGTTTTCAGCAGTTCGGCGCCCTTTTAAAGGGCACGCTGGGTGGTCAAAACCACCCGAACGACCTCGGAATATCAAGAAATCATACGACAACAACTGCGGTGTGAATTTTGAAATGTTTAGACATATGACACATCAATCGGAGGTGTTGTTTGACCACGGTGACCAGAAACACGTTTTCAGAGTCATAAAACACCAAAACAACATGTCATCGTCAAATTCAGAGCAAACGTGCTCTGAATGACCTGAAACCACAAGAGAACGATAGGAATATTATTCGTGACATGTAGGAGGATACAGCATGTCCATTGGACATACGGCGCGTGTGGTACGACCGAATGTGTTGTTTTCAGTAGTTTGGCGCGCTCTTAAAGGGCGCGCTGGGTGGTCAAAACCACTCGAACAACCTCGGAATTCCAAAAAATCATACGAAAACAACCATGGTGTGAATTGTGAAATGTTCGAATAGACGACATGTCAATCGGAGGTGTCATTTGACCGCGGTGACCGGAAATGTGTTTCTGGAGTCATAAAACACCAAAACCGCATGTCACGGTCGAATTCAGAGAAAACGTGCTCCGAATGACCTGAAACCGCACGAGAACGATAGGAATATTATTCGTGACATGCAGGAGTAGACGTCACATCCATCGGAGGTGTGGTGTGTGCGGTACAACCGAATGTGTCATTTTCAGCAGTTCGGCGCGCTCTTAAAGGGCGCGTTGGGTGGTCAAAACCTCCCGAACGACCTCGAAATGCCACGAAATCATACAAAAACAATCGTGGTGTGAATTTTGAAATTTTCGGATAGACGGAACGTCAATCGGAGGTGTTGTTTGAACGCGGTGACCGGAAATGCGTTTCCGGGGTCATAAAACACCAAAACGGCGTGTCTTGGTCGAATTCAGAGAAAACGTGCTCCGAATGGCCTGAAACCGCACAAGAAAGATAGGAATATTATTTGTGACATTCAGGGGGAGACGGAACGTCCATCGGATGTGCGGTACACACGGTACGACCGAATGTGTCATTTTTAGCAGTTCAGCGTGCTCTTAAAGGGCGCGTTGGGTGGTCAAAACCACCCGAACGACCTCGGAATTCCACAAAATCATACGACAACAACAGAGGAATAAATTTTGAAATGTTCAGGTAGAAAAAACATCAATCGGATGTTCCGTTTGACCTCGGTGACCGGAAAAGCGTTTCTGGAGTCATAAAACACCAAAACGGCGTGTCACGGTCGAATTCAATGAAAACTTGCTCCAAATGACCTGAAACCACACGAGAATGATAGGAAGATTATTTATGACATGTAATAGGAGACGACACATCCATCGGATGTGCGGTGCGTGCGATACGAACGAATGTGTCGTTTTCAGCAGTTTGGTGCCCTCTTAAAGGGCGCGCTGGGAGGTCAAAACCACATGAACGACCTCGGAATGCCACGAAATCATAAGAAAACAACTGCGGTGTGAATTTTGAAATGATAGGATAGACGACACATCAATCGGAGGTTCCCTTTGACCTCGGTGACCGGAAACGCGTTTCTGAAGTCATAAAACACCAAAAACGGCGTGTCACGATCGAATTCAGAGAAAATGTGCTCCGAATGACCTGAAACCTCACAATAACGATAGGAATATTATTCATGACATGCAGGAGGAGACAGAACATTCATCGGACATGCGGTGCACGCGGTACCACTGAATGTGTTGTTTTTAGCAGTTCGGTGCGCTCTAAAAAGGCGCGTTGGGTGGTCAAAACCACCCGAACGACTTTGGAATGCATGAAATCATAGGAAAACAACCGTGGTGTGAATTTTAAAATTTTTAGATAGAAGGCACATCAATCAGAGGTTTCGTTTGACTGCAGTGAGCGGAAACGCGTTTCCGGAGTCAAAAAACACCAAAACGACGTGTCACAGTCGAATTCAGAGCAAACATGCCCCGAATGACCTGAAACCGCACGAGAACAGTAGGAATATTATTCAGGATATGTAGGAGGAGATGTCACATCCATCGAACTTGTGGTGCATGCGGTACGACCGAATGTGGCATTTTCAGCAGTTCGGCACGCTCTAAAAAGGCGCAATGGGTGGTCAAATCCACCCGAACGACATCAGAATGCCACGAAATCATACGATAACAACCGCAGTGTGAATTTTGAAATGGTCAGATAGACAACACATCAATCGGAGGTGTTGTTTGACCGCGGTGACTGGAAATGCATTTCCGGAGTCATAAAACACTAAAATGGTGTGTCATGGTCAAATTCAGAGAAAATGTGCCCCGAATGACCTAAAACCACGCAAGAACGATATGAATATTATTTGTGACATGCAGGAGGAGACATCACATCCATCGGATGTGCGGTGCGCACGGTACGACTGGATGCGTCGTTTTCAGCAGTTTGGCGCGCTCTTAAAGGGCGCACTGGGTGGTCACAACCACCTGAAAGACCTCATAATGCCATGAAATCATACGACAACAACCGCAGTGTGAATTGTGAAATGGTCGGATAGACGACACGTCAATCAGAGGTGTCGTTTGACCACGGTGACCGGAAACGCGTTTCTGGAGTCATAAAACACCAAAACGGCATGTCACGGTTGAATTCAGAGCAAACATGATCCGAATGACCTAAAACCGCATGAGAACAATAGTAATATTATTCGTGACATTTAGGAAGAGACAGCACGTCCATCAAACGTGCGGTGCGCGCGTTACGACCGAATATGTCATTTTCAGCAGTTCGGCGCGCTCTTAAAGGGCGCACTGGGTGCTCAAAACCACCCGAACGACCTCATAATGCCACAAAATCATATGACAACAACCATAGTGTGAATTGAGAAATTTTCAGATAGACGGAACGTCCATAGAAGGTGTCGTTTGACCGTGGTAACCGGAAATGCGTTTCCGGAGTCATAAAACACCAAAACGGTGTGTCACGGTCGAATTCAGAGAAAACATGTTCTAAATGACCTAAAACCGCACGAGAACGATAGGAATATTATTCGTGACATGCAGGAGGAAACAACACATCCATCGGACGTGCGGTGCGCGCGGTACGACCGAATGTGTCGTTTTCAGCAGTTTGGCGCGCTCTTAAAGGGCGCGCTGGGTGGTCAAAACCACCCGAACGACCTCTAAATGCCACAAAATCATAAGAAAACAACCATGGTGTGAATTTTGAAATGTTTGTACAGAAGGCATGTCAATCAGAGGTGTCGTTTGACCGCGGTGACCGGAAACGCGTTTCTGGAGTCATTAAACACCAAAACGGCGTGTCACGGTCGAATTTATAGAAAACATGCTCTAAATGACCTGAAACCGCACGATAATGATAGGAATATTATTCGTGACATGCAGGAGGAGACGGCACGTCCATAGGACGTGCGGTGCGCGTGGTACGACCGAATTTGTGGTTTTCAGCAGTTTGGCGCGCTCTAAAAGGGCGCGATGGGTGGTAAAAACAACCTGAATGACCTCGGAATTCCACAAAATCATACTAAAACAACCGCGGTGTGAATTTTGAAATGGTCGGATAGAAAACACATCAATCGGAGGTGCCGTTTGACCGCAGTGACCGGAAACGCGTTTCTGGTGTCATAAAACACCAAAACGGCGTGTCACGGTCGAATTCATAGAAAACGTGCTCCGAATGACCTGAAACCGCATGAGAACGATAGGAATATTATTCGTGACATGCAGGAGGAGACAACACATCCATCGGACGTGCGGTGTGCGCGGTACGACCGAATGTGTTGTTTTCAGCAGTGTTGGGCGCTCTAAAAGGGTGCGCTGGGTGGTCAAAACCACCCGAACGACCTCAGAATGCCACAAAATCTTACGAAAAAAACTGCAGTGTGAATTGTGGAATGGTTGGACAGAGGGCACGTCAATTGGAGATGTCATTTGACCACGGTGACTGGAAACGCGTTTCCAGAGTCATAAAACACCAAAACAGTGGGTCATGGTCGAATTCAGAGCAAACGTGCTCTGAATGACCTGAAACCACACGAGAATGATAGGAATATTATTAGTGACATGAAAATGGAGATGGAACATCCATAGGACATGCGGTGCGTGTGGTACGACCAAATGTGTCGTTTTCAGCAGTTCGACGCGCTCTTAAAGGGCGCGCTGGGTGGTCAAAACCACCCGAACGACCTCAGAATACCACGAAATCATACAACAACAACCGTGGTATGAATTGTGAAATGGTCATATAGACGTCATGTCAATTGGAGGTGTCGTTTGACCACGGTGACCGGAAACGCGTTTCCGGAGTCATAAAACACCAAAACGCCGTGTCACGGTCGAATTCCGAGAAAATGTTCTCCGAATGACCTGAAACCACACGAGAACGATAGGAATATTATTCGTGACATATAGGAGGAGACGGAACATCCATTGGATGTTCGGTGCGCGCGATACGACCGAATGTGTCGTTTTCAGCAGTTCGGCACGCTCTGAAAGGGCGCGCTGGGTGGTCAAAACCACCCGAACGACATCATAATGCCACGAAATCATACGAAAACAACCGCGGTGTGAATTTTGAAATTTTCGGATAGACGACATGTCAATAGGAGGTGTTGTTTGACCGCGGTGACCGGAAACGCATTTACAGAGTCATAAAACACCAAAATGGCGTGTCACGGTCGAATTCAGTGAAAACATACTCTGAATGACCTGAAACCGCACAAGAATGATATGAATATTATTCTTAAAATGAAGGACGAGACGGCACATCCATCGGATGTGCGGTACGTGCGGTACGACAGAATGTGTCGTTTTCAGCAGTTCGGCGGGCTCTAAAAGGGCGCGCTGGGTGGTCAAAACCACCCGAACGACCTCGAAATGCCACGAAATCATACGACAACAATTGTGGTGTGAATTTTGGAATGGTCGGATAGATATCACGTCAATCATAGGTGTCGTTTGACCGTGGTGACCGTAAACGCAATTCTGGAGTCATAAAACACCAAAACGGCGTGTCACGGTCGAATTCAGAGCAATTGTACTCTGAATGACCTGAAACTGCACGAGAACGATAGGAATATTATTTGTGACATGTAGGAGGAGACTCAACGTCCATCGGACATGTGGTGCACGCGGAAAACATTCATTTTAAGACAATAAAAAACACTTTCCTAAACTAAAACAAAGACTCCAAAATAATAAAAACAAATTCAAAAATGATAACATTTCTAAAATTGGTGGTTTTAAATTATTATAGCACCCATGAGATGTTAGATTTCATTTTATTATATGTATATAATAACTGAATAAAGATGTCAAATATACGTTTGTTTTGTTTAGTTTTCTTTGTATCTTATTGTAGGTTTTTAAAGCAGATGGTTGTGGATTGTTGAAGCACGTCTATCATTTATTGTTTATGATGATCTTGATTTTTATTATGTTTGGATTTGTTTTTTCATTTTTTATGATTTATATGGTGTTTTTTTTTATTCTGTATCATGAAATTTTTTTTTAAAAAAAAAAATTCCAGTGTAGCGACCGCCATTGGCGGTCGTTGTAGGCCGAAGTCTCGGCCACCTTCAGCGACTGCTAGTGGCAGTCGCTATTGGCCTGATTTTCGTCTGGCTTCAGCGACCGCCACTAGCGATCCCTATAGGCTAGAATTCCATCCGGCTTCAACGACCGCTGCGGTTGCTGTAGGCCGACAGCGTCGGGCCTAAAGCGACCGCCATTGGCGGCCGTTGGGCGGTCTCTACAGGCCAATAGCGATGGCCAATGGGGGGTCTCTATAAGTGGAATTTTTAGTAGTGAAATAGAAGTGTCACTTTTTAAAACATTAATTCAAATTAAACATATTTATTCCACTTTTGGACATGGAATATAACTTAATTAATGTGATTCAATGAGATTAATTTATATAGGCAGAGTGGGGGAGTGGTGAGAGGTGAAGTTTATTATTTTATTTCTATAAATAATTGCTAAATCCCCTTAAAAAATTCTTAAACTTGAGTAATTACAATATTTTCATATTTAGTTAGATTTTATATTAATAAATAAATCTGGTTAAATTTTTATATTTTAGTATTTGAAAAATTATTTTCAATTTTAACTAGAATTAAATGTTTAAGTGGATCTCAAAACATGGTATTTATCTATTTTATTCATTTTTTAAATTTATTAACCTTCCATAAATTAATTTTCAATTATTTTATTTCAGTTTTTATAGTAAATTTTATTCAATTTTATAATTTTATAATATATTTTGATTTTATTTTGTTTTAACTAGTGTAAGTTGTGAAAATTGCGAAGGAAAGTGATTCTATCACTTCCATCGGGTGGTCGATCTATTGATTTTGCTTAACCTACCATGCAATTAAAATTCTAAATTCACTAAGCAAACATAATTCCCCATCCAATCTACCATAAGAAGGATCTCCAAGTGATCTCACCCACACCACATTTGATCAAGCAATTATACCTCCATCACCACGTTACCAAATGAAACTCCACCTACCATGAGTGGAGATATTCAGTAACAAATACAAGACCAAGCTATCTTTCACACATGGTCATTTAAGATAACTTTATTCCACACATTTGATAGCCATCATCTCCATTAACTCCTTTAAACCTCTAACTTGAAACTACACCTGCAAACATCATTCCCATTCCATCGAATACGCATGAAGATGAATGTTGATTGTGACAATGATAGAGATAATAGTTTCCATATTTTTTTTATGAATTTTAATTGTTTTAATCATACCAAATTATCAATTTGAGCTTATATGAATCAATTTTTGGATTTATGATGTGTTTTGAGAAAAATGGTGAAAAATGATTAATTCTGGATTTTTTGACAGAATTTTACATCAAGGGTATTTTAGTCATTTAATGAACAATATATATCCTAATTGAGTGATTTTTTTAAAATCCATATTTTATGTTCTCCAACTTTTTCTTCTGGACTAGGGTCAAATTCGAGAATCTAGAGGCCTTAAAAATCAATGAAGTTGAATGATTTTCCAGGCGGACAGTGTAGACCCACCACCGTAACGGAATTCTATCTCGGCCTACCGGAAATCATTTTTTATAAATTTTCAAATGGCCAGTTTAGGGAAACTGGTAACCGAACAACCAAACATCACGCGGGTCAAGCAAAACACCAAACATCTAGATACAATTCAAATTTTAGCAGTTCAAATTCAAATGAATCTATTAAGTTGACCATTGAATGACATATGTTTGGAGGAAGCTTCATAGAAATTTCATATATAAAAATTCGTTTTCAATAAAAAAAATTCATAACTCCCTATTTGCGCATCCAATAAAGATGAAATACGGAGGGTGAACACAAAATATATTATTGAATAACTTTTATAAAGGATGGAAGGATTGAACCATCCATTAATGGGGCTAAAAACGCATCAACATTCATAGGACAAAAACTTCCTATAAAAGGAGGGGAGCTCCCACATCTCAAATCATCCCATTACCTATCTCATTCCTTCAATGCACCAAGAAGGATATCTCTGAAAAGGGAGGACGACCACAAATCTTTTCCATTATTTAATTTATTTATCTTCTTTAATTTTGTTTTAGTTTTCAATTATAGTTTAGATTTATAATAAATTCATGCATTTTTTTATTTCTGTTTCCACCCATCTACACTCTTTTCTTCTTATCATCTTACAATCGTGAACTATAATACTCATGATAATGAGTAACTAATCCGAGGAATATCCTGATGGATTAATCAGTTTCTTAAACCCAAGACTATGTTTTTAATGTTCATTGATTTAATTCTAAGGATAATTTATAGTGGGTGTAATCCTCATTGTAGTTATTTAAATTTTAACTTCTTAATCTATAACCATTTTCCCTCGATTGAGGAGGTGGATGGAGGGTGTGTTCGGCGATCACTAAGTGGAATTTTCATTAATAATTGGGTTATACTAAGGTGTGCATGCATATGATGGATTATGTTTAATAAGAATATTTGAAGCTGTTCAATGAAGGTGCTCCCGGAATGTTCTCTCAGGAGAAATTCTTTTCTTCACTAATTCCATTTTGTTTAGAATTTCATATTAATTTGAATTGAATTTTTTTTCATTTGATATATTTTCATAAATTCCATTCCATTCATATATTAAATAAAAACATCCAAAATTAAGTAGTTAAGGTGAATTAGATTAAGTGATTGAACGAACTAAAAAAACTCTACAAGTAATATGACCCTGGTCAACCACTGTGATGCACTAGGAAAATTAAATTGTTTTTTCCATTCCCAATGACAGGCATGCATCAAACCTAGCACCATTGTTAGGGATCTAATAGGTTGTTTACTTTACCTTTTCTATTTTTAAATTTTTTATAGTTTTAATTATTTTAAAAAAAATCTACAAAAAAATTATCATTTCATGATGAATCCAAACTACTATTATTCTATATAGAATAATTACTCATAGGTGCGGGAGAAAGAAATAAAATACATTGAGGAGGCCCTCCAATGAAGATATGATGAATTGATGATAGTGGTCAAGCAGATGAAAAAGAGGCATAGCAACATGGATCTCACCAGAAGATTTTATGGCCATGGTCGATGAACTCCAAGTTGACTTAAAAATATTCAAGGCCAAGAAGAAAGTTACACTGGTCTTCCCAGATTTCACTGAAGAAATCCCTAAAGCTGAATCCAAAATCGAGGTGGAGGAGCCTGACTACCTACCTTTATCCAATGAATATAGACTCCAAGAGGCACTTTAAATTGAAAATGATATTAAAGTAAAACCAACTTAGGGAAATGATACAACCTTGAACTCAAACTCTTTTAATTTTATTGATTCAAATTTGAGTATCACCCATAATAGTTTTGATCTTTCATAATTAGTCATCTCATATAGAGCCCTGGAGGAAGATGATGAAAATGAAAATGCACTTGTTGAGAAACACTGAAGGCTCCCATAATACATTGAATATTCAATTGAGGAAGTACAAGGTGAGAAAGATAATGTTACACAATTAGTAACAAAAGAAGAGGAAGTTCCATACTTCATCCTACCCTCTCCATGAAAGTTGTACCGCATTGCGAAGGGGGAAGATCTGGTATACTCTTTCCATGGAGTCCTCCTCAACAAGAACAAAGAACTTCTAGCTAGAAAGAGATACATGTGGTGGTTCAAATAAAATAAGCTTCATCCACTGACATATTATGGATAAAAGTGAGTATTGTCCTTTGGAGGTAGTAAAAGATGTTAGGGCCCACTTGGGGGATCATACCAAGATTTATCCTTTACGTTCTTTATAGTACTTTAATTTTCAATATTAGGAATTTATATTTCAAATATATTATTAAGAATTATTCCATCATGCGTCCTACTCCCTATTATCATTTTGAGCTTAAATGAAATGATCCTTGTGATTAATTGAGTAATTTTTTTTGTAGGATCGTGAAGGAAGAAGTAAGCCCCGAGAATTAGGGGAAGAGAACCAAATATTTAATTCCAAAGGGAGTTCAATTTTTATGATTATCATTTAAACTTTTTTCATTTTTTGGTCCAAAAAATATTTTGAGCTTTAATGATAAAAATTGCATTACCACAATTTAATTAATGCATACTTATCTAGGAGACAAGAGTTTCTTAGGAACCCTGTGATGCCATGTTTCAGATTTCAAATTTAATGAGATTTAGTGAGTAAAATGGAAAATTAAATGTTTAAAGTGAAACATGGATATTGAAATGAGTACTCATGATTTGAAGGAATTGATTGATTCATGTAAATGAAATTTTCCTACCATCTTTCATGCTTTGAATTTCTAGAGTTCATGTGAATTGATTTATTATTATTATCCATTTTATGAGTGATTGTCCAATGTAATATTTCTCATTCCTAAGAGGATTTCTAGACCGAGTACTTCCTATTTATCTTGATCATATTTCTTGAGTGATCTTGGGACATGTCACCTGCCACAATGTGCATTTGAACTAGTCAAAGTTATGACTATAAAAAACACATTTAAAATTATTGATGCATCTTTTGAAAAAACCTTATCCTTAAATACCACCTTTAAAGCAGTCCTTATTTTAGCCCATAGAGACCATGAATGGCCTTTATAGGTATGATCCATGTTTCAATCCATTTTTATCCATTTCTACCCTAATCTTGGTATTTTCATGATATTTTAAAGTTGAAGTGTGGGGTTTAAGGGATTAATGGTGGAAGGTATGATTTACATTGTAAGGAAAAGGTGTGGGGTGTTATTTTGGGAACTATAAAAGTTTATGGAGTCATTCATTGTACTTCCTTGTTTTCCCCTCTTGAATTTAAAAAAATGAACAATGGTAAAAAGGACAAAAAAGAGAAGAATGGGTTGTGATTTGGGAGAACCAAAAATCACCATTTTTTATAATGATGATCTTTTAATTGTATGTGGTTAGGTGATGGTTTAAGGGTTTTATATAATTATATATTTTGAAAAGAAAGAAAAAAAATACAAAATTAAAAAAATGAAGAGGGTGCATTAATCATTCATTATGCTTTACTTTGTGCATGACCTTACATTGAGTTTTGGGAGAAGTGTGTGTTGGTACATTAAAGGGAATAATTTCATTACACTTTTGATATCAAGCATTTTATTTAAGATATAAAACTTCTCCTTGAGCCTTAATTTTTAAAACATCAAATCATACCAACCTTAAGCCTCAGATTCATTTGAACCTTTATTGAAAAGTCCTCATGATTTTATGTGCCTTTTGTCTTTAAAAAGTGGAGAAAGTAGTTCTTTTACAAGCTTATGGATAAGGTTCATGTTATTATTATATGATAATAACTCTAATTGAATTGTATCATGAGATATGAAAGAAAAAAATTAGAGGTGAGGTAAATAATGATGTGGTATGCTTAATAATAATGAATTGAGAATCTTGAATGAAAGAAAGAAGTATCATTTTTTCAAAGGGGAAAAGTAAAATACATGAATAAATTGTTTCTTTGAAAAATTGGAAATTAAATTGATATTTAATGTGGATTTTTGAATTTTTTATTTGGAATTTAAAATTGTTAAATTTTATTACTTTGGAATTTGAATATTGGTAACATTGGAGTCCTCTGAATTCCATGTTGAGATTTTAGGCTTGAGGACTATCACAATTTAAATGTGGGGGAATTGATAGTGATAATATTTTCCATATTTTTTGTATGAATTTAATTTTTTTTAATCATATCAAAGTATCCATTTGAGATTATATGAAATTTTTTTGGATTTATGATGTGTTTTGAGCAAAATGGTGAAAAATGCTTAATTTTGGATTTTGGGACAGATTTTTACATCAAGGGTCATTGAGAAATTTCTTGAAAAATATATATCCAAATTGAGTGAATCTTTATTTTTTAGAATCCTTATTTTATTTTCTCCAACTTTTTATTCTATGCAAGGGTCGGATTCGGGAATCTAGAGGCCTTAAAAAATCAATGAAGTTGATGGATTTTCTGGGAGGATAACATGGACCCCACCACCGTAACAGAAGTCTATCTCAGCCTAAAAACCTTACATTGCGGTGTTTCTACCTAGAATGTAACTATGAAACATAGTCATGGATCCACTATAAATTTTAGGTAGTTATGAATTCATTAAGGTGACCATTGAATGACATATTTTTTTAGGAATCTTCATAGAAATTTCAGATAGAAAAAGTCATTTTCAAAAAAAAATCCATAACTTCGTATTTGTGCATCCTATAAAGCTAATGTTTGGAGGGTGAATTAACAAGATATTTCTGAATAAATTTTATGAAGGATGTAAGTACTGGATCATCCATTAATGGGGCCAAAAATGCATCAACTTTTGGAGGACATAATTTGCCTATAAAAGGAGGGGAGATCCCACCTCTCAAATCATCCTATTCTCCATCACATTCCATCAAGGCACCAAGGAGGAGATCTCCACCAAGGGAGGCCCGCCTAAAAACTTCCCCATTACTTTTTAATTTATTTATCTTCTTTATTTTTTTAGTTTTCAATTGTCATTTATATTTCTAATAAATTCATACATTGTTTTTATTTCTATGTCCACCCATCCAACCTCTTTTCTTCTTCTCATCTTACCATCGTGAACTATAATACTCATGATCTTCAGTAAAAAATCCGAGGAATATACTGAGGGAGTAATTAGGTTATTGAACCCAAGACCAGGTTTTTAATATTCTTTGAGTTAATTCTTTAGAAAATTTATAGTGGGTGTAATCCTCGACGTGGTTATCTAATGTTTAACATCTTAATCTACAACCATTTTACCTAGATTGAGGAGGTGGATGGAGGGTGTGCTTGGTGATCGCTAAGTGGAATTTTCATTCATAACCAGGGTAGACTAAGGTGTGAACGCATACAATGGATTGTGTTCACTAAGAATATTTGAAGCTGGTCAATGAAGGTTCTCCCTGAATGTTCTCTCAGGATAACATCCTTTCTTCACTAATTCCATTTTTTTAGAATTTTAAATTAATTTTAATTGAATTTTTTTCATTTGATTTATTTTCAAAAATTTCATTCCATTCATAGATTAAATAAAAACATCCATAATGAAGTAGTTAAGTTAGTGAATGAACTGAAAAAACTTCCTCAAGTGAGATGACCCAGGTTAGCCACTTTGCTACACTAGGAAAATTAAATTGTTTTTTCCACGCCCTATGATAGGCGTGCGTCAAAACTGGAACTGTTTCCGAGGAGCTAATTGGTTGTTTACATTAATTTTTCTATTTTCAAATTTTAGATAGATTTCATTATTTAAAAAAAATATTCAAAAAAATTATCTTTCCATGATGAATCCAAACTAATATTATTATGCATAGAATAATTACTCACATATGCAGGAGGAAGAAACAGAATACACTAAGGAGGACCTCCAATGAAGATATGATGCGATAATGATAATGGTCAAGAAGATGGAAAGAGGCATAGAAACATGTATCTCACTGGAAGATTTGTTTTCCATGGTCGATGAACTCCAAGTTTACTTAAAAAGATTCAATTCCTAGAAGGAAGTGTCACTGGTCTTCCCAGATTTCACTAAAGACTTCCCTAAATTTGAAGCCAAAATCGAGGTGGAGGAGCCTAACTACCAACCTCCATCTAGTGAAGATCGACTCCAAGAGGCACTTTCAATTAAAGATGAGATTAAAGTCAAACAAACTTAGGGATATGATACAACCTTAAACTCAACCTCTTTTAATTTTATTGAAAATAATTTGAGTATCACCCCTAATAGTTTTGAACTTTCAGATTTAGCCATCTCATATGACGCCCTAGAGGAAGATGATGAAAATGAAAATACACCTGTTGAGGAACATCGAAAGCTCCTCGAATACTTTGAATATTCACTTGAGGGAGTACAAGATGAGAAAGAGAATATTTCACAAGTATCAACAAAAGAAGAAGGGGTTTCATACCTCATCTTACCCTCTCCATCCAAGTTGTGCCACATTTCAAAGGGGGTGGATCAGGTATACTCTTTCCATGGAGTCCTCCTAAACCAGAACAAAGAACTGCAAGCTAGGAAGAGCCACATGTGGTGCTTCAAATAAAAGAAGATTCATCCACAAATAGATTATGGATAGAAGCCGGTACTACCCTCTGGAGGCAGTAAAAGATGTCAGGGCCCACTTGGGGGATCAAACCAATATTTATCATTTATTTTCTTTATAGTACTTTAATTTTAAATATTAGGAATTTATCTTTCAAATTCAGTATTAGGAATTAGTCCAGCATGCGGCCTACTTCCTATTATCATTTTAAGCTTAAATGAAACAATCCTTGTGATTAATTGAATAATTTTTCTTTTGTAGGATCATGAAGGTAGAAGGAAGCTCCAAGAATTAGAGGAAGTGGACCAAATATTTAATTAAAAAGGGAGTTCACTATTTATGATTATCATTTAAACTCCTTTAATTTTTTTGGTCCAAAACATATTTTGAGATTTAATGAAAAAAATTGCATGCCCACACCTAAATTAATGCTTACTTATCTAGGAGGCATGAGTTTCTTAGGAACCCTGTGATGCCATGTTTTAGTTTTCAAATTTAATGGGATTTAGTGAGTAAAATGGAAAAATTATTGTTTAAATAGAAACATAGATATTGAAATGATGACTCATGATTTGAAGGAATTGATTGATTCATGTAAATGAAATTTCCCTACCATTTTGTATGCTTTGAATTTATGAAGTTCATGTGAATTGATTTATTATTATTATCCATGTCATGAGTGATTATCTAATGTAATGTTTATCATTCCTGAGAGGATTTCTAGATGGAGTACTTCCTATTTATCTTGAGCATATTTATTGAGTGATCATAGGACATGTCACCTTCCAGAACTTGCCTTTGAACTAGTCAAAGTTATGACTGTACAAAAACACATTTAAAATAATTGATGCATTTTTTTAAAAGCCCTTATCCTTAAATACCACCTTTACATAAATCCATATTTTAACCCATAGAGACCATGACTGACCTTTATAATGATTATCCATGTTTCAATCCATTTTTATTCATTCCTACCCTAATCTTGTTATTTTCATGATATTTTAAAGATTAAGTGTGGGGGTGAAGGGATTAATGGTAGAAGGTATGATTTACAATTTAAGGAAAAGGTTTGGGGGTGTTATTGTGGGAACTATAAAAGGTTTTGGATTCATTCATTGTAATTCATTGTTTTCCCCTCTTGAATTTTAAAAAATTGAAAAATGGCAAAAGGAACAAAAAAGAAAGAAAAATGGGTTGTGATTTGGTAGAACCAAAAATCACCATTTTCCTGAACGACGATATTCTAATTGTATGTGGTTAGGTGATGTTTGTGAGGTTTTATCTAATAATATCTTTTGAAAAAAAAAATACAAAATAAAAAATTAAATAAAATCAAGATGGTGCATTAATCAATCATTATGCTTTACTTTGAGCATGGCCTTACTTTGAGTTTTGGAGGAAGTGGGTGTTGGTACATTAAAGGGGAGAATTTAATTAAACTTTTGATATCATGCATTTTAATTAATATATAAACCTCCTCCTTGAGTCTTAATTTTTAAAACATCAAATCCTACCAACATTAATCATTATAGTCATTATAAACTTTATTGAAAGTTCGTCATGATTTTATGTGCCTTTTGTCTTTACAAAGTGGAGAAAGTAGTTCTTTTTAAATATTATGGATAAGGCGCATGATCTTATGATATGAGAATAAGTCTAATTGAATTATATCATGATAGATGAGAGAAAAAATTCAAAGGTGAGGTAAATCATGATGTGTCATTCTTGATAATAATGAATTGAGAAGCTTAAATGAAAGAAAGAAAAAGTACCATTTTTTCAACAGGGAAAAGTAAAATACATGAATTAATTATTTGATTGAAAAATGGGAAATTAAATTGATATTTTATGTGGATTTTTGAATGTTTTATTTTATATTGAAAATTGTTGAATTTTATTACTTTGGAATTTGAATATTGGTAACATTGGTGTCCTCTGAATTCCATGTTGAGATTTTATGCTTGAGGACAAGCATAGTTTAAGTGTGGGGAAATTAATAAAGCTTATATTTTCCATATTTTTTGTATGAATTTAAATATTTTTAATCATACCAAATTATCAATTTGAGATTATATAAATTAATTTTGGATTTATGATGTGTTTTGAGAAAAATGGTGAAAAATCTTAATTCGGGATTTTTGGGTAGATTTTTACATCAATGGTATTTTCGACATTTCTTGAAAAATATATTTCCAACTTTCCATAATGCCATGAAGATGTTTCAAAGTGACTACATAATTAATAATCCTAAAATCCTTAGAAATAATAATATTTACATAAGGAGAGATATGATCACCAGGTAGTAAACCTTATGATGGAAAAAATTCAAAACACCCTATTAATATTAATCTTATATGAAACTAAGGAAACAGATCAAAAAATATTTATTATTTAAAAATCAAAAAAACCTAACAAATTTATAAAAAATTATATAAAATTTCACTCAACGTTATCATAAGGCATCATTATATCAAGCATAAAAGATAATGAAAATTTTCAAGAAGTGGGAAACACTTTAATTTAATGAAATTCCTCTGGATAAATAGTAGTATTATCAATGAAAAAATACTAAGGAAAAAAAGAACTCGATGTCCCTATAATATTTAGCGATAAAATCCTTCACAGCCTATTTTCAAAAATCATTAAAAAATCATATAAATGAAATTACAAAGACTTATCAACCTAAAGTAAAAAAACTATACTTGGACTTTTCATCATTGAAATTAGGGTAATAATAGTTTCATTTAAAGTCTCAATTAAAGTTATAGCCTTCAAAAATTAATTCAAAAGATTAATGAAATTACAACCCATTCGATACCAAAACAGTTTGAAGAATATATAATGAAATCCATCTTCACATGAATCTTTTGTAGGATGTAGTATCTTTAATTATTTAATAAAATTTATGTGTTGAATATCATGAACAAGAAAATCATTTATCATTGATGAAACAAATGAGACCAAGAACCTATCCACATTTTCAAAAAAACAATTTCTTCTCATAAGTAAATAAATGTTGGTCAAAATAAAAAATCAGACATCTAATATCCCCCCGTTGAAAACCCTCCTACCATCATCACACATAAGCCTCAAGATACCGGTTTTTATCCCCTTTCTAGTATCCTTACACTATAGGAAAACAACGTTTCAGCGGCGGTTTTTTCATGGCGGTTTTCAAAATCACCGCTAAATGTTTTTGACCAAAAATTTAGCTTCGGTTTTTAAGTGAAGTTTTTAAAAACCACTGCTAAATATTTTTAAAAAATTTTATAATTTTTTTAAAATCTTTTCCAAAAAAATAATTTATAGTTTTTTTTAGCGGTGGTTTTTTCAAAACGCCACAAAATTGAAGATTTTTTTTAAATTATTTATTTTTTATTAATAATTATTTATTATATAAAATTATATATAGTTAATTATTTATGATTTTAATTATTTATAATTATTTATAATTATTAGTTAATAATATTTTTAAAGTGAAAACAAATCTTCAAAAAGTTGAAAATCAGACTTCGGCATCAAATGACCATAACTTTTGATCTGAGAGTCAGTTTTGACTCCAAAACTAGTGAAATTGAAAATTATGAAATGAGATAGAACCATATAAGATTTAAATCATGTTATAATCAAAGAAAAAAATATTTTAAATTTTCAAAAAGGTCAAAAATTGTACTTGAACTTCAAACGGTCATAACTATTTATTCGGTGTTCATTTGGGCTCTACCACATATCAAATCGAAGACTACAATGATCATTATACCATATTGGTCTAGAACTACATCTTTGAGCATTATCCCCTTTTTTATTTCCCCAGAAAGGCCCATAAGGCCTCCAAAACTAAGTTTTTAGTCTCCGACACCGATTTCTTAAAATTCCAATTTCTATAACTTCTTATCCAGATACTCGTTCAACCTATACCACATTTCATATCAAAGATCGTTTCAGGATCTTCGATTTGAATGGTTTTAGAGCTGAAAAAGGACTCCTGGATCCGATTTTATGGTCATTTTAGTGTTTTTAGGGTTTTTAGAGTTTCCTAACGTTTTAGAGTTTATTTATTTATTTATTATTAATTTATTTTTAATTTATAAATTATATATTAATTAATTAATAATTATTTTTTAATCATTCATTAATTAATTAATTATTTATTTTTAATTTATTTATCTTTTATTTATTATTTATTATTTATTATTTATTATTTATTATTTATTATTTATTATTTATTATTTATTATTTATTATTTATTATTTATTATTTATTATTTATTATCTATTATTTATTATTTATTTATCTATTTATTTATTTATTTATCTTTTTATTTTATTTTTTATTTATTATTTATTATTATTTTATTATTTATTTATTTATTATGTACACATTAATTATTAATTTAATTTAAATTTATTAATTTATTATTATTAGATTATTATTCATTTATTTATTTATTTAGTTATTATTTATTAATTAATTATTCGTTATTTATTAATTAATTATTAATTAATTATTATTTATTATCATTTATTAATTATTAATTATTAATTATTATTTATTTTATATTATCTATTATCTATTATTTATTATTTATTATTTATTATTTATTATTTATTATTTATTATATATTATTTATTATATATTATTTATTTATTATTTATTTATTCTTTATTCTTTATTCTTTATTCTTTATGCTTTATTCTTTATTCTTTATTAATTATTATTTATTAATTTATGTTTAATTTATTTATTATTAGTTTATAATTCATTTATTATTTATTTATAAATTTATTTATAAATTTATTATTTATTTATTCATTATTCATTATTTATTAATTTTTTATTAATTTTTTTTAATTATTTTTTAATTATTTATTAATTATTTATTAATTATTTATTATTTATTAATTATTTATTATTTATTAATTATTTTTTAATAATTTATTAATTATTTATTACTTTTTAAATATTAATTATTAATTATTAATTATTATTTCTTAATTATCAATTATTAATTATTTGTCATTATTTACTACTTATTATTTATTATTTATTATTTATGACTTATTTATTATTTATTTTTTATTATTTATTTTTTATTTTTTATTTTTTATTTTTTATTTTTTATTTTTTATTTTTTATTTTTTATTTTTTATTATTTTTTTTATTTATTTATTTATTTATTTATTCATTTATTCATTTATTCATTTATTCATTTATTCATTTATGCATTTATTCATTTATTCATTTATTCATTTATTCATTTATTCATTTATTCATTTATTTATTTATTATTTACTCTTTATTCTTTATTTTTTTATTTAGTTTTTTTTATTATTTTCTTTGTTTAGTTATCAATTAATTAATTAATTATTATTATTAGTTTATTATTTATTCATTTATTTATTCATTTGTTATTAATTTACTGTTAATTTATCATTTATTCGTTCAGTTTCCCTATCCACTGTTCGCAAATAGGTCTGTTACCCAGACATGGATTTGGATATGTGGTCTAAAATGGTTCTTTTGGCACCCTAAGATCCTTCGGGACATCACCTCCACTGTAGGTATTCCAATCAATTTTGATTGGGAAACTGAAAGTGCGAGGTATGGTCATTTTACAAGAATTTTGGTTAAAGTTGACATTTCCTCACCTTTGGTTCGGACTGTTTTTCTGGTTGCCTCTCAGTTCAAGCTTGAGCTTGAAATTTTGTATGAAAAAAAATCAGATCTATGTTTGAAATGAAAATGCATTGGGCATAATACTGAGCGATGCCATCAGAATTTGTCTTGTTCTAAATGCAGGAAGCCTAGACATTCTATTGAAACTTGCATGTTTAATCTCAAGGAGGATGGTCAAGCTGTGAAGGAGCCTCTACAATCCAATGCTGAGATTGTAGGTACTTCCTCTCATGATGTCGCTTTAATGACGAATTGGGTGGTTGAAACCCATCATGCTAATGTTTATAATGTTGGCATGGATACTGATATATAGGGAGAGGTTGGTATTCAGCGTAATAACTCTAACTTTAAGGGCTAGATGGATAAAAAACTATGGGTGAAGAAGAAGTTGATCAAGCTGATCAAATTGAGTATCTCTTTATGAGGTCTGGTAATAGCAAAGGGATGAATCCCCATGAGGGGTCAACCATTTTTCACAACATATGTAAGGAAGGATCTTCAAAGTCCTCTATCCTGATGGCTATTGATGGGAGTAAGGAGTCTACTCACAAAGACTCCTCATATTAGGTCGCGACAATGGTAGGGACCTTTCATAAGGTGGATGATACAACCCTTCTAAATCTTGAACTAAGGAGGTTGTCACGTCTTCTTTTAATTAACTGTTTTTGGATGCCAACGCTGCTGGGAACCCAGCTATTGAGAAGGGTCTCACTCAGCATCTTGAGATTTCAATGGATATCAACACTTCATGTCCCATGGGGCTTTCAGGATCCACTCAGAGGCATGAAATTGGAACTGAATTTTCAAAACCGGCGGATAAACACCCACTTAGTTTGGATGATATATTAAATTGGTCAAATAACAAGGAGGACTTCTTTCAGGAATTTAGCAATGTTCATGAAATGAGCATCGAGAATTTTAGTGCAAGGAAAGGCTCTGGTCTGCAGGAGGTTTCAAGTCTGGTTCAGGAGCAAGTTCCTCAATCTAAAGCTCCCAATATGGGTGTCAGCACTAACCCTCCAGACAATGAAGACTTGTCATGGAAATTGCCCAAGACCTAGAGGAGAGGCCGTCATCCAAGAGGTAGGGGCAATGGTCATCATTAGTCCATAAGATGATCATATCTACGTGCGTTGTGGTTTTTTTGTTTGTTTTGGTGGCTCTGCCATCTGTTCCTGTCATTGCACCCTTGTTTTCCCTTGTACTTTTCTTTTTTAATAAAATTTGAGGGTGTGGGATTGGTTTCCAATCCACACTCAAGCATCATGAGTAGTATATATTTATTCGTTATTTGTTTATTGTTTATAAATTATTTTTTATTTTTTAATTATTAATTAATTTTTAATTTTTAATTAATTTTTAATTTTTAATTAATTTTTAATTTTTAATTATTTTGTTTTTATATTATTAATTTATTATTAATGAATTATTAATAACTTATTTATTATATAATACTTATATATTTATTATTTATTTACTCATAGTTTATCATTTATTATATGTTATAATTTATTTATTAATTTATTATTTATTTATCAGATATTAATTTTGTTAATTAATTTTTTATTTATACACTACTTATATATTATATATTATATATTATTTATTATTTATTATTTATTATTTACTATTTACTATTTACTATTTACTATTTACTATTTACTACTTCTTATTTAATATTTCTTATTTCTTATTTCTTATTTACCATTTATTTCCATATTATATATTTCCATGTTCTATTTATTAATTATTAATTTGTAATGACTAAATATGAAATATTAATAACTACTTATGAATTATTAATTATTGATTATTGATTATTATTTATTGATTAATCAATATTGATTAATAATTATTTATTAATAATTATTTATTATGTATCTATTTGTTATTTATTTTTTCTTCTTTCAATTAATATATATATATATATGTGTGTGTGTGTAAATTAAATTCTATTTATTTATCGTATGAAGAGCGTGGTGGAGTGGTATAGTTATTGAAGAATAAGCAAGTGGTAAGTGGTTCAAATGTAATGCAATACAGAATAACTAATAACTAAAATTAATTAATTAATAAGAGAAAAGATGGAGGAGCAAGGAGCGGCGGAAACCCTAGAGCCGTCGTAACTAATAGCTAAAATTAATTAATTAATAAGAGAAAAGATGGAGGAGCAAGAAGCAAGGAGCGGCGGAAACCCTAGAGTCGTCGGTCTTCATTCTTCACTTGGGATTGCTGATGGCGGGTTTGTTGATGCGAATCCGAGTTTTTCACCTCCCTCATTTTCACTGTCTTCATTCTTCACTGGGGATTGCTGATGGCGGGTTTGTTGATGCGAATCCGAGTTTTTCACCTCCCTCATTTTCACTGTCTCCTATCGCCGACATCGATTCGAGGTTTCATGGATACTATATGTTGCGGGATCAGGGCTCAGATGTTGGTGGAGCCGCTAAACATTGCAACACCGACGCGGTTCGAGATGGTGGTGTTGTTGATTTCAATAGCGGTGTGGTTCTGAATGGCGGGGCTGGTGACCCTCGGAGCGATGCGCTGGGCTCTCATCCACCTCCAGTTGTGCGGGATCTGAATGGTCCTTCAAGGGATGCACCTATGTTTTCACGCAAAGGCATATCCTTTTCGGATGCCCTCTCCCAAGATACAGAATCTATTGTTTTCATTCATGCTGATTGAGAACCCAGAATTTTCAGATCTAATGCCGAGTGATTTACCGTCATTATTGATCCTATGGAAATCAAGGAGAGACATGATTCCTACAAGTTCTTGCTTATTAGTTGTTTAATTTTTTCTTAGGGGGATAAACTGATGAACACGGATGGGTTGAAATCCAATCTCTCTCAGATATGTGGAATTCCAAATTGGCATATTGTTCCCATTGGCAGAGGCTATTTCAATCTTATATTTTCATCTGCTGATGATATATTGAAGGCATGGGGTGCTGGTTTATTCTCATTGAATCTAGGTGTTTTTTCAATTTTTTTCTTGGCATTTTAACATCAACCCATACTCGCAGAAGCATTCAAATGCACAGATATGGGTGGGAATTTATGGTTTTCATTGGGTGCTTTGGCATATATTAATTTTGAATGATTTGGTTTTTACATTGGTGTGCCTCTGAAGACAGACAACAACACTGTGGAAGGGAAATTATTCTATTTTGCCTAGGTTTTAGTGGATGTTGATATTCTGAACTATCTGCTTGATTGCGCCACTTTGATGACCAATGGTGAGGGCATAAAGGTTGATTTTGAATATGAATCCATCCTAGCTTTTTGCAACTTCTGCAGGTTGGTGGAGCCTGCTGTTTATGATTGTTGGAATGTTAGGAAAATTGAGTTGAAGTAGGCAAGGAATTCCTCATATCCTATCCATGGAAAGCATCATGGTCCTCAAATGTGGGAAACGAGTCACATATGAAGCATGCATATGTTGGCAATATCTCCACGGACATGACTCGGGATGCAAGAAATCCCAAGTCATTTGAACAGCAGTCTTCTACCACTGATACCCAGGAGAAGATTCAAAATGTGTTGGTCCCATTGGATAAACGTCCTGATCAGCATGTTTCTGAGATGGAACCATCGCCTAAGGTTGTTGTCACTGAGATTAGTCACACCCCGACAGAATCATTTAAAGATGCCCTTATTTGGGGCACCAAAATGATTGGTTCTACGAATGATAGTGAAAAATATTCTCGAGATGTTGAACATGTGGAGAGGCAACCGTCTGGAGGTATGTCTCCCTTGAGCCAACCAAAGGTAAGGGAGAATTCACTTAGTTTGTTTGACATTCTTAATAGATCTTGTAGCAAGGATGATTGTTGTGAGGAATTTGAAACATCCAGGCTTCTTTTGGAGGAAAAACGTCAGGCGTTAAGCCAAGTGGCATTGTTGATTCGAAGGATGGTGCAAATCAAGATGACGTCTTGTTTCAGAAAGATGACACCGGGGGCAATGAATCTCATAATCTCATAATGAGGAAGTGTCACCATGCATGGATGATCATGATGAAACTTGGTAGGCCCCCTAAGGAGTGGAAGAGATGAGGACTCCCGAAAACTCGGGGTGGCTCCTGAGGGTGGGGCGACAGGTATAAAGAACGGTGATCACTATTTGACCCTTTGTTTTATCATGGTGTTGTCTCCTTCATGTTTAAACTATGTTCTCACTATCTCCTTTGCATGTGTACTTTCTCTTTTCTAATAAATTTTGGGGACCATGAGTTTTAATCCATAGTCGCTCCATTTCTAGTTATTAATGAAAAAAATAAAAAAAATTATAAATTTAAAAAATTTGAAAATAATAAAATATTTTTTTTTTTGAAAAATAATAAAAAATAATAAAAAAATATAAATTAAAAAAAATAAAAATGATTTTTTGACGGTTTAAATGGCCACTAATTGATTGCTGACACATGACTTAGCAGCAATTTAAACCACCACTAAATGCAAATTTTGGCATAGCGTTATGATGACAAAATGTTTTATTTTGTTCACCTTATCAATGTAATGTATTTGTTAGTCATAAATTCCAATATTGATCCTTTTTCAGTAGTTATTTGTTAAATTGATTTTCCAGAAAAAAAAGGTCCCACAAACTACCCCAATTTTCAAATTAGGTATTGAATAATGTTTCTCACTACCACAAATCGATGCAAGCACTACGGGAAAAAAGACTTTTTTGCGACGGGGGTAACTACCCGTCGCAAATAACCAATTATTTGGGATGAGATTTCCTCTCCTGTCGCAAAAAGTTTGGCGCGGGTAACGTGCCAAACCGTGCGAAGGTTATTTGCGACAGTGAGATTCCACCGTCACAAATAGTAAAGTATTTGCAACGGGTCCCGTCGCAAATACCCGGCGGCGGTTAATAGCTTTTTGCGACGGGATGCCGTCCCGTCGCAAAAGGTGTGTCGGTAGGGACTATTTGCGACGGGACCCGTCGCAAATAACTTTTTAACCGCCGACAGTAATTAATGCGGGCGTAGGTATTTGCGATGGGTCTCGTCGCAAAAGATACTATTTGCGAAGGGTATCCCGTCGTAAATAGTCCCGTCACAAATAATCTAACTGATATATACCCTTATCTGTTTTTTCCTCTCATTCCTCTCAATTCTTAGATCATGTTTCTCTTTGAACTCAGATTTTAGAGGGAAATTTTTTCAAAGTTATTTTTTTTGTTCACGAAGAAGTTGTGAAGTCGTCTACATCAATAGAAAATCAAGCTTAAAAGTATTTATGTTTTATTTAATTTATTATTTATTTCATTTTTTATGTTAGTTTTTATTATTGTTGATTAGTTGTAATTAAATTAAATTTAAATTGTTTTGTCATTAGTATTTATTTGTACTAATAAATTGAAATTTTTAGTATTAATTTTTAATAATTAGCAGTAATTAATAATTATTAACCATAATTAGTAATGTATATAATTAATTTGTAGTAATTAATAATAATTGGTAATAAATAATAATAAATGCTATTAATTAGTAATAAATATTAATAATTATTAATAAATAGTAATAATTAGTAATAATGAGTAATAAATAGTAATAAATAGTAATAATTAGTAATAAATTGTAATATTTAGTAATAAATTTTAATAATTAGTAATAAATTGTAATAATTAGCACTAAATTGTAATAATTAGTAATAAATTGTAATAATTAGTAGTAAATTGTAATAATGAGTAGTAAATAGTAATAATGAGTAGTAAATAGTAATAGAGTAGTAAATAGTAATAATGAGTAATAATTAGTAATAAATTGTAATAATTACTAATAAATTGTAATAAATTGTAATAATTACTAATAATTAGTAATAAATTGTAATAATTAGTAATAAATTGTAATAATTAGTAATAAATTGTAATAATTAGTAATAAACTGTAATAATTAGTAATAAACTGTAATAATTACTAATAAAGTGTAATAATTAGTAATATTTATTAATAAATACTAATAATTAGTAATAATTAGTAATAATTAGTAATAAATACAGATAATTAGTAATAATTAGTAATAATTAGTAATAAATTGTAATAATTAGTAATAAATTGTAATAATTAGTAATAAATTGTAATAATTATTAATAAATTTTAATAATTAGTAATAAATTGAAATAATTAGTAATAAATTGTAATAATTAGTAATAAATTGTAATAATTAGTAATAAATTGTAATAATTAGTAATAATTAGTTATAATTAGTAATAAATTGTAACAATTAGTAATAAATTATAACAATTAGTAATAAATTATAATAATTAGTAATAAATACTAATAATTAGTAATAAATACTAATAATTAGTAATAAATACTAATAATTAGTAATAATTACTCATAATTAGCAATAATTAGCAATAAATAGTAGTAATTAGGAATAATTAGTAATAATTAGTAATAATTAGTAATAAATAGCAATAATTAATAATAAATAACAATAAATAGTAATAAATAGCAATAAATAGTAAAAAATAGGAATAATTAGTAATTAGTAATAAATATGAATAATTTGTAATAATTTGTAATAATTAGGAATAATTAGGAATAATTAGTAATAAATAGGAATAATTAATAATAATTAATCATAAATTGTAATAATTAATAATAAATTATAATAATTAGTAATAAATACTAATAATTATTAATAAATACTAATAATTAGCAATAATTAGCAATAATTAGGAATAATTAGCAATAATTAGAAATAAATAGCAATAATTAGCAATAATTAGGAATAATTAGCAATAATTAGTAATAATTAGCAATAATTAGTAATAATTAGTAATAATTAGTAATAATTAGCAATAATTAGCAATAATTAGTAATAATTAGCAATAATTAGTAATAAATAGAAATAAATTGTAATAAATAGGAATAATTAGTAATAATTAGGAATAAATTAGTAATAATTAGGAATAATTAGGAATAATTAGTAACAATCAGGAATAATTAGGAATAATTAGTAATAAATAGGAATAATTAGTAATAATTAGTAATAATTAGTAATAATTAATAATAATTATTAATAATTAGTAATAATTAGTAATAATTAGTAATAAATAGGAATAAATAGGAATAAATAGTAATAAATTGGAATAATTAGTAATAAATAGTAATAGTTAGTAATAAATAAGAATTGTTAGGAATAAGTACTAATAGTTAGTAATAAATATGAATAGTTAGTAATTAATATGAACAATTAGTAATAAATAGGAATAATTAGTAATAAATAGGAATAATTAGTAATAAATAGTAATAATTAGTAATAAATAGTAACAATTAGTAATAAATAGTAATAATTAGTAATAAATAGTAATAGTTAGTAATAAATAGAAATAGTTAGTAATAAATATGAATAATTAGTAATAAATATGAATAATTATTATTAAATAGGAATAATTAGTAATAAATAGGAATAATTAGTAATAAATAGTAAAAATTAGTAATAAATAGTAATAATTAGTTATGAACAGTTAGAAAGAAATTTTAATAAATTTTAATAAATTTTAAGAACTTTGCACAATTTCTAGTGGATTGACGACACTCCTTTTGCTCGATGAATTTTCTCATTTCAACTCTCAGCGACTCAAAACATTATGAAAAATGTGTTGCTACATAGGCATATTCAGTCTCGTATGCACGAGACTGTATATGCATACGTATGATCATATTTTTTTAATGTTTTTAGGCGGTGACAGTTGGAAGAAGACGATTCATCGACGAAAAGGGGGCTCTTTTGTCCGACGGCTCATTTACTTGCATCTTTCTCACACTGAAATCACAATGAAAAATCTGGTCGGAGATACACATATTCATTCTCGTGCATAGATGCAAGTAAATGAGCCGTCAGACAAGAGTAACCGTTAATCCATTGGAAATTGTGTCGCCCTTAATTAATGGTAATTATTAAGAAGTAGTAGTAATTATTTATCTTTTTTTTCATATAGTGTTTATAATTTCAAATTATTCAAAAACATTGATGATTTGATATTTTGTAGAAAAAAATGGAACAAGGAATTCGACATTAGTCATTATTAGATGATCGCACTTGGATAAATCAGCATAGAAATCCAAATGGTTCTGGTTTAAATCTTGTATATATTGAGGGTGTCGAAGCTTTTTTAGCATTTGCATCATCAAAAACAGAATATGTTTCAAAAGGCACAATTAAGTGTCCTTGTAAAAAATGTGCCCTGATAACATTTGACACATTTGACAAGGTTGAGGGACATCTCTTGCGGTTTGGTTTTCAACCAGATTATGTTTTTTGGTATCAACACAGTGAACACAATTCCAAAGAAGATACTAATAACTTGATTCCGGATCCATCACAGTTCCAAAATTTAGTACATGATGTTGCAGGTCCATCTGTTCAACAAATTGAAACTCACGATGATATTGATTTAACTCTTGAGTTGGAACCATCTGAATTTTATGAGTTGTTGAGGTATGCTGAGGATGCATTATATCCTGGTTGCAAGATAAGCACATTAGAAGCGGTTGCAAAATGTATGGTTATTAAATCAGATAATGCAATGTCAAACAACTGTTTTGATCAAATATTTTCTTTGGTTAAAACACTGTTACCTGAAGGAAATGTGTTGCCTACAAATTACTATGAGAACAAGAGGTTGGTTCGTAATCTAGACCTTAGTTATCGAAAGATTCATGCATGTGCAAATGATTGCATCTTATATTCTGGTGAAAATGAGTCGTTGGATAGTTGTTCCACATGTGGACAATCGAGGTATAAAGAAGTTCAATCAGGGAAGTCTGGATCGATTCCTGTAAAACAATTGAGATATTTCCCCCTTACACCCAGACTGCAAAGTTTATTTATGTCTCATAACACAATGTCAATGATATCATGGCACAAAACCAATATTTCAACCGGTAAAAGCTTGAATCATCCATCTGATGGTGATTCATGAAAACATTTTGATCGTATGCATCCTTCTTTTGCTTTAGAAGCCCGAAACATGCGATTGAGTCTTTCTACTGATGGTTTCTTTCCGTTTGGTTCTTATGGTCGTCAGTATTCATGTTGACCTGTCTATAACTCCGTACAATCTACCTCCACAGATGTTGATGAAGGAACCCTATATCTTTCTGACCTTATTAATCACATGACATCCTAAAAAGAATATTGATGTTTATTTGAAACCATTGATTGATGAGTTAAATGCATTGTGGAGTAATGATGTTAGTACATATGATGTTGCTGTGAAACAAAATTTCACATTAAAAGTTGCATTGATGTGGACGATTAGTGACTTTCCGGCATATATCATGTTATCTTGCTGGAGTACACATGGTCCGAAATCATGTCCTTACTGTATGAAAGACAACAAAGCTTTTATGCTCATCAATGGAAAAAAATCTTTCTATTTTGACTGTCATCACAGATTTCTTCCAACAGATCATCCTTTTCGAAGGAACAAATCTCATTTTAGAAAAGGCACAATTGAAAGGGATGAACCTCCATAAATGATCTCAGATACAGAGTTAAAATCAGTTGTAGTTTCATTACCTCCCATCACATTTGGGTCAACAGTAAACCAACAGAAAATTCATGGCTTTGGGAAAGAACGTAATTGGATAAAACGAAGCATTTTTTGGGATCTCCCATATTGGTCTGATTTGTTGGTTCACCACATGTTGAATGTCATGCATATTGAGAAGAACTTTTTTGATAATTTATTTCATACAGTTTTGGATACACCAGTTAAGACCAAAGATACTGTAAAAGCACGATTAGATCTTGCCCAAATTTGCAGGCGACCAGAACTTGAGCTATTTGAAAATGTCAGATCACAAAGGTTAATGAAGCCAAAAGAAGCTTATACACTGTCCAAAGAGAGTCACTTATTATTTTGTCAATGGATTGCAGATTTGAGACTTCCAGATGACTATGCTTCCAATTTGGGTAGATGTGTTAAGAATGATCATATTACAAGATTAAGAAGTCATGATTGTCATGTTATAATGGAAAGACGTATGCTGATTGGATTCAGAGGTTTGTTGAATTCTATGATTTGAGATTTGATAACAGACATATCATATTTTTTTCAAGACATTTTTGCAGCGACAACAGACTACGATGCACTAAGCAAACTGGAAGAAGATGTTGTAATTATATATAAACTGGAAAAAAAACTTTCCAACTGCTTTCTTTGACTCAATGAAACATCTGATATTACATTTTCCACATGAAACTAAATGTGGAGGTCCAGTACAGTTTTGATGGATGCACTCATTCGAGAGATGCATGTAGAAATTGAAGAAAAATGTACGTAACAAAGCATCAGTTGAATGCTCAATTACTGAAGCTTATTTGCAAGAGGAAATTTCTTTTTTCTGCTCTCACTATTTTGAATCTGAATATCCCTCAAAACAAAACTGCATGGGGCAGAATGAGGGAAATTTTAACGATGAAATGGACAATCAATTATCAGTTTTTAATCATCCAAATCTTGGCTTCGGTGGAGTTCAAGAACGATGGCTTTCAGACGATGAACATCACATAACTCATACATATGTTCTTCTCAACTGTGAAGAAATGACAACATTTGTACTGTGAGTGCTTCTATCACTTATATTATAATTTCTGTTATAGTATGTAAACTTATTTTATTTGTAGGTTATTTGATAATCATATCAAGAAACAACTTCCACAAATTACAGCAGTTGCTCTTGAAGAGCGTAGACAAAAAAAATTTCTCAATGGTTTCAAAAACTGGTAACATAAGTTATTGATGGTTTAATATCAATTCAGTTTACTATTTATTATATTGATAACTGTTTTACAAATTTTCAGGTGTCTCAATATGCTGATAAAATTGATAAGCAACTGTGTATATTGAGTAACCCACCATCCAAAATGGTTAAATCTTATAATGTATATGTGGTGAATGGTTTTCAATTTCATACACGTGCATATGGGGAATAAAAAAACAATGAACAATGGATTTTGTTTGAGAGGATCTCATCATAGAGAAACTGAAGTTGACTTTTACAGAATTCTGGATGAAATTATTGAGCTATGTTATCTTGGACAGAATTACATAACGATGTTTAAATGTTGGTGGTCGGATACTGAGGAAGGCTTGTGTGTTCATCCGACTCATGGAATCATCGATATTAAATATAAAAGTCTTCTTGCAGTAAATCAACCATTTTTACTAGCTCAACAGGAACATCAAATTTATTACGCAAAGTACTGTGCTACTTTAAGAGACCTGAGTGATTGATGGAGCATAATAAAAATGAAATCTCGGGAAAATCAATTTACTCAAACTGAATGTGGTTCTGCTAAAATGGAAGGAATTGAAATTTTTCAAGAGACTACTCAAAATCCATCTTTTTCACAAAGAAATGTGAATATCGATGATGACACCCCACAATTAAGGGTCGATGGTGATGAAGATATTAATGATGTTACAAATGAATTTGAAATGACAAGGGATGATGAAAGTGAAACTCATATGGATATTGATGATGCCGAGGAGGAATATTAAGACATTGACATCGTCAGATATGAAGATGATGACGAAGGTGAACATTAACACAGTTAAATGCTGGTTATGATCATAACTAATATATTTCTATATATAATAGTTATTTTCAAATATCTGTTTACAACAATCATTTTGTGTTTCAGATGGACTCTGATCTATTTCATGAGTTAGAGGAGGTTGAGCTACCTTTAGATGAGGGGGATGTGAGATCATCTAACCCTCAGCCTATTGGTGGTTCAGGAGGTACGCGGAGGGGGCGCGGTCTTGCGCGACTGATGATTCTCGACCCTATCCCTGAGCGACGTCCATGTCTTGGCTTCGATCCACGCACACTGAGGTATGATAACCTGTATATTTTAGTTAGCTTTCATTAATTTATTTATATATATATACTAATTGTTTGATTATTTATTCTTTTTTCACAGTTTTGTGCATGTAGCTGTTGGACAGAGGAGATCTTGCGCAATTATTTTTCTCAGCCATGAACCACATGGGAACAGATTCCTGTTGATGTGCAGCTCGACATGTACAATCATTGGCCAGTATGTAAATAAATAATATTTATTTTGAAATTTATTTTATTAATAACTTGATATTATAAATTATTTGTAGGGTTTATGATATCCCATCGATGATAGCATGCGTGACGATATCCATGCAGCATGGGAGGTGGCTATGCGTGAGCGTTTGTGTCAGTTTTTTCACAATATGAGAAAGACGACCATTAAGAAAGCAGGAGCGACAGTATTTGATCAGTCGTGTAGAGCCCATCGACCAGAGTACATTTCATCTCAAGTTTGGGATGAATTATGTGCACACTGGTTGGGTGTTGGATTTCAGAGGAGGTCTTCATTGGGTCGACAGAACCGGGGGAGACAGGAGGTGACGCATCGAGCTGCTAGTCGTACATTCAGTACGCATAGAGGGCATCTGGTAAGTATTTTTTAAATATTTTATATAACTTCACATATAAACAGTTTATTTTATATTCATATAGGCAGTTGAGCATCCTGATATTACAGAGTACGATGTTTATCGGAGGATGTACAGTGATCCAGCCACCGAAGAGATTAGAGGTGATCGTCATCGTCAGATTGTGGTTAGTCTTATTTTTTTCATTTTGAAAATTAACTGCATATAATATTTTCACAATTTTAATTTCAAATTGGAATTGAAGGGGTCATATGAGGCTGCGACCTCTCAGACATAGGCTGAGGGTCAGGACAAGGCGACTGATCAGACCAGTGCCCACCATTTCGACGAGGTGACATGGATGCATGCGACTCAGTATGGCTTTGAGAAGGGCCGAGTAGTTGGTATCGACTCTCATGTGACTCCTGTTACTTATTATGATACTACTGTGATGTCAACGTCCAACTCGAGAGGAGCTCATGGAGAGGCATCATCTTCTGCCTCATAGTATCAAGAGAAGTTCCGAGCTCAGAATGACCTTGTAGAGAGTTTGCAGAAGCAATAAGAAGAGATGCGTCAGCAGCAGCAGTAGTAGAAGTCATAACATGAGGAGGAGATGCGTCGATGACAGTAGCAGCATCACAAGCAGATTGAGTACATGCGTCGTCTGACTCGTAGTTTAGGGATGAAGTTTCCTCCACCATCTCCTTCAGCTCCTCCACCTCTTCCAGAAGACGACCCCCAGTGATTGTTTTTATATTACAAACATTTGAATTTAACATTTTTTGTAATATAAACTATTTACAGTTTCTGTTATTTATATCGGTGTGAATATTACATAATTTAATTTTTAATATTTTATGAATTTTTTGTGAATATTGAGAATTTTAATAATTTTTATTTTTTTTATTAATTTATTAATATTAATATTATTGATTCATTAATCATAATTTTTTAAAATATATTTTTTCAGTATTATATTTTTTAATGTTTTTTTATTTTAATAATAATAATAATAATAATAATAATAATATTTTATGATTTTTTTATATTTTTCGGTTAATATTGAGAATTTTATTATTATTTTTTATTTTATTATTTTAATAATATTAAAATTAATTTTTAAATAATCATAATTTTATTAAATTTATTTTTTAAAAAATTTATTTATTATTTGCGACGAAATCTGTTGCGACGGGTTCCCGTCGCAAATAGCCTAAATATTTTTTTTAAAAGTATTTGTGACAGGATTACGGGTCCGTCGAAAAAAGTATTTGCGACGGGCCCATCATAAAAAAGTTTATATATATAAAGTATATAATCGGAGACTTATTTGCGACGGGACCATCACAAATAATATTTTTTGCGACGACATTTTCTGCAACGAGCTATTTGTGACGGGACCCTATCGCTAAAGCTTATTTGCGACGGGATCCCGTCCGAAATAACTCATCGCAAATACCTAGATTTTTAGTAGTGAAGGGATGCATCTACTTTTATGAGTGCTAAAAAAAAGTGCAGATAAAAGTTTTTGATAAAAAATATTATTAATATATATATATATATATAAATAATATTTATATTCAAAAAATTGTTAGCATATATACATTAATTAAAAAACACATGTTTATAGTTAATATAAATATGATATATTAATATATTTATTTTAATAATTTATATATATATATATAATTTTTTGAAAAAAGTATTCATAAGATTATATATATATATATAATTATAGATTTAGAATTAATTTTTTAAAATAATAAATATATTTATTGTACTTATAATTAAATATTTATTATTATATATATAAATACATTTTAAATATATTTATTTATAGTTATAATTATAAACAAAATATTTGTCTCTAATGAATTGAGTCAATAAATAAATATATACATATATCTGATTAGATAATGAAGATATTCATGGACATGTTTATGTTTATATATTGATATGGGTGAGTATAATTGACACTAGTTATGATCATATGTTTATTTGTAGAAATGATTGGGTTGTTATATATGTTTTAAATGTTAGATTACCTATTCTTATGATGAAACATGCATATGTTATGTATTCATGACTCTTGAAATGTTCATTTATACATTGACACCCTTATTATTCATGCATCCATTTATGCAATGACTCGTTTTTTATGATCTATATTTTTAATTCATGTTATACCCATGAACTTATGTTCTCATAAATAATTATGAAATTTTAATAAATATATTCAAATAATAAATATATTTATTATATTTATAATTATATTATATATTAGGTATTTGTGGGTACAATTACCTTTGAATCACATACACCACCCACCCACATGTCGAACAAGTAGGCCCTAGCCCCTCGAGGGATAAACCTTCCCTTTAGGCCCTTTTATTTTATTTAATTTAATTTATGGACATGTGGACCTAATCATAGAAGGCCCTGAAGACCCCTTTACAATTTTGACACAAGGCCCAATCATCAATGACCCTTAGGTCCACAAACCCAAATGCCTATGAATCAGACCTCGACATCAGCCCACTGTGACCAGTCTCCACCCGGATCAGCACCCACTATCACCTAAGGTGGTCATCCATAACACACACCTGCACCCCAAAGGCCGACATTGTGGACGACAACTATTGAGGTATCCTCCAAAGGACGATAGAGGAGAGTTGCAATGGGTCTTCTGCTGAAGACCACCATCAATGCCACTGGTCCAACACCCGTACTAACTGTCAATATCTATCTGCACATTGCGCCCTTCATTATCGTCTTGTCTTCATGTCGTCACAAAAATGTCGCGAGATTTGCACCTCCCACTACCATCATTGCTTCCCAAAAGCATCCTGCCCCCCCCCCCCCCAATTGCACAACTGTCATTGGATTTGGCACATCCCAGCGTCACTTCACATCGTCTACCACTGTGGAAGGCCACAACTACATAGGCCACCTCCATATCCGTATACTCTCAATGTCGTGGGAATCGAACCCCATCCTGGGATATAAATGGAGGGTGTTCAACAACTCAGCTGCACCCCCATCTACATATATTTATAATTGTAAATTTTTTATAATATATAAATACATTTTAAATAGATTTATTTATAATTAAAATTATAAATATATTAATTTATAATTATAATTATAATTATATGTATATATATCAATAAAAGTATAAAATTATAAAATTATAATAAATATTTTTATTACATTTATAATTGTATAAATATATATATTTATAAATATGTAAAAATAATTATAAATATAAAAAAATATTTTTAAATATATATATATATATATATATTTAATATATATATTTATAAATAATTATAAAATTAAAATAAATACATTTATTATGATTTTATAAATAAATAAATAAATATATTATAAAATTTTAATGAATATATATTATTATATTTATTATAATTATATTTTTATAAATAAATATAATTATATAAATATATTTATAAATTTATACAAATATTTATAAATATATACAAATATTTATAAATATTTAAATATATATATATATATAAACATATTTAATATATATATAATTATAAATAAAAATGCATGTAAATAATTATAAAATTATAATAAATACATTTATTAGAGTTTAATAAATATATTTATTTATATATTAATATATATATATATATATAATTATAATTATATACAAATATGAATAAATATATTTATTTTTAATTATAATTAAAAATATATATTATATTTAAAATTTTATAATTATATATAATTATATAAATATATTTATAAATATATTTAAATATTTATAAATATATACAAATATTTATATATATAAAAATATTTATAAATATATTCATTATATATTATATATATATATATTTATAAATATATAATAATATAAATAAATTATTAAGATTATACCTTTATCAATGCATTTTTTAGTATTCATAAAGATTCGCCTTTATCATCGCTAAAAAGTGCTGATAAACATGTCTTTATTAGCACTAAAATTCTTGTGCTGGTAAAGACACATTTTTTCAGTTCTTTTTTAGGGCTGATTAAGTGGAATCTTTATCAGCGCTAAAAAAGGGTTGATAATGGACAGTTTTATCAAAACTTTATTTTAGCATTGATAAAATTGACCTTTATTAGCGCTTTTTGCAAATCACTGATTAAATCCTTACGGGTTCTAATAAATTGAACCATAACAGAACCCTTCTGTCTCTTGCCCCTCAAGTTTTCTCCAAATAAGAACTTTTCCACCATAGCTGACGTTCTATATTCTCGATGAATCAATCTAAGGTATGTATGAATTTATCTTGTTAGTGCCTACAACACTATTTTTTTCAGTCGCCAAGCTCGGTGCATCCCAACAACACCACCTCCATCCCTCTGCATGTTGTTCACCATAAACGAGGGAAACCCGGCATCATCGCCCCTTTCTTGGCCTCCCTTGAATGTATGTTGTGAATATCACATCCCACACAAATGAACTCCATGACAGCAATAAGTTGAACCCCTATGCAGTGTCACTCCTACATTTCACACTGGCCATCTATGCATTTGCATCCTCCTATTGTGACCTGCTTTTTTATTCTGTGGTTCATGTCAAGTTCTTAGTTGTGGAGGGTTTTCTATTCCATCCCGAAGATTGATGAGTGATGATTTTCTTCTTGTAATGAGAGTTTAAGGTCTTCAACAGTGGTGTACGGGACCATCCCCACTTCAGATCTAGTTTTGTTTGTCTTAAATCAGGTTCTACCCATTTTCTGTCAACCATGGCCTATGGCGTGTGAGGAGACGCTTGTCTTTGAGACTGAATTTTATCTGATCATTTGAAAGAACAACCAGTTCTCTATTAATTATTTTATTTTAATTTAATAAGGAAAAACATTAATAATTTGTCTATGGACCCTCTCTTAGATATTTAAAATATATATATAGGAAACACTAAAAATGCATTGTATGGAAATGCATTTTGACATAATAATTTTTTTTCAAGTTTATAATTTTATATTTTTATACATTTTTAAATTAATAATTTAATAAATTTAATGGTATATCATATTATAAAAATATAATTTTATAATATTGTTTTATTAAATATTTATTGTTTTATAGTTTTATTCATTTATAAATTTATATACATTTATATATATTATAGTATATCATTTTATACATATATAGTTTAAATATAAAAATTTATTAATTATATATACATTTATATTTGTCTAGATTTATAAATTAATATACAATTATAGTTTTATTCATAAAAAATTATTATATTTTTATGATTTTATAAATTTTAGTTTTATATATTATAATTTTGCACTTTTATAAATTTGTAAAACCATATACTTCTATAAATTATGTATACTTTCATAACATATATGTACTTTTAATTTTTTTATAAATTTATATAAAATTATAAATTATGTATATTTCTTTAAAATATATATACATTTATAAATTTTGTATATTTATTCTCATCATGACCTCAGAAAATATTTTTGAAAGTTACTCATAACATTTTCTTTTTATAACAATGTTCAAAATGTTTTATGAAAAAAAATATGCTTTAAATTCAGTTTCCCCCTATATATCAAAGGATATATCTCCTTATAATTTTTTATTCATGAGTTATCCATATAAATTATAATGTGATACAAATCTTCTAGGAAATTTTGATTTTTTTATTAAACGATCTAATTCATGATGTCATTGGAAAATGTAATCTATCCCATTGTTTCTGTGGTTTTTTTTAATAACGTTATGTATAATTAATTTCATATGACACACATATGTATGGTTTATAATTGTATGATGAGTGGACCTTTATATCCCTCAAATGTATTGACTATAGTATAAGAGGACCCATCGTTAATCCACCTAGGGTTGAACAAAAAGTATTATAAGATAAAATAAAGGTTTCCAATATTAAGACATCATGAGTTTGAATTTTCATATAGTTTTTCTTTTATGATTTTATTTTTTTGTTATATATGATTCATTATTTTGGATTTAGTAAGGGCTGGATCTAGGAGGAATCAATATAATAATGGGTGTGATGGACAATGAGGTGACTGTCCCAATGGGAAACGAAATGGGAAGAGAGAAGGAATGAAAAATATTATGATAACACTTAGTCAACATTCTCAAGAAATTAATAATAATATGAACCATTTCAAACTCCCAAAAGATATAAGTATGAAAAAACTCACCATGGATTCATTTATATGGAAGTTTCCTCTAGTTCTTTGGGTTCCTCTGATCAACTAGTTTTGAATAAATGGATAACCATTTTGAATTTGGAAGGTGAATTAGATTGATGGTGGGTGATGATTATGAATTTTATGAAAAATAAAGAATTTTATATTATTAAATGGGAGGTTTTTAAGGAAGTATAATAATTCCCATTATCAAAAAGTTGAGAAACACACAATGAATTATGCCTCAATCCAGCAACAAATAGAACATCATTTGATCCACAATTCTTCACAATATTTTTATTTATCCCTACACCATTCAATTGAAGTGAATAATAGATTTTAAATTTGAAATATCCACCATTATATTTATAAATTTCCTTCAATATGTTTTTTTTATCATGTGGTATGATAAACCATTTTTTAATATTTCCATTTTTCTTCAATATATTCATGAGATCCATCATCAATTGAACATATTTTGTGTATTTATTTTGTTAAGTATCAATATTATTGAATCAAATAGGATGGATATGAATTTATAATGGATGGATTCCAATCATATGAACAAAGAGTATAAAGATGTGGTGAAATAGTTTATCATGTTTTCAAAAGATCATGCATATGAACCTTCTCAAATCCTTTGTTTGTTTTTATAATATTTTTATTCAAGATTAATTAGTCCAAAGGTGTGGGAAGAACACTTGATCTATCACAGAATTTATCAAAGTTATAAATGTTGGAATAAAAACAGGGAAAGGTGAATGTATCTCATGACCGGGATAACACTTTGTTTTATGGATCATCTGAAATGATTACAAGTATGGACAATGAAGAAGACCATATTTAGGATGTGATTATAAGTGTGAATGATGATGAAGATCATATTGAAGAAATAACAATGATAGTTGAAAATGAACTTCATGATTGTCAAAAATTGTTTGAGAAGTTAAAGAGTTTTACAAAGAATCCATTGTATACCAATTGCACTAAATATACAGTATTGTCATCCATACTGAAGATTTATAATTTAAAAGCATCCAACAGATGGATTGACTCCAGTTTTACTGAAATACTTTATCTCTTGAATGATATGATCCCATAAGATAATGATCTCCCTATCCAAACATATGATGCTAAATGAATACTATGTTCAATGGGTATGATCTATGAAAGAATACATACTTGTCCAAATGATTATATACTATTTATCAAGGACCACAAATCACTTAAAAAATTTACAAAGTGTGGTTATTCTCGATAAAAGAAAGTCGAATCGAGTCCTAATAAAGTTGTATGGTGCTTTCCAATCATTCCAAGGTTTAGGCGCCTATATGGAAGTGTGGAGTTGAAAAAAAATTGATGTGGCACACAAATACAAGAAATAAATATGGGAAACATCATCACCTTATAAACACTCCTTGGTGAAACGGAATTGAACATGAGTGTCCTAAATTTGGAAACAAGCTGAGAAAACAACATCTTGCATTATCTACAAATGGAGTCAATCTTATTGGTTTTCAAAGAAGCAGTCACAATACAAGGTTGTTTATGTTGGTAAATTATTACTTTCCCTCATGGTTATACATGAAATGAAAATATATTATGTCATCTATGCTTATATCAGTGTAAAAATAACCAGGTAATGATATTAATGTTTATTTGGATCCATTGATCGATGTTTTGAAATTATTTTGGGATTTAGTTGTTACAATGTATGATGCTTATATAAATGAAGATTTGACATTGAGATCCATTTTGTATGAGATGATAAATTACTTTCTAGATTATGGAAAATTTTCAAGATATACCATTAACGGAACTCAAGGGTATCCCATTTGAGAACAAGGTGCATAGTCAATTAGGTTTAAACATTCATCGATGATTTTGTTTCTAGGACATTGTAGATTTATACACTGATTACGTAAGTATCGATCTTGGATGAATATTCGATGGAATTTCAAAAGAACATACAACACCATATTCACTAATAGGTGATCAAATTATTAAGGAACTAAAACATGTGAAAACTTCTTTTGGTAAAACTTTTCAAAAAAATATTAAGAAGATAATAGGAAAAAGTGATCAGTTTTTTTGAATTACCATACCGAAATTTTATGTACATTAGATATTTTCTTGATTTTATTCATGTTGAAAAAAATGTATGTGATAGTATAATTGGAATGTTACTAAATTCTCCCAACAAAATAAAATATTTAGTTAAGGTTTGGTGGGACATTATTGACATGGTAATATGACACACACATGTTGTGGGGTGTGGTAAAAGCAATTTAATCCCCCAAAGGATGTAGTATGATTGGTAACCTAAAAGTTGTCTCTAGATAGTAGTATTTTAATCTAGGTGTTACTTTTGTATAAGGACATAAAAATAACAAGATTAAAGCGACTAAGAAAACAAGAGGATTTGGAGTTTGGTGAAATTCAAATGAGAGAGAAGTGATGGGATTTAGGTTAGGTTTTCCCTTTTATGATGCTATCATGGGTTTTGAGAAAAAATAAATCTTTTGGTTTTCAATTAAAAAAATTATGTAAATTAAGTAACAATTGATTCCCTCATTCACCATTGATTTATACTTATCAATGTGTGGAAATCCTAATAGACCATCTTATAATTATTCAAGAAATTCTAAATCTAGTACCGACATTCCCTAAATAATCAAATAAGTCCATATTTCTTTCCTCATGTGTTCATTAATCACTAAATCACTCCTTTACTTGATTTTTAAAATATCAACCAATTTTCGTAATAAAAAAATCAACAAGAGTAGAATAAATATTTAAATCAAAGCAATTTAGTATTTAAGAATAAAATAAAACACAATTATATTTAATTTAAATTGAAAAATTAATTAAAATGAATACCATTAATTTAAAAGAAAATAATTCTTTTTATTGAATACTTTTAACACTCAAACATCAAAAAAATGGGATCCCCCTTCCCTTCACCCAATCACAATGTGTTTCACCCCTTCATGAAAGAAGGGGTTATTGAAGATGTATAAAATGGATACATGGTATAATTTAAATAAAAATTAATGAAGAACAAAGGACAAGGAAGAAGTGGGATGTGGGTATCCCTCCTATTAATGCTTTATTGGGGTATTGGTGCTCGATCTGGTATAATTCCTTAAAAAGGTGGGACTCACCTCATTTTATATGTGGGGAGGGAGAGCCTCACCACTCTCTTCTCTAATTTCACCCCAAGACACAGGGGTTTAAAAACCCTAAGACCCATTTTTTTTTGAAACAACCATGTATGTGGGTATTTAGGATTCACATGAATGAGATCCATATAGGGGAGGATCCCTTCAGTGTGCATGAGCTCCACTGGGTGCATGGTTTGCAAGTTTGTGCTGTGCGGGGGATATAATAGGAAGAGCTTATGGTGGTGGAGGCACTACATGGAGGGGTTAAATCATTGGAAGATTCCTTATCCCCTATCCTTTGAAATGATTGTAGGAGGTTAAAATTCTGATTGGGAGTTCAGCCAAGGCTTCTAAGGTGATCTGTGGCGGCCATGGGTGATGGCAGCGACAACCCGTGATTCGTAGAAGTGGTAGTGGATCTAGATCGATAGAATGGTGGACCTAATTATTTGGTGGCATGTTGGAGGGTGGTGTCCCCTTATTCTCCTCCAACCTTCATAGTGGTCAGAGGAGATCAAGCTCGGGAGTGGTGGTGCGAGAAACGGTGGCTGCAGGTGATGGAAGTGAACTTCTGGTGACACCATATGGAATATACATGGTGGAGTGTGTGGAGATGGTGAACTGGGAATTGGGAATGTATGATAGTCGTGGAGGAGTAGGACGGTAGCCTTCATAGGCTTAGGATGTGATGGTGTAGGGTAGCGGGTCTGTGGCGGGGGACGGTAATATAGGTGGTGGAGAGTGATCCTCCTTCCTCCGACCTTCACAGTGGCAGGAGGAGCTTTAGAGTGGCTCTGATGGTGGATTCTGGTGGTATCATGGGCACTAGAGTAGATGAATTAGGTGATTAGTGGGCGCTTTAGAATGATGACAAAGGCATAACACTAAGGTGGAAGCTGTGATGGAGCGAATGTGGTCGCAATGAAGCATGGTGGCGCTCACATCCCACATCAAAAGGTGGGAGAGGGTGTTCCCTACCTATAAGCATGGATGTTGCCACCTTGTCTCAGAATCCTACACTATGGACAGGCTTCCTGCTCCACTCACACACACAAGTCTTTAGTCCACGACACACGCGTTCCGCTCAGGCTATTTCCAAGGGCTACATTCCACGAGGTTCAATACCCATGATCCACCTACACGGGGCTTGACCACCCATGTCCATGCCGACCCGTGAAAGCCTTCCCCTTGGATTTCTTGTCCGGTTAGGCCTCCTTGGTTTGTTTAGGTAGATAGAGAGATGACATTGTGGGCCAACCGGGTCTTGGCCTAATTTTTGGACAAAGAGCATTCAAAAATTTAGAAAATTTAAAGTCTCGAACAAAATAGTCATAAAAAATTCTTAAATAAGATTCACGATAGTTTAAATTTTAAAAATAAACCTTTTAATATTATTTTAACACCATTTTCATTCTACAACTCAAATTACCATCATTTTTACTAAACAATTGGAAATCAAGGGTTTTATCATTGAAAAAACTCAAAAAAATGATTGAAATTTGATTAAAAAAATCCACAAAATGTTGGTCTGTCAAATACTCCCAATCTTAAACCATTATTTTCCTCAAGTATAAAACCTCATAATTATATATTATAGGGAACTAGTGTTATAAATATTAAAATTTCAAGGTAATAAAAAAAAAAAATCAATGTGAAATCAAATTCTCAAAAATCCACATAAAATATTATTTTAATTTCTCATTTATCAATGAAATAATTAAATTAGGCATTTTAACTTTCCCCATTTTAAATTTATGTAACTTCTCTTCTCATTCATTTAAGTTCCTTAAATCATTATTATTAAACATTCCAAATCGTGATCTACCTAACAATGGATTCTTTTCTATCACACTCATGATACAATTTAGGTAGAGTTATGCTCAAATAATGAATACATTCTTTTTATCCATATACTGGTAAAGGAACTACTTTCTCCTCTTTGTAAAGAAAAAAGGCACATAAAATCATGAGGAATTTTAATAAATATTCAAATGACTCTAAGGATTAAGGGTGGTAGGATTTTATGCTTTAAAAATTAAGGCTCAAGGAGGAGGTTTATCTCTTAAATACAATGCATGATATTAAAAGTAAAAGTATCATGAAATTCTCCCCTTTAATTTATAAAAACTACATAATTCAAAAAAACTCAAATAAAATATCATGATCAGTTTAAGCATAATGAATGATTTTTTCACCCTCTTGAATTATTCTCTATTTGTATACTCTTTTTTAATAAACATTTTCATAATTTTTTTTCTTTTTCTAAATTTATGATTATAATAAAACTCACATCCACTACATAAAAACATATGATATACATCATAGGTGATGCAATTTTTATTTTTGGTTTTCCCAAATCAAAACCCATTTTTCTTATTTTTTGGTTCTTTTTGTCGTTTTCTCTTTTTGTATTTAAATTAAAAAGCAGAAAATAATTGTAGTGTCATGAATGAATCAAAAACCATACATTTTTCCTAAAAAAATTACCCCCACACCTTTTCTTTACAATGTAAATCTTCTCATCCTCTATGACTCCCTTCACCCCAAAACTTCAACAAAAATATCAAGAAAATACTAAGAGGAGGGTAGGAATGGATAAAAATTTCTTAAAACATGGATCATCCATATCATGGTCAGTCATGGTTTCTATGGGCTAAATAAGAATTGATATAATTTTTACCTTTTAAGGATAATTGGTTTGTCAAAATATTCTAAAATCATTTTAAATGTGTTTTTTGTATAGTCATGGATTTGGAAAGTTCAAATTCAATTTCTAGTAGGTGATATGCCTTAATATCACTCAATAAATATGCTCAAGAATAAATAGGAATACTCGATCTAGAAATCCACTCATGAATGGATTTTTTATTTGGGATAATCACTCAAGGAATTATTTACAATAAAAAATCAATCCACATAAATTTTTGAAATTCCAAACATGAAAAATAGTTGAGAAATTTTATTTACATGAATCAATCCATTCATTTAAATTACGATTCCTCATTTTTATATCGATTCTTCACATTAATCATTTAATTATATATTCTAATCATTAAATCTCATTTACATTTGAAATATAAAAAATGGCATCACATGATTCCTATGAAACCCGTGTCTCCTATATTAGTCATGTAAAGAGTGAATTTAAGTGTGGGAATTTAATTTAATTTTTAAATCTCAGAACATGTTGTGGAAAAAAATGTAGATAGTATATAAGATAAAAAATAAATTTGAACTCCCTTATGAAATAAGGATTTGGGTTCTCTTCCACTACTTCTAGGATATTCCTTGTGGTTTCCTTCTATTATGTTCCTTTAAATATCAAAATAAATTATACCATTGTAAGAACCATTCCATTAAATATTGAAAGGGTTATGTAGGAGGTAACCAAATCCTAAATCCGAATAAATCAATAAAACTCGGGTTGTTTCATGGAATCACCTTTGGTTTATGTAGTTGGATCGAACTCACCTCATGAGAAGAAAATATTAGATGGGATGGGTAATTTTGAGACCTTCCACTAGTTCTTGAGGTAAACATCTGTAAAAGTTCTTTATCTTTTTCCCATTTACAGTGATTGGGATTCCTCCCTATTATTTTTTGATATGAATGGAACTAAAATGATAGAAATTAATAAATAGAAAATCCCATTCCAACCTAGAATGAATCTTACCTAGCATTAATTTACATCAATAATTGTAGAGAAGAACTTCGTCTCTACGTAGAAATGAATTTTCTTGAATCGGTTTTCCATGTAATACCCTGGTTAATTCTTTGTAAATTCTTGAATTTTCTAAATATTATCTTTTTATTTATTCTATATTCAGGAAATGAAGTTTAATCTCTTTTCCAACACCCTCCAAATCCAAATTCACTCTTTTTTATATCCTAGTATTCTCGGTGCTCCAATTCCACTGGAAGATGATAGCTTCTTCCAAAAATAAATCAGTAGGGGATCATACCTATGAGGATATTATTTATTTTTAATAATTCCTATGAATTGTATTCAATCAATTAGATCCAATATTTTTAGTTTTTTTGACATTTTTCTAGAAAACCCCTTTAATCTCCCAGTTGGATACCTTAGATTTTCCATTTGATTGGGGATGGTAAGGTGTATGTGTTTTATGTTGCACCCCATATTTTTTCAGCACTGTAGCCATTATTATATTGAGAAAATATGTCCCTTGGTCACTGATGATGGATCTTGGAATTCCAAACCTTTAAAAAAATTTTCCCTAAAAAAATAACAAATAGATTTGAAAAAATACGTCTTGGTGGATTTTTATTCCACCTATTTGGAGACATAATCAATAGAAATTAAATATAATATTTCACAAAAGAAATATGAAATGGTCTCATAAAATCAATTCCCCAAACTTCAAATATTTCACAAATTCTTATGGGTATTTGGGGAATCTCTTGTCTCTTTGATATGTTTCTAAAAAATTGAAACTTCAAAATTTTAGAATTTTCATGAGCATCTTTAAATAAGGTAGGCCTATATATTCTGTCATTCATTGATTTAAAAAGTGGCCTCCACAAGAAAGTGTATGATAAAATTAAAAAACACATTCTATTTCACTTTTCAGAAAGCATCTTCTTATAACTTGGTCATTGGAAATTTTCCAAAGAAAGGGATCCTCCCATATATAAATTCTAGATTCAAATTTGATTTTATGCTTCTGATGGGAGTTGAGGGAATAAGTTATATGAGATATGGACAAATAATTTACCGTGTCATCATACCATGATACTTCCACTTATACGATGTAGAGATACTCTCCGAGTATGTGATAATTTAGTGGGATCATCTCTGCAATTGCAATTTTAGTAGTGTTGGGTAGCCTACTAAAGTGATCTTCCACATGGTTCTCAATACCCTTTTCCCCTTTAATCTCTAGGTTAAACTATTTCAAGAGTATTATCCATATCACTATCCTTGGTTTAGCATCATCCTTCTGCATCAAGTAACTATGTGCTATGTGATCTGAAAATACAACTACTTTAGTTCCATGTAAATATAACCTGAATTTTTCTAATGAAAATACAACAATAAGAAACTCATTTTTAGTTGTTGTGTAATTTATCTGAGTATAATCTAAGCTTCAGGAAGAATAGGTTATTACTTGGGCTTTTATTTGAATTCTATGGGAATGAACTACTCCTATAGCTTGGTTTGATGGATCACAAAGAAACTCAAATGGATGTTCCCAATTTGGTGGCTCCATTATTTTTGGGGTAATCAACTTTTGTTTCTGCTCATCAAATGACTTCCTGAATTCATCATTAAAATAAATTCAGCCACATTTAAAATAAATATCAAAATTTTAATATAAATCTTTCTAAAATCCTTGATGAATCTTCTATAAAATCCTACATTTCCTAGAAATGATCTAATGCATCTCACATAGGTGGATATGGAAAATAATTTATCATGTTAATTTAGATTTATCCACCTCAATTCCCTTTTGTGAAATGATATACCCTAGAACTATTCATTTTTCAACAATGAAGTGACACTTTTTAAATTTCAAAACCAAAATTTTTTCTATGCATGTTTTCAAAACATTCTCAATATTACCCAAGCAATGATCAAATGAATTTTCAAAAAAAATTAATTCATCGAGTAATACCTTCAGGCAGTCTTTAATGGGTTTAGATAAAATGATTACCATACATTGTTGAAATTTAACTAGGGAATTTAATAATCCAAAATACATACTATTGTAAGAAAAGTACGTAAAAGGAAAAGTGAAGGTTGTCTTCTCTTGGTATTATGGGGAAATCAATACCTATAAATAACCATAAAACCATTTATGAAGCAGTAATGTGTCCTACCAGCTATCCTTTCTATCATTTAATCAATGAATGTGATTGGAAAATTATATTTTTGGGTGACTTGGTTCAACCTTTTATAATCAATTCATACTCTCCAAATGTTATAAACTCTCATGGGAATTAATTCATCACTCTCATTTTCAACAAAAATCGTATTGAATTTCCCTAAATAATCAAATCAGTCCATATTTAATTCCTTAAATTTTCAAAAATCACTAAATCACTCCCATACAAGATTTTTTTAAAGATTAACTAATTTGAATAATAAAAAAATCAAGAAACACTAGAATAAATTTTTAAATCAAAGAAATTTAATATTTAAGAATAAAATAAAACACAATTTTATTTAATTTAAATTCAAAAAATAATTAAATTTAAAACCATTAATTTAAAATAAAAGAATAGATTTTGATTGAATAATTTCAAAACTCAAACAACACAAAAATGGGACCCCCCTTCCCTCCACCCAATCACAATGGGTTCTACCCCTTCATGCAATAAGGGGTTATTAAAGATGAATAAAAAGGAGACATTATAGAATTTAAATATAAATTAATGAATAAAAAAGGAAAAAATGGTAGTGGGAAGTGGTTATCTATCCAATTGATTGTTGATTGGGGGATTGGTGATCAATATAGTTGAATGCCTTGGAAATTGGGGACTCACCTCCTTTTATAAGTGAGTAGGGAGAGCTTAGCCTCCCGCTTCTCTTATTTCACCCTAAGACTCGGGTTTTAAAAACCCCAAGACCCATTGATGAATAAAAACCCATGAATGTTGGAGTTTATGATGAGTGTGGACAAAATCCATATAGGGGAGGATACCTTCAGTGTGTATGAGTTATGCTGGGTGAATGGACTACAGGGTTGTGGTGCGCAGGGGGTGTAGCAGGCAGAGCTCGGGGCAGTGGAGGTGCTCCATTTCTGGGAGGCCTTGGTGGAAGCCTAATCCTCCTATGGAATTTGAAGTGGTTAGAGGAGGCTTGAATGGGAGGAGGCTCCATCATTTCGGCAAGTACTTCGATACAGATACTCTTCTCATGCAGGAAACATTTTGGTGTCTAAGGGACGATGGGTTTGCTGGAGACCCCCTTCTGAAGGGATGAAACTAAACTCAGATGGGTCTTGTTCTATGTGTATCATGAGAGGCATATGGGTTATTCATAATCCAGGGGGCAGTGTGGTCACTGCTTTCACTTAAAGGTTTGGAAGAGGAGAATCTCTTCAGGTGGAGGCCTGGGCTCTACTCAATAGGATCCAGCTTTGCATTTCTTCTTACATCCCTCTCTCAGAGATTCAAACTGATTCCAAAATTATCTATGATGCTCTTATTGATAATAGGTCCACTTCGTGGACTATCTCATACCATATCTGGCGATGTGGGAAAATCATTTTCAACAACACAAAACTATTACATACAAGGCATGAGGGAAACAAGGTAGCTGACTTCCTGGTTTCTCGGTTCAACAACAATGACAATATTATTTATTTCTCAAGATTGGGATCCTTTCCTCCAGAGTTTCCAGCTTTTTCCAAGGTGACGCACTTGGACTCCATTTCTATAGGGCCCCTTGAGCCAGGCCTCTTCTTGTTTCCATGGTTTATTCCCCTCCTTTGTTTTGGTTTTTGGTTTTCTTTTGGTCATCCCATTTTCATTATTAATAAAATATGTTGTTGTTGCTGTTGGTTATCAAGGGTTCAGTCAAGGCTTCTAAGGTGATTTGTGGTGGCCCCAAGTGACGGAATTGGTAGCCTAAGATGTGAACAAGTGGTGGTGGCTTGAGCTCAGGGGAATATTGGACCACAATAGTGATTGGTGAGTTAGAGGGTGGAACCCCTCCTTCTACTTTGGCCTTCATAGTGGTCAGAGGATCTCAATCTCGAGAGTGGTAGTCCGAGCTGCAGTGGCCATGAGTGATGGATGTGGACTTCCAGTGACACCAAGCAATGAAACTACAGTGGAAGACATAGAGAGGGTGAATGAGGCACTTGGAATGCATGGAAGAAGTGGAGGTGCATTATGTAAGCCTTTGATGGCATGAGAAGTGGTGGTGTAGGGTAGTATGGTTGTGGTGCGGTGTGGAAGAAGAGGTAGGCAGTGAGTGCCCTTGCTTCCTCCAACCATCACAGTGGCCAGAGGAGCTTCGACGTGTCTTTGATGGAATCTTCCAGTAGAAGATGGTGTGCTGGAGTGACTGTGGTAGGTGGTGGGTGATCAGAGGGGGCACTAGAATGATGGAAGAAGTGGAGCGTGAAGGAGGACACAAGAGAGAATAGCAACGCTCACGTCCTACATCGAATCATTGGAGAGATCAAGCCTCACAAATAAGCTTGGAAACGTCTTCCTCAGCTCAAAATCCTACAATAGGGATGGGATCCTGGCTCTACTCGCACACACAAATCTATATACCACGATACACATAGCCTGCTCAGGATACTACCAAGGACTACTCACTATAGGGTTCACCACCTACTGCCCACCTATACGGGGCCTGACCACCCGCACACCCGCCAAACCATGTGGGCCTTCCCTTGGCTTACTTGGCCGGCTAGGCCTCCTTGGCCAGGATAGGTGGCTAGCAAGATATGGTTGAGGTCCAGCTGGATCTTGGTCTAATTTTTGGACAAAGATAATTCAAAGAGTTGGAAAATTTAAAGTCTCAAACAAAATAATCATAAAAAATATTAAATAAGTTTCATAAAAGTTACAAATTCAAAAATGAACCCTCTTTTATTATTTAAACACCATTTTCATTCTATAATTCAAATTTCCCCTATTTTTACTGAAACATTGGAAATCAAGTGTTTTATCATTGAAAATAATCAAACAAATCCTTGAAATTTGGTTAAAAAATTTCATTTAATTTTGATCTGTCTGAATACGAGAAGAGGTGGAACTAGTAAAGGGTTAAAAAACTTTTCTTCCTCCAGCTGCTTACACTTTTTCAAGGTAGGAGAGATATTAGTTTTGAAACTTCTTAAATGATGTAAAGGTTCTAGAGGGGTATTCATCGAATATCAAAAATATCATTTCAATGATTGATTTAAAGTTTAAGGGTATGAAATCACGTTAATTTAATATTTTGATGCAATATCTAATTCTTTTAGATTTATATTGATTTTTTACAAGAATTCCTTCCATACATTAACCAAGATCTGTTTCTTTTTTAAATCTATATGCAGAAATATTATAGACCCGGTGAAATTTCCAACTATGGAAAAGGGAATTGTCATCATGTTATGTGAATTGGAAATGTTCTTCCTTCTATAATTCTTTAATATGATGGTTTACTTAATGGTTCACTTGGTGATGGAGATTCGAATATGTGGTCCTATACATTATAGATGTATGTACCCCATTAAACAATATATAAATATTTTGAAAGGGTATGTCAAAAAACAAATTCGATTAGAGGGTTGTATTATAGAGTGGTATATTTTTTAGGAATTCATTGAATGCGATACCGACTACCTTTTTGGTGGGGAAAGTATTGGTATACCTAAATCTCGTCACACTCAGAAGCTTATAGTAGAAGTAATTTTTAGAAGATATGTTTTCACAATCAATATTATAGATCAGGAGTAGGCCCACCTTTACACATTTCATAAAAGTTTAGAGGTTTCCCAATATGTTGAAACCCATAAAAAATTATTTGGAATTTGAATCTGTCAAGGGATGAAAGATGGATATCAAATACACATAATCAATAGTTTATAGTATGGATTCAAGACCCTATTTTGAGGAGTTAGATGAAAATTCAGATTCAATTTTAGAATGAACTTGATGGATATCTAGAGGACCATGTGTGTGTGTATTATCTTACCATGGTTATGTAATTTAGGGTTATACATTCTATACAAATGAACATGATGAAGGCAGTACCATGAAAAATAGTGGAGTTACACTTGTGTCTGAAGTAATTAATGCTTTTGGTACTAAGGACAGAAATCTAATTTCTGGAAATATGTCATACTTTGGCCTCATCAAACAAATATGGGAGTTGGATTATTCAACATTACAAGTGATGATTTTTCATTTAAAGTGGGTTTATAATAAGAGTTATATTAAAATAAATGAAATTGGATTCTTGAAATTAGATTCAAGTGAGGAAGGGTACATAGAAAACCCATTTATAATGGAATCACAGGCGATACAAGTATTTTTTGTTCTATATTCCAAAAAATTAAAAGTGTCAAATTATTCTTTTATTAACCAAAATCACTGAAGGGTCAGATGAAAATTCAACTGAGGATGACACTTTCATTGGGAAACCATAGTCATTTCGTAGTGGTCCCAATGTAGATGTGGTTTTGTATGTCAGAGGGGAACGCGATGAAGGGGTTTAGATACTTGATAGAGGGGTCAAATACCTTTAAACATTAAAAAATAGAGTAAAATAATAAGTTTTTATATATTTTTTAATATAAATTGCATTCCCTCAGGTTATTATATTTTGTTGTTTCATTTATGTAATATTAATTAAATGTTAAACCACTTCTGCAAATAATTAATTTTTTACTTGACGATGCTCCCAATATTGAGGAACGACATATTTCTCAACCTATAGCTACTCCCAATGCATAGAAACAACAAAATTATACGCATGTTAATGCTACTAATCTAGAGGAAAAATATATTGATGATGTTGAACTTGAGAAAAAGGTAGATGATGAAGAATTGATGACGCAAGAAAAACTAATGTTCCATAGCGTTACAGTGTTAGAAAATTTTATTAAAGAGAAATTAAAATCCATCAAATTCAAGGTCATATGGAATGAACATGACCATATAGTTAACCCCAAAAAGTCCATGTTCATTAGTTACATTGGGATCATCACTCAGTGGTTCATACTAATTGATGTAGAATCTTGGAACCATGTTGTGCTCACGTTTAAGAAACAGATTTGGGAAGAGATTATGGTAACATTATGATATCATTTATTTATTTTACTAAAAAATAAAATAACGAATCATTGAATTAATCTTCATCATCCCTTGAAAAGTATACTTATAGTAGATTAATCGCATAATAAATTTGTATTAATTATAGATGGAAGGATTCACGGAGCCTTTCGCACAATTCTAGTAAGGTTTTATATTACAGATGTTGAAGGGAAAATAAACCCACACTAACTACTTATGTTTTCACACTTGATAAACCAAGAAGCAATGGATGTGTTTACTAGTCATCATGGGGAGATATCGTTTTTGGTAGATTATGGTTGGTAATAATTTTTTTGACAATATGAGTTTTCATCATATTGATTGAGATTTTTTTATTTATGAAATATCAACTAAGTGCTAAAAATTATGAATGAGTTGAAAAACCAATGTACCCCTACCGCAAAACAAGGATGAGATATGAATCACTTGAAAAAAATTGGTATGTATTTTAAATCTATCGTAATATATTTATATGATATGAAATAACATCATAATATTGTTCATCTATTTATATAAAAAATGATGAATGTAAATCCCAAGCCACTTCCATCCCACATCATGTGCTATATAAGGAGGAAGATGTAAATAAATATGGTATACTAATAGATGAAAACACACAAAAACTGCGTTAATCATGTGTAAGCATGACATAATAATAAAAAATCTTTAAATCCATATTACATTACAATGACTACTTGCTTTCCTATATTTTCTCTCTGACTTAGTCATAGGAATAATTAAAACATATAATTGATGAACACCTACTATCGGTGGTTTTGAAGTGGCCATAACAGTATGGTCGTGTCAAAGGAGCTGGTTTTGGGGTGACATCCAGAACATATTTTGAGAAAATAAAAGAAGAGGAGGATACAGATAAAGAAATGAAAGAAATATTAACTTCCCTTGTAGAAATATTTCATTGGAAGACTGAGTTTCTAGAAAATGTTACGGGGGGGGGGGAAAGAGATGAAACAACTCATGAACAAACACTGGATAAAGATCCCTCCCCACCCCAACCAACTTTGAGGCGATCCATTCCCCTCAAAGAGATATCATAGATGAGGTAATCAATATTCCCACAATTGTTTTTGTAAAATATGAATTACAAAGAACTTTATATGTTTCCTAAAGTAATATTATATAGGTTGAAAATGACTATGATTTATATCTATCCACACCCAACCATCACCTTATAATGAGGGCTACCATATTCAATATCCAACAAGGAACTCTACACAACAGACTAATTCCAACTGGTCATATGAGAGTGGGGATTACTATATATCATGAGATGATCACCGAGATACCTGTTCCACTTGATGATGTAGATATTCTTACAGATGACCAAGTGGTTGGAACATTTTTATCATGGCCATCATATCTTTTAAAAAAATATTTCGACAAGGAGGTATTCATTATTAATTTAATTTCATACTAAAACTTTAATGATTAATGAAATAATGTCTGATCCAATGAATGTTATTATAGAAATTCAAATGGAAGGGGTTGAAATGAAAAGTAAAATCATAAACATCTAAAGGATCAAACAACCGATCAAAAAGATCTTCAGAATTCACCTTTACCCCACACATTCCATATCTACATTTACTAACATTAAATGTTCATAAGGATAAAAATTTACAAAGTGGTAGTAATCACATTGTTGATTTTGATGAACAAATATTAGGATAAGATGTTTTGGACAAGATTTCTTATAAAGACCCGTAAAATTCAAGGGAAATTTTTTTCTTAATTTTATTTGGAATTTTACAAGAACGCGGTTTCAGACGACACTTGATTCCGAGGCCCGGAGTGCCCGGAATTTCTATCCAAAGTTTAGCTTGAGTACGTTCAGTGAACGAACGAGCAAGAATTTATAACTTTTGAACCGGTGCCCGGAATCAAATTATGAGGGAACCGATGGAACCGCAACGCCGATAATTTCTTAGGAACTCCTGTTCCGGAGTTGCGTTATCACGGGTGTGGATGATAGAAATTGTGGAAGTTAATTTATTATTATTCTACAATTTTTATTTTCCTTTTGTGTTTTAAGGCTAAGGGTGGAAGTTGGGTAACTACCCAACCTCCCTTGGGAGGTTATGAGGGTGGTGGGGCCCACACAAACCCCACCCCTTCATATTCTTCAACTCTTTAACTCCCCATTAACTCCCCTTCATTTAATTTGACAACTTGTGTAATTTTAATGAGGTGAGTTAAGTGTGGTTAATTGAATTTCAAACTCTTGAAATTCAAAAGGGTAAGTTGTGTTAATAAATTAAGACTTGGGATTATTTTATTAATGTTAGAGTTTATGCCACGTTGAGAGGTTTTGGGAAGCGTGAAGATCTTCTTAATCTCCAACGAAGAACATCTTCGACGAAGAACATGAAGAACACCTCGGACTCTGACGAAGAACACCGTTCTTCAACGAAGAACATCTCCGCCGAAGAACGTGGAGAAATTCTTCCACGACGTTCTTCTTCCGCGACGTTTCCTCTTCAGGCGCACCTCGACGACAATGGAATCGACGTTCGTTCTCCGCGACATCGACCCGCGACGCGACATCTCTTTCCGCAACAGTTCTTCCGCGACGCCGTTTCCGCGACGCAACTTCCTCCTTCCAAGTCGCCTCTTTCCGCGACGGTTATACCACGGCGTTTTCTCTTCGACGAACCTCTGAACAAGCTCCGCTCTTGAAACCAAGGTAGGAGTTTTATTTGTTTATTTTGTTTGTGAATACCAACTTGATGATCTTCGTGGATTAAAACCAATAGTTATCGAATAACGCGAGGGGGGCCGGACCGCACAAACACGGCCGAGCCTCCTCCTTTTTTTCATGTTGGTTCCTTTGTGGATTGGTACGGGAAGGCGTGGTGCCGTCGCACCACGCGGAATCATGCAAAAGGAAATGTGCGGCGCCGTGGAAAGAAGATCAAGGACGCGACGCCGTCGCGCCGCGTCGAAGACATCCGAAAATACCGCGGCCGGTACCGCGGCCGCGGCGGAGGGGCATGGCGCCGTCGCGCCGCGCCGGACGATAAGGGCCGTGGCCGGTTCTGGTCCGCGGCGGAGCAAGGTGACCGGTGGCCGGACCGGTCCGCCGGCGTCGGAGCTGGAAGGGGATCGGCCATCGCCGGTCCCATTGAGCAGGAACCGGCCGGACAGGGAGGAGCCGGGGGAATTAATTCCCCCGGCCGGACATCAAAGCGGCCCCAATTAAGGGGCCGCGGTTACAGAAAACTAAGGGGCCAGCCCCCCCCCGTGCGAGCCAAAACGGCTCGACCGTTTTGGCCAAGCACCGACCTGCGCGCCCAGCGCGCGGGTCGCCGGTCCAGGCCGCCGGGCCGGGCCGACCCGAACCTGGGGCGGGTTGACCCGGTTCAGGCCGACTGGGGGGTCTCGGGCCGGGTCGGTCTGGGCCCGAAACCCCCTTTTTCGGACTGTTTGGGTTCAATTGCCCATAACTCGGGCTACGGACCTCCGATCGACGCACCGTCAGTGGCGACACGATCCTTGGAACGGGACCGTCGTTTCGAAATATCGCACTCAAGGTTTAGGATTACTTTGTGTTCGGACGGGTTGGTTTGTACATGAAACCAACTGGGCCCTCGGAGCGGAAACACTCATATCTTGAGCTTCGGACGTCCGATTGACGTGCCATCGACTTTGTTGGATTCCTCTTAGTGAGACGGATCTTTTGGCTTACTCCGCCCGAGGTTTGAACGCAGGTGGAGTATGGTCGGGTTGGTTTTTCCTTAAAAACCAACCGGGCCCCTGGGACGAAAAAGCCAATAACTCTCAGACCGGGTGTCCGTTTGACGCGCCGTCTGCGACGTTGAGTTCCTGTTGACGATACAGAACTTTTGGATACCCCAACTCTGAACTATGTGTCACTTGATGTATCAGCCTCTCGGCTCGTGGAGCGGACCCTTCCGAACGAGCTTGCTGTGTGCGGGAACCCTAGTGCTGGCTGCGATTGCTACTGTGACTGCGACGACGACTGTGCAGAGATCCTCAGTGGATTCGACGACGACGACTACAGCACTCAGCGATCCTGTGTGGATCAGTGCTATTGATCCTGTGTAGGTCCGATCCTGTGTGGGTCAGTGCTCAGTGGTTCTGTGTGAGCCAGCGCCTACAGATCCTGTGTGGGTCCGATCCTGTGTGGGTCATTGCGGGGGTTAGTACCTATCGATCCTTTGTGGGTCCGACGACTTAGATGGATCAGTGATCATCTCTATCGTCTTTCGAAGAAGTATACCTGTGTGAGATGAATCCTGTTTTACTTTCCTGTGTGGACTGTGTTGTGCTATCCTGTGTGGATTTACGTTATGCTTTCCTATGTGGATTGAGTTGTTCTTTCCTGTGTGGATTATGTTTTGCTTCATGTGTGGAACACGTTGCTTTCCTGTGTGGACTGGGTTGTACTTGGGCTCGGATGTTGGAGCCGAATGAGAATTGATGACTTAGGTATATGTATGGGCATATACCTAAGCAGTGTCGGATGATACTTCGTGATTGTATCTTTCCTTTGTGGTTTATCCTTTGTGGATTTTGGGAGACCTTCGGGGGTCTCGGGGTCCCTACTGAGTAGATTATACTCACCCCTGCACGGGCTATGCCCGCACTATGTTGTGTTGGTTGCAGATGACGGACAGCGCTGATCGTGGTGGAGGCTTGCGGAGCAGGACGGTACCTGGAGGTGGACCACTGGGTAGGACGTACTCGGAGCGGTAGGCTGGACCGAGGAGCAGTGGAGGCTTTCTGTACGCACCCTTCAGGTGGTATTCCCAGTGGACAGATCGTCGTTGGGGATTTACTTTTCAGTTGCTATTTTCCCTTTCGAGTTGTACTTTACTTTCAGTTTGGGTTTGTATACTGGCCCACTTACTTTCCGCACTTACTCTTGTACCAACTTTTACTTAGTGTTTACTTCTACTACTTGCTTACTCTGTAGTGTTTGTTTACTTTACAAAGGCAATGCCTTCCCTTTTTATCGGGATTTACGCATTGGTGCTAGTCTCCAGCCCCTGGCCTATGGAAGGCGGGCTTGGGGTAGTCATGGCACGGGCGCCGAGGACGGGTCGTGACAAATTGGTATCAGAGGAGTTCAGTTCTACCACGAACTCTGATCTTTTCTATGTGAAGAAATAGTGTTTAGCGTACTAGGTGTGGTTATCAGTCCAGGGAATCCAGTGTTGGTGCGGCGGCCGACGTATCCGTACACCAGGACCCTGACTTCTTATTTCCGACTTAATGCATGAAAACATTGATTGCATGTGTGTTTCAAGTTTTCTTTGTGATTACTTTGTATAAGTTCACCAGGTATACTGTTCTGACCGTGGCGCACCTGTTTCCTTTTCAGGATGGCCCCACGACGACAGCCAGCTAGGGATCCGAGATTCGAGCGTGATGACAGCCCACCGAGCGACGAGGCCTCAGTGCAGGGCCCTTTGTCAGCAGTGGAACCGACGGTAGCTCTACCCGCCGAGCCACCGATGCTTCCAGCACCAGCCGCTGACGATGCACGTCGCCTCAGTGCACTGCATGAGTTCCAGCGCCAGCGACCGCCCAGGTTCTGTGGGGAGACGGACCCCCAGGCAGCCGAGGACTGGCTGGAGGCAGTGGTGAGAGTTTTCAGGTTAGTGAGGACACCAGTAGACCTCATGGTGATCCTCGCAGCGAGCCTACTTCATGCAGCAGCGAGCAGATGGTGGAGCTTGATGCTCCAGGTGCACGATGAGTCATCTCTTCTCTGGACGGATTTTGAGAGCCTCTTCCACTCTGAGTTCGTCCCAGCCACCCTCCGTACGGTGCGCATTCAGGAGCTTCTTCAGCTGCGGCAGGGCAGCATGACGATCACCCAGTACTCAGCGAGATTTAACGATCTCTCGCGCTATTCTACAGACATGGTATGGGACCCATTCTTCCGGGCCTAGACCTTTGAGCAGGGATTGAGACACGAGATCAGGGCATCGCTGATCTCCCTCAGCATTCCGACTCAGATAGGAGTACTAGAGCGATCCCTTTTGATCGAGATCTTTTTTGCTGAGTCTACACCAGTGCCGAGACCCACCGTAGGGCGGCACGTAGCAGATTCTTCTACAGCAGGCAGTCGACGAATGACTCTTGGGTCCAGGCAGACCAGACCCTCAGGAAGACGACCTCAGGACACTGGCTCAGCAGTGCAGGGCACACAACGCGGAGCCAGTCTTTCGAGAGGCAGACAGTGCTACTCGTGCGGCAGGCAGGGCCACATGGCTCGTGACTGCCCGACCCGCCATGCCGAGGAGCAGCAGACGGTTGAGGGACCACCGAGGCAGAGGCAGAGGGTCGAATGTGGCGGTTCGCAGGGAGCAGGCGGACGAGGCAGAGGATCTGGCCGAGCAGCGGGTGGTGGGCGACACTTTGAGGCTCTACCACCACCACCACCAGGAGGTCCACCCCAACCACAGGGAGCTGGCGGGCAGAGACAGACACAGCTCCAGGCAGTAGAGGCCTATGACCACAGCGTGACCGAGGTGATTCGAGGTACTATCTGTGTCTATTACACCCTTGCTGCAGTACTTATAGACACAAGAGCGAGTCACTCTTTCATAGCCGCTTCCCTTATTCAGAGCTCGGAGATTCCGACAGAGCCGTTGGATCGATCCTTACGGCTAGAGACTCCTACGGGAGCATACTCGACGATTACGCACTGGTGCCAGCAGTGTGAGATTACTCTAGGAGGCGAGAGCTTCGGCTAGGATCTTCTTGTAGCGGCGTCGAGGCCTTACGACGTCATCTTGGGCATGGATTGGTTGTCTACGGTCCATGCACAGATTGACTGTTTTAGGCGCAAGGTGCGATGTGTATGCACCGACGGGAGTAGGTTCACCTTCACCGGTGAGAAGGGAGCCTTCGTAGCACATGATGGACTTCCGCAGAGGAGAGGACAACCCATCACTCATCAGTTGGCTAGACTTATCCTAGGAGCAGTTGACGTGCGGAGTCCTGGTTTTCCTGCAGTGGTGGATCAGTATGCGGACGTTTTCCCCGACGACGTTCCTGGGCTACCTCCTCGTAGATAGGTAGACTTTTATATTGACCTATACCCCGGGACAGCCCCGATATCGACTCCATCATATCGGATGGCCCCCGCCGAGCTTCGAGAGCTGCGGGTACAGTTGGAGGACTTGCAGGGCAAGGGGTTCATCCGACCCAGTGTTTCACCCTGGGCTTCCCCAATTTTGTTCGCCAAGAAGGCGGACGGGAGCTTGCGACTTTGTGTCGACTATCGTCACCTGAACCAGGTGATAGTGAGGAACAAGTATCTGCTATCGAGGATTGATGACCTCTTTGATCATCTCAAGGGAGCACGGTGGTTCTCGAAGATAGACCTCAGATCAGGCTATCATCAGCTCAGAGTTTGGGACGAGGACATGCAGAAGACGACCTTCAGATGTCGGTATGGCCACTATGAGTTCTTGGTTATGCCTTTCGGCGTAACCAATGCTCTAGAAGTGTTCATGGACCTCATGAACAGGATCTTTCAGCCATACCTCGATCGATTTGTCGTGGTCTTCATCGACGACATTTTGATTTACTCGACGACTGAGGAGGAGCACGCCTACCACTTTCGGGTTGTACTAGAAACACTCCGAGAGCACCATATTTATGGTAAGCTCTCGAAGTGCTAGTTCTGGATACGTGAGGTCCACTTCTTAGGACACGTCATCTCTGAGGTGGGAGTTGCAGTGGATCCTGCGAAGATCGAGGCGGTGTTAGCTTGGAACCACCCAGGAGCGTGACGGAGGTGCGGAGTTTCTTGGGAATAGATGGATACTACTGGAGATTTGTGCCAGACTTCTCTAGAGTTGAAGCACCAATCCTAGATTTGACGAAGAAGGGGAAACCCTTCGTGTGGTCAGACAGATGTCAGTAGAGCTTTCAGGAGATGAGACAGAGATTGACCAGCGCACCTATCCTGAGGTTGCCTGAGGAGGTAGTAGGGTACGTAGTCTACTGCGATGCATCAGGGACCGGATTCGGATGTGTCCTGATTCAGGAGCGGGCAGTGATTGCCTATGGATCACGTCAGTTGAGGCCGCATGAGCAGAACTACGCTACCCATGACCTGGAGTTAGCAGCAGTGGTCTTCGCTCTAAAGACATGGCCACACTACCTGATGGGCGAGCGCTTTACAGTTTTTCTGACCATCAGAGTCTCAGATACATCTTCTCTCAGAAGGATCTGAATCTGAGACAGAGGCGATGGCTCGAATTCCTCCAAGACTTTGACTTTGAGATAGTCTATACTCCTGGGAAAGGGAACGTGGTAGCTGATGCTCTCAGCAGGAGGACGAGCATTCAGCTACTTGAGGAGGCGACAGAGCAGCTAGCCTCTTTGTAGATATCCTTCGTGGATAGAGATGGATCATCCTTCCTTCAGTCTCTCACAGTCAGTCCTCCACTACTGCAGCGGGTCAGAGAGGCATAGTGTGGGGACACTGACTGTGAGACACGGCGTGCATAGATATCCTCAAGACAGGCACCTGATGGTTTCTCCTTTGGAGCAGAGCACGACATCCTTTTCAGAGGACGTAACTTAGTACCAGTCGCTTTATGAGAGGAGGTGCTGAGAGATTTTCACACTTCTCCTTTAGCGGTACATCTTGGAGTGGCGAAGATGTACCAGGACCTCAGACGACAGCACTGGTGGCCGGGAATGAAAAAGGCTATGGCAGAGTTTGTTTCACGATGCCTCACCTGCCAGCAGGTGAAGGCTGAACACCAGGTACCAGAAGGCTTGGTACATCCCTTGGAGGTCCCGGAGTGGAAGTGGGATGGGATATCTATGGACTTCGTGACTGGAATTCCATACACTTCCAGAGGTCACGACTCCATTTGGGTGATTTTTAACCGACTCACCAAGTCGGATCACTTCTTACCCATCAAAGAGCAGGGCTCAGTGGAGAGCTTAGGATAACTTTACGTTCAGGAGATTGTACGGCTTCGCGATGTGCCATCATCTATCGTCTCCGATCGAGATGCTCGATTTACTTCCCAGCTATGGAAGGGATTGCAGGAGGCGTTCGGGATGCAGCTACGTCTGAGCACAGCCTTTCACCCTCAGATGGATGGTCAGACAGAGAGGACCATTCAGACTCTCGAGGACATGCTCCGCGCATGCGTTCTCGACTTTGGTCGTAGCTGGGAGGACCACCTACCCTTGGTGGAGTTCACGTACAACAATAGCTACCACTCCACCATCGGGATGGCACCATACGAGGCGTTGTACGGCCGACCTTGCAGATCTCCTTTGTGCTAGACAGACCCTGGGGAGTCAGCACTTGTGGGACCGGAGATGGTCCAGGCCACGACAGAGAAGGTCCAGGTCATCTAGGAGCAGATGAGAACAGCTCAGAGCCGACATAAGTCTTATGCTGACAGGAGGCGGAGGCCACTAGAGTTCGAGGATGGCGACCACGTCTTCTTGCGTGTCTCGCCTCGATGTGGTTTATAGAGATTTGGCCAAGGCGGCAAGTTGTCTCCACGCTTCATCGGACCATTCCAGGTCCTCAACAGGATTGGCGAGGTGGCTTATCACCTGGCTCTACCACCTCAGTTGCACTGGGTGCATGACGTCTTCCACGTATCTCAGCTGAGGAGATACGTGCATGACCCGACGCACATCATTGACCATGAGGAGCTTGACGTTGATGATGGGGTGACTTTTGCGGAGGTCCTAGTGGATATTGAGGATCGACAGGAGCGGGTCCTACTTGGACGGTCGATTCCTCTAGTGCGCATCAGATGGAAGCACGAGAACCTCCAGGAGAGCACTTGGGAGCGGGAGGCTCAGATGCGTTCTCAGTACCCCCATTTGTTTCCTTAGTTATGATGTATCTTTACGGGGACGTAAAGCCCTGAGGTGGGAGTAATGTAAAGAACTATAAAATTCAATGGGATTTTTTTTCTTAATTTTCTTTGGAATTTTACAAGAACGCGGTTTCAGACGGCACTTGATTCCGAGGCCCGGAGTGCCCGGAATTTCTATCCGAAGTTTAGCTCGGGTACGTTTAGTGAACGAACGAGCGGGAATTTCTAACTTTTGAACTGGTGCCTGGAATCGAATTCCGAGGGCACCGATGGAACTGCAGCGCCGGTAATTGCTTAGGAACTCCTGTTCCGGAGTTGCGTTATCACGAGTGTGGATGATAAAAATTGTGGAAGTTAATTTATTATTATTATACAATTTTTATTTTCCTTTTGTGTTTTAAGGCTAAGGGTGGAAGTTGGGTAACTACCCAACCTCCCTTGGGAGGTTATGAGGGTAGTGGGGCCCACACGAACCCCACCCCTTCATATTCTTTAACTCTTCAACTCCCCATTAACTCCCCTTCATTTAATTTGACAACTTGTGTAATTTTAATGAGGTGAGTTAAGTGTGGTTAATTGAATTTCAAAATCTTGAAATTCAAAAGGGTAAGTTGTGTTAATAAATTAAGACTTGGGCTTATTTTATTAATGTTAGAGTTTATGCCATGTTGAGAGGTTTTGGGAAGCGTGAAGATCTTCTTCATCTCCAACGAAGAACATCTTCGATGAAGAACGTGAAGAACACCTCGGACTCCGACGAAGAACACCGTTCTTCAATGACGAACATCTCCGCCAAAGAACCAGGATAACTTCTTCCACGACATTCTTCTTCCGCAACGTTTCCTCTTCGGACGCACCTCGATGACAACAGAATCGACGTTCGTTCTCCGCGACATCGACCTGAGACGCGACGTCTCTTTCCGCAACGGTTCTTCTGCGACGCGACTTCCTCCTTCCAAGTCGCATCTTTCCGTGACGGTTATACCGCGACGTTTTCTCTTCGAAAAACCTCTGAACAAGCTCCGCTCTTGAAACCAAGGTAGGGGTTTTATTTGTTTATTTTGTTCGTGAATACCAACTTGACGATCTTCGTGGATTAAAACCAATAGTTATCGAATAACGCGAGGGGGGCTGGACCGCACAAACACGGATGACCCTCCTCCTTTTTTTCATGTTGGTTCCTTTGTGGATTGGTACGGGAAGGCGTGGTGCCGTCGCACCATGCGGAATCATGCGAAAGGAAATGTGCGACGCCGTCGTGCCGTGCCGTGGAAAGAAGATCAAGGATGCGACGCCGTCGCGCCGCGTCGAAGACATCCGAAAATACCACGGCCGGTACCGGGGCCACGGCGGAGGGGCACAGCGCCGTCGCGCCGCGCTGGATGACAAGGGCCGCGGCCGGTTCCGGGCCGCGGCGGAGCAAGGTGACCGGTGGCCGGACCGGGCCGCCGACATCGGAGCTGGAAGGGGACCGACCATCGCCGGTCCCGTTGAGCAGGAACCGGCCGGCCTGGTCGGTCCGGCCGGACAAGGAGGAGCCGGGGGAATTAATTCCTCCGTCCGTACATCAAAGCGGCCCCAATTAATGGGCCGTGGTTACAGAAAACTAGGGGGGCAGCGCCCCCCCCCCCCCCCCCCCCCCCGCGCGCGAGCCAAAACGGCTCGGCCGTTTTGGCCGAGCACCGACCTGCGCGCCCAGCACGCGGGTCCCTGGGCCGGGCCACGTCGGGCCGGGCCGACCCAGACCCGGGGTGGGTCGAACCGGTTCGGGCCGACCCGGTTCGGGCCGACCGGGGGGTCCCGGGCCGGGTCGGTCTGAGCCCGAAACCCCCGTTTTCGGACCGTTTGGGTTCAATTGACCATAACTCGGGCTACAGACCTCCAATCGACGCGCCGTCAGCAGCGACACGATCCTTAGAACGAGACGGTCGTTTCGGCATATTGCACTCAAGGTTTCAGATTACTTTGAGTTCGGCCGGGTTGGTTCGTACACGAAACCAACCGGGCCCTCGGAGCGGAAACACTCATATCTTGAGCTTCGGACGTCCGATTGACGTGCCGTCAACTTTGTTGGATTCCTATTAGTGAGACAGATCTTTTGGATTACTCCGCCCGAGGTTTGGACGCAGGTGGAGTACGGTTGGGTTGGTTTTGCCTTAAAAACCAACCGGGCCCCTAGGACGAAAAAGCCAATAACTCTCAGACCGGGCGTCCGTTTGACGCGCCGTCTGCGACGTTGAGTTCCTATTGAGGATACAGAACTTTTGGATACACCAACTCTGGACTATGTGTCAGTTGATGTATCAGACTCTCGGCTCGTGGAGCGGACCCCCCCGAACGAGCTTGTTGTGTGCGGGAACCCTAGTGCTGGCTGCGATTGCTACTGTGACTGCGACGACGACTGTGCAGAGATCCTCAGTGGATTCGACGATGACGACTACAACACTTAGCGATCCTGTGTGGATCCGTGCTATCGATCCTGTGTGGGTCCGATCCTGTGTGGGTCAGCGCTCAGGAGTTCTGTGTGAGCCAGCGCCTACAGATCCTGTGTGGGTCATTGCGGGGGTTAGTACCTATCGATCTTTTGTGGGTCCGACGACTTAGATGGATCAATGATCATCTCTATCATATTTCGAAGAAGTATACCTGTGTGAGATGAATCCTGTTTTACTTTCCTGTGTGGACTGTGTTGTGCTATCCTGTGTGGATTTATGTTATGCTTTCCTATATGGATTGAGTTGTTCTTTCCTGTGTGGATTACGTTTTGCTTCCTGTGTGGAACACGTTGCTTTCCTGTGTGGAATGGGTTGTACTTGGGCTCGAATGTTGGAGCCGAATGAGAATTGATGACTTAGGTATATGTATGGTCATATACCTAATCAGTGTCGGATGATACTTCGTGATTGTATCTTTCCTTTGTGGTTTATCCTTTGTGTATTTTGGGAGACCTTCGGGGGTCTCGGGGTCCCTACTGAGTAGCTTATACTCACCCCTGCACGGGCTATGCCCGCACTACGTTGTGTTGGTTTTAGACGACGGACAACGCTGATCGTGGTGGAGGCTTGCGGAGCAGGAAGGTACTTGGAGGTGGACTACTGGGCAGGACGTACTCAGAGTGGTAGGCTGGACCGAGGAGCAGTGGAGGCTTTCTGTACCCACCCTTCAGGTGGGATTCCCAGTGGACAGCTCGTCGTTGCGGCTTTACTTTTCAGTTGCTGTTTTCTCTTTCGAGTTGTACTTTACTTTCAGTTTGGGTTTGTATACTGGCCCACTTACTTTCCACACTTACTCTTGTACCAGCTTTTACTTAGTGTTTACTTCTACTGCTTGCTTGCTCTGTAGTGTTTGTTTACTTTATAAAGGCAACACATTCCCTTTTTACCAGGATTTACGCATTGGTGCTAGTCGCCAGCCCCTAGCCTATGGAAGGCGGGCTTGGGGTAGTCACGGCACGAGCCCCGAGGACGGGTCATGACATTTCTCTTGATAATTTAAATGAAATCCTCAAGTATGAATGGCTAGGAGTATTAGTTGTAAATGTTTACATGAGGTTTGTTTCCATGATTTTTTCTAATGGCTGATATATTGTGTTAACTATGAATAAATACATTACACATTTTTTTTAGGTGTATATATCAATACCAATTGTAAGGATTAATCCATGAACATAATTTTTTACTCATTAGTCCTTAGGTCACTTCTACAGAAAAAAACAAAAAGGATGAAGTTGCGACAAAACTAGCCAATTATTTTAGAAGAAAACATACAGATGAAACACTTTGCATAATACTAATGATGTAGGGGTAAAAATATACAATTTAATCATATGAAATATATTTTTTTATTACATTACTTATTTATTTTTGTGTTTTTATGAAACATTGGATCCTCATTTTGGAAAATTTGGGTACTTCAAATATTTATTTATTAGATTCACTGCATTGATACCCAACAAACCGACCACATATGATGATGTTTTTCAATTTTTAATACACTACATCCAAATTTTTAGAACTAAATTTCATGTTATATATTTTATATTATGTTTCAACAAGAATTCAGTTATTATAGGGAGGTGTATAAATATCATTCAAATCATGGCATGTGGATTGTTCATGCACACAAGGATCCTGAAAATTTCTACAAGTTGACAAGTATTAGGGTATATATAATAATAATTCACTATCCAAAAACATATCAAAATAAATTACTTATATTTATAAATTTTTCTAAAATGTTTGAAATAAAAATGGAAAATATTGTGGTTATTATGTTTGTACATTTATGAGAGAGATCATATTCTATCAACAAACTAGCATTCTCGAAGAGGTATTTTCAAAGATAATTACTATTTCATTTAAAATATTTATTAATCCTTTGTGTATTTATATTTATATAGTACAAATATGATTGTAATTTTTTTTCATATTTATAATATGACATAGATATGTTTATAAACAAATGGTTAGTATACCTATTTCCAGAATGTACACATATATCATGAATATGTTACTTCCATAGAATAGTGTATTGTTTCATATTTATGTTAAATTTATTTTTTTCTAATATTACTCACACAATAATTGTTTTTTGATGTAGGTAGATTCTTTTGTTCTAGTTTCATTGGTTTGTTCGATGCTACTCATGCCCATGAGACATTGGACTTTGAGGCTACAACTGGGATAACAAAAATAAGGAAATGGGTTAAGAATGTATAAAAACATCATGAAAAAGTGGATTTCTACTACTTTTTTAATTAATTTTGTAATCATTTTATCTATTACTTGTAAGTTAATTTCCTTATAATTTTTATCTAATACAGATTTAGTTTTTATTAGATATTTTGGGAAGTCATATTTTTCTTTCAACTATATGCAACAATCCACAAAAGAGATAAAATGTTCCTTTTTGCCAATAATACCACACTTCCCATTGTCTTTCTTCTTCAAACTGCCAACACCCCATTTTGAGTTGATTTTATTGGCCAAAAAACATTTCTTGTTATTGAAAAATAGAAAAGTTAAGGATGTTTTTCTAGTTAAGAACATCAAATCCATAAAAATTTTTAGTAGTCAAATAAAGAAAGGAAATCAGATTGTGTGACAAGTATGAGTCGAGGTGCATCTTTTTTTAAAAATCACATTAATTTTAGTAAAAATGATAATTAATATACTAAAAATAGAAACAATTCATTCATATTGTGTTGATAGTTTAGGAAAATGATCCATATGTCATTTGTGATGTGTAGAAATCAATTAAACCTCAATAAAATGCATGGTGTGACCGTTATGACTCAAAGTTTCTCTTTTTATTTAAAACTAACATTAATAATAGTAAAAATAGTAAGTGAAATACTCAAAATCGATAAAATGAAAATGGATTGTTTTGATACTTTAGTAAAATGATCTATAAGTCATTTTTGATGTTTAGGAATCAATTACACCTTAATACAATGCATGGTGTGACAGGTATGACTCAAAGTGTATCTTTTTATTTCAAATTGAAATTAATTTTAGTAAAAAGAAAAAGTGAAATACTGAAAACAAAGAAATGAATTTTGATTATTTTGATACTTTAGTAAAATGATCAATAAGTCATTTCTGACATGTAAGAATCACCTGTGCCTCAATCCAATGCATGGTGTGACCTGTATGACTCAGAGAGTGTATTTGTTTTAAAATTGAAATTTATTTTTGTAAAAAGAACAAGTGACATATTAAAAACTATTAAAATGAATTATTATTTGTTTGATACTTGATGAAAAAGATCCATAAGTCATCTGTGACGTGTAGGAATCAACCTCACCTCAACCTAACTTACGGTGTGAATGATATGACTCGATGTGTGTCTTTTTATTTAAAATAGACATTAATTTTAGTAAAAAGAACAGGTGACATACTAAAAACCATGAAAACACATTCGTAGTTTTTTATACTTAAGAAAATGATCCATAAGTCATTTTTAAAATGTTGGAATCAACCATACCTCATTATGATGCATGATGTGACTGGCATGAATTGAAGTTTCTGTTATATGTTTAAAATTATCATTTTAGTTCAAAATGTGTGTCACTCACTGAAAACCAAACAAACACACTCTAATTATCATGATAATTTTGTACAGTGATTGAAAAGTTAATTGTGACGTGTATGAGGTAGTCTCACATCAAAATGACACATGATGTGACTAATATAACTAATAGTATGTATTTCTAGTTTCAAATTACATTTTAATAAAAAACATAGGTGAAAAAACTCAAAACCTAGAAATCACATTAATATTGTCTTTATAATTTTGGAAAACGATCCATAAGTAATTTTTGACATGTAGGAATCATCCTCACATTAATTTGATGCACGATATTACTAGTATAATTCCATGTGTGTCAATTTATTTAAAATTGACATTAATTTTAGTAAAAAGAACAAGTGACATACTCAAAAGTGAGGAAATGCATTCAAATTTTATTATACTTCAAGACAATGATCTATAAGAAATTTTTGATATTTAGGAATCATCTTCACCTAAATATGACACAAAGTGTGACTGATATAACTCCATGTGTGTCTATTTATTTAAAATTGACATTAATTTTAGTAGAAAGAACAAGTGTCATACTCACAACCAAGAAAAAAATTTTGTTTGATTTTATACTTCAGTGAAATGATCCATAACTTATTTTTGAAATATAGGAATAAAATGAACCACAATTTGATGCATGATGTGACCGGTATGACTCTAATTGTCCGTTATTAGTTTAAAATTGTCGTTTTTGATCAAAGCATGTGTCACTCACTGAAGACCAGGAAAATGCGCTACGATTATATTGATAATTTAGTAAAATGATTTATAAGTCAGTTGTGACATATAGGATGTAATCTCACATAAAACTGACACACGATACAACTGATATGACTCAAAGTGTGTGTTTCCACTTTCAAATAAAATTTTAATAAAAAGAACAAATTACATACTCAAAATCAATAAAATTCATTCAAATTGTTTTAAAACATTAGGAAAATGATCCATAAGTCATTTTTGACATGTAATAATCAGTCTCACCTCAATATAATGCATGATGTGACTGGTATAATTCCATGTGTGTCTATTTATTTATAATTGACATTAATTTTAGTTAAAAGAACAAGTGACATATTGATAACTGAGATTACATATTTGGATTGTTGTGATATTGTATGAAAATAATATATAGGTTATTTTTGATATAGAGGAATTTACAAAAACCTTAATATTATTTACAGTGTGACTGGTATAACTCCATGTGTATCTTTTCATTTAAAATTGACATTAATTTTAATAAAAACAACATGTGACATACTGAAAGCTGAGAAAAAATATTTGGATTATTTTTATAATTTAGGAAAATGATCCATAAGTCCTTTATATGTTCAAGAACCAACCACAACAAAATATGATGAAAGTTGTGACTGATATGAATCCAAATGTGCCTTTTTATTTAAAATTGACATTATTTTAGTATAAAGAAGTGGCATATTTAATAACTAATAAAATGAATTCATGTATTTTGAACCTTTAGGAAAATTACCCATGAGTCATTTATGATATGTATGAATCACCCACATCTCAATTAGACATATGGTGTGGATGGTATGACTCAAAGTTTCCTTTATTAGTTTAAAATTGAAATTTTAGTTCAAAATGTGTGCCACTACTTGAAAACCAAGAAAAAATGCTCCAATTATTTTGATGATTTTGGAAAATGATTCATAACTCATTTGGGAGGTGTATCAAATAGTCTCATGTAAAACTGACCCATGATTTGATAGTAATGAATCAAATTTTTTGTTTCTGGTTTGAAATTAAATTTTAGTAAAAACCCAAAATAACATACTAAAAACTAATAAAACACATTTGGATTCTTTTGATACCTTAGTAGAATGATCGAGAAGAAATTTTTGATGTATAGGAATCATCTGCACCTTAATAAGAAACACAATGTGACCGGTATAACTCCAAGTGTTTCTTTATATAAAATTTACATTAATTTCTATAAAAATAACAAGTGACATAATCAAAATTGAGAAACCTCATTCAGAGTGTTTTGATACCTTATGAAAACAATACATACCTAATTTCTGACATGTATAAATCAACCACATGTCAATAAGATGTATGGGGTTACTAGTATAACTCCAAGAGTTTATTTTATTTAAAATTTATATTTTATTACTTTATAGTTATATATTAATGTTTAATTTATTTATTTATATTATTACTAACATAATATTTTTTATCTTAAATAACTGTATTTTTTTCTTGGGTATTGATGATTTATTCAGAAACTGATGCCATGGGTGGAATTTTTTGAGAGGGGGTGACAGGTGCCAAAGATGATGAAACATTAGTGTTTTTAAATGTTTTTGGATAGTAATTTTAAATGTAATTATACAAAACATTTTGTGAAATGTATTTAGTATTATTTTTTTGTATTCATGGTATAAAATTTATTTCAATAAAATTATATATATTTCATATTGGTTAGAGTTATTTGTTGTACTGTGTTGTTATACAAACAAAATAATACAATTTGATGTACCTTTATCAGTTCTATTTCAATAACTAATAAATGGGACCCCCCCTTAACAGCGTTGAGGACAATAACAATTTTTTAGCATTGTTAAAGGCCTTTTCTACAATGTTAAAGGGAATATCTGTAGTGGAATCTTATCAATATTAGTAATATCTAAAACAAAACATCTATATAGAATCATTCCCCACTTATGAAGTTCATACATAAAAACAATCAATTTATTCAACATGTCCAATCCATATTGAGTCTAAACTACACTGACAATATTTTCACACCTTTTTCTTTAAGTCCATTAAAACAATTTTTTTGATGTGTTATGAGGGTAATATGAAAATGATTAGATAATTATATGGGAAATGGATTTAAAACAATGTGAAATAGTGATTTTCAATCACTTGACCAAAACAATGATCATGCCACTCAAAAATTATTGAATTACAAAACCTTCTTTGAAATTGTGTGAAAGTATTACCTTTATAACCAAGATCTGATAAACCAGTTTTTTCAATAGCATCCGAAAAATGTTACAAATGATTAACATCTGTGAAAAATCTATCCATTTTCATTGTTATAAAGAATCAAATTAAGGTTACCCTTACCCAAAAAAGACCTCAAAATCCCATTATATTATCCTAATAGAAACAATGTATTCAATTTCTACACAACACCCAACCATTTATATAAACCAATAATAAACTAATCCCTTACAAATTATTCTATAATTCTAGATATGATATGGTTATGTGAAAAAACATTGATTAAAAACCTGACACATACATTCCATAAAAATAAAAGGCCACCCACATAACTCACTCTACTAATAAAAATAAGTATAAGAAAATCACAATTTCAAAATCAAATGAAAAGTTTCATATCATTTTTTAAAAGGTATCAGACAAAAATACCATGTTTAGAAAATATAGAATTCTACAATTATGAATAAAACAAACTATATGGGGGGGGGGTTATGTTTATGACTGTACCAATGTAAAATTTCTATTTCCTCAGGCAATTATGTAAACTACTAGCATATACCTTATTATGATCTTTTAACATTAACATACTATTGGGAGAAATCCCTCAAGGTAACATTGAAGCATTATTTGGTTTATTGTGATTATTGAAAAAGTAGGTTTCTATGGTAATTTGTGGAGTCTAAAGATATTGTTAACTTTGAATAATTTTTAAGGTTTTCTAGCATAAAAAATTTTGTATTTTCTTGAAAAACTTATGAAAATATCGAGAAAGAATTATTTTCTTGAAGATTGATCTTAGTAAAGGGTGGTTCATGAAGGTGTGAAGGTTTTTATGGTTAGATCAATGACTACGATAGGAATCACGAACAATAAATTTTTGTAGAGCTTTGTGAATAAGAGAGAATTACCACTAAAATGAGGGATCATCATTAAATAGTGATGGTGTGGCTGGAAACATCTATAATCGGTGAAAATTACTATAAATAGGCCTCTACATTCTTCAGAAAATGAGTGAGGCTTAATGAAAATCAATAGGATCTGATTTCATGAAGGTTGTTTGTGAATGTTTTTCTTGTGAAAAAGTTTGTGAAGAAAAGTAGTTTGTGAAGGCTATGAATGACAACCAAAATATTTTAGCATCATGAAAGTGTTAGAGTTCATGAAGGCTATAAAAATATGACCAAAATTTTTAAGGTTCTCAAAGGCTAGTTGAGATTAGAAAAATAAGTGACATTAATGAAAGGTGGTTTCTTCATGAATGGTTTTGGAGCATCGATAAAGAGTTGAGTTTCATGAAGGCAGTGATCATCAAAAAAGTTATAAAAAGGAATTTCCCAGTGAACTATAGTAAAGTGATATTCATCAAGTGGATAAAAGTAGGAAATAAATTGAGCATCCATCTAACAATGAGGATCTATTCATTAGTGATAATGAAGGGACCTATATGTCTATAAAATATGTGTGGATCCTTTCAAGGGAAATGAGAACAGGAAGAAGAAGAAGGTGTCCCTTTCCACCTATAGTGACCCATAGAAAGAGACTTAGGAAGTGACCCTTGGGAAATCCATGAGATTACCCTAAACCTTTTAAATGAAGTGAGTCTGGGAATTGAATAGATCTAGCCTGAACAAAATTTTGGAAATGAGACTTATTGGATTTGTTATATTGTCACATTACCATTGTACGGTCCTTGGATGTAGCCCAAAGTGGGTGAACCAAGTAAAATCTACATCTCATTGTGATTTCTGTCCTATTTTCCAGTTAGTACATCGTCGTCAGATAAAGTAAGAAGTTATAATATCATCATAAACACTTAAGATACATAAAGTGAACCTCATAATATAGAGGTCAATATCTAGTAGGGATGTAAGAATTTCTAAAATAATATCCATACCCTGATTCACCCCCTCCCCCATAGGGTATCTAGGCCCCTTTTGGACCTAAAAATTAGTTTCAGATCCTTTTCTTATCAAATTTATTTGGTCTTATATCGGCATGTCATGGAAAATGGAATAACATCAAAGAATAAGTATAAGTATGGTGGTATTCCTCAGTGTGGAAGTGTCTATGGAAAAATTGTGATTTAGCTGAGGAAACAAGTAGTGAACATAATAATTATTTGGATAAATCATACAGTGAAAACACTTACTCATTCAATGATGCTATAGGAATGAGTGAATAACTTTATATTCCAAGTGATAGTGGAACTACTGATAATGAATAAATTATATGAAGTCCAATAGTATAATTTGTCCATGAAATAAAGTAATTAAATCATAAATTGTATGAAGAAAATAAATTTAATGATATCTGAATCCAAGTGCAAGAAATTGAATTCAACAAACTAAAAGGTTTAAATAAAATACTTATTGATGTGGATACTAATCTAAGGGAGAAGAATGATTCCCAAACTTAATTAATGCAAAATATTTCTATAAATATAGAAAAATTCAAAGCTAATTACAAGGAAAATAATATAAACATAGAAGAAATTAAAAATCTGAAATACAGAAATGAGGATCTTACTACATATCTATCTGAAATATTTTAGGAGAACCAAAGGATACAATAAGACAATTCATGGTGTAATGATTCTTTTACTAAGAAATTTTTTAAAATAAAGGTGAAAAGTGGCATGGTGGATATGTTCACAAGAGAATTGGAAGATGAGATGAGTAATGGTAAGAATTTAAAGAGATAACATAATGTTCTACATCAATCAAGGGATAAGAAGATTAAACAATTTGGAGAAGATATAGAATCAATAAAGAATGAATTTTTGAAAACAAATGCCAAATGGAATCCCAAATTGAAGGATTCTTTGAATTTTTTATTTGACTATCCTTCTAAAGGAAGTAGTGAGATGAAAAGAAAATATGTTATTTTAGTTGAAAAACATGAAATGATTGCATCATCCCAAAGGCTATTCAATTTAGGAAAAAATACTATTGGATATGATGAACCCTTAACCATGCATGAGAGAAAAAGATTTGTGAATAGTTCCAAAAAGATGGAAAATTTTCTATTACAGGAAACATATCTAAAATTGTTTTTTCAGGAATTAATGAAAACATGTTCTATTTCTATGGAATTCATGGTCATACATCATGTTTTTTAGAGGATTTGGATTATATCTCATACTATGAGGACATAAATACTTCAAAATCTGAGAATAAGTAGTAAATTTTTTATAAATCTGTAAGAAGTGTCTCTTAGAATAAAGTAGACATGAAATGCTATTATTATGGAAAATGGGGGCATACAATGAGTATGTGTCAAGAATCCCATATTCTCAATGAAAATAGAAGAACTCTAGATGTATCAACATCTCAACCGATAAATGATAACATGAGGTATGGTTTTAATAGGATATTCTTTATAAGTTCTAATCATGGGAATCCAGAAAGATATTACAGCTATATGAAGTTTGGGAAGGAACATAAACATAGAAAGGGATCATTAACTCTAGAAGTGTATAATGAAAAATATTATATTGGAAGATAACGTGATAAGTTAAAAAATAGGTTTACAATGTTTGGATAATCATAGGGATCTCAATGAAAGGTGTATCAATCAAAACCTCTATTATACTCACAATAGCTATCTTGTAAATAATTTGAACTGACCTCGAATAAAAAGGGAGGAGATTATCCAGTTGTGATTAAGATGAATGTTAATTCAGTAGAAGACTCAACATAAACAATAAAGGGTGGTAAGATTTGGATAATTGATAAAATAAAAATGAATAATTAATTCCTTTAGAAATTCACATGTCATGCCATGTGGTGAGAAGTGAAGGAAAGAGAATGAGACCTCTAATTGAGAAAAGAGAAAGAGAAGATAAAAGGTAGATAGGTTCCAAATTAAAGAAATTGTCATGCAAAATGGAATATTGGTGGAGCATCAGAGAATGAAATTTATACCAATGGGTTTAAACCCCAAATTTTGAAAAAGGCCAAGCATACATAATCTAAATATCAAAGGAAGACTCAGAATCTAGTTAATAAATTCCTAGCCATATGGATAGAAGAGTTGAAGTTAGATGGGTAGTTGGAACAAGCATAAAAGAGTACAATTCATTGTGAGAAAGTATAAAAGTGTTTACTGATCAGGATCAACCATAATCCTCATATTGAGGATTTCAGAGGATCCCCTCTCTTGATGTTTTCTAATACTATTAAATGATTTTCAAGTGTTTGATGTTTTAGGGGAGATACAATCCAAGGGGAAGTTACATAAAAAGATGAAAAGTGGTGATGTTATATGATCTATAATGTCAAATGATTAAAGTTAGTTATCAGAGTTTAAGGTGAAATATATATGAATTCTTTGAAAGGAGTTAATGTTCTATGTATTCCTAAGACATATGAATGTAATTGAGTTCAATATATAGTGATTATTTTATTAACTTTATCACTTGTTTCTAACATAGAGTTATAACTTAGTAGTCTTAGCAGTTTTTTTGATAGCTCATTGTTAGGTGGTATATTCACCCACTGAAAATCACATTATAGGAAATAAAAATAGGGAAATTTTATTGAGATGGAGATGTTTCTCAAACCCGCAATCACATGTGATAAAATGATGTAGGGGAAGAAGAATGTTTGTGGGTCTAAATAGTGGTCCTAATAATAGGAAGAGTTTCACATCCTTGGGGGAGAATTCTATCTCTTAATCACATGAAATGTCTCAATGGTATAGAAGGGATTAAATTTTATGCTTCATGAAATCAATAAGAATGATTTAACAGAGATACATGTGAAGAGAATAATTTAAACAATTAGAATTCACATATTATTTCAGATTCAATAGATTGAATTAGACAACAATTATATATTTCTAAAATGTATATGAAGGATGTATGTTATGGAAAAAATAGATGATATGATGAAGAGTCTTATTTGGAACTGAAGATTTGTCAAAGTTATACATGGATGATCCAATGGTTCCAAGTTACATTGAATATATAACAATTGGCATCAAGCCCCAGTTCATGTATTTGTTGTCCATTGAGAGAATGTATATTGCGGGAGAAGTAGTAACATTCATGTATTTCGTGATTATCTATTATGTTATAAAAATATGGTATCAGTTAAATAATTTCAGGATACTAAGAATCTGTGAGAATTCAACAAAAACCTGGGAAAAGTAGTTGAAATTTACGATGTCACTGTAGTAGAGAATGAACAAAATCTTCTACAACATAGTGATCATTTTTTTGAAGAAAGTAATAAGGAGGTAAGATACTCAGGGGAAGTAAAAGTGGAAAATGATGATTAAGATTAAGATACCATTGATTAACATGAGAAGGTAAAATCTAAATCAACACAAAAGCCAAATATCAGAGCTGAAATAGATAGACAAAACATCATTGGTGATCAGACAGTTCCAATGAAAATAAGGAGGATGAAGACTCTACATCAAGAATCATTATTATCATATGTAGCGCCTAAATGTTTTGAGGAAGTATCTAGATATGAAAAATGGATTCAGGAAATAAATGATGAGCTTTTCCAAATTGCGAAGAATCAGATATGAGTGATTGTTATGAGACCAATAGATAAGAATATCATCAGGACTAAAGTGCTATTTTTCAACAAGATGAATAATGATGGTGTTTTTATTAGAAACAATGAATGAATAGTGTTCAAAGGGTAATCCTAGATAGAGGGTATTGATATTTATTAAATATTTTCACATGTTACAAGTCTAGTGACAATTAGATTATTCTTTTCCATAGTAGTAAAAATAAAGATCAAGGTTTTCCAGATAAATGTCAAGTCAGCATTTCAGAATGGGGTTATAGAAGATGAATTTTATATTGAGCATCCATATGGTTTTATCATTAATGAAGATGAGAATAGAGTGTGTTCTCTGAAAAAATGTGTTATATGGGTTGAAAAAATCACCAAGAACATGGTATTCATAGCTCGATATGTTTTTTAAAAAGCCACGGTTTTCAGTGTGGTGGAGTTGATTACAACCTATATGTCAACAGTGACCATAATGAAAGGATGATGGTGATGGTATATGTTGATGAAATAATTTTTGGTGGATCAGATGAAGAGTAGTGCAATTAGTTCATGGAATTCATGAAAAACAAACTCAAAATGTTAATGATTGGTGAAATGATCTTTTCCATTATTTTACAGGTGACACAAGGAAACAATGGAACATTTATTTCACAATATAAATACACCATGGTGGTTTTGACAAGGTTTGGAATGGATAATTACAAGTATATGATGACTCCAATGGATACCCAAATGAAACTATCACGAGATGATGAAAGAAATGTAGTTAAGATCCAAAAATATAGGAAAATCATTGGTAGTCTATTGTACTTGAGAGTGATAAGACCTAATATTGTGTTTTACACATGCCAAGAATCATGATATCAATGAAATCCATAGGAAATCCATATAATTTTAGTGATAATAATACTTTGGTATATCATGGTCATGGTGGATTTCAGTTTTCTATTCGGTGAAAAATCTCAGCAAGAGTTATTATGATATAAAGATGTAGATTGGGATGGTTCGGTAGATGATAGAAAATGAAATTCATTTAGGGAATTGTATCCTGCAGGATTATTTATTTCATGGATAATAAAGAAACAAGATTTTATTTCATTGAGCGTTGCCGAAGATGAATATATTGTGACTACTCAAGAATTCACACAATTATTGTGGATAAAGGAGCAACTTGATAATATGGGAGCCGAACTGAAGTCTTCAATCAGAATCCATTTAAATAATTCAATATCTATAAATCTTAGTAAAAATCTAGTTCATAAATCAAGTAAAAAGAACATTGAAATCAAGTATCATTTTATCACATAGAAGGTGGAGCAAGATCTTGTGATGTTGGAGTATGTGCCTAAAAAATACAGGTTTCATACATTCTCATAAAGGCCTTACCCAAATAAGCATTTGGTTGGAATCAATTGGCTCTAGGAGATAAGTAAACTCCCTACACTTGAAAAGTGTATATGTGGAACCCTCTCTCCTTGAGGTATGCTTTATTTTTCCCTAAAGTGTTTATCTATTTTCTTTACTTTGTTTCAAACTATAATGGAGTGAATTTTGGGTTCATTTATAAAGGGAGGTAAAGTATGGCTATAAAAGGGGAGAAAATGTATTAATAAAGATAGGGGAGAAGATAATAGGGGTTTAAGTGAATTAGGGGGAGTTATAAATATGATGATACTAAAGTTTATCGATCAAATATTTTATATCATGACTGATGAGGTTCATGATGAAAGCAGTTGAGTGGTTTTGGAATAAAGTAATTCATTGAGGAACATTTCATATTACTCTTTTTTTATACACTAAGAATGGATCATGTGGTCTTAGAGAGTGTGTTGTGTACATATTTTATTTCTATATAAATATTATGAAGTAAATATTGGTAGAAGATATAATAAACTTTAAGGAGGTATCAAAATGTGAATATTTGTCAACAAACTCAAAGGGGGAGATTGTTGGGTAAAAATCCATCAATCTAACATTAATGAATTTTTGGGTTGATTATGTTTATTGAAAAAGTGAGTTTTCATGGTATGTTTAGTATAGAGATATTGTTGAAATTTTATGTTGAAAAATATCCAAGATGAATTAATGAATACCCTAGAAGTTGTTCATAAAATTGTGTACATAAGACGATGTCATTTCCTAGTGTTTTCCAAATTTCTGGGGTCCAAAATTTAGAAGTTGGAGAGCATGATGAATATTTTATTTCCTTTATGGCCTTGTAAAAATATAGAAAAGGAATGAGTTTTTCAAACACTGAGCTACACGAAGGGTATTTTACAAGGGTGCAATGGTTTTTATGGTAAGGTCTATAACTATAACAAGCATCCCAAATGGGAAATTTCCACATAGCTTTGCAATGAAAATAGAATCACTAATGAAATGAGGGAGCATCACGAAATGGTGATGACATGGGTGGAAGATTCTAGAATTGGCGGAAACACCTATAAATATGCCTTTATCCCATTCATAAAATGAGTAATACTTAATTAAAATATATAGGTTATGATTTCTTAAAGGTAGATTGAGAAGATAGTTCTTGTGAAAACATTCAAAAATAAAGGGAGTTCGCGAAGGCTAAAAATGCCAACTGAAATATTTGAGAATCATGAAAGTGTTAAATTCCATGAAGGTTATAAAAATATTGTTGAAATTTGTGAGATTCATGAAGGTCGATTGACCTTAGTGAAATAAGTGAGATTTGTGAAAGGAAGTTTCTTTTCGAAGGCAATTAGATCTTTGTGAAAGAGTTGAGCTTCGTGAAGGTAGTGAGACTCTCAAAAGTTATAAGAAGGAATTGACCTGTAAATTTTGGTAAAGTGAGATTCATCAAGTGGATGAAAGTTGGACTTCAACCTAGCATCCATCTACAATTAAGGATGTATTCATTAGTGATAATTAACAGACTTACATGTCCATAAATTATGTGTGGATCCTTTCCAGAGTAGTGAGAAGATGAAGAGGAAGAAGGTGATCCCTTCCACTGGTAGTGATCTAGAGAAAGTGAATTAGTGAGTGAACCTTGGTAAAGTAGTGATATGACCCTAATCCTTGAAAATGTAGTGATCTTGATCAGAGAAGTGATGTAGCCCAAAGAAAATTTAGGTAATGAAACTTTGTGGATTTGTTACATCAGCACATTACTATTGTATGCTCTGTGGATGTATCCCAATGAGGGTGAACCAAGTAAAATTTGTCTATCCTTGTACTCGCTTTCCCAATATAAATTTATTGAATCATCATTAGATAAAGAAAGAAAGAATAATATTATCCTCAACACTTAAGAGAAAATAAACTGACCCTCATAATAATGAGGTCAAGATCCAATGGGGAAGGAAGGATTTTGAAAAGAATATCCATACCCTGATTCACGCCCCCCTTAGGGTATCTAAGCCCCTTTTAGACCTAACACATACCCTATAGTTTAATCTATTTACATGATCCTTGGTGTCATCCAAAAGGGTTTCTTATGACAATATTTTTATTGTGTAAATTCAAACAAATACAACCCTTGATCTTATGATCCACTCTTTTCCAGGTTCATTAAATCATATTATTACATAGAAACATGCCACTAATTTAACAAATTAAACATTAAACATCAAGAATGTTACCATCAATTTCTATAGGATGTGTAAAATTAACATTAGATCCCACTGATACACCATAATCAATGCATGAATTGGGGATATGATATGTTTCTTATGGTTGTAAATTTGCACTCAAATATTGACTTCGATTAAGAAATTCAAAACATATACCATGTTGGATTCCTTAAAAAATATAAATAATTCATTGGAGGTCTTGTACGAACCACCTCAGAACTCTTAATCTTGTAAAATGAATATTCTCCTTAATGAGTTTTTAAATTTATACTATCTATTTTATTTTCAAAATCATATATCATTGAGTTACACATATTTTTTTATGAAATTATGGTATAAATTGAAAAATTATTTTCCCTTATGAATTTGAATTTTTTCCCATAGTACTTCTATGAATGATTAATCAATCTAAAAAAATAGAAAATAATAATTAAATGATCATATTCGAAGTTAATCCATTTTTTGAATCACTAAACTATAACATTAGGCATATTGGAATATTTATAAGGCTATGTGAATTTTGATAAGATTGTTTAGATCAAGAGTTGTTCATGTGATGAAGGTTCCCAAAAAAGTGTTTGTGAAAGGCAGAATTTAGTGAAATGATTTTCAAGTGGACATGATTCAATGGATCTGTATTGGGGTTTCAAGGTAAAAACATTTGTTTATAATTGAATCACATTCAATATCATTTGATTTATGTTATTTCAGTATAGGTAAAGTTAATTATGTTATATGTGAGAGAATAGAAGTGATTTTAAGTGAATTAAAGAAGTTTGGAAGTGTTTAGAGATGATTAAATTAATGTCATACTTCATCATTACATGTCCTATATCAAAATAGCTATGGTAATTGTCATAGATGAAAAAAAATCTTTTGTGATCTTTGAAATGGGAATTTTAAAAAGTGTTATTTTATTTATAATTCCCTATACAAAATGGAGAAGATTTTAATTTTATGGAGGATAGGTAATGAGATATATAAGAAGACCTATATGTGTTGTAGTGTAGTTAAGAATATTCATTAGTGGTTTAATTACAATAAAATGGAGATATAAACTTTGAAATAGGTGTTACCCAAGATGTTTTACTTTCAAAATTTCCCTAAATAAAATAGTTAATCTCATACATTTCATGGCTTATGTCATGGTGGTACGATTGATTAACCCAATGATATATATGATTAATATTTAGGAATATAAAAATGAAATACATGGAGATATTTTCATTGGCAATGGAAATTTGGTTTCTTTGGAATCAAAATGGATTTTACCAAGTTCTGGTAAAGGTAAAGAAGTCATGATTAGAAGCAATGTAATTTTAGGGGTGTCTTAAACGTAAGGAGGTGTAATGGACACACTAAATAGTATAGTGTTTATAAAATTCCAAAACATGGATGATGATGCTATGGAACAAGGCATGGTTATATTGATAAATAAAAATTCATCCATACATTTTATGGCATGTCTCATTTTGATGTTTTGAATTAGTTTTCATAGAATTTGAGAGAATCTAAACTACAATGGGTTTTCAAAATACCTTGGTGATTATCCTCTTTTTTTGGTGAGGAATAATTCCCAAAATTTGATAATTTTGATGATATGGATTGATAGGTGCCACATGGTCTCATAATTAATCTTAAAGTCCATAAATCACACCGAAGGGTGACTTATGGTTCTTGTGTGATCCAAAGAAAAGAATGTAACAAGATAAAGTTGATGGAACATATTCCTTATAATTTGTATTTTAAATTTAACATTACATTGAGTATTATGGATTTTTTCTATGAAAGAAAAAATAATAGAGTGTATATAAGTGAAGAATAAAAAATTGAGTGGTTGATTATTGGGGTTTTCAGAGATATTAGAAAATAAAGGGAAGATGAATAAGATAAAGAGAAAGCACACCAATGAAAAATTGATGGAAATGTATATCTTGTGAAGACTCTCTAATCATTATTAATTCTGTGTATCTATATTTTATTATGTGATATCATACTCTATATGTAAAGATACATATTTTATATTAAAATTTCAAGGATAATCCCTGATCATTTGTAATTCAAATAGTAAGTGTAGTGGAATCTATTATCATGTGTTTTACCTGATAATACCAAGGATGTAGCTACCCATTTTGAGTAGTGGACCCTATAATTTTTCCCTCTTATAATTTTTCTTGAAGGGTGTATCGGTTACTAACAATGATATTTTCATGAAATATAATAGTTCTCAAAAAAATTATAAGAAAAAAAAAATAAAAAGAAGTGAATCCATTTATCCCCCAATTAATTATTACTATCAATGTGGGATCATTTTCAAGTGGTATCAAGTCAAAAAAGTTAACAAAAAAGATGATCAACTATGTAGAATCTAGTGAGATGATAAGATTCCTCTTTGTTTGAGGATTTGAGTTTTTAATTCATTTGTTTAGGATGTATAACATTAATTAACTAGACAATAAGTGGATTAACAAATTGGATGTATAGATTTATTTTATTTGTAAATATCATATGTTTCTAAAACTTTTATAAATATGAATGGAAGTTTTGGAAGCTATTATAGATTTATTTACACCTAATTCTAAAGGATCTCTTATGAAAGTAGTAGATAGAAAGAATTTATAGAAAGATTCTCATGATTAGTATGTCATATTTCCATTTATTTTAGAAAAAAAAAATTCTAAAATATAAAAGGATTACATAAAAAATACATTTGGATAAAATTAGAAAATATTTATGAAGTCAATTTCAAGGTGGAGTGATCCAAGCTATAGGTTTCAAGATTGAAATATGAATATCTCAATATAAATAATGATGAAATAGGGATGAATTCTTCACTTAATTCAATTAAATTTTTATCACCATAAGAGGTATTAGTGATAAATTTTCAAAAGGATACTATCTATATTAATGAATATATTTGATTAAAATATTTCAATACATAAATACCATGATCATATCACACTTCTATTGGATTACTTTCATAACATTTTTATTTATTGTATACTAAGGATAGGGCGTGTTTTTAATAATAATAGAAAGGATGGTAAAGAAATATCCTTGAATTCATTGAATTAAGAGAATACAATGAACTAAATTACTATAGAAGAAGAGGATTCTTATTTAGGATGAGATTTTGAAATGAAATTTTAAAAACTCATGTAATTAATTTCAAGAAACTTAAGATGTAGAAAAGGAAAGTATCATGGTAATTTTTCCATGATGTCATTTAATAGATAATTTATTTAAAAGTTTAACAAAAATATACCTAGATTAAATGAAGATTAAGATTTTGAATATAAGGATGGGAAGTAAATGAATTCCTCAAATAATAATGCTTCAAAATTTGATAAATCAATGTTATTGAAATGGAAAGAGAATAATTTTTTTAAATATGTGAAGAGAAGTTTCTTATCTAATTATGAAGACAATGATATCTGTAAGGATGAAAAGAAAGTTGAGAATTCCAATGATGTTTGTGAAAAGTTTTTTATTGTAAGAATAAATAAGGATGAGTTCATTATGGATAAGAGAACCTTTGATGATATTGAGAAATAAACTATAATAGAGATCACCCAAAATCCAGAGAATAAAGAATGTATTTCAAAAATATCAATTATTGAGAAAGAGAATAATAACCTAAAGAGATATATCCAATCATCATGAAAAAATTAAATATTACATTATGAAAAGTATTCTAGGTTTATTAATGAAATTAATATCCAAAATTGGTTACTCATTGAATAAAACAAGTTGAATATAGACCTAAAAGATAAGGAAAAAGAAAATAAGAAAAAAACATTAAATTGTTCATCATAAATTTATAGAGGAAAAAAATAAATTGAACATGTTAAAATCTAGACTTCAAAATTATATTCAAGATGTTGGAGAGATATCAAAGTAGAAAAATGAAAAGGCTGGTGTAGGCATGTTGGTTGAAAACATTGATCTTTTGGAAAAGTAAACCCCAACACAAAAAATTGAAAATTATAGAAACACTAACATGAAAGATAAATCTTCTAAAACTAGTTATTTAAAGAAGGAATGAAATAAGACTAGGGTGAAGAAGAAGGTTTTTGGTGTAAGATAACTCCTTTTTGGGTACGTTACTCTTTAGTTTTCAGGATATGTTGTTCCGTTTATACCTTGGAAAATGATTCTGCAATAGTTGGTGCAGTATTTCTTTCTATATATAATTTACACCATAATTGGTGAATTTATGGTGTAAATATTGAATTTATACCTTAAATATCCCTTGGACAACCCTGTAAGTCTTAGCAGACAAACATATGCCGTAATCCTTTAATTTACGGTGTAAGGAATCATTATAAAATGTAAATAGTCATGGAAAGTTCCCTAAAGTTGGGAAGAACACTTTACACCATAAGATGACATACTATAGTGTAAATAAAGAAATTTATTCCATAATACCTATTTTTAATCCATAAATATAATGACCCAAGTTTTTCTATTAACCACTCTAATTTTTTCATGTACTATTTTAGAGTATTATAAGGATTATTTTCAGAGCTAGGTGCAGAGACGACCTGAGATTCAGAGGCCTGGTGTTCCCAAAATTAATTTTTGAACTAGATTAAAATATATTAAATGTAGGTGCCCATATTTTCACTAAAAAATAGAATAATAACTAAAAAAAAGACTTGGATTAGAAAAATGATGTCATTATTGAGTTCAGAGTGTGGGTTTTACCCGATGCATGATATAAACCTCATGTGTGTTAGATGCTTGGGTTGAGAACCATCAAGGGAAAATTTAAAAAAATATAAATAAAATTATTTTTTTATTAAATGACATTACGACTTAATTTTTTTCTATATAAATATATAGATATGGGAAAATATTAGGTTTATCCACATAACCCTGGAGATTTAGAGGATCTATTAGAGTATCTTCTATGGTAGAATAAGAATCGGATCAAGGATCGTTGATCAGTGTGAAATGGAAATCAAGGTTATCACCAACGATAATGATGTTGATTCATTATTCATCAGTAATCAATAAAAATAAAGCTAGGACATTTTTTAGTTGGATTTAACCTCATTTTTTTATTCCTATGATGAATGTGGATTAATCGATGAATAGATTCATCTATGGTTCAAGAGTACTGCGGGTATGGGTTAGATTTATCTGGGATTTGGGGATTTATTTGTGATTATCTTATTATCTTTTTATTTATCATTATAATGGAAATTAATTGTGGCCAACAAAAACATTGGCTAAGGTTTATTCCTCATGTTTTTGGTTGTGCATTTATTCCCCCGTATCTTTTTTTTAAGTAAACCTCTTAGCTCATGGTTTGAAAAGTACCAATAAACCTATCCTAGAACACCCATTTCTTTTCACAACATATTAATATCGAAATTTTTTTATTAGATTGATAATGGGATTGAGCTATGACAACATATGATATATCAGAGATGATTTTGGGGATACCGTTCTTCGTATCTTCAGCGTGCGATAGTGAAGGACATGTGGGGATGTATTACTAAATGGATTAAAAGGATAATACTCTTGATCAATGATGATAAGGGTCAGATGACATCATATTAGAATTTTCCAAAAATATTTATGGCTAGATCGATGGTTGGAGGAGCATCGTATGACACATGAACCAAATACGAGTTTCTGGAAAATCCCACAGAACGAGGTGAGTAATCTGGGATTACATGGAATGTGGGACCCCTAGTGCGACACTAGAGTTTTCATGAGATTTTAAGTACCCCACGGTGTGTGACCTCAATCATATGGCATGCGACCACTTCCTTGGAAGCTCAGATTTTACCTAGGAAGGTACACAGACATGGGCATGGGCACATATAGCCATACACAGACACTACCATCTAGACATAGACATGGTAAGGAGTACATTAGCTCAAACATGTCATGTACACTGACACAGACATCATCATGGGTTGTGATACATTGGAAGGACCTAGTTCTAAAGGAGCATGCCATGAAATACCATTACACACCTTGTACTCTTTAAATTTTGTCTTAGAGCCCTTATTATCTTCAACTTGTACATGTTTTTTTGGGTTTGTTCCCTTGATTCATTCCCTAGGGGTTTGTATGGAATCACATCCTACACATAGGATGGTAATCCCTTTAGTGGGAATTCTTGGACAGAGTTTTTGTAATCCTCTATCATCATCTTTACCTAGGTGGATTTCTTGTTATTGATGTTCCCAACACTACACAGGCATCGATACTCTACTTAGTGGGTTATTCTAGATTGAATTTTTGGTATACCACTGTGTATTGTTATACTCACCCCTTCATGGGATTCACCTACACATGTCATGTCATATGCAGATGATTTACCTTTTGATAGAGTCATTGAGGGACCAGGACCAATCATAGAATAGTGAGCTAGACTCACCGAGGTGTGTTCCGATGGTTACATTGACAGTATTCCCCTTTTGTATTTTCAGGTTGTGCTTATTTTTTGACTATTTATAATTGGATTTTATTTAGCCCTTTTTTTACAATACATGTTTTGTACCCTAATGGTTGGATTTATATGTATCCATGCATGGTTTATTTTTTTTACATTTCATCTTTGTATGGGCTTGGAGATGTGTATGTCAGTATAGGTACATTAGGTTAAGGACTACCATGTCAGTGATATGTCAACTTGGCACTAGTCTCCATCCCTTGGCCTATTAGAAGTGGGTTTGAGGTACTTTCAGAACATGCCCCATTGGGACAGGTTGTGACATAGGTGTATTAGAGCTATCTGTTCTACATTAGGACTGGATTATATGAAATTGTATTAGGGAAATAGTGTTAAGTGTTTCATATTTGGATTTTATGCCATAGACTCTAGTGTTAGTGTAGTGTCCAACATATCCATAGAGTAGGACTCTCATCACTTACCTTTTGAATCAGTTCATGTATACACTAGTTTCAGGGGAAACATTCGTACATGAATCATATAGGAATGGGTTGTGGTTTCCATGTCCTTCTCGAGTGAGCTCTCCAGATATAATCATCGACCATGTACACATCTTGTCTATTTTATGATACCTCCTCAATTTATGGTATCTAGGATTTAGCATCAAGATCATGAGGATGATCCCCTTAGTTACGAAGCATCGATATAGGGACCTATTCTGAAGCTGTTAACTTTGGGTGGTGCACCAATTATACCACCACATGTTGAGTAGCAGATGGTACCCGTAGTACTACTATATGAGTTATATAGAAAGATCATGTTTCATGGGTTTCAGAAATAAGGGACACTTAGGTTTCATATCGAGATTAACCCATAGGCAGATCAGGATTATCATAAGGTGACGTGGGTTTTTCATCTTGTAAGGACATCATCAGATCAAATAGTAGTCCTGGCAGTGAGCCTTCTCCTTATCTCTATAGGACAATGGTGGGGTTTAATGACCAAATAATATGATTTGGAGACTCTATCATGGTTATAGATCAATAATGTTTTTAGATAAGAGTTATCTCCAACCACGTTGAGGGATATACACATCTAGGAGCTTCTACAACTTCATCAGGGTAGTACGACAATGGTTGAATATTCATCAAGGTTGACCATACTCTCTAGGTACTTGATGAATTTTTTTCATGGTAAGTTATTATTTTCTAAAACCTTTTAACAAGTAATTTATAGAGACATAGGATCTATTGATATACATATTTTAATTCCTACCTATGCTGGGGTGTTAGAGAATGATTTGGTGGTCGAGAGTTTCCTAGTTTAGAAAATGTGGACATTTGTTGCCGGCAGTGGGAAAACAAGATATGGGACTTTAGCAGTAAGGATCTGACATCAGTATTAGGGAAATAGATGTGAAATATGTTTTATGAGGTGATCCTAGATTATAGGATTTGTGTTTTAGGGCTCATAGTATGGTTCTAGTTATCCCATGTAGAGGTGGTGATACTCTTGTGATGGTATGGTAAATATTGTATGAGATTTCCAAACCCGTCGTACTACTGACAGAGAGATAGTGTATGGGCCTCCTAGGTAGAGGAAAAGACTTGAGATGGTAGGTATATAGGGTGGAAGAAGTGTAAGTGGAGTTGGGAGAATAGTTGTAGGTGGAAGACGTTTTGATTTGGTTCCACCACCATCACCAGACTATCCATGCCAGGCTTCAAGAACTAGGGGGCAAGGGTGAGGGTAGCTGGAAGTGGTTGAGTCTTAGGACCATAGGCTTTAGGGATGATACAAGGTATGATCTATGTGTTTTATACATTATATATAGCACAAATATATATAGGTGTGAGTCAGTCATTTATTTATACTATTTTAGTTTGAGACTTAGATATTCCGATTGAGCCTTTGGCTCAGTCTATACACTTGGAGAATCCTATTGGAGATGAATCAATGATCACACAATTATGCCGATAGTGTGACCCAACTCGTATAGGTGAGAGTTTTTTTGGAATATCCTTATGGAAGTGATGAGGCCTTATGACCTCATCTTAGGTATAGACTTGTTATATACAGTTCATACCAAGATAGACAATTTCAGGCGGTGGATGTAGTGTGTTTTTATGGGACTAGGTTTTCCTTTGTGGGTGAAAAGGAATCCTAGGTAGTACAATATAGAGTCATATATAGGAGGGTGAAGATGATTACTAATTAGTTTGATAACATGACCCTTTTTGTAGTTGAGTTTATGAGTTTTTAGTTTCCTACAATGGTGGAAGAGTATGAGGATGTCTTTCCTGGCGATGTTGCATGTTTATCTCCACACTGAGGGATCAAATTATACATTCATCTAAACCCCATGAAAACCTCAATATCTTCATAATCATATCATATTCCTCTTTTTGAGCTTCATGTTTTAAGGGTGCAGTTGGAGGACTTTTAGAGGAAGGGATTTTTTAGACCCAATGTTTCACCCTAGGAAGCCCCATTGTTGTTTTCCAAAACGGTGGATAGGAGATCAAGGTAATGTGTAGACTAAAACCTCCTAAAATAGGTTACTATAAATAAAAATTATCCACTATTGAGTATTGATGAACTCTTTGATTATTTGAGAGTGGAATGATGTTTCTTGAGGATTTATTTCAGATCAGGATATCCCCAGTTACGAGTATGTGATGTGGATATATTGAAGGTGATATGTATATGTATCTATAGTCACTATGAGTACTTAGTGGTGCCCCTTGGTGTGAATAATTCCCTACTAGTGTTCATGAGACTCATGAATCTGATCTTTCATCCTTTATTAGACTGGTTCTTATTAGTCTTCATCAATGATATCCTAGTGTACTCGGATTATGAAGAGGGGCATGTGAGACACTTGAGGATGGTTCTGGATATACTCCAAGATCGCCAGATTTATGTAAGCTCTTTAAGTGCTATTTTTGGATTCCATTGGTCACTTTTTAGGAAATGTTATATCATAAAATAGTACGGGAGAGAACCCAGTGAAGGTCGAGGTGGTGCTAGCTTGGGAGAACCCAAGAGCATGGCAGAGGTGTGGAGCTTCCTTAGGTTGGAAGGATACTATTGGGGATTCATACCTAACTTCTCTAGAATATAATCTACCTTGAATTCTTTAACCTGAAAAGGGAATCCTTTTTTGGGTAGAGAGGTGTCGGTAGGCTTTCTAGGCATGGAGGCAGAGTTTGAAGAGTGCTCCCATATTGATATTTCCAAAGGAGGGTGTCAAGTATGTAGTGTTTGGTGATTTTTTAGGTTGTTTTCAAATTTAGTGGAAGGTGGTGATTTTATATGGGTCACTTTAGTTGAGACGACATGAGTAGAACTACACAACCCATAATCTTGGGTTAGTAGCAGTAGTCTTCACACTAAAGATGTGGTGACACTATGTGATGGGTGAGCAGTTTATCATCTATTATGACCATAAGAGTATCAAGTATCTATTATCTTATAAATATATTTACCTTAGATAGAGAAAATGACTAGAGTTTTTCCAGGATTATGACTTCATGATTTTCTACCCTCTCGAGAAGGGGAACGTCATTGTAGATGCTCTTAACATGAGATCTTTTTCATAGTTGTTGAGCAAGGAATTGGAGGAGTTGGAATCATTGAAGATATCCTTTTTTGATGGGGATAGAGGCGATTAAATTTAGTTGATTGATGTTATCCCTCCTATTGTATAGTGATTCAGGGAGCTACAACTTGGGGATACTGACTATGAGAGCCTACTAATTCAGATATGCACTATACATGCCCCTGATGTATTTTCTATAGGAGGGTAGTATGACATTCTTTTCAGAGGACACATGATGGTACCTATGAAATTGTGGTAGGAGGTTCATAGAGAGTTTCATACATCTCCTTTGGTCATATATCCAAGTGTGGAAAAGATGTACCAGGACCATCAACATCAGTTTTTGGGGCCATGGATGAAGAAGGGAGTTTTAGAGTTTTTTTTCTCAATTCCTTACTTTTCATCAAGTGAAGGATGAGCACTAGGATTAGTGGGTTTAGATCAACCCCTTAAGGTTCCAGAGTGGAAGTGGGATGGAATAACCATGGAATTTATGACAAGGTTACCATGTTCATCTATGGGATATGATTCCATATAGGTGATCATAGACTAACTCACCAAGTGAGCCTACTTCTAAGATATTTGGGAGAAGAGTTCAGTATATAGCATGAGATGCCTCTATGTAAAGAAGATAGTTCAACTCTACGGAGTTACCTAGACAATCATTTATGATTATGATACTCAATTCACATCTCCTTTATTGAAGGGATTAATAGAGGATTTTGGTACTCAGCTATGTTTGAGCATAGATTTTCACTTTGAGACTGATGGCTAGAAAAAGTTGATCATTCAGGTTCTAGAAGACGTGATGTGAGATTTCATGTTGGACTTTTTTTGTAGTTTAAAGGATTACCTATAACTGGTGGAGTTTACATATAATAATAGCTACCATTCCACCAATGGAAGTGAACCATTTCAGTACTTGGATGGGAAAACCTATTAGCCACCACTATACTAGACCGACCTAGGTGATTCAGAACTTATGGGCCCAAAGTTGGTGTGAGATACTACAGAAAAGGTTCAAGTCATCTAGGAGTAGATAAAGACTTCATAGAGTTTTCATAAGTCTTATTCAGACTATAGATAATGGCATTTGGATTTCAAGGTGGGATACATTTCATTCCTATTAGTTTCACATCAATTATGATTGTGGATATTTGGTTGGGTTGGAAGATTTATCTGAGGTTAATTACCCCTTTACAGATATTATATAGAGTTGGTGAGGTGGAATACTATTTAACTATACCACCATAGTTGGATTGGGTACATGAAATCTTCTATGTTTTATAGCTGATGAGGTATATTCACAAACCATTACATGTTATAGACTAGGGAAAGCTGTATTTCAAGGATGGAGCTGCCTTTATTGAGTACCTAATAGATATTGAGGATCAGTAGAAGAGGATTTTTTATGGGAAATCATTTCCCCTAGCGCATGTTTGGGGTAAGAATGGGAATCTTCAGTAGTGAACCTGGGAGATGAAGTCTCAGATACATGCTCAATAACCACATCTCTTTGTGTATATTTTTTGTTTTTTCTTTCGAGGCCATAAATCCCCTAGGTGGTAATAATGTAATGAATTTTATTTTCTAATGTATTATTTTGAAATATTATATGAATCATCTTAATATCTAGACTTAGAGATGATGTGAGATTCTGAGGCCCGATGTGCCTAGAATTGATTTTTGAAAAATAAAAAATGCACACACACATAGTTTTCCTAGAAAAGTGGAATAACATTTAAATATAATCTCATATCATAAATCTAAGGATATTGTTGAGTTTAGAGCATGTGTTTTATGTTGTTTGTGATATAACCTTTGATTACTTCAGATGTTTGTGTTGATCGCGGTTGCAGGTGAATTAATAAAATAAATAAAATTATTTATTTATTTTATTAAATGACACAGAGACCTAATTTTTTTCTCTATAAATATATAACTATGGTAAAATATCAGGGTTAGCTGCATGACCCATGTCATTTAGAGGATCCATTGGAGGAGCTTACATGGGATAATGACAACTAGATCAATGATCATTAATTGGTGTGAAATGGAATTAAAGGATCTCACCAACGAAAATGACACTAATTCATTCTTTATTAGTAATCGATCCTTATCAAGGAAGGATATTTGTTTTATTTGGATTTATCCATGTGGTTTTATTCTTATGATGAATGCAAATCAATCAACAAACAAATTGATCTGCAGTTCATTTGTATTTTGAGTATAGGTTAAATTTATCTGAGAATTGAGGATTTCTTTGTGATTATTATATTATCTCATTTTTCATTATTCTAATAGTCAAAAATCAAGGCCAACACAAACATTGGTTGAGGTTATTTTCTCATGTTTGTGATTTTTCATTTCTTCCCCTAATTCCTCATTCATCATAGGAAAATATCTTGGCTCGTGGTTTGATAATTACTAATGAACAAATCATTGTGAAATTGTTTATTTTTACAATGGACAGACATCGATGATCTAATATTGGATCAATGGATGTATTGAGCTACAGAAAATGGATGATCGATCCAAGATGAGTTTTCAGATACTATTCTTCACATCTTCACCATTCGATGGAGGAAAATATGTGTGTATGTTTTACCTAATAGATTCAAAGTTTGGACCACATGATCATTGAAATAATGGGTCGGTTGAATTTAGATTTATGTTTTCCAGAAATGTGCATGGTCTGATCGATGGACGGAGGAGTGGACAAGGATTATTGTGCCTAATTTATGTTTCTAGAAAATCTCACAAAACACGACATGTAATCCAAGATTACTCGGCATGTGGGACCCCTAGTGTGGTGTAGAATTCTGTAGGAATTTAAAAGTGACATGCCGTGTGGCCCTATTCACAAGGCATGTGATCACTTCCTTAGAATATCACTATGTACCTGGGAAGGTACATGAGCATGGGCATGAGAATGACTATCCATACACAGACATTACCATCTAGACACAGACACGGTCAAGAGTACACTGGATCTGACACTCCATGCACTATGACAGAGACATGGGCACATGACATGATACACGAGTTATATCTAGTGATAAAGGAAAACATTATTTACTTCTATTACATGCCCTGTAATCCTTAAAAATTTCCTCAAATACCTTTTCCTCTTCAACTTATAAAAGTTTCTTTAGGGTGTGTTCCCATGATCCATTCCCAAAGGGTTAATATGGAATCATGTAATACACATAGTATGGTTATCCCTTTAGTGGTACTTATTTGTTAGTGTTGTTAGAATCATTCCATGAGTCCTAGAGTGAGATCCTCTACCAATATATTTCTCTAGGTTGAGTTCTTGGTATCTTCATGAACAACACTACATGGGAATCAATCCTATAATTAGTAGGTTAGTCTATATTGTGTTATCGGTGTACCCCATGGCCTTGGGTTTGATCCTCATCTATGTATCATTATATTTAAATATCTAGTGCTTACTTATTATGGAATGTATCAATGAGTTGTAAATCTCATATGGACATCATTAGTGTTATCCAACTCATGGAGAATGTTCTCCTAGATGAATATTATATGGAACCTTCGAGTGGTATCCCTAGACTGGAAATATGGTTGTGAGCTTACCTTGTGATGGTTTTTATTTGTTGATTATATCAAGATATTATTGTCATATATGATGTATAAATATACATGTGAGGAGAATACTGTTATTCTTATTATTATATGCTTAGTGATTTCGAAGTGTCCTACTAGGTATTGTTATACTCACCTCTGCATCGGGTTTTCCCACATCTGTCATGTATTTTAAATATGGTCACCCTTTTGATAGAGTCATAGAGGTACTAGAACCAAGCATAGCATAGTGATCTAGACTGATCGAGCTATGTTCTGGTGGTTACCTTGACAGTAGTCCCCTTATATATTTCTTGGTTGGTATTGTTTTTAGAAACTTTTTTTGTGGGATTTTATTTGTCCCTTTTAATTTATAACACCTATTTTTTAATCTTATGGTGGGATTTAGTTATATGGATGCACGGTCTATCATTTTTTTTACATTTTATCATTCTATGGACTTGGAGATGTGTGTGTTTATGTGTATAGGTAAATTAGGATAAGGCCTCCCATGATAGTGATATGCCAACTTAACGCTAGTTTCCTCCCCCTAGCCTGTTGGAGGAAGGCTTGTGGTAGTCATGTCATAGGCCCAATTAATATGGGTCATAATTTTTTTACTATATTTCCTTTTTACCCTTATTATTCCTCCTCCCTCTTTATCTCACATAGTAGTAGCAATAGTGGAGATATCCCATTCCTCCAACCTGGGCTTTGAGCCTCTTCTATCTTTTCATTATTTATCTAACCATATGGAATGTTATTTTCATGTAATGTTCCCTATTTTTAGGGAATTTTTCAATTTCTTCGATTTCCCTTAATCTATCCTAGATTAGTGGCCAACACTAGATGAGGATTCATATACCTATATAAGGTTGTAATTCTTGTTATTTTCCCAAAACACTTTTTCATTTATATCTTTCGACTTTCCCAATACACCTAATTACTACCTAAGAGGTGGTATAACATGACTTATACCACACATTGGGGTATTTTAAATTAATTTCTCTTCTTACTCTTATAAATTCCTTATGAGAAAAACATAGTTTAAGGGGGTTGGGATTAATTAATAACTAAAGTGGAAAAAAATTGTTGAAGGAAAATGGGATGTGTAAGTTCATATCACTTGTTAATTGTTTAATGATATTTATTCCCTAGCTTGATGGGATTAAATGGAATGTTAAATTTTTTAAAGACAACCCCATTGCTTACTATAAAGTATAAAATGCATTTAACCCTTTTTATTATTAATTGACCATTAATATTAGTTGTTGATACATGGTTTCATGAAGTGTAGGAAATGATTCTTCACACACTCTTTACATGGGATGTTGGGCATGTAACTTCACATCATTTATTTGAATGCTAGAAATAAAGATTCATGTTCCATTTGATATGAAAATAGACATGATGTTTCACATTCCTGTGGATGAGACGTTCAACATAGAGTTTCATGTCATTTATTTTTATCTCAAGTCTTGGATTTCCTGAATGATCAACTGGATTCTTGGAAAGATTCCCCTCATTTAATTAGTGACTCTTACTATATTTTTTTATGGATTTCATGGGTGTGTACCTTGGGTAATTTCTAGTACACACACACACACATTTATATATCTCTATGTGTATGTGTGTTTTATATAATGAATTATGTTCCATGACTTTTTCATCTTAGGAAAAAGATGGTAAAGTTGGAGGGGTATCCATGATGAACCAGAATTGACCTGGTTTCAGTTATTTCATGGATTTTTATTCATTATACATGCACACTACTATTTTTATATTTAGTGGATATAAAATATAGGACTTAGTTGGGATGGACTATTGAGTTTATCTCACACCCTATTTGGTACATATATTGGTACCCAAAGAAACCTCATAGATTCAAGAAGGGATAAAGGGAAGCTCCCAACTTTTTATGCTTAACTTTTGTACTAGGCTGGAGTACTGGTGTAGAGGTATGAGGTAGTTCTTGCAATGATATGGGATTATATTTTGGTAATTTTGTACATTTTCATATAACATGTATTGATGTATTCATGTTTTCCTAGATTTTTTTGCATTTTGGTATCATAATCATAATTTTTTTATATGATACAGGAAACATCTTATGAATTTCAGCTATTTATTTTCATCATGAGGTTTATTTCTGCTACCTTGTGATATTCCACCATTCTCCCATATTATTACTATATCTATTATTTGATTTATATATTTTTATTACAATTTGATAAATGAGAGTATGTTATCTTCACTATACCATCATACACCATCACTACTAATCGAAAGAATCTAGTTTACGGGGAGAGGAGCTTGAGACCATGTGGCACACCGAACCGGTAACATGTCTATGAACTGGGCCAGAGATATTAAAAAGTTTTATAATATCCTATTTTATATTCCTTACTATTTTTGGGAAGGTGGAAAGGAGATTAGGTTGTGTCTAAGTTTGGTAATGATCCTTTTCTTAGGAGCAGCTAACCCACATATGGGGAAAATCCAAATTACTTAGGATGGGATTAGATGTTTGGATTATGCCTATTATATTTGTACTTATTTCACCATTTTTAAATTCACACGATGTGTGTTACTCATTATTATTATGTATTTTTATGCTTGGACTAGTACAACAAGGATCCATTACTCATTCATCCTTATAGGCTCTTGAGGATTCACATGTCTTGCATATGATGTGATATATTGGTTTAGTCCATTTCTTTATTTTCCTATATTTCCTATGGTTGTTTCATGTGTGTTGATTTCTAAATACACCTATGCTTCTAAATTTTCATGTAGTAAAATAGAAAATAATCATTCATTGTTAATGTTTCCTCATCAATGTAAATAATTATTTCATGTATAACTTGATGGTGGAATCATAACTACCCAATTATCACTCAGTTGAGCTGTGTAACTATTGTTACATAGACTAAAACGTCAGTTGGTTTTGATTATGTAAATTCCAAATATAATTTATAAATATTGTACTTTTATAAATTTGGAATGGTGATTCATCAAATTGAATTTTCATATACATATTGTTACATCTTGATATCAGATTTAAAGGTCTTGTTGCAGTTACATGAAGTTACACCTATATAATATAAATTTTATGCCTTTATAAATCTAGAATGGTAATTCATCTAACTAGACCTTTATACATACATATATATATATATATATACTTGTTGAATTAGAACTATTAAATGAACTAATTTCCATCAAATATGGATTCCAATTACAACTTAAAGAGGGGTATCCAGAACTTACAATTGACACTCCATATACCGAAACATATGATATAAGACATGGATCCATGACCAGGACTTGACATATTAGTTGGTGTTTGGGAGTGTTATGAGTTTTCCATCCTGATCTTGTAGACTTACATAGACTTGGGTATAGGAATGGGTAGATGGGTGTTGCCTCTTGTATATAAAGTCTTGTACCCATCCTATTGGTCTGCCTAGTTTTCTTTATATTATTGAATTTAATTTTGAGGTGTGAATTTAGAACTATAGATATATGATTCTGTGAATTCATCAGCGTGGAAGATAGGAAGGTTTTGATGACCATTCACTAGAAGTGGTGGGACCTAACCTTCTATTAGTGCCACCTGAATAATCTCCTGTTGTACTTGACTTGGGCACTGATGCCTTGTTTTGAGAGGGTTTAATAAAGATCATTCTAATCATGCAAGGAGCCTTGAGACCTAACCCTTATATAGAAAAGATCACATGAGTGTTTGAATAGAATCATCCACCTACTTTCTTAGGAGATGGTGGCCCCCAGATTGAGAAGTCATGTTTAGAGGCCATGATAACTATTTTAGAGAATCTGAAGATGCCTTCTGAGAAAAGTGTCAAGCTAATAGTCTATATGATTTGTGATTCTACCAAGTGTTTTTGGGATGTTATTACCTAGGAATATCATTAGAAGAATATGGTCTTGATATATTTCTAGATTGCATTCATTGATTTTTTATTCTTTTTAGAAACATTGGAAGCCGAATGATATAGGGTGTTGGCACACATACAATAGAGTGTTATGTCTATAATGGACTATTTTTCTCACTTTATTGAGCTCTATAACTTCTCCCTAACTCTTGTTAGTGATGAGTTATCGAGGGATAGATGATTTGATGATGGGATCATATACAATGTCTGATCTCTGTTGAATTTATTATGGTTGACTATTGTATCTGAGATTGAATAAGGACCTTATAACCGAGAAGAGTATGAAGGGAGCTAAATGTGGGGGATTGAGCAGTTTAGTACCTATATAGGGAGTTTTATCATCAAAAAACAGTAATCATCAAATTGAGACTAATTTCATGGTTAGTGGTAGTCATGGTATGTACATTGACCATTATGTGATTTGTCATCAGTGAGGTAAACTAAGACTCACAAAGCCCTAATGAAATAAGAACCACATAGAGATTCAATATCATGGAAGAATGGTCCATATACAGTGATTTTTCATAACATTTTCTCCAGTTTAAACTAAGATAATATCTACACTAAACCCACATTCAGGATAAGGATTAGTAGCTACATATCAGGAAATGTGATAGAGTACTACCATCCACTCAAGTAGAGGAGGTGTACATGTCCATGGAAGCCCATCTTATGAGATACAACACTGGTAGAGTGGGCCTGATCAGGGTAGTTAGGTTGTAGATCAGGGTCATGGATCTAGCCAGTTATATAAAGTGAAGCCTTTACTAAAGGAGTAGAGTGTTAGACCTTCTATAGTGTGAAGTTTAATTTTAGTAGTCTCTTATTTATTTCTTTATATATTTTACATGATTTATTTCCATTTGTTTGTATATTTTGATATTATGGAATGTTGTGGCCTTGAGATCAAGAATTTATATGGACTGATGAATCTCGACACTCCATTGGGAATCCAGTCAAAGAGCGTACACCGATGTTAAGAGTGTCCCATTGAGATAGGGGGTTTTTATTTCTTATGGAATCTATTCATCCTTAAGATTATAGGTTTTGAAACCATTCTTAGGATGAATAGGTTGGTTCCCTATCAAGATTGCATCGATTTTTATTACCAGAGGGTGAATTTTACATCACCAGAGGGCTGTAATTACATATACAATTGTGAGTGGAATGTCTAGGATATTCGAGCTAAATCTATCTATCATGGACTGGGAAGAGTGAAAACCCTTATTACCAACCTTTTTCTAGATGTTCATGGGATGCGAATAATAGACTTCCCTCCAGTAGTGGATCATTTCAGGGATATTTTTACAGAAAATATTATTGTATTACCTCTTATGAGAGAGGTACAATTTACTATTGATCTAGTTATAACAGTAGCACTGATAATTATCCCTATTTATAAGAAAGAACCTACTGAGCTTTTGGAACACAATAATTAGTTAAAAGACATGGAATCCAAAGTCTTTACATGAAACAGTACCACTACTTGGGGTTCACCCATAAATTTTCCCAAGAAGGCAGATGGGACCCTTAGTATTTTCATGGATTAATGGAATTTGAATAATCTCACTCTTCAAAACTAGTACCCACTTCCATATATAGACAACCACTTTAATTTTCTCTAGGGTGAAAAATGCTTATCAAAGATTTATTTGAGGTTATTCTACCATTAGGTATGTGTCAAAATTTTGTACATACCAAGTATACATTTCTTTAGTATATATTTCCTTTATGGTTATTTGATTATGTTGTTTGGACTTATAAACTCACCATCTATTTTTTTGGATTTTATGAATTAGGTTATCCACCTGTATTTGGACTTGTTTATTATTGTTTTTGTGAATGATGTATTTTTGTATTTTCAGACTTAGTAATATCATGCTAATAAACTTGAAATCATTTTAAATATACTAAGAGAGAACCCACTTTATGAAACACCCAAAAAATTTAACTTATTGATTAGTAAATTCCATTTCATGGGTCACAATATCACAGAGGAAGGAGTATCTATGGACCCAAAGAAGGTAAGAGTCATGGATTATTGGGATCAACCTAATAATTTCATTGATATTTGAAGTTTCTCTAGACTATACCACTATTATATACATTTTAGACAATATTTATTACAACTCATAGCACCTCTTATATGATTTACTAAAAATGGTGTGAAGTTTTCATGGTTTGAAGCTTGTGATAAATCCTTTCCAGAGTTTAAAGGAAGTCTTACCTCAATGCCAATCCTGATTTTACCTAAGCCTATTAGGGAATATACCATTCACTATGATGCATCAAACATTTTTTTAGGATCTGTTTTGATGTAGGATGAGCGAGTAATAGTTTATAGGTCTCATCATTTGAGATCTCACGAGCAGAATTACTCGAAGAATGATCTTGAGTTAGCTACTGTAGTTGATTACATACATTGTTGGAGGAACTACTTGATGGGTGATGGTTTTGTGTTATATTCAGATCACAAAATCCTTAAATACATATTCAATTGAATTGAAACTATATTGGTGAAAATGTTTTGAATACCTACATTCATTTTATTTTAATATTTCTTGCATGCCTAAGAAAGGAAATAGAGTGGTTAACTTCTGAGTTAGAAGACTCATACACAAAATATTCATGAGAAAAATAGAGATTGGCAATGGATGGATCTGTTTTCTAAGATGCCTTTGGAGATTTAGGAGCATCACAAAAATCATTCCCTCCTAGATCTATCAGTAAACTCTTCACTTATGTATAAGATGATGAAACTTTCAGATCCTAAAGTCTTAGTCCTAAGGGAGAGTGTTTTAGGTGAGGATTCATTATCTAGTTGGGTCATTTACAGGGATGAGATATTCTGTATTCATGTATGTTTCTAGGTACCTATTGATGTATAAGAGTAGATTATGTAAGAATCGCGTGCCTCTAAATGAGAATTACATCCTAGACTCACAAAGATGTACCATGTGTGAACTACCAGTATTGGTGACCTGGTATGAAGAGGCTGTTTATAGGTTTTATTACTCATTGTTCCACCTATCAGTAGGTGAAGGTGGAACACTACTGGAATTCTAGAATTTTAGAGCCTCTACCCATTTTAGATTTGAAATGGAATGATGCCAATATGGATTATTTGTTAGGTTTTCCAAAGTCAAATTGAGTTAGTGATGAAATATGGGTGATTATTGAAATATTGATGAAGGTATCCCATTTTTTACCTATCAGGGAGACCTTTTAGGTGGATTTGATCAGAATGCTTTATGTTAGGGAGTTCATACATAATCATGGAGTTCTATGTACAATTGTATCAAACAAGGTTGTGTGTTTCACTTCACAGTTCATGCAGGGGTTGTAAAAGGAACTAAGTTCATTGGTGCTTCTGATTATTTTATATCACCCTCAAACCAATGGTCAGTCCAAGAATAATATATGATTATTTGAGGACTTTCTCTGAGTATGCATCTTTGATTTTGGAGGTTCTTGGGGTAAAAATTTTACTCTTTCTAAATTTGGCTGTAATAATAGCTTTCTTGAGACTATAAAGATGGATCTGTATAAGTCCATATATATTAGGTTGTCTCATTCACCCATTTTCTTTTTATAGTCAAGAGAGGAAGTGCAACTATGACCATATCTCATTCAAGAGACATCAGTGTTAGTTCAACTTATCAGAAATAATATAGCTAATGTAAAGTATAGGTATAACTCTTATTCTAATTTTTATCATTGATCTTTGATGTCTGAGTTGAGGGATTGTGTTTTATTTCATGTTTCTCCTAGATTGGGGCATTGATTAATTCTAAGTCAATGGAAGTTTTCACCTAGATTCATTGGGCATTTAATGATTTTAGAGGGAGTTGGGATGATATCCTATTGGATAGATCTTCATTAGAGGTATTGAACCTTGAATGTCATCTTCCATGTTTCTCAACTTTGTTATTTCTATTTTGACCATTCTTGTACTTTTCATCTTGATGAGGATGAGTTAGATTTTGATGATTCCTTTGAGAAGTACCCGATACGTATCATTGATTGGATCATGAAAGCTCTTCTAGGAAGGTTATTCCATTTTATACATAATATATGGAAACACGACCACATAGACAACAAGTCCTAGGAGAGAGAGGCTGATATACATGCTCAGTGGATGTAATTATTATAATATTATGTTCAAACACCATCAAAAGGGAAACTAGGGGATGAGTTATTTTTATATAGGGGAGGTTGTAGGAACCCCCAATTTTTCTGGGTATATTCTTCATTAGTTTTTAGGATTTTTTGTTATATTTAGACCTTGGAAAATTATTCTGTAGCTGTTGGAGTAGGATTTCTTCATATAGACTAATTTACATAATAAATGGGGAATTTATTGTGTAAATATGTAATTTGTACTCTAAATTTCCCTCAGCATACCCTAAAATATTGGGCATGTAGACATACTTCATAAGACTTTAATTTATGGAATAAAGCATAGTTTTATGTCATAAATAGTATTAGGAAGATCACGTAAGTTGGGATGACCCCTTTACACTGTAAGTTAACATATTATGGGTCAATATAGCGAATTTAATCAATATAATGTCTTTTTTACATCTTAAATACCACATACATGGTGTTTTCCACTTATTTACTTTAAACCCTTATTATTCCTCTACCCTATTTCTCTCATACAACAATAGCAGTAGAAAAGTGCTCCTATTTCTCTAACATGGTATTTGAGCCTCCTCCCTCATACAATGTTGTATTTGACCATTGATCATCATGTTGGATTGCCAACAGTAAGTCTCTCATTCATCTTTAATATTTTATTTCTTTATCTCATTGTGTTGAATGTTATTTCAATATGAACTAATATTCCTTATTTTCAGGTAATTTTCCTATTTCATTGATTTCTCTCAGTCTAGCCTAGATTAGATGATGATACTGGATGAGGATTCATATTTTAATATATCATAAGTGGTCTATTAATTTTTTCCAAAACCCTAATTGTTTATATATTGTATCATTGTGTGGTGAGTTGGAATTTCCATGTGACTCCATTAAAATGCATAACTAATTAAATAAATTTCATTTTGATGTTTTTTTATCACACTACAAATAATTAATACCTAGGAGGTGGCCTAACTTGACTAGTACCACCCCTTAGGGTGTGTTAAATTAAGTTCACTTTTTCCGCTTATAAATTCCTTATGAACAAACCACCATCTAAGTGGACTGGGATTGTTTACTAATTAAAGTGGAAAAAACCAGTTAAAGGAAAATGGGGTGTGTGAGGCCATACTCCTTGTCCCATGTTAAATGATAATTATTCTAATGTTTAATGTGATTAAATAGAATCTCAATTGGTTTGAAGACCATCCCCTTTCTTATCCTAATGTATCAAACACATTACACCCTTTTTATTACTAATTGACCATGGATATTAATTATCAAGACATAGTTAAGGTTAAGTATTGGACACGATTCATCACACTCTATTGATGTGGGATGTTTGAAATGACACTTCACATCATTCATTTGAACATTGGACATGAAATTTCATGATCCCTTAGTTCGGATGCTGGATATGGCATTTCATGTTCCCTTGGAAAGGACAATGGACATGGCATTTCACATAATTGATTTTGAACACATGGGAAGGATTTCCAGAATGATTAATGTAATTCATGGGTGGATTCCCCTAATTAAATTAGATATTATTACTATATTTTTTATGAAAACATTGTCCATATTCCTCAGGTCCTTCAAGAAACACACACACACACACACATATACATGATGACTTGTGTCAAATGAATTTTCCATATTATACTAAAGCATGTAATGTTGGACGAGTATCCAGGAGGAACTTGAGATGATTTGGTTTTAGTTATTTCATAAATATTTATTTATTATACATGCACACTAGACTTTTTATATTAACTATATGAATGGTACTAGATGATGTTGGTGGTGGACTATTGAGTTTATCTCACAACCTTTTTAGGATTCTAATTGGTAACCAGAGAGACCTCATGGATATATATAGGGAGAAAGGGATACAAAAAGCTATAAATGATTGACTTCTATGATAGGATGGAGTACGAGAGCAGAGGATTGAGCTTGTGCTTGTGATTTTATGGGGTTATCTTTTGGTATTTTGTATATTTTTTACCATGTATTTATGTATGTCTGTTTTCACAATTTTTGCATCATTATGGAATCATCACCATCATTTTTCATATAATACTTGATACTATTTATTGATTTGATTATTTAATTTCATTGGGATGTTTCTTTCAGCTACCTTGTGATATTTCATTATTCTCCTAGATTTTTAATAATTTTTTTATGTATTATTATGAAACTCTAATAAATGAGGGTATAGTCTCACCACCATACCGTCACAGACCAACGCTGCTAGTCAGCATCATTCAGAATATGGGGAGGTGTGTTTTGGAAATGTGGCCTACTAAACTGGTCACTTATCTTTGAACAGATCCCATGATGTTACATTTGGATTATACCATAATTTTTTTGGAAAGGGGAACCATTGTCTATTTTCAAAAAGTGGAAGAACAAAATGAGTCTACTTACAGATAATATACAGTTTCAATGCGAAGTAATCATTTATGGGTACTTTTCATATTATAGAGGATTTGGGAAAATGGAAAGGAGTTATTATCTCAATTAAAATTATTGGTAAGATCATAGAGGATATGAAAGGTATATATTGAAATTGATTCAACCCACTCATTGAAGAAAAGATAAAAAATAATCTAAAAATTCTGGAATGGTGACTGAAAGCAAGTTCCAACCATTGAAAGAAGTTTGTAGAAGATGTGGACATCCTGGTAGTTTTTCAAAATATTGTCTCACTATTCTAATAAACCAAATGAGTTTGAATCATCATACTACAAATTATAAAAATATGAAAGTGAAAATAAAGGGTAAGGCATTTTTATTTTAAGTGAAACTTAAATAATCTCTAAAAAACCATCCATAGATCCTGGATAGTGGATGATTTTCACATATGAAAGAAGATTTAATGATCTTGAAATATATTGATAAATATAATAAAGTATTAGTGGAATTTTTAAATGATGGTTCATTCAAGATAAAAGGATTTGGTTCTATGGTTATTGTAGAAGACAATTTTAAATTCAATAAAATTTTATTTTTGGATGAGATGAAACACAACTCAATAAATGGGTGTCAACTTTGTATTGAAAGAAAAAAAGTGGGTTTTCATAAATATGAATTCTTGTTAAATAGTTTGAGAAATGTATGTTTATTAATAATAGGAAAATGAACATGAGGACACTTGTTTTAAGTGGTGAGGCTGAACACTCATGCAACTTAAGGTTAAAGGAAGAAAAATAATTATATCATCTAAGAGTTGGCCACATTTCCAAAATGAATATAAGAAATCTTACCCAAGGAAAAAACCATGATTTTTCAATGATAATTAAATAAATAAATCCAATGTTCTATATTTCCAAAAAAGGTTAGATTGTCAAACATTATAGTTTTTTCATTCAGATTTTTATGGGCTAAAGAGGAATAAATCAACCAATTTAGATAAGTATTTTATTACTTTTATTGATTACTTAACTTGTATTATACACATTATATCTATAAAACTCCAATAAAATTAATTTAATATTCCTAAATGTTTTAAAATAAGTGTAGAAAAGAAAAATGATATTCTCTTTAAAGCAGTAAACAGACAAATATTTTGAATTCATAAGTATAAAATTTGATGTATATGAAGAAATCACGATATTCTTCATGAATTTATTATAATATACAACCCAAAAATTTATTTTTTTTAAATTAAGAACAAAATAATAATATAAATATAACACACCATGTTGGAGAATAATAATAATTTTTCTAAAGGAAAGTGACTAATATAATGGTATAGATTCAAAAATATTGATTACACTATATCAATTAGGATATTTCACCAAATTATATGTATTATAAGAAGACCATAGGCTTGAAATGTTTTAGGTTATTTTGTATCCATTTAATTATCATGTTAAAATATGAAAACATAGGAAAGTTAAATAAAATTTGAGTTGAAGGTATCTTATTTGGTTATCCTCCAATTTCAAGTGGATAACATTGTAAAAAAAATTACATGGAATATTGTCGATAGTGATGATGTGAAGTTTTTGGAACACACCAACAATGAGGTTTCACCTCAATAACAATGTTCTATAAATGATTTTGATGGAAAATAATTAATTGAGAATAATGATGATGTTTATAAAAAATATGGAACCTCAGAAGAACCATAGGTTAAATATCATGATTCATCCATTTAAATTGACTACAAACAAAATTATTCAACTCATTAAAATATAATTAAATATTCTTATGTTTTAAGTATCATTACATATCAAGTGTAACAAATTAAAACAAGAATAATATTGTTCATAGAAACACATAACTCATTGTTTTCTTAGGTTGAACCAAAATATGTCAAATAATATTTAGAGAATAAAGAGTGTATTAATTCCATGAATGATGAGTTTTATAAATTTGAGAAGAATTAAAATTGGTATTTGGTTCCCAAACCAACTAAAAATAATGTTTTAAAAAATAATCAAGTGTTTTAAAATAAGTTTAATGAAAAGGTGATGTAATGATAAATAAAGAAAGGCTCAGGTTTAAAGTCTATTCACCGGTGGAAGGGATTGATTTTTATGAGGGTATTATACAATATTATATGATTTAAAATAACAATATTTATATTATTATAATGATAAAAAGACAATACAAGATCTTCTAAATGTATTTCAAGTTATCATTCCTCAATAGAGTGGGAATAGGAAGTGTACATTGAGAAAGCTAATGAATTCTTACTTAGGGAATCTGAAGGTCATGTTTTCAACATGAAAAAGGATATATATGGGTTAAAACATTCCATAAGATCAAGTTATTCCATGTTATACATTTTATTGATGTCACTAAAATTCAAGAAGTGAATATTAGGGAAAAACCTTCAGATCAAAGAATATTGAGTGGTATTTTAATTATTATTATCTATATAGATGATATTATCTTTGTTAGAAATAATGAATGTGTTTTTAAAGAGTTTTATTTAAATATAAATAACATATTTTTTATGTCTATTCTTTGAGAAATGAATAATTTCTTGGGTTTTCAAATTTCTAAAATGGAGGATGGCATTTTCCTTTTTCAAGAGAATTATGATTCAGAACTTATAAAGAATTTTATAATAGAGAATTCAAATTAGGATTCTACCATAATTTCTTTGGGAACTATGATAAAAAAGGATAAATATGGAAAATAAGTTTATTAAAAATAATTTATAAAAATTATTAGGCATTTAATTTACCTAAATTATTCATGATCGGATCTTGTGTATACTGTTAGATTTTGTACCATATTTTAAAATGCAAAAAGAAAAACACATCATGTGGATACAAATAGGATTCTTACAAACATAAAAGGAATGATTAATTATGGTTTGAAATATGAAATAAAAGGAATTCTTGATCTCTTTAGATATTCATATGATTATAGGGATGGAAATTTGGACAATATAAGTTCAACATATAGTTAATTTTCCTTTCTTATAGAAAAGTGTGTGTTAGGGAAAATAAATAAGTAAAGTTTAGTTTCCTTTATTATTGTCGATTAAAGGTATATTTTATAAACTCAAGAAGAAACCCAATCAATGTGTATAGAGACTCAATCGGAAGATCTCCAAGTATATGTAAAGTTTTCACTACTCATTGGATACGATAATCAATGTGCCATAATTTTATTGAGAAATTTAGTTCAAAATTCTTGGTCAAACCGTATTGATATCAAGTACCAATTTATCAAGAAAGTGATGTAAAAATGTATTTTGAAGCATGATTTTCTACCAAAAAAGTAGAAAATAGTGGATGTGTTCACTGAACCATTGTTGGAGGATTCATTTCATAAAATGATACTAAATATAGGTGTTCAATCTTAGTCCATTAAAGGATAATGTAGGGTGATTCTATCCCATATCATCTTGTCTTTGTTTTTTTGTTTTAAAATTAGGCGAGGAACAACATAAATTCAAAGAATTTTTATTTTTAAGGGGGGACTAAATTTCAGTGAGTTACTAAAAGGGGAAAGTTTTAAAGTCTGTATATATGATTGTATTAAAGGTGTGTGTTAGTATGATGAAGGTTTTTTTGAGGGTGTGAACTATTCTAATTATTTTTTATAATTTCTATAGAAAGTGTTTGTTTTCAACATGTAGGAACAATTTATATATATATTTTTAAGATAATTGAATGTGGAATGATTTGTACAAGAGAGGTTTTTAAAATAGGATTTAAGTTCCCCTAATGGAAAACATTGGTATTTTTATTAAAAATTATTTTCTCATACATTATGTATGAACATGTAGTCATTGAAATATTAAATAATTATTTATTTATTATGTTAAAATGGTCATTTATTTTTTAGGGGTTAATGATATAGGTTAACATTAAAATCAAAATAAATGGGATTGTTAAGACCAACAGAAGTTATAGAATATTATTGATAGCAGAAGTTGTTAATGAAATAAAGGTTCTCCAAAAGAAAGTGTTTGTCAAATGTGATGTATGGTGAATTAAGGTTAATGTGTATTTGATTTAATGGATTTGTATTGTATTGTTTTGTCTAAAATATTTTTATAAATAAATTACATTCAATCTCATATGATTCCTTTTTATTCAAAATAGTTGAAGTTCATTCCAAGGATTTTGAGTGACTAGAAGTGATTGGAAGTTGTTAGAGATGATTGAAGTGAAGTTATACTTCACCACATTGTGGCCAGTAACAAAATAGTAATGGTGATTATCAGGGAATAAAAAATAGATTTCATGACCTTTTAAACATTCATTTTAAAAAATGTTATATTTTTCAAAATATCCATTAAAAATAGAGGAGTTATATTCTATAGAGTAGAATATGTAGTCTTGGAAATAAGTACTAAATATTAAATGGTGTAGATGAATGTTTTGAATATGCCATTTTGTGGACGAGAACATGTCATAGTGGTTGTCTCATAAGAAAATAGGTAGATGAAATTTTAAGAGGTATTACATAATATGTTTCAATTTGAAAATATTATAAAAAATGTTGAACTAATACATGTCATGTCCTATGTCATGGTGTTACATAAGAATAAATCAATGATATGTATAATTAATAGAGGAGTACCAAGATGGATTTGAAGGTGAAATTTTCATTAAAAATAATAAGGTGGTTTCCAAGTAATTAAAATGGATTTGACCACAATGTGACTGAGCTGGTGAAGTTGAACTTAGAAAGAGTAGAAATACTGAGGTGGTTTATACCTAGGGAGGTGAAATGGCTTGATTTAAGAATTAAATGTGTCAGGAAAATCATTTAGTAGATGTAATGATAGTTGATTGAAAATGGGTATTCAATAATAAATTGTACATGGATGTTATAGTTAGCTCCTATAATGTAGGGATGGGTTTTAAAGGGTTTATTAAACATTAAGGAATATACTATGATTAATCCTTTTCAATAGTCTCCATGAGGAAATATATTAAAATTATACTTTCCATAGCAACTTACAATGATTATGATATTTTTAAAATGGATTTCATTACCACATTCCATAATGGAAACATCATAGAAGAAGTATATAAGACACAACCAATAGGTTTAGTATTAAAATATTTATTTTTTGTATTTTCCATAACCACTTTATGGGTGAGTGGGAATCACAAAAATTCAAGAACTGATTCAAACACAATAAAACATACTTCACATAATACAAGAACACCTTATGCCAACAGTTTGGATTTACCAAATTTAAAAATAAAAAAGTGATGCACCCTACCTCAACCTTCAAACCACAATAAGGAGTCTCAAGATGCAAACCCTAACACACTGAAACACCTGTCATCATTCATAGCATCACCAAGAACCTCCCACCGGAGATCCTCGTTGCCTAAACCACTGTATTCCTGCAAGAAAGACCATAAACGAATTCTCCTAAAAACATCTCATCCTTCAAAAACCAAATTAGAAGAACCATCATCGCTTCATCCTTTTCATGACTATTGATGTTGATTCCATCACCACACATGGAATGAAAGACACAAAACCAGATAAAAAAAAACAACTTCACCGAGCGACCATTGAACAAGAAATCATAGCCAACACCTTCATCCTCCTGAGGCCAATGAAGATAAAACCTCCACAAGTAAAGACTGCTTGACCTCAAATCTGAAATCACCAGGAAGACCTCCACATAAATCCACCATGGAGAGAGTGGTGAGACCTGGAACCAAAGTAGAGAAACAACAGATGAAGTCCCCGATGGAGGTCATCAGCTAGACCCCCCAAAACCAGACCCAAAAACAAAAACTAAATCACCCAAAACAGAACAAGGAGCACAAAAAATGAGCATGAATAATTAATGGAAAATAAAAAATGGGGATAAAACCCTATCAGAATCCAAACTGAGACCAAAGAATGGAAAATTAGGGGCTGAAAACTGAAAAGAGAACACAAGAAGACGTCGAGAGAACCCATAACCACCGAGCCTCAACCCAAAATCTTTGAGTATCTAATGATCAGATCCAACCTGGAGGAGAACGTTGGAACATGAGATCCGAGTGAGGAACATCTACCTAGGGTAAGATCCAATAACTTTCACCGAATCAAAGTCATAGGATGGGAACAAGGAGAAAAATAGTGCAGACTATCCACGAAAGGTAGCACGGGAAGAAACCCAAGGATAAGTAATGGAAGAGGCTGGGGAAAGACGGGGGAGACGAAGAGAGTCAAGGATGCCTGAACAAAGTGGATATTAGGAGAAAACCCTATATGCTGAGAGGTAAAATCAAGCTAGCGGAGCAAGCGGGAGAGAAGAACAAGTCAGGGGAATGCAGGGCCATATAGGGTTTGTGGCACAAAAGTATTCCAATAAGGTGTGCATATTGTATATATCCATTAATGGGTTGAAGCAAGAATTGAGAACATGGAACATAAATTTTAATGAATCCATAATAGAATTGGGTTTCATAAATAATGAATGTGAACCCTATGTCTATAAGAGGTTTAGTGGGAGTATGATAGTTTCCTAGTTGTATATTTTGATGATATATTACTAGTGGTAAATGATAAACCAGTCTTACAAATAGATAAGACATGGTTAAAAAAATTATTTTCTATCAATTACATAGGTTGAAGGAATGTATTGGAAATTATTTTTTCTATTTGAACACTCAAAATTTTCTAAATAATATTTTTGGTATGTATCACAGAGCTTCCATAGAGTTTCAGGAATTGTGGAACCTTTAAAATTATATATTAAAAATAATATATTAATTTTAGTGTGTTTGTGAATATTCATGGGAATTGTTAATTTACTTCATATTGAAACCTATGATAGGAAATCTTATCCCATGTGTTTATATTAGATAAGGGTATTACCCTAGGGGTGATATAATTTCCATTCACATTGGGGTTTAGAGAGGTTAATCGTAAGTGAAAATGTTTAATTAAATTAATTTAATTAAATGACAAATTAATTAATCATTCAAACTCAAAACTCTAGATCCCACACCCCTAACCTTATTTTTACATCATTAAACCTTCTCTATAAATATAGTCTCATAAATCTTATCTTGATAAATGGTGTGAGAGGATGATATCTTCATATGGATCAAGACCTAGAAGTCTATGAACACATTCAACAAGGAGGATTGATAATGAAGCTTGAAACCAATATTTTCTTCACTTATGATCAATCAAACCTATGGTGGTGATTTTTTTATTTCATTTTTTTCCTTCCCATATTATAATTTATTATAATATTATTTTTATTTTACCATTATTTTTTTCTCAAAACCCACAACATGGATTGTACATACATTTTTATTCCCAAATTCCATTTTGATTTTTGGTGATGTACCAGAGTAATTGTAATCAAATTTAGGTGGACATATTGGGGACCAATCTCTAAGTAAATTTACCCTGCACATTTTCTATGACTTGTGGTTGTTGACAGCATCTACACCCCACTATATTTCTATCTCTCTCTCTCTCTCCATATCTCTCTCCTTCTCTATTCAGGAATAGTAGAGTGGTGGGTGAAGGAGTGGAACAGTTTGGCACTTGTGGTGGCATGGTAAGGTAAGATGGTGGTCAGGTGGAATAAATCATGGATGTGACCCCAATGAAGAAGTGGAGGCCAGTCATATTGGTAGTCAACGGTGTGAAAGGTAGCCAGGGTATAGAGTGGTCAAGGTCATAGAATGACATGAAATTGGGAAGACATGGGGTGGCTAGGTTACCACCCCTAGTCTTCCAATCGTCTAGGGTCTAGAATCATACCTCCTTCCATGTGGGAGGTGGTTCTGTTGGGCCAGGTGGTGTATGTTTGTTGACGCTCCTTTCGTCACAGAATCTAAAAACCGGAAAAGGGGAATATCTGAGTCCAATGTGATTCATCCTTTGAAGAAACATAAAAAATCGACAAAGGGATGAACAAGGAGAACATTGCCCATAGGTCGCGCAAGTTCCCTCATGGTTGCGCAAGTACACTTGCGCGCCGCCTAGTGGTCGTGCAAGTACTTGCACGACGCCTTATGGTCGTGCAAGTGACTTGCGCGACCTAAGTGATAACCGCCCGGTAACCGCCCGGTAACCGCCCAGGGTCTTCTTTTGCCTATAAATAGACCCTGTGGGCCCCCCATTCGAAGAGGATCTTTTTCCAGAAACTCGGATTGAAGCTCCCGACGCCCAAGTCTCTTCTCAAAGATTCCGGAACACTTCTAAGGTAATTTCTTACCTAGAACGGAAGATCTAAAGAGAAGAAGGAAGGACTAAGTGTTGAAACTTATCAAACACTTGCGCGCCGACTTATTTCCTTCAATATAACTTGCGCGTCCCCTTTCTGGAAGAACCTCGAGAACATTATAAAGGGTTTAAAAAAGAGTCGCTCAAGTATTTCAATGCTGGTTGAAAATCGCGCAAGTACACTATGTGTCGCGCAGGTATACCTGCGCGACCAATACTTGCGCGCCCACGGAAGACTTTTGCGCCTTGCAAGACTTGCGCACCCCTATCTTTTTGGGTGCCCATCTTGCCCATTTTTACCCCTCTTAAGCCATTTCACCTTTACTTTTCAAGATTCAGTCTTCAAGACACTCTTCAAAGCCATTTATGGCATGATTTCTTGATTTGACTTTCTTATCTGAAAGGAATTCTGTGGAATCTCTCTCAAAGTCTAGTGATTTAAATATCCTTATGTCACTAAAATACGGAGAGTTCATTCATTCAACCTCATCCTTTAAGATGAGAGAATCCTAACCTGGGTCTCCTTTTCAGGAATAATCCCCAGTTATAAAACCTTTAATCTGGGCATCTTCCTCAGGAGTAAGCCCCAAATTCTTAAAGTTCCCAATCTTGGGCATCCTCCTCAGTAGTAAGCCCCAATCAAGTCCTTTAATCTTGGGCATCTTTCTTAAGAATAAGCCCCAACCTCAAATATGGGCATCCTCCTCAGGAGTAAGCCCCAAACCTTAATCCCTAACCTGGGTCTCCTTTTTTCAGGAATAAGACTCAGTCATAATCTTGGGCTTCCTTTTCAGGAGTAAGCCCCAAGTCCCTTAACCTGGGTCTCCTTTTAAGGAATAAGACTCAGTCATAACCTTGGGCTTCCTTTTAAAGAATAAGCCCCAATTCCCCTAACCTGGGTCGCCTTTTAAGGAATAAGACTCAGTCATAACCTTGGGCTTCCTTTTAAAGAATAAGCCCCAAGTCCCCTTAAATTTATCTTAACCAGTCATAATTTACCTTTGATTTGGGTTTCCTTTTCAGGAGTAAAACCCAATCATAAATCCCCTCCTAACTTGGGCATCCTCCTTAAGAGTAAGCCCCAAGATTAGAGTATTCAAATCTCCATGAAGCACATATAACTTTATAGACCCTGTTCATGGATTTTCTCTCTAAAAGTAAATCCTAAACCTTCATCTATCTGGGCAGTCATCCATACATAAGCCCCAAACAAATTCTTATGATTGCATCTTTCATGGCACAATTGTCTAAATTTTACCAATACCTCTTGTTTCTCACACTGAGCATGAATCACGTGAGCTTAGAGTGTAAAAGTAATTATGACATTCATCTTTGAGCCATCAATCATAAACATCATACTCCATTTCTCGAACTACGTGGGTTCTGATTCCTTTTCCAAAACAAAGGATACGTAGGTAGCCCATTTATGGGTTCGATCCCAACTTTGAAATAATCTCTGTCCTTCTGAATGACGATAAACTTCAAGTGCCCCACTGAGTGGCTTTAAAATCAGCCTGGTCATCATAAATGACCAAGAGACTTTTATATAAATGTTTTGAAGGATACCATTGACCAAGAATCTCTAAACAGATATAGATGATTCTCTATTGATGAAGAACTTCGAATACATATAAAAGATTCTCTAAATTTCTTTGCATATTTAATCATTGATTGTTAAAACTAAAGGAAAGCACATTTTATACTTGGTAATGTAATAAGGATTCACGAACATAACTTAAATCTATAAAGAGAGTCCCGGAGTAGACAATAATTCCCCTCAAAAAGGTGTGATGAGTCCGACCTCCCATCCTCTCGACCAATGCAAATTACTAAGCCTCATTAGTCCACAAGCTAATGAGCGCCTGCCTTTGGAAAGTAGGTCCAAACGGATGTGGAATCATTGGATGTTTCCGGTTCTACGAACAAACCCGTTAGAAACCGATCGGAACGTTTGAATCTCCCGTCGAGGAGGTCATCCCCGGATTTCATGCGAAACAATGTTCCCTTCCATCTAGGTTATTCTAGGCATGTGTGTCCCAACATGATTTGGCACAAGATGCTTGAAAACATGGTTGGGGAGGTGAATGAACCAATATAGTTCTATCAAAATTTTCCCATGGAAGAAGTGGTTGTTTAGAATTCATTGGATCTTTTTTTATAGTGAGCCACACACACTCCCTCCCAACTCACATCATGGTGTGACCAAATGCCACCACATAGCCCACTTCCACCAGAGTGGTGTAATTTTCAAGGAATATCTACCATGTGTCGGTTTTGAGAAAATAAATTGCCTATCATTGGTATTTTTTCAAGTTTATTTTGATAGTGTAGACCAGTTTTCCATTTCTATCCATTTAAAATGAGAGATAACTAGTTTAAATATTTTTCTATGTATGGGTGATGATAGAGTTCAGACATGGGGATTAGAGGATATTTAATGTATTTACTTCCCTAGAGAAGTGTTTATATTAGGTTTTAGGTCCCAAACTTATAATACATGGCTCGAGACTCACCCATAAACTCAAGGAACATATCCTCTCTCTAAAAAGACAATAATAACCCGTCGACCAATGCTTTCTCCCAACAAAACACAGGTCACCCACTATAATTTCAGTGAGGAAATGTGATTTTCTTGGTTTAGGTTGTTTGTATTCTTAGTATTTTTTCTTAATTAAACTATATCCTGGACAACATAGAGAAATATTTTTCTGTATGCCTTGGTTTCTCTTCATTACAGCTTCTCTAGATTGTTGTCTTCAAAAGGATATTCTCATCATCTGACCCTATGAATTTGTGTTGAAATTATTTCTAATTAAATCCTTGGGATTTTCTAGGAATCCAACTAAGTATTATTGATCCCAGTCATGGTAAATACAATTAGGGATAAAGTAGGGCATTTCCATTATTCATAGATGAACCTTCAACAATAATATAATCTCATAGTTATTAGGAACACTCATATCCCACACAATCGATATGCGGTGATAAAGAAAAAATACAGGGACACAAGAAATATTAATTTAGATCACTGAAATATGGTTAATCCAAATAGAAAACAACAACAATGTTCAAGAATAAAGACTAAGCTTGATGCATATTGATTAAAATTTATAGTCACTTCAATAACACTCTAGGTTTAAAACACTCATGGAAAATAATAATCTCATTTATCCCACACACTCAAGTGGTTCACTTCTCTAATAATTATTATTTTCTTGATCTACATGAACAAGAAGTGAGTTTACACCAACCCGGGTGTATCAATTCTACTCCATGAACCTGCAATATTATATCACTATTATAGAACTCATAATCATCTCTCCTTTTTAACTCTAAGATTTGTTATTTACCATTTATTTTTTGGATCCTTATACTAGTTCATGATAAGTGATAGATAAGCCTATCATATCTCTAGAGAATCACCATATTAACCTTTACATAGATCATCAATCCACTTTTTCTCAATGGGGTAAAATTTTCAAAATAAACCCATTTAAGTTTTGGTATTGATCACACATTTAATTTATGGTTCATCAACCTAAAGGATTGAAATTTTAGAAATGTGATTCTAAAGACTCACCTAAACTAGGTCATGGTCACTAGTACTATGATGTGTCTAATGAATCTCAAAATATGTTTTTACAAAAAAATTCATAGCGACTACTTAGAAACACACCTTTGATCTTTCCAACTCACTTGTAATTAGATCATACTTAGGAAGATTCCATGCTTAATCCTCACACCACCTCTCATTGATGCTTCTTTCGTGAGACAAGCATCAAGCCTACTACTTCCTCATATTTCTCACACTGAACATGACTTTCATGGGCTTAGAGAATAGTAGAAATCATGGAATCCACACAACCTTCATCATATGTGCCTCTTATCCAGTATAATCCTTAGTCTCCACCTTGAATGGGTCGCCCCTAGGAATAAGCCCTAATCACAATAATCCTATGGGAATATTCCATGTGTAATCTCTAACCATATTCTCCTCTACCCATGGGCCTTATATCTGTTATAATCTCCAACCATCCCAAACTATGTGGGATTTGATTCCCAACTAACTAGGATATGTTTGAAGCCTCCTCGAGGCTCAAACACAAGACCCTAATCTATCCTAATTTCTTTGGGTCAAATCCCCAATAAAATCATGCCACTAACCTGGGAGACCACATCTCCTCTAGGTCTCTTGGGTAGCTCAATATGTTATGATCCTTCCTTCATGATGTGATCATCTTAACCACATGATATTAAACTACATAGATTGGTCCTATCACACTACCTTAAACTACAACATCTAACTACATGGGTTTTTATCCATATCCTCTAAAAATGGTATGTATGATGCATCCCTGAGGTTCAATCTTGACCAATGGTACACTTAGGTGCTCCCTTATAGAGATTTACCTCTCTAATTCACCTCATGGGTTGTTCATTAAACCATCATGATTTTACATATTATCTATATGGGACATAGCCCCTGGATCCCCTTTTATGGGGAGTTCTAATCAATCCATCAGTAAAAATCTAGGTGTGGCATCCTTCCTACCAAATACACTCTTCCTGGATACCCCTCTATGGGACATTGTGATCAATAAACATATTCTCCACAATATACTAAACTTGTGCCTCTATCCGTCTCTACAAGATGTTATGATCTGTATCCACATGACATTAAACTCTTGTCCTAGCCCCAAAATATCTACCTCATGTGAAACATGGGATGCCTGAGGTGAAATCCTTGGAAGGTATGTTCCCATGGAAACAACTACCTCTTACAAAACATGGGATGCTTTAGGTGAAATCCTATAAATATATACACCTTTGGATTCATTTACCTTGTGATTGACATGAGATACCTTGGTTTCTTCACCTAAGATGACTCCATGAGATTCCCTTCTATAAAGAATAATACATGTGTCAAATGTTCACAACATATAGACATGCCATTTATACCCAATGTGAATAATCTTGTAACCAATGGTTGATTATAGATCAATACCAAATAGAATTTATAGAAATAAGTTGTTTAATTAAATATAATTCACAAATATATAGAACATGGAATGAGTCCACAAACATGATTTTACTCTATGAGGGAGGCTCAAAAAAGGAAACAATTTCCAAGGAGGAATCCATGGAAGGAGGATCCAATATCCCATCATCCCATTTTGATAAAGGAGAATACATCATCATCGAATGTGATGGAATAAACCCACCTTCGGAAAGAGGGAATGCGGGGTAACAAGAAAATTAGCACCCAATCACATGTAGGTGGTACGCCCCAACGAAAGATTTAGAAATAGAAATGGAAAACCCAATGTGAAACTATTATCCTCAACATGTGAATAGTATAATTCAAGAAATCAATGGATTAGCATTTAACCAGGTCCAGATATCTAGAATTGGGTCCCACTAAAAAAACAATGGGCCCAACATGGACCTCACCATAAATTAGGGTAGTAAACGTAGGGAATTCTTCAATCTACAACATTGTCATCACAGATACCTCTCCACCTTTGGAATATTGGATGGCGCTGGGGAATTGGACATATAATTCCTTACAAATATCCTAATGGCTGAATCCACTTATTTTATAGGATCTTAGATATCTGAAATAAAAAACACAACCCCCGCAGAAGTAGGATCCGAATAAATGTTAATGTGGAAATCACATGTGACACCACCTCATCTACGCCTTCCATTATAACCTCGGATACCGAGTTTCCATACCCTTAACACACCCTTGGAGATTATCCAATGGAGTGTGATGGACACCCTCATATATTAGTATGAGTCAGAGGGGGTCATTCCCACAAGGGACATGGCTTTCTAGGACATAGAGGATTCATCACCTCACCGAAACCACCACCCCCAAGGGCCGCATAGGGAGTAGCCACTCCCTATTCCAACAGTGAATCACTTTAAGAGGCTCTCTATGGAGTGATCCTACGAGTCATTCACCAATGTAGAGTAGGTGAGTATTCCAGATTCACCTCATCCATGACTACCACTTGAGAGTTACCAAGGAGGGATACCCCCAAGCCCTGTCAGTTCTAGGAACAACTACTCCCTCAAGCTGAGGAGTGGGAGGACTTTACCCCTACTCCGCCAACCCCAGTCTAAACAACCTAATTTCAACATTGATCATAAGCTCATGAGAATGTATTTCAATGAGAATCATCTTCTATGGCTTCAGTTTCCCCTTCCACCATTTTAAAATTATGCTAGATACATACAACAAATTATCATGGACCCATCTTCACCCTGTTAGAATTGAGACCTCTACCACCTTATAGACAGGTTGGGCTGACTCTGTCAGTCATTGAAACCACGAATACCCATTATGGGTCAGCCCATAATGATGAAATTTAGTGATGAGGTTATCCATGTACTATCAAAAAACAAATAGAAGGTCCTCCCCACTCTCACAATAGACATGGTGGTCCTCCCCATGTTCCCACCAATCAATGCAGAGGTCCTCTTTGCTTCATCGATAATCAGTGTGGAGGTACTACATGTACCTATGCTTTCCAACATGGAGGTCCTCCCCATGTCACATTTTATCATTTTAAAGGTCCTCCTCATGTCATTAATTTCTCAAACAGAGGTCCTCCCCACTCTGGCATCGTTCAAAGTGAATTTCATCCCTGCTTCATCGGAAACTAGTATGGAGGCCCTCACCATGATATCACCATCAGCCAAAATAGAGGACCTCCTTGTGTCACAAAAAAATAAAGTGGAGGTCCTCCCCACTCCTTCAATAGTCAATATAGAGGCCCTCATCATGTTTTTATTGATCCAAAGAGGAGGTATTCCTCATGATTTTAGTAGCTATTATGGAGGTATTCTTTGTATTCTCACTCCATGGCATTAAGGTCCTCCTCGTGCCCATTTCAATCAATGTGTAGTTCCCTATCGTGCTTAAAACTGCTAACAAAGAGTTCCTACCAATTCCATTACTACATGTCCGCATGGAGGTCCACCCCATGTCCCTGCAAACCAAAGTTGTGTTCCCCCTTACCTCATCAATAACCAAAGTGGTGGCCCTCCCCACTCCTTCACTAGTCAATTAGGTGGTCCTCCCCACTCTTACAACAACTGATACAAAATCCCTCCCTCTATCCCAACAAATTAATGTAGAGGTCCTCATCATGCTACCACCCATCATTGAAATGTTCCTCCCCATGATGAAGAACTACCATAACTTGAATAACTATCTTGAGGTAGAAGGTTGTACCACCTCCACCGAAGGAAAAATCTTGGGAAGTGGAAATTCATCATCTACCCCATTAACCTCTCAGATTTTGAGGTTGAATTCAACTTAATAATGTAGCCTTTAACTAGTCGTCAACATCATAGTCTAGGGTACGATCCTAGTAGGTGAATTTTTTCATCTCATAAGGTGAGATCCATTGAATACCCAATTCCCACTACAGGTACATGTAGGTGGAGGAAGATTTGGCCCCTTTATAGGGGATTGTGGTGCAACCATCTCCATCATCACTAGTCTCACTTTCTAACACTACTCACGATCATGGAGAGTTGTTTTGGTCTAAGATGAATCCTTCATATGTTGAGCTACCAGAAGATCCATCGATGAGTGTTTCCACCCTTTCACATGAGGTAGTGGAAAAAAACCAATCCTATAAGGATGTGATGATGCAGTTAGTACTATCCTCAAAAGACAACCCAATGTGTAGTGAGAAGGTGACACATTTAGTGGATCCTATATCATCCAAGAATCTACCACACCAATCAACATCGGTGTAACTATCTATCTATTGATATGAAAAGATTGAATCATGGGATGACCAAGAGCATGGGTCCTCTTATAAGTAAGAAATCATCTCAGAAACTCAAGCTACCAATAATTTTTTAGTGGTATTCTGTACAAATACATCTTCTAAATTAAATATCTTGTAATCCCTCACTAAGGTATAGGTTGTGTACTTCTCTTGGACTATCTAGGATATGCTTCATCACCTCCGTGATTGTCAGTTGGCCTACCGAGGAAGCAAGGAGAAATTCAACAAAACCAATCAGCAATTACAAATGGTTGAGTTAGAATAACTCCTAGTGGCTCAATATACTCAATCTCCAAGATAACACTAGACCCTATAATATAGATTCATCAAGAGCCTCATAGTGCTCTATAGGATTATGAAATATGTATCCCCACATGTTAATATCAAGGTATGGGGATAGAACTTTGTGCTTCACATTCTACCTATCCTACAATAACCTAAAAATTCCATTGATATTAGGAATTTTAATCTAGTTATAGTTAAAGTGAACATTGTTGTTCCTAATTTACATGAAAACAGGGACTTCAACGAAGGGTCTGATAGAGAAAACCCACCTCCAAGGGTTGTATAACACTAGGTAGATCCTCATATAGGTGTAAGAACCCTCCAAAAAAGGTAGGCACTTAGCCTTGGGGACCCCAATGAGACATCCCCCACCCAGTTTGGAACCTCAACAAGAATAAAGAGAATATCGAGACTTATAATTACTCTATTTTTTATGAGATTGTGCTGAAGACAAAGGCTGATCCTGTGAACGCCACCACACTCTATCATGTCACATAATAGAAAATGATCATCAATGAGATCCTTTCTAAAAGGTACCCATTTTATATCACTCCTTGATTGGATCTCATTTATACTCCACCAAGGCAGAACCAAGTCCTCCTCATACAGTTATCCCCATTAGAGCTCTAAAATCATGCATATCCAGACAGAGTGGGAGTTCATAGAAGGAGACCCTGGTAGGAGTCATTCAATCTACCTGAGAAGCGCGATCATATTCCTTAGGACCCAGATTAACCTACTCTATAAGTCTTTAATCCTAATTACTGAGTTGAAGATCCTATCAATGCATTAGTGTCCGTAAATCCTCACCAAGATAGAGATACCCACCAAGAAGATTTTATAGTCACTCTCACTGCTCGCCTCAATGACCTAGAGACATGACAATTGGTGATCCTACCTCATGAAAATTTGCACCCAGCATGGGTAGCAAACATGCGAGAACACCCAAATTTTTAAAACCTTTTTTTCTCTATTCAACAATATGGGTCACCTGCTACATCATTTTTCCCACTTCATCTTGAGGTACAGACCCATATTGAGAAACCCATAGAAGAAAGAGGCCACCAAGCTACGATGTTTCATCTAAAAATTGGAAGGGCCAATTTTTTATAGTATAGGAAGGTTTCCATAGGGTCCATTAAGAAGATATCTATAGGTAGTTCCATTAAAAGTTCATATCCACCAAACACAAGAAAATCATTATTGTCCTATTCAAGTGAAAGAAACTTATTGATGAGAATTTTTCAAACTACATCACCGAGTAGAAAGGCCTCACATATTCAGTCAATATTTCATTAAATCAAGAGAAGCTGCTGATGATGTACATGATAAAATTGAATATTCATATGGACCCTAACCTCATCACTCAAAACATCAAAGGCGATTTCTCATATTTTTCTGATAAGGCACAACACCAGGAGGATTCCTTACAATAGGATATGAAAGCAAGCTCATTGCCTCCTTCAGCACTCATGATATGATATTATAGGGAAGAGACTACTGTCTCCATAAAAGTAGAGGCCCCTAAGCCTCTATATTCATTGTAACGTTTTCCAATTGAGCCTCACCAAGTGTAGCCTCACCGATTATAACATCCTCATCAAGCTCAACCTCTCCCCATATAGAATTGGTAAGCACCACCTCACAAAGCATAGATACATAGAAAAGAGAATGTGGATCTAACCCCTCTTTAAGTACTATCCCATCATCATGTTCATTCTATATGTGTACCCTTACTGTACATGAGGAACCAGAACTATTCCTTCAAGGATTACCAGGTTCCTGATTATTTTCTCAATTCCCTAGAACATGGAATTCAGATGCTCATAGAGTTCTAGATTCCCCATTAAGTCAAGCATACTAATCAACCTGATTATTTGCATTACCAAATGATCCTTGGACATAAAATCTAACAAAGATATGTTTTCAATAATTGGATCCATGACCAAGTGGATAACAGTTTGGTGAAACTAGGAAATTTCCTAGCAGAGGTGGCATATATATCTACTGATCCCGACAACGACAATCAGGGTTAAAGGGAATGTAAATAGGTTTCCAACCATGGGACTCAAAATTATGACAACTTTTTGGATCACATGGTAGTTTCTCACACCCATGGCATCATATATGCTTTCTTTGGTCAGAAAGAACCTCCTGAAGTTGTCACTCCTTCCCAAAATGATGCTTCTTTATCCACATTGTAACCCTCTAAATCTTATAATAGTAGGCATTTAAAGCACAAGGGAAAGTAGAGTCTCCCTTCCATTTTGAATATTTCTTACACACTCAATGATTTCATGCCTCTAGAATTGGTAATTGCACCCAGGTTCCTCCCAATACTGTAAGTCCCCTCTAGTGATGAGTAGAAGTTTGCCTCCATGAACGTCGTCAAGTTATTTGACTGCTTCATATTGTTCAACAATGAGGAATATCAGTTATGTCCCCTAAGTACCTTCTGTCAACATCATCAAAGTGGAGGTTGAGGAAATGAAGACTATTGGAATGATTGAGCCAACACTGTGAAATGAGTACCTCATGCTACTGAGACCAGGTAGCATGTGTTGCACAGAGCTCAGCATACACAGTACTCTCAACCCACTTAATTAGACATACCACAACATATGACCATGCTAACTGACATGGAAGAACATTTAAATCCATGCCACGATCAGCCATGTTTTGATAAAGTCAAGCCTTAGCCATCCGACAGTTAATTAATTGTGGTTTTGGGAGAGTTAGCTAATGAGTTGTAGGACATTCCCAACACCAACCAGAACACAATAGCTTAACCAACAATCCACATTGTGCCTCCTTCCAAAGAGAGACCCCTTATGAGACAAAACATACATTTATCATGGATGTATGATGTGTTGAAGCACCTCACCAGCATACCTGGAAGGCTATCAATCCTCTAGACCCTCTGCCTATTAGAAGAGATGTGTGAGGATCTCATTGAGGCCTTGAAGATCCCTTTAAAGCTTGAAGTAGAGGTAGAGACAGTAGAAAACTCTAATATAGTGGAGTTTGAGCGAGATGAATACCAAACAATAATCTCATTCCTCAGAGAGGATGAAGGATATCTCTTGCAGGGGCACACTCACCCATTGTATATCACAGGCCAGTTCAATGGCGTGGTTTTTTTCCATTACCTAGTAGACATACGTTCTAGGACCAATTTCATCTCGACTACGATGCTACACAAGTTTTGGATTTCTAAAGAAGACATGATCCCCTCTGACATGATGATTCATGGTTATGATATGACTAAGTGAAGACTGTGTGGTATGATTTAGTTGAAGACCTGGTTCAGAGTATTGATAATAAGTGATGAATTCATGGTTGTCTCATAGGATAACACTTACACAACATTGATGGGTAGGCCTTGGCTTCATCATCATGTAGTAGTCCCCTCCTTATATCACCAATGCATTAAGTACTCCCTCAATGATCGAGTATGATTGATTCAATGTTATTCATATCCCTTAGAATCTTGTTAATCTCACTATATGGATGTTGGATATTTCAAGATCAAGGGAAAGTAGGCTCAAACCAATGAGTTTAAATACACAACCACTGCAACCAATCCATGGAAAAACTTCAACCACACTTTAATCCTTCCAATTTACTAGTTGTAGGCCACTATTCCAGACTAGGGAAGTTACTTTTTTGTTTTCGAGAGGAACGAGTGTCGAATCCCAAAGTGAAAGTAATTTCAAAATATTACATTGTACTCTTACATAGGATAGGATCAGGTGATACCATAATACACTACCACTATGAATTATTGAGAGGATCTCCATATGGACACCGTTTCACAATATTCTCACATGTTCTATAGATCTAGGTCAAATTGCTAGTAACTAAATCACAACCATTATTTTTACATCAAGCATGGACCCCATGGTGGAAGGCCTAATTGGATTGGATTGATTGCCTTTGGTTCCATGGTCTCAGTGGATCTAAATTCCCCTAGAAAGGATTCTATTCTTCCAAATAAGGCACTAATATCCCTCTAGAATTAGTCAGCCTAGATGAACCATCACCTCCCACTAATTCCCCGACCTAATATGATGAATAGGATTTAGAAGATGCTCCTCCCACATTAGAAAAGGGTGTATCCACTACTATCAATGAGATCATTTAGGTGATCATTTGTAATGAAGTAGATCTATGGACGACGTTGATCAGTGCATCAATGCCCCCAGAAGAGAAGCAATATATAGATTTCCTAAAGAAACCACTACTAGAAAAATAGGATTTTGCGATGAGATATTTACGACGGGATTAATTCCCGTCATAAATAGTCCATCATAGAGGTTATTTTCATTGGGGGTTCGTCCCATCACAAATAAAATGTTATTTGTGACGGGTTTTGGGGACTAGTCGCAAAAAAGTAATGTGCGGTTTGGTGCGGGATGCACGCCAAAGCACGGGAAGGTTATTTGCGATGGGGGATCCCCCCGTAGCAAATAGTGTGTTGATCAGAGAGTATTTGCGATGGGACCCATCACAAAAACCAGTGGTGGTAAATGTGTTTTTTGTGACGGGATGTTGTCCCGTCGCAAATAGAACCTTTTGTGATGGAAGTACCATCGCAAAAAGTCTCGTCACAACTAATCTAACCTATATATACCCCTATGTTTTTCTTTCTCTTCCCCTCAATTCTTATTTCCTCTCTTTCTATAAACACTATTTTTAGAGTGAAAATTTCTTTGAGTTAGTTTTTTTACGAAGAAGTTATGAAGTCGCTTACATCAATAGGAGATCAAGTTTAGAGGTATTTATATTTTATTTAATTTAGTATTTATTTCATTTTTATGATAATTTTAATTTTTGTTGATTAGTTGTAATTAAATTAGATTTAATTTTTTAGTTTTCAGTATTTATTTGTAATAATAAATTAAAATTGTTAATACTAATTATTAATAATTAGTAATAATTAATAATTATTAACAAAAATTAGTATTTTCTATAAATAATTACTTGTAATTAGTAATTATTAGTTGTAAATTGTAGTTATTAATATCAATTAACGCTAATTAGTAATAGTTACATTTTATTAGTAATAATTATGGATAATTAGTAATAAATAGGAATAATTAGTAATAAATAGAATAATTACTAATAAATAGGAATGATTAGTATTAAATATGAATAATTAGTAATAAATATGAATAATTAGTAATAAATAGGAATAATTAGTAATAAATAGGAATAATTAGTAATAAATAGGAATAATTAGGAATAGATAGCAATAATTAGTAATAATTAGTAATAATTAGTAATAATTAGTTTCAATGGATGTACCCATTCGAGAGATGGAACATCTAATATTACATTTTCCACATGAAGCTAAATGTGGAGGTCCAGTATAGTTTCGATGGATGTACCCCTTCGAGAGATTCATGTAGAAATTGAAGAAAAAAGTACGTAACAAAGCATCCGTTGAAGGCTCAATTGTTGAAGTTTATTTGCAAGAGGAAATTTATTTTTTCTGCTCTCATTATTTTGAATATGAATATCCCTTAAAACACAATCGCATGGGATGAAATAAGGGGAATGCTAATGAAGAAATGGACAATTAATTGTTAGTTTTTAATCATCCAAATCTTGGTTTCAGTGGAGTTCATGAACAATGGCTTTCAGATGATAAACATCACAGAGCTCATACATATGTTCTGCTCAACTGTGAATAAATGACATCATTTGTACTATGAGTGCTTCTATCACTTATTCTATAATTTATTTTATAGTATGTAAAATTATTTTATTTTTAGGTTATATGATAATTATATCAAGAAACAACTTCCAAAAATTACAGCAGCTGCTCTTGAAGAACGCATACAAATTTTTTTTCTCAATGGTTTCAAAAATTGGTAACATAAATTATTGATGGTTTAATATCAATTCCATTTATTATTTATTATATTGATAATTGTTTTACAAATTTTTAGGTGTCACAACATGCTGATAAAATTGATAAGCGATTGTGTATATTAAGTAACCCACCATCCAAATTGGTTAAATCTTATAATGCATATGTGGTGAATGGTTTTTGATTTCATACAAGTGCATATGGGGAATCAAAAACAATGAAAAATGGAGTTTTCTTGAGAGGATCGCCTCACAGAGAAACTGAAGTTTACTTTTATGGCATTTTGGATGAAATTATGGAGCTATGTTATCTAGGACAGAATTACATAACGATGTTTAAATTTTGGTGGTCGGATACTGAGAGAGGCTTGCATGTTCATCCGAATCATGGAATCATCGATATTAAAAAAAATATTCTTACAGTAAATGAACCATTTTTACTGGCTCAACAACCACATAAAATTTATTATGCAAAGTACTGTGCTACTTCCGGAGACTTGAGTGATTGGTGGAGCATAATAAAAATGAAATCTCAGGAAAATAAGTTTACTCAAACTGAATGTGGTTCTGCTGAACTGGAAGGAATTGAAATTTTTCAAGAGACTTCTCAAAATTCATCTTTTTCACAAAGAGACGTGAATGTCGATGATGACACCCCACAATTAAGGATCGATGATGATGGAGATGTTAATGATGTTACAAATGAATTTGAAATGATAAGAGATGATGAAACTGAAACTCATATGGATATTGATGATGCTGAGGAGGAAGACGAAGACATTGACATTGACAGCTGTGGAGATGAAGATGAAGATGGACATTGACATAGTTAAATGCTTGTTATAATAATAACTAATATATATCTATATATAATAGTTATTTTCAACTATCTTCTAACAACAATCATTTTGTGTTTCAGATGGATCCTGATCTATTTCACGAGTTGCAGGAGGCTGAGCTACCTTTGGATGAGGGGAATTTTGGATCATCTGACCATCAGCCTACTAGCGGTTCAGGGTGTATGCGGAGGGGGCATGGTCTTACATGACTAATTATTCCCGACCCTATCCCTGAACGACGTCCATGTCGTAGATTGGATCCACGCACATGGAGGAATGGTAACCTACATATTTTAGTTAGCTTTCATTAATTTATTTATATATATACTAATTGAATGATTATTTATTCCTTTTTCACAGTTTTATGAATGTAGCTATTGGAGAGGGGAGTGTTATCTTGTGCAATTATTTTTCTCAGCCATGGATCACATTGGAACAGATTCCCATTAATGTGTGGCTCGACATGTTAAATCATTGGCTGGTACTTAAATAAATAATATTTATTTTGAAATTTATTTTTTTAATAACTTGATATTATAAATTATTTGTAGTGTTTATGGTATCCCATCGATGATAGCTTGCATGACGCTATCCACGCGGCATGGCAGGTGTCTATGCGTGATTGTTTTCGTCATTTTTTTCACAATTTTAGAAGAACAACCATTCATAAAGTATGAGTGATAGAATTTGATGAGTCGTGTAGAGCCCACCAACCAGAGTACATTTCATCTCACGTTTGGAATGGATTATGTTTACACTAGTTGGGTGGTGGATTTCAGAGGAGATCTTTAGTGGGACGGAAGAACCGAGGGAGAGAGGAGGTGACACATCGAGCTGGTAGCCATACATTCAATACACATAGAGAGCATATGGTTAGTATATTTTTTAAATATTTTATATAAATTTAAATATAAATAGTTTATTTTATATTTCTGTAGGTAGTTGAGCATCTCGATATTACGGAGTTCGACGTTTATCGGAGGATGTATAGTGATCTAGCCACTTGAGAGATTATAGGTGGTCAACAACGTCAGATTGTGGTTAGTATTATTTTTTTAGTTTGACAATTAACTGCATATAATATTTTCACAATTTTAATTTAAAATTGGAATTGAAGGAGCCATATGAGGCTATGACCTCTCAGACACAGACTGAGAGTCAGGACGAGACGACTGAGCAGACCAGTGCCCACCATTTCGATGAGGCAGCATAGATGCAGGCAACTCAGTATGGCTTTGAGAAGGGCTGAGTAGTTTGTATCGACTCTCATTTGACTCCTATTACTTATTATGGTACTGTTGCGATGTCGGCATCCAGCTCGAGAGGAGCTCGTGGAGAGGCATCATCTTCTACCTCACAATATCAGGAGCAGTTGCGAACTCAGACTGAGCTTATAGAGAGTTTGCAGAAGTAGCATGAAGAGATGCATCAGCAGTAGCAGTAGCAGTAGCGGCACGTGAAGAGATGCATCGATGGCAGTAGCAGCAGCAGCAGCATCATGAGCAGATGAAGTACATGCACTGTCTGACTCGTAGTTTAGGGATGGAGTTTCCTCCACCATCTCCAACAGCTCCTCCACCTCCTCCAGAAGACGACCCCCAATGATTTTTTAATGTAAAAAACATTTGAATTCAAGATTTGTTGTAATATGAACTATTTACAGTTTTTGTCTTTTATATTGGTGCAAATATTGCATAATCTAATTTTAGTTTTTTAATATTTTATTATTTATTATTAGTATTATATATTTTAATATTTGTTTATTTTAGTAATAATAATAATATTTTATGATTTTTTTATATTTTTTTTAAATATTGATAATTTTAGTAATTTTTTATTTTTTTTATTATTTTATTAATATTAATATTAATTTTTTATTAATCATAATATTATTAAATATATTTTTTTAGTATTAAATATTTTAATATTTGTTTATTTTACTAATAATTAAAATATTTTATGATTTTTTATATATTTTTTTTGTAAATATTGAGAATTTTAAATTTTTTTTATTTTTTTTATTATTTTGATAATATTAATATTAATTTTTTATTGATCATAATTTTATTAAATATAATTTTTTAGTATTATATTTTTTAATGTTTTTTTATTTTACTAATAATAATTTTTTTTATTTTTTTATTTTAATAATAATAATCTAATTTTTTAATTAATCATAATTTTATTAAATATATATATTTTTGTTTAGTATTTGTGACGGGACCTTTTGTGATGGGATCCCGTCATAAATAATTTAAATATAAATTTTTATTAATAGTATTTGCGACGGGCCCATCACAAAAGTTTTTTATATATAATGTATATAATCAGAGGCTTATTTGCGATAGGGAACTTCCCCATCGCAAATAGTATTTGCGATGGGCCTGTCACAAATGGTTTATTTATATATAATGAATGTAATAATAGGCTTATTTTCCATGAGAAAATTTCCCATCACAAATACTATGTTTTTCAACGGGCCCGTCATAAAAAATAATATTTGTGATGCTGTTTTCTACAACGGGCTATTTGCGATGGGGCCCTGTCGCTAAAGCCTATTTGTGATGAGATCCCGTTGAAAATATCCCATCACAAATACCTCTAATTCTAGTAGTGAAAATCGCGATGTGTTTTCCTAGTGTCATGATGAGATTCTAGGTATAGACCCTTAGGTATCCATCCAGTATCTTGGTCTTCTAGTGATTCATCATGTGTTCAAGAAACCTCCCAAAAAAATTCACCCCTCTCATGGTACTATGGTTGAGGTCAAGATTGATAATCTTATCAAAGACAACATATTTAGGGAAGTTCAGTAACCGAAGAGGCTAGCCAACATCGTCCCATTCATGAAGAAGAATAGGAAAATCATAGTCTATATCAACTTATGGGACCTCAACTTCCCTTTTGCAATGGATTACTTTCCCTTTCCAGTAACTGAGCTATTGATTGATTTCATGACAGAGTTTCAGTATCTATTTTTATGGATAGATACTCTAAATACAATAAGATCTAGATGGGCCCCAAGGATGAGGGGTCTACTACCTTCAGAGAGACTCAAGGAACCTTCTTCTATCAGGTTATCCCATTTAGTCTGAATAATTTAGGAGCCACTTATCAGCAGGCCATGCATCAAATCATTTAACTAATTCACAGAATATTGGTAGAATGCTAAGTGGATGACATGGTGTTCAAATATCTCCAGAATAAAGACCATATTAGAGATATTAGGAATGTTATTGGATTCCTCCACTCCCAGAAATTGAGATGAACCCCTTGATGTTGGCATTTAGTATTAACTTTGGGAAGTTTCCTGACATCATCATCAGATATAGAGGCATTGAGATTGACTTGTAGAAAATTAAATCCATCAACCAGATTCCTCCCTCGAGAAACCTCTAGGAGCTCTGAGGACTCCAAGGACACCTAGACTACATACACTGATTCATCATGAATCTTTTTGGAAAGTGTAAGCACCTTTTGAAGTTCATGAAGAAAGGTACACCCTCCAAATGGGATGAGGAGTTCTAGACATCATTTTTGGAAATCAAGAAGCATCTACTACAACCTCTGGTTCTGATGCTACTTGTCTCAAGGAATCCTCTGGTTCATTATACAACCAACCTTCTAATGATCACTCAGTACCCTTATCACTTATAAATAAAATGAATGTATAGAGAATAGTTTATACGATATCAGTCACATTCTCCTCGACACCGAGGCCAGATACTCCCCTATTGACAAGATTTGCCTCAAGATGGATTTTATAGTGTATAATTTGTAACACTATCTGAAGTATCATGAGATACAAATGGTGTCCCATGTGGACCCACTAAACTATATCCTAAATTTACCCATGTTGAGAATATTAATAGCTCTTTGGGAAGTGATCCTTTAGAATTTTGAAATTAGGTTCTTCCTATAAAAATCCAAAAAGCGTTATGAATTGGATGAATTTTTGACCCCTCATCTAGCCCTAGAAGAATCACTCATGAGCATTGATTTCCCATTAAAGGTCCTCCTCTTAGTGGAACATGCTATACAATGATATAAAATTCATTTCGATAGTGACTCCCAAATCCCACCCGTTAGAAGGCTCAATGATCCCAACCTTAACAAAGCATGCCTGGAGATCAACCTCATCACCCCATCATGGGATTTATTTCCATACTTGCTCCTATTTTCATAAGGTTTCACCAACAATGAGGAAGATTATCAAGCACTCATAAATTCTCTTGAGCAGGCTCTTGAGATTGATTTCCCCTTTTTGTATGTGAAGGAAGTCTCAGAACTAGTCATAATATTTATTAGTGGTGAAAATATTATTAGGAAGCCATAGATTGTGACCTTGCTGAAGCACGTGCACCTATTGATGTCCCAATTCCCTTCTCATCAAAATTGAATCATATCGCTCAGTGGAAGAATGGTCAAGCCGATTCCCTATCCAGCTTAGTCACCTCTCATTTAGAGCCTGACTAGGATGAAATGTTCATTTATATAGTGCATCAAAGGGTCATCACTCCAGTCAACTTTGATAATGATGACTATCAGCAGGTAAACTAGTTCAATATTGTTGATTTTACATTAGGACCCCTTTGTCCCCCTATTGTAGAATAGACCTCTGATTGGACAACTCCTTTCATTGAGTATCTCCAGCATCATTTTCTCCTTCCAAATCAAGCTGAACATGATAAAATCCATCAGTGTACAACATAGTAAACTCTCTAGAGTGGTCCTAACCTTGATCAAACTCTCTATAGATGAGGGTTTCATGGAATTATTATCTATTTCATACATGGATATGAAATCACCAAAGTTTAGTAGGAATTTCATTCCAGGTATTATTGTGCTCGTCGGAAAGGATTGAAGATCTCCCACTAGATTTGAAGGTTGGGCTATTTCTAGGACACCATGGTACACGACTACATCGAGTATACTAAGAGGTGTCATGGATGTGATATCATTCCAATTTTGTGCATAGACCATAAGAAATATGCCATACCACCAATTATTCTTGTCCCTTTTCATACTAAGGACTCGATGTCGTAAGCCCATATCTGCAAGAAACAGGTCGCCAATGTAGGTTCCTTCTGACTACGTTGGATTTCTTCTCCATGTGGGAAGAAACAATTCCTCTTAAGGAATTCCAGGCCTGATCAGTGATTGAATTCATGATCTCCCTAATAATCTATTGATTCAATGTCCCTCATGTCATTCTCATAGACAACAACACCAACTTTTGAGCTACTGAGTTGAAGAGATTTTATGCCACATATAATATTTGGTCTAATAATACTTCCCACTATCACACACATGAAAATTAACATGATGAGGTGTTCAATAAGACATTCTATAAAATCTTTTATTAGACGGTGGTCTAGAAAAATAATTGTGGACTGGAAAATCTCCCCAACACCCTTTGGGATTATCCAAAAATGACTCAAAATTTCACTGAGGACACTCCATATTCTTTAGTGTACGAAACAAAGGTAGTCCTTCCCATTGATATTTAGTTTTCATTTCTACGAAAAGTTTTCTATAACTAGTAGATTCCAGATAGAATGGAAAAAGTCTATCTAGCTAAGCTAGAATCCCTCAAAGAGTATAGGCTTTAGGACTTTCATGATCTAGAGAGGCACCATAATAAGATATAAAGAGAGTTAAACAAGAAATCTCACCTCCACTCCTTCCTCTAGGGTGACATAGTACTAGCCCTTATAATGCCGATGATACCAAGAAAGAAGCCACCAAAGTTGTATCTTTAAGTGGGAAGCACTGTATATCCTTCATAAGATCTATTACAATGGGGGAATACTCTTTTATCACAATGGATTTATAACACATTACTCCACCAACCAATGTTAAGTTTCTAAAATAGTACTTCATGTAAGGAAAACAAGTGTCCTAGTTTCATGATGTTAAACTGTGTAAAAACTATTATCCTCACCATATGACTTTAAAATTCATATCTAAATCCAATGAACATGATATTAAATATCATAATAGTTCCAAAATCTATGAACATAAACTAAGATCCTTTGGTCCATGAAATATGAACTTAAACTATTTTAAAAAGGTCTGAGTTCTATGACATTATAATAGGTATCCTATTCCAAGCATCGTGACTTTAAACTACATATGAGCATTCTTTGGGATGTGTTGTATCATGGTAGGCCTCATAGGCCCTCATTCATGTTGGGTTTGTTACTCTACCATCCTACCTGCATTCCTCTAAAGAAATTACCATCTTTGGTTCATAATCCATGAACTTAAACTGGGATCCTATTGTCCATGAATTGTGACTCTAAACATTATATGAGTCCTCTTCAGATTATATACAGTGGAATTGGGCCTCCTTTTCCCTTATTCATATCAAGATTTCCATAACACTACACTACTCATATTCACTTGAGGCACTACCCCCCACTCTTTGCTCTGAAATATATGAAATTAATCTATGATACATTTTGGTACAAAATCTATGACCATAAACTAAGAACTAATGGTCTAGGAAACATGACCTTAAAATATTTACAAAAATTCCAAGAATTGCAACTTTAAACTGTGTGCAAGGCTACCCTTATGAATATGTGGTGTGGAATGGGACTTTATGGCCCAATTCATGTTGGGGTTTTCACTTCACTGCACTAAACATATTATTTTGAGACACCCACCTATGGTATAGTCTTTAAGACTTTAAACTAATAGCCACCCTATGGTCCATGTGACATAACATTAAACTATATGTAGTGGGTCTATGTATTATGACCTTAAACTATTTAAATACTCTATATTCTGAGGTGTATGAATTTAAAATTCATAGCATAACGACTTCAATGTATGATGTTAAACTGCGATTCTACCACATATAAAATTGGGATGCCACTTAATAAGAGATGATACATTACCCATTCTGTGAAAATAGGATTCCTTATGATTACCATGAGACACCTCAAATTCCATAACCAGTGAGGATCGCTCCATCGATGTTGGTCTTCTTCTATGTCGTGTTCTATAACTACATGTCTCTTTATTCCTATCCTCGTGGGATTTGTAGTGACGTACAGACTTCCTACCTCTGAGACCTTCCACAAATTCATAAAACCCTTTAGCCTTCTATCCTTGTTTGTAGTGAATGAGCCCCTTTAACATTATTCACATCGATTATTAACTCCCTATGTGCCAAATATATACCCGTAAGGACAGAGTCAGTCCAATATTTATGACTTTAAACTATATGAAAATTATCCACAATATATTTTTTGTGCTATTAGGAATCCTGAGCCCTCATTCACATTAGGTTTTTCACCTTGCCATGCTACATAAATTTGTTCGAAGAGCCCCAATGTTCAAGATCTCTAACATTAAACTAGGATAAAGTCTAAGAATTATGATGTTAAATTATACGTGATACTTCCTTGGGAGTTTATTTTCTGACATTGGCCTCACTGGTCCTCATTCACATCAAGTTATGGTTGTCTCTCCATGCACATTTCTTTCTGAATACTTCCCCTCATTGGACCTTAGCACATGGCATTAAAATAAAGTCTTACCCTGATTGAGTTCAGGATACCTCTTAAGTACGATATGATGTTTTCCCTATTTTAAATCAGGATGCCTCATACAATTTTTATAGGATGGTTAAAAAATGTTACCCCATGCCCTGAACATGGGATTCCCCAAAATAACCATGGGATGCCTCATTTTTCCAAATTGTACAACCCTAAACTACGCGGTCCATCTCCTAGAACTATGTATAACTTGATTTCCATCCTCATGGGATATGTAGTGATGTCTAGGATTTCTATCTCTAGGATTCCTTCTAGCCATTAGCCCCATTAAATTACCTTGTCCCATCAGTAGGTTGAGATTCCCTCATAACCTGATATGAGGAAGAAATGACCACAACACATGCATTAAATTTAAGCCTCACCCCTTATAAATATGGGATGCATCGTACCTAAGTATGATAATATACAATACCATCATTTGAGAGGGTATCCCCTTATCAGCATTGATTTTGTACCACACCGTGTTTCAAGCCCAATAATCATGACTCTAAATTTTGTGAAAATACTCCTAGGAATATGTAGTATGGTATTGGTCCAACTTGGACCTAATTCGTGATGGGTTTATTAATTCTCCATACTATATATATCAATTTAGAGTACCCTCCCTACGGTCCATACTTTATGACCTTAAATTAAGAAGCATATTCCACCCAACATGACTTTAAAATATTTTCTATGGTTTAGTCCATATAACCTCAAACTGTGTGAAATGTCCCAGTCACATGACATTAAACTATGAGATGCATCTTGATAACATGATGTTATACTGTACCATGCACCATCCTCACCGTATTATGTTAAACCATGCTTCTATCATCCTCATTGTACGATCTAAAATTGTAAGGCATCAAAGGACCTCACCCAAATGTTCTTGTCCTCTAGTGATGGTCAAATACCACATCATTCACATTTTTATCTATCACTCAACATCATAGATGAAGTTCTCATGGAAGATGCATTTGACCTATGTTCAGACCAATACGCCTATACCAATTTTCTCTAATCCATAATGGTGTAATCCCAAGAGTATCATAATCTATTCAAACATTCCATCTCTCCATTTCCACACTTTGTGTGCCCCCTATTTGGAACCTCATACTCAACCACATCTAAAGGGACAACAAAATGGAATAGTTTTCACCAAGTCTCACATACCATCCTAGTCCAATTCCCAGAAAGACTTTGGGTGAAAATCTGAGACATGTTTTGTGTTCTGAATATGTTCAGTGGTTGAACCTCATTCATTTTCCCCCATTTTTGGATAATTGTATGGATTCTATGTTTCAAATATAGTCAGTAGTTATAATTTAACTCCATTTCAATCTTCTTGTGTTCAATGTTTTGGGAATTGTGATTAACACTACCCATTCCCCATTATTTGGGTAGAATTAAACTCCCTTTTTGTTATCTCATTCATGCACTAGAGCACGTTGGAAAATAAAGTTGGAAATTCCAAGAGCCTAATTATCTAGTTGTAACCTCTATCAGTTCAAACACTCTAACCGGTCAGTCAAAAAAATTAGACCTTGAGTGATTGATGATTATTCAAAACTCTTTTATAAAAATAAATCACATGGTCATCCCTTGTTTCTCAAACTAGGCATGACCCATGTGATCATATGGATTGGTTGTTGGTTGTCTCAAAAATATGATCATAGTGAGACAATAAAACAAGGAAATATGTTTGAGCATGAAAATTAGGAAAACTAGAGTTTTAGAGGGTGATCCACATATTTGAGCCTCCCTTTTCATAATGTACCTCTATTTCTCTACCTTGGTGACAAAACACTTGATCTCAGTCAGCCTCCACTGAGTGGTCTTGAATAACTTTTTTTCATGATTCCAAGTCTTCCTTCTATTCATTGGCCTTGAAGAGAAATCCTTCAACCCTAATCTACTTCCAGTAATGCTCTACCCCACAATCATCCTCTTCCTTCATGGTCTCAGCCTTCTTGGACTCAGGAATTTCCAATTGACCCCTTAGACTTCTAGTGATATCATCTTTAATAGAATTAGTCATCTCATTCTCCTGTGCTAGCCCCTCCAGATAGGAAATCTCTTCCTCATCTTTTTAAAGCACTTGGGCATCTCTAACCTTATGTTTCCTCCAGGATAGGTCAAGATCCTTGAATTTCTCACATGACTGCTCGATTAGGAAGTCCCAATCTAGTGTATGAAGAATACTAGAATTCACCCCAATGGTCCCTAGACTAACTAACCAATAGTGGAGATATACCACCTATTGTGGAATTTTAGCTATCCAGATGAGAGTTATGAAGTTCTTCACATTCCTCCATGCCATTAGATGGATATCCTGGTTATCCTCAGTGACCTATGGGATATATTCATAAAATCATTCTGGTGGTGAAGGATATTATAGAATAAAGACTACCAATATAGTGTTGGTTGGATCTTTCATGTGCAGGACCTTAGTTGAAAGCAGTTGGAGAAATATCTTCAGAAGCATATCTTTTTCAGCCTCTCCACCATTGGAAGAAGCCTCTACTACACCTTTTGGTATCAAAAAGGTGGATTCCATCTTCCCAGCTTCCTTTTCTACCCCTACTAGTGGCACAACCTTAGTTTCATCTCCAAAAGATGCTTCTGGTAGCGCCACTACCATTGGCTCAACCACCACATCTCTTTTGGATTAGAAAATTATGGTCCATGTCTCAACCCCATCAATTAAGGGAGTGGTCTCAGTAGTCCCCTCCAATGGATCCTCCATGGTTTCCTCGACCTTCGTGGAATCTTTGGTTGTTTCCACTGTGAGAGAAGCATATGCTATTCCCACCTTTTCCTCAGGCACAGTTAATGTGAGTGTTAGAACTAGCGGTTGAATCTTGAGAATCATTCAAACTATCATTACAAAATATGTCAGTCATGAATAGGAAGGAAAAGAAATTAGTCAGAGATGTAGAGGAGGAAGGGACTTATGTGAATTACATACTCTGGTAAGGATTTCTTAAAGGTTTGTAGGTAGCTCTAGAGGTAGGTTTCCTTCTGGAGTCAATACCCCAGTTGGAGGCACTAGTGGTTGAATTCTTATAGCCACAAAATTGATAAGGGACCCCACATTCACCCCTTCATGTGTTGAGGTCCCCTTTCCCTCCTTTTCATTTCCATCTCACACCTCCACCTCATTAGTGATTGATTCCTATGAAAGTATAAAAAAGAGTTATACAGCAGTTCTAAGGAACATGTTATATCTGAGGTATATACGATCTAGATATTTACTCGATTGTCAGCAACACTTACTCATATAGAAGATCCTCTATAAGAATATCTTTCCCAATACACACTTGAATCCTATAGAAAAGGATCACACACATTTGATTATGCTGCTAAAATTTGAGGGGGATAAGTTTTGTTTAGCAACACTTTCACCTGATCACTCAGTGGTTGCATAGTGACCTTGGAATGCACCAGGTCCACCAGCTCTGCCATATATCACATCCCCTAGTCCCAAGACATGAGTAAAATTGTATTGGAATAACCAATCATCTTGATATGAATCCCATACCTATTGAGATGATTTCATATTCCGTGATCATTGGTGAACTGCATATAAGTCTCCCAGTTTTCCTAAGATTTAAGAAAGACAACATCGCTAGGAATGTCTATACGATGTAAATGCTTCATGAGAGCCTTGAAAAATGTCATAGGGAATTCCCCAGATGGCTCCCCTTCATCCCGAGTTTTCTTCCTAGGGATGTTGGACCTCATACTACTGCTCCTCTCTCTTCACCTCTTTCATGTATGGATGCACGAGACATTGGACCTGCTAAGGCTTCCATGCCCATTGGGATAACTATTTCTCCATGTCATAATTCATTCACCATTCATCCCTAACCCTATAGTGGTGGTAATACCCCTTCATTGGATTGGGTGGCCATCTATATCAACATAAAAATGAGGTATGTGCTCACTCAACTCTGTGTGTAATCATGAGTAAGCCCATATGTAGTAGTGGGTGGTAGAAATTCATTTCACATCTTTCCAACTTCATGTGTGAACATGCACCATAACTGCCTCATCACTGAAGGATGAAACTCATGATGCACCTATAAGTACTCCCTCAGGGTAAATCTCTACAGACAAATGAATTTAATTTCAAAACAGCATGGATTTTATGGCTCGTAATCCATATCATAGTCAAACCTTTCTACCAGTACCCCACATCAAATGTCCAGGAGGTGTAATATTTGTTCCTTGGTCCATGTACTGTCAGCAGTCACCACCCCCATTGTAAGGTAGAATGGTTGAAATATGAAGTAATCCACCAACCCAACCTTCTCCAGCACTTCCACCAGACTCAAATTGAATGGGTGACTTCCTAGGATATTTAATATTTTTGACCAAAATTTTTTTGTGGAAAGGGGAAATGGGGTTTGGTTACTAATAAATCCCCTTGTGTGTGGAACCCAAATATATAGAAAGTGAAAAAGGTCCAAACTCATGCAATATAATCTTCCCTTCACTGATATTTTGAATTATCTTGTATAGATTCACCAATACTAGGACTAGATGGTTGAAACACTGCCACATAACCACTATCGCTACCATTATGAATGTTTATGGCAACACCCCCTTGTGCACTTACCTCACCAGAATATCCAACAACATATGAGAACTACGATGAATCTCGCTAGCCTAACTATGGGTTGAACCTCATTCCCAACACTTTATTCCCACAGATTCCATAGGCTCCCATCCAGAATCCTATAGTAAGATCCCTGCTAGCCCCATTGGTATCCCCTAGGACATGTGTGTGGCCGCATCAACAACTTATTTAATCACCCCCCTCAATAGACTATTTTATTGGTTAATTATATAAATATTTTAACCACTTTTCAAAGGGAATGTCCCTTTTCTCTGATTTCACTTCATTGGTGCCCTGCACCAGGTCCACCAATGCATTCACTAAGCCTGAAAACTACTATTGGACCCCCCATACATTCTCCATGGAAAAAATTCATCATAAATCATCCCTAGGATTAGGATCCTATCAAATTGGTGAAGTTCTCATAGCTTTACATTAACCTCCACATGATGAAAATTAAATGTATTGGTCCCTAGTGACTATCTTCTCAACAACATGGGCATGATCTCTTATAGCCAGTAAACATGGAATTGTGAATCCCATGCAACTTCATAAATTTCTAGTCACTTCATCTCTACTTAAAATTCTTACCATGATGCACACACCCAGTAGCCCCATTCCCACTCATCTATGAAATTACTAACCTAGCACAAATCCCATCCATCATTACATCCCTTCTGTGGATCACCCAAACCTTTATTGATGATCATTTGATACTAAAGTGGTGATACTTCATCCTAAAACTTCTCCCCATCAATGTTTTTGATATGGTTATAAGGAATTCTTCTGTGATGTGTGAATTATCTTTCCATATAATTCCTACAACATCTATGTGCCATTGGTACTATCCTGGTATGCCCCTAAACCAGTAAGTTGGTTATTCCTAGCTCACCTTTAGGAGGAAGACATCATCTATCAAGATGAATCCATAAAGTTTCATCCACTTGCACAAAAGATATTTCTTTTTAGCCTCTGATAGAAATTTGAGCAGTGACTCTTGGTAAAAGGTGCTTCAAATTCACTCTCCAATCACGATAGTTTCCTTCAACTCTTCCCTTCGAAAAACACCTGAATTAACTTCCATAATGGACATTAGATTCATAACATAATATTTTTCCAAGTCTTATTCATGAAGGTAATTCACAAAGTCTATTTTTGGATATATGGGTCACAGGGATCAATTTATGGAGACGTAGATGTGGTTTATAGTTTTCTATGAAGTGTCCGTGGAGTAAATATCCAAGAATTATGGTTAGCTAAAGAATCATTTATGGATCATGTTCACAGAGATTATAATCTTCAAAAAAGATATCAAAATATTTTCTTCACATAAAGGTTTGGTGTGTTTGGATACCCCCCAGCCCGGTGCTATTTATTGGTGAACAACTAATCCAACGCTTCATGATTTTCTTCGCACATGTGACTATTGCACCCAGTCTCCACAACAATGATTTTTGGGTTGGATTCATGAGTTATATTCATGAAATGGAGTGAGTTTCTAATTTTTGGTGATTATACCTCAGAATTCAACCCTCCTTTCCCTGTCATCTCCCATTCTGAGGGGGGGGGATTTTTGGCATGGAAATAAGTGATAAAATAATAGTCAAGGAAGATGCATGTGGTTAATAGAAAATCTGAGCCAAAATGAAAAAAAACAACCTATGAAGAATCTTCTTCATGAATCCATTGCTCTTTATTAATGTCCAAAGAGCATGGATCTTCCATCCGACAAATCCCATTCACAAACATGTGGAGCCATGATGGCATTCCTCCATGAGTTCGATGGAAGTTCGTGACTATGTAAACAATTGATGGTGTCTTCTAGATTTTGACTGATCTGCACCCATTCTCAAATCCCACAAGATATTCATAAACTACTTCCCCTAATCACGAAACCACTTGCCTATAAATACTACCCTAATTCTAATATTTTGGGGATGATAAACCAAACATTCATCTTCTAAAATGTCCCCAATTCACGAACCTCCTAACCATTGTGAACCAGACCAAAAATGGATCATCCAAGGTATCTGGGTTCATGAAACCCACTTTATTGTGTTATTGAAATCCTTTAACCTAGGTGGAGATTCCATTCCTAAAGGACTATTTCCTTCCAAAAGGGATAAGGACCAACAAGGTACTTCAGGATTCATGAAGCATTCAACCTTCACAAATCACTCCTTTCCTGATACAATACTTCATCTTATGGAAAGTTCTCCATGTTTTGTGAAGCCTACTCCTTCATGAATCTCCTGATCTTCTCAAATCACTATATATTTATAATAACTCTCTGTGAGGTTGTAGGCTTCGCAAAAACTCTATCCAAGACCTCTCTATGATTCCTTCCTTCTGCTAACGTCTCTTAACAAAGGTTGAGTGCCTAGAGCCCCCACACCTGTCCAGAACTAGTCTAGAAACACCTTGAGTCCCTATGTGACTCGTTACACATATTCATGTGGACTTCTCTTCTCCAAGTGTGGCCCGAGACTCCTAACATCCTTTTGATTCTCATCATTGTTATGATAATTATTTTTGCTTCTCATCAAAGGGACGCTAATGTAGACCAAGTGACTAACCACTCCTCATCATTGAATTGTGTAATTTTCAATTTTGTTCCCCACTAGGATGTGTATGAGAGATTGTAATGTAAGCCCAATGGGTAAGGATTGAGACCACCTTGTCCGAGATGCATGTCATAAAACTTCCTTGTCCTCACATCCTCAACACATGACATTAAAATATGACATTACCCTATGCGGTGAACATTGGATTCCACATGTATGATCATCATGGTATTCCAGATCCTCCCTCATCATCGAGTGATCCTCTTACCTCGGGCAGCTTCAATGTATAGGCCTCACTCACATGTAATTAGATCATCCTTTGGTAGCTTCAACGGGTAATCCCCACTCACATAGAATGGGATCACCCTTGGGCAGCTTCCAGGCATAATCCCCACACTGTCTCTCATTGAATCTTCTTTCATGACTCATGCATTAGGTCTAATACTTCCTATTGTTTTTCACTTTGATCATGAGTCACATGGTCTTAGAGGATAATAGTTACCATGAAAACCACCCAATCTCCACCCTATAGGCCTCCTATCTGGTGTAAGTCCCATTCTCCACCTATGATTGGGCCACTCCTATGAGTAAGTTCCAAACATACTCATCCTATGGGAAGATTCCATGCATAATCCCAAACCACATGTTACACTTTCCATGGGACTCCAATCTAGTATATTCCCCAACCATCCTGAACTACATGGTCTTCGACTCCGTACTAACTGGGATATTTAGGAAGCCTCCTCAAGGTCCAATCCCAACATCCCCAATAATTTTCTCTAGGAAACATCCTTAATAAGATCATTCCACTCACCTGAGAGACCACATCTCCTCTAGGTCCTTTGGGAAGCTCAATTCATAAGCCCCACAACAACTCCAACCAAGATAAATCCTCTTATGAAGGGTAACTTTCATGTGTAACCTCCACAAAATCCCTCATCAATGCTCCCCTCTCAACATGATTTTCCTCACCTATGATATTAAACTGCATGGATTGGTCATATCACATGACCTTAAACAATGACATCGAACTATGTGGGTTTCGATCACTATCCTCTAAATAGGGTATGTAGGACACCACCCTGAGGTTCCATCTCAACCAATGGTAAACTTATGTTCTCCCTCCTAGGGATGCACCTCCCTGATCCACCTCAAAGGGTGTCTAATCAACCTTTATGGTGTGAAATATTCCCTTTTTGGGATACAACCCCCGGATCTATCTTTATTTGGCTTTCTGATCCATCCCTTGGTAATTTTTTTGGTTACACTTCTTCCCTCCTAGAGACACACCTCCTTGATCCACCTTCATGGGGTGTTTTGATCAATCAACTATGTCTCTAAAAGATCTAAAACTTGTGCCCTGATCCATCTTTGCAGAAAATTATGATCTATCTCTACAACATTTTAAACTTGTGATCTAGCCCCAAAATAGACACCTCATGCAAAACATGGGATTCATGAGGTGAAATCATTAGAAGATATGTTCCCATGAATTCAGATGCTTCATGAAATAAATTTTATACCTAAGGTGAAATATTTAGAAGATATAAACCATTGAAATTAGTTACCTCATGATAAATAAGAGATGACTTGGGTTTTGTGCCTAATATTCATTCATGACTTTCCCTCCAATGAGGAAGAATATAGGTGACCAATGTTCTCTGCATCCAGATATTCCAGCTTTTCCAAATGTGACTACTCTCCAGACTTAAGGTTGCTTCCATGTTAAGAACAACTAGAATTTCCAGACATAAGAAATGAAATTAACCAGTGTCCACAAATATATGGCATCAGGAATGAGTTCTAGGAACATGAATTAACTCTATAAGGGAGACCCAGACTAGTAAACAAGTTCCAAGGAGAAATCCATAGAAGGATGATACAACATCTCATCATCTCATTTTGATTAAGGATCCAATATTGTCATTGAAAGTGATGAATGATTACCTCTTCTAGAATTTAAGAATGTAGGGTAATAATAATTCTAGTTCACATTCACAAAATGGTGGTGCATCTTGAAGAAAGAATCAGAAACATTCATGAAGGTGAGAAATTACTACTCTATAGTTCACGACTGAAGATGATTCCCAATAAGTTTTATTTCAGATGGTTAGGCCCTTATGTTGTATCTAATATTTTTAATTTTTGAGTATTGGAGATCACATAATAGGAAATAGGAAGGATCTTTATAATCAAGGGCAAACATTTGAATTAATACATTGAGGGACTTCCCACCCATGCAGTCGATTTCATCACATTGCATTACCCAATTATCGCTTAAAATTATCAGGTTGTCCCTAACCCTTAAACTTTTATATTATTTTTCCTATTTAATATTTTTTATTTCATGTGTATTTATCATCTAATAGGCTCACATTGGTAAGAATTCAATATTTTAAGTGTGGGGGAGGGGAAAAAATTTTAGGGTAGACTATTTAAGATTTTAATTTTTGTGTTTCGAGTGTTTTTTGTGTATTTTCCTGAAATAAAATAGAGAAAAGAACATATCATTTAACATTATCATTTACATGTGGAATAGATAGATAATGAATGTTTTAAAAAATTCACTGTTTTCATGATAAGAATGAGTGATATTTCATCATTAAAGGTTGATTTTTATAAAAATGTAATTCATCAATGATATGATTAGTTGTTCCATTATAAAACCTTTCATATTTTGGCAACATTATTTTCGATATTTTCTTGTGTTAAATGGTTCAATTGACTTCTCCACACAATATTTCATGCAACCATGGATTGTGAAATTTGTCCTACTCAATTGATGGTATAGCCAAGTTATGTAAAAAAACATCTTATATCAATGGTTGATCAATATGTTCATTTCTATTATAATATTTTTCATTATTGTACCTTATTGACCTATGAAAGTGTACATATTATCCAACTATTTTAAGTCCTCAAAAAAACAAATAAAAAAAAAACCAAAACCAAAAACACAAAAATATAGGTTGTGTCTTTAGAAAGTCCAAAACTAATCCTCCTCAACCTTTGATCTTATTATAAATATTAAAATTAATATTTTGAGGGGTTCAAACAAGGGTTTAGTGATGAGTGTGAGATATGTTCCAATTGAAATTGAAAAAAACAGAAATAATAATAATAAACGAGCAGAGTGGTGAAATGTAAAACATATGGGGATATCTAGGTCGGGAGCTTAAGGTTTGACTTTTGGGAATGCGTAAGTGATTGGATCTTAAAATTTGATTACAAATAAATGTATAACAGGTTTGGTGGAGTTAAAATAGGTAAGAATAATTGTTTTACTTGACCTAATATACTAGATAAAGGGTTTATATATTAACTTGAACCAGTTTTCACACACACAAGTGAAGAATTAGTGGCATAGTAGACCCATAACTTATTTCGCTATGATTAGTGTCATTAATTTCACTAGATTTTATTTTAATACAATTTATGAGATAATGAAATTAAAATTTATTGAGATTGACTGTTGGTGTGATTCTTAATTTTCTTATATTCCCATTTTGGATTGGGGAATAAGAACATTCATATCTGGTCACAATTTTTTAATACATGACATATGATTTTTCCCATGAGTGAAAAAGGTTAAGTGTGGGGGAGTTGATAAAATACATATTTATGGAAGGTTTCATTAATAATAAATGAAATAATTTCAACATGTTGTTTTAAATATGTTTATTTATGGAATATTTGGTATTAGATCATTTATTTGAAAATTTGACGAAAATTCTTGTTTTACCCTTTTAAAGTGAACTATAGTATTTTGGAAATAACAATTTTTATGTGACTTATTTAAATTTTAAATTTTGTAATATAATTACTCAATAAAATATATACAATATTCATTCTGACCATTTATGCTAGAATAAGAATTTTACTAGAGATATGGGCTATGAAGTCATAGATTGACTAGACTCACCAGATTGGACACCACTCCAGTATTTGGGCCATAACTTCATCCTATGTGATGGGATTGGAAAAAATTTGGATATAATATAGTGGTATCAATTTCACAAAAAAACATCCTTCTAAAAGGATAGATGGTTCATGCATTATGGAGGTCAAACATTCAGTGCATGTTGGATTAAAATATTTGGCCGGATTTCCCATGAACACTTTATAAGTCCTAAAACCCTAGCCTCCCCTCCACTATATAATTTTTTTTTCCCATTTAGAAGGGGTTGGAAATGCCTTATCGTATTGGGAGAAGAATAGAAGTGGTTCCTTTACATTTAAATACAGCATTGAAAGAGGGAAGCTCTCATTCTTGTATCTCCTTTCAAATGCTCTTCTTTTCCTCTTCTTCATTTTATTATTTTTGTTCTTGCAATAAACTTATTATAGTTTCTCTTAAATTTTTTCTATTTTTTTAAATTTTATTCTAATTTAATCATATAATTTGGGATATAAATCAAGATTATAAATGTGATTGAGTTATACCATTTCTAGGTCTTTTCATATACAAAACGTTTCTATGATGACTACACCACCCATGAAAGAGTGATCTTTCATAGGAATTTATTTAATTATAACCTCATTAAATTGTTATTTTTGAATAAATGAGATACTATAATTCACATAATATTAACCATTAATTTATTTTTTAAATTAAATGATACTAATTAGTCAATTGAAGAATTAACACAAAACTCACGAGGTTGAGTAATGTGTGAATTGTGACAGTGTGATCTTAATCGGTAAAGAAAAAACCACACAAGATCAATTTTTAGAGTTATAATATAATCCCTAAACTCGATTAATACTCATTTACATAAATTATATTTTCCCTAATTTATCATTGAACACAATCTATCCATATAACATCAATCAAAGTAGGGTGCTATGATTGTATGTTCCAAAGATAGACTAGGTTTTAATTCCTTTCATCAAGGTGACAAAGTTAAATCTCATAGGGTTTGAGGGTTAAAAAATTAGGGAATCATAATTAATTTAAGATTAACCTACATGATAATGATTACTAAATAATTTAATAGGTAGAGTTAGATCGAATACATTTCCTAAAAATAGTTTTCTAAAAGAATATCCTCTTATTGTGTTTTCTCAAACTCATTTCATAATAAAATAAAATCTTCTCACAATATAATTATTATAGTTTTATAAACTATAAAAAACCCCCACCCCCACCCCCATCTTTTTAAGTAGTGTGTTTCTTATCTTTTGTTTTATTTTCAAAATACCTTTAATATGTTATTTTATTTACTTCACCTTTTGAGAGATGGCCTTGGTCAGCCACACTGCTGTACCTAAGAAGTAAAAAATACAAATCATTAGAGAGTGCCCACAATAGTGCCTTTCACTCACCCACATGGTTTTAATCACATATTGATATAATTAATCTCAATTAATAATCATGTCCTCCCCATTTCATGTGTTAGAAAATCTATCACACATCAAAAAACAATGTGTCTCATAACACAATAAGAATCCAAACATCACATCATCAATAAAATATTGGGAAGAGAAAAACTAAAAATAACTCTAGGTACTTGGAATGAATCTGAGTTTCTCACACCCAAGTACTCTCCTCTAGGCCACCATGCCTAAACAACTTTATAAACAAGGGAGTGGACCATACATGAATCAATTTTCTTGATGATCATGGATATATACTAGTCACTCCACAAATTTCATGTCATACTTTATATCTAACTCTCCTCAGTCAATGAAATTGGAGTTATTGTGAATATACTAATGAATTTGGGACACATGGAAGACATCATGCATCCTATACAGTAGTATTGGAAATTAAAACTGATATTCCACCTAACCAATATTCCTCAACATATAAAAAGGCCCAAAAACCATGGAGAAATCTTACTCCTCTACCAAACCTCATTTTTCCATGCTGAGGGGAGAATCTAATGAATACATGGTCTCTAACATCAAACTCATAGGGACACCACTTAAAATCATCAAAGACATTATGATTGTCTTGTGTCACCCTCATCCTCTCACAAACCAACTATATCTTCTCATTCGTGCATTACACTACATCAGGACCAAGAACTACTGACTCCCCAACCTCTGCCCAGAGCAATGAAGAATTACATGGCCGCCCATAGAATTCCTCAAATGGGGTCATTATAATGCATGAGTGATAATAGTTATTGTATGAAAACTTAACCAAATGTAGGTTCCTCACCCACGATACACCAAATTCTAGGACACATGCTTGCAAAATTCCCTCTAATATATGGATGGTCTGCTTTATTTCCCATCTATCTGAGGGTGTAAAGAAATGCTAATGTGTAATTGGGATCCAAAAGCATAATAAAATCCCCTAAAAAACCATGAGGTAAAATTATGATCCCTATCAAAGATGATTTTCCCAAATACACCAATATTCCTAAACACATCCTATAGATACCTCCACACCAAAAAAATCAATAACACTTGACTAAAGGATCACTAGAAAATAATTTATCTTCATTAGTCAGTCCATTATCATCCAAGTTCCATCACTATACCCCTGAGAATATAGCAACCTGGTGATGAAATCCATCGAGATGTCATCCAATATCAACTCATGAATTTCTATAGACTCTAACAGACCTCCCAGAACATAGTACTATTCTTTAACCTTCAAACAAACTATAAAACTCACCAAAAACTCCACCACTAAATGTTTCATCCACATCCCGTAAAAGATGTCTCCTCAACTCCTGACGAAAAATTTTCACTTCGAGAGATACCACTAAAAGTGAGATATGAAACTCATAGATAACACCTTGGGTATCACCTTTAGAGAAAAAATACATCTCCGGGAACAACATCAGGTTCTAACCATCCTCTAACTTTCCCTCAGGGGAATCACCATGGAAAACATGGTCATGCATCACCACTACCTATGAGTCTCCTCATTGAGAATTTTCCTCCAACTTCATCAAATATGACTCTATGATTATCTGATAAAGGAATCCTTGTCCACTGATTTATTTGACGTAAAGATGCATCACTAGAAGCTCTTATACTCCTTTCTCAGCATCCATAGACTCTAGATCTACATCCCCTAAGGGCATTCCACTCAATGAATCAACAACCACATTCCCCTTATCTAGGAGTAAAAGATCTCAAAATTATAATCCAGAAGAAAATATATCCAACTCCACCTGAATAAACTTCAATATCACTAAGATAAAACATATTTTCAGAAATTTTGGTTGGTGAAAACCATAAAGTGCTTTACAATGAGGTAATGCTGCCACAACATTAGTGCAAAGACAACTATCGCCAGCTCTTGATTATGATTAGCATAGTTATTCTCATGGAGATGTAACTTTCTCGATCCATATTAGATCAATTATCTCTACTACATCAACATGAATCCCAAACCAAAATGGAACGCAACATATAAAACCTCACACTACACACCCTCTTTAGGAAATTCAAGCACTAGAGCTCGGACTACCTTCACCTTCAGGAACCAAGTGTTATCTGAAACTGATCAGTCAGCACAAAGTCTTGGTACTTCATAGTCAATTATGTTTTGGGGGATGAAACTTGAGACAAATCGAGTACAAACCTATAATAATAACCTATATTACCAAAGAAATTATGAACCCTTGCAATATTCTTGGGTGATATCCAAGAAACAATTGCATCGACCTCTAACGGGTCTACTTCCACACCCTTATGAGACACCACATTTCTAAGGAAACACAATTATCACATCTAGAACATACTCTTGGGAAACTTCCCAAATGAGCTTGTGGTGTTGAAGGACCTGAAAAATCTAAAAGTTCCCATAACTACACTTGAATGAAATATTTGGGATATCCTCACCATTCACACTAAACTGTTTATATCAATAATGCAGATCAATTTTAGAAAACAAAATTAGCTCCTCTAGGCTAGTTTATTAGATCGTCAATCCTCAGAAGAGTGTAGCATTTCTTGACCGTTACCTAATTCAACATCTCGTAGTCTATAATCAAACTCATACTGACATCCAAATTCTAAGAGAACAACACTAGATCACCCCATGGTGAGAAAATTAGTCAGATGAAAACCCTCCACATCAGCTCATACACCTGAAAAATCATCTCTCATATCTCTATAGGAATCATTCAATAGGGAGACATCAAAATCAAAGATGCACCAGGCTACAAATCTATCCCAAAATCAACATCACATCGAGGAGGTAGGAACAAAACTCCTCTAAAAAACATCCAAGATCTCCTATAAAACTCCAAGAACACCCTAAAATTGACCTTCCACTAACATCTCTACCAAATAAGATAAAAGAGGCTTCAATTTATTACCAACCATCCAATAACCGCATTCCCAAATCAAAACCACACATTAAACCTCTACATCAGAAAACATAACTCTCCTTTAGAAGAATTGAATGACTGCACAAATAGAATAGCACCAATATTTGATAAGTAAAACATCATATGGTTGTATCTACAGTATGAAAAGGTCACTCACTTACTAGTATTTCCCAATCACCAGCACATATCTTCAGCACACATCAAACAAACAATCCCAACCAACAATAGGCATAGATTACACTAGGGGAATTTGAAGCCTCTCTATGTCTAGTATCAAATCACAGACTAAATAGAGTGAGAAAATTATTGTGAGGAACCCTAATAAAACAAAGAAATTTCATGGGTAGTTCATAAATTGATGCAACCTTGGCCAAATCCTGGATCTGCTAGAACTACTACCTCAAACATGTGCATCTGACCACACACAGCTCCTTTTAAACTCTATTTTGGACCTCCACAACCATACTATATACTATAAAACCACTAATAGAGACTATAAAAAATATTCCCTCTACAAAAAATATCTAATATTGGCTACTAAATAAGCATTGGTGGTCCATACCACTGATACTGCCTCAGAGGCAACTCACGTTGTTATCGAAAAGGGGCATGAACACCCACCTAATACATGCCACATTTAGCAATCAAACACTAAGATTTGTGGTACCTATGTCCTATAAAAACATAACACAACAATGTAAAACCACTATTAGTTTCTTGGGACCCACATTAACTATAAGAACGGGGGGAGAAATTCCATGTTTGGTTCCCCATTGGTTGGAACCCTGATAGCCTGAACACCCAAAACCCATTTCCTAAAGCCCTTCTCCTTGAAGTTCCCTACTGGACACTCTTTTGAGGCTCAACTACTAGATAAAATATCTTCACAATAAATTTTACATTTTTCTATACCACTAGATATATAGGAACCATAAATAGAGTGACCACATACATGACCACTGGATGAAAGACCTCCTCCAATGCTGCACTCTGGACTCCTCATCTAGGAAAACATAAATGGAAAATTGATGGAGGTATTTGAACCTAATACCAATATCCCACACACTCAAACTCCTCTATTTAATGGAGTTCAGCTCATACCTCTTGGATTCCCTTATTATTAATGAAAAAAACTTCACCTAGAACTCCCTCTAAATGTTGGTCCAGAATATATCTTCCTCCTTATAGTCACAAAGTTAATGTAACCACCAGTGATGTGATTACCCCACATATGAATAAGTAAAAAATGTAATTCATAGCTTAGATATCACTAATATCATGTTGAAGGTGATCTAAAGCTCCTCTAACCATCACTTTGTCTCTATATCTAAGACTCTCCTCTCATACTTTCCCAAACTATGCCACTAAAAGGAACCCAAATCCCATTGCCATGCCTCATTACTCTCTTTCAAGTCAACCCTATAATGGTCAATCAGACCAGACTACTAAACTTCAACAACCTAAACCACTCATAGATGATGAATAGAAACCATTATTGAAAATAAGTAGAATATCTTGAGTCGAGTAGCATGGAATTTTATCAAATATCATTTATTAAATTAATTTTATTTTCTCAAAACACCCAATTAAAATAGGAACACAAGTCATTATGATGCATGTACCTCTCCTAGGTCTCTACCCTAGAAACAATATCACCTCACATAGTTTTTCAATAAGCTCAGAGTCACTATAATTAATCATGAGGGGCCCTAAAATCATGTGTCCTAGCCAGTATCCCAGGCCTTTGTCATAGACCAAGATAAACTGGAATTGTTTCCATACCAACCCATGAAAACCTTAGAGTTATTTACTCCAAACTCTATCATATATCTCAACCAAATCCTTTGATACCACTCTTTTATAAACCATTACCTCCAAAGAAACATTGTTGAAGGAATATAGATAATGACTCCCAAGTCCCACCTCCGGTAGACCCTGAGTTGGTGACAAGAACTGATGGTGTCAAAATCTCACAGTATGAGAGACATTACCCGATATAATAAAATGGGATTGGGAGATTGGATAATAAATGACCAAATAAATCCAATAGATAAAATAAAATAAAATAAATCCAAACCATACCACAATGCATGTAAAATGTAAACAAATATATAAAAAAGTCTCCCATATATACCCAAAGAAATTTCTTTTCAAACGACTCAACAATAGCTCCAATCCAAGCTAGTAATGCCCATATCATTCCCCAAAGTCCTCCTAGAAACCTAAAAAATAGTTTATATAAGTATGGTGAGAATAATAGGTAAACTCTGAAATTATATAACCAAGGTCTCAAGTGCACATGTAAAAAGGTAATGCTAAAGCATTAGTGAAAAAACTGAAGAACCAAGAACCTATAATGGTCAAATAACCAACCCAGACTCACCGTGGATCACCCAACAAATAAATCATCCAACATATTAATATATCATTAAGATAATAATAAATGAAGGTTCCCTATTGCTACTTCCCCACTGATTTACCACTCTTATAACCCAATGTTAAACATCCTATTCTCTCATCCCTTCGATGCATATCACATCACACCACACCACATTGCACCTCTCCCAAATACACCTTGTCCATCACAACACATCTCATCAACATACACTTGGTCCATCGCATCAAAACATATCCTCATCACATAGCTAGGGTATTATGGTATCATGAACATAAAGGACATCATCCTCATTCCCTCCTCCTACCACACATAACCCCCACCATACATCACATCTCATACCATCCATATCTGATGTGGGTTAGTAAGCATCCATACATAACCCACCCTCGCAAGATCTATCATATGGTACTAAAATTATAAACTACATCACATAACATATCTAATGAAGAAACATGGGGAATTTATACTAATAGAAGAAAGGGGAAGAGTGGGTACCCATCCATATGTATCACCACTAACTTGAATGTTGGGGAAAACACCTGAAACCCAAAACATTTGAGCATTAGTAATGTTATCCAACTTGAGCAGGGAAAATAATGAAATAACATAAATATACATGATATATAGATAGAACATAATACACAACATATGGTCTCACATCAACTTCACCAGAACACACCATATAGCTACAAATTTACCACACATCAACTGTGAAAATTGCTTCCACCACTATATGCAACACACAACACAAACACCACACAAGGACACACAACAATCCTAATATTAATTATAGTTTCATAACTTTTATTAATTCACTCATATTATTTCACATAGCACAACCAATTAATTTATTCTTTTACCATCCCATAACATTTCATTATAATTTATTTCATATCTAATTGGGAAACTAACACAACCACTCCGCATAATAACTATCACAACACACATCAACTGCCGTAACAACACCACACATCCACAATCATCATCGTGTGACATCTCCCAATCCCTATAACCATAGCAACCACACATCGAACATACTAACCATATCTCACAACACAACCACTGTACATAACAATCGTGCATCACCATAACCACTATGAAACATACACTACGTTCCACTTCCATCGCACATCATAACAGCTACGCCACAACCAATGTGACACAACCTAATCACTTAACATCACACAACTATCCATGTCACATCCAATCCAACTAACCACAACATTATAGCCCCATAAATCACATATCCTAGCTGGTCACTGCCCTCACCTCATAAGGAAACACAACAAGAAAACCCACATGTAACAGTAATACATCCCGACTTTAAAAAATACTTAAAGTCTTACATGAAATTACTTATTTAATTAACCTATATATTATAACAAAAAATAGCTTCCATGGGAAACCATTTTCATTATCTATATATTTATATATTCATTAACCTTTTTGGGGGGTGTGATCACTTAACAATAAATCAAGCATCTCACATATACGAACTAAAGTGCAAGAAATGCTTCTAACTGTTGTTATTTTTAGCACTAGAAACAAGAATACACAATATCACCAAAAACATATAACAAAATAGTAAATCTTGTGACACAACCCCCATACTGATCAATTTTAGACATGCCAATTTGTTATCTAATTATGAAGAATCTCACCACCCACTCAAAGATAAGAAAATTTATGAAAATCTAATGTATAAAACTTAAATTGGTGATAACGAGGATCCCCACCTCAAAGAAGGATTTCTAATATTTTTACACACCATGAGGTGAAGAGAAAACAACCCATGAACCACCACCACACAAGGGAAACTTGGATCAACCTACACAACACCAGAGGATCATTAAAACACAACCCAAAGAACATATCAAACCAAAACCAATAACACCATAGAAAATACCAGTAAGAATAAAATGTGAAAATATGGGGATGGATGGAGAAAAAACCTTGAATCACCAAAACTCAACCATTGAAACCCAAGGATCAATGATATGGAATATGGGATGGAAGGTCTTCTAAATCACTTAGGGTTCTATTATAAAATGATATGAATATTATCGGACTAGCGAGAAAATTGGTCGAATAAGGGTTATAAAAAAATTTGAGAATTCCCATTTAAGGTTGTGAATTACAAATTCACATCACTAATTCCATGGGGCACATGGATTATAAGCCATAATTCTGGTATAATGTGTGAAACCACCCATATCTTCATTTTTCACTAAAAATCAGGTTACCTTGGCCAAAATTTAATACACCTTTTGAATTAAACTTTCATGGTGTGAATTAATTTTCTATAATCCTTCACCTTTCCACACAAAATGTGAATTCTACAACTACACAAGATATGAATGAAAAAATTATGGAATGAATTTGGTTTTCATCATGAACCACCAGCGATAGTACTATTGTAGCTCCAACCTCTATAGAACCTCCTCAGGCCTCCTCTGAACACCTCCAACCACCCAAACAAGCAAGCTAATAGGCTGAGATGGCACAAACAGTCACAAGTGTATAAATAAATTCTTATTGATTAGATGTAGTTATATATATAATTCTTATATAGTTTAAAATTATTACCTTTTAATATTAGTATCTCCTTGTGGTTAATGATCTGTTATCACTTTTATGGGAGAATGAACCCCAACATCAAACTTAGATCTAAAACACTTATTAGTTCTAGGTAAGTAAAATACCCTAAAAGTGGGAGATGAATTAGGTTATATTTACCTTTCAGAAATTTACCCTCACTAATGATATTTCTATATTATTATTAAGAATACACCTATCACTCATAATCTATTTTCAGTGATATAGAAAAAATAAAGTGACATAATCAATTTTCATATGGTTCACCCAAACTGGGTTAATCCCAGGAGAATGCAACAATGGTGTGTCATGAACTAGAAATACTAAGAATATTTCTTTTTTATTACACTTTACAGTGGCTATAATAACCCTATAAGTTAAAAACCCTCATAGAAAATAAATAACTCACTACTCTCACACACAGAAGTAACTAAATCCTCTAAAGAGTGTTGTTTTCTTGATCCACACAAACAATAAGTGAGTTTACCCAGACATTGGTGTATCAATTCTACTCTACAAACCTAAACTTTATAGAACTAGTATATAAACCCTTATTATCTCTCCTATGTATATGTGAGATCTATTTTTAAATTTTCCCCTTTTTGGGCCTTATTCTAATTAAATATAAGATAGATCCTCTATATTAATATAGAATTACCATAGTACCCTGAAAAATAAATCACCAATCCACTTTGTTTATTAAGGTAAACTCAGAAAAACATTTCCTTTAATTCTAAGTTAATATCACTCATTTAGTTCTTGATTAATCTACCAAAAATATAGATTGTTTAGTTTATGATTCAACTAAATCACCTTCACCAATTCATGTTAACAATCACAATGATTTTCCCTCTATATATTTACCCTCATTTCAAAAAAACAAATTATGAAAAATACTTTGTAACAAACCTCTAATAAACTCACCATGACATGGTGTAGTGACAAACATAGTATAATCAATCTCCAAGTAAAATTCCCTTTAAAACTCCCAACACAGTACTCAATTTAACATGTTCCTATTCATCATCAAAATCCCAAAACATAACTTGACATGATTCATAGCATAGGGTCATTCAGTATTACACTTTATAACACCTTACACAATTCCCCCAAAGAGATAAAAAAACCCATTATTTGATTATCCATTTCAAACAGGGAATCCAAAAATCCACTATAGTGTCCACCATAGATTTGTCTCCATCAATTTATGATTTTGATTTGTCAACTTAAATAAATACATCTATCACCTAAAACAAACTACTACAAGTAATCCTACCACAACAACCCACATATCAACAATGAGCCTCCCTGATTCGTACAAGTATATAAAAAATTCTGCATTTTTTCCTCCAAGGAATAGTCCCCATATACTAGTTTTTTTACCATCTCTAGGTTTGTGTCCTTTGAAACTCTTTAGACCATGATCAAGGCCTTCCCTAAACAAGATTTAACACTGTTAATTTTTCTATAGTTACTCCTCTAGCTCAAAACACCATGAACCGTGTAGTGATGCACAATCACTATCTATTTTTCAACAACCTTGACCATGAATTCCATAACTCTTAAGTCAGGATTGTCTTTTTTTTACAGGTATTCCCCCAATGTGAAATTTTGATCTCTACAGTCTGGTGAAAACCTATGGATGTTTTGAAACCACTATGGCCATTGCTCTATATACCATGATGTGTTTGATCCTCATATGTACACTAAGTTTCCTATAACACTTCTCCATCCACTTTCATAAAATTATAGGCTCATTTATAAGTGTTATGACATCTCAATTAATACAAGTTTTCATTAAACAAAACATTGAAAATACTTTATGGTAATTTTCCTAATAAGTATGTATATACTCACCATTATAAGGGTGACTTTTACCATACATGTCATGTATTTTTGTAGATAATGGAAACTTTGGGAGTGACTATAGTGGATATGGTTTTGGTTGATATTAGTGGTAACTAGAAGAGGTAATAGTGGGTGATATTAATGTGTTAAGATACCATTATTCAATGAATTCTTTATTTAAACTATTATGTTGTATTTTTAACTTGTTAGTTGTGTGTATTTTTCATCGCATTATGGATTATGTTTTTCTTACCTTTATATATTTTAGCATTTTTCACAAGCATTATATAAATATATATTATAGTTGGTTTCATTTATTTATCTTTATTTATTATATATTTTGTGGAGGTTTGAGTTTTATAGAGACCTAAATTAAACATAACTTAAATAATACATTAATTTTTGGATTTAAACAATACATATCACAAATATTCACACAAACCAAGGACCTAAAGGATCAGTGTCCTGAAGATTAAAAACACAAGAGTATTATTTTATGACACTTGAAAAAATTTCTTCAAAATCATGATCTACTATACCCCTTTCAAGAATCTCACATTATATAATCATCTTCATCACCTTGGGAATTGAAACATATGAATGGGGTAAGATCATACACTCAGTAATGGAAAAATAATCATAATGTATCTGATCATAAACATGAAAGAGAACACGAGGATAGGATAAATATATTATTATAAGATCATGATACCATAATTTATTATCCCGAAACAGGATAAAGAAACATAATATCATAAAAAGACCATTAAGGAGGAAAAAAAGTTATGAAATTTCTCAAAATACATCTCAGTAATCATATAACATGTGATCATGATATAGTAGTATATAATATTCTAAAAATAAGTTATAACATGAATACAAGGAATATTATTAAAATGAAGATTATCTGAATAATGTACCATAACTTGATAAACAATATTAAAATTTGGTACATCTATAATCAAAGGAAACTACTATGAGAAAACTCATTTTCCCACACTTATGTAAGCAAACTCATTATGTACAAACATAAAAAAGTGAACAAACTTATTATGCCCACACAAGTAGGGAAAAACATAAAATGTCCATGAATAACTATCTTATTAGATATAAACATAAACCAATGCATTGGAGGGATATATAATACTTGATCCATCATTATCCTTATATATGTTTGCCACTTAAAATCAATCCTCATAAAATAATAAGGAACCCATGGGAAAATAATGGGCTTCTTAAAATTAAAAAAAAACATATAATATGAACTTAAGAAATCATAAGATATAAAGAAAATCATTTTACAAAAGGACTCATATCATAATCACATATAAAGGGTGATTAATATATCACTTCATGGGAGATACACCTTGGAGGAAAAATAAAATTCAAAAATATAAAAATATATATAAACATTTAAACATTGTTTCAAAATACTTTTAAAAATATTTCTTAAAAACCTTATTATAAAATTTTTAAATTAAAATATCCTTGAAAATAAACAAACAAATATTAATCTAATAAATATAGAGTATTAAATAATTAAATTAAAATCCATTTTAATATTTTTAGTTAGTTTTAAAGAAAAACCCACATCGAAGAAATATTTAAAAAAAACTTTCATTATAGAAAATATTTAAGGGAAAATATAAGTAATATAAAAGATAAAAAAATTTGTATTTCATTAAATAAAACACTTTCCATAGTAAAAACCTCAACATGGAATACAAATATCCATTGGTAATAAAGGGAGTTATTTTGACCAACGTTATACTTCTATTTCAGGAAAATGTTTATCAAAGAAGTTATTATTAATGATCATAAGTAATTTACCCACATAAAAAGACCAAATTAAATATAAAATAGGGTAATTATAGGATTCAATAAATCATGATAAGTATATTCATGTAGGAAATAATATTACCCAATGAATCAAAAATTGAGTCGATTAATCCCTTCCCTTGAATTTTTCCTTAGTTGATCAAACACTAGCCACTTGTACAAAAAACATAAACATATTAATTTCCTATTTAATAACCTTATTAATATATATTTTATTTTATATACTTCACTTAAAACACTATAGGTAAAATAGATTAATTTATTTTGGTTTATCTTTCCCACTGAGTGTTAGTAATTTTTTATTATTTTATACGCATTTATAATATTCATATTGACACCCCTTCATTGATAATAATTTCATTATTAATAGATAATATATGGTACTAGGATAGATATTTTACATTAATTCATAAATTTATTATATAATTCTATATGTGTTTTATTTATGTTTCATGTAAAATTAATCTATGAAATTTTATTTCATTAATATTAGCAATCAATGATTATATTTTTATTATTTGTTAAATAATTAATATAAAGGTTGAAACTAGGGATTCTATAAGTTTATATTTTTTTTAAATTAGGTGTTCCTATGTACGAGAGTTATGGATGAGAATAATAGAAATTAATTGAGTAGGATCAAAGTTTTGCAGTATCTTGGAAACTTATGCAGTATCTTTGATCCATTATGTGATTGCTTAGGGTGAACGTGAGGTGAGTTCTGGAATTTGTGATTTTTTTAGGTGTGGTTGGTAGGGAATCTGATTATTTTCAGTTGGAGTTCAATGTATGGTAAGTTAAAGAATTTTTTAAAAAATAAGGATTGTTCATTTAGAACTCAATGTATAGGAATTTGGATTTCAATGTACGGTCAGTTCAAGTAGTAATGGTCAATTTTTAGTTCTTCATGCGATCAGTTGATTTTCATCTTAGTGTTAGTTGAAGTAGGAATGGTTGGTAGGAACTAAACATGCGGTCAATTGTAGTTCACTATGTGGTCAGTTTGGGACTTATACAACTCTAACGTTGAGCATAAGTATTCATGATCTTATTACATGTTGGGAATATTAATTGAGTGTATGACTTAATTGAGATTGAGAAATGGAAAAGGAATTAGCATATGTGTAAATTCCAAATGTGAACCACTAGGTCCAAGATAGAGTTCCACATGAACTCATGTGTGAATCACCATATGAAAGAGGCTACATAATAGAACCAAGGGTTTGAGTCCATCAAGGGGAGACTATAACCTCATATAATTTCATTTCTCAAGTAATAAAAATATAAAAGTAAATAAAATAATGATCAAAGTGTCACGAGGAAACTAAATAAACCAGGGTATACACATCATACAGGTAATAAATGGCTTCAAAAATAGAAATCCAATCCAGATTAAATAAAGTCATGGATACTAAATAAACCAGTGGCAATAGTCCAGGGTGTTTCCGGACATCACTGCTGACTCGCAGCCTCTATCTACTCAACTCCCCATTATAGGTCCCTTTACCTTCACTAGATTTGTGGTAGTGAAATTTTCATTCCCACCATGATTACCATGTAGGGTGTGAGTAATCAACCAAGAAAGACACCACCAATATGTTCTTAACATAAATAAACATAATATATAATAGTGAATTCCTTTCCATAAGTAAATACTAAAATAAAAACACACATGTGAATAGTTATCATGAACTAACCAAGCCTCCATGAACCCTGAACCAACCTACTTAGGATCATTTCCAGTAAAGATATCAGGTAAGTCAGCCATATACTGCATTTTATGTAACACTACACACCCCACCCAGACGACGGTCATTATCCGTAACACAACATTCCAACTAACAATCGACCAGCCAGTCACTTGTGCACATATCTCTATAGGAATACACCTCTAATGATTTTTAGACCATCTCCTCTGTCAGTAGGCCAACCGGCCCCTTATTCATATCCCTCTATAAGGATATCCATTCTCACCTCTAAGGAAGTTTTTACTTCATAATATTGATTAGCAGGAAATATATGTGCATCCCTCTATAGGGATAGGCATGTACCACTTTAAGGACCTTTAGACCCCATCGAACCAAACTCAAGTACCCATGAAATCATCTTGATACCTAAGTCATGGTTCTAGAAGCTATGTTACACAATTAGTAATACATTTCAAAAAAAGGAATATCAAGTCATATCAATAACAAAATTCCAAGAGGACAAACACAACCATATGATCAAAATCAAAAGGTACCAAGGCCACTCACACACCCACATTCTATATATAACAAATCATAGGTAATTAAGAATAAAACATATTTCATTAAAACATCATACATAAGTCCCAAAAATTTAAAGAAACTTCCTACCACAAGATTCCCTATATCAACATCATGGATAAATTACATTGTTTAGTTTGAAAGCTATTTAATAAACCTCTACAAACAAGAAAACCTTCTACTAGAACTTATTATTGTAGTTTTTGACACATCAACATTAGAGGTTAGCTACATATTCCTAGAACCAATTCTATCATTTTATATCAAAAAAGGAAATAAAAATTTATACGAGATAATATCATTCTCTCTCATATATAATCTAGAGAAATCTATAATAATTATTCTTCATCATTGTTTATTATTATCTCCAAAATAATACTAGATAAATTCATAATAGAAATCCTTTTATAATTATTTAGAATTACCCTTTGAAAATTAAAAGTTATTTCCTTTTTCAGAGAACACTGTCATTTCCAAAAGATTTTGGAAATACAAATTTACATATGTTGATAATAACCTACTTACATAATAATCCATGAAATAATAATAATAATGATTGTTATTCTCTATGATCATAAGTTATTTTCATTTCAAAATCTATTCAGGCATTTTTACAGAAGAATTCAGGAAACTTAGAATCGTATACGATTATAATGTTTATCCTTCCTATAAAATTCATGGATTATTGTCATTTATTAATTATTTATCCATAATTTCTAAAATTAATAATAATAACTCAATTTTCATAAGAAAATAAGATGAAATACTTGGAATATTCCCAATTAAATCACAACACTCAAGAATGGAGGTGAGAGAGAGTCTTATATTCTTAGAAATGGATGATTAACTTAGATAACCTAGAGGAGGCTTCACCAATTTGGAATATAGGAATTATGAGGATACTCATACATAAAGGATCAACCAAGGGTGATAGTAATAATTTCCAAATATCATTAAGAACGTAGGTTCATGTTAGTTGTAGAATTAAATACATCAACTAATTTGGTAATTTAGTTTTTCTCCAAACTATTTCTTGGTAGAAGATGATAGATGTGGAGTGATTTAGATCCATAAAATATAATTTATGAACCTTAAATGATTCCAAAGATTTTATTACATGATTTATAGCCTTTAAAATCATTGAAACGTTTTACAATTTCGATTTGGGGAAGAAGGAATGTGTAAATTGGTTTGTAAAATATTCCTCTTAAAAAGTGAACTTGTAAGGATAACATGGTTTTACCCTTACTCATCTTTGAAGTGTTGTGTGATGGTATAAAGTTACCCTTATTCATCCTTTGAAAACATCCTCTTACCCTTGTATGGTGGTACTTTACCCTTACATAGCCTTTAGAAAACACGTGATACCCTTATGCAAGTCCAAGGATACCCTTACATAGCCCTTAGACAATCTAACTTACTATTACGTAGTACCTAGATACCCTTACGTAGCACATGTATACCCTTATATGGTCTTTAAAAGACAATGTATACCTTTACACATCACCCTTATATGATCCATTTCCCATATGAAAATACACTTTTGCAAATGGTACCCTTACCCAAGTCCTAGGTTTCTCATATATAGCATAGAACTGCCTTTAAACAATATATGGTACCCTTATGCAGGACATATAAAATGGTTTTACCCATATAATGTGCACACTTACCATTATTAAATTCATCAAAAATTGTACATTTGCTTATGAAGACTATGAAAATGGGATTTTATACCTATGTAACCCTTGAAAAACAAGGATTTCCTTCCCGCAACACCTTTAGACCATAAATAAGGTTGATTTTAATTGAAAATTTTAATTTGAAAATTAAATTTATTATAAAATAAATTCAATATATTGATTTTATAACATCTAAAAATTGAGAATATTGTAATTATACCCCTCTAAAGAAATCTCATCCCTAAGAAGTATCCTTAGTGGTCCTACTCAAACAAATTAGGAAACTAAGGTTAAACATTTGACTCCCACTCCTATATCTCCTCCTAGATCCATCCATGTTTACATAGGATTAGGATAAGTGTTATTGTATTCCCCTGTAAAACCCTCTCACTCCACACTATAATCTACATTGGTCACTCTTCATAAAATGAATCTGTATCCACATCAGTCACTCCTCAATCGTGAAGGGCACAACCATCCATAGAGAGACTAAAATGGTTCCATATATACAGAATCATGAAATTTGTTTTTTTTATGAAATATAAAATAATTCTAATTTCTCATCCCAAGACTGACCTAAGACTAAAACACAAGTTCAGATAATATCGTCAAGTGTATGAATCATCTGCCTAGAATGTCCTTTTATCTGAGGATGTTATAATGTGCTCAATCTCAGTAGAGCCCCTAGGGTTTTCTTCAAGACGTAAAAAATTAACCATGTGAATCATGAATATATATTTGATAAAATTCCTAGGGAATCTTTATGTAATCATATTACCTCATGTACATATATCTTTCATAGTTCATCTACTGGGTGAGTCTCTTGGATTAGTAAGAGGTGAGCAACCTTTTCTATCCAATTAACAGTCACCCAAACTATTGCATGACTCCTTGGAGTCCTATATAACCCCATAATAATTTCCATCATGATGTATTACCACTTCTAAATGGGTATTAGAAGTAGATAAAGAAAATATCCAGTATGCTGATGCTTACCCTTTACCCTCTTCTAGGTAAGGCATCGAGAAACAAACCAACTGATGTCCATCTTTATCTCTGTCCACTATAAATGTAACATAAAGTCATGGTACATCTTTATTACACTAGGATGTAATTCTCATATTGAAATATGGAAGTACCTCATAAACTCTTCACTGAGGGTGAAAGGGACTACAACTCTCCCTTGTATGAGGATCACATCATCGTTATCATCCAATTAACACTCAGGTATTAGGTCACCTCAACATAACTATTACCACATCATAGAACACTCTAGGCCATACTTATAACCATACTTTACCTAGTATACACCTAAAGGGGTAAAATTAATCACTCCCTAATACATAGAAGCATCCATCCTCTATTCTAACAACAACCACATCAAGCGCCACTAATCCTATGAAGTCTGCTCACCAATCTCTATATTAACATTTATCTTATGGATATGAGCATCCACAGTGGGATTAAATTTATCTAATTCATAATCCATCTCAAATTCAAATGTCAATAGATACTCAAACCAATGCCTTTATCTCTGATCAAAGTCTTGTTTTGTTATGATGTAACAGAGGATCTTATGGTTAGTGTATACTATAAATCTTACGATGAATAGATAGTGTCACCAACACATTAGATCATGGAATGTGGTTTCCAACTATAATTATGTATTAGGGTAGTTATTCTCATGCGATCATAATTGAAATCACCAATAAGCCACTAAATTCCCTCTCTACAGCAGAATTTCTCCTAAACCAATGCCTTATGCCTCATAGTATATAGAAAATAAAACCCCTTAATCAGGAAGTATCAACACTGGATCTATAATCAACCTCCTCTTTAGCTCAATAAAAAACTATTCACAAGGATCTAACCACAAGAGATTCACTTATTTAATCTCTATAGTAATCATGGGTGTTAATCATTCCTGGATGAAAAGTCAAGGGGTCATCCACTAATACTGCTGAAATATCCAATAACACCGCATGGGTTTTAATCATCCTAAGTGACTAAAATATTTCCTAACTCTTACTACTCATAGTAACCATTCTCTAGTCATAATATACCTCCATCTCTTTAGTGAAGTAAAATATAGTCGTATATAATAGCAATCAATGTGATCCTGGAAGCTAGTGAGCCAGTCCATTCAAGGAATCACATAGAATCACATCATATCTAGTATTATGAATTCAAACATGTCTATAGTCATACACAACTATACTAAACTATGGTAATCTATGAAGAAGGTCTACCTTTGTTCCCAATGGTGTATTAAGGGAGACTAACTTAGTGTATAACATTACTTGTATATAAATTCCATTAACTACATTTAATGATATGAAGGAATGAGTAAAATTGGTATCAAACAAGGTAGAATATAAGATTGACATGATTAGATCCTTATCTTAGATGGTATATGGTCCCTCAATTCCATCTACTAGAATCTGGTCCACTACATAAACATGTCACTCTTACCTCCAAAACTTTATCCCCGTGTTAGTGTAAACAGGAAAAGATTCCTTCTTTGCAAAGGTTATCTACCTCCAGTGTTCAATGATCTTCCAATACCCCTTTGAGAAACATTATAGAAAAATCATAGATGATCACCATCCTTTTGACAATGGTGGCACTTGACATAAGGCTTCCTACAAGCACTGCTATAATAACACATTTTCTCCCAATTGTAGCTCTTGATAAAAACATTCCTCATAGAGGATGATAAATAATCCCTTATATGAAATAAATTTTTATTGCCTCAATGCCCATGGACTCACCACCTTTTCCTAATGCTAAAAGGAACTCATGTAATAGGTATAGAGATATCAGTCACTGGCCTGCTATGGGTCAGAATTAAGCATGTTGCCATGTCCTCCTCAAACTACTTCTAAAAGGTGAGGGCCTTAAAAAGAACCTATGTGTACATCGTTAGGTAAAATCCACTAACATGAAATTTTATGTATTAACATGATATTTTTAAAGAAAAAAATTATTATTGATATCATAAAAGACATGCAAGGTCGAGCCTAAATGAACCATGAAATACTATTATTTAAATATGATAGTTATAACAAAGACGTTAAATTAGAGAGTATGAATAGAATTAACTACTTTATAAAATATATTAAAATTTATTACTCAATAAAAATATATTGATAAGTTCTTATAAAATAATCACTCATTTTTTAGAAAATTCATTTTATTCTTCAAAAACATGTTTCCTTAAAAAATGAATTTTATTGATTTTCTTAGCAAAATATTATAACTAATTTCTCAAAATTTTATAAATTTTATTTGATTAAAATGATATAATTTTTGAAATAATCATATCAAAATTATCTTATGGTAAAATATTAGGATTTTTTAGAAAGAATTATTTTTCATTGAATAGTGAAAAATACCATTTTCTTTGTAAAACTATCATTTATTGTCACAGAAAAAGCCTAATAATATTATTAATTTTATCCTATATTAATATTAGTATACTTTATATATAATTAATATAATCAATTACATATGAATCAATATTATAAATGATCTCAATATAAAAATAATTTTAGACTTCAAAAGGATTTTTTTAGAAAATCGTTTTCCTCATGATTTGCGGGATACTTATAAAATGAGTTTTTTCCACTTATAGTTATTTAATTTTATATAATGGATTTAATATTTGGAATAATTATAAATAAATTTATTTAATATGTTCAATTTTTTTTTCATAATGAATGGATAAACTTCATCACCAAGATAAAAGGTTAAATTGTGTTAACCTTGGTTAAAATTAAATGATAAGGCCACAAGTTTTTATCTTAAATCATATTGGATGAATTTATTTTGACCGTTATCAACTTAGGATCAAAATAAACTATTTTAAGGACACTTTTCCTTGAAAAGTACCTGTATACTATTTAAATCAAAGAAAAAAAGACAAACTTTCACTCTCTAACATTTAAAAAACTTTTATGTATTCACATAGGCACAGAAAGAAGTTTTTAACAAATATAGGAGTTTATTTTGAGAATAAAGAAATTATTCCAATTATAGTAATTTATTTTTAATTTTTAATAATTATATAATTAGGTTAAATAGTTACACAACATTGACACAATATATATTTAATTAATAGAAAAATTAAGTAAATGATTTTTAAAATATTTAAAGTAATATAAATTGAATGAGTTATTGTGTAACATAAATTTTTTAGATACATAGAACATGTTAATGTTGTGTTAAATGGTTATATTCTAATTCCATAGTGATCTTTTTTCTGTCAAATTCAAAGTAAATGAATAGTTACAAAAGTGACATTAATGATATTTTATAATAAATAAAATTTTATTATATGATATAAAATTTCTAAAAATACGATATTTAGAAAAGTGATTGGTATATATTTAAAAATTTTAACTATAGTCCAATTTTAATTTTATTGTTAATATATTGACCCCTAAAGAATAAAAACGTCGTTTTCATAGTAATTGACCCCTAATAACACCCATGATTACAAACCTGGAGGAAAAGTCGAGGGGGCACCCACAAGAGATTTAATTCTTTCATCTCTATTGTAAAGAAGATATGCTCGAAGAGTACTCATGACTATTTTGAGGTATCTAACATGATACTCCAGTGTCATCGAGTATATGAGGGTTTCATTAAAAAACACAACAACAAATGAGTCCACATAAGGGCAGAATATTTTTTCATGGTAGACATGAACACTAAAAGCACTTTCATAAGTCCAAACAGCTTCACCAAGGAATCTCACAACCCATACCTACACTGAAATACAATCTTCAGGGTTTCCTCCTCTCTAAACTAGAGTTGGTGATAATTGATTGAATAAAAATCATGGAGAACCCATGATATCCCCATAACAGATAAAAAATATCATCAATATTAGAAAAGGTATATCTATTCATCACCATCACAAAGTTTAGCTTCTAATAATCATTATATAGTTGAAGACTTCCATTTTACTTCTTGGAAAATAGCACAGGTTCACCACAAGGTGAAGTACTAATCCAAATAAATTCCTTCTACTCCAAGTTGTCATGTTTCACCATGAGCTCCATAAGATCGACTAACACCATACAATAAGGGGGTACCAAAATGGGATACACCATTGACATGAACTCTGTATCAAATTTGACTCCTCTATCAACAGAAATCTATGTTAAGTATTATGGAAAGACATTCTATTAGAGATCCATACCTGGAGGAAAACTCGAGGGGGAATCCACTAATACTACTGAAATATCCAATAACGCCACCTAGGTTTTAATCATCCTAAGTGACTAAAATATTTCCTAACTCTTACTACTCATAGTAACCGTTCTCTAGTCATAATATACATCTATCTCTTTAGTGAAGTAAAATATAGTTGTATATAATAGCAATCAATGTGATCCTTGAAGCTAGTGAGCCAGTCCATTCTAGGAATCGCATAGAAGCACATCATCTCTAGTATTATTAATTAAAACATGTCTATAGTCATAAAAGACTATACTAAACTATGGTAATATATGAATAAGGTCTTCCTTTGTTCCCAATGGTGTATTAAGGGAGACTAACTTAGTGTATAACTTTACTGGTATGTAAAGTCCATTAACTACACATACTGATATGAAGGAATGAGTAGAATTGGTATCAAACAAGGTAGAATATAAGATAGACATGATTAGATCCTCATCTCAGATGGTATATGGTCCCTCAATTCCATCTACTAGAGTCTGGTCCACTATATAAACATGTCACGCTTACCTCCAAAAATTTATCACCATGTCAGTGTAGACAAGAAAAGATGCCTTCTTTGCTAAGGATATCCACCTCTACTGTTCCATGATCTTTCAATACCCCTGTGAGAAACATTATAGAAAAAACATAGATGATCACCATCATTTTTACAATAGTGGCACTCGACATAAGGATTTCTACAAGCACTGCTAAAATAACACCTTTTCTCCCAATTGTAGCACTTGATAAAATCATTCCTCATAGAGGATGATGAATAAGTCCTTATATAACCTAAATTTTTATTACCACAATGACCATGGACTTCCCACCTTTTCCTACTGCTAAAAGTAACTCTTGTAGTAGGTATAGAGATATCAGCCACTGGTCCTCTATGGGTTAGAATTAAGCATGTTGCCATGTCCTCCTCCAAATCCATTTAAAAGGTGAGGGACTTAAAAATAACCTATGTGTACATCGTCAGGTAAAATCCCCTAACATGAAATTTTATGTATTAACATGATATTTTTAAAGAAAAAAATTATTCTTGATATCATAAAAGACATACAAGGTCGAGCCTATATGAACCATGAAATACTATTATTTAAATACGATAGTTATAAAATAGACATTAAATTAGAGAGTATGAATAGAATTAACTACTTTATAAAATATATTTTAATTTATTACTCAATAAAAATATATTGATAAATTCTTATTAAATGATTACCCAATTTTTAGTAAATTCATTTTATTCTTCAAAAAAATGTTTCCTTAAAAAAATGAATTTTATTGATTTTCTTAACAAAATATTATAACTAATTTATAAAAACTTTGTAAATTTTATTTGATTAAAATGGTATCATTTTTTCAAATAATCATATCAAAATTATCTTATGGTAAAATATTAGGATTTTTTAGAAAGAATTATTTATCATTGAATAGTTAAAAAATACCATTTTCTTTGTAAAACTATCATTTCTTGTCACTGAAAAAGCCCCATAATATTATTAATTTTATTATATATTAATATTATTATCCTTTATATTTAAATAATATAATCAATTACATATGAATCAATATTATAAATGATCTCAACATAAAATTAATTTTAGACTTCAGAAGGTAATTTTTTTTAGAAAATCGTTTTCCTCGCACTTTATGGGATACTTATAAAATGAGTTTTTTCCACTTATAGTTATTTAATTTGATAAAATGGATTTAATATTTGGAATCATTGTAAATAATTTTATTTAATATGTTGAAAAATATTTTTTCATAATGAATTATTAATCTTCATCACTATGGTAAATAGTTAAATTGGGTTAACCTGGGTTAAAATTAAGTGATAAGGCCACCATTTTTATCATAAATCATATTGGACGAAATTATTTTGACCCTTATGAACTTAAGATCAAAATAAACTATTTTAAGGACACTTTTCAATGAAAATTACCTCTATAACATTTAAAGAAAAGAAAAAAAATGAAAAACTATCACTCTCTAACTTTAAAAATATCTTATGTATTCACATAGACACAAAAAGAATTTTGGAAAAAATATTAGAGTTTATTTTGAGAATAAATAAATTATTCTAATTATAGTAATTTATTTGTAAATTTTAGTAATTATATAATTACCGTAAATAGTTACACAGCATTGACACTATATATATTTAATTACTAGAAAAATAAAGTAAATGATTTTTAAAATATTTATGGTAATTTAAATTGAATGAGTTATTCTGTTACATAAATTTTTTCGATACATATAACATGTTTATGTTGTGTTAAATGATTATATTCTAATTCCATACCAATCTTTTTTCTATCAAATTCGAAGTAAATGAATAGTTACAAAAGTGACATTAATCATATTTTATAATAAATAATATTTTATTATATGATATAAAATTCCTAAAAATATGATATTTAGAAAAGTGATTGGTATATATTTAAATTTTTTAACTATAGTACAATTTTATTTTCATTGTTAATATATTGACCCCTAATGAATAAAAATGTCGTTGTCCTAGTAATTGACCCCTTGTAACACCCATGATTACATACCTAGAGGAAAAGTCGCGGGGGCACCCACATGAGATTCACTTCTTTCATCACTATTATAAAGAAGATCTCCTCGAAGAGAGATTATGACTATTTTGAGGTATCTAACATGATACTCTAGTGTCATCGAGTAGATGAGGGTGTCATTAAAAAACACAACAACAAATGAGTCCACATAAGGGAAGAATATTTGTTCATGATAGACATGAACACTACCAGCATGATCATACGTCTGAACAACTTCACCAAGGACTCTCACAACACATCCCTACATTGAAATACCATATTTAGGGTTTCCTCCTCTCTAAACCATAGTTGGTGATTACTTGATTGAATACAAATCATGTAGAACCCATGATATCCCCATAACAGATCAAAAATATCATCAATATTTGGAAAGGTATATCTATTAATCACCATCTCCAAGTTTATCTTCTAATAATCAATATATAGTTGAAGACTTCCATTTTCCTTCTTTGAAAACAATAGAGGTTTACCACAAGGTGAAGTACTAATCCAAATAAATTCCTTCTACTATAAGTTGTCATGTTTCACCATGAGCTCCATAAGCCTGACTAGCACCATACAATAAGGGGGTACCAAAATGGGATACACAATTAACATGAGATCTATATAAAATTTGACTCCTCTATCAACAGGAAGCCATGTTATGTATTCTGGAAATACATCCTATTAGAGATCCATACATGGAGGAAAAGTTGAGGGGGAATCCACTAATACTGTTGAAATATCCAATAACACCACATGGGTTTTAATCATCCTAAGTGACTAAAATATTTCCTAATTCTTACTAATCATAGTAACCATTCTCCAGTCATAATATAAATCTATATCTTTAGTGAAGTAAAAGATATTCGTATATAATAGCAATCAATGTGATCAATGAAGCTAGTGAGATGGTCCATTATAGAAATAACATAGAAGCACATCATCTCTAGTATTATGAATTCAAACATATCTATAGTCATACACGCCTATACTAAATTATGGTAATCTCGGAAGAAGGTCTACCTTTGTTCCCAATGGTGTATTAAGGGAGACTAACTTAGTGAATAACTTTTCTGGTATGTAAATTCCATTAAGTACATGTAATGATATGAAGGAATTAGTAGAATTGGTATAAAAAAAGATAGCATATAAGACATACATTATTAGATCCTTATCTCAAATGGTATATGGTCCTTCAATTCCATCTACTAGAGTCTCGTCCACTACATAAAAATGTCACACTTACCTCCAAAACTTTATCCCCATGTTAGTGTAGATAGGAAAATATGCCTTATTTGCTAAGGTTCTCCACCTCCAGTGTTCCATGATCTTCCAATACCTTTTTGAGAAACATTAGGAAAAAATCATAGATGATCACCGTCCTTTTTACAATGGTGGCACTCGATATAAGGATTCCTACAAGCACTAATATAATAACACCTTTTCTCCAAATTGTAGCACTTGATAAAATCATTCCTCAAAGAGGATGATGAATAAGTCCTTATATGACCAAAATTTTTATTGCTGCAATGCCCATGGACTTACCACCTTTTCCTACTACTAAAAGGAACTTCTGTAGTAGGTATAGAGATATCAGTCACTAGCCTGCTATGGGTCAGAATTAAGCATGTTACCTTGTCCTCCTCAAATTCCTTCTAAAAGGTGAGGGACTTATAAAGAACCTATGTGTACATCATTAGGTAAAATCCCCTAACATGAAATTTTATGTATTAACATGATATTTTTAAAGGAAAAAAATTATTCTTTATATCATAAAAGACATTCAAGGTCGAGCCTAAATGAACCATGAAATACTATTATTTAAATATGATAATTATAAAATAGACGTTAAATTAGAGAATATGAATAGAATTAACTACTTTATAAAATATATTAAAATTTATTACTGAATAAAAATATATTGATAAAATATTATTTCATAATCATTCAATTTTTAGTAAATTCATTTTATTCTTCAAAAAAATGTTTCCTTAAAAAATGAATTTTATTGATTTTCTTAACAAAATATTATAACTAATTTCTCAAAAAAATTTAAATTTTATTTGATTAAAATGGTATCATTTTTTAAATAATCATATAAAAAATATCTTATGGTAAAATATTAGGATTTTTTAGAAGGAATTATTTTTCATTGAATAGTTAAAAAATACCATTTTCTTTGTAAAACTATCATTTCGTGTCACTAAAAAAGCCCCATAATATTATCAATTTTATCCTATATTAATATTAGTATCCTTTATATATAAATAATCTAATCAATTACATATGAATAAATATTATAAATGATCTCAATATATAAATAATTTTAGACTTCAAAATGTAATTTTTTTAGAAGATCGTTTTCCTCGTGCTTTGAGGGATACTTATAAAATGAGTTTTTTCCACTTATAGTAAATTAATTTGATAAAATGGATTTAATATTTGGAATCATTGTAAATAATTTTATTTAAAATGTTCAACAATATTTTTTTTCATAATGAATGGTTAAAATTTTTCACCACGGTAAAAGGTTAAATTGGGTTAACTTAGGTTAAAATTAAGTGATAACGCCAAAGGTTTTTATCTTAAATCATATTGGATGAATTTATTTCGACCCTTATGAACTTAGGATCAAAATAAACTATTTTAAGGACACTTTTACCTGAAAAGGACCTGTATAATATTTATAGAAAAGAAAAAAAGACAAACTTTCACTCTCTATCTTTTAAAAATCTCTTATGTATTCACATAGGCTTAGAAAGAAGTTTTAAAAAAATATTAGAGTTTATTTTGAGAATAAAGAAATTATTCTAATTATAGTAATTTATTTGTAATTTTTAGTAATTATATAACTACCTTAAATAGTTACACAACATTGACACAATATATATTTAATTAATAGAAAAATAATTTAAATGATTTTTAAAATATTTAAAGTAATATAAATTGAATGAGTTATTGTGTTACATAAATTTTTTAGATACATATAACATGTTTATGTTGTGTTAAGTGATTATATTATAATTCCATACCTTTCATTTTTCTGTAAAATTCAAAGTAACTGAATAGTTACAAAAGTGACATTAATGATATTTTATAATAAATAATATTTTATTATATGATATAAAATTCCTAAAAATGTGATATTTAGAAAATTTATTGGTATATATTTAAAAATTTTAACTATAGTATAATTTTCTTTTTCTTGTTAATATATTGACCCCTAATGAATAAAAACGCTGTTGTCATAGTAATTGACCCCTAGTAACACCAATGATTACATACCTAGAGGAAAATTTGAGCGGGTAACCACAGGAGATTCAATTCTTTCATCTCTATTGTAAAGTAGATTTGCTCGAAGTGTACTAAGGACTATTTTGAGGTATCTAACATGATACTCCAGTGTCATCGAGTAGATGAGGGTTTCATTAAAAAACACAACAACAAATGAGTCCACATAAGGGAAGAATATTTGTTCATGATAGACATGAACACTACCAGCACATTCATAAGTCCGAACAACTTCACCAAGGAATCTCACAACCCATCCCTACACTAAAATATCTGCTTCAGGGTTTCCTCCTCTCTAAACCACAGTTGGTGATAACTTGATTGAATAAAAATCATGGAGAACCCATGATTTCCCCATAACAGATAAAAAATATCATCAATATTAGGAAAGGTATATCTATTCATCACCATCACCAAGTTTAGCTTCTAATAATCAGTATATAGTTGAATAATTCAATTTTCCTTCTTGGAAAACAACACAGGTTCACCACAAGGTGAAGTAATAATCCAAATAAATTCCTTCTACTCCATATTGCCATGTTTCACCATATGATCCATAAGATGGACTAGCACCATAAAATAATGGGGTACAAAAATGGGATACACAATTGACATGAGATCTATATCAAATTTGACTCCTCTATCAATAGGAATCCATGTTATGTATTCTAGAAAGACATCCTATTAGAGATCCATACCTGGAGGAAATGTCAAGGGGGAATCCACTAATACTGCTGAAATATCCAATAATGCCGCATGGGTTTTAATCATCCTAAGTGACTAAAATATTTCCTAACTCTTACTACTCATAGTAACCATTATCTAGTCATAATATACCTATATCACTTTAGTGAAGTAAAATATAGTCGTATATAATAGCAATAAATGTGATCCTCGAAGCTAGTGAGACAGTCCATTCTAGGAATCACATTGAAGCACATCATCTATAGTATTATTAATTCAAACATGTCTATAGTCATACACAACTATACTAAACTATGGTAATCTCTGAAGAAGGTCTACCTTTGTTCCCAATGGTGTATCAAGGGAGAGTAACTTTCTGTATAACTTTACTAGTATGTAAAGTCTATTAACTACATGTACCGATATGAAGGAATGAGTATAATTGGTATCAAACAAGGTAGAATATAATATAGACATGATTAGATCATTATCTTAGATGGTATGTGGTCCCTTAATTCCATCTACTAGAGTCTGGTCCACTACATAAACATGTCATGCTTACCTCCAAAACTTTATCCCCATGTTAGTGTAAAAAAGAAAAGATGCCTTCTTTGCTAAGGTTCTCCCCCTCCAGTGTTCCATGATCTTTAAATACCCCTTTGAAAAACATTAGAGAAAAATCATAGATGATCACCATCCTTTTTACAATGGTGGCCCTCGACATACGTCTTCCAATAAGCACTGCTATAATAACACCTTTTCTTCCAATTGTAGCACTTGATAAAATCATTCTTCATAGAGGATGATGAATAAGTCCTTATGTAACCTAAATTTTTATTGTCACAATGCCCATGGACTTCCCACATTTTCCTACTGCTAAAAGGAACTCCTGTAGTAGGTATAGAGATATCAGCCACTGGTCCGCTATGGGTCAGAATTATGCATGTTTCCAGGTCCTCCTCCAACTCCATCTAAAAGGTGATGGCCTAACAGAGAACCTATGTGTATATCGTTAGTTAAAATCCCCTAACATGAAATTTTATGTATTAACATGATATTTTTTAAGAAAAAAATTATTCTTGATATCATAAAAGACATGAAAGGTCGAGCCTAATTGAACCATGAAATACTGTTATTTAAATATGATAGTTATAACATAGACGTTAAATTAGAGAGTATGAATAGAATTAAATAATTTATAAAATTTATTAAAATTTATTACTCAATAAAAATATATTGATAAATTCTTATTAAATAATTACTCAATTTTTAGTAAATCCACTTTGTTCTTCAAAAACATATTTCCTTAAAAAATGAATTTTATTGATTTTCTTAACAAAATATTATAACAAATTTATAAAAATTTTATAAATTTTATTTGATTAAAATGGAATCATTTTTGAAATAATCATATGAAAATTATCTTATGGAAAAATATTAGTATTTTTTAGAAAGAATTATTTTTAATTGAATAGTTAACAAATACCATTTTCTTTGTAAAACTATCATTTCTTGTCACTGAAAAAGCCCCATAATATTATTAATTTTATACTATATTAATATTAGTATCCTTTATATATAAATAATCTAATCAATTACATATGAATAAATTTTATAAATGATCAAAATATAAAAATAATTTTAGACTTAAAAAGGTATTTTTTTAGAAAACCGTTTTCCTCATGCTTTGTGGGATACTTATAAAATTAGTTTTTCCCACTTATAGTTATTTAATTTTATAAAATGGATTTCATATTTGGAATCATTGTAAATAATTTTATTTAATATTTTCAACAATATTTTTTTTTTCATAATGAATGGTTAAACTTTGTCACCACGATAAAAGGTTAAATTGTGTTAACCTAGGTTAAAATTAAGTGATAAGGCCATCAGTTTTTATCTTACATCATATTGGATGAATTTATTTCGACCCTTATGAACTTAGGATCAAAATAAACTATTTTAAGGACACTTTTCCATGAAAATGACCTGTATAATATTTAAATCAAAGAAAAAAGACAAAATTTCACTCTATAACTTTTAAAAATCTCTTATGTATTCACATAGGCACAAAAAGAAGTTTCGAACAAATATTAGAGTTTATTTTGAGAATAAAGAAATTAATCTAATTATAGTAATTTATTTTTAATTTTTAGTAATTATATAATTACCTTAAATAGTTACACAACATTGACACAATATATATTTAATTAAAAGAAATATGAAGTAAATGATTTTTAAAATATTTAAAGTAATATAAATTTAATGAGATATTGTGTTACATAAATTTTTTAGATACATATAACATGTTAATGTTGTGTTAAATGGTTATATTCTAATTCTATAGCTATCTTTTTTTTGTCAAATTCAAAGTAAACGAATAGATACAAAAGTGACAATAATGATATTTTATAATAAATAATATTGTATTATATGAAATAAAATTTCTAAAAATACGATATTTAGAAAAGTGATTGGTATATATTTAATTTTTTTAACTATAGTCCAATTTTTTTCATTTTAAATATATTGACCCCTAATGAATAAAAACGTCGTTGTTGTACTAATTGACCCCTAATGAATAAAAACGTCGTTGTCGTAGTAATTGACCCCTAGTAACACCCATGATTACATACCTGGAGGAAAAGTCGAGGGGGCACCCACAGGAGGTTCAATTCTTTCATCTCTATTGTAAAGAAGATTTACTCGAAGAGTACTCAGGACTATTTTGAGGTATCTAACAAGATAATCCAGTGTCATTGAGTAGATGAGGGTTTCATTAAAAAACACAATAAAGAATGAGTCCACATAGGGGAAGAATATTTGTTCATGATAGACATGAACACTACCAGCATATTCATAAGTCCGAACAGCTTCACCAAGGAATCTCACAACCCATCCGTACACTGAAATACCATCTTCAAGGTTACCTCCTCTCTAAACCACAGTTGGTGATAACTTGATTGAATAAAAATCATGGAGATCCCATGATATCCCCACAATAGATCAAAAATATCATTAATATTTGGAATGGTATATCTATTCATAAGAATCACCAAGTTTAGATTATAATAATCAATATATAGTTGAAGACTGCCATTTTCCTTCCTAGAAAACAACACAGGTTCACTACAAGGTGAAGTACTAATCCAAATAAATTCCTTCTACTCCAAGTTTTCATGTTTCACCATGACCTCCATAAGCTCGACTAGCACCATACAATAAGGGTGTACCAAAATGGGATACACAATTGAAATAATCTCTATATCAAATTTGACTCCTCTATCAATAGGAATGCATGTTAATTATTCTATAAAGAAATCCTATTAGAGATCTATACCTAGAGGAAAAGTCGAGGGGGTATCCACTAATACTGTTGAAATATCCAATAATGCCACACGGGTTTTAGTCATCCTAAGGGACTAAAATATTTCCTAACTCTTACTACTCATAGTAACTATTCTCTAGTCATAATATACCTCTATCGATTTAGTGAAGTAAAAGATAGTTGTATATAATAGCAATCAATGTGATCGTCGAAGCTAGTGATCTAGTCCATTCTAAGAATCGCATAGAAGCACATCATCTTTATTATTATGAATTAAAACATTTCTATAGTCATATAAGAATTTACTAAACTATGTTAATCTCTGAAGAAGGTCTACCTTTGTTCCCAATGGTGTATTAAGGGAGACTAACTTAGTGTATTACTTTACTGGTATGTAAAGTCCATTAACTACATGTACAGATTTGAAGGAATGAGTATAATTGGTATCAAACAAGGTATCATATAAGACAGACATGATTAGATCCTTATCTCAAATGGTATATGGTCCCTCAATTACATCTACTAGAGTCTGGTCCACTATATAAACATGTCACGCTTACCTCTAGAAGTTTATCCCCATGTTAGTGTATACAGGAAAAGATGCCTTCTTTGCTAAGGTTCTCCACCTCCAGTATTCCATGATCTTCCAATAACCGTTTGAGAAAAATTAGAGAAAAATCATAGATGATCACCATCCTTTTTACAATGGTTTATCTCGACATAAGGCTTCCTATAAGCACTGCTATAATAACACAATTTCTCCCAATTGTATCCCTTGTTAGAATCATTCCTCACATAGGATTATTAATAAGTCCTTATATGACCTAAATTTTTATTACCGCAATGTCCATGGACTTCAAACCTTTTCCTACTGCTAAAAGGAACTCCTGTAGTAGGTATTGAGATATCAGTCACTGGCCCGCTAGGGGTCAGAATCAAGCATGTTGCCATGTCCTCCTCAAACTCCTTCTAAAAGGTGAGGGCCTTATAAAGAACCTTTGTTTACATCATTAGGTAAAATCCCATAACATGAAATTTTATGTATTAACATGATATTTTTAAAGAAAAACATTATTCTTTATATCATAAAAGACATTCAAGGTCGAGCCTAAATGAACCATGAAATACTATTATCTAAATATGATAGTTATAACATAGAAGTTAAATTAGAGAATATGAATAGAATTAACTACTTTATAAAATATATTAAAATTTATTACTCAATAAAAATATATTGATAAATTCTTATTATATAATCATTCAATTTTTAGTAAATTCAATTTATTCTTCAAAAACATGTTTCCTTAAAAAATGAATTTTATTGATTTTCTTAACAAAATTTTATAACTAATTTATCAAAAAATTTAAATTTTATTTGATTAAAATGGTATCATTTTTGAAATAATCATATCAAAAATATCTTATGGTAAAATAATAGGATTTTTTAGAAGGAATTATTTTTCATTGAATAGTTAAACAATACCATTTTCTTTGCAAAACTATCATTTCTTATCATTGGAAAAACCCCATAATATTATAAATTTTATCCTATATTAATATTAGTATCCTCTATATATAAATAATCTAATCAATTACATATGAATCAATATTATAAATGATCTCAATATAAAAATACTTTTAGACTTCAAAAGGTAATTTTTTAGAAGGTCGTTTTCCTTGCTCTTTACGGGATACTTATAAAATGAGTTTTTTCCACTTATAGTTAACTAATTTGATAAAACAGATTTAATATTTGGAATCATTGTAAATAATTTTATTTAATATGTTTAACAATATTTTTTTTCATAATGAATGGTTAAACTTTGTCGCCACAGTAAAAGGTTAAATTGGGTTAACCTAGGTTAAAATTAAGTGATAACGCCACTGGATTTTATCTTAAATCATATTGGATGAGTTTATTTCGACCCTTATGAACTTAGGATAAAAATAAACTATTTTAAGGGCACTTTTACATGAAAAGTACCTGTATAATATTTAAAGAAAATAAAAAAAGACAAACTTTCACTCTCTAACTTTTAAAAATCTCTTATGTATTCACATAGGCTCAGAAAGAAGTTTTGAACAAATACTAGAGTTTATTTTGAGAATAAATAAATTATTCTAATTATAGTAATTTATTTGTAATTTTTAGTAATTATATAATTACCTTAAATAGTTTCACAACATTGACACAATATATATTTAATTAATAGAAAAATTATGGAAATGATTTTTAAAATATTTAATGTAATATAAATTGAATGAGTTATTGTGTTACATAAATTTTTTAGATACATATAACATGTTAATGTTGTGTTAAGTGATTATATTATAATTCCATACCTTTCATTTTTCTGTCAAATTCAAAGTAACTAAATAGTTACAAAAGTAACATTAATGATATTTTATAATAAATAATATTTTATTATATGATATAAAATTCCTAAAAATGCGATATTTAGAAAATTTATTGGTATATATTTATAATTTTTAACTATAGTCCAATTTTTGTTGTTGTTAATATATTGACCCCTAATGAATAAAAACATCGTCGTAGTAATTGTTAAAAAGGGTTAACCCATGTTAAAATAAAGTGATAATGGTAAAAACCTAATCTAAACTTGTCAAAAAATGAAAGATATTATTTTGATCCATAATCACCATATATTTTAATTATATAACTTTTTTCCCTTTTACATGAAAATTAATTTATATTAATTAAATATTTTATGAAATTCCAAAAGTACCCCTCCCCTTGCATATAAAAGGGCACCACCTCTCCAATTTTCTTCACACTTAAAAAGAATTTTGGTTTATCCAAGACCTATCCAAATACCTTCATTACATATATTCCCACTTCTTAGAGTCATTTTTTACTATAAAAACCTCTTAGTAAGGCTTTTTGTGTAAACCTAAAGAGGTTGTCTGAAGAAGAGGTATTGTTCTTTTCAAAGAGTTTTTATTTTATTTCTTCTTCCCACTCCTTAAATTCTTATCCAACCATGATTATATAAAAATATAATTATCTCCAATATAATAATATTTAATTATAATAATTTAATTACCTATATCCATGCCCTCTTCTATAAAATATTAAATGAAACCATATTTCGTGTGTATGAAGGACTACAACCTCGCATACCATTGAAATGATTTTTCCATCACCACCACTCAAATATGGTTATAATGATTGATTTAATGTATATAAATTATATTAATTACATATTTACCATATTTTAAAATGTATTATACAACATACTTTCTTACCATTCCATTAATTTAAAATGATAATGTCATTTGTGAGTACATGTGGACTACCACCTCTCTAAAGCGATGTGATTCGTTTTCACCACTATATCACATGGAAGGTATATATGTAAGTTTATATAAATAAATAATATGATATTTATGATATTATTATCATTACATAAAGATAAACTAATACATACCTTCATTCTATCATGATCACTTAAAAATGGAAACATTACTCATGCATATGTTTGACTTACCCTCTCCATGATTGTAACATAGTTCATTTTTCATAACCATATTTTTTGGTTGGTTTTAAAAGAATAATTTTTGTGTAATAATGATAATTATTTTATGATTATATTTCTATAGATTATTTAATTATGATATTTTTTACCATACTCACCCAACTGAAGTCTTTTTGGATATATGAACCAAATATCGTCAAAACATCAGATGTTAACATAATAGATTAAGTAAATAAATATTGAATGGTAATAAATAAAATAAAATAAATAATAAACTTGAAAAATTTTATTAATTAAATTAATAATAAATATAAGTTTATTATTTAGTAAGATAATGATTTTTTATGATGAGTCATATTTGGAGTAAGGGGTTTAATCTCAATTTCCCTTTATTGAGGAATATTTTAATCACATATACATAATTCATTTTATATTATTTATATACTTTTCATTTTACATATTTTATCATTAATTATTAATAATTAAATTAAATTTAAGTTAAATTTCATTTTATTTCAACCAAGGGAATTTTATTTCAATGTTTCCAAGAAGTAATATATTTCTTACCTCTATTTTCATTCATTGGGTTATACTTCAACTTCATTGATTATTTTATGACATAGTTATGTGAGAAAAGACATTTTATTTTATTATCTTGTATTTACAATTCTTATTTTTGGTTTTAAATATTTTACACATAATCACTTCATTTATTATTTCTCAATTTAATGATACAATCTTTTCAAGGGTTCTTCATCTCAAATTTCCTTCTTTGGGACATATATTATATTTTACACCTATCATATTTTAATAGGTGTATAAACTATCACTATTACGTGTTATATAATCAATATATTTATATTAATGGTATTTAATGTTTTAATTGAAGTTATTTCTTTCATGGAGAATATGATTTGAAAGATACCAAATTGGTAAAGCTTTATTCTACAAACTTATCATTATTCGGGATTTTTTTGTTTAAGACTCTATTTGAGGAATTATATGATATTTTTATCTTAAAAAAAAATATTTTCTTATAATATGATTATTTTTAAAAATTATAAATCTTCCTTTAATGTAACAATCTTTAGGTACTTATGATACTGAAAACATGTTTTTGTAGAAATTTGACTTTTTTCCTACTCGGTTGATAATATTTATCTTACATATCAATATTTTCCTTAAATTTCCTTAAATTTTATTTTTAATATTATTTTCTGATTTCTGAAATAAAGTTGTAACAATGTTTAAATTTTTTAAAAATATTTTTAAATGAATCTTTTACTCATTTTTTCAAGAAGGTAGTTTTTTTTTAATTTTTATAGAAAAAGTTAAAGGAATCATTATTTTAATGTATACGACATAAAAATAATTTTTACATCATCCTAAATTCTTATTACATTAAATATTAATTTAAAATATTCTATTATTCATTTTAAGGAAAAAAATTCTTCATATTCGTTAATTTTTTGAAAAAAATCAGATTTCAAAATGAAAAGGGTAATTTTATCAAGATTGTTTCTAATTATCCTTTTATCATATTTCTATTGAAAAAAAACATTTTATTCTCTACTAGTGTTATTTTATATTCACACCATACTTATTCTTTCTCTAGATGGTTTATGATCAGTTTTACTAGGGAAAATATTAACGGTCTATATTCTAGTTCTTTGTATACAAACAGTTTTTGAATATGGAATATTGATTAAGTTATATTGTTTATTCATATAGTAAATGAATTGGACTTATTTTGTGATGGGTGGGGAATGGAAATACATATACACTGAATTCATTAGTTGGTATCATGATTGAAACAATATTTCTATCATTATTTGAAAGTTTCTTTGGTGTATACATGCCAATAATTAAAACTATCTTGGTACAAGGGCTCAATAGTAAGTTTCAAACATCCAGAATTATTCATTCAATCATTATGAAATCATTTACTAATGTCCATGTAATTTTTTTATTAGTTTTTATATCCATGAATAAGTTTCAAGCTCAAGTAATTATTTATATGAAATAATTTATTATTTATGTCCTCCTATCATATTATTATCCATGCTCAAGATATTGATTAAATGAAATGTGTTTAAATTATTTACATTTCCATATTGATTATTAATTATTTACTCAAGATAGATTTCATTGTATGTAACCCTCACTGAGCATCTGATATACCCATTATTTTGTTTCTTTTCCCAAGGATATGAAGAAGGAATCATTGAATGAGTACAAGGATGAAAAATATCTACTTTCACTCTATTTTGTATTTTATGTTTTTAAATGTAATGTGAGATTCATGTATGTATTTATTTTACTAATATTAATGAACTATTATATCCTTTTGGATTATATCTATAGTATCTATTACCAATGTAATAAAGTAACCACTGGCTCTAGGTTACTAGGGTCGGGGTCTTTAGAGTTGGTATCAGAGAAAGTTTAGTAGACACCTTAAAATCTAGACTTAAGAAAACATAGTATATGGAATATTACACTATGACTGAATTTAAGAATATTTATAATTATAGGATAATATCTTAATGTATTGAAGATAAATAAATTATGTGGTTTTCCTAGAAATACATCTCTGTATAGATACTATAAGTGGATATGGTTTTAACACAGATGCATCTAGGGGTAAAAACCTAAAAAATAATTGGTTGAGTATATCTCAACCATAATTATGATGCATGGTGATTTTTCCCTTACTTCACACATATTTGGAAACTCTTAGGGACATTATTGGGTTAATTCACATTTTGTTTATGAATAATTATGATAAATGAGAGAATAAACCATATGGAAACCTATGATATTCCATAGTGATATGGGATAATCCTAAAGTGTCTTGGGTTGATATGTCTAAGGTTGATTGAATGTATAATGGAATACATAACCCTTTTAGGATTTATGTTATATAATTACATAATGATTTAGATTATTTTGAGTGACATTTATGGTAATATAACACTTGGGTTTATTATGGGTTTTAGTAAAAAATGTTATTTGATGGAGAATTCATTTTTTATAAGATTAAAAGTATTGATAACCTTTAGGGTTCTATAATCCCTGATGATTAAGGTTATCTTTAAGTTTCTTCATCATATTTCTAGTTCCTTTATAATAATTATATTATTATACTTTTAGTAAAAAGGAAAACCTATCACATCTAGCAAGGATGTAGGTCTTAAACCCACAACTGAAGGGTGATAAGGATACATCGTCTTCCACTAGCCTATGTGATGTCCTAGTCAGTATGAAATTTGTTTTACATTAATTATTTGATAGATAAAGATTAATTTTATTTTGGGAAGAATATTATAGTATCAATATATTTTTAATTTGGTATTTCTAAGTGATTAAAGATATTTTGGGATATGTTTTATTGGGTAGAAGTGTAAGTAATCCTTAGGTTTAATGTGATTATTATTTCAGAATAATATGATTACAATTTAAGATATTTAATTTGAATGATATGAGATAAACTTTGAAATTAAAACCTTCTTTAATATTTAGTTTATTGATGTAATTTGGAGTGTAGGTTTATGGAATGATCTAAGTTTATCTTTTGGTTATATTGTATAAATGTTTAAGTAAAATATATTATTCATTGTTGAAATTATCTAACCCTAGGATTACATTTTTGGTTAATTTTTAAAGATAGTAGTAATATATTGTTATAGTTTTTTTTTGATTTTTTAACCTTTACAAGTTGATTTTATTTCTTTAGGAATAAAAAATTCATCTTGACAACTCATCATTTAGGGAAAAATATAATATTACGGTGGAAGTTGATTAAAGGATAAATTTCTACTTGTAGAGTAAGTATATTTACTTATGTTATTAGTCTATATGATAAAATAATTCTATAAAATTAGGAAAACATTCTTGAAATAATTTTTTTATCTTATTACCTTCTTTTCCAATGAATCGATGGCCTTTTTCATATCTCATTGATTTTTTGATTTTATAGTCATTAATTTTCTCTTGATCAGTCATTTTATTATGATCAATGATCTCTAGCACTCTCCATAATTATTTGGTCAATATTCTTTTCATAAAAGTTCATATTTTTTACTTCCCACTAATGATTTCGTATTTATAAACCATGTTTTCTGTTATTCAATATGACCCTAAGATTTTTCCCTTTTCTTCTTTATTTAATATGAAGTTTTACAAACCCTTTTTATGATGTGGGTTTTCCACAAAGGAATTTTAAAAAGTAAAAACCATGATTACCGAGTATAATTTCAAATTGAGAGTAAAACATTTTTTAAATATAGGATAATGTAACACCCAAAATTTTTAATATAAATACATTATTCTCGATCATGTATACGACACACAATATTGAGCCAAAATGAACCATGATATATTATTATTTAAATACAACTATCATAACCTATCCATTAAATTGGTGGGTAAGAATAGGATTACTTACTTTGTAAAATATATATAAATTTCCTAATCAATATATATTTATTTATATATACTTAGTAAATAATCATTCATTTTTTAGTTAATTCATTTTATTATTTAAAAATATATTTTCTTCCAAAAATTGATTTAATTGATTTTCAGGAGAAAATATTTTAATTATGTTCTAGAAATTTTAGAAATTTTGTTTTAAAAAAATATCATTTTTTAAATAATCATATTAAAATAATATTATAGTGAAATTTTGGGATTTTTCTAAATATATTAATTTTCCAATGAATAGTGAAAATACAGATTTTATTGCAAAACTAACATTAATTCTCATTTAAAAGGACCCATAATATATTTAATTTGATCCTATATTAATATAATTATAATTTATTTATAAATATTCAAATTAACTACATATGAATCAACATTATAATTTATTTTGGTATAAAACTTGTTTTGGGCTTAAAAAGAATTTTTCCAAAAAATGGTTTTTCATCACGCTTTACGGGATAATTATAAAATAAATTTTTAAAAATTATATATATATTGTATGTGGTAAAAAGTATTACATATTTCTAATAATCATAATAAATATTATTTAATAAGACCAACTTAATATTTTTTCATAAGGAATAATAAAAATAATAAAAATTCATCGCTATGGTAAAAGTTAAATCAGGTTAACCTAGGATAAAAATAAGTGATAAGGCCACTATTTTTCATATTAAATTTTATTGGAATAATTTATTTCTACCATTATCATCATATGTTTTAAATAATTATTAAGGGACACTATTCCATGAAAATACCTATATATATATTAAAAAAAAGTAAAAGATTAAATTGGATTCCCTTACTTTTAAAAATAACTTATATGTTCAAATAGGGACTAAACAATTTCTGAACAAATATTAATGATTAATTTTATAGTTATAAAATTATTCTCATGAAATAAATTTATTTCTAATTTTTATTAATTATATAATTTCCTTAAATACTTATGCAATTTTAACACCGTATTTATTCAATTAATAGAAAAATAGAATAAATGATTTTGAAAATATTAAAAGAAATAAAAATCAAATGATTTATTATGTTCCATGAATATTTTAGATAAATATTAAATTTTAGTGATATTTTAAAGTATTATATGTTAATTTCGTTGTTTTAATGTTGCATTCAAAGTCAAAATAAATGAATAGTTTAAAAAAATGGCATTAATGATATTTTACAATAAATAACACTTAATTATATAATTTAAAATTAATAAAAATAATATCTTCACAAAATTTATTATTATATTTTATAAATATCAATTATGGTCCACTTATGTATTAATTTTCCTTTTATATTAACTATATTGACCATTAAATAGTAAAAACATTGTTATCGTGGTTATTATCAAAAAGAGGTTATCACGAGTTAGAATAATGAGATAAGGGTAAAAACCTAATCTAAAATTTTCCAAATTTTATTGGATTTTATTATTTCTACCCATACTCACCCTATATTTTAATGTAATCATATTGGATCGTTTTCAATGAAAATTATTTTTCATTAATTTTATATTTCAAGAAATTCCAAAAGTACTCGTCCCTTTTCTTAAAAAAGGGAACCTCCTATCCTCTTTTATTCACACATAAAAAAGCCTTTTTGTTCATGAAATTAATTCAAAAAAACCTTTATTAATTACCTTAATTTTTCCTATATTATTTTTTTATTATAAACCCCTCCATTGAAGGCTTTTGGTGTAAACCTAATGAGGTTGTCCAAAAAAGAGTTTTCATTCTTATGCAACCGTTTTTTGTTTTATTTCTTCTCCCTCATCATTCAAATATTATTAAAACATGATGATATAATATGATTATTATATTAAATATACTTATATTTTATTATGTTAATGAAATAATCTACATTCATCTCATCTTCCATCAAATGGGAAATGAAACCATCGTTTATGTGTATGGAGGATTAGGGCCTTATGAACCCATGTAATTTTAATTACATAACCACCTATCAATTATGGATATAATGATGTATTTTATGTATATAAATGATAAAAATGAAATATTTATCATTATTTAAAAGTATTATATCTCATATTTTATTACCTTTCTGTTCATTGAAAATGATAACTTCGTTCGTGCGTACATGTGAACCACCACCTCCACAAAGTGATGTGATTTTTTTTCACCACCACATCACATGCCTGGTATATATATATATATTTATTTGAAGAAATACTATGTTAGTTATGACATAATAATTATTTTGTAATGATAAAATAATAATTACCTTCTTTCTATCATGATCATTGAAAAATTGAAACATTACTCATGAGTATATATAGATTACCATCTCAAGGATTGTAATGTTGTTCATTTTTCATAACCATATTTAATGGTGGTTTTAAAAGTATAATTGATGTATAAAAATTATAATTATTTAATTATTATTATTCTATATATGATGGAATAATTACATCATTTATCATAGTCAACCTACTAAAATCATTTTGGACATATTAATCAAATATCCACAAAATCTCTAACATGAACATAATTGATTAAGTAAATAAATAAAACATGGTAATAAATAAAATAAAAGGTATAATATAATTTATAAGGTTTATTAATAAATTAAATAATTGAAATAATTTTATTATTTAGGAAGATAATGAATTTATGTGATGATTCAGACGTAAGGTATGGGATTTCATATAAATTTCCCTTCATTGAGGTATATTTTAATTTTATTTAAATAGTTTCTTTTATATGTTGTTTATACTACCCATTTTAAGAATTATATCATTAATAATCTTATAATTCAAGTTATTTTACGTTATAATTCATTTTACTTCATACAAGGGTATTTTATTTGAAAGTTACCAAGTGGTAAGGGGGTTTTAAACTCAATTTCCATTCATTGGGTTATACTTCTACTTAATTGATTAATTTATGACATGATTATATGTAAAATAAAAATTGATTATATTATATTATATTTAATTTTTTTTGTGAAGATTTAAATTTTTTACACTTAATCACTTCATTGATTAATTCTCACTTTAATGATATAATCTTTGTAAGGGTTTTTCATCTCAAATTGGCTTCTTTAGGACATATGATATGTTTTTCAAATATTAGCTTTTTTTAGGTTTATATACTTCCCCTTTAATAATTTATATAATTAATGTATCTATATTCATGGTATTTAAATTTAAATTTGAAGTTTTTTCTTTCATGGGGATTATGATTCAAATGTTACCAATGTGGTAAGGGTTTATTTCAAAATATCATATTTATCCAAGATTATTAATGTTTAAGTTTTAATTATGGGAATTATATGATATTTAATTCTTAAAACCAATATATTTTTTTATCCTCTGATTATTTTTTAAAAGTATATATTTTCCATTCATTTTACACTCTTTAAGCACTCAAGATACCAAAATTTCATTTTTATATAAAATAGAATTGTTTTTTTACTCAGTCATGAATATATTTATTACATATCCATATTTTAATTAAAATGGTTTAAAGAATATATTTAATATTCTCTAAAAATTTATTAACCCAATTTTTACCCAATTTTTCTTTTTTTGTAAAATTGTTTAAAATAAATCTTCTTATCCTTTTTCGAATAAGATACTTTTTGAATTATTATCTAAAAATTAAAATAAATACTTGTTTTAACATACATGGAATGAATGGAATTTTCCTAGAATCATTTCTACTCATTGATTTAAATATTCATTCATAATTTTCTATTATTTATTTTAAATAATTTTTCCCCTAATGTTATAGAAATGTTTTATTTTTTAAAGTCGATTTCAAGATGAAAAGGGTATTTTTTCCAAATGTTTTTTAATAATATTTTTCTGGTATTTCAATTAATCAAAAATAGCAAACCTTTTATTATTTAATGGGGATATGATTTAATGATACCATACTTATCCTTTATTTGGATAGTTTATGAATAATTTGATTGGGGAAAGTATTAACATTTCGTATGCCAGTTCTTCCTGTATAGACTGTTTTTTATTAAGGAATATTGATTTATTTATATTGTTTATTCATATGATGAATACATTGGATTTATTATGTGATGGGTGGGACCCAAATTTATATAGCCACTAGATACATTGGTAGGTATCATGAGACAAACTAATTGTCTATCCTTATTTAAATAGTTTTTTACTATATACCTACCCATATTTTTAACTATATTAGCATAATGCCTTGATGAAAGTTTTAGATGTATGATATTATGAATTACATAATTATGGAATTAGATAATGACTTACATGTCATTATTTTATTAGTTATGATATCTGTGGATAATTTTCAATCCCAAGTGATTATTCATATGGAATCATTTTATCTTTATTTTGTCCTAGAATATTGTTTCTCATGCTCTTGTTATTGATTAAATGGCATGTGTTTTAGTTATTTACCTTGTCATATTGATTATAACTTATTTATTATTGATAGATTTTTTTGTATGAAACCCTTACTTAGAATATGAGATCACCATTATTTTTTTTCTCTTCCCATTTATATGAAGAATGAATCTATGGAAGAGTTTAAGGGTGTGGTTGATTTACTATCACTATGTTTTGTATTTCAGGTTTTCAAATGTAATGTGATATTCATGTATGCATCTATTTTACTGAGACTACTAAAATATTCAGTCATTTAGGATGAAATATCCTATATTAAGTAAAAATTTAAAAAATTAACCATTGGATATAGGTTACTAGGGTCAGGGACTTTACATTTGACCACTGGTCATAGGCCTATTCTGGACTTCTATACTTTATGTGTCTCATTCCCATCCAACAAAGGATTAAAGGGAAGTAACTCTAAAAACCATGTAGAATATGAAAAGACAATCATATAACCCAATCATAACTCCATGAAATTTTATTCATGGTCTAGATTTGTTATGTCAGGAAGGCACTTCTTGTAAAATAACTCCTTCAAGGCCTCTCAAGTTAAACTCTCTCATCTCCTGACCTGACTTGTGGTAGTCCACCATATTCTTATGGGTCCTTGGAACATGAAGGTCACCAAAATAAATCACCCCTCCTCAAGAATCTAGACCATATCAAAATACTCTTGATAAATTCTATCTAGTCCTCTACATCCTATGTGCTGCCAGTACCCTAGAATGATGGAGGATGATGGAGCAAGAAATGTCAAGCATGATTAGTCATGGTCTTCATAAAGGTTCCACCATAGATGCACATAATATGAAAGAGTCTCATATGAATATTATATTCTTCCTAAATCACTCTTTCTAGTACATGTGTGTGTTGGGGTATATCCACCTGCATCTTAGGTGGTGGAACTGAAGCATCCTAGGCTACCTTAACTAGAAATCCTATAAAATTCCAATGAGGCAGTATCTCTACGATGAAGAAACATTAGGAACATGAATAGATCCTAACAAGTATATGGGAACAAATGAGGTTCTCCTAATATTCTACACTTAACCCCAAGGTATAACCCTCATAATACTAACCAAGGTCTCTTCCCTACACATTATTCATAGTCATCATATATATACTAACATAACAACATTCTTAGTATAATTAATTTATTCCTATAAGGATATATCATAATAGAATAAAAATATAGATATAACACACAATAAAGAAACAATCACAAACAGATAGAAAAAATAAAGGTATTTAACTAAAGAACTAGTTTGAAGCATAATTACATTTATGTATATAGAATATGGGCCTATGTGCCTAATCAAGATTCATGAATGCACCCAAAATCTGAGAAAACCTTAACATCAATTCCTTACATAGTAACTCAGAGGTCCATGATACATGTGCTAACTAGGAACACGGAAACTCTCTTACCCAAGTCCCATGCAGCTATATCCTTTTTACTATGTCCCAGGTTTAGTCCAAAAAGTAAATAATAAAATCATCACACTGATACCATTTTGTAATATCATGTCCCAAACCCCCTGGTCTGATCTGATGTTCTACATGAACACATGAAAGCCTCCCAGTACTCAAGAGGATACCAACTAGTAGTGATGGTTTAAGTCCACTATTGGGAGACTATACCCTTAGTATAATGTAATCACATAAGTAAAAAATATAATAGTAAATAATATAATGATCAATTAATCATGAGGAAACTAAATAAATAGAGACATACATGTCATATAAGTAATAAATGGATTTTAAAGTGGCAAGTAAATACATAGTAAATAAAGTATCAGATAATAAATAAAGCAACCAGAATTGTTTGGAGTGTGCCCCAATATCACCTCTAACCTACAACCACCATATCATCAACTCCCCTTCATAGGGCCCTTTCCCTTCTCTAGATACTTGTCCATGAAATATACATGTGAACAATGATTCCCATATACTATGTGAGTGATAAACCCAGTATGACACCACCAATGTATCCTTAATATAAGTTCAAATAATATATAATAGTGTATTTTAGGACATAAGTTAATGTGAAAATAAACACACACATGTGTCTTGTTATCGGGTGATAACCAAGATTCCATGAACCAAGAACTCACCTACTTCTACTCATTTTTAGTGTGGATTTAATTTATTATAATCAAGCACCATCATTATGGAAACACTACACACCCCATATTGATGGTGGTTGTCATCTATAGCACTACACACCAACTAAAATTGAATATATAGTCACTTACACACATCTCTCTACAGGGATAGCCATGCTCGCCTTTAAGAATGTTTAGATTATTTCAACTATCATTTTTTCATCTATCCACTTATTCAAATCTATATATAGGGATAGTCAATCCCTCCATTAAGTATGTTTATACTAACTCAAATTAGTTAACCACACATTTATGAACATCCCTATATAGGGATATCCATTTATTCCATCAAGGATGTTTGTAATATCTCAAACCAACCTCAAGGCTCCACCAAATCATCTTGATACCTAATTTATTCTTCCACAAGCTATGAAACAAAATAATAAATACATTTCATAGTAAGGATAATAAAATAAAATCATGAAAAAAATTCCAATATGAAACACATAAAATTATGATTATAATCAAAAAGTACCAATTCCACTCACACAACCACATAAAAAATATAACAAGAATGGGTTATTAAGAATAAATAAAATTATTTGAAAACATCATTCCTAAGGCCCAAAAATGGTAAGTACATTCCTACCTCTAGATTTTCAATTTCGAAAATAGAGATGAACCACTCTGTGTGGTTAAAAATATGGAGTGGTAACCTATATGACCAAGAACACCTCCTCTTAAGCCTTATTATTATTGTTTTCAACACATTAATGTTCAAGGTTCATCATGGACTCCTAGAACCAATTCTATCATTTTTTATTCCAAAAAAGTAAATAGAAAATCACATGAAATAATATTATTCTATCTCTTGGATAATCTAAAATAATTTATAAGAATTATTCATCATTGTTATTGATTATTGTCTCTATAATAATCCTAGATAAAATCATAAAAATTATCCTTTGTTAATTATATATAATTATCCATTTATAATCCTTTATAATTATACTTTGATAATTTTTTAAAATTATCCTCTAATAATTCTTTAGAATTATCCTTTAATAATCCTATTCCACTACTATTTTAAGAGAAAACTATCTTTTCCAAAAGATTTTAAAATTCCAAATTCACATATGCTAATAATAAGCTCTTTCCAGAGTAACACAAGATAAAATAATAATCCTTATTATTCTTCTCTATGATATGGATTTATTATCATTTCAATATCCTTCCATCAATTTTTATAGAAGGCCTTTAGAAGCTTATAATAACATATTATAATAATTCTCTATCATTCCTATAAAATTTCCATATTATTATAATTTATTAATTATTTATCCATAATTTCAAGAATACATCGAAATAAATAAATTTTAAGAATCACATAAGAGTAAATACCTATAAAATACTACCTTAAATCATTATACTCAATAATGGAGGAGAGAGATATTCTTTCATTCCTGGAAATGTAAGATGAACTTAGATCACCTGAAAGAGGATTTACTAATTCTAAATAGAGTAATTTCAAGGCTTATTGAACATAAAGTATCAACCATGAGTAATAGTAGTGATTTTTGGATATTTTTTTATAAATATTTCACATTTAAGCCGTAGTATTAAACCCATCATCAAAGTCAACAATTTTGTTTTTCTCCTAACTATTTCTTAGTAGTGGATCATGGATATAGAGTGATTTATATTAATAAAATAGGAGTTATAAGCCTAAAAATGAGTCTAAGGATTTAATTACAAGTTTTTTAGCCATTAAAATCATTTAAAACTCTTATAGGGTCAATTAGGGGAAGAAGGAATACATAAAGGGGGTTTCAAAATATTCCTCTTAAAAATGGTGTTGTTTAATGGTAACATTGTTTTACCCTTACACAGCTTCGAATAATTTTGTAAGGGTTGAATTTTAACCTTTTAATTCCTTTAAAAAATCTATCTTATATTTATATGATGGTGGTTTACACTAATATAGCATTTATAAAAGACAGGATACCCTTACGCAAGTCCAAGACTACCCTTACATATCCTTTAGAAAATATACCTTACCTTTACACATCACCTAACTACCCTTACACTGCCTTTTAAAAACTGAGGATACCTTTACCCATCACCCTAACCTGAACTAAAACCCTTACGCAAGCACCCTTATGTGCCTGGTACCCTTATGAAAGTCTAATATTTACCTTATGTAGTATAGAACTAACTTTATGCAATGTATGACACCCTTACATAGAACATGTAAAAAAGGATATACCCTTATGCAGTGTCCCCTTATACATATTGAAGTTATTGAAAAAGGTTCATACACTTTTGTAGAATATAAAAAAAGACTTTTACCCTAACATAACCCTTGAAAAAAGGGTAACCTACACGTAACATCTTTAAAACATAAAAAAGGGTGATTTATATTGAATATCTAAATTTCCACAAAAAAATACTTATAAATTACAATCACGATATGGATTTTAGAACATGTAAAAATTTAAAATATTACAAAAATCATTTCGAATATGAGTGTAATACTTTGAAAATGATCCTTCTAATACATGTTTATGTTTTGAGTGTATGAATTCACTAGGGCACAAAATGATAAAGGGCAAAGCGTAAGCCTTGAGTTGAGGATATGACTTATATATAAGCCCTAATTAATTAAAATATTTAATACATACAAGGAATGAATAAAATGTTGAGATGTATTCCACATTTTTTGATAAATATCTATGTGGGAAAAAATATAATACCATGAACATGAAAATCTAGATTGGTTTTAAAGTATATTGTATTTTGGATTAAAAGGGAGAATAATGTTTGAGTTCCAAGATTAATATAAGGTCCTTTGATTCATTTTTTAAAATATTATTAAAATAAATATTAAAACTAAATATAACTACTATATTTGATGAAGGTGTTATTACTCATAAATCACGTATATTTTTAATGGATGTTTTGACTGAGCTTCATAGAGGTATTATCAAAGGTTTTAAGGAAGTTATTTTTTTGAATATGAATATGGACAATGTATTATTTTTTTATGAGAATTATGAAGGAAATCATGAATAATTTTTTTTGAATTCACAATATGACCACGTGGAGATGATCGAGTGGAATAAAAGGAATAAATAATGATAATAACCATAACTGGAGGAGGATGACAAGTATCATATAAACTAATTGAGGTATTTTGAGAAATCAAAGAGGGTCATAGAAAATATAATGAAATTATTTTGAATATCTGGTTTTAAAAAAAATAAGGTAGATGATAACCTAGAGGAAAACTATGATAACACCATTATTTTTTTGTGTTTAATTATGAACATTCTTGTAAGAAATCTACATGTTTCATATCATTTGTAATTCACTAACTAGAATAATGAGAGGGAGAACATAAAGAGATATTATGCCTTATATTATAATTGAGCCCTTCTTAAAGACCTATAAAAACCTGAGTGAATAGTTTTATTACCCTAGAACATCAACACATCATTGATGTGTGTTCTATGTACTAACAATTTTGGGAGAACCAGGTAAAATATTTATGGCCACTATTTATTTTCCTACATTTACCAATATATTTCAGTATGATATATTTATATGTTTCTACTACTCTTTTTCACATGGGATAATATATATAGGTGAAAAATAAATTCATTCTCTAATTCACCTCTCCCCTATTAGGGTGAGTCAGTTTTTACTTGTAGAATATGGTAACTAAACAAAAGGTTTTATTGATGAATATTCCCTTAATGATCTGTATTCATTAAGAATCCTTGGAGTACTAGAGAAATTATTTTTTTATGGTGCAATTTTTTGGATATAGAAGAGCATGATAGGATCTCATCTTAGGTCTCCCAGTTTAGAATTTTTCATTATAAAAATTGATGGTGTGCATGTCAATGATGCTCCAGGATTATCTATGACCAAAGTAGAAAAATCCACATAGCGTATATGAAAAGGAAAATAATTTTTTGGTCAGTGCTTTATTAGATCAAATATATATGAAGTTGATGGGTTGTTCAATAGTAAAAGTTATTTAGGAAAAATTGTCCAATATCTATGAAGGGGACAACAAAGTGAATGAAGAAAAAATTTAGGCTCTTTATAGAAATTTTGATGACCTAAAAATGTATTTTGATGAAAGTGTGTATGATTTATTTAATCATATCATAGATTTTATTGTATCCATCAAGGGTCTTGGTGTTAGAGTTGGTGTCCTAGGACCAACTGATTGAACATTGATTACATTTATATTCAATGTATTGAATATTAATTTTTCATCTTAATACATTTTTTTCTTTGTTTTGGAATGGATTTAATGTAATATTTACTCAAGTATTTGTGACATTGATAAGGTCATAATAGTTCCCTACAGTGATGATAACCTTTAAGTGCTATGACAATATTCTTAATATAGTTCTATTTTTGGATATCGTACTATGATGGGAAAAATAGTATTTAGACCATCTATTGTCAGTGCTCGTAAGAATATAAGGCTTCATCACATGATGTTTTCACTTAGTAATCACCAGGATGGGAGATTATGGGAACTTACTTACTAGTAGGAATTCCACATGATTTGGGGTCATCAGATATTCCTATCTGAGAGCATGTGTAATGTTCCTTGGACTTTAAGATTATCATTAATGTATGACATGAATCATGCACTTAGATTTATTAACCAAAACCACCATGACATATATTATTAGGAAGTAGGGTATGTTGGGTGCTTCACAAATGACATGTCATTAATTTATAGGTTGAGGAAGGATTTTTTCCTATTATATTTGTGGTTTCTAATATCTTGACTCTTTGATTATAATAAAACCATCACATTAAATTCCATGTCCATGGTGTAACGACGTATTTTTTTAGATAGTCAGAGAAAGCTGTATCATGTAAATAGGTTGATGACATAGTCATGTAACCTTCTTGATGAGATATAGTGAAAAATGGATTATATTTTAGAGTGAACATTCTTATTTTGTTGTAGACGTTGTGTAATTAAGTTATTTCTCTTGGGTTCCTCGACCCATTTCTAGATAGTAATCAAGGAATTTAAGAAATCCTATATAATTCAAATGAGAAATAATCATAGAGGGTCACACACTAAGTGTTTCCATTGATCTTGATTAAATTCTATTTGAGTTTAATTGATAGACTAAATATTATTCTAAAGTCCGAGGAATAATTTTATTCAAGTTATATTGATCTCATAAAATAATTAAATAATTATTCATAAACATGTGAATAATATTATACTTAATTATTTTATTTAATATTTAATAAATATTTATTCATCTGTATGTGAATGAAATATTTATTTATAAATAAAATTTTTATTCAGGTGTTAAATAAATAAAAGAGGAGTTCGAATGGATCAAGACTGTGTCCGGTGAAAAATATTAATTAACAAGTTGGTTAAATAATATTCTTTATTTCTCAAGTTGGAATACACAAAAAAATAATAATAGTATTATTATTATTATGTGGCATGGGGTTTCATTAAAGGTTAAATATTATTCAATGGTTATCATGCCATTAAATTATGATTTTATCCTAAACCCTAGATCTATAAATATATGGTTATGTCTATTATGTATGTCATGTCAAATCCAATATTGATAATAGATAATTGTTTCACACAATTAATTCCCTCTCAACTCATATTTTTATCTCCCTCTCAAGAGCAATAAGTTCAAGAGATATTTCTTCAAGACCAAATAATGTGAGATCAAGAACGAACAATGAAATGCATTCAATTCAACATTCCAACACCCAAAGATCAAGTGGTGTTGTTAGGAGATCCTAGGACCACCTGTGGATTACTACTAGAGGGATTCTATCCTTGGATCCTCACCACACAATGAAAGTAATCTGAAAGGGTCTTTTTGGAAGATCAGCATTCACTAACAAAGAAAATTCCTAAGCCCATGTGTGTATTTTTTCTGATATTTAATAAATTAATTATGAATTTTACATACAATATCCCCTCTCTTGGTTTCAGTAATGATTAATAATATAAATTTTAATAAATCAACCCAAAAACACATGCTTTCACTACATCTGGAAACAACTTGTGGTGTTAGAGAGGTCATGTTTAAATTTATAATTATTTATTTGATTTTTGATTAATATCATGTTATTCATTATTTAATAAGATTTGAATTAACAGGTTATTGGCATAATAATCTTTTTTGTTAATTTTTTCATTTTCTTAAAGATCTAAGAAGAGATGAATAGTGATTGGAGATGCCATTATGAAGTGCCAAAAAAAATTCCTGAAAATTAGGGTTACACATCATGTAGTCAGAGTACACATCATGTACCCATGAAAACTGCAACTGGATTCGGTGAATATACAATTATAGGAAGTTTATTTATTTCACACTGCTTATTGATCGAGACAACTGGCACATGAGATTACATATTATACAGTGTGTACCTCGAGTACATTTTGTGTAGTCTAAACGGGTAATCGGTGTAAATCTCAAAATCCATGTGGTCATTATACATGGTAAAAATGCATGATATTGAAAATCTAGCTAATTTATGATATACATGATGTGTATGTATTTTACACAGCATGAAGTTCATTAAATCTTGCACCCAAAGAACATGTTGAGCTTCTTGGTGAGAAAATAGGACACATGGAATAAAGGATACATGGTGTGTAGCTAGCTTGTACACACAATGTGATCCTATAAAGATACACACCAAAGACTTAGGAGAGAATATTAGGCATATGAAAAGTGGATACATAGAATGTGGTTGGCATGTACTCATCATGTAGTCTGGCCGAGTAAACATGCTGAAGGCCTAGGCATGTAACCCAGATACACATCAGTCGAGATACATGGTGCTATCTAGAGAACATGACATGTAGTCTCCCAATTAATGGAAAATTTAAATTACATGAAAATTTAATATTGAAACATTAGAACCTTATTTTATTGATTGGAACCAGTTGTGTTTGACAATTTAATTATTTTTTAAAGAACTTTAAATTCTTAATCAATTTATTGTAATAAATCTCTATTAATTGGTTTTATCATTAATTTTCCACGAATTCCATAAATTATGGGTATCTTCAATTATTTTTGGATGATCATAAAGATGAATGGGAATTAATTAATTAATTAATTTAAGCATGTTCATATTAATAATAAATAATGAATAAAGCAATTAATGATATCGAGTTTCTTTTGCATACTTGTTGCATGAATGATTGATCATGTGCTTCACTAAGACCTATGTATGTGTTGGAATTTATTTAATTTAATTTATTTCATGGGTTTTCAATTATTTAATATTAAATTAAATCATGGTCTTTGTTTCATTCCTCCACCATTTTTATGTAAGACCAGTATGTGTAAGGATATTTATGTAATCCCCTTTAACAAATCCTTTGGTTCCCCTCGCATGCATGTGAGTAAAAAATACTTCTAAATAATGTAGCATACCATAGCGCGTGGAGATGGTTCAATATGAAACAATTATGTTCCCAACTTAGATGATACACAAGTGGATAGGTGGACAAGGGGAATTTTTTAACTCATGCCAAGACTTGAAAATGGGATCATACCCATAGGTCATAGGTTGATTTAATGTCCACTCATTAAATCAATCATTAGACACGATCATAGCCAATCCATTTACTTTATTTAATTATTTTTTTCTATGAAATTATTTATTTTATGTATGTAAGTATATAATCACATTAATAGATGAATTAATATGCAATGATGAAAATTAAATAAATGAATTATGCATAAATTTTTTATACAACATAGTTGGTTAATTAAGAAACATACACTTAATATTAAAATGAAATGTAAAGGTTAAAATAAGATAAAATTAATGCATAATAAATTATAATCCCTCAATTAAATATTATGTCATTATTGGCCTTCTATTACTTTATTAGGAACAAAACTCAATAGAACTAAGTGTTTTACCAACCCCTGTTGGGACACTTAATTTTATATGGGGAGTTCTCAAGAAATTATTAGGTAGACTAAAATATAATACATTAAAAGGATTATCCCTTATTAGACTTGGTGTAATTTAGATTCAACTATTGAGGAAATAAATTTCATGATTATTGGGTTGGGGAGTCCACTCAACCGATCAAGGAGATTCAAGCTCAAAGTTGGAAAAGACTATACTACTTAAATACCTTCAAGTAGCTTGACCAACCCTTGTTGGGGATATCCAAAGGGGAATTTGGATTTTTGACACTAGAATATCCTAGAAATTATATATTCCAATTTTAATAGTGGGGGATATTATAACTTGATAAATAGAGAGAGGTTTTATAAAAATTGGTTAATTAATTATTATTTCTCACATTATTTTTAATCGAACAATTTACTAATAATATGATCTTTTAAATTTTAGAATAGAATGGCAAGTTTATCAACCACACTTTACCTACAATAAATATTTGATAAATATAACCTCATAACTAGAAATAACTCCCATGTGTGGTTTAGATTCCTTCAAGTTATTGTATTCCATGAATGGAAATCATACATGCTAGAATCCTCAATGCCTAATCCACCTGGTCAAGATGCGAGTGATGAAGAGTTCCTAGTCTATGAGAAATGTTTGAAATACATGGTAAATGTTATGTTTTTTACACAATCATCTATTTATAGTTAACTAATTAAGTCTCACAAAAACATGGATGTGTATGGAATGTTTGATAACCCCTGTGGTCTTTTCCATGAGAAAGCTAGATAAGAGCGATTTGTGATATCCAAAGCACTCTTTTAGAGTAATTTTGTGGAGGGTACCCTATCTCTACCTAATTTAGTCAATATTATTGGATATATTGAGTTCCTAGAGATTTTAGGGTTCAAAATCCCTGATAAACTAGGCACCGACCTCATTCTTGCAATAATCCCTCAAATAATATTCATTTTTGTTATGAGTTTTAATATGAACAACATTCCGAAGTCACTACCAAATCTTCTCACTCTTATTTTCCAAGTAGATAAGGATATGAGGCGTGAAAATCCTTTCAATAATAAGTTGAAAAAATGGAAAGGGAAAGAGAATATATTTAAGCCTAAAGATACTTCATGCCCCTCTAAGAAGAGAAATATCAAAGAGAAATAAAGGGAACAATATGTTGTCTATTTTGAATGTGTAACGATGGGAAAATTTATGAAAAGCTACACCAAGAATAAGAAGTAAGGGGAAGCTTCATGTGTGTTTATTATCAAGTGCAATTTATCTTTTCTATAAATTTGTTATTAGATATACCTTGTGATGGTCATATATTAATTAAAATACAAGAACCATGTAGATTTAGAAATATTGACCAATGGGAGGTATATCTACTAGAATCCAATGAAACTAAACTCGCTGTTGCAGTTATCAGGGACTACCACCTCACGTTGCCAACCAGAATGATCTTGGTTTTAAAAGGTTTTTATTATATGCAAGCTATTACCAAAAACATTATATCTATATCAAATTTTATACGGATGTATTTGATTTCAAATTTAAAAATAAAATCTTCTTCATTTATAAGTCTAGATTTTTAATGGTAAGGAACATTTAAATAATGGAATTTATGTGTTAGATTACTCAAACCAAGTAATAACAATTGATAACAATGTTTACTAACATGAATCATAACAAACCAAACTCCAGAATCACTAGATATGTCAAGTAAATGAAAAATTCCTGACTAAATTACAAGAAGATGGATTTTAAGATTCTTTTGAACTAAAACCACTTGTTTTATGTCACACATGTTTATAAGAAAAAAACGAAAAAACCCAGTTTAGTGGGAATGGTGAAAGGGAAAAATATATTCTTGAATTAGTTCATAATGATGTGTTTGGACCATTTATTATTGAAGTAAGGCGTCGATACTCATGCCTAATAACTTTTACTGATAATTTTAATAGATATAAATATGTATACATGATGAGGTATAAGTTATATTCTTTTAATAAATTTAAGGAATACAAGAATGAGGTTGAGAAATAGATTGTTAAGAACATTAAGAAACTATACTCAGACCATGGAGAAGACTATCTTAATCAAGACTTCATTGTTTACTTACAAGATTTTGGGATCTTATCCCAACTCAATCCTCCTTATACACCTTAGTGGAATGGTGTAATATAAAGAAATAACCATACCTTATTGGACATGGTGAGATCATTGATGAGTCATATGAGTCTTACATTTTCATTTTGGGGATACGTGTCGAAAACAGAAGAACATATACTAAACAAGTACAGATTAAATCGATAAATGATATATCATATGAATTTTGGAGTGGAAGAAAAAATATGTTTTTAAACATACATGTGTGGGGAAGCGAACCATTTTTTAAGGACTCATCATGTAACAAAATTTCACCCTGAGCTGTTCCTTTATAGGATTCCCCAAAGAAACAATGGTATATTACATATGCTTCCCTTAAAATTAAATGGTTTTAGTGAAAATAAATTCCATATTTCTTTAGAAGGATCACAACTATAAAATGATCAGTGGGAGTGAGATAGAATTCGATGAAGTTGGGGATCAAGGTACACAAGAGTTGGTATAGGAACATATTCCACAAATCCATATAGAATATGAAACTATTTTAGAGACACAAGTACTATGCACAAGTATAAGAGAGTTTAGAGAACCAGAATGTTATTATTTTCTGGTCACTGAGGATGGTGACTCATTACTAGTAGATAATAATATTCCGCTAACCTACAAGAAATCAATAAGTGGCATAAATTTTTCTAAGTGGAAAGAAGCCATGAATTCTCAAATGGATTCCATGTACCAAAAACAAGACTATATTTTGGTAGATCCTCCAATGATGAAATCCCATTGGTTTCAAATGGGTATTCAAGAAGAAAATGGACTTGTAAGGACAATTTAGTACCTATAAGGTGTCACTAGTTTCAAAAGGGTTTAAACAGTGTCAATGCATTGACAACAAATAATCCTTTTCACTAGTTCTAATGCTAGAATATATAATAATTATACTTTCCATTGTGTCCTACCATTACTATGGGATTTGAAAAATAGATCTCAAAATAACCTTCCTTAATGTGAACCTTCAGGAAGATGTCTATATGACACAACATGAAGGGTTTGTGACTATAAAGGATTCTAATAATATATGCAAATATCAAAAATCTATTTATGGATTGAATCAAGTATCTATATCATGGAAAATTCATTAGGATGAATCCAAAAAAGAATTTGGTTTCATAAATAATTAGTGTGGGCCCTATGTCTACAAATGGTTTAGTGGTAGTGTAGTCGTTTTCTTAATAGTATATGTTGATGAAATTTTACTCATTAGAAACAAAATACTAGTCTTACTGACTGTTACGACATGATTAAATAAATTCTTCTCCATGAAGGTCTTATGCAAATCAATATATATTCTTGGGATTAAGATCCATCATGATAGATCCAAGAGACTACTCAGCCTTAGTCAAAGTATATACACTGAAAAGATAATAATGAGATTAATTATGGAATAATCTAATAGTTGATTATTTCTAGAGTCACATGGAATTAATCTTTCTAGGAAAGTGTATCCTCAAACACATGAGGAAAGAAATATAATAGAAAGGATTATATACACATCAGTATTAGGTTAGTCACATATTTTTTTATAGATACTAGGATAAATGTTGCCTACACATTAAGTGTGGTCGGTTGATATCAACCTAATCCATGTAACCACCATTGGATGGATGTCAAGACTATCCTTAAGTACCTGATACATACTAAGGATATGTTATTGTTCTATGTAAGATATTAGTAACTAGTCATCCGATGATATGAAGATTCTAGTTTCCAAAGTGATCAATATGACATGAAGTCAGAAATGGGATACCTATTCACATTGAATAGAGGTATTGTGAGCTGGTAGAGATCAGAAAAGGTTATGGTTAGAGATTTTATAGTAGAGTCTGAGTATATTGTATCTTCTAAGGTTTCTAAGGAAGTAGTATGGTTTCACAACTTCATCAATGAGCATGGAATAGTTCCAAGTAGTAATGATCATATAACACTCTATTGTGATAATACTACATTTGTGGTTCTTTAAAAAGATACAAGGTCACATCAATGAACGAAACACATAATTCATAAGTATCATATATTGATGAATTTTATTAGAAAGGTGAGATTTTTCTAGGTAGTATTTCCATGGAAGACAATATGGAGAACCCCATGACTTAATCGTTGACTCAATAGAAACATGGTTATCATGTGTGTTTAAGAGGACTAAAATTCATAGGCAGTTTTCTCAAGTATAAGTTGGAGTTTGTTAGAGTTGGTGTTATAGGATCAACTGATTGTACTTTGATTACAAGTATATTTTATGTTTTGAATATTTATTTAACATCTTATTACATATTGTTCATTTATTCTTCATGTCATTAATGTAATAATGTACAAGAGTATTTTTTTCCATTGATAAGTCCATATCTATTCCCCACTATGATGAGAACCTTGAAGTTATATGAAAATATTCTCAATATATTTTTGTGGTTGGGTAACATACTATGATGGGACACATAGTATTTAGAACTTTCGGTTAAAGTTCTCATAAGTGGATGAGGCATCTTCTCATGAAGTTCAAACGTGGTAATCTCCAAGATAGGAGATTATGATAACTGCCATGCCAATAGTAATTCCATATGTTTTGGTGTCATTAGATATTCATTTCTACGATTGTGTGTCATGGTACTTAGACTTTAAACTTATCATTAATGCATTTCATGACTCAAAAACTTATATTTACTAAAAAAATTGTCACGCCATATGTTGGTAGGAAGTATGGTATGTTGGGTGTCACATGATTAAAATTTCGTTAATGGATAGTTCAAGGAAGGATTTGTCCCTTCCATCTTAATAGAAGAATATATCTTATCCCGTTGATTGGAATATAATCGTTTCATTAAGTTCATTTCCCTTGGTGTAATGATGTGTTTATTTCATATAGTCAAATAAAGATGTATCGATTAAATAGGTTGATGTTTCCATCTTGCAGCTTGCTTGATGAGATATTATGACAAAGGGATTATATTACACAGTGATTGTTCATATGTGGTTGTTAATATTACAACATTAAGTTCTTTATCTTGGGTTCCCTGACTGATTTCTAGATAGTAATATTGTAATTTAGGAAAGCCTACCTAATTCCAATAACAAAAATCGTAGAGGGTCACACACTAAATTTTTTTTTATCTCAATTAAATTATATTTGAGTTTAATTAATGGAATACATATTATTATCAAGTATAAGGAATAATTTTATTCAGGTCACATTGATCACATAAATTAAATAAATATTTATCCACCAGTATTTGAATAAAAATATATTTATCTATTTTCTTGAATTTTTAATAAATATTTATTATCGGATATGTGAATAAAATATTTATTTATGAATAAATTTTTATCGAGGTGTTCACAAAATTAAAAAGGAGTTCAAAAGGACCATGACCATATCAGCTGACAAATTTTAATTGATGGGATGGTCAAGCAATATTAGTTTTTATAAAATTTGTCTCATGCTAAATAATAATAATAATATTATTATATGGAATGGGGTTTCATTAATGTTTAAATATTATTTAATGGTCGGTATGAAATTAAATTATTATTTTAGCATAAAACCTAGCTCTATAAATAGGCGGTTATGTCTATTGTGTATGGAATCTCAAATCAAATATTGAGAATATAGAATTATTATGCACAACAAATTCTATCTTATAACCACTTTCACTATACTTCTCAAGAATGAGAACCACAAAAGATATATCTTCAAGACTGAAGAAAAATCGATCAATAACGAATAATGAAAGATATTTGATTCACTGCGCTAGCACCTATAGATCGAGTAGTGTTTCTTAGAGATCATGGGAGAACATGTGGATCATCTCTAGGGGGATTCTATCCTTGGATACTCACAATGTAATGAAGTTAATATGACATTTTATTTTTGGTTAGTCAACATTCATCCATGAATAAAGTTCCTATGTTTTTGTAGTAATTTATATAGATATGAAATAAATTTATTATAAATTTGTCATGCAAGATCCTCATTATTGGTTTCAAGCAATGATTATTAAAAATATTTTAATATATTACCAACTACTATGCACTTTTTCTATGCTCAGAACCAACACTGGGAGATGTTGTACAATATGTGGAAATTTTGAGGGAAAATTTGGGAATACTTCCATATCAGAAAAATTTTAAGGTTCCTTATCTAGATGAAAGGAATATATACAAACTTTCCCTTGATTATATACATAATAGTCTTGTGGCCTATGAGATGAGAATCAAGCCTGAGGGAACCAATAAATAGTTATGAAATAAATTTCATTTAAATATATGAAACAACTAAATGTTGTGGATGAATAAGAATAAGGAGAAGATATTGGTGATAGATTTATCTCTCTCCTTTCAAGAAAATTAAAAAGTGTGGTAAGGAGATATAAAGTAAAACTTCCCCATTATTTTTTTGATGTGGAAATGTATAATAAATTACATTTATTTTTCCTAAAATATATTATAGTTAGGATAAATAAACTAAATATTTGAACTATACAAGAAGGAAATTCACTCCTCAAATTGAATCCATGCAAGGAAGATCTTTCAAAAATAATTAGCAAAGAAAGATAATCGTAAGAAAGAAGGAATGTACTAATAAGGATCACATAAAATGAGTGGGGATAGATTTTATATTATATGGATAGGATTCCATGATGGAAATAGTTAAAAATAAAAGATCAAGAAAAAAAGATGATGAACTAAAGGGAATTTTAGACATCAAGTATGAGTTAGAAGGACCTCTTAGTGAGCTTGATATTCAATAAAATAAGAATATAATAATGGGTGTCTTTGTGAATGATTATTATAAAAATTTGTATCATCTTGAGATAAAAATTAGTCGAATTCAAGAAGTGATTGATTTAAAAATAGGATATACAAATATTGGAGAATTTAATTATTATAAACTAATAATGTAGGATCAATTAAAATATATTTAAGATCTAAACCTTTTCGTAAGAAAAAGGAAATAATAATTGAATTTATAGGGGAATAAGTGGTTAATTTAAATATAAATCTTGAAAAATAATTCAACACATTTGATCTAAAGAATAAATAAAAATTTGTAATATTTTATAATTCATAACTCATAAAAAGGATCAAGAAATGATCAATTGGAATTAATAAAATTCTAAAAGAACAAAGACCCAATTCAATATGTAAAAATTATATTGGCAGCGAATTCAAATACTCATCATCTAAATACAAAACTATTTCATAAAATGGAAAGTAAAAAAAGGTTTATAGAAACTTTAAATATATGAATAATCCAAAAAACTACTCGAGTGTAAGTTATATGTGTATATATGGAAGTAGAAAAATATTTCAACTGATGAAGTTACAATTTTTGGGATTTTGTATCCACATAATAACCTACCACCCAAAAGAATGAATACATCTGGAAGGAGGAGATCCTGATAAAAAACTATGAATAATTTCACTGTATTATTCATCTCGCATGGGTATTTCATTTTATGATTATGGTTTATAATGCTCTAATTTTATGAGAAATATAGTGTTTTTGGGAAGAGTAGATAGAATTTTGTGTTATAAAATAAAGTGGAGAGTGGATAAAGAATATTCTTACTCATCCTTTAAAGGAATAATTACTCTCTCTTATAAGAATAAGATGAATGTGATAACTCTTTCTATGAAGAAGTTAAATAGGAAGTGGAACCTCTGAAACTAATTCTTATCTCATAAGAGGAGAAGAATAAGAAAGAAAATTCTAATATTGTAGAGGTTTCTCTGAAGACTTCAAAGAATGACAACACATGGATATATGATAGTGGTTTATCATACCACTTGACTGAAAATTCTAATATATTGAATAATTTTAAAGGAACTTTTTATGGGACTATATGGTTTAGAAATAATGTTTCATGTAAAAAAATGTAATGGTATAACAAGGATGGTTAAGGATAAACCCAATAGTGCAGAATTTTTCCTAGTAAATGGTTTAAAATATAATCTATTGAGTGGGATTCAACAATATGACTCAAGATTATAAGTTAAATTTGATCATTAAGGATTTTTTTATTAAAATAATCTGGAATAAAATTGATTAAGGGCTATAGAAAATGATGAAATATCTATCAAGTTGATAGAAAGAAAAGAACATAACTTCTCACAATGGGTAAAGAGACATATTTTTGACATCATAGTCTGAGATATATACATAAATAAATCATGGATACTATTTCAAATATAAAGGTTTCAACTAATATTCTTAACTAATGTGTGATAGGTAATATATATGTGATGTATACATGAGACTAAATATGGTACGTAATCCCTATAAAAAGAAAATAAAAAGGGCATTGAATATTCCTAGTATAGTGAACACATATGTATTCTGTCCCATGAAAATTTTAAGAACATATAGAGAAAGCTATTTTATAAATTTAATTGATGAATACAACTATATGGGTTGTGTTATGTTTATGCAGAGAAAATGGGGTGTTCTGTATACCATGATGAGGTACAAACATTGAGTATAAAATGAAAATTGACAAACCATTAAAAAATTTCTATCTGATAATAGAACTGAGTGTACTGTAATTTTATTTTTGAATTATCTTCAAAAACATGGAATAAAGAATGACTTATCATAAATAAGAACCCCATAACAGAATAAAATAGTTGAATGTGTAAATAATATGGTGAATAATATGAAAAAAAATGTTACTTATTGATGGTAGTGCTCCATATCGCTATTGGAAGGAAGCTGTACTTGTTTTGATTTACACTTTGAATCAAGATTCTCTCATCCTTGAAGAACTTTGAAATCCCCATTTTATGTGGCATGAGAGATGTAACACCTTGAAATAATAATATATGGTAACCTTTAAATAATTTAATGTGTTTTATATCATGCTACAAATTCAAAACTAAACTTAAACAAAACCATGATATATTTTGATAAAATATTAATATTTATGTATAATTATTAAAAATATACCCATTGAATTAACCATAATGAATATGGTTAACTTATTTACGAAATATATATATATATATATATGTGTGTGTGTGTGGAAAATAAAGGATACTTTTAATATGAATTAAATTATATTAGTTTACCTAAAATTAAAAATAAGATAACAAGTTTTCTAGAAAATTATTTTTTCAAAAAAATCCTTTTATGTGATATATATTTCTATTTCAAGAAACATGTGATTAATTATAAATTATTATTGATATTAAGAATTGGTCAAAACTCATTTTTTAGAAAATGATATGAAATAATAACATTAATAATAATTAATATTTGAAACTTTCATTTTCAAATTAAAAAGGTTTTTCATTTATATTTTATAGTTTTATTAAAAAATTAAATTTTTAAAATTCGGAATTTGATAATAATAAAAATTAAATTCCTTTTTTAATTTCTCATATAAAAAATTACATAGTATAAATTTTCAATATTTTTATGAAAATGTCAGTTTTTAGTCAAAAAATATGATATTAATAAAGATTGTAATTTGTATAACTTTAACGTTATATAATAATGACTTATAAGTTAATAAAACATTTTAAGTAATCAAGTGTGGATTTTTTTTGATAAATTAATTTATTTTAAAATATTATTTGAACTTTGAAAATCTATGGGAATTTTTTTTGTAGTAAATTAAAAAGCTACTTTAATATAAAATAACTGTTTTTATTCTTCTCTTTAAATCAAGTATTTTTCAATGGAGATTTAGTTTTTGATAATTTTTAATCCTAATATCCTTTATTTTTTTGATAATTAATCAATTTATATCCTTAAAAATAGTATCCATAATAATTTTTTCTTAAATATAAATTTAAAGGATAAAAACATTATTTATCAAAAAACTATTTTTACATGATTTAGTGTATTTATTTTAAAATTAACCTTTCAGACCAATAGAAATTATATTTGATAAAATTATTTTATAATTTATAATTATAATTGTCCTATCAGGTAAAAAGTTCAATCTCTATCTTGATGATCTAAATTAATTACTAAAGTTGGAAATTAATTACCATGGTAAAAGTAAATTGGGGGGAAAGTTAAAAATATCAAATAAATTTCCTTAAATAACTCAAAGGTATCTCAAAAAATAGTGTTTGAGGTTATTTTAGACCCAAACTCATTTTCCTCTCTTATTTTATAATTTTGTATCCTTTTCACTTGAATATAACCTTACATTAATGAAAATATAAGAGTTACACCCATAACTACCCTTCTCCTCAATTAAAAATGGGTAACATCTTCACCACTTCAAAACTCACATATATTTTAAATTTATCCTTTAAAATATTCCATTTTTCTCCTATTATTATAAACTACCACATTTAAAAGCTTCTTATTTCTATTAGTTATCACAAGTTCTTCATTTCCAAGTAGGCTTTCAAGGAAAATTCAAGACCTCAACGTGATTGTTATCAACAAATTAGTTTCTATTATTAATTATATTATTTTAAATTTTTTATAGATTCAATAATGTATTTATATTTTTATTATTTATATAAAATTATTTTAATTTATTAAGGGTATTTTCATCCATTATGAAAATAAAAATTGTTGTTCATGCACTGTGCGGACTACCACCTCCATGTTGTTGTGTGTTTTGTTTTTCCATACCACCTTAAAAGTCTGGATATAAGGATGATGTTAAAGGTTAAATATGATATTTATAGTATCATAAATTTTTTTATGAAAAAATAAGAACCTTTTAATGATATGATCATTATATGATCATTGCCAATTTAATCATTTAGAATAAGCGTACTAAGAGGAAAATCATTTATTCAAATTATTTAATGTTTTCAAATCCATTTTGTATTCTTATGATTCATCCCAATTTTTATATATCATAGCAATAAAAACTAAACAATATCATTATGATTTTGGTATAATTATATCATAAGAAAATCACCTCATAAACTTTTATTAAATTAGAGTATGTTAATGTTTGGGTTGGTTTAACCACCTACTTAAAAAATATTATGAATTTTTATCATGAATGACTGTGGGAGAATAATTATTGGTGTAATATGATATGAATGGGTAAATAATTATTTTATTTGGACTTAGAACTTTTATATAAATATTTAAATCAATAATTAAAAAAAACACTTCGATTGTTAAGAATCATAGAAACATGCATGTTATTTATTTCATCCTTGAAGATAAAGACTAAAAAACTCTTGAAAGGATTTTTAAAAACAACAAATAATTATAAATCATCCCTATAAGTAACATTAACGAACTATTATTGATTAAATTTAGAATATTTATGAATACAAACACTACTATTATGAAACTAGTAAAAACAATCAAAACCATAAACACAAGATGTGGTAAATCAGAATGAATTATGTAGAGAATGCCTATTTATAAAATGTATGAATAAAAATGGAAGTGATTAAAGTTATAAATTAATTAATTAATATTTCTTTGTTTTTTTCTATAGGATGTTAAATTATGTTCTAGGAATTCAAGAGAAGAGGTAAGGGTTTCGTCTCAAATTCCTCTTTTTGAGACATGTTTGGTATTATAGACCTCATTTCATTTTTGTTGTATATATTGTAACAGCTTGAAAATTCCTCCTATGATTAATAAAACAACTCAATTTTTTAAAAATGACTATATTATTATATTTTACAATGTAGTTACCTAGAAATACTATTACAAAAATATATATTACATGTCAAGTAATGATACCAATTACTTCAATTAAGACTTGTACAGGGATATAAAAACCAAATAATATCTCCAATGAAATTGTATAATCGATTGGTTTTGTCACGACCCATCCTTGGGGCCCATGCCGTGACTACCCCAAGCCCACCTTCCATAGGCCAGGGGCTGGAGACTAGCACCAAAGGCGTAAATCCTGATAACTGGGAAGGCATTGCCTTTATAAAAAAAAACAAGCACCACAGAGTAAGCAAGCAGAAAAAGTAAACACCAAGTACAAGAGAAGTGCTGAAAAGTAAATGGGCCAGAATACAAACCCAAAAAGGAAGTACAACTACAACTGAACAAGTAAAACAGAAAAGATAACAGCTGGAAGGACGGAAGTGGCTCCTGGGTCGTCCTCCTCGGATCCTACCTGAAGGGTAGGTACAGATGGCGCAGCTCCTGGTCGTCCACCATGGATCCTACCTGAAGGGTAGGTACAGATAGCCTCCTCCACACTCTCGTCCTTCAACCTCCTCCGTGTGTCGTCTCATCGTGTATTCCACCTCCGGGTACTGACTCGTCGTGTAGTCCACCTCCGGGTACTGACTCGTCGTGTAGTTCACCTCCGGGTACCGTCCAGTCCTCGAACACTCGGCCTCCGTCAGCACTGCCTGTCGTCTGCAACCAACACAACGAGGTGCGGGCATAGCCCGTGTAGGGGTGAGAATAAAGATACTCAGTAGGGACCCCGAGACCCTCAAGGTCTCACTAAACCAACAAGGATAACCAAAAAGAAGATCTTAACAGATAACCTCTACTTAGGTATATTCCCATACATATGCCTAAGTTATCAAGTAACCCATCTCAAACATGAGGAAACACAAGGATCATGAAATCAACGGATAACCACTACCCAGGTATATGCCCATACATATACCTAAGTTAACAAGTGACCCATCTCAATCATGAAGAAAACACAAAGGTCAAAAGTCTCAGCTCAAACCAGGATTTTCATTATCGAAACCGTAACTGCTGAAGAGCTCCGTCTCTGGAGTGTACAGTGGTCCTGTCACGACTCCGAGGTACTGCTCACTAACCTAAGACTGCTGAGGTACTCCTCCTGTCGAGTACCGTGGGTCAGCCACCCAAACACATTAGTGCTTCCCGCCGGGGTATGTCACCCAAACACAGTAGTGCACACCCCCAAGTAGCCTGCTGAGGTACTCTCCGGACAAGTACCGCGGGTCTGCACTGTCACACAGGTAGTGCTCCGTCCGCCATGGGTCTACACCTCAGAAAGTAGTGCTCCGTCCACTGGGCTAGTTGACTCACTCCAAGTCGAGTTGGTCAAGCAGTCGTTAGGTCTCAGTCGGCTACACGGTCTCCGTACTCCGCACGCTCGTCTCTGGGAGGGTCCGCTCCACGAGCTACATGTCGATACTCCATGTATCTCAAGGTCCCACGAAGAAGTATCTCAAAGGACCGCCTCGTCATAGGGGTCTCAACGCAACAGACGACGCGTCAATCGGACGCCCGGTCTGTGAGCTTCTAGCCTTTTCATCCCAGGGGCCCGGTTGGTTTCGTGAGCGAACCAATCCCGGCCGTATCTCAACTGTACCCCGAACTCTCATAGGGTATACTCATAGGGACTGATTCTCAATGTGATCTCCAACGTCGCTGACGGTTCGTCAAACGGACGTCCAGTCTGAAAGATATCAGCTTTTCCGTTCCAAGGTCCCGGTTGGATTTCGGGTGTGATCCAACCCGGCCACTATCCAATTGTACCCAAAACTCGGGCGAAGTATGCCAAAAGTTCCATCTCATCAAGATGAATTAAACGAAACAGACGGCGCGACTATCGGACGCCCGGTCTATGAGTTATTGGCTTTTTCGTTCTAGGGGCCCGGTTGGTTTCGTGAGAGAACCAACCCGACCGCACTCCGACAGCATCCAAACCTCGAGCGGAGTAAGCCAAAATATCCGTCTCACTTAGAGGAATCCATCAAAATTGACGGCACGTCAATCGAACATTCAGAACTCAAGTTACGAGCGTTTCCGCTCCGAGGCCCCGGTTGGTTTCGTATCCGAACCAACCCGGCCGAACCCAAAGTAATCCGAAACCTTGAGTGCGATATACCGAAATGACCGTCTCGATCCAAGGATCGCGTTGCCGCTGACGGCGAGTCATTTGGAGGCTCTTAGCTCAAGTTACGGGCTTTTGACCAAAAGTGGTCCAAAAACGGGGGTCTGGGCCCGGGCCGACCCGGCCCCACCCCCCCTGGGTCGGTCGTGCCGGGTCGACCCGACCCGGGTCTGACCCGGCTGGGCCTGGCCCGGCCCGGCCCAGTTCGGTCCGGCTCGGTCCGGTCCGACCGGCCGGCCGCGGCTCGGCCAGTGTGGCCGAGCCGAAACGCGGAGCGGGGTGTGCCCCGCCCATCGCTAATTGAGGCCGGCGGCGAACCGCTGGCCGCCTCCCTTCCGGAGGCGCGCCGCCACCGCCGCCTTCCGCGGACCACCGGACGCGTTCCGGTGGTCCGTTTCTCCTGTCGTCTTCGCCTATGGTCCTCCCGGGACCCGACCTTCACTACGGAGGCCTCAAAATTACCTTGCGGCCTCGTTTGTCGTCGCCCGTCAATACGCACGTCAAAAACGAAACGCGTCATCTTCGTGGTTCTCCGGCGCGACGAGTTGGCGCCGCGCCCCTTCGCTGCAGCCTGACTCCGTCCGCGGATGTCTTCGGTTTTCTTCAACGCGGCGCGACGGCGTCGCGTCCTTGAATTCCTTTCCACGGCGCGGCGCGACGGCGCCGCGCATATCTACCGCATGAAACCGCGTGGTGCGATGGCACCACACTTCCTCGTACCAACCACAAATAAAAAAAAGGAGGAGGGTCGGTCATGTTCATACGGTCTGGCCCCCCCTCACGTTATTCGTTATCATTTGGTTTCAAACCACAAAGTTCAAATTTGATAACAAATGGTTTTTAACCACGAAGATCATCAAGTCAGAAATCTCGAACAAATATAAATAATTTAATACAAACCCCTACCTTGGGTATAAGCCGATCGAAAGGAGGCGTCGTCGTTCGAGGTTCGTCGCGGTATGGCGTCGCGAGGATGACAACGTCGAAGGGGGACGTCGGCGTTCGTCCGACTCAAGGGAAGGCGAAGCCGTCGTCGCTTGCTACCCGATTCCACTTCCGAGCTTGTTCGTCGATCCGTTGGCGATAAAGGGGAAGAAGAAGATCCGTTGAAGAGTCTCGCCGCAGAAGGGGAGAAATTCCGTGGAAGGAAAAAGGGCGTTCTTCATTCGCGAAGATAAGATTCTTCCCAAGTGTTCGGCGTCGTGGTATTTTACCAGCGCTCCGTCGCTTGGTGAAGCCGTCCCCAAAACCTCTCCCAAGATCCCTATATATAGGATAGGGGGAGTGGTATGTAACCATTGTGGTTACATAACTTTTTTTGAAAAAAAAGGGTCGGGTGAAATAAATTGCTTTGACGCAATTTATGAGGTCCGTTGGCACCACTTAAGAGGGGAGGGTGCCAAGGAGTTTCTCCCCATTTAATGGGGAGTTGAGGAATTAAGAGGCTCTCCCTAATTAATGAGGGAGAGTTGAGAGGTTTCCTCCCCTCCCATTAATAGGGGGGTTAAGCCCCGTGTGGTCCCTACCATAAAAAACTACCCACGGGAGGTTTAGTTCGGGTGGGACCCACCACCATAACCTCTCAAGGGAGGTTAAGGTGTGGTGGCCCCACCTCCAACCTCCATGAGGAGGTTTCAACCACGACACTCCCAATGGCGGCTGAAATAAAATAAAGTGCATGACACGTTATTTTATTATTACTCTTATTTAAAGAAAACCCAAAAACTAACTTCCGCTCTCGATTAAACACAACTGTGGCAAAAGTCTCTTTAAGCAAATACCGGCGTTGCGAGTTCATCGGTGCCCTCAGAATTTGATTCCGAGCACCGGTTCAAAAGTTAGAAAAACCCGCTCATTAGTTCACTGAACGTACCCGAGCCAAACTTCGGAAATTGATTCCGGGCACAACGGGCCTCAGAATCTGGCGCTGTCAGAAACTACGTTCTTGAAAAATTCCAAAGAAAATTTAGGAAAAAATTTCCCTTGAAATTTCTAGGTATTTACATTACTCCCACCTCAGGGCTTTACGTCCTTGTAAAGATTTAACATAAACTAGGGATACAAAAACGGTACTGAGCACGCATCTGAGCCTTCCGCTCCCGTGTGCTCACCTGGAGGTTCCTGTACTACCCGTGAAAGCGCACCCGAGGAATAGGCCATCCTCGAAGGATCTGCTCCTGTCGATCCTCGATCCCCACTAGAACATCTGTGAAAGACACTCCATCGCCATCTTCCAGCTCCTCATGGTCGATGATATGCGAAGGGTCGAGCATGTATCTCCTCAGTAGAGATACGTGGAAGTCGTCGTGCACCTGGTGCAACTGAGGTGGATGGTTCAAGTGGTAAACCACCCCGCGTACCCAGCTGAGGACCTAGAAAGGTCCGTTGAAACTCAGAGATAACTTGCTGCCTTGGCCACATCTCCGTAAACCTCGTCGAGGTGAGACCCGTATAAGGACGTGGTCGTCATCCTCGAACTCCAGAGGTATCCATTTTCTGTTAGAACTGAAACTCAAAAGACTGCTGCCACGAGGGTATGGTTGACTGACTAAAGAGTGATTGGTCGCACCTTCCTGTGAAATAGTTTATCCCGTGCTGCCTGGGGTTTCCTTTTCACCGACCAAGGAAAACCCATCCCGACGTTTGCCTAAAACCATAAATTTGAGTATGAAAAGTTATTGACCATTCCATACTCAAACTAACGTCGTAAGGCCTCGACGCTGCCACCAAGAAATTCCAACCGGAACTCTCACCTCGAGGGTCTGACCACACCATCGGCATAAGTGTGATTATCGAGTCTCCTCCCAAGGTATCTCCATACGTGAGGGTCAAGTCCACAGCTTACCGAAAACTCTAGGTCTGGGACAAGATTTGTGAAAGCGATGAATGATTCATATCGACGTCTGTTACTACAACATATAGTAGTGGACACAGACTGTCCCTTGAATCATTTTTAGAGCCATTGGGTCACACTCCTTGACCGCATGCAACCGCACTCTTCCTTCGACCTCCACCTCCCTGAGCCTGGCGGGGATAACTAAGACGGGTGGTTGTAGCATGTTAAGATTTACACCACCTCATGCTGCTCTCCTAGCTCTACCTCCACATCTTCTGCTTTGAAGACTCATCTCTCCTTTAAGTTTCCTCTTATGGAAACACTTAACATGCCCGAGTCTCTAAGACTGGCACCCGTTTCCTTTTTCTTACAGCACTGTGCAGTCTTAATCCTCTCTTGGATGACCTGGACCTTCTTTAGTCTCACAAGAGTTGCTATTATTTCTTCTTTTCCAATAAGAGAAATCCGGTCTCATCCCCTGGATGAACCACATTCGTTGCCTAATACAGTCAATCCCAACATGAATGATGCATTCATGCCATGAATGACGTTGTAAGGCCTCGACGTAACTACCAAGAGATCCAACTGTCACTCTCACCTCCAAGGGTCGAGTCACACTGTCGGCATCAGTGTGAGGTCACTGGGTCTCCTACAGTAGAAATCTCGAAAGTGAGGGTCAAGTCAACAGTTTTAACCAGGACCACTCAGTATCAACCAAACAAAAGGATAGGAAATCAAACAAAGATAAGTGTATTTTTATTATTGTAGCTCATAATACAAAGACACAAATACAACAGCAACATGGAACAAGAAGTACAAAGGACGTATCCACTAGTTCCTCTCCTGTCCACATGCTCCCGGAGCTCTACTACCTTGTCCATTGCTCGGCTGTTGCTCAAGCACTCGTCGCTGTTTCTGCCTCGGTGGCTCCTCCAACGCCTGCAGATCAACTGTACGAGGAGTCGGACAGTCACGTGCCAGGTGACCCTTTACGTCGTAGGAGTAACACAACCTGTTTCTGGCACACCTGGATCTGACCCCACCCCGGGTGCCCTGCACCACCTGTCCTAAAACCCAAGATTGGCCAACTTGTGGTCTGGTCCTCCTGGACCTCTGCATCATCTGTCTACTACCCACAGATGACTCGTCTACTGATTAAAAATCCTGCGGCAAAGGCAGAAGTTCCTGTACACGCTCGGGGTGTAGAGCTACTGGCACAAACTCCACCCTGAAAAAGGTCTTGAAGTCTTCCCATGTGAAGGCCATCTCGTCGCAAAACTGGAACAAGTGGATCCACCACCTGCCTGCTGCTGCCTGAAGAAGGCTGGCAGCAAAGATCACCATGAGGTCTGCCAGTGTCCCCACTAGCCTAAAGACTCTCACCACAGCCTCCAGCCAATCCTCAGCCACCAGCGGGTCCGTCTCTCCCCGGAACCTGGGTGGCCTCTGGCGTTGGAACTCTTGCAGCGCACTCAAGTGGCGCGCATCGCCTACTGCTGGGACTGGTGGCATCAGTGTTCCAACATATGGTAGTACTGCTGGTGCCTCCGCTGGTGCCTCAACTGCAAGAGGGCCCTGTATCGAAGCCTCGTCGCTCGACAAGCTGTCAGTACGCACGTCCCTATGGGCTCTAGCTGGTCGTCCGTGAAAAGGCATCCTGAAAGAAACATCGTGACATGGTCAAACGATTATACCTGGTGAGCTGACCTGGTTTGAGCTGACATTTAAAAACTTCTAGTAACACAAACGCAATCAGTGTTTTCGTACACAAAGTCGGAAATCATTTGTCAGGGTCCTGGTGTATGGATACATCGGCCGCCCGCACCAACACTAGACTCCCTGAACTGAAGACCACACTCGGTACCCTTAACACTATTGCTTCATAGAATGAAAATATCAGAGTTGTAAGTTCTACGGTAGAACCGACTCCTTTGATACCAATTTTTCACGACCCATCCTCGGGGCCCGTGCCGTGACTACCCCAAGCCCGCCTTCCATAGTCCAGGGGCTGGAAACTAGCACCAAAGGCGTAAATCGCGATAACTGGGAAGGCATTGCCTTTATAAAAGAAAACAAGCACCACAGAGTAAGCAAGCGGAAAAAGTAAACACTAAGTACAAGAGAAGTGCTGAAAAGTAAATAGGCCAGAATACAAACCCAAAAAGGAAGTACAACTACAACTGAACAAGTACAACAGAAAAGATAACAACTGGAAGGACGGAATCGGCTCCTGGGTCGTCCTCCTTGGATCTTACCTGAAGGGTAGGTACAGATGGCGCAGCTCCTGGTCATCCACCACGGATCCTACCTGAAGGGTAGGTACATATAGCCTCCTCCATGCTCTCATCCGTAAACCTCCTCCATGTGTTGTCTCATCGTTTAGTCCACCTCCGAGTACTGACTCGTCGTGTAGTACACCTACGGGTACTGACTCGTCGTGTAGTTCACCTCCGGGTACCGTCTAGTCCTCGAACACTCGGCCTCCGTCAGCACTGCCTGTCGTCTGCAACCAACACAATGAGGTGCAGGCATAGCCCGTGCAGGGGTGAGTATAACGATACTCAGTAGGGACCCCGATACCCTCAAGGTCTCACTAAACCAACAAGGATAACCACAAAGAAGATCTCAACAGATAACCTCTACTTAGGTATATGCCCATATATATGCCTAAGTTGTCAAGTAACCCATCTCAAACATGAGGAAACATAAGGATAATGAAATCAACGGATAACCACTACCCAGGTATATTCCCATACATATACCTAAGTTAACAAGTGACCCATATCAATCATGAGGAAAACACAAAGGTCAAAAGTCTCAGCTCAAACCAGGATTTTCATTATCGAAACCGTAACTACTGAAGAGCTCCGTCTTTGGAGTGTACAGTGGTCCTGTCACGACTATGAGGTACTGCTCACTAACCTAAGACTGCTGAGGTACTCCTCCTGTCAAGTACCGCGGGTCAGCCACCCAAACACAGTAGTGCTTCCCGCCGGGGTATGTCACCCAAACACAGTAGTGCACACCCCCAAGTAGCCTGCTGAGGTACTCTTCGGACGAGTTCCGCGGGTCTGCACTGTCACACAGGTAGTGATCCGTCCGCCATGGGTCTGCACCTCAGAAAGTAGTGCTCCGTCCACTGGGCTAGTCGACTCACTCCAAGTCGAGTCGGTCAAGCAGTCGTCAGGTCTCAGTCGGCTACACGGTCTCCGTACTCCGCACGCTCATCTCTGGGAGGGTTCGTTCCAAGAGCCACAGGTCGATACTCCAAGTATCTCAAGGTCCCACAAAGAAGTATCTCAAAGGACCGCCTCGTCATAGGGGTCTCAACGCAACAGACGGCGCGTCAATCGGACGCCCGGTCTGTGAGCTTCTAGCCTTTTCATCCTAGGGGCTCGGTTGGTTTCGTGAGCGAACCAATCCCGACCATATCTCAACTGTACCCCGAACTCTCATAGGGTATACTCATAGGGACTGATTCTCAACGTGATCACCAACATCGCTGACGGTTCGTCAAACGGACGTCCAGTCTGAAAGATATCAGCTTTTCCGTTCCAAGGTCCCGGTTGGATTTTGGGTGCGATCCAACCCGGCCACTATCCAACTGTACCCAAAACTCGGGCGAAGAATGCCAAAAGTTCCGTCTCATCAAGAGGAATTCAACGAAACAGACGGCGCGACTATCAGACGCCCGGTCTGTGAGTTATTGGCTTTTTCGTTCCAGGGTCCCGGTTGGTTTCGTGAGCGAACCAACCCGACCGCACTCCGACGGCATCCAAACCTCGAGCGGAGTAAGCCAAAAGATCCGTCTCACTTAGAGGAATCCATCAAAATCGACGGCACGTCAATCGGACGTCCGAAACTCAAGTTATGAGCGTTTCCGCTCCGAGGGTCCGGTTGGTTTCGTATCCGAACCAACCCGGCCGAACCCTAAGTAATCCTAAACCATGAGTGTGATATACCGAAACGACCGTCTCGATCCAAGGATCGCGTTGCCGCTGACGGGGAGTCGTTTGGAGGCCCGTAGCTCAAGTTACGGGCTTTTGACCAAAAGTGGTCCGAAAACGGGGGTCTGGGCCCGGGCCGACCCGGCCCGACCCCCCCATGGGTCGGCCGCACCAGGTCGACTCGACCCAGGTCCGACCCAGCTGGGCCCGGCCCGGTTCGGCCCGGCTCGGTCCGGTCCGACTGGCCGGCCGCGGCTCGGCCAGCGTGGCCGAGTCGAAACGCGGAGCGGGGTGTCCCCCTCCCGCCGCTAATTGAGGCCGGCAGCGAACCGCCGACCGCCTCCCTTCCGGCGGCGCGCTGCCGCCGCCGCCGCCTTCCGCGGACCACTGGACGCGCTCCAGTGGTCCGTTTCTCCTGCCGTCTTCGCCTATGGTCCTCCCGGGACCCGAACTTCACTGCGGAGACCTCAAAATTACCTTGCGGCCTCGTTTGTCGTCGCCCGTCAATCCGCACGTCAAAAACGAAACGCGCCGTCTTCGTGGTTCTCCGGCGCGACGTGTTGGCGCCGCGCCCCTTCGCCGCGGCCCGACTCCGTCCGCGGATGTCTTCTGTTTTCTTTAACGCGGCATGACGGCGTCGCGTCCTTGAATTCCTTTCCACAGCGAGGCGCGACGGCGCCGCGCATATCTACCGCATGAAACCGCGTGGTGCGACGACACCACGCTTCTTCGTACCAACCACAAAGAAAAAAAAGGAGGAGGGTCGGCCGTGTTCGTGTGGTCCGGACCCCCTCACGTTATTAGTTATCATTTGGTTTCAAACCAAAAAGTTCAAATTCGATAACAAATGGATTTTAACCACGAAGATCATCAAGTTGGAAATCTCGAACAAATAAAAATAATTGAATACAAACCCCTACCTTGGGTATAAGATGATCGGAAGGTGGCATTGTTGTTCGAGGTTTGTCGCGGTACGGCGTCGCGAAGATGACGACGTCGAAGGGGGACGTCAGCGTTCGTCCGACTCGAGGGAAGGTGAAGCCGTCGTTGCTTGCTGCCCGATTCTGCTTCCGAGCTTGTTCGTCGATCTGTTGGCGATGAAGGGGAAGAAGAAGATCCATTGAAGAGTCTCGCCGTGGAAGGGGAGAAATTCTGTGGAAGGAAAACGAGCGTTCTTCGTTCGCGAAGATAAGCTTCTTCCCAAGTGTTGGGCGTCGCGGTATTTTACCAGCGCTTCGTCGCTTGGTGAAGCCGTCCCCAAACCCTCTCCCAAGATCCCTATATATAGGAGAGGGGGAGAGGTATGTAACCATTGTGGTTACATAACTTTTTTTTTAAAAAAGGGTCAGGTGAAATAAATTGCTTTGACGCAATTTATGAGGTCCGTTGGCACCACTTAAGAGGGGAGGGTGCCAAGGAGTTTCTCCCCATTTAATGGGGAGTTGAGGAATTAAGAGGATCTCCCTCATTAATGAGGGAGAGTTGAGAGGTTTCCTCCCCTCCCATTAATAGGGGGGTTAAGCCCCGTGTGGTCCCTACCATAAAAAACCACCCACGTGAGGTTTAGTTCGGGTGGGCCCCACCACCATAACCTCTCAAGGGAGGTTAAGGTGTGGTGGCCCCACCTCCAACCTCCATGAGGAGGTTTCAACCACCACACTCCCAATGGCGGCTGAAATAAAATAAAGTGCATGACATGTTATTTTATTATTACTCTTATTTAAAGAAAACCGAAAAACTAACTTCCGCTCTCGATTAAACGCAACTGCGGCAAAAGTCTCTTTAAGCAAATACCAGCATTGCGAGTTCATCGGTGCCCTCATAATTCTATTCCGAGAACTGGTTCAAAAGTTAGAAAAACCCGCTCGTTCGTTCACTGAACGTACCCGAGCCAAACTTCGGAAATTGATTCCGGGCACACCGGGCCTCAGAATCAGGCGCCGTCAGAAACTGCGTTCTTGAAAAATTCCAAAGAAAATTTAGGAAAACATTTCCCTTAAAATTTCCGGGTCTTTACAGGTTTGAACTCTGGATATAATATTAAACCCATCATGTAAAATGATAAAGAAAAAATAAACATTAGTGATATAATAGACATTATCAAGAAAATTATAAAAACCTTTGGTGATTAAGTAGTAAATATTTATGTTTTATTGAATATATACATGATGGAATAGAAAATGTGACCGTTAGTATTTGGTCATTGGTCAATATGGTTGTTGTTAAACAATACCATTGGTCAATATGAATATTGTTCAATATATCCATTATCCGACACAGCCATTGGGAACCGTGACCATTAGTAATAATATTACTATTAGAATTAGTGTTTATAAAGAGTTATGAAAAATGATGGTCTCAACCAGTAAAGACCTGACTTTTGAATCCCATTTTTTAGAACTTTGAAGGGATTTATAATCACTGGAGTTCTCTATTAACTAATCCCAATCATATCTTCGACACATAAGGCTTGAGTGGAATCGACTACACGATAAGTTCAAGTTAGTTGAGAACACCACTACTTCAATGCTAGATAAGCCATCCCATGAAACCACAACCATCGCACACCTTATCCTTATAGTGTATCCTAGTGTAATAAATAGTTATGGGTCTAGGAATTACTATCATAAAAGTGTAATATTCATTTTATAAATGAAACAGTTATTTCATCAATCTTATTTTCAGTATTATTTTATTTAATAAAACACACATGAATATTGGATGAATTTGATAAATAGATTGTTTGGATACAAATTAAAAATATTTTTATTTTTATAAAATATATAAACTTCTATTATAAACTAAATTATTCCAAATAAAACGTATCTTCATGGAATTATATTTTTGAACACTATTTATTTAAATGTAAATTATAATATTATTTTATTTTGTCCTATAAAAAAGTTTATAAGTGTCAGAAAGTTTACTATTATGTAAAAACTATCATTTTCAATAAATAATACTTATTTCATTTAAAATATAAAATCCTCATATATAGAATTTTTTTTATAAAATAAAAATTACATTTGAAATCATCACTTCAAAATTATTTTGTGGTGAAATTTTAAAAATTATCTAAAATAAATTATTTTTTAATAAATATGAACAATACAGTTTTGTGTTTTTTGTATGTTTTATGACTTCATATATATGTAAAAATGATATAAAAATTAACTATATATAATCCAAGATAAAAAATATGTTATTTTTAATATCATGTATTTTAATGGATTAAAATAAATTTATAATCTTATAAATTACTTTTGAAGTTCCGAATTGAAAATTATGATTTTAACAATTATATTTTGAGGAAAATTGATTTTACCATGTCCAAAGTGATATTTTAAATGGATTTTGGTTATAAAATATTAATATATAATAAAAAATTACTTATATTCCCAAATCTATGAGTAAAACCCTAGGGTATTCCAATAGTTTTTCTATTTCCAGAACCTATAATTTCAAGACCTATATTTAGAAATTATTAAACAATTCCTCTTCTTTTATTATAAATAAAAACCATTCATATCCACACCAATTCCATTATTCATGAATTTCTGTTCATTTATCACCAAAATTGTGTCTTCAACATGTCTTTATGGTGCTAAGGTTCCATCCTCAATCTCTACGAATCAACTCTTCATGGTAACATAATTCTTCACCTCTAATTTTCCATTAGAGTAAATATTTTGTGGTATGTTTTCTAAATATTGAATTTATATCTTTTCATACATTTTTTATTATCCCATTATATCCAATATTTTTTTAATAGGAAAAATTTAATCCCTCCTATTATACCCTTTCCATAATCCACATTTTATACCATAACGCTACCAAATTCATTTCTTGAATTTCTCTATTTTATATTAAATATTCTTATATTTTGAATTCCCAAACTCCCTCCTTATTAATGGGTATTGAACTAGATGTAATGATAATTATTGAACATGGATTTACAATTACTAAACCCACATTCCCTTCTCATGTTTTAAAAATGATGTAATGTTAAAGGCTTAAACACTTATTAAGTATTCTATGATTTTATAAGAAACCCATTCATTATTATCCTAGAGTTATTGATGAAATTATTTATTATGATCGATGCGTCTCACATGAATGAATACATATTAAGGGTGAACATTGATAGTTCTTAATGCATTGGGTGAAGAATTAATCTCTAGAGATGACATATTTAATGATACCTTAGTTAATAACCTAAGTAATAATGTTTTATGACACCTTGGTGATAAAACATGTTGATATGATTATGAATGTATAATTTTTATGTTATAGAGACATTTCCATGTTACTAATCATGGTCATTATATAAATATATGCCTCATGTTCTTATGATCATTCCATATTATTATGCCTTGTGATCACATGCTAAATATTTCCATTGTTATTCAATTATTGGGAATTATGCTTAACCCATTATTTTAATTTATTCACCCATGTTATGAGATAAAGTAAAATTTACCTAGGAATAATTGTTTAAGATTCAATTTTAGTGGATTAGAATAATGTTTTATGATTTTCATATATTACATTTATAATTTTCAATAAAGTAAACCACAAAATATCTTGTATATTATTAAATATCGTGCAATGTAATGAAAGTTTTATGTTTTAAAAAGTAGGGATTACATTTTTGGTATAAGAGCATAGGTTTATTTATTTGTGGAAGTTTGGACTAGAAAAATATTAGTAAGAACTATATGTATTATTCTAAATATAAGAAAATTTCCTTTAATTTTGGTGAATTATTAAGAGAGTGGTTTCCATGTAATGAAATACCTATCAGGATTCTACAAGTGGTTGTTGCTCAGTAATAGTTATACATAAGGGAAGTAAACTTAAAAATAGTGCATTTGGATTTTACTTGATCATCGCCTAGTGCATGAAGAAGATACCATATTGCACACCTTTTTTTGACACTTTTGGGGGATATGATTTTGGTATTCATAGGTTTTTTACAAACCACTATGAAGGATATGTAGATAATGTAAATTTTTTTAGATTTAATTATATAATCCTAGAATCATGATATTAGAAAATTTTAGGATTAATGTTTTCTTTAGTATTGATATTATAAAATTCCTAATAGTAACAAATTTCTCACTTGGGTTTTCTTATTCTAGAAAAATAATCGGAAATAGAAGGACTCATGTAAAGAACATATGAAATAGATAATGCAATGATGGCCTTCCCAATATAGGGTGATTTGGATTTGATCACATCATGATGATGATCAATTAGTTAACTCAAGTCATCATCACTAAACTAAACCATGTGGAGTTTCCATCATCACCAAGGAAGTAATAATTGTAAGTTGAGTCTGTTATGTGATGACGACCATATTTTTTTAGTGGAACCTCTGATCTAGAAATAAATAAACAATGGATCAATACTATAGAAAATATATTTTCTATACTTCATTTCTTTTACCATGATAATGTTATATTAGCAGTCTATCTCATAGAGGTAGAAGTTGGTTAGTGGTGAATAATGATCCAGAATACGAAGCCAAGGGATGAGGTGGAAGATATGAAATGGGAAGAGTTAAAAAATATTTTTCTCAATAATTATTTTCCACATACCCTATATAATAAGATGTAAATGTATTTCATTTACTTAAAGAAAAGGAAAAAATTAATCAGTGGGTGATTAGGAAATGAAATTTAAAAGTCTTGTGTGATATGATTCAATCTTTGTGATTGATTCTCGTGGAAATATTGACAAACTATTTAGTGTATTGAGACCCCATCTATCATAAATCAATGAATTGTAGAGTTATAATGGGAATGTATTATGTGAACACAATGTTGAAATAGAGTTTGGATATGGCCATCAGACAAATGGATGGAATTATAAGAAGGGAAGGACAGAAAAAATTTGCAAAGAATCCAGATGGGAAGAAAGTACAACATCCCATGTGAAAAAAATTGGGAAGAAGAATTTGGGGAACTATCTTAAAGGAAGTGGAAAGTGATATAAGTATGGAATATATGGACATATATCTCTAAACAATCATACAGATATCAATCCTCAACATCTGAATCCAAATGAAAATAGGAAGATGGTTAAAGCACAACCTCCCATGAAATGTTTCAAGTGTGGGGATCATATACATTTCACTAATCAATGTCAAAATTATAAGATATTGTAGGGTAACCACTATCAACATCCACATAGGCCAATGGAGTAAGGTTATGAATTTTCAATCAAGATGGATAAAGTAGAGGTTCAAAATGATATTTTGGTAGGTACTCTCATTATACACTCAAATATACCAAGTATATTTTTTGATTCTGGTTTCATTCATTCTTCTATTTCATTCATGTTTTAAAATAACATCAAGTTAATCTATGAAATACTAGTGGTATATATTTTGGTTCAAACTTATAGAGGAAATATTCAATTATAAAGGGTATATAGGTATTTCTCTATTAACTTTGTTGAGTGCAATATCTTCACAAACATGGTGGTCTTTCCAATGGGGAGATTGTCCTAATAAATGGGATGGATTAGTTGTAAAAGTGTAATTCTAATATCAGCAATAGATGAAAGGATATTTCTGTTACCATAAAGGTACAACCCAAAGTTTTCTCTAAAGGAGAGATACCATGGTAAGAATATTTCTAATAACTACCTCTTATATACTTCTTTATGGAAATGATTTGTGAAGAAAGAGAAAAAATAGAAATTATAAAGATTATAGATATGCTCATTGTTTGGGAATATATTGATGTATTATCTAAATAGTTCTATTAACCTCCCATATAAAGAGAGGTATATTTCTCAATTGAACTCATACCTACATCTAAACCAATATCGAAGACCCTATATAGAATGTAATGTGTGGAGTTATAGGAATTAAATAAGAAAAATCAAGATCTTTTAGAGAAGGGTTTTATTCGACCATGTGTGTCTCTTTGAGAAAACTTTTTCTATTTGTAAATAAGAAGTATTTATCAATGTAGTTGTGCATTTATTATAGATAACTTAATGGGATCATAATGAATAATAATTATCATATTCTAAGAAATTATGATTTTGTTTACCAATTTGGTGGGGCTCAATTTTTCTCTAAGATTGACATATGATTAGGGTATCATTAGTTGAGTTGGAAAAAATAATATATCTCAATGTTTAACTTTATAAAAAGATATATTTATTATGAGTTTGTTTTTATCTCTATTATCTTGTCTAATTCTCCTACCATAATTTTTCATTTTATTAATAGAGTATTTAAGGACTACCTTGATAAATTTTTTATGATATTTATTTATGATATTTTAATATATTAAAAAAGTGACAAGGAGTATGAATATTTTCTAAGGAACATATTAAAAACATTAAATAAGGTTAATTAATCTGGTAAATTTAGTAAATGTGATTTATGGTTACAATAATTTTCATTTTTGGGGCTCATTGTAACTAGTGAAGGAATATATATGGATCAAGAAATGAAAAATCTTGTGGAGGATTTTCTACATTCAATAACTGTAACCGGTATTCATAGATTCCATGTTCTTGTAGGACACTATTCAAGGTTTGTGAAAAAAATTCATGACATTCTAATCCACTAAAAAAGTTAACTTGAAAGGAAGTTAATTTTTTCTGGATAAAGGACTATGGAGAAGGTTTCCAAGAACTAATTAAGAGGTTGGTTAGTTTAAATGTACTAACTCTACCCTCTATTGAAGAAGATTTCATTATCAATAGTATTTAATCTATGAAATGTATTGGATGTGTACTAATGAAAAATGAAAAGGTAATTATATATTCATGTCAATAATTAAATCCTCATGATCGGGATTATCCTTCTTATGTCATGGAGTTTGTTACACAGATTTTTTCTATAAAGATATGGAGACACTATCTTTATGGTGAAAGGTCTGATATATACATATAACACCAATGATTGAAGTATATATTCACTAAAAATGAATTGAACATGAGAAAAAATATGTGGTTGGAGATTCTTAAAGACTATGATTGTTTACATCATTATCATCCAAGAAGATAAAAAAATTTCCTAGATGAATTGAGTTGGAAATATCCTGGTATTCTTTCAATGATGAGGCTTTAAGTATATCCATTGATCAAGGACCTAGTAAGTTTGGACATAGGAATAATAAGGGAAGGGACATCATAAATCCTATCCCAACTTATTTTCAACTTTCATTGCAAGATAAGATCAATAAATATCTAAGAGATGATCATTTATTTTTAAAAAAGATAGAGGATATGAAAAATGATAAGTTTTTAAAATACAATATTGATCAATAAGGTGTACTTAAAATTGGTACAAGGCTCTGTATTCCATCAATTATAGGGATAAATAAGGGGAACGTGGAAAAAGTTTCAAGCTCTATATTCTCTATTAATACTGGAAGCACTAAGATGTATAGGGACCTTCTTAATAATTATTTTAGGGGTAAAATGGGATATTTTCGATTATATTACAAGGTTCTTGGTGTGTTAATAAGTTAAGGTGGAGTAAAAAAATGCTAAAGGGGTATTATAACCACTTCCCATAACTATATGGAAGTGGTATAACAACACAATGTAATTTTTATAGGCCTTCCTAATACATACAAGGGTAAAAATTATATATAGATAATAATCAATAGATTGAAAAAAAAATCCCATTTAATTACCATAAGAGATTATTTACCCCTAGAACACCTAGATTACCTTTATATTCAAGAAATGGAAAGAACACATGGAGTGCCACTACCAATTATTTCTGACTGAGATCCAAGATATAGTTCAATGTTCTTAGGGAGACTTCAAAAGTACATGAATACAGAAGTAAACCTAGAAACATCCTATCACCTTCAAACTCGTGGGTTGTATAAGTGGAAAATTAAAATATTGTAAGACATGCTAAGGGATGGTAACTTGATTATCAAGGTATTTGGACCAGCATCTTTAACTTGTTGAATTATTCTATAACAAAAATTTCCAATCAATTATTAAAATTCCACCTTGTAAAGGTATCTATGAAAATATGTGTAGAAATCTATCATGTTGGGGTGAATTTGGAGAAGGGAGACTATTGGGACCAGACATTGTGAAGGAAACTACAGAAATGATACAAGTTATTCAGAACTACATCAAGGTTTCTCAAAGTTGATAGAAATTTTATTTTTTCAGTCAAAGGAATGTCATATAATTTCATATTGGGGGTAATTTTTTCTCAATATATTACCTTATAAAGTAGTAATAAGATTTGGACATAAAGGTAAAATAATTCCATGTTACATTGGACTATTTGAGATCATGGGGCATGTTTGAGAAATTTATTATTGAGTATCTCTACTGCCAAAACATTCCAATGTACACAATGTATTCCTCATTTATCTATTGGGAAAGTATATGTCTAACCTTACACATGTACTTGACACTAATGGCGTGGAGTTGGAAGCTGAATTTTAATATGAAGAGGAACTGATCTAGATCCTTGACAAAAGATAACAAGTATTGAGGAATAAAAAAACATGACTTTTGAAAGTTCTATGGAGAAATAACAAGTTTTAAGAGGCTACTTGGAAACCTAAGGAAACAATAAATGAGAAATACCCCCATTTTTTTTAAATACAAGAGTTATATTTTTAGAATGAAATTTATTAATGGGGGGTAGAATGTAATAGTTGGAAAATTCATTAATTATTAATAAAAAAAACTTTTTCATAATTACTATTTTATTATATTTCACAATGGAAGAAAAAAATATTATAACATAAAAAATTTACATGTTAAGTAGTAATACAAATTACTACAACTAACACTAGTACATGGGTATAAAAACCAAATAATATTGGCCATGAAAAGGTATACACCATAGGTTCGAACTCTGAATAGAATATTAAAACATCTAGGAAAAATTTTAATAGGAAAAAATGTTTTGAATATAATATAAATTCTAAAATAATGTTTAAAAACCATTGGTAATGATATATTAAATATTGTTGTTTGCCGGTATATATATAGGATGAAAACAAAAATGTAACTATTGGGATATGACTATTGAACAATATGACCATTTTTTAATATGATCGTTGGAAATTATGACCATTAGAAATAAAAATTTCATCATAATTAGTGTTTATAAAGGTTAATTACAATTTAAAGTTGTTTCATAAAGGAAAAATGATAGCATCAACTAGTAGATTCATGCTTTTAGAAACCCATTTTTCAGAACTTGGGAGGCGCGTAGCATAACTGGGGTTCACCCATGACCAATACCATGTATAGATTCAATAAGTAACACTCATGTAGAATCAGATATGGGATATTTTTAGGTTAAAAGTTATCACCACTAGATCAATGTGATTTGAGTCATGCTATGAAACAACTAACATCGAACACCTTAACTTTATAGTGTTTGTCATAGTAATAAGGGGTTATGTAACTAGAAAATAGTGTCATAAAATTGTAATATACATTTTATAAATTATTTTTGATATTAATAATTGTTTAACACTAATTTATTTGGTGAATTATATTAAATAATAATAATAACAGTTAATATTTGAAAATGTAATTTTCCAATTAAAACTGTTTTTTAATTATATTTTATGATTTTATTAAAAAAATAAATTTATAAATTTTGGAATTTGAAATTATTAAAAATTATCTTCATTTTTTAATTTCCAATATCAAAATTGACTTAGTATTAATTTTGAGATTTTTCAGATAAGGTCAGTTTTTAGTTGAAAAATATGATTTTCACGAAGCTTGAAATTTGTATATCTTTACCGTTATATATGAATGACATAGAAATTCAGAAAAACTTTTACTAAATAAAATTTAAACTTTAAGAAAAATATTATTCAATTTAAAATATTATTTGAACTTACAAAACCTATGTAAACCATTTTTATAATAAGTTTAATTGTTAATTTAATATAAAAAAATTGATTTCGATCTTCTCGTTGAATCAAGTATTTTTCAAGGGAGATTCTGTTTTGATTTATTTGGAAACCTCATATCATATATTTTTTTAATAACTCAATTTATATCGCTAAAATAAATATCCAAAATAATTTTATCTTAACTGTAAATTTAAACATTAAAAATGCTATTTCTTTAAAAACTTTTTTACATGATTAAGTATATTTATATTAAATTTTACCTTTCAATCATTTAAAAATTTTATTTGAAAAAATTATATTCAAATTTAAAAATATAATTATCAAATTTGTTAAACATTTATACCTTAATATTTTTTATTAAAATTAATTACTAATGTTATAAATTAATTACCATGGTAAAAGTAAATTGGGGGGAAGTTAAAAAAGTTAAAATCAAAAGAATTAAATCACCCAAAGATATCTAAAAATGAGTGTTTGAGATTATTTTTGAACCAAAATCATTTTAATAAACTGTTGTTTCCATTTTTTATCATTTTTCACTTTAATATAAACCATGCATTATTGAAAATGTATGAGTTACACCCAAAACTACCATTCTCCTCACTTATAATAGGGTAACATATTCACCACCACATGGCTCAATTATATTTATAATCATTAATTTATAATCTTAATTTTTTATCCTCATATAACCCTATACCACATTATAATTATTTTTTTCCATTAGTTATAAAATGGACATAATTTCCAAGGATTCTTCCAAGGAAAATTCAAGTCCCTGACGTGAGTATTATCAACAACTTAGTTTCTTTTCTTAATTATCTTATTTAAATTTCATTCTACACTCACTAATATAATTATATTACTGTCATTTATATAATTTAATTTTAATTTATTATGGGTATTTTCATTTTTTTCATATACCTCATCTATTAAGGAAAACAAAATCTTCATTCATGCATTGTGAGGACTACCACCTCCATATCGTAACATGTTTTTATTTCCTTCAAAGACTTACAAGGTTGGATAAAAGAAATATATTAAAATATAGATATGATTTTCATTATATCATTAAGGTTTTTTATGAAAAATTTAAGATCATATTAAGGATTTTATCAATAAATTATTATTGTTAATTTAATCATTTAAAATAAGTTTACTAAAAGGAAATTTTTTTATTCAAATTATTTAATGTTTTAAAATACAATATTTTTAAATAAAATACACTAAAATTCTGATATATCTCTCTAATAAACACTAAATAATATCATTATTATTTTATTATAATTACATTATAAGAAACCCACCTCATAACCATTTGTTAAATCAGAGTATGTTCATGTTTTGGTTAGTTTAACCACCTACTTAAACAATATTATTAATTTATATCATGAATATATATTGGAACATAATTACTATTATAATATTATATAAATTTGTATATAATTATTTTATTTGGTTCTATAAATTTTATATCAATATTTAAATCTTTAATTAAGAAAACACACTTTGATTTTAAAGAATTACCGAAACATGCTTGTTATCGATTTCATCTTCAAGGATAATGAATAAAAAATTCATAAAAGGATTTTGAAACAAATTAAATGATTATAAAACATACCTATTAGTAACCTTAATTTCCTATTGATGATTAAATTTGTAATATTAATTAATACAAATACCTCTATTATGAAACTAGTACAAACGATCAAGACTATAAACACCCGATGTGGAAAATCGGAAGAATTCATGTAGAGAATGAATATTTATAAAACATATGAATAAAAATAGATATGGGTGAGGTTATAAATTAATATATTAATATATATATGTTTTTTATATAGGAATTTAAATTAAATTCTTGGAATTCAGGATTAGGGGTAAGGATTTCATCTCAAATTCATATTTTTTAGACATGTTTGGTATTATGCACCTCATTTCATTTTTCAAGTGTATATTTTAAAAGCCTGAAAATTCATTATTTGATAAAAAAAAGAACTCTTTTTTTTAAATTAATATTTTATTTTATTTAAAAATTTATTTACGAATAAATTCTATTACAAAAAATATTACATGTCAAGTAATGATACTAATTTCTAATACTAAGACTAGAACAAGGATATAAAAACCAAAGAATTTCAACCAAGAAATGGTATAATACTTATTTTTGAACTCTTTGAAGAATATTAAACCCACCATATAGACTGTAAAAATAAAAATAATTGTTAATAATATAATAGACAATATCAATGAAACTTTAAAAAACTTTTGGAATGAAGTAGTAAATATTGGTGTTTGATGGAATATATATAGGATGAAATAAAAAATGTGATTCTTGGGATATGGTCATTGGTAAATATGGATATTGGTCAATATGAACATTGGTAAATATGAAAAAATTTCAATATTAACATGGATTACTAAGACTATTGGTAATAATATTTCATTATAATTAGTATTTATAAAGGGTTATAACAACAGATAGTTGATACAGAAATGGGAAATGATGGCCTCAGCCATTAGAGTCATGCCTTTTGAAGCCCATTTGTTATAACTTGGAGATAGGTAGAATCACTAGGGTTGTACTTTGACCAAGACCAAAAGAATATTTAACAATTAAGGATCAAGTAGAATCTACTACATGAGAAGATCTGGTTACTAGGGATTACCACTAGGTCAATGTTAAGTAAGAAACCCCATGAAACTACCACCATCACACTCCCTACCATAAGTGTATATGTTAGTGTAATAAGAAGTTATGTATCTAGGGATTAATATCCTAAAATTGTAATATAATTTTTATAAATTAAATAGTTATTTCATCAATTGAATTTTCTCGAATATTTTATTTATTAAAACACACATGAATATTGGATGAATTTGATAAATAATTTTTCTAATGCAAATAAACCAATTTTTATTTTCATAAAATATATAAAAATTTATTATAAAATAAATTATTATAAATGAAATATATTTTTTAGGAAATAATCTTTTATAACACTATTTATATAAATATAAATGATAATATAATTTTATTATGTGCTAGAGAATTTCTAAAAGTGTTAGATAGTTGACTATGCCGTAAAAACTATTATTTTTTAATAAATAAGGATTTTTAATTTAAAATTAGAAATTATAATATATAGGAAATTATTTATATAAAATAAAAATTAAATTTTAAATCATAATTTTGAACTTATGTTAGCATGAAATTTTGAAAATATTCTAAAAGTCTTTATTTTTTAAAGAATAATAATAATACAGTTTTCTGTTTTCTAAATGTTATATGACTTTATATATATATAATAATGATGTAATAATTAATTATTTCTAATATATAAGGCATTAATATTTTATTTTATTATTATTGTGTATTTTAATGGATTTAAATCAATTTCCAAACCTACAAATGACTTTCCAAAGTCTATAATGGAAATTATGATTTTAAAAACAATATTTTGTGAAAAATATAAACTTTATTTTCCAAAGTAATATTAAAAAATGGATTTCAGTAATAATAGATTAAAATTTTATAAAAAATATATAAATTCTAAAAATCATGAGAAAAACCCATGGGAAAGTTGTTGGATTTTCTTTTTCCACAACCTAGAATTCCAAGACCTATATTTATAAATTATTAAAAAAAATCTCCTCTTTTACTATATATACCCACCAATTCCACCATTCATCTCTAATTAAAATCCATTATCCACAATGTTATGGACATTTTTCCTCCCAAATATTCCATCCATGGTGTCTTTGTGGTCTTAATGTTCCTTCCTCAAGTTCTAGGAAGAAACTCTTCACGGTAAGGGAATTTATTGCCTGCTGCTTTTCATTCGAGTACCTCTCTTTTGGTATGTTTCCTTATTATGGAATTTATTTCTTTTAATAAAATTTTTCATTTTACCATTATTACTAAACTATTTTTTTAATCAATCATAGACCTTAGACTCCCCCACTATACCCTTTCCTTAATTCACATTGTATACCATCATGGTGAGGAATTTATTTCTTGAATTTATCTATTTTACCTAAAATATTTTTATATTTTGAATACCCCAAACCCTTACTTATACATGGTTATTACCCTAAATGTAAATATAATTTATTAAACATAAATTTACTTATACAAAAATCAAATTCCATTTTCATGGGTTAAAAATGATGCAATGTTCAAGTCTTTAATCACTTTATATGTACTCGATGATTTTATATAAAACCTTTTTTATTATACTTAGGTTATTAGTGAAATGATTTATTATATGATCATTGTGGATCATGTGAATTAATATATATTAAGGGTGTACCCTGATTGTGCTCCAATGCATTGGGTAAAGAATTGATCTCTAGAGATGAAATGTTTTGTGATACCTTGGTGAATATTCTGGGTAATTTTGTTTTATGACACCTTAGTGATAAACTATAGTGATATATTTATAAATGTATAATTTTTATATTATAACCATATTTTCATGTTATTCTTCATGATCATTATATTATGGTATGCCTCTTGTTATTACGATCATGACCAATTAGTTTACCTCATATTCACATGCTAAATATCTCAATTGTTATTTCTTTACATAGCTTTATGCTCACCCATTTCTTTTAATATATGTTCTCAGGATATGAGATAAAGTAAAATTTACCTTGGAAGAATCGATGAATAATATTTTCAAGTGTACTGGAATAATTTTTTATGTTTTTCATGTATTACGTTTTCAATTTTCATGAAACTACATCTCAAAAGATTCAATGTGTTATTAATGGTTATACCATGTAATAAAATTTTTATGTATAAAAAGGAGATATTCCATATATATATATATAGAGAGAGAGATAGTTTTTAATATATTATATCATAAATTTTATATTAATCATGGTGTTTAAAGTTTAATTACAAGCCCTCTATTTCAAGGGGTTTTGATTAAAGTTTTACTCAAGACATAAGGGTTATCTTGGTCTCAATTATGATTATTTGATACATAAGGCATATTGTGAACCATGATTCCTTTTTTATGGTGTATTCACTCTCTATGGATATATTTTTATTTTTCTCTTTATATTTCATGGGATTTACTATCCAAATCATGTTTCCTTATTCAAGTTATTATTTCAGTTATTTCCCTGGTAGTGAGGAGTTTTGTTAACTTAAATTTTCTTTATTGATTTGTGATCGTTAGTTTTACTTATTGTTTATAAGTTGAATACATTATTACATTTTATTTTATTATGTTTTATTATCTCATTATTTTATGGGGATATGCATTCCTACCAAATAAATCATTTGATGAATATTCCTCACTTCTTAGGTTATATTCTATTGTATCCATCCTCCTTCATTATCTAGATGTCTTATGATCTTGTTATCTGGGTATTAACATATTTATGTACCTATTACCCTATACAATTTGAACATCGCATTTTATATAATTTATATTAGATTATTTTCACCTATAATGAATGTTATTCTATTGACTTTGAGAAATGTTTTGGGTTACCATATACTATTTTTATAATATAAAGGAATATTGATATGTCGATTATGTATTGTTTGACCATCCACCTTATTTTCAAGATGGGTTATGATCAAGTTATCTATTTTATATAAAAGGGGAAAGTTATTTACTTTCATGATGATTATCTAATAATGCAATTTGATCATATATTGAAATTCTATATTCATCATTATATAGATAACAATGTTTTTATTCAGCAAATGGTTCATTAGGGAATGGTATGAATGATATTTTTGAATCTTATAGGGAATTCATTGGACATAATTTGGTGATGGGTGGGCCTAGAATAATATAACCACTTGTGGCATAAATAGGACTCAAGATACGAAACAAGTTTGTGTATTTGGTGTATATTTACCAAATTCAGCAAGATGTATTCATTATGGTTTCAACAACTAGAAAATAGTATTGAAATAAGGCCTTTTTATAAGTTTTTTAATATCTAAAATTATGTATTACATTAGTATGAGATCATTATAACAGATATATAATTGTTTATTTATTACGATGTATATATAATTATCTCAGTTTCAAGTTGATTATGGCTTCATGTTGATTATATATTCCTTCTATGTTTATGTCTGGATTAATTTAGTTATATATGCCCCTTAATAAGGATTTGAACTCACCATTTATGTTTTTATAGAATCCCAGACCTAATTTTTCCATAAGTAACCAAACTATTTTTTCCACATATATGGTATCCCTCTTTTTCATTACATAACATTTCATTACATTTTACAAACATTTGATCTTTTGAAGTTTGGAGTGTTGGAAATTAGGTACATATTACATAAATACATAAAAATATTCTACTATTATACATGAAAGATTTCATATTAGTTTATACTATGTACGATGACTACATATCATAACATGGGGACATACATCAAAGAAGGGGGTGATCATAAAGCCCAGTAAGGGGAAAACACATAGAATGGGAGAAAGAGGCATATAACCAGGAATGATCATATGAAAATCAGAAACACCATAAAATAAATAACATGAATCATAACCCATAAATGTGGATATAATAATTAATTTTTTACATTAATAAGAATATAGCCAAGGTCAAACCCTAAGGTGTCATAAAAATTACCAAGGTTATTCACCAAGGTATCGTAAAAATTGTCATCTCTAGATATTAATTTCTTTACGCAACACATTCGAGAACTATCAGGGTGAAAAAAAAATATGTATTAATTTTCATGTGATCCACATATGTAGTAATCAAAAATTTAATAAATAACCCATATAGATTAAATTAAATGGGTTTCATATCAAAATAATGGCTTTTTGAAAAGTGCTTAAAAATATGATCATTATGTCATCTATAACATATGGAAAGGGAATGCAAGTTTTATGTATGTAAATTTCATAATAAAATAAATATTTTTAATTTCTTGATGAATATCCCTATAAATTAAATATTTTTGTGTATTCATATAAAGAAAATAAAATAATTTATTGATAAGAGAAAGATATATTTTGAGACGAAAATTATGTAGCATAACGACTATGAAACACGGTTTTAGAAAACATTAAAAAGAGAGTGGAAAATGGTATTACATCCATAAATGAATCATGATATTTTATAGAGATAGAATAAAATTGAAATAAGAATATGGTATGGAGATTTTGAAGACATGCCACATAAAATAAAACTTGAAAGGAAAAGAGAAGTGGATAATTCCCTTTCAAAATTTCGACGGCCTAACGACATCACTAAAAAATTCATAAAATGTGTTGAGGAGAGAAAAAGTGGTCTATAATAGTCTTTTAAAAATATGTAAATTACATGGTATATTGAATTAAATATCCCAAAATAAGAAAATGTAAATTAAAAATGAAAAAAATAAAAGGAGTTCTTGAAAAGAGAAAGGTGGTAGATTCCCTTGGCATGAAAAGTAACTTCTAAATCTATATGATCGGGATGTTGGGGGATTAAGGGAATATTGGGATGACTCCTTGGGAGGGAATAAAATCATAACCTCATGGATAATGATTTGATAATGAAAGGAAATGAATTAATTGGTGGGTATTTATAGTAAAAATGAGGGAATATTTTTTTAATTTCATAGGACACCTTATTAATGGTATTTACAAAACCATGGGCATTCCAATGGTATTTTACCATGATATTTTCCACTTGTGACACCTAATATTTTATTTTTACCCTTAAGAGTCATTTAGCATTATTAAATCATGATTAATTCATTATTATATAGTTATGATGTCATTAAACTTACAGAAAACTCACAACTGTATTTTTACTATTCACCAAAAAAATCAACCGTTTCCAAAAAATCCCAAAAATTTCACCATAACTATTTTTCAACATGGAGATTTAAAAGGTGAAATCCATTTTATAAAAATTAATTTCATTTTAATTTAAATTAAATAAATTAAATACTAATAATTAATTAATAATTTCTAAAACATTTATTTACCTGTACTATGATATGATTATTTCACATTACCACATAAGATGACTAAAACATATTTATAGCTTCTTAGGTGAGGTTACTATTACTTTGGTTAAATTACCACACATAAGGGGAAAATTACAATTCCAATGGTTAAAGTTACTATTCCCCCAAAAATTATTTTGATCTTATTGAACCATATCTGTCACTCTAATTATGACCATGTATATCTGATTTTCATAAATAATTTCATAGAAAAATCTATTTAGTAAAAAATATATTTTTTACTATTCATTAAAAAAATACTATCCATCAAATAATATTCATCAAATACTAATAAATTGAAACTTGAGAGAAAACTTCTAAAAATTCATCTTAGATTAATTTTGACATTTGAAATTCAAAAATGATGTTTATATTATCATAATAATTATCTATGTATGAGTAAAATAACCTTTAAATATAAAAATAATTATTTATTAAAAATAATAGAGGATGGAAAATGGAAAGTGAAATTGTAAAGTGAAATTGCATTGTGAAATTTCTGAAACGTAAAAAAAATAATTTTTTTGATCATTTAGATTTAAAAAGGGCTGTTTTAATCATAATATTTCATTAAAACAATCATTATTCATTATTCCTTAACTTATTATTATGATTATATCATTTCTAAAAAGTGAAATTTGGTTCCAAAAGTTAATTTATCAAATATTTCTCAGTTATACATATATTTATTTAGAAAAACTATTCTTAAATGTGTATATCCCATTATTATTTACAGTTGTAATAATCTAAATTTATGCATGATTTATACTATTCTCATGAAATAAAATTAATTATATGTAATTTTATTATAAAACATAAAAAAATGTTATTGGGAGGAAAGAGATTCATAAAAAAAATAAGTAAATTTTTTCGGGTCATTATATTATTCCCCCCTTAAAGAAATTACATCCTCAAAATCTTCACTTATTAGAAATTTCTTACTATTAAGAATATTATAATTATAATGTAATTTTATGTCTTAAAAAATCACTCTTAATAAAAATATCATTTTTTACAACAATTACATTTTCTATAAATTCTTTACAATGATTCATGAAAAGCTTGTGGTTAAATAAACATATCCCCTGAAAGTTTCAAACCAGGAGTGTAGTATGTCCTGTTGTTGTGCACTAGTTCTGATTTGAATCTAGATCAAAGTGGTGTTTTTAGGTTTTACCCCCAGATACATCTATGCCAGAGCCACATCCACTTTTTCGTATCCTGACAGGGATTAATTTGTTCAAAAATCACTAACTTAATATTTCACCAAAATACCAAGATTTTTCCTATATTTAAACCTTTCTATAGAGTTCTTCCTAATGTTTTAATATCATAATCTCCACAAATAACTAAAAAAATACTTTTATACCAACTATGGAAACCCACCTTTTTTATTATATAACATTTCTTTACATTTTACAAAAAGAGGATCTTTTATTGTTTAGTGTCTTGGAAATTAAGTACATATTACATGAATATATTAAAATATTTTTCTATTCCACAAGAAAGGCTTCATAATAGGTTCATCCTAGGTACAGTGACTACATATCATAACCTAGGGACATACATTAAAGAAATGGGTGAGCATAAATCCCGACAAGGGAAAAAATACATAAAATGGGGGCAATAGTCATATAACCAAGAATGATTATATGAAAATTAGGCATAACATAAAATAAATAACACGAATCATCACCTATAAATGTGTATAAAACACTTAATTTAAACATTAAAAATAATGTAACCAAGGTCCATCCCCAAGGATTCATAAAAATTACCAAGGTTATTCACTAAGGTATTGTAAAACTTATCATCTCTAGAGATTAATTTATTTACCCAATGCATTTAAGTGTTATTAGGGAAAAACCTTAATTTTGATTTATCTTCATGTGATCCACATATATCATAATAAAAAATTTCATAAATAACCCATAGAGAATAAAATAAATGGGTTTCATATCAAAATCATGGATTTTTTAAAAGTTTATAAAAACATGATCATTATGTCATTTATATCCCATGGAAAGAGAATGAGGATTTTATTTATATAAATTAAAGAATAAAATAAATCATTTTTATTTCATTATGAATAAATATATAAATTAAAGTTCTTTGGTTATTCATATAAATAAAATAAAACAATTTCTTGATAAAAATATAGATTTGGAGATGAAAATTCTGCAGTATAACAGCTATGAAACATGGTTTTAAAATCATTAAAAATAGAGGTGAAAAGGGTATCCCATCCATAAATTACTCATAATAAAATAGAGGGATATAATATAATGGAAATAATAACATGGTATTGAAATTTTAAAGACATACCACATAAAATATAACTTGAAAGGAAAAGAGAAGTGGAGAATTCATTATGAAATTAATGCAGCCTAATGGCGCCACTTAAAAATTCATAAAATGTTTTGATGGGAGAAAACGAGGTCTATAATAATTTTTACAAAATATTTATAGTACTAGGGATATGGAATGACATATCCAAACATAGGAAAATTTAAATTATAAAGGAATAACATAAAAGGAGTGCTTGGAAAAAAGAAGGGTGGTAGATTCCCTTACCTTGAAGAGTAACTTATAAAACTCTATGATCGGGACCTTGAGGGATTAATTACATCTTGGGGGGACTCCTTGATAGGTAATAAAATCAGAACTCCATAGATAATTCTTTTTTAATGAATGGAAATGAATTAATGGGTGGGTATTTATAGAAAAAGTGAGGGAATATTTTATTAATTTCAAAGGAAACCTCTTTCAAATCATGATTACATCATTATTACATAATTGTGATGTCATTAAACTTACCGAAAACTCAAAACTATTTTTTACTATTCACAAAAAATCAACCATTTTAGAAAAATCCCAAAAATTCACCCTAACCATTTTTCAACCTGTAGAATTCAATAGTGAACTCCATTTTATAAAAATTATTTTTATTTTAAATTAAATGAAATAAATAAAATATGAATACATAACTAATAATTTCTAAAACATTTATTTAATTATACTATGATATAATTATATCACATTACAACTTAAGATGACTAAAACATATTTATACTTCTTTAGGTGAGGTTACTATTATATTGGTCAAATTACTATTCATAAGGGTAAAATAACTATTCTAAAGGGTAAAGTTATTATTCGCCAAAAAATTATTTTGATCTATTTGAACAATATTTTCCCCCTATTTAAAACCTTATTTGTCAAATTTTTAAAAATCATTTCACAAAAAATGTTATTAAATAATAAAATACTTTTTTTACTATTCATCAAAAAAAGTTCAACAAATACTACTCATCAAATACTAAAAAATTGAAACTTCTTAGAAGATTTCTAAAAATTCGTCATAGATTAATTTTGAAATTTAAAATTCAAAAATGTTGTTTATTTTACCATAATAATTATCTATCTAGGAAAATTTTAACTTTTTAATATAAAAATAGATAATTATTAATAATAATAGAGAATGGAAAATGCATAGTGAAATTGAAAATTTAAATTTCTAAAACATAAAAATTTATCATTTATATTTAAAAAGGGGTGTTTTAATCACAATATATCATGAAACCAATCATTATTCATAATAACTTAATTTATAAAAATTATTATATCATTTATGAAAATTTCTATATGGGTCCAAATATTCAATTTATCAAATTTGTCTATTTTTTTACTAAAATTTTATTTTTATTCAAATACAAAAAAAATTACACACAATAAAAGATCAAGGCAGTTTATAATGATAAATCTCTAAAGCATCCCCCAAGACAATACCAATGCATTCTTGAGGAAATGATTCGACTGTATCAAAAATCATCAAGGGATCTTCTAGACAACTACCACGAGAAAGAGCATCAGCAGCGAAGTTAGCCTCTCTAAGGATATGTCGGACCACGTATCCATGAGAAATTTCCGAAGAACATCTACAAACCAGGTATGTGAAACCCCAAGGTATCACACATTCCCCCTGTAATTCCTGAACCAGCATCTCAGAGTCCGACTCCACCTCCGAAGTCATCAATCCAACCCTTTTAAAAAGCATATGGCTGGAATGAAATGCTTGAACCTCTGCACCCAATGAACTCCCCAGTCCGTAAAAGGTACTAAAAACCTCCAAAACAGATCCATTATTGTCCCGCACTAGACCCCCCCCCCCCCCGTGCATTTTCCCATTCAAAAATGAGACATCCACATTAAGCTTCAACCAAATACTTGGAGGTTGCCAACACACCCAACCTCCCTGAATATCACGTTGAGATAGAGGCCTATTAAGAAGACTGCATATAATATCAGATTGCAACCCACCCTTCACCAGTGAACCTAAATCATGTAGCAACCCTCCCATTCTCACCCGGAGAAGAGGAAACGAGATCCATCCTTCTAATCCATCTTTATTCTGTGCCTCCCACAGAGTCCAGAAGATCGCTGTGAGAATTATGCAGCGAACCTAGTTCCCCATACCCTACTATTCCATACCTACAAACCAGGATCCAAAAAACTCCTACATGGAAGTTCATGAAGTAGATAAATTACCCCATCTCTCCACTTTAGTCCAAAGATACACCTCCCATTCACTCTTTGTAAAAAAGTGCATCTTCGATTCCACCTGAGGATTGATACAACAATAACAGCGCAATACTAGCAGTATACCTTTATTCTAAATATTATCCTACATTGGGAGAGATTTATTTTGTTCTCTCCATACAAGGAAACTCATCTTTATGGGAAACTCCTTACACCACATACGAACACCCCACTCATCCCAGCTCCCTCCCTACCGAATTAGGTAACGGTAACCACATCCCTTGAACAACCCTGTACTAGATTCTGTAAACCATAAACGATCAGCCTCCTCAGAGAAAACAATTCCACTGAAAACTTACATCTGATTTTTATTTAAAATGTCCTCCAACAACCTAGGGTGGTGGAAGGCCTCTCTCACTGAAATATATAATCTAGGAAAACACATAATAAATAGCTTCTCTCCAAGCTAGTTGTCCCTCCATAGATTAATATCCCCACGCCCCACCACCCACCGAGAAGAACCCTGCAGAACATCAAGGTGCGATAACACTATCCTACCCAATTTGTTTAGCTTCCTTCTATCCTAGTCCTCCCAGTGTATACCATATTTCACTCTTAAAGTATTATCCCACATCTAGATCACAATAAGAAAATCCCAAGCCAACCAAGCCTGCATGGATTGCACAGCTACAGATAAGTCTCTAAGACCAACCCCTCCTTCTTCAACTAGCTTCGTCATCTGAGTCGACAAGGCCCAATGAGCTCTCCCTGTGTCATTGGCATCCCAAAGAAATCTATTCATAATCATCTCCATAGATGAAATAATCCTCTTCGGTGGAGATATGATAGAGAGTACATGCTTGGGAATCGAAGAAATAATATTATTGAGCAACACCACCCGACCCCCAAAAGAAAGGAACCTCTTCTTCCAGTTATAAATCCTTGTAACCATTTTACTAAGGAGATCCTCAAAGAATACTTTTTTCACATGGCCAGTAGAGATAGGAGCCCCGAGATAAATCATAGGAAATTGACTCTGAAGAATCCCTAGGATGTCTTGAATGTTCTTCTCCCCCCCTTCTAGAACATTTATTAGATATAAAGACGTTATTGTTCCTTGAATTGATCCTTTGGTCACTTAGACTTCCATAAACCTCCATGAGATTCATGAAAAAAAACCAAAGACGGCCACCTTCCATTTATAAAAATCAGAATGTCATCAGCAAACATGATATGAGAAGAGGAACCATCTGAAGCCTTCGAGATATAAGGTATCATCTTCTTTTCCAATAAGCCTCTGTGAAGGTTCAGAGACAAAGCCTCCTGATCAATTATTAACAAGGAGGAGGACAGAGGGTCTCCTTGCCTCACCCCCTTATATTCTTGAAAAAATAAAACCCCTTACCTAAAAGAGAAATTTTGATCTAAGTGGAGGAGAAGCATCAGAAACATAAATCAAAAACCGACTCAAGAAACCCAAGATTCCTCATCACCATAATAATAAAACTCCATTAAAGTTTATCATATAGCTTTTCCATATCCACCTGAATAATAACATTTTCACCAACCACTTTCTTGATCGCTTCCTCCAGTAACTTTTAAGCCACTCCCATCGCCCCCTGAATACCTCTACCTTGAACAAAACCATGTTGATCCTAAGAGATAATATTAGGGATCACCTTGTTCAACCTTCTTGCCATGATACTTTCTACGATCTTTTACGATACATTACACAGGTAGATTGGACGATATTGTTCAACTTCAGTTGGATCTTTCACTTTTGGAACTAGAATCACCCGAGAGGCACATGTTCCCCTGTTAAGAGGGCCTCCCCGAAAGAAATCTTGCACCGCCTCAATAACCATCGTACCCACAAATCTCCATGCATCTACATACAAGGTACATGAGAAATCGTCAGGTCCAGGTGCACTCTCCAAAGGTAAACTATGAACAACTTCCCATGCCTCCTCACTAGAAGGTAAAGCCTTCAAAAACCCATTTTCCTCCCCCTCAATACTCTTTGGAATATTCCCAAGAAATATCTTTTGATCTTCCAAACTAGAGTCCTCTCCCATATGCATTACCCAGTCACTCTCCAGCAAATGTTCGAAGTGAGCAAGCGCCATCCTTCCAGCAACATTTACATAAGATGAGAAAGAACCATCTTCCAATCTGATATTAACCTTCAAACTTTGGAGATCCTTCAAGAATGCATGAAAAAACCCGATATTATTATCTCCTTCATTAAGCCACCTAACCCTAGCTCTCTGCCTGAGATCCTTCTCCACCTCCAATAATATTTGTGGAAGCAAGGATCGATTATCACATAATCAAATGAAGATTATCTCATCCCATTTTTATTGAAACATATCTTCAAGACGGTCGATTTACTCCTGAATAGACTCCACTAAGTCATCAGTAGTATCCATATTCCTAATCCACCTGATAATATCATTCTTGAGTCATTTGAGACATCTAGAAAGTCCCACCCAAGCTCTCTCATTCACCTCTTGCTCCCAGGAATCCTTCATCATTTGCATGAAACCCTCTCTACTATTCCAATTCACCGAGTACCTAAACACATTACTATCCATACTTCCAACATTCAACTCCACGCATAGTGGTGAATGGCCCGAAAGCACACGAGGTAGATGCACTACTGAGCTTCTGGAAAAAGAGACCAAACCCTGTAAATTAGAAAGACACCTATCTTGTCTACACTAGATTCTACTATCAGCTCTACGGTTATTACACCAGGTATACTTGTACACCTAGAAACCAAGATCCAAGAGGCCCTTACTGGTAATGTAGTTACTCAAGTCCAACATACCATTATTACACATCATAGAACCACATTTCTTCTTTGAGATATCAGCGATGATATTGAAGTCTCCAATGAAAAACCAGGACAATACAACCACCTCAAAAGACCTGAGGTACTCCCATAAGATCTCCCTTTCCAGAATATCACTGCTAGAATAGAAAAAGGAAAATAGAACTTCCAATCCTCTAAACTGAATTTTAACTGTAATACACTGCTCTATTACCTGAACAACCTCCCCATGGAAACCATTCTTCGAAAAGATCCAGATGTGTCTATTAACTGGGTGACCATGCATGAGACATCCAAACCCAGAGTTCTTTGAAAAAACACTAATATTTTTGGGATCCTATTTGGGTTCCAGAACCACCACCATCACAGAACCCGACTTCCTTGATTTAGAAGCTAGGAAAGCATAGTTCACATGCCCCCCAGACCCCGTGTGTTCCAAATAATCATAGATGACATTACATGAGTATATCTTTTGCCCTTCGGGAACTGTTACCTGGATGAGGCACAAAAAACTCTTTATAATAGTCCCCCTTATCCATCGACCGTGTCACCGGACAAGAGGAGCCTTCCAAGGAGTATCCCTTTTTAGGAACAATTTTTTTAACGGGCTATCATTCTCCTCCAACATAGAGAAATGACTCCCCTTCCACTCAATACTGCAGATGGAGGCCCTTCATCCTGAAGCACAGACAACATTAACATCCTCGGTGGTGAATTACAGGAACAAACTATCTCTTCAACCACCCCCTCAGGGAAGCCTTTCCTTGACTGAGAAGGATGAAACCCATCAGATCCATTTATCATCTCTAATAAAGACATCTTCACCGCGAGCTTAGGAACCATTGAAGAAAAATGCACCTCTGACTACAGTGATGAATGAATTCTAGGAAGGACTAGAGTAACCACCAATACCACCTTGGTGTTTCCATTTTTGACCAGAGAGGAAGTCGACATAGAAGCAACCCAGGATGGACCCATATTCAAACTTCCAGGGTCACACTCCCCAGGCCCCACCAATAAGAAACTAGAAGACGCGACATCCACTAACACCGAGAAGACCTATTTTCCTTTTTCAAAAAAAGGAACCACCATTACCGACCCAGATCTGAAATTTTTTGGAATACCCTCCGTGGATGGTAGATCATTGACCTGGTCCTTCATCGAAGACGATAATAGAGTAACATCCTTTTATGGCGCCACTATACTCTGTCGGACTTGCAACCCCAAATTATCACCCGAGACATCCACCGAACCTGATAACGAACCTGACTTTTGAAGCCTTTGAGAATATGATGCAACTCAGGGCCACACGATCTTATTTCTCTTCCTATAGTATTCAACTGCATGACCTTGGAAACCACAAGCCGAATAATACCACATAGGGGATAAATACACAATCCTCTACCACCGCGTAAGCCCCTCCAGAGAGCGAACCAAGATACGAGGTGGAAAATTAACTGAGAGGTTCATCTCCACACATATACATGGGTTTCCCGCATACAACATCCTCTTTATCAACATATCCACACAGAGAAAACTACCCAACGAGTCCCTCACTACCGCCAGAATTGATGGGTTATGAAGTGATAGAGGAAGGCCCGATAATTTAATCCATACCACCCCATGTAGGATTCTTTTCCATAATGACACTATTAAGACCATATTGAAAGAGTGAAGCAGTGATAACCACAGAATTTCCCCTCCCTTGACCATGTATGCACAAAATTAGATTTAGAAGCAAGATAGATGCTAAACACAAACTTCGAAAACTCTGAAACCGCATCCAGTTGGTGGAGATCCCAGGAATCCACAAACACCCTGAACACATCAACATAGGTTTAATAGGACCGAATCTAGCCACTAGGTTTAGATGATGAAACTCCAATGCACTATCCAGATTTTGACCAGAGACCACCACCACTAGTTCCACCTCCATACACTCCAGTCTTACACGTTCCAACTGAATAGGAGGTATACATCCCAAAACAATTTCATCCACCCGGGTGCCCCCATAAACCACATCCTTTAATGATTTCACCTTGGTGCCCTGAACCACACCGCCACCAGCTACCTCAACTTAAATGTGTATGTCCCATTATTGTTTATATTTATACTAATCCAAATTTATTAATGATTTATACCATTATCATGAAATAAAAAGTAATTAAATGTGAATTTATTGTAAAACGTGATATAATGTTATTGGGAGGAAAGATATTTATAAAAAGGTACATTTTTTCACGTCGTTACATTCTTCCCCCCTTAAAGAAACTGCATCCTCAAAATTTTCACTTATTAGAAATTTTTTAATATTAGTAATCTTATAATTATAAAGTAATTGTATGTCTTAAAAAATCAATCTTAAAATATATTATTCTTTAACAATAATTACATTTTCTATAAATCCTTCATAATGATTCAGGAAAAGATTGTGGTCAACTAAACATATCCCATGAAAGTGATAATCCAAGAGTGAAGTAAGTTCTGTTGTTATGCACTAGTTCAGATTTGATTCTAGATCAACACATTGTTTTTAGGTTTTACCCCCTAGATAGATTTGTGCCATAATAATGTCCACTTGTTCATATCCAGACAAGGATTGATTTGTTTGAAAACTACTTACATAATATTTAACCAATATACTAGGATGTTTTCCTATATTTAAACCTTTCTATAGGGTTATTCCTAAAGTTTTAAAATCATAATTTCCACAAAAAAAACTAAACTATAATTTGATACCAACTATGGCATCCCACCTTTTTTATTATATAACATTTCATTATATTTTAAAAATAGAGGATCTTTTAAAGTTTAGTGTCTTGGAAATTAGGTACATATTATAAGAATAATTTATAAGATTATACTATTCCACATGAATGGTTTCAAAATTGGTCCATCCTATGTACAATTACTACATCTCATAACCTAGGGACATACATCAAGGAAATGGATGCGCATAAAGCCGGGCAAGGGAAAAACACATTGAATGAGAGTAGGAGGCATATTACCAAGAATGATCATAAGAAAATGAGGTATACCATAAAATAAAAAAAATTAATAATAAATGTAAATGTGGTTATAACATTTAATTTATACATTCATAATAATATCACCAAGGTCCATCCCCAAGGTCTTATAAAAATTACCAAGGTTATTCACCAAGGTATCGTAAAACTTGTCATCCCTAAAGATTAATTTCTTTACCCAATGTAGTGGAGTGCTATCAGGGTGCAACCTAAATATGTATTTATTTTCATGGGATCCACACATATCATAATCAAAAATTTCATAAATAAACCATTGAGAATAAAATAAATGGGTTTCATATTGAAATCATGGCGTTTTGAAAAGTGCTTAAAAACATGATCATTATGTCATTTATAACCCATGGAAAGTGAATGAAGTTTTTATGTAGGTAAATTACATAATAAAATAAATAATTTTTATGTATTAATGAATACCCCTAGAAATTTAAGTGGTTTGAGAATTCATATAAATAAAATAAAATAATTTCTTGATAAAAAAGAGAGAGATTTTGAGATGAAAATTCTGCAGCATAAGGGCTATAAAACATTGCTTTAGAAAACAATAAAAAGAGAGGTGACAGGGGTATCCCATCTATAAATTAATCATAATATAGTATAGGGACATAATATAATGAAAATAATAACATGGAATGGAAATTTTAAATTCATACCACATAAAAGAGAACTTGAAAGGAAAAGTGAAGTGGAGAATTCCCTTATGAAATTTCAACAACCTAACGACGTCACTTGAAAATTCATAAAATGTGTTGATGGGAGAAAAGGGGGTATCTAATCATTTTTACACAATATGGATAGTAAGGGGTATATGTGATGACATATCCCAACATAGTAAAATGTAAGTTAGAAAGGAATAACATAAAAGGAGTGCTTGAAAAAGAGAAGGGTGGTAAATTCCCTTACATTGAAGAGTAACTTCTAAAACTATATGAACGGGACCTTGGGGAATTAAGGGAAACTTGGGAGGACTCTATGGGAAGTAATACGATCATAACTCCAAGGATAATGATTTTGGAATGAAGGGAAATGAAAGAATGGGTGGGTATTTATTGAAAAAGTGGGAAAATATTTTTTTAATTTCAAAGGATACCTCATTAGTTGTATTTAAAAAACCATGGGATTGAACACGGTATTTTCCCATGGTATTGGACAATTGGGACACCTCATAACATATTTTAATCCTTAAGAGTCTTCCAAAATTATTAATTCATCATTACATCATTATTAAATAACTAGGATGTTATTAAACTTATAGAAAACACAAAAATGTATGTTTACTGTTCACTAAAAAATATACTATTTCAGAAAAATCCAAAAAAAAATCACCCTAACCATTTATTGACCGGTAGAATTGAAAAAGTGAACTCCATTTTATAAAAATTAATTTCATTTTAAATTAAGTTAAATAAATAAAATACAAATAATTATCTAATAATTTCTAAAACATTTATTTACTTATACTATGATATAATTATATCACATTACCACTTAAGAGGACTAAAAAATATTTACAATTCCATCGGTGAGGTTACTATTCCATTGGTCAAATTACCATTCATAAGTTTAAAATTACAATTTTAAAGTGTAATTTTATTGTTTACTAAAAAATTATTTTGATCTTATTGAACTACATTTTTTACCCTGATTAAAACCATGTATGTCCATTTTTTTAGAATCATTTTAAAGAAAAAGTTATTTAATAATAAAATATTTTTTTCTATTCATAAAAAAAACACTATTTATCATATAATATTCATTAAATATTAAAAAATTGAAACTTCTTAGAAAACTTCTAAAAACATATCCTAGATTAATTTTGGAATTTTAAATTCAAAAAAAAAAATTTATATTACCATAATAATTCTCTATGTATGAGAAATTTAACTTTTAAATATTTAAATCCATAGTTATTAAAAATAATAGCTTATGGAAATTGATAAATGAAATTGCATAGTGATGTTTCATAGTTAAACTTCCGAAACATAAATGTTTTTTATCAGTTACATTTAAAAGGGGTGTTTTAATCATAATATTTCATTAAAATAGTCATGATTCATAATACATTAATTTATTATAATAATTAATTCATTTATGAAAAGTAAAATTTTGGTCCAAAAAGTCAATTTATTAAATTTGACTTAGTTGAACATATATTTTATTAAGAAAAATCTATTCTTATATGTGTATATCCCATTATTACTTATAGTTGTACAAATCCAAATTTATGCTTGATGTATATTGTTATCATGAAATGAAAAGTAATTCTATTTTCTTTTATTGTAAACCATAACAGAAAGTTATTTGGAGGAATGAAATCCATAAATAAAAGATGTACATATTTTGATTTGTTACAACATAGCCTTAATTGTGCCTCCTTGTATTCCATAGGCTGCCATCTAGAAGTGAGGGACTATGATAGTATGAAGGGGAAACTGTATCCTCATGATTGGAGTGTACTACAGTGGTAATAAATAATAGAAACCAGTAGAAATAATATAAATAATGAAGTATAAAACCACAATCCTTCTAGATATAATAAACATACAAGTACATAATCAATATCATATAAAAAATGATGACCATGTCTGTATCTTATATAAAAAGGTAATTTGTAGAAGTAGAGTAGAAATCATATACAACATGATAAACAAATGATAAAAAGGGAAAATAGTTATCTCCATTGTCATCATGATCATAATCTCTATCCACTAATCCCATAATCTATCCTAGTATATGATATCAGGCATCCAAAATTGGATGCTTCCCTTTATCCTACCTATATCTATAAGATCTATTTCGTTACCAAACGGTGACCCAAACAGGGTGTGAGATATACTCACTATGACACCACCATTGGGGTCTAGTATAATTCATACGGTGGATATAAAATGGTAGTGTGTAGATATAATAGTATAATCAAAAACCTAAATTGTAAATTAGTCTGCTCTAGTTTTTAAAGGACACTAGGTTGACACTGCCTACTTCGGCCTGAGCTGGGATATATCTAAACATGTGTCACTATATATATATATATAAGTATGTAGATATATTCACTATATACATAGGTACATATATATCCATATATATTGATTTTTAGTGCTAGTTAGGACCCGAGGCATAACTCAGACATCTATGCATAGTCAAAAGAGTGTCATGGGGTAGTAAGGTACGTCATGAATGAGTATCATGAGTAGTGAGGATATCATTCCCAAGTATTGTAAATCATTAGGGACTCCACACTTGAGTATCACATTTTATTAGGGATTCCATGATTGGGTATCATAATAAATAGGGATGACATTCATGGGTATCATAATCGTAAGGGACATCATGACCGAGTATCATAATCAAAATGGACACCATGCATGAGTATTATAAGCAATAGGGACAGAATTATTGCATGTCATAATCCATAGATACCCCATTCCCGAGTATCATATATAGTGTTAATGATTCATATTCATGATTTAAAATAAGTTTTGAGATGGTTTACACCCATTTAAATTTAATTAGACAAGGGTAGCATATCCCATAACATATATAAGGGTCATGTGACATGGTTATACCATTCAATTCCATTCAATTTAATTAGTCATATCATTTAAGAAACAATATAATAATGCTTATATGGTGGTTTGGGTCAAATAAGTATTTATATGGACAAGGGAAATTCGTAAGCACAATACAAGAGGAAGAAAAAGCCGAAGTGGACATCCTATAATGAGGAAAAGGGGGTAAGAGGGAATTTATAAAATCATTAACAATTTAATTTAATACAATGTATATTTTTAATGTAATTCTTGTACTGTTAAGTGGGTTGTATCACGATGCATGTTATAAAACAACTCAACTTTATAGAAAAATTACTAAACCCCCTACCTTAGCTTTTTAGTACTATCCTCATATGTTTTCATCCTTTAATTTGAGATAAAAAAAGATAAATTGCCATGAAAATAGGGAATTTTTGCTTACCTAGAAATAACATTCAAGAGGTAGAGATAAATGATGAAAAGAAAGAAATGAAATGAATCTCTTACTGATAGCAATCCAACACAACTAATGGGGAAGGAATTAGAATCCATATGAAGAAGAAGCACAATGGAGGAGGAATGGTTGTAGAAGGTGTGGGGGGGGGGGGAGCCTCCTAGACAGATCAGGGTGAAAGGGGGTGAAACAGCTCTAGGGGTTGAAGGGGGAAAAGATAGTTTTACCCTTTTATGAGGTGTGTTGTTAGAGTGCATTGTTTGGATAACTGTTCTCCAATCATACTACTTACACTACCCAAGATCTACACCCTTCGGGGTTTGGGAACATTTTTTAGATAAACCATGCTCTAACCATACAATGCTACATGTTAATTTTCAATAACCATGATGGATAGGTGTATGGTTTGGAAAAACATGCACAACTAGTGTTCCCACCTCTATAATTTATTTCAGAACACTTTCATAGTCATGAGGCCTTGGGTTCAGATTTTGATGAATTTTGTGACACCATATAGGCACTTCATGGTCCGGTTGCATGGTTAACACTAATTATACGCTAACCATGTCCCCCCTTTGGCTTTCCAAAAACTAGGACATCAAGGCCCAATGCTCCTGAAACTTAACAAAGCACCTGATAAACATCTCTTTCCTTAAATACCATAAAAAATCTCAAAATTAAGTGTTCCAACACTTGGATTTACATTTCATGTATTATTTTGAGATTTGGACCATTCACCAAATGGAAATTCAAATTACTTTAGAGCCTTCAGTCAGGTCCAAAAACAAGAGACCATACAATCTCCACACCTTAGATCTTCTCGTCTCTAGTAATCCTTTGTGAAATAACTAAAACACTACCTGACCTACTTATGCTGTGAATTTATGTTTAAATGGTTGTGTTGCATTTGAAAACACGAAATTCACCTATAAGTGCTACATTAAAACACATGGTACATAAGATACTAAAACTCTAGAAAACATTTATATTCAAAACCGGAACATCAAGATACTTATTATTTGAACCAATCTAACCAATTCCATGATCCGATTATCGTCTCTTTCATCAAATAGACCATAGTGATCCCCACCATGGGTTCTAAAAAAATTTCCAATTCAGATTCATGGTTATCCTTGTTGGATTTGGTGGCCCATAACCAACTACTTTGTACTTTATTCATTAATAAAAGCCTTATCACATCATGATTGTTCTTCTGCGTGATAATGCATGTGATAATGTTCTAATGATAGCTGTTTCATTAAAGAATCACAGCGGATCCCTGCTATGATGAGAATCTGGAAGTTCCATAACACTATTCTTGAATATATGTTCTATGGCCGGATGATGTTATTTGAGGGACACAAATAATAAAATCCATTAGGGGTGAGGACTCATAAAACTTTGAGGAACCTTCTCATGGTGTGCGACCTTGGTAATATCCGGGAGGATATTATGAGAACGAGACCCGCCAGTAAAAAATACACATTTCATAGTGTCATTGGATGTTCCTATCTATGGACATGTGTATTGGTCCTTAGAATTTAAGATTATTATTAATGAGTATTACAACTCGTGCACTTAGATGTATTGACGAAAACTTTGATGACACACTATTCGCAGTGAGGTAAAATACATTGGGTGCATCACGAGTAATACTACATTAATAGATAATGCGAGAAAGGATTTGTACCTTCTGTTCCATAACAGAAGTAGATATCTCAGGCCCTTTGATGTAATTGATATAGCCTAAATAAATCCATGGCCATGGTAAGGTACGGGCGAGTTCAATTTCGGAAAGTCAAAGAAAGAATGATCGATCACATGGGTTGATGGCACTAGCATGCAACCGGCTTGATTAGAGATATCGTGACGAAGGGATTATATTACACAGTAACCGTTCGTATGAGGTGACATGTCATTGTTGCGTAAACTTCTTTCTCTATGGGTGTCTTGGCATGTTTCTAGAAGTTAAAATTGGACTTTCGGTAGGCTTCTCCTAATGCCACTGAGAAAGAGGCCTAGAGGGTCACACACTAAGTGTGTCCATGTATCTCAGTTAAATATTAATTTAACAAGTTAAATAAATATTATTCCTGAATTTGGTTTAATAATTATTTAAGGATGCCTGATCACATTTATTTCGACACTAGTTATTCGAGAGAATATATTGTGAACGAAATAATATTTATTAGCGAGTGATACAGTTATATTTATTTAAGAAATAAATAGCCATTACTCAAGGTCCAATAAATGTGGTGGAGGAAATAAAGGAAAGTAGAAAATAAAAGTACACGCTGTGTATATTAAATATACATACCGTGTAGTTTTAAGAAAAAACAAGTACACTCCGTGTATTAATTATTACACAGCGTGTAGTTTTTCTAGTCGGGATTTTGAGGAAATAATATCATTATTGTGATATTAATTATAATCAGCGTGGGTGCATGTCAAGGAATTAATAATTCGACATGGGGGTTTTAAATAAGAGTTAATGAAATAAATAAAACATGTAATGTGTTTATTTATTGTCATAACTCTATAACCTCAAAACTGATTATAAATATCCTCACAACCCCAACACTTTTCTGAAAAATTGTTGTGCACAACAATTATGGAGAATTATTTCAAGGCCGAAAGAACTCTTTCCTCCAAGAATGCTCTCAAGACTGAGAGACCAAGGCGATCGAAGGAGGACATCGAAAGTGAAGGTTCTTCCGCGCTAGCACCCGGAGATCCCTTCGGCGACGTCCGGAGATACGTGGCACATGTGTGGATCACCATTAGAGGAATCCTACACTTGGATTCTACGATGCAAAAATGGATCACAGGATCGTGACTGGAGACATTAATGAAGAAATAATTCCACCAAGGTAATTCTTGTGATATAATTAAATTAATTATAACCAACATATGATGATCCTATCTCTATGGTTCCGGGATTCCCTCTTAAGTTTTTCGTTCTTCATTCCATTCCGAAGATTCGGCGTTTTACATCGTGACAGATCTCAGATTGAGCGTTGTTTAAATGTTAAATATAACGTGCTTCCACTGCGCCTGGAACCTTCAAGTGGTATCAGAGGGTTCATATCATTGATTATAATTATTTAGTTTTTCGTTGGTGATTTACGAATTAAATAATTTAGTTGTTTTCAATTCAAGTTTAATCATTCTGGAAATATGAATCTCGAGATCTGTTTCTCCTCCCTCATTTCTCGTTCACCTCACAGAAACAATTTTTCTTTTAATTTTGATTAAAATAAAATAGGGGAACTCATCCGGAGGAGCCAAACGTTTCTGGATGTACAACACCAGAATACACAATGTGTATTCGGAAGTACACGTCGTTTAGTCTAGGTTCAATGCATTGACTGATCTTGCAAATCAGGCCTTGTATTGGAGTGTAACTATGTCATTTATGACACCATGTGTTGACTAGGAACAAGTGGCACACGGTTTCCGGATTACACGCCATGTGGTCCAACTGAACCCGGCATGTAGTCCCCTCGGGTTAGGGTTGGACCGTGTACCCCATACACAGCCTGCCCGGCTAGAAACCATGTAACGTGGAAACTACACGGCATGTGTCCCACTGTACATGCCTTGTGCTCCAAATATTTCCAAAGTATATTAACACACCCTGTCCCCGGGCATGTACTTTGGATGGATGGTGAAGAAAAAGTACATGTCATGTAGTCCGAACTACACACCATGTACTCACCCAAATTACGCAGATTTATTAAAATTTACTATTATATTATAAAAACCCTTGAGACGTCTACCATGGTGCAGGTGTAAAGCTGAGGCACAACACGTGATATGTGTTTTATATATATGTGTTTAATTTAACATCTGCGTAATAAATGAGAATTCACTGGGTTGCCTCCAAGGTACAAGTTATCTAAAAGGATAATTTTAAATGAATTTATTTGTTTAAAATTATGATGGATGAGATTCTCAAGGAAGTTCAGAAAAGGGATTAAGATAAAAGGATTGATTAATTAAAGATAATTAATTGATTCGAGCATGATTTATCTTAAACAATAACAATTAAATAATTTAATGCTAGTTTTATTTATGTGTAAATATTTTTGCATGTATGGATGGTCATGAGCTAGAATGAGACCTTTGTATGTGAATGGTTTCTTTAATTTATTTATTTTTGTTGGCCTACGAGCCTTCTCCTCATTAATATGTAGGTCCTGCATTCCCAAGGACTCTTTTATATAAAAAACCCTTTTTACCCCTCACCTGCGTGTGAGATAAATGAATATGTAATGGATGGAGCTCCTAAGATAGTGGAGGTGGCTCAAGTCAGGAGCCAAGGTGAAACCAATCCAAGGAGATACAAAGGTGGAAATGTGGAAAGCTATAAACACGAACCCTAAAGGTTCAAGGCATTTCTCCCCTAGGTCTGGGGTTAGTTTATCGACCGCTAGATAAACTAACCCAAAGAAAATCTCATGGTCATACCATTTATTTAATTTCTGTTAGTTTCATGGTTTATTTATTGTGTGTGTGTTGTCATGATCACACAATTAATGAATTAAACAAGCATTCAAGATGGAACTAAAATAAAACTGGCTTATGCGTAGATATTATCTTAGACATGGTTAATCACTTAAGTATATCCCACTTAATATTAACACGCATGTAATCAAAGATAATAAAATGGAAATTTAAGTATAAGGATAAAATCCCTCAAAAGAAATATTAAGTCAGTATAGCCTTCCATAATCTTGGTTAGAATCGAACCATAGTTAAAAGTGTTTGACCAACCCTAGTTGGGGTGATTTCAATTATCGGGGAATTCTAATCCAAGATTTTGGGGTGACTTGACTTGGTTCGCATCAAGGGTTGACTTCCACAAAAGGACTTGGTGTGACCAAGAGGAAAAGGTTGAGGAAATCCAAAATAAAAGGATTTTAGGATTGGGGAGTCCACTCAGCGGATCAAGGAGATGCGAGTAAATGCAGTTGGAATTTAGAATGCCTACCTAAAACCATTCAAGTTTCTTGACCAACCCTAGTTGGGGTAATGTGAAGGGAAATATGGATCCTTTCCACTAGAATATTCAGGCAACAGAATATTCCGAAGTCAATGGTGAGGGCTATTAGATTTCGATAAAATAGTGGGAGACTAATAAGTATTAATTTATTTATTTGTATCAGTTTTGTAATAATGTATGAAACCTTTTCTCATCTTAATTTTTAGAAATGACAAGAAAATGAATTCAAACATATCATTGTGAACCATACTCGAGAAGGAAAACCTTCTCACCGGAGCCAATTTCCAAGAGTGGTAGATGCGTTTACACATCATCCTTCACCACGAAAAACATTGTATGTGCTGGAAGAGCCTATTTCAGTTGTGCCTAGGAAAGAGGCCAGTGATGAGGAATTATCTCTCTATATGAAACACATGGATGATGCCACATATGTCCAGTGTTTCATGCTATCGTCCATGTCCAATAAGCTCTTGAAGCAACATGAAAACATGGACGCGTATAGCATGATGTCTCACCTTAAGGATCTCTACCAGTAAAAGGAGAGAAAGGAGAGGTATGAGATCTCCAATGCTTTGTTTACACCTAATCTTGGAGAGTCTGTGCTAGCTAGGCCTCATGTAGTCAAGCTTATTGGCTACATTTAACGCCTGGACATCTTAGGGATTAAATTTCCGGATGAGTTGCGTAGAAATCTCATACTATCATCACTGCCCAAGACCTTCTCTAGCTTTATTGTCAACTAAAACATGAACAACAATGAGAAGAGTCTATTGGAACTTCTGAACTTGATTCACCAGGTAGATAAGGACATGGGGCGTGACAAACCCGCAGTCCTTATGGTGAAAAAGAAAAGGAAGGAAAAGGCAAAGGGGACAAAGAATTATAAATGGACTGAAGCCCCTGAGAAACATCCCTCCAAGAAGGGGAGGATCTAGATGCAGGGAAAGGAATGGGATGTGGTGTGTTTTTCATGTGTCAAGTAGGTCCACTGGAAGAAGAACTGCACCCAGAAGCGTGGGGATGCTAAAGGTGCATTTGTTATCGAGTGTAATCTTTCCATTTCTACACATTGGGTATTAGATACAGCTTGTGGGGCTCACATCTGTATTCAAATGTAGGAACCAAGTAGATTTAGAAATATTTCTAGAGGAGAGGTGGATCTTCGAGCTGCCAATGGCGCAAGGCTGGCTGCATTGGCTATTGGTGATTACAACCTCTCACTATCGACTGGGATGCTTCTAGTTTTACATAACTGTTATTATGTGCCTAGTGTTACCAAGAACATAATTTCTGTATCTTGTTTGGATATTGATGGATTTGTTTTCAAATTTGGAAATAAGGGTTGTATCTTTTATAATAACAACTTATGTTATGGTATGGAACATTTAAATAATGGTTTGTATGTATTAAATTATGAAAACCAAGTGTTGGAAATTCATAATGAAACAAACTTACATGACTCATACATCACCCAGTTGTGGCGTCACCGTCTCGGTCATGTGAACAAGAAGTGCTTGAAAAAGCTCTGCCAAGATGTCTATTTAGACTCTACTAAGCTAAAACCACATGATAGATGTCATGCTTGTTTACAAGGAAAAATGACCAAGTCGCCTTTTGGTGGACAGGGTGAAAGGGCCACAAATCTGTTAGGATTGGTACACACGGATGTGTGTGGAACATTTCTAGTAGAAGCTAGAGGTGGATATTCTTATTTCATTACTTTTACTAATGATTTGAGTAGATATGTAATGTCTACTTAATGAGGTATAAGTCAGAGTCCTTAGAGAAATTTATGGAATTCAAGAATAAAGTATAGAATCAGCTTGGTAAGAAGATAAAGAAACTTCAATCGAATCGAGGTGGAGAATATATGAACCAAGAGTTCATCAATATTCTACGGGAGTTTGGGATTCTATCTCAGGTCACTCCTCCTTATACACCATAGTGGAATTGTGTTAGTGAAAGGAGGAACCAAACCTTGTTGGACATGGTGAGGTTGATGATGAGTCATGAAAATCTTCCATTATCCTTTTGGGGATATGCATTAAAAACTACATCATACACATTAAACCGAGTACCAACTAAGGCGGTAAATGGAATTCCATCCGAGTTATGGAATGGAAGGAAATCCACTTTGTCGCACACATGTGTATGGGGATGCGAGGAATTTTTTAAGGCCTTCTCAGGAAATAAACTAGCACCCCGAGGTACAAGGTTTATCTTTATAGGATATACCAAGGAAACCAAAAGATATTACCTATATAACCCTCAAGATAAGAAAGTGATTGTCGCCAGACAATCCGTCTTTCTTGAGAGGGAGCACATCCTCAAAAAGAATAGTGGGAGCAAGATTGACTTCGACGAAGTTGATGCTCAAGATACACAGGAGTTGGTACAGGAACAAGTTCCACAGGTCCTCATGGAAGAGGTTCCATAAACACAAGTAATGTGTAGGAGATCAAGAGAGGTAAGGGATCCAGAGATATTTGGTTTCCTAGTCACCGAGGATGGTGAATTATTATTTTTGGACAATGATGAACCTCTCTCCTACAAGGAAGCAGCAGAAAGCTCAGAAGCTGCAAGATGGCTAGAATCTATGAATTCTGAGATGGATTCTATGTATCAGAACCAAGTCTGGGTTCTGGTCGATGATCCAGTTGATGTAAAGCCTGTTGGATGCAAATGGGTATTCAAGAGAAAGATGGACATGGAAGGTCAAGTTAGCACCTATAAAGTAAGGCTAGTGGCTAAAGGATTTAGATAGCATCAAGGAATTGACTATGATGAAACCTTCTCACCAGTTGCCATGTTTAAATCCATAAGAATCATACTTGTCATAGCAGATTATCATGACTATGAGATTTGGCCGATGGATGTCAAAACAACATTCCTTAATGGGAACCTTCAGGAAGATGTCTATATGACACAACCAGAAGGGTTTGTGACACCAGTTGAATCCAAATGGGTTTGCAAGTTGCATAAATCCATTTATGGATTAAATCAAGCATCCAGGTCATGGAAAATTCGATTTGATGAAGCCATAAAGGAATTTGGGTTCATTAAGATTGAATGGGAGCCATGTGTTTATAAGCGGTTTAATGGGAATGTGATCGTTATCCTAGTAGTATAAGTTGATGACATATTGCTTATTGGAAATGATGTACTAGTCTTATAGTCAGTTAAGGACTGGTTGAACAAGTGTTTCTCTATGATGGACTTGGGTGAAGCAACCTACATTCTAGGGATCAAGATCATTCATGATAGATCCAAGAGGCTGCTTGGACTAAGTCAGGGTACATACATTGACCAGATACTAAAGAGATTTAGTATGGAACAATCCAAGAGGGTATTAGTTCTAGAGTCACATGGCCTACATATTTCTAAGAAAATGTGTCTTCAGACACAACAAGAGAAAGATAAAATGAGTAAGATCCCATACACTTCAGCTATAGGATCCATCATGTATGCCACGTTATGTACTAGGATTGATGTTGCCTATGCACTGAGCATGGTCGGCAGATATCAAGCAGATCCAGGAGAACAACATTGGACTACTATTAAGACTATCATTAAGTATCTAAGAAGAACTAAGGATATATTCCTGGTGTATGGAGGAGACCAGGATCTTGTCATCAGAGGGTATGCTGATGCTGGTTTTCAAACAGATCAGAATGATCTGAAGTCACAATCTGGATATGTTTTCTGTCTCAATGGGGGAGCTGTGAGCTGGAAGAGTTCAAAGAAGCCACTTGTCTCCAATTCTACAGTAGAGTCTAAATATATAGAGTCTTCTGATGCATCCAAAGAACCCGTCTGGATTCAGAACTTTGACCAAGAGATTGATGTGGTGCCTAGAAGTAAAGATCCTATCACTTTGTATTGTGATAATACTGCAGCGGTGGCTCTTGCAAAAGCACCAAGGTTACATCAATGGACAAAGAACATACTCCGGAAGTATCACCTCTTGAGGGATTTCTATCAGAGGGGTGAAGTTGTAGTGAGCAGAGTGTCCATAGAAGAGAACGTGGAAGACCCCATGACTAAAGGCCTATCTCAGCAGAAGCATGAATATCATGTGAGAGCTAGCGGGTTAAAGGTTGTTAGCAGTTGTCTCTAGTCCAAGTGGGAGTCTGTTAGAGTTGGTGGCCTAGAACCAACTACTTTTTACTTTATTCATTAATAAAATCCTTATCACATCTTTATTGTTCTTCTGTGTGACAATGCATGTGGTAATGTCCTAAGGATAGCTGTGGCATTAAAGGGTCATAGCGGAACCCTGCTATGATGAGAACCCGGAAGTGCCATAACACTATTCTTAAATATATGTTCTATGGCCGGATGATGTTATTTGAGGGACACAAATAATATAACCATTAGGGGCGAGGACTCATAAAACTTTGAGGCACCTTCTCATTGTGTGCGCCCTTGGTAATATCCAGGAGAATATTATGAGAACGAGACCTGCTAGTAGGAAATCCACATTTCATAGTGTCATTGGATGTTCCTATCTGTGGACGTGTGTATTGGTCCTTAGACTTTAAGATTATTATTAATGGATATTACAATTCGCGCACTTAGATGTATTGACAAAAACTGTGATGACACACTGTTCGCAGCGAGGTGGGACATGTTAGGTGCGTCACGAGTAATACTACATTAATAGATAATGCGAGAAAGGATTTGTCCCTTCTATTCCATAACAGAAGTAGATATATCAGGGCCTTTGATGGGATTGATATAGCCTAAATAAATCCATGGCCATGGTAAGGTATGTGCGAGTTCAATTCCGGAAAGTCAAAGAAAGAATGATCCAGCACATGGGTTGATGGAACTAGCATGAAACCCACTTTATTAGAGATATCGTGATAAAGGGATTATATTACATAGTAAATGTTTGTATGAGGTGACACGTCATTGAGGCGTTAAATTCTCTATCTATGGGTGCCTTGGCATGTTTCTAGAAGCTAACCTTGGACTTTAGGCAGGCTTCGCCTAATGCCACTGAGAAAGAGGCCTAGAGGGTTATACACTAAGTGTGTCCATGTATCTCAGTTAAATATTAATTTAATAAGTTAAATAAAGATTATTCCTGACTGTGGTTTAATAATTATTTAAGGACACCTGATCGCCTTTATTTCGACACTAGTTATTCGAGAGAATATATTGTGGACGAAATAATATTTATTAGTGAGTGATACAGTTATATTTATTTAAGAAATAAATATCCATTACTCAAGGTCTAATAAATGTGGTGGAGGAAATAAAGGAAAGTGGAAAATAAAAGTACACGCCATGTATATTAAATATACACGCCGTGTAGTTTTAAGGAAAGACAAGTACACACCGTGTATTAATTATTACACGGCCTGTAGTTTTTCTAGTCGGGATTTTGAGGAAATAATATCATTATTGTGATATTAATTATAATCAGCATGGGCGCATGTAAAGGAATTAATAATTCAACACGAGGGTTTTCAATAAGTGTTAATGAAATAAATAAAATGCGTAATGCGTTTATTTATTGTCATAACTCTATAACCTAAAAACTGATTATAAATATCCTCACAACCCCAACACTTTTCTGAAAAATCGTTGTGCACAACAATTCTGGAGAATTCTTTCAAGGCCGAAAGAACTCCTTCCTCCAAGAACGCTCTCAAGACCGAGAGACCCAAGTTATTGAAGGCGGACATCACAATTGAAGGTTCTTCCGTGCTAGCACCTGAAGATCCCTTCGGAGACTTCCGGAGATACGTGGCACACGTGTGGATCACCACTAGAGGAATCCTACACTTGGATTCTATGACGCAAAAATGGACCACATGATCATGACCGGAGACATCAACAAAGAAATAATTCCACCAAGGTAATTCTTGTGATATAATTAAATTAATTATAACCAATGTATGATGATCCTATCTCTTTGGTTTCAGTATTCCCTCTTAAGTTTTTCGTTCTTCGTTCTATTATGAATATTTGGCGTTTTACATCGTGACGAATCTCAGATTGAACGTTGTTTAAATGTTAAATATAATGCGCTTCCACTGCGCCCGGAACCATCAATCCTACCATCAGAATTTCATTTTTAAGAACACCTTTACTATAATAATGACACTCCAGACACATTTATAAATTTAAATGAGATTTCTATTTTTGATTTATCGAACTTATCTAGGTCATACGGTATTTTTCCTTGAAAAGAACTATCTTTCCCTTTAAGATTCACTAATCCTATCCTAATGGTGTGCCTAATGTGATAACTCACTAACCACATCTAACCATATGAGATAACTCATGCCAAACAATTTTTAGATGAATATTTAAAAAAATTTGACACCTATAGTCGACACGTAACCAAAACCATATTTTGAATCCATGACCCAAGTCATACTTAGATTTTTCTAAGCATGCTCATCGAATCCCATACCCGATATCAAATGAAATATCTTGGATGAATCATCACCCAATCCAAAATGTTGAAATGTTGTAGCACCATCACTAACACTATTTAGATCCAATTTCTATGCACCATCATAAGCTTTTTCAGGCTCAATACCCACATCTGGATTTCACCCAAATTTAAAATCGAACTGTAACTAGAATCTACCGAAAACAATCTGATACATTAATCCATTTATCGGATGGAAAATAGAATCCAAAAATATTTTCCAATGACTAGCCTAAATTTCCTATAACTCTTCTCACATGATGATTTACCTCTAGTGATCAACATCCCTCTCCCCACATTAGGAATATATTTTTCTTCACTCTAAAAAAATGATTTTCTAGTTACTACAGCCCATTCCCAGATAGAACATCTACTATGGATTAGAACCCACTCACCCTGAGTGATAATGTAAATGGAATCCATCACCCATTCCATCTTCTTGATATATTTTTCCATAAAGATCTCTGAATTACAAATCATAATTAGGGTCGCCACCCTTAAAAATCTAACTGTTACTCTGCACCCTATGTATCATTTTAAACCCACTCTTCGAGCGCAACTCCCAATGAGTCATTTTTTTCAAAATGGAAGAGGATAAATGGGTAGATCAGTATATAGTTAACACTCTCTCAGTGTACTTGAGACGATGTTAGGATAGGGGGAATAATCACCTCTAAACTATGAGTTCACTGAGATACCATCAATAGGCATGTATCGCTCTCCTGATCCACACTCTCCTTAAACTAGGCTAAACATTCCTTTACCAACTCCAGTCACCACATCTTCCGACCATACATATCAAGGTCCAACTACAGTTCAACCATCTCATTTCACCCTATTTACCTTTAAACTATCACTCATCATGAAAACTTCAATTAATTTACCCAAATAATTAGTTCACAATTACTAAAAGAATCACTTCTTGAAAACAGTGGTCCTTGGGACACACTCATCTGATCATTGACTTTAAATTTTAGTAGTTACCATCCATAATCGGTGAAAACTAATTTCTCACACATAGTGTGTGTACTATACATTACCATCTGGTTAAAGATTTAACTCACACTTCCATGAGTTATCTATCCAAAAATTCAATTTGACCATGCTACATAGAACATAAGTTCTTATTACACTATAAATTTCATTCGAACTCCTCTTCAAAGTCAGTCACCTACCTCTATCTTGATTTATCGAATTACCTCTCACTTTACAACATTGTTTTCTGAAATTTAAAGAAAAGACCATGCAAATACTAGCCAACTAGGCCAGGAATTTTAACTATCCTATCCATCAAAGAAATGTTTGATAAACAAGAACATATGGATCTTTAAAAAAAATAAAGGCATCAAAACTCCTAAATTAGAAACTCGAGCACTCACCGTGCATGATTCTTGAAAGGAGTGTTAACCTAGATCATCACTTTAACGGTAATCGTAAATCTCAGAAAACATTTCTCATAGGTTTCCCTTGATCAAAAATCAAAAAAGGGTCAATATAGTTGACAACCTATCCCTAAGGCCTCTCATACGATATCCAAAACCCACTCATCAGAATCAATTACATTGTTTCCAACGAACCTAATAACTGTCTCTAAAAGAGGTAAAGTTGAAGGCATGTAAAAGATCATTGACCTACCAAGGTCATAATTTTAATATAAAAGGATAAAGATATGACACTCATATGTTATCCATTGACAGTAATACCCCTTATGGTCCAAATTACCTAGAAACCACCTTTCTAACCTAGGTGTGTTGTTTTATCTTCTAATATTCCTACCTGACTAAAATGGTCAATTAATACTACTCATCATGCTTAGAATATCAGCTCAAAATTCTACCATTTTTTTATCTCCAAGGGAACTAACATGATGGATAACCCATCAATAAAAAAAATGAGTCGACTTTTATACCATATTCATGCCTAAAGGACACTAAGCTCTATCGCTTATCCTTTCAGTTCATGGAAATGGAAGAAGTCAAGATATCTACAAGAAATTATCACATTCCCATTTTAAGCATCTCTCAAGTAAAGATAAATCTAACCCACACACAAGGGTTCAACTTATAAAGTCCCCTAAAAGGTCTCATTGTAATTCATTTTCAAGGTTCTCATTTATTATAACATTTTTAGAAATTAAAGCACAAGGGACATCAGGTACCAATTTTAAAGGAAAATTACACTCAACACCTTATTCAACTGATGCCATTTAGCATTTACACAATTATATTATAACCTAATTTTAAAATTTTGTTTAATTTATGAGTTTCCAAAACTGGATCGGTTATAGAAAATTTCAATTCTAATTTATAGAGGAGAACACTCTTTATATTGTAATTGAAATTTTAATTAACTAAAGCCTCGTTATAGTAAAGCTAAAAAGTATATAAAAGGAATTTTATTAACAAAAGGAGACTGTTCAAGTAATATGACACCATAAGTTTATATGTAATTCTATATAAGTGGATAAATACTCTTTAAATAACCATCCTATAATAAAAACCAACCCGCATGGGGTTAGGAACTAAAGTATATAATGAATAAGGTGACCTATGAGGGTCTTATTCATGTCATCCTAGGTCCATTTAAGTTGAACATGTAATAGTTAATTTAAAACAACCTTAATGGGTTTATCACATAGGTAATATGACCCAACTAACCTACTTGGGTCCATTTGTGCATTAAGGGATTTAGTCGTGTGGGTCATCAAACCCTAGTTATAGAGGCACCAGCCTTTACAAGTTTCAATTTACACCCTCATTTATAAGAAATCATTTTACAGATGAGTTTGAATTCAGAATTTATATATATATATATATCATGGTCCACTTAGATGAATTATCATTCCCAAGATATAAAGGTACAAGACTTTATAAGTTATAATTGGAATTCATATAACTATAACCTGATTTTTACCTTTGGTCCCAAATTATACAAGTCTATAAAGATGGTTTGATTATATGGATCACAATTTCCCATTTATAAAGGTCCATACTCTTTATAAATTATATTTTCCCCTCATTTAATCGTAACCATTTATGTTTCATCTCATCCAACCAATGGTCCATGGAGAAAAAAATACCACCATCGGTTAGATAAATATAATATCACTATCAATATATTCAAGAAAACATCATTTAAGATGATGCAGAAACATTATTTAACCAAAAATATATCTTAAATATAATATAACATGCTACCAGAGAGAAATAATATACAAGAAAGCATGGTAGTGATCATGGAAGGTAAAAAATTAAGTAGAAAACACTATCATACAAGGAAAGAAATCACTTAGGAATGGTATACAATAACCATGTTACAAAATTACCTAAGTAGGGTATAAAAATAATCATTAATCAATCCATATATAATACAACATATATGGAATGGTATATAAATGACAAGTGAATATCTATGTGAAATAATAATCAACTATAATATAGAACAACATCCCCATCTTAGGCAACTTGATCATTCCCTCATGCGTGGGTTGGAGAAACCCTGAAACGAGCTATTTAACAAGTTCTAACATATTCATAGACTCCTGTATACCATAAAAAAATAGCAATACAAAATTAAAAGATCTCTAATAACACTTTATAGCATCCTGGTCTTGGTTCACTCAGAAGTAACTAAACTCAGTTGGCCATATAGCCTCAAGCACACCTCTCCATATGCTATAGGATATAAACTAGTAGTGATGGTCTATGATAATACTATGGAGATACAATACCCTCATGTTCAAAGTGTAGAAAAGTGGTAATCAATAATAGTAAATAGAAAAAAATTTATAAATAATGAACTATAGAAGTGAAATCCATCATTATATAATAAACTGGTAGAAGTAGAATCAATATCATATACAAAAATGATGATCATGTATATATGATAAACAAAAAGGGAATACATGGAATTATAGAAATGGGTATATAAAACATTCTAAAAAAATGAAAAAATACCCACAGTTATCTCTACTATCATCATGTGTATAATATTGTTCTTCTTCTCCCATACTTTATATTATTATAGAAGGCCAGACATCTAAAATGGGTCACTTCTCTTTGTCACTTCTTATATCCAAAAAAATTGTCTAGGTTCCAAATGTTGGCCTCAACAGTGTGTGAGATATACTCAATAGTACACCCCCAATGGTTTCTATTATAATCCTGTGGGTTCATATAAAATGGAAGTGTGTAGATATAATAGAGTAAGCATAATATAAAACTATAAATGAGTTTGATATGGTTCCAAAAGGACACCAGGTGAATAATTCCTACTATGGCCTAAGATGAGATATTTCTGAACACGTTTCTCCCTAAATATATATATTTATATATATTTAAGGATATATATATATGCACTATATATGTAGGAACATATATATCTATATATATATAAATAGTGTTATCTAGGACTCGAGGTGTAACTCAGGCATCTATGAATAGTCACAAGCATGTCATGGGGTAGTTTCATTCCCAAATATCATTAGTAGTGAGTGATTTCATGCTTGAGTATTCTAAATCATAAGGTATTTTATTCCCCATTATCACATTTAAGTAGGGGAGTCATGCTTGAGTATCATAATCAATTTGGATTCCATGCCTGGGTATCATAATCGTAAGGAATGTCATGCATGGGTATTATAATCAGAAAGGATTCCATACTCAGGTATCATAGTTAATAGGGACCCTATGCCCGATTATCATAATCAATAGGGGTGACATGGCTGAGTATCATATATAATGTTCAAGACTAAACGACATGATTTAAAATAATCCATGATTTGGTTTCCATCCATTTAAATTTAATTGGACATGAGGGAATAACCCATGACATATCTAAGTGTCATGTGGCATGGTCATACCATTCACTTACATTCAATTTAATTAGTCAATCATCTAGGAAAAAAATGCAAGACCACTTAGAAGGTAGTTTTAGTCTCATAAGCATTTAAAATGTCAAAGGTAATTCATAACCACACCAAAATAGGTGGAACAAGTCAAAGGGGATATCCTCTAATGATTACAAGGGTGAAAGAGGTCATTTTTAATGTGGATAAAATTTTGATTAAATAGAATTTTTATTTTTAATGAAACACATGGAAAGTCCTATGTGCGGAATCACAACGCATGTTATAAAATGACTCATCTTTAGTGAAAAATTACTAGAACACTTAACTTACTTTGGTAGTACTCTTCTTATCTATTTTTGTCCATTAATTTAGGATAAAATATAATAAATTTATGAAATTAGAAAATGTCCTAAAAATAGGGCATATTGTCTCACCTGAAAATAAAATTCATGAGGGAAAGTAAAATGAAGAAAAGAAGGAAGTGAATTGAATCTTCTGCTGATAGATAACCAATGTAACTAACAGTTATGGAATTGGATTCCATATGAAGAATAAAATAGATATAGGAGGTGAGGGGGAAGAAGGAATTCACATGGGGGAGCCTCCTGTCCTAATGAGGTTGAAAATTGTTGAAACCACTTTAAGGATTGAAGGGGGAAAGGGTAATTTTACCCCTTTTAATGAGGTTCACTATTTGGCTAACTGTGCACCAACTATGCATCATACACAGCCTAAAATACACACCCCTCATGGTTTAACATCATGGTTTGACTAAATAATGCCCCAACCATACAATTCTACTAGTTAAGTGGAACTAACCATGTTGGACATGCACATGGGTTTGAAAATAATGTGCAACCTATGCTCCCACCTCTATAATTAACTGTAGACCTCTTGTATGGCCATGCAGCCTTCAGTGAATAGTTTGACAAACCTGGTGACACCCTACATGCCCTGTACGTTTAAGGTTTATAGTCAATAGTAACTATGTGCTAATTGTGTGCCCACCTTTGGCTTTCCAAAAACATCTCCTTCAATTTCTAACACTCCTGGAACTCAACAGAGAACCCGATACACCTATCAGGACTTAAAACCCATTTCAAAACATCACATTTATGTGTTCCAACACTCAAATCTACCTTATGAGGGTTGGTTTGAGATTTTTATTGTCCCCCAAATGAAAATTAAAATTCCTTTAAACCTTTCAAATTAGTCCAAAAACATGGGAACTTATAGTTTTCATTCCCTAGGATATGAAAAACATTAGTTCATGTGTCATGTTTAGAAGGATAGAACATGGGGAAGAATTTATTAGGGCTATTGAACACCTATCATGAATTAAGTGGTTCCTTATATATATTGTAAAAATATGCATTAGTTGAGAAATACATGTGCTTATTTTTTTTATGATGTTTCATTATTTTCTATAACTCTAAACCGAAAGTGATTATTGAGATGTGAGAGATTCATGTTATCGTTATTTATTTTGTAATTATGAATAGTTATATACGTGGTTTTACAACTGGTATCAAATAAGGTATGTAAATTATGTGTCTATGAGCACAATATCCAAGAGTAAGGGTTTGGGGCATCACAATTGGTATCAAAGGAATGTTTTAGATAACTTAGGATATTATTATGTTAGATGAGTATAATTTAAGAGTTGATAAGTTAATGTTGATCAAAATTTCCAAGGTATAGATAACCCATTGAGATAAATATATGATTTAATGTTAAGAAAATAATGCCCAATTTATTTGGGAATTAGGATAATAAAAATTATATGAAAACACTAGGAATACATCTTAGTATTGGATCACATCCTTTTGTTTTGGTATGGTATAGATTATTCTTTTATTCTAGAATTACATCCCTATAAAGATACTAGAAAGTGGATGCAACTGTCCTATAGATACACATGGGGGTAATAACTCTCAAAAGGGTTAGTTGAGAAATGAATCAATCAACACTATGATAAATGGTGTGTGGGAATAAGACTTATCACCTAGAAATAAACTCTTGGTGGATATGCTTTAGTTAATCACATTCTCTTTATTAACAATTATGAAGAATTTAATAACTGTGTTAACTAATTTGGTTAGAGAAACAAATAGTAAAATGACCATGGATAACCAAGGATTGAACAAAAAAAGTCATAAGTTGATCTAAAAGTATAATATGTTAAAAAAAGGTTTCAAAAGGGAAAGACTATTCAGGTTGAAGTATTCATATAAATATTTTTGATATTATCATAACCATTTGGGTATTATTATTTGGTTGAAATAGAATCATCGAAATGAAGCTAAGAAAGGATTCTACATAGAAACCACTATGTGTTATAAATAAATAATGGAGAATTATTTAATGGTTTATAATCTTATTATATGCCTATTATGATAAAAAAGGTGAGTTTCTTAGTCTTATATATGGCAGTGAGGTTAATATCATAATATAAATTAATTATTGATATTCGTAGATAATTTAATTGGAGAAGTGAGAATTATTGATGACATTTTTTTATATTTTAAATGTTATTGAAGATTATGTGAAACATATAAGAATTATTCTTAAGTATTTTAACTTTAATGGTATGGAAAAAAAATATTAAATTGTATTTATAACCTCAAAATTTTATTTTAAAATAAGGTTATATTTTTTGGGATAACTATTGTAGAACACATGATTGGGGTATGGATAACTGTTAAGTTTAAAATACACATGAAATTGGGATAATAAAGGGTGGATATATTTTAATAAGTGGGTTAGATAGTAATTGGTAACCATGTGATTGATAATTTATTCATGATATTTTTGGATAATTTCCCCTCATTTTTGGGATTATGATATATAGTAACTATCTCTGTGACCTTATGAACTAGTGGTTATTACCATTTGAGGGTTAATGATAGAGATAATTTTTGGAGAAATATATAATATCATTTTGGATTAATGTCTTGGTATTTACATATGTTTTGGGAAAGGAATGTTTTTTAGGGTATATGATTATAGAAATGACTAATGTTGTTTTAGGAAGTACAAGTCTGATTTTGTGAACATATATTTCAATGATTATTGGGTTTAGAATATTTTAAAAAAGTCCATAGTAATTTGGGATATATATTTTAACGATTAGTTTATGTATTATAAAAACCAACTCAATATAACATTGGTTTAACCAAGAATGATATATGTTAAATTAAAAGTGATATAGGTTTAACCCTGTCTGATACAAGTTTAGTTGTAATAAATATAACCTAACATTATAGTCTTATAAAGTGAGACATATTAAGTTTAAAAAAATTTATGGTTATTTATGATAATTATCTTACAATGATCAGCACTCATGTAATTTATTTTGGTTTTAGTAATGTTTGAATCCAAAAGGAACCAAGTTAACCATGGATTCCATCAATAATACAGAAGTTATTCCAATGAACAACCTAATAGGATAAAGGATGGAATATGAAATTGTGTAATTATTCCAAACCATCTATTAAGAATTATGATTAATAATGTAAATTTAGTTTATATCCCAAACACACAAAATAATAGAATTTCTTAATCTCATAGAAATTCAAGAGACCAAGATAATAATGGATGGATAATTAAATTTTCTATAAGCCAAAAATATGCAAAGAATCATGGGGAAATTGACTTAATGGGATAGGTAAATAATATAAGTGTGGAGATAATGGTTATAATAATCAAAAGTATAAGGGAAAGAGAGAAGATAAAATAATCCATTTCTTCAATTGTAAGAGAGTTTCATGTAATGATTCTCAATTCTCAATTATCAATTTGGTTAGATTAAACCTACATAATAGAAATAACCATTTGTTTATAAATATATGGTTTTTGTTAAAATATTATTTAATTTCATACCATACCTTAAATTATATAATAACATTTAACAAAACCCATGCTAAATAATAATTATATTATTATTATTATTTTATTTTGTGAACTAGATTTCACAATGATAATATTATTTATCATCTTGTAAATAAATTTTCAACGAATGTACTCTGGGCCCGTTCATCATCCATGACATTTATTAAATTATCAAATAAATATTTAATTAAATATTTCATTCATCAATAAATGTTTTTGATTAATAAAAATTATATAAAATTATTCCTCGTTCTTGATAATAATATTTATTCTATTAATTAAATTCAAATATAATTTACTTTAAATAAATGGAAACACTTAGTGTGTGACCCTCTAGGATTATTTATCATTGGAATTATGTGGTCTTTCTTAAAGTCCTAGATTAATATATATTAATGGGTCAAGGAACCCAAGAGAAATAACTTAATTTGACAATGATTAAAACCACATATTAATTCTCACCATATAATATAACCTCATTTTCACAATATATCGTAAAAAAAGCTGCAGATGCATGACACCAACCTATATGCTTGATATGTTATTATTTGACTATCTAAAATAAACAAGTCACTACAAAAGGACTATGTTATTTAATTTGGTGGTTTTATTCTAATAAAAGGGTTGATATATCATCTTCCATAAATATGGAAATGCAAAATCCTTCCTCGACTTATCCGTTAATAAAATGTCATTCGTGACACACTCAACAAACCTTACTTCCACACAAACATATGGAATGATAGTTTTGGTTTGTAAATCTCTGTACATGAGTCATGAAATGATTCAATGATAATTTTAAATCCTAGTTACCATTACACATTCTTGAGTATAGGAATACCCAATGAAACCAAAACATACGAAATTTCTACTGGCAGGTCTGTTCTCATAAACTCCCTTCTTAGAGATTACCAAGTGTGAACTTAATGAGATGAAGCCTCATCCACTTATGACTACTCGCTCTTGAAAATCTTTATACTATGCTCCCTATAATATTATATTATCTAGACACATAACTATTTTTAATAATATCATCATGTAACTTCATGGTTCTCATCATAGTGGGGTACTACTATGAACTTATCAATGATAAATATATTCTAGGACATTACTACATCAATATAATGCAGAAAAATGAAAAGTATATAACAAGATGTATTTACAAATATTCAAATAGTTAAATATACATTTAATTAAAGTAAAAACATTTGGTCCTAAGTCACCAACTCCAATAAACCCCCACTTGGAAAAGATCCATCTATCTATGAATTTTACTCCACTAGACCTCATAAAATAATCATGTTTCTACAGAGTCATGGCTTTATTCAAGGGGTCTTCTATATTTTCTTCTATAGAAATACTGCTCGCTATAACCTCACATCTATAAGAAAAATCACTCAAGAGAATATACATTCGAAGTATGTGCTTTAAATTATGATGTTCCCTTGGATATTTTACGAGATTCACTGGTGTAGTATTATCACAATAGAGTGTGATATGATATTTACTGATAGGTACCACATCAAAATCTTAGATGAAGATGTACGTCCATACTAATTATTTAGCTACCTTATAAGATTTAACATGCTCGATCTATACTTTAGAATCTATGACTATATTCTACTTTGAGATCTTCCAGGTCACAACACCTCCATTCAAAGTGAAGATGTCTCTTTTTTCAAATTTCAGATCATTTTGATATATTTGGAAACTAGAAAACATATACCCTATAATTACTAGTTCCTCATATCCTCTATAAACCAAGAATATATCCTTATTACACCTCAAAACGAAAGGATTTTCTTGACATCCATCCAATGGAGGACACCTTGGTTATCTTGATATCTCCCTACCACACTCAATTAATAGGTGACATCAAGCCTTCTACATAGTATAACATACATAATTTAACCAATTACTGGTGAACATGGAATCCTTCACATTCCTTTTCTTTCCTCATGAGTCCAAAGATACATTTTACTAGAAATATTAATTCCATATGACATTGGAAACAATCCCCTCTTGTATTTTTCCATACTGAATCTCTTCATTGTCTTGTCAATATATACACCTTGACTTAGGATGAGCAGTCTCTTGGATCTATCAAGATGGATCTTGATCCCAAAAATATATGTTTCCTAACCTAATTCATTTATAGGGAAGTATTTATTTAACCAATTTTTACTATATTGTAAGATAGGTATTTCATTTTCAATAAGTAGTATTTAAATGACATATACAATCAAGAAAACAGTTGTGCTACCATTAAACCGCTTATAATCATAAGGACCACATTACTTCTTTATGAAACTAACTTTTTTTTATGGATTTATTAAAACAAATGTTCCATGACCATGATGTTTTCTTTAATCCGAAAAATGGATATTTTCAACTTTCATTCTATTTTGGAATCCTTTGGAGTCACAAAACCTTTGGGTTTTTTCATATAGACATCTTCTTAAAGGTTCCTATTAAGAAATTATATTTTGAAATCCATTTTCTAAATCTCGTAGTCATGGAAAGTTTATATGGAAAGTATACTTTTTAAGGATTTTAATATAGATAATTGTTAAAAGGAATCATCATAGTCAATGCCTTAACATTATTTAACCCCTTTTGTAACCAGACATGATTTATAGGTATAAACTTTTCCTTCCATGTACAGATTCTTCTTAACTACCCATTTAAAACTAGTGGGATTTAAATACATTGGAGGATCTACCATAATCTATATTTGTTTTGGGTATATGGAATTCATTTCATAATTCATGGCTTCATGTCACATGGAAAACCTATACCACTTACTACTTCTTTATAGGTTAGAGGATAATTATTTTCAACTAATAATGAGTCACCATCCTCAATGATTAGAAAGCCAAACCTTTATAGTTCTCTATCCTATATTTTACTCTTACATGGTACGTGTGTCTCTAGAACTTATTCCATCGAGATTTTTGGAATTTGTTCCTCTTCCAACTCTTATGTACCTTGATCCTTGACTTCGTCGAAGTCTATCTCGATTCCACTATCTCTTCTAAATATGTGCTACCTCTAAAGGAATATGGCATGTCTTTCCACTATAATAATTTTTATGAGGGTTCATATTGGTAATATCCCCTTATTTCCTTAGGGTATCCTATAAAGGTACATTTTTACCATATGATGAAATCTTTTTTCCTGAATAGACCGTACCAAATGCTTCATGTAACATCCCAGGTAATTAAAGAATAAATAATTTTCATATTTATTAATATTTACGAATTAAATATTAATTTTAATTAAAAGGGGTTTCTACGTTCGATAGCGTACTCGATACGCAACGATGAGTTTCTTTGAAAACTTACGTTGCACACAAGTAATAAAATAATATTATTTTAAATGTTAGTTAAAGAGTAGCCGTTGTACTGGCGGGAATGGATAGAAATAACTAAAATATGATTATATATGTTTTTAAATGTTTTTAAATTTACCCAATAAAAGATAAAGGCTTAAAATATGGAAAGAATTCAATTTTAGGCATTTATACCCTAATTTTCACGAAAGGTCCACTTATCACCTTTTGATGGAGAACCGTCATTAAATATAGTTTTGATCGATCTTATAAATTCTATTGGACCAAATATAACTCTTCTTTAGAATCGGGACATCAAAATTTACTTTGTGTAATTTTTTGGTACCTTTCTGATAAAGTTCATTTTTTTTAATGAATAGTGTAAAATGTTGTATTTTAATTCAAAACCTCTTTTTAATCTAATTTATTTATATGATTAGATTATCTTTTTAATTGGTTTTAAAGTGAAATTAGAAAATATTTTTACCATTAAATCCAATAGTGGTCGTTGGAATTAATTTCACTTTGAAATCAGACTTAAACTAGTGTCAATCTTTTGATACTTATTGTTTCATAAAAACACGCTATTTGCTCTGACAGCGGGAATGAATTATTAAATTAATTAATGTGACTTATATGTTTTGAATTTTGTAAAATAGACTTCATTTTTGAATTCGTAATATCAAATATAGCTTAGGGTGAATTTTTGGTAATTTTCTGAAAAACTTCAATTTTTGATGAATAGTGAAACCACTAAGTGGTACTTATAAAAATTGATTTTCCGTTTAAATGAAATTTTGCCATCATTGTGTTTTGAATTTCAAAAATCCGACATACATGGTTGTCATTAAGAAGTAAAATGTGGTTCAATGAGATTATAATAATTTTTTGGTGAATAGTAACTTATTAAGTTCTTAATCGCGAATAGTGGTAATTAGTGTAGTTTAAGGTAAAAATAATGCTTTAATAAAATAAGATGAGCTTGAAACATGTCCTACCCTAATTGGTTGTGTCATGGCCGACCAAGATAAGCCATGTGTCAACTTGGGGACCCCATGGAGACACTTTGGTTGGGAAATGACATAAATAACTTTTTATTTAATGTAAAAGTAAAAATGACACAAACATGATATGTTTTACTAAAACAATTTTTAAATGGGGTTATACAAGTCAGATTTTTGATTATAAATAATAATTGGAAAGATAAAAAGATTTACTACATCATAGTTTTTTTTTTATAATTTTTAGACACTAAATAAAGTAAATTATTTATGACATCATGATGATGCAGCGATGACCTCATTATTTAACGATTTAAATAAAATGGAAAGATAATGTAAAATCTATGAACTAAACATGTCCAAAACTTATTGGATGGATGGATTTCGAACCCTTATCACCTTATCCACGAATTATATCAATGTGGGACCTTTTAAAATCGAAACACATTTTCAAATAAAGTAATATTTCTTTACTTTCCAAAAGTGCCCCTCCTCTCCTCTTATAAAAGGCCCCCACCTCTACCTCATTTCACACACTCCTCAAGCCTTTGGCTCAGCCAAACCCTGCCCATTTACTCTCTCAAAATCCCTCTCATCATCCTAGAGTATTTCCTTTGGGCAGAATCCTTTCAAAGGAATCCTTTAGGCTCAAATCAAAAGTAGTTACACTTTTAAAGGTAATTCATTCTCTCTTGTTCATTTGTTTTATTTTGCTTCTCCAACCCTCTAAACTCTTTTTATTTACTTCTTTTGTAACAACAACAGTATCTTAAATATACTAGGATGTTGTTATAAGATTTATTCGAGCTAAACTCTCACACAACTACATCAAATGGTTAAATAACATACGGTTTCCGTGGATAGCGAAATTCTGCCTCCCGAAACGATGATTGTTCAATACTCATTTAACACCTTCAAAGGTGGCCATTATGATGTCACTATTTTTATATATGATATATGATGTGTTTATTTTTTCCTTAAGCTTCTGTTTTTTTCATTTTGGGCATACCTTTATGGTTTCCATTATGGGTAAACACGATATCTTCATTTAAGGAAGTGCGGACTACCGCCCCCTCAAAGTGATGTGATTCCTTAATGCCATATGTGGGACGTGTAAAGGATGGATTTAAAGTTATTATATATGATGTTATACTGGAATTATAATATACCTCTATATCATTATTATTTCTTTCCATTAAAGTATGAGATAGAAATGAAAGTAGCATTCATGCGTACGTACGACTTACCGTCTCCATGAACGGTGCATTTCATTTCTTATCCCCAAATGTAATGTACTATTAAAAGTACATGTATATATTGGATATATATAATTAATGATATATCTAAATGATGAATATAATTCTGGAATGAAAATATACATACCTCTCATTTAGTTTTAATTCCATTAATATGACAAAGAAATGAAAGTAGCGTTCATGCGTACATACGACTTACCGTCTCCATGAACAGTGCATTTCATTTCTTACCTCTAAATGATTATGTAATATTATAAATGCATGTATGTACTGGATATATATGACATATATGATATCTACATCATGAATACCATTCTGGATATAATGAATACATGAACAACATGTAACTATAAAGGGATTATTTTTGACTCAAGTACTAATGATCGTTAAAACGACTATTATTAACTTAAATAATTACATAGTGTTCATGACATGGTAATAAGTGATATAAAAGGAATAATGAACTTGAAAAAGGTTCTTAAGCAAGTAGAAAATAACTCAGGTTTATTATTCAGGACGTTAAAGAACGATCGAGTCAAGTTGGACCCGAGGTAAGGGACTTCGTCTCAATCACCTTTCATTGAGGCATATTTCATTTTATACACAACTTTCATTTATACGGTGTATAAACCCCTTTGACTTTTACTTTTATACAAAAGGAATCTTTTTCTACGAAGCGTTTTACTAAACGACAAAAAGGAATGTTTTTTTAACGTACGCGGTGACAATGACCTTTTCTGCCGCCGCGAGTATTATTTGGTCTTTGGCTTTCTCAACAAGCTGTAATGTTTTTAGAATAAAATAAATACCATATACTCTTTTATGTATTTTGGTATTGAAAATGGTTTTGAAAAAGGATTCTATTATGTCAATATATTTATGATATATTGTGATTGAAATGTGGAAATGTTATCATTCCTTTATATTGGTTTTATGTTTTATGATTTTATACTGGTACTTGGACATTTTAACGGGTGGTTACGTTATAAACCATATGATGGGTGGTGCCGTGAATACCAGGACGGGTGGTTACGTTATAACCTCCAATGCATTGGGTATGGAAGTCGGCCATATGGCTATTCCATTATGTATGTATGGAAATTGGTCGTATGGCTATTCCATTAAGTGATATGTGTGGAAGTCGACCGTATGGTTATTCCACTTAAGTATGTTTATGTCCCAAGTTACCTTTATAAATGTTATGTGTTCTTTTTATGGATTTTATGGTAATCCTTTGGTTACAAAAAGGTAAGTAATGATACTTTATTCAGTGAAGAGTTTTTACAACTTCATGAAGGTGAAGGTATTACTTTGATAGAGTATACATGGTTTACTTGATTTTGAAAAACTAACAGTTTTCATTCTTTGTGTATCCCTTACTGAGCTTTTTATGCTCACCCCAAGTTTTTTTGAAATGTTTTTCACAGGACTTAATGTGGAATAAGGTCAAGGATGGGATCAATGGAATGTCATGCTATATAAAACATGGAACTATACATGTTTCTTTTAAGAGTTTTTTATTTATTTATGGAAACATAGTATAAGTGACTACTTTGTAATCTTTTGAGATGTAATAGTTATGTTCTAATTCTCTAAAACTCTGAACCCGAAAAGATCCTCAACGTGTAATCTTGTGATAACTCAAGATTAAGTAAGGTTTAAGGCTGGGGCCTTATAGTTGGTATCAAAGGTCGGTTTAGACAACTTTAGGAGTTAGAAAAGTGTTAAATTATAATATGATTTAAATGATATAGCATTTACGGATTACCATGTTGCTTCGCCTAAGATATTTCTGTGTTCAGAATGGTTTTCCGCAGAGGAAACAAAGAAGCTATGTTGGGACGACATCAGGAGAAAGATAACCTTCCAAATCAGCAACCTGAGATGGTCGGAATCGGAACTGAACAGTTTGTTGGAGTGATGGCACAATTGACTCAGGCTATAAATGGTGGTGGTATCCATGCACGAGATCAGCCAGATCAACTGCAGAGGAACATGTCAGTGGTGGAACACTTCATGAGGCAACATCCCCCATCATTCAGAGGATCATCTGACCCTGTGCAAGATGAAGGGTCGATTAAAGCACTGGAGAATATTTTTGATGTCATGGGGTGTTCAGAACATCAAAAGGTTAGTCTTTCTGTTTACCGTTTTGAAGGTGTAGCTGATCAGTGGTGGTCGATGGTGAAAAATATAAGGGATAGTGATGAGATTGAGGATCTTCACTGGGACGAATTCAAAGGTATGTTTCTTGAGAAATATTTTCCTAAGGTGGTTCGTCTTAGGATGGAAAAACAGTTCCTAGAATTGAGGCAGGAGGATGATTCAGTGGCTGCTTATGAAGAAAAGTTCACTCGATTGGCAAGGTATGCTCCAAACTTCATACGAGATCTTGATAGTAAAATAAACCGTTTTTACTCAGGGTTAAAGACAAAGTATCGAAGGGCTTTAGCTTCTCGTGAGTTCAAAAGTTATGAAAAACTTGTTCGATGTGTGGAGAAGGTGGAAATGGAGTTTGTCGATGATCAGGTGTTCTATGAAAAACAACAGAATAAGAGGTCTAGTTGGCAGGCAAAGGGGAAGAATTCATCAAAGAAGCAAGGAGGTAAGAAAACCAAATATCCATCCTATGAGAAGTGTGGTAAAATGCATCCTGGAGAATGTTTATCCAAGTCTGGTAAGTGCTTTCGGTGTGGTAAGTCTGGTCATATTGCTCGTAACTGTAAGGAAGATGATCAAGAAGGAAATGAAAAGCCAATGGTAAGATGTTTTAAGTGTAATGAAATGGGTCATTATGCAAACGAGTGTCCAACGAAGAACTCAACTGGGGGAATGCAGCCAGACTACAAGCAGAAAGGGGTGGTGAAATCCTTTGCAACAACTTCAGCAGATGTTGGGCCATCGAATGAAGTGGTATCAGCTCCAGGGAGCTCAGTATTTTTCGAAGATTGACTTGAGGTCGGGGTACCATCAGTTGAAAGTAAAAGAAGCAGACGTTCCGAAGACTGTGTTCCGTACTAGATATGGCCATTATGAATTTGTAGTTATGCCTTTTGGGTTAACCAATGCACCTGCTGTATTCATGGACCGTATGAATAAAATTTTCCACGAGTTCTTGGATAAGTTTGTGTTTGTGTTTTGAGGTTTGGGAAGAGGTTATGTGTGCCTTGTGATTCACAGTTGAAGAATGATTTGTTATGTGAGGCTCATAGTTCCCCGTTTTCAGTTCATCCAGGCAGTACTAAGATGTATAGAGATCTGCGGGAGTATTACTGGTGGGATGGAATGAAAAGAGACATTGCTAATTTTATTGTGAAGTGTTTGACATGTCAACAGGTTAAAGCAGAGTGGCAGTTACCGAAAGGTATGCTTCATCCTTTACCAGTGCCAGAGTGGAAATGGGAGAATATATCCATGGACTTTGTTGTTGGATTACCAAAGACATCTCGAGGTAATAATGAAATCTGGGTTATTGTTGATCGCTTGACCAAATCTGCTCATTTCCTTGCTATACGAGATACTTTCTCTCTTGATCAACTTTCCCGTTTGTATCTTAAAGAGATAGTCAGGTTACATTGAGTTCCTCTCTCCATTGTATCGGATCGTGATTCCAGGTTTACTTCTAACTTTTGGAAAGGCCTTCAGAAGTCGTTGGGTACTAAATTAAATTTTAGTACAGCTTTTCATCCTCAATCAGATGGGCAGTCAGAACGAACAATCCAAACATTGGAGGATATGCTACGAGCTTGTTCTATGGATTATCAGGGAAGTTGAGACCAACATCTTTTCTTTGGTTGGATTTTCTTATAATAACAGTTTTCATTCCAGTATACAGATGGCACCATTTGAGGCATTATATGGGAAGCGGTGTCGAACTCTAGCATTTTGGGATGAAGTGGGTGAAAGGAAGCTGATGGGACCAGAATTGGTAGAAGAGATGGCAGAAAAAGTTCAGTTGATTCAAAAGCACATGAGAACAGCTTAGAGCAGGAAGAAGAGTTATGCGGATAACCGGAGGAAGGATCTATCTTTCGAGGTAGGTGATCATGTTTTTCTCAAAGTCTCACCATGGAAAAGTGTGATGAGATTTGGTAAGAAAGGAAACCTGAGTCCAAGGTTCATTGGACCATATGAAATTCTGGAGAGAGTTGGATTAGTTGCATACCGGGTGGCTTTACCTCCGAGTTTATCTCAGGTACACAATGTTTTTCATGTTTCAATGTTGAGATAGTATATGCCAGATCCATCTCATGTTTTGAGTCCAGAGGTAGTTCAGCTGGAAGAGAACCTATCTTATGAGGAACAACCGGTCCAGATTCTTGACCACAGGGAGCAAGTGTTACGGAATAAGGTGATTCATCAGGTAAAGTTTTTGTGGAAAAACCATGTGATTGAAGAGGCAATGTGGGAATCTGAAAATTCTATGAGGGATAAATACCCCCACTTATTTTGATAAGTGAATAAAATTGCGAGGACGCAATTCCCAAAAGGGGGGAAGGATGTAACATCCCAGGTAATTAAAGAATAAATAATTTTCATATTTATTAATATTTACGAATTAAATATTAATTTTAATTAAAAGGGGTTTCTACGTTCGATAGCGTACTCGATACGCAACGATGAGTTTCTTTGAAAACTTACGTTGCACACAAGTAATAAAATAATATTATTTTAAATGTTAGTTAACGAGTAGCCGTTTTACTGGCAGGAATGGATAGAAATAACTAAAATATGATTATATATGTTTTTAAATGTTTTTACATTTACCCAATAAAAGATAAAGGCTTAAAATACGGAAAGAGTTCAATTCTAGGCATTTATACCCTAATTTTCACGAAAGGTCCACTTATCACCTTTTGAAGGAGAACCGTCATTAAATATAGTTTTGATCAATCTTATAAATTCTATTGGACCAAATATAACTCTTCTTTAGAATCGGGACATCAAAATTTACTTTGTGTAAATTTTTGGTACCTTTCTGATAAAGTTCATTTTTTTAAGGAATAGTGTAAAATGTTGTATTTTAATTCAAAAACTCTTTTTAATATAATTTATTTATATGATTAGATTATCTTTTGAATTGTTTTTAAAGTAAAATTAGAAAAAAAAATTACCATTAAATCCAATAGTGGTCGTTGGAATTAATTTCACTTTGAAATCAGACTTAGACTAGTGTCAATCTTTTGATACTTATTGTTTCATAAAAACACGCTATTTGCTCTGACAGCGGGAATTAATTATTAAATTAATTAATGTGACTTATATGTTTTGAATTTTGTAAAATAGACTTCATTTTTGAATTCATAATATCAAATATAGCTTAGGGTGAATTTTTGGTAATTTTCTGAAAAACTTCAATTTTTGATGAATAGTGAAACCACTAAGTGGTACTTATAAAAATTGATTTTCCGTTTAAATGAAATTTTGCCATCATTGTGTTTTGAATTTCAAAAATCCGACATACATGGTTGTCATTAAGAAGTAAAATGTGATTCAATGAGATTATAATAATTTTTTGGTGAATAGTAACTTATTAAGTTCTTAATCGCGATTAGTGGTAATTAGTGTAGTTTAAGGTAAAAATAATGCTTTAATAAAATAAGATGAGCTTGACACATGTCCTACCCTCATTGGTTGTGTCATGGACGACCAAGACAAGCCATTGGTCAACTTGGGGACCCCATGGAGACACTTTGGTTGGGAAATGACATAAATAACTTTTTATTTAATGTAAAAGTAAAAATGACACAAACATGATATGTTTTACTAAAACAATTTTTAAATGGGGTTATACAAGTCATATTTTTGATTATAAATAGTCATTGGGAAGCTAAAAAGATTTTCTACATCATAGTAATTTTTTTTATAATTTTTAGACACTAAATAAGTTAAATTATTTATGACATCATGATGATGCAGCGATGACCTCATTATTTAACGATTTAAATAAAATGGAAAGATAATATAAAATCTATGAACTACACATGTCCAAAACTTATTGGATGGGTGTATTTCGAACCCTTATCACCTTATCCACTAATTATATCAATGTGGGACCTTTTAAAACCGAAACAAATTTTCAAATAAAGTAATATTTCTTTACTTTTCAAAAGTGCCCCTCCTCTCCTCTTATAAAAGGCCCCCACCTCTACCTCATTTCACACACTCCTCAAGCCTTTGGATCGGCCAACCCCTGCCCATTTACTCTCTACACATCCCTCTCCTCATCCTATAGGATTCCCTTTGGGCATAATCCTTTCAAAGGAAGCTTTTAGGCTCAAATCAAAAGTAGTTACACTTTTAAAGGTAATTCATTCTCTCTTGTTCATTTGTTTTATTTTGCCTCTCCAACCCTCTAAACTCTTTTTATTTACTTCTTTTGTAACAAAAACAGTATCTTAAATATACTAGGATGTTGTTATAAGATTTATTCGAGCTAAAATCTCACACAACTACATCAAATGGTTAAAGAACATACGGTTTCCGTGGATGGCGAAATTCTGCCTCCCGGAACGATGATTGTTCAATACTCATTTAACACCTTAAAAGGTGGCCATTATGATGTCACTATTTTTATATATGATATATGATGTGTTTATGTTTTCCTTAATCTTATGTTTTTTTCATTTTGGGAATACCTTTATGGTTTCCATTATGGGTAAACACGATATCTTCATTTAAGGAAGTGCGGACTACCGCCCCCTCAAAGTGATGTGATTCGTTAATGACATATGTGGGACGTGTAAAGGATGGATTTAAAGTTATTATATATGATGTTATACTGGAATTATAATATACCTCTATATCATTATTATTTCTTTCCATTAAAGTATGAGATAGAAATGAAAGTAGCGTTCATGCGTACGTACGACTTACCGTCTCCATGAACGGTGCATTTCATTTCTTATCCCCAAATGTAATGTACTGTTAAAAGTACATGTATATAATGGATATATATAATTAATTATATATCTAAATGATGAATATAATTCTGGAATTAAAATATAAATACCTCTCATTTAGTTTTAATTCCATTAATATGACAAAGAAATGAAAGTAGCGTTCATGCGTATGTACGGATTACCGTCTCCATGAACGGTGCATTTCATTTCTTACCTCTAAATGATTATGTAATATTATAAATGAATGTATGTACTAGATATATATGACATATATGATATCTACATCATGAATACCATTCTGGATATAATGAATACATGAACAACATGTAACTATAAAGGGTTTATTTTTGACTCAAGTACTAATGATCGTTAAAATGATTGTTATTAACTTAAATAATTACATAGTGTTCATGACATGGTAATAAGTGATATAAAAGGAATAATGAACTTGAAAAAGGTTCTTAAGAAAGTAGAAATTAACTCAGGTTTATTATTCAGGACGTTAAAGAACGATCGATTCAAGTCGGACCCGAGGTAAGGGACTTCGTCTCAATCACCTTTCTTTGAGGCATATTTCGTTTTATACACAACTTTCATTTATACAGTGTATAAACCCCTTTTAAATTTACTTTTATACAAAAGGAATCTTTTTCTACGAAGTGTTTTACTAAACGACAAAAAACAATGTTTTTTTAACGTACGCGGTGACAACTACCTTTTCCGCCGCCGCGAGTATTATTTGGTCTTTGGCTTTCTCAACAAGCCGTAATGTTTTTAGAATAAAATAAATACCATATACTCTTTTATGTATTTTGGTATTGAAAATGGTTTTGAAAAAGGATTATTTTATGTCAATATATTTATGATATATTGTGATTGAATTGTGGAAATGTTATCATTCCTTTATATTGGTTTTATGTTTTATGATTTTATACTGGTACTTGGACATTTTAACGGGTGGTTACGTTATAAACCATATGACGAGTGGTGCCGTGAATACCAGGACGGGTGGTTACGTTATAGCCTCCAATGCATTGGGTATGGAAGTCGGCCGTATGGCTATTCCATTAAGTATGTATGGAAATTGGCCGTATGGCTATTCCATTAAGTGATATGTGTGGAAGTCGACCATATGGTTATTCCACTTAAGTATGTTTATGTCCCAAGTTACCTTTATAAATGTTATGTGTTCTTTTTATGGATTTTATGGTAATCCTTTGGTTACAAAAAGGTAAATAATGATACTTTATTCAGTGAAGAGTTTTTACAACTTCATGAAGGTGAAGGTATTACTTTGATAGAGTATACATGGTTTACTTGATTTTAAAAAACTAACAGTTTTCATTCTTTGTGTATCCCTTACTGAGCTTTTTATGCTCACCCCAAGTTTTTTTGAAATGTTTTTCACAGGACTTAATGTGGAATATGGTCAAGGATGGGATCAAGGGAATGTCATGCTATATAAAACATGGAACTAGACATGTTTCTTTTAAGAGTTTTTTATTTATTTATGGAAAATTAGTAGAAGTGACTACTTTGTAATCTTTTGAGATGTAATAGTTATGTTCTAATTCTCTAAAACTCTAAACCCGAAAAGATCCTCAACGTGTAATCTTGTGATAACTCAAGATTAAGTAAGGTTTAAGGCTGGGGCCTTATACTTCACAACCCCACTCATGAAAGTATGACAACACAATATTCTTTCCATTCCATAATTGGTATGGTATACTATATATCACTTTATTTGGAACTCAGTTAAGTATTTTTATTGCTTTTTTAATGTGTATCCCCAAAAGGATAATGGAAGGCTTGAATGGATCATCATTGATCTCACCATCTCTAATAAGGTGTGGTTCCTACATTCGTTTACACCATTCCAAAAAGGTGTATAAGTAAGAGTTAGTTAGTTTAAGATCCTAAAATTCCATAAATAATCAATGAAGTCTTGATTAAGAAATTATTCACCCTAGTATAAGAATATTTTCTTAATATTATTTCCAATATGGTTCTCAACATAATTCTTATATTATTTGAATTTATCAAAATATGTCTTACACCTCATCAAATAGATATATTCATATCTACTAAAATGATTAGTAAAAGTTATGAAGTATGAGTACCCACCACTTTATTCAATAGTAAATGGTCCACACACATCAATATGAACTAATTTAACAATATCTTTAACCCTTTCACCTTTTACACTGAATAGGGCTTTGATGATTTTTTCTTGTAAGAATTCATGACATACACTATGTATTTTTAGTTCAAAAGAATCTAAATATATCACTTTATATAATTTAGTCAAATGAATTTCATTTACATGACCTAGAAAGTGATTCCAAATTTGGATGTGGTATGAGTCAAGTGAAGTAATTTCATTATTGATTTCCATTATTTAGATTGTATAATCTAATACATAAATACCGTTATTTAAATGTTCCTTTTCATAACAAATGTTATAATTAAAATCAAATAAATGGTTATTCTCAAATTTGAAAATAAATCTTTCTGTATCAGTTCTAGATTTAGAAATAATGTTTTTAGTAATGGATGTAACATAATAAAAACATTTTAAAATACATATAATTCCATTTACCAGTATGTGGTGGTAGTCACTGATAGCTATAACAGCAAGTTCAACATCATTGTACACTCGTATATCTACCTCCCCATAGTCAATCATTCTGAATCTATATTGTTTCTATATTTTACTACATATATGACCGCCAAAAGCTATATATAATAACCAATTTTTATAAACAGATAAATTATACTCAATTAAAAACACACAAAATCTTTCCCTTGCTTCTTTGTGTGGGTGGATTTTTTCTACCAACGACCTTATTTATATATGTAAAACATATAGCATCTTGTTCCCTTGATTTCCCCTTCATCTTCCTCTTCTTATATTGGAATTATGAAGAAGGCTTGGACCTGGGGCTCTTTGATCAGCCTTTCTGTTTGTTCACCATAAGTATCAAAGGATTTTCATGCTTTGTAACCTTATCAAATTGGTAAAGAAGAGTGATTAGATATTGAAGATACTTATCAATGTTTTCAATATTAAAATTACAACAAATATAGAGAATATCTAAGGTATTGATGAAAGAATGAGATCGGTATGAAGTTCTTAGGGAGTTTAAAGACTAGAACCTCTAGGTGATCAATGTAGCCAATGATATTGACTATTTGAGGCCCATATGTTACACTATATTCAATATTTCTCTACAAATAGCCTTTGAGATCTCAAACCACTCATGTATATCTCTCTCATGATATATAACATGGAGATACTCAAGCATGATATAAGCATCCATGTGTTCATAAGACTTCATGAGTTTACTAGAAATGGATGCTAGCATTAAACATTGAATACTGAAAACATCGCTCATATGGATATCATAGACAAGGGATTCTTCATCACTCACCTCCTTTGTAGCCATGTCAGGAAGTGAGGATTCTAGCACATAAGATTTTGGCTCATGGTGCAACACAACCCAAAGGTGTATGAACCACTCCTAGAATTTATTTCCAGTAAAGAGATGTCCTTTCTCTAATATATATCATAGGGATGGTGTAGATTATATAATTTACATTTATTATACAATTATAAAAGATAATATTATTAGTAATTTTATTGAAAAAAAATTATATGAGAAATATTAATATTAAATTTTATTAAATCTCCATCAATTTTATCAAGTCTCGATATCCCTCATCATTGAACTTAGAATTTATACTTTATAGTACATTCTAGTTCCAAGGATCCATATTCCCCTTCTAATAACCTCAATGAGGGTTGGTCAAGCTACTTGATGGTATTTAGGTAGGATGGTCTTTGGAAACTATGAGCATGCAGTGACTTGATCCATTAACTGCATTCCCCAATCCTAAAATCCTCACATGGATTTCCTAAACACATTCCTCCAAGTTATATAAAGTCTAGATAGGGATACTTCTATTAATGTAAGATGGTTAAGTCAGGCCATAACCTTCATAAGAATACCACATTAAATTTAAGTGTCCCAATGAGGGTTAATCAAACATGTAGTTCTAAGTCATTCATTCCTAATCAAGTAATGGAAATCCAAGTCTGACTTAATATATATTTAGTGGATTTTAATTTATTATGCATAAATTTTATATTGTTTTATCCTTTACTTGACTTGTTATTATTGAGTGTATTTTACTTAATTAATTAACCATCTTGGGAAAAAAATATATGGATAATTTATTTATTTATATTCCATATTTTCACATTAATTCATTTATTTATGTGATAGTGGTCTTGAATTCATATAATAAATAATGTATATGATATAAATAAAAATATAATAAATGACATGATCATGATCTTATCTAGTGGTTTATTTATTGAGCATAAAATAAATCAGCCTATTACCTAGGGGAATAAATCCCTGTGTCGGACATGACATGATTTGTATCATTCCACTTGTCTATATGTGTATCACCTCGGTTGGAATCATCTTGGTTCTTTCTAGAACTACCTCCATGTGCTTTGGGATACTATATTAATTATAAGTATTTATAACTAGCATGAAGGTGAGGGGAACCAAGGGATTGGTTAAGGGGGATTACATAAATAACCCAAGACACATGGGTCCTGCATAATAATTGAGGTAGGGATGAAACATAGACCATAAAATTTAATTTAATATTAAATAATTGAAAAGCCAGAAAATAAATTAAATTTAAACAACCAACATATGCACAGGTCTTGGTAAATCTCACGAATAGTCATACATGAAACGTATATGAAAAATAAACCTCATTAAAATTATTTTATTATTTTTTCTTTATTATTTAGATATACTTTCTTATATTAATTAATTTATTTATTAATTTATCAATTAACTTTAAACTTAATAAATAATAAAATTCACTTGAAGATACCTATCATAAATTGTTTCATGAAAAATAAATGGTAGAACCAATAATTAATGAAATTTAAAATAAATAAATTGATAATTTTAATAATTCTTTAAACATTAATTAAATTTACAAACACAATAAATTCTAGTCAGTATAATAAGGTTTTAAATGATGTAATTTTAAATTTAATGTAATTTTAATTTTTCCTTTTATTGGGAGACTACATAGCATGTGCATATGAGATACATTTCATGTATCTTAGTTTCTAAATACTAGGATACATTTTTTGGTATTTGGTGTGTACCTTGGCCGGACTACATGGAATCTACTAACCAACTATACATTATGTGTTCTACTTGACATGTGCCTAGGAACAAACCTTAAGTCTTTGGAATTTATCTCAATGGATTACATGGTGTGTAATCACCGAAAACATTCCATGTGCTCTGAATGTCATGTTCCCATACAATCGACTAAAGGATTCAACATGTTCATCAGATGTGTGACTACAAAACATGTATAATCCATCTACACATCGTGTATCTCACATTTTGTGTGTCTTATTGTATCACTGGATTACTCGGTGTGTATTTCGTACATGGAAAATAATTAACTACACACCATTTATGTCAAATACATATTTTTTGTTATCATTTCTCAAGGATTTTAGTCTCACACAATGTGACCATGTATTTGAACACATAGAATGCACAAATTTTACCACTAAACCATGTAGACTACACGACATGAGCACCAACTACATGCTATGTAATGTAATAACTCGTATGCCAGGATGGATCGATCTACACATGGTATTAAATAATTCACCATGTGTAGTTACTATTTTCATGTTTTGTATCTCGTGGAATGTCCAAATATAGTGTACATGGGTACACAACATGTACTATGGCTACACGCCATGTAACCCAGTCTTATCGGCTAGAATTCTTCGTACTTCCTGCTGTCATCTATACCCATGATTCATATGTTCTTAGTCATTCAAGAAAATTAAACACTTAATGATGATGATTAATATGTCGAAAACATGTTAATTAAAATCAAATTAAGGAATGAATATTTTTGAAATGAAAATATAACCACTATTTCACATATAGATCAAAAATTAAATAAATAATTATAAATTTAAAATGTGACAAATATGATACCACTTGATGGTTTTTGGTACAATGTAACCCACATTGGAGGGATAATTCCATTATGTGGAATGATTATCAATTCTCAATTTTCAATTTGATTATATTAACCCTACATAATATACAAAACCATATTTTTATAGAGCAAGGGTTTAGGTTAAAATATTATTTAATTTTGTACCAAACCTTAAATAATATGGCGAAGCTCGGGTGCTGGATCATCCCAGTGAGGGACTCTCCCTTCCGGTGATGACGGAGGCCTCTGCGCCGACTCCTCCCCCCTCAGTGGGGGAGGGGGAATCATCGTCTCATGGGAGAGCTAGGTCATTGCGGCCCTTCTCAAACCCTGATTTTCTTCCCCCATTTCGAAAAACCTCTTTAAACCCTAAAGTTATAGAATTAATTGATGGTTTACCAAACCTTAAACTTTCATCTTCTAAGTTTTCAGAAGCCTCAACCATGTTGAATCTCACCCTGGTGGATCAGTTCAAACACAGGAGGCCTTCAGTTGATGATTTTGACCGATTTGACTTCATAGCATGGGATCTTCATGAAAGAGCGGTGGTTGGATTACTGGACAACAATCAAATCATGATTAGGTTCGATTCAAAAGAAGACCTCATCTGATCTTGGTCGAGTGCTCCTCGCAGCTTCATGGATCTCGTTTTCTGCTTTTGTGTTGGTCTTTCTATCTCTATATGAACCTCGACTCACCTTCCATTGTAGTTTGGGTAAGTTTTCCTTCCCTTCCGTTGCCTTTTCAAAACTCTTCGATTATCTTCATGTTGGGAAATCTGATTGGTACATACCTCTTCTCTGATAGTTGTAACAAGGCGGTTTTCCATCCAATGAAACCCCAGGTTTTTGTGGAAATGGATGCATCTCACATACCTTTTCAATTTGTTTGGATCACAATTGGGGATGAATACTGATGCAAACAAAGAGTTTTTTATGAAAATTGGATTGAGTTTTAAGGCTCTTGCAAGAGATTGGGCCACTCTATTGAGGTCTGCCAAAGTGGACATCCTTCACGGTTGATAAAGACTCATTGTAATGGGAATTATGCTTCTGTGTGCACTGAGGATAGTGAAAGAAGTGGCATTAAGGTGGGTCTGGATTCGAGAACTGCGGATCCAGTCGATGAAGGAAGGGGTCCCCATTGGTCTGGTGCTGCTAGGGCTGTCAATACAATGAGATATCATAAGGTGTCTTTTGAGGAAGACCCGACCCCTGAGGCTTCCGGTGTTATGGTGAACCAGGCTAATCTTATGGTGTCTATGGTTTTCCAAAGGTTAAGGTAGGACTTGGGATTACCTTTTGCTTACATGGATGGTCCGAGTTCAGAGCAGAGTGGGGAAGGAAGAGAGGTCTGTACTGTGGAGGAAGTCACCATGGCCAGTGTTAAGGATTCTAAAATCCTTGATCCTCTAGATAAACCTTTTATAGCTTTTAGTAACAGGTTTAAAGGGATTTCTAAATAATTTTTTGTTGAGGGTTTAGAGGAGGATGTTGTTGTAGGAGGTGATGATGGTGCAGAGGCCTTGGAAGACCAGCAGGTTGATCATAGGGTGAATGAACCAACTTCAGTTGGTGAGGAAGCTAGGGAGGATCAACAGGTTGAATGTTTGGGGCATGAAACATGTACTATTATTTTGGAAAACAATCACAATGTGGCAAGGCGATGCCCTTTGGTGGAGAGTACGGACCAAAGGCTGGGGGATAATGTCGAACCCTTTTTAGAAAATGCTACTACTGAGGATAGGTGCCTCCCTTTGATGGAGTGTAAAACTCCAGTTCAGAGGCCGAGGAACAACTCTAAGTTTGCTGATGCTTCTTTGCGGGAGTGAGCCAGAATTGGAAGGGAGAATTCTGGGGGAGGGAAAGATAATGTGAGCGGTCCAGTTGGTCGTTCATTTAGTGATGTTGTTAAAAGTGGGAATCAGATGATGGCTACAGCTAACGAGCCTTTGTCTGCTACACCAAGAATAAGACCAAGGAAGGACTACTCATTTATTTTGAGACCGATGCAGACTAGATCTACATAAAAGAGGAATAATGAGGTGACTTTGGCCTTTAAAAAGGGTAGCGTGGTCAAGAAGGCATACCCAGATCAATCTGTTCTTGATCAGCTTAGGAGTCAGGTTCAAAGTGGAAGCTTTTGGAGGTATCTTGAATGGGAATCAGCTACTGGAGAAGAAGACTCCTACTTGGGATGCAGAGATGATTCTAGTTATTATGATTTGTAAATCTATGTTGGTATTCATTTTTTGACTTGTCTATAGTTGTAAGTTGGGGTACCGAGAACCCATAAACCGACTTCAAAAAATGGAAAAAAATGATTTGCAGGGTTAATATTTAAAAAACCACATGGAAAATAATAATAATATTATTATCATTATTTTATTGAGTGAAACATCTTGATAAATGATAATATTATTTATCAACATGTAAATAAATATTTATGAATGGATGTGATCTTGGCCCATTCATCGTCCTCAACATTTATTGAATACACAAATACATATTTAATTAAATATTTAATTCATAAATAAAATATTTATGACTGAACAAACATGAATAAAATTATTCCTAAATCTTGAGAATAATATTTATTCTAATAATTAAATTCAAATATAATTTAACAAAAATCCACATAAACACATAGTGTGTTGGAAGTTGGGATGTGGCCTAGTGGTAATGGAAGCTCTGTAATCTTGCACAAACAATCCCAGGATAAAATAATAAAAAAATAATCTTTGGTGTATTTCTAGTAATGGAGTAGTGGTTATGAAACAGATAGAAGGGGTGGATAGAACCCTAACATTTGATGGGGTCTCAATGCTATTTGGAGGTAAATAGTAGAACATGACAATGGGAGGGGCCTAAGATGCAGCGATTGATGGTCTGACTGGCCACGACTATGGTGGGTGAGAGGTGTCGGTAGTAAAAACATATACCGATTAAGGGAGACTCAGCCGAAATGGAATAATAGTGTATAGGCCATGGTGGAAGTGGGGATGAAGCTAAAAATCCAAATTGTAGTGGGAGCTATGATGGTGGAGGAGGATCAACACTTGGCTTTGTTCGATGGTATGGTTGTGGGACAAAGTGCATGGGACATGGGATTGGGACATAACATATGGTTCATGGTTCTTTGATCAGGTTCAACTAGGACTACATGCCATCATGTTATGGGATATAATGCCTAATGGGCCTATGGTCCATGTAATGGGCTCCATGTGCCCAAAAAAGAGGTGTTTCTTAGTTTAATAAAACTAAGAAGGGGTTTCCCTCTGACCTATTAATAAAACATAGTGATTGGACCTCTTGGATTATTTCTATTTGGAATTAGGTGGGCTTTCCAAAAGTCCAAGATTACTATCTAGAAATGGGTCACAAAAACCATGATAAAGAACATAATGTCACAATCACAATAAACACATATGAATTATCCTCAGGAAATATAATCCCTATATCACAATATCTCATCAAGGAGGTTGAAAATCTATGTCACCAACCAATATGCTCGATACATCTTTCATTGACTATATGAAATAGACACGTCATTTCACCAAGGGCATGGAATTTAATGAGACTATTCTATTCCAATCAAAGAACCAAGATATAAACTTCCATAATGATGGAAGGGAAAGATCCTTCCTTGACTTATCCATTAATAACATGTCATTCATGATGCACCCAATATACCCAACTCCCAATCAACATATGGAATAAAGGTTCTGGTTAGTAAACATAAGTGTTCAAGTCATGGAATGTATAAATGATAATATTAAAGTATAAGGACCATTACACATGCTTCTAGATTTGAATATCTAATGATACTAAAACATGCAAAATTCATACCGATGGGTTTGTTCTCATAATCTCTTATCTTCAAGATTACCAAGTGTGAACTTCAATAGAATATGACTCATCTACTTAAAAGTACTCACACTATATATTATGCATACTATGATCCCTATCACAGTATTTTATTTGGTCATAAAACTATATTTAAGAATATAATAATGACACTTTAATGTATTCATCATAGTGGGAAACTACAATGACCTTATCAATGTGACAAATATTCTAGGATATTATTACATAAAATTCATACCTAATAATGAATAGTATGTAATATGATTTTTTTTAATATTAAAATAGTTGAATATACATGTAATAAAAGTAAAAAAAAGTTGTCCCTAGTCCACCCACTCCTAAAATTCGAAGGAATTCCTTCTTAACTACTTCAAACTCTAGATTTCATCAATGTTTATCTGCATAAATATTATTTTTAATTTTTTCTACTTTTATATGTCATTGATTGGTTTGAACCTTCTCTTTAATTTATTGGAAATGGTTGGTACATATCATCTACATATCTCGAGATTCATTCCAGTATGATAGAGTCATATATCTCTTCTCATAAAGAGACTCATATGTTTCCATCTGAACACTAAATTATTGGTATATGAAGACTCTTCCTGGTGGTGGTGTTGATCTCAATATCCTCAGAAACACATTGAAGAATATATTATCATGTCCTCTAGATTTTGAATTATCATATCAGACTGACTATCTTTCTGGGGATGATAATTAATGCTAAAACATAGCTCTGTGTCCAATTATGTTAGATGAATTCTCCAAAACCATAAGTTAAAGCTCAGATTCCAAAAAACATACAAAGGAGAGTGGTACTCCATATATCCTTTACACTTCCATTATATATATTTTTGTGAGTTTATTAAAAGATAAATCTTCTAAAATGGAACTAAAATGAACTGAATTTGTAAGTTAATTGATTTCAACCCAAATAGCATTATGGATTTTAGAAGTTTTGGGGAGTCCTATAATGAAATACATGGTGATGTTTTCCTATTTATATTATATTAAAGGTAATGATTGGAAAATACCCTTATACATTTTTCATTAAGTCTTAACTTTAAATTATATCATGCTTTGATATACTTATTCTACGATCAACTTCTTCATGTTGTCACACAAGAAGTTTTTATTTAGATCTCTATGCATCATCTTACTTCATAGATAAATTGGTAAGGATAACCTATGAGAATAAACCAAAAGTTCCCTCTTCATTTTTTGTTTTGACGATACATGTATCCAAGTTCCAAGCCTTATAAATATATCTTTATCAATTTTGAACTCTAGAATACACACTATCTTTTCTGGAAGTTGTGCATCACCTTTTTGGGAATCTTTGATCTTATTGTGGATGGAAGGTTGAGAAATAAATTAGGAAATATAGGATTTATCTCCACCCCCATTATTAATTCAAGATTAATAAATTGAAAATCCATGAGTATTGAGTATTTTTCAATCCTCATCATGGATAATATAAAATGATCTTACCTAATCAGAGCATTATCCATCTTATCTTCCTTCCATATGTGGTAGTGTATTGAAATTTCATAATCTTTTATCAAGTAAAACAATCAGCTTTGGTTCATGTTAGTTCATTCTTTTTGAATTTATATTTCACACTCTTATGGTAATTTTATATATCACCATTTTCACCATATTGAAAATTTCTCTAAATAATTAATGTAAATATCATTGTGAAAAACTCCAAATAATGTGTTGGGTAATTTTTCTCATAAATTAAGGTTAGGAATAAGAAATTACATTATAATTTTTCACGAGGATACATCTTTATCCATTTTTTAAGCATCATTGAATATTACAAACCCTCACCCACTATAGGGTAAAGTGATTGTAGGTGCACTGAAAAAACTCTACATTAGTTCCCTGAAAATTTATTCACATTCCACTATCTAAAGTAAATCTAATACCTTTCATGTTAATTTTGTTAGTATATTTTATATCCATGAGAAATTTCTCATAAATCATATATTGGTTCTATCTAACCCAATAAAACTATGGATATTGGTTATTGTGGTTAGTCTGGGCCGTCACTCGATAACTTTTATCCTTTATGGGTCTACTGATATTCACTTAAATTTGATTACATGAACGAAGAATGATACTACTGTAGATATAATTCACACGTGGAAAATTTGGTATACAATTTCTCCCTTCTTGAGGTCTTTAACAAAACTGTAAAATGATCTACATCTCTTATTTTCTCTTTGAATATATAATATTATTATCTATAAAGATAAAAAAATTGATCAAGGTAGTCTCTAAAGACTATATTCATTAGATTCAAAAAGATAGTAGGGAAATTCATAAGTCCAAATGATTCAAAATAAATTCATAGTTTCTGTACCTCATATAGAAATTTCCCTAGAAATGTTTTACCTTTTAAACCTTAATAGATGATATCTAGATCAATGTTAAATGTTATAGAAGTACTAATCTCCTCTAATTTGATTGAATAGATCAATGATACCAGGAATTTGATAATTTTTGATGATATATATTTTATAATTATCCTGGTAATTAATTAAAAGATTAATTAATCTGTCCTTGTTTTTAATAAATATATTGATGCACCCCACGGTGAAGTATTATTATGTATAAACCCCTGTAAAAATTATCTTGGATTTACTTATTTAATTCCTCCAATTCAATGGGATACATTCTATACTTACTCTTTGATATAGGAATGGATCCATGTACAATTTTGATTCAAAACATAAACTCACAATTATAAGGAAGACCATGTAGTTCATCATAAAATACATATGTATACTCCCATAAAATAGGCATTTCATCAATATTTACTTCCACCATGGTTATTTAAGTCGATATTCTTTCATTTTTGGGTATCATAACCCATATTATATAAGTTTTTTAGATAGATAGTTCATAATAATTCTTGCATTGATACTTGATTATAGGATGATTTTGAATATGAAATGATATTTCCTTATCCTGATAGTTTATATGTAATCTATACGGAGAAAGCTAATTCACTCCTTGTAGAGACCCGTATCTTGACGTACATGGACATTACATTACTTTTGCGGAATACTTAGTACATAACAAAAACACACACACAAGGATCGTAATAGTTTAGTGTCTTTGGAAACTCGGAACGTAGTCTTCTAATCGTGGTGAAAGATCTTCAATATCTCCCATAAAGATCTTCCCTTTTTTTTTACCTAAAACCTTTCTTTATATCCTGGGGAAAAGAAAACATAAAAGGGTGAGCTGAAATGCTCAGTAAGGGTATACAAAAGAAAAATCAATCACATCATATTCATAAGAACATAACTTTTTGGAAATCTTAACCTGCAAAAGAGAGCATAATATCTTAACATGGAACAAATCATAGAAGTGAAAATGAGATCCCCATAATCATAACATAAAACTTGAAACTTTGTGGCATGCACACATAATCATGGAAAATCATTTCTTGTTAGTCATGACTCATTGCCAAGACTATCTTAGTGGACAAAGTCCCTTTCTGAACCGAGTTCACTCCTCGTTTCAGTCCTGTATCACTGAACCGAAATAACCTTCCGTTCCAGCCATATCTATCTCATGAGATATAAAATCTTTACCCAATGCATTGGAGGGAGATATAGGTCCCACCCATCTTATAATGAATCCTTTCTTATGTGTGCCACATAATCATAAAACATACATCATCGCATAACACATGTAACAAAAATGGGATTCTTGAAACATCATGACATCATAAATCAATTCATATAAGATAAAGGAATTCATAAACATAATTCCATCACAACATAGTCAAATCAATGTAAAAATATGGATAGAAACAGAACCCTTTATTATCTTAGATGGAAAATAATTTTGATAAAACACTTGAATTGAATTCTTGAGGAAAATATCCTTTCTTCTTCAAAATCAATTTTTTTTCACGAAACATCATGAAATTTTAAAAGAAAGAGATTTTATTGAAAATAGTCATGAAATCTTTTAGAGGAAGCTTCATGAAAATAAGACTTTATAAAACAGTAGAAATCCGTTCGTGCCGTATAAGTTAAAAAAAAAACATTCTTCGTACTTTTGTCGGAAAAGTCAAAAAGTACCTCGTATGACAAAAGATTCCTTTCATAGATATTACTAAAAACTCACCGAAGGGTAAAAATGGATTTAAAAAATTTTAGGTGGATGGAAATAATATTACATATTGATGAAACATGGATGTGGATGATAAAATACACCCCAGTAAATACTTATGAATAAACAATCTCAGATAAAAATGAGATTGTGATATTTCCCTTACCTTAGGTCCGATTTGCTTTGTTCGTGTCCGAAGCTCCTGTATAATGGTTTAAATAATGTTATTGACTTATTACAGAATCATACATATTGATATGATATCATATATGGTCATATTATTAGCTTCTTGTTAGTAATATTTCATTGTTACTTGTTACTCGGGTCTTTATAACTTTTTGTTCTTATGCGTGTTTTGTCGAATAAATTCTTATTCTTATCTTTAGGTTATAGATAATTCATTTACAGAATGGTATTAGTGTAGTATATACCATATTCATTCATTCAATTCATTTATATAATCATTATGAAATGAAGATCATGTAGAACGAGTCGCATCACATTGAGGAGACGGTATTCCGTACGTACACACAAGTGATGACATCGTTCCTATGATCGTGGAATTGTATTGGAGAATATATATATTATTTCAGTATCAATATTACTTCATAATAATCATATATAGTTACTCATTACACCATTATACCCATCCTTGTAAGGTGATGGTGGAAAATAGATTACACCACGGCGTGGAGACGGTATTCCGTACGTACGCACGCGCGGTGATTTCTTTTTCCGTAGGATGGATAGATTGTGAAATAGGGTTGTTTCATACTTATAATAACATATCAGTATATGAGTAATACTGATGTTATTACTTCATAATGAAACAACCTAAGAAGAAGAAGTGGAAGAAGAAATAAAGATGAAAGAATTGGTAACGGTAATTACCTCTTCTTCGAAGCGCCTCTTTGAGACCTCCTCTTAGGGCACTAAAATTGGTCTTTGAGGAAGACCAGAACCTCTAGGATGTTTCTAGGGAAGTGTAGAAGGGAAAATGGCAGGGGTTGGCCGAGCTTGAGTGCTCAAATTGGTGTGAGGAGGAGGGGGAGGAGGTGCCCTTTTATAAGGGAGGAGAGGGGCACCTTAGAAATATCTCAAAATATTATTTTATATTAAAGTCAAAATCGGTTTATAATGGCTCCAAAGGGTCTTATTTCGAAGATAAGGTGGGGATGGGTCGAAATACTATCAACCAATAAGATTTAGACAAGTTTAGGGTATTATTTTAACCTTATCAATTTGATTTAACTCTAAGTTAAATAATTTAACTTTTACCATGTCTTTTTGTTTTCTTTCACTATATGGTTAATAAACTTACTATAACATGCCAAACGAACCCCAAATTGTTTATTATTAATATATATATCCTTATCTAAGTCATTTTGCCGAACCTTAGATTTTTAGGAATAAAATAACAATTAATAATATAATATTTGATTTAAAAACTATTTTGTTTCAATTTTGACACTATTTGATATATGATTTTTGTGAAAGTCATAACAGAATTATATGTTCAAAACAAGTTGATTAAATCAACATTAATATATCATAGTAACCTAGAAAATTAGTGGAATTCATAAAAAGTCTTAAATTACATTTATTTTGGTATTTATATTATCAATTATGTCAATATTTCATTAATAAGATAATTATTGCATCATCTTTGTGTCATAAATAAATTAAATTATTTGATGTCTAAAAATTACAAATAAAATACCATCATGTAGGAAATCTTTTTAGCTTTCTAATGAATATTTAAAATCGAATTTATCTTATGTATAACCCCATATTATAAATTATTTACTTATTAAACTTTGATTTTAACTATTTTAACCCTTCTTCAAATAAATTAATAATAAATGTCCTAATCTAATCCAAGTGGACCTAAATGGTCATATTTTATTCCTAAGTTTGTTTTTGGTCGAATTACACTTGTCCAATAGAATTAGGACATGTGTTAGGGTAATATTAATATCATATTTACCCTTAGTTACCCAATTTACTATTAACCGCGGTAAAAAAAGTAAAAAGTTACTATTCACCAAAAAATTATTTTCATCTCATTGAACCACATTTTAGTCCTTGATATTAACCGTGTCTCTCGGATTTTCGAAATTCCATTCACAGAAGCAGTAAAATTAAGTTTTATGCAAAATTCAGTTTTCAACCTACCACTTAGTGGTTTCACTATTCATCAAAAATTGAAAGTTTTCAGAAAAATACCAAAATTTCACCCTAGGCTAATTTCGATATTCTGAGTCCAAAAATGAAGTCCATTTTGAAAAATAAAATTTATAAAATTTCAAAAAGTGATTATTACTATTCAAAACGGCTAGTTTTAATAGCATATCATTGTTTAGTGAAACTCGGTATTGCGTATTACACACGCTATCGAGGAAGGTCGTGATTGCGTGTAATGCAAGGCAAGTCAAGGATGCGTGTTGTGCAAGCTCCTTTTGGTGTAGCGTACAACACAAGACTTTAATAAAATTAAAAAGAATATTTTTTTATAAAATCTTGGGCTGTTACATTCTACCCCCCTTAAAATGAATTTCGCCCTCGAAATTCGTCGGGGTTATAAATGGTTTACTATTAGAAAGTTTCTTTAATAGAAACCCACATCGTAAAAAGGAATATCAAAACCAATCTTTAAAAACAAAAGTATGAAACGTAACGGTTACCCAAATAAACTAATCATTGGGTTTCCACATAGGTGAAAATATGGATATGGAAGAGAAATCTAACTATCATGTTCTGATAGAGAGTGGTAGAGAACATGGCTATGGAAAAGCCAGTAATCACAAAGCCATAAATTTGTGACGATCTAGGGTACCATCTGATTCATCAGATATAAGGGCACTAGGACAACATTTTTGGTTTTCAAGATCATTTCCCTAAGGTTGAAGAATTTGAATTAGAATAAATACTTACTTTATTTTGGTACAATCTCACTATTGTTCATGCCTTGAACAATTTCCACTTCATCTCTTATATAAATGAAGTTGAATTTGTTATTCGTGAAGTGTTAGCAGATCATGTGATAGAATGACGGGTCATTCCATCTGTCTCGAACAAAAGGTTAGCAAAAATTATATACATAAGTCGATCTATAGTGAGATTAATCATATATGGTTCCTAAAATGGACTTATACTTCATATATCATACTGCTTAATATAATAAAACTAGTTTCTTCTAAACAGGGACTTCCTGTAGGTCAGTGGTAGGCGATAAAGGCCAGTCACACTTCGGTTGTGAGTTCGATTCCCACAGCCTTGTCCGACGCGATGGGCTGTCGCCCGTCCTGCAGGTTGTCCTTTTTCTAAAGCTATTTTACTATAACATCCCATCAATAATACTAACTTATGTCCAACATAAACCATTCCAATCTTTAGGCTTATCCATAATACTGCCGTCCACTCTCAGAGATTTAATACCATCATTGATCCCCATATATCATAAGATATATCTTATTGGTCACATTCCAAACATTCAAAGGCCTTAATCTTGTACTCTCTTGAATACCCATTGAACCATAGTGAAAACTTGAATGCAGTTAAAAGTTAACACTTTCCATATACCAAAATCCTCAAAATTCTATATACTCAAACCATGATATCACTTAGTCCTTATATCAATCATGAGCTCATGAATACTGTTAAACATTTCATTTTCTCATTTTCCCTTCATTATGTGCATATCATCTTATTTCCAAAAATATCTCAATCACTTTGAATACCACATTAGACCAATACATAGATATTCCAATACTCCATGATACAACATTATTTTGGAATCCCATTACATAAACACTTAATCATTCCACCACATCGTTGTCATATTCAACATTGCCAATAATGATCGCATGTGACTTCCCTTTGTCCTTTGCCTTAAGCAGTTGCTCATGTCGATCATCACTAACCCTTGGATTAGGGCATTTATTAGCATAATGCCCCATTTCCTTGCACTTGAAGCATTGAAGTGTTGGTTGTACGTTCTCTGCAGTGTTTGCTTTATTCACTTCATTAGAATCCCATTTTCCATTACTTCGACACTCAGCTGCTTGATGACCTTCTTTTCCACACTTAAAACATTTTCTAGTCCCTTTAAGACAATCTCCACCATGCTTCTTTCCACACTTTGAACATAAGGAAACATTCATCTTCTTTTCACCATTATTCTGAGAATTCTCCTTGAACTCCATCTTTCGTTTCTTGTCAAAACCATGAGATGGATATGTAACACCAACTTCCATTTCTACCTTGATAGCACAACGCACAATTTCTTCATAGCTACTGAAGTCTCTTATAGCTAATGCCCTTCGAAGACTTGGTTTTAAGCCACTGAAAAATCGATCAACTTTACTTTCAGGTTGGATGATAATGCCAGATGCATACCTTGCAAGTCTTGTAAAATTCTCTTCGTATATACCAACAGATTCATCATCCTTTTGCTTTAGTTCAAGAAACTCCTTTTCCATCTTTGTTCGAAGAATGCGAGGGAAGTACTTACTGAAAAACAAGTTCTTGAACTCATCCCATTCCATGGACTCAATTTCATCTCTTGGCCTCATATTCTTGATAAGATTCCACCATTGATCAGCTTTCCAAACGATATACTACTAAGATGAATTTATCATGTTCAGAACATTGAAGAACTGAAAATATCTTTTCAGTGGTACTGATCCATTGTTCAGCAACAAGTGGATCAGAAGACCCATTGAAAGAAGGTGGATGTTGCCTCATGAAGGACTCAATAGAATATTGTTCCCTTCTCTGTTCATTTGGAAGTCCAGAATGATTCATAGCTTGTGTAAGTATAGAAATAAGATTTTGCACTCTATCTCCCATAACATTTGTTTGTTCAGGAGGGCAATCATTGCATTGTCCATTTCATTGATCAACACGGTTCCTTCGGGTTCCAGCCATCGTCTAAAACCCAAAAAGAATAGTGTGAGAGGCAAAAATCATGCTAGGGAAAACAACATTGTAAAGGGGGAGTATCCTCAATATCTAACTTCTTAGGTTAAATTCTAAGATCGTTACCGTAGTAATAGGACTGTATCCTATACGTATACTTATCCTTAGGGAAATCCCTAGACAAACCTTATTTATATCTCTAGGGATTTCACTAAAGTTCTCGCATCCTAGTTTCCAAAGGTTGACTAAACCTTTCCTCTGATACCAACTGTAGAGACCCGAAGCCTGACGTACATGGACATTACATTACTTTTGCGGAATACTTAGTACATAACAAAAACACACGCACAAGGATCGTAATAGTTTAGTGTCTTTGGAAACTCGGAACGTAGTCTTCTAATCGTGGTGAAAGATCTTCAATATCTCCCATAAAGATCTTCCCTTTTTTTTACCTAAAACCTTTCTTTATATCCTGGGGAAAAGAAAACATAAAAGGGTGAGCTCAAATGCTCAGTAAGGGTATACAAAAGAAAAATCAATCACATCATATTCATAAGAACATAAATTTTTGGAAATATTAACCTGCAAAAGAGAGCATAATATCTTAACATGGAACAAATCATAGAAGTGAAAATGAGATCCCCATAATCATAACATAAAACTTGAAACTTTGTGGCATGCACACATAATCATGGAAAATCATTTCTTGTTAGTCATGACTCATTGCCAAGACTATCTTAGTGGACAAAGTCCCTTTCTGAACCGAGTTCACTCCTCGTTTCAGTCCTGTATCACTGAACCGAAATAACCTTCCGTTCCAGCCATATCTATCTCATGAGATATAAAATCTTTACCCAATGCATTGGAGGGAGATATAGGTCCCACCCATCTTATAATGAATCCTTTCTTATGTGTGCCACATAATCATAAAACATACATCATCGCATAACACATGTAACAAAAATGGGATTCTTGAAACATCATGACATCATAAATCAATTCATATAAGATAAAGGAATTCATAAACATAATTCCATCACAACATAGTCAAATAAATGTAAAAATATGGATAGAAACAGAACCCTTTATTATCTTAGATGGAAAATAATTTTGATAAAACACTTGAATTGAATTCTTGAGGAAAATATCCTTTCTTCTTCAAAATCAATTTCTTTTCACGAAACATCATGCAATTTTAAAAGAAAGATATTTTATTGAAAATAGTCATGAAATATTTTAGAGGAAGCTTCATTAAAATAAGGCTTTATAAAACAGTAGAAATCCGTTCGTGCCGTATAAGTTAAAAAAAAACATTCTTCGTACTTTTGTCGGAAAAGTCAAAAAGTACCTCGTATGACAAAAGATTCCTTTCATAGATATTACTAAAAACTCACCGAAGGGTAAAAATGGATTTAAAAAATTTTAGGTGGATGGAAATAATATTACATATTGATGAAACATGGATGTGGATGATAAAATACACCCCAGTAAATACTTATGAATAAACAATCTCGGATAAAAATGAGATTGTGATATTTCCCTTACCTTAGGTCCGATTTGCTTTGTTCGTGTCCGAAGCTCCTGTATAATGGTTTAAATAATGTTATTGACTTATTCCAGAATCATACATATTGATATTATATCATATATGGTCATATTATTAGCTTCTTGTTAGTAATATTTCCTTGTTACTTGTTACTCGGGTCTTTATAACTTTTTGTTCTTATGCGTGTTTTGTCGAATAAATTCTTATTCTTATCTTTAGGTTATAGATAATTCATTTACAGAGTGGTATTAGTGTAGTATATACCATATTCATTCATTCAATTCATTTATATAATCATTATGAAATGAAGATCATGTAGAACGAGTCGCATCACATCGAGGAGACGGTATTCCGTACGTACACACAAGTGATGATATCGTTCCTATGATCGTGGAATTGTATTGGAGAATATATATATTATTTCAGTATCAATATTACTTCATAATAATCATATATAGTTACTCATTACACCATTATACCCATCCTTGTAAGGTGATGGTGGAAAATAGATTACACCACGGCGTGGAGACGGTATTCCGTACGTACGCACGCGCGGTGATTTCTTTTTCCGTAGGATGGATAGATTGTGAAATAGGGTTGTTTCATACTTATAATAACATATCAGTATATGAGTAATACTGATGTTATTACTTCATAATGAAACAACCTAAGAAGAAGAAGTGGAAGAAGAAATAAAGATGAAAGAATTGGTAACGGTAATTACCTCTTCTTTGAAGCGCCTCTTTGAGACCTCCTCTTAGGGCACTAAAATTGGTCTTTGAGGAAGACCAGAACCTCTAGGATGTTTCTAGGGAAGTGGAGAAGGGAAAATGGCAGGGGTTGGCCGAGCTTGAGTGCTCAAATTGGTGTGAGGAGGAGGGGGAGGAGGTGCCCTTTTATAAGGGAGGAGAGGGGCACCTTAGGAATATCTCAAAATATTATTTTATATTAAAGTCAAAATCGGTTTATAATGGCTCCAAAGGGTCTTATTTCGAAGATAAGGTGGGGATGGGTCGAAATCCTATCAACCAATAAGATTTATACAAGTTTAGGGTATTATTTTAACCTTATCAATTTGATTTAACTCTAAGTTAAATAATTTAACTTTTACCATGTCTTTTTGTTTTCTTTCACTATATGGTTAATAAACTTACTATAACCTGCCAAACGAACCCCAAATTGTTTATTATTAATATATATATCCTTATCTAAGTCATTTGGCCGAACCTTAGATTTTTAGGAATAAAATAACCATTAATAATATAATATTTGATTTAAAAACTATTTTGTTTCAATTTTGACACTATTTGATATATGATTTTTGTGAAAGTCATAACAGAATTATATGTTCGAACCAAGTTGATTAAATCAACATTAATATATCATAGTAACCTAGAAAATTAGTGGAATTCATAAAAAGTCTTAAATTACATTTATTTTGGTATTTATATTATCAATTATGTCAATATTTCATTAATAAGATAATTACTGCATCATCTTTGTGTCATAAATAAATTACATTATTTGATGTCTAAAAATTAAAAATAAAATACCATCATGTTGTAAATCTTTTTATCTTTCTAATGAATATTTAAAATCGAATTTATCTTATGTATAACCCCATATTATAAATGATTTACTTATTAAACTTTGATTTTAACTATTTTAACCCTTCTTTAAATAAATTAATAATAAATGTCCTAATCTAATCCAAGTGGACCTAAATGGTCATATTTTATTCCTAAGTTTGTTTTTGGTCGAATTACACTTGTCCAATAGAATTAGGACATGTGTTAGGGTAATATTAATATCATATTTACCCTTAGTTACCCAATTTACTATTAACCGCGGTAAAAAAAGTAAAAAGTTACTATTCACCAAAAAATTATTTTCATCTCATTGAACCACATTTTAGTCCTTGATATTAACCGTGTCTCTCGGATTTTCGAAATTCCATTCACAGAAGCGGTAAAATTAAGTTTTATGCAAAATTCAGTTTTTAACCTACCACTTAGTGGTTTCACTATTCATCAAAAATTGAAAGTTTTCAGAAAAATACCAAAATTTCACCCTAGGCTAATTTCGATATTCTGAGTCCAAAAATGAAGTCCATTTTGAAAAATAAAATTTATAAAATTTCAAAAAGTGATTATTACTATTCATAACGGCTAGTTTTAATAGCATATCATTGTTTAGTGAAACTCGGTATTGTGTATTACACACGCTATCGAGGAAGGTCGTGATTGCGTGTAATGCAAGGCAAGTCAAGGATGCGTGTTGTGCAAGCTCCTTTTGGTGTAGCGTACAACACAAGACTTTAATAAAATTAAAAAGAATATTTTTTTATAAAATCTTGGTCTGTTACACTCCTAATATTACATAAAACTCTATTAAGGGAAGAATAACTGGATTTGTAGGGAGTATATTCCAAAAAAAATTGATCAAGGAAGATTTTTATATATTGGACACAATCATCATTCCCCCAAGAGTTTTCATAAATATTTCAATATCTATTATTTGAATAGTTGAATCAAAATTCTTAGTAATAAAACATGAGATAAAATAATGTGAAGAACTAGAATCAAATAATTCGTTCACTAATTTAGAGTGAAGGATAAGTGAACCTTTCACTACATCATTATTTTGATCCTCCTCAGCAGTCATGATTTCATATGATCTCCATTTTTTCCATAGTTTAGGAAGTTTTTGGATTATATTCTATTAATTTTCTATAGGATTAGTTAAGTGATTTTTGTAATACCCAAACTCCTTTCATTTGAAAAAATATAGTTTGGGTGTCACATTAGGAGGTCCTTCCTTCTCCTATATTTTCATAATAATACTATTAGAAGAACTTTTGGAGTTATGATTTTGGTTTCCTACATTACCACAAATAAAACACTTCCTTTATCCTCAAGGAGGATTACTTGGGTGCTTCCTCCCACATTTATTACATATAGGAAATTTGATTTTTATCTCACCATGTTTCTTATCATTGGAGTTCCATGATACTCTAGTTTCTTTTACTTTTCCATAACATAATGATAGTTTATAGTTTACATCAATAAATTAATAGAATACCGAAAAATTTCTTCAAAGACGCTAAAGTATCTTATGGATACATCCCTTAGAAGACAAATATTTAATGTAGTAATGAAGAAATTGATTTACTTTTAGTGTTAAAGATGAAACTAGAGGAATACCTCATGATTCTTGGTAAATTTACTTAATAATTTCCAATATATTCAATCCACTTTTTCATTAATTCCAGGAATTTCCAATTTATTTCCATGTGAAGAGTCTGAAGAAAAGAATTAGTGAAAAATATCTTCTTAAACTCATACCATTCTATAAATTAAACTTCTTCCTTTTATGTGGTATTCATAATGAGAGTCCACCATTGATATGCATCACCTTATAAATGGTAGATGGGGAAAATAGACTTCTCATGGTCCAACCACTAAAATATGAATTATACAATTTCCATCATATTGACCCACTTCTCAAAAACTAGTGTATCAAAATACCCTATAAAAGAGGGTCGATATTTCCTCACGGAGGACTCAATAGTGAGTTGTTCCTTCCTTAGTGTGTTTGGGATATCAACATGATTTTATTTGTTACTCATCACCTGAGATAGTTGGATGAGAATTACCATGTGTTTTTTTATCTGAGACATAATCACATTAGGTTTCTCATTATGACAATCTCCACATTTTCCCTTGCACCAATTGTTAACTCAATTCTTTTAGGTAAACACCATTACCTTGACTTATAGAAAATTGGGAATGAGTATAGTTAATTGAATGAATGTACATATAAGTAAACTATAAACATAAGAAGGATGATTTTATAAATAACATGTGTATGTCAACATTTGAATTTATAAATTTCAATTTAGGTTATCCAATATTAGTTATATATTCATATCTTTGAGGTTGGTTCTTAAAGAGAATGTGAATTAACCAAATCGTATCCCTTAGAAGTGTATTTCTAGATGCGAAGTTTTAATCCTACTCATCATGCATAACAGAGAGGATTAATTCGATCCTCAACTAGAGTTTTTGTGGGTGATTACCCTTGGGTTCATTTGGGTAGAAACCACATCAACATGCAAGTATCAAGACAGTGATGTAATTTCTAGGAAACCATATAATCCTTACTTTACCAAACCATTATATTGTTTTCCTATGTTAAGTATTATCATAAGGTATTTCACTAATGTTCTATAGTATTATCTCCAAAATAACTAAACTAATCTCCAAAAATGACTAAAATATTCATTGATTCCAAATATTGTGACCCAATATAAATATAACATAAATAGTTCATAAATTTCAAGATTTAAATAATAATTCTCACAAATAGTCAGACAACCTAATGACCTAATGTTTTATTGTCTTAGAGAATAGCCACATAAACATCTTATTTTACAAAACATTCAAATATTTGTCTGTAATATTTCTCCCTTATCCCCCTTTCTATATATTCACAAATCATATAATAATCTTCTTAACCTGGGTAATGGAAGCACAAGAAAGGGATGTGTTTAGAGGCTTAGTAAGGGAAAACATTATTGAAATTTATTAGATAAAAAACATGAAGGAAAATATGAGTGTGGAAGAAATATATTATTAAAATGCCATTATACCATATATGGTAATCATAAAACATGATAGAGAAACATAAGATCATAAAATGATCATTATAGAACCAGAGAAGTTATAAAATGGTAAAAAAATATATCACAATAATCATAAACCATGAGATCCTAACATAGGAGTGTAGATTATTTTAAAAATAACGCAAAAAATGAAAACATGGAATATCATGAAATGAATTGAATCTTGGAAATGTAGGATAACTTGATAAAAAAATTGAAATTTGGTACAACCATAAGCATAGGAAAACTTTTTTGAGTATACTGATTATGCCCATGCTTATGTGAACAATCTCACTATGTATAAGCCTAAAAATGTGATCAAATTTGTTTCCCACTCCTATGTAAAAAATAATAATTATGTCCATTCCTAACTATATCTTGATATATCAACATAAAATGGTGAATAAGAGGGTGATATACTACACCACTCATCATCATCTTTACATATGCATGCCACATAAATTCAATCAATATCAGGACAAAAAGAATCCATGGAAAGAGAATGAGTTTTTTAAACTTTCCAAATACATATCATAACATTGTCTTAAGAAACTATAGGATGCATAAAATATCATTTTCTAAAAGTAATCATATCATAATAACATATAGAGTGCGAGCAAAACATCACTTCATTTGAGATAAACCTTGTAGAAAAAATATAAGTGAAAAATACAAAAAAATCACAAAACCTTTTAAATATTATTTCAAATTAATTTCAAACAAATGATAAGGGAAAGAGAATTTTTTTAAAAAATTTATTATAAATAATTCAAAAACAAAGTATCCTTGAAATTAAATAAAAAATATCAAGCTAATTAATCAAGAGTAGAAGGTAATGAAAAGAAATTACTTTATTAATCTTTCACAATAGTTTTTAAGAAAAATCCACATCAGAGAAATATTGAAATAATTTAATTTCATAAAATAGGTAAGTGAAAATATAAGATAAAAAATATATATTTACATAATTAAATAAAACACTTTCGTTAATAAAAACATTTACATTGAAGAAAAATATTCATTTGTAATAATAAGAGTTATTACTAATATTATAATTTTATTTCAAAAAAAATATTAAATAATTGGTTGTTGATGATGATAATTAATTTCACTAGAGAAAATGATGAAATAACATATAAAATAGGGAAATAAAAGGATTAAATAAACCTTGAAAAGTATATTCAATTAAGAAACATTGTGACCTAATGAATTGGGAATAGAGTCAATTAAACCCTTAACATGAATTTATGCTTAGTTGATGAAAATCTAACCTACTATACAAAAAAATTAAATATATTAATTAAATATTTAAGAACCATATTCATATATATTTCAATTTTTATACATTACTTATATCCATTTACTAAAAATATATTAGTTAATTTTTGTTTATTTTATCATCAAGTGTTAGTACTTTTTTATTATTTCATGCCTATTTATAATTTCCATATCGATACCAATTATTTGGTACACATTTAATAATTCCTAAATCATATAAGGTACTATAATATATATTTTACATTGTTTTATAAAGTTATTATGAAATTCTATATGTGTTTTATTTATGATGTGTGAAAAAGTAATCGATGTCAGCTTATTTTGATAATTTTAGAAATCAAATATGATATTTCAACAATAAGTTAAATACATAATATAACGATAAAAAAACATAAAAATCATTATTTTATTATAAAATTGTAATAATATTATTATTTAAGTTCCCATATTCATCTATTATAGTGTTTTATAGAATTGTTCAAGTAGGTGGTTAGACCGACCCAAACATGAACATACTATATTAATGGACGATTATGGTTATGAAAGAGGTTTTTTAGAATAATATCATTATTAAATAAAATTAACTGTATTTTTAATATTATTTAAGGTTTTTAATCTTATACAATTTTATTTTTATAAATATAAAATAAAATTAATGAAAAATTAGATATGTTACTTCATAGAGGCGGTAGTCTGCAAAATGCACAACTAACGTTTTCATTTCCTAGCCAATGAAAGGGTAAGATGGTGGATTTTAATTTATATTTTAATGATTATTATAATATTATATTATATCACATTTTTATTTAATCACATCCTTATAACTAGTGAAGTTAGGCAGTGGTGAAAAATGGAAGATGTCTCTTCATAGAGGTAGTAATAAATGCTCGATTGGAGTTCTCTTATTTTCTATTGGTGGATGGGAAGAAATAAATATTATTTTTAAAATTAATATAATATCATTTCATCATAGTAGTAATTCTGAATTAATTATATTAAAATTTATTTCAAGATGTAAAAATAAGAAAATAAGGATGATAAACTAAAGATAAGTGAGCCACTTACATAGATGAAATTAATCTTCTCTTGGAGACCTCCTTGATTTTAAAGGATTTTGGGAAATCCTAAGGTCCTAAATGATTAATAAGGTTGTATAGAGTTATAGGGAGAGTAAAATAGACTATTTTATGGATTAATTTTAATGGGATATGTGTTACATGAAATGGTGGAAATGTGTCCCTTTTATAAGCGAAAAGGGGAGTAATTTTGTGAAAATACCTTATTTTTCAATAATGGGATGACACTATTCAAGGTTTAATGGTTAAAAAAGTGATAAATAATGGAATATTAGGTGATTTTAGGTCTATATATCCTGGACCATAAATTTTCAAGAATTTTTTAGAATTTTTTTAACTCAATTACCATTAGGTTTTTATATTTTAACATTTTATTTTTACCCAGGCAACAAGTTTTTAACTAAGTAATATATGTTTTAATAAATAAAATAAAATAAACACTATAAAATAATTTTATTATTATAAACCTAAATTTAATCTCCATTTAATACAATTCAATTTATAAAAAATAGAAAATTTACTTTTGAATTAAAACATTTTATATATAGAAATTTTTTTTAAAGAAAAATAATTTTTCAATCATTATGTGTTCTTAATATTATTTATAATTGGTTACCAATTAAATGTATGTTTATATTATTATATATGTTTTTAAAAACCTATTATATTCGTTTAAAATAATTTACTTTAATTTATTATATAAAATTATACAATATTAATAAAACCAAACATTGAAAATAATAGTTTCACTATAATCACTGTAATTAACTTTAATATTAATACTTCTATATTTATAAAAAGATATAAAATGTTATTTTTTATATAATTTGGGCCCATGGATTCCAAAAAATTCAATCCATTTTACTAAATAAAATTTCTAAATGTGAGAAAATTTTCTTTTTCATTTTAGTGCATTTAATGTGTAAAACAATTTAGAAAAAGTATGTCTCTTATCATAAAATGAACTTAGTTTATTATAAATTTGTTATGTAGTTTTATAAATTAGTTACTTCTATTTATACCTGAAAATTTAATGTATATAATATAAAGTTAATATTTAATAATTATATTAAGATAACATAGTTTTCATTGTAATTCATTTTTGTATGAAAGACTCAAATGGTATTTAATTAAGGAAAAGTACTTACTAAAATCATGGGTCATTACTAATTATGTATAGGTGGATTTTGATAATTAATATAATCATTTTTTATATTCCAAATTGGTACTAATCACAAAGACCCGACCTATTTATGGCATGATTGTGGTGGCACATCCAACTTATCGCTTCCTAGGAGGTGCATGGTGCATTCGGTTGTGTTAGAGTGGTACCAAAGAACTATTTATATTAGAGACATGGTTTGAATTTATATGTATAGTGAGTATTGGTTTAGGAAATTATGGTAAAATGTTAAAGTGGATTCCAGATTGGAGTTCATGATAGAGAATGTAGTTTCAGTGTAGTAATTGATGTATCCATTCTCCAGGAATTTGATGATTTGATTGTCGACTTAGTATATTGAGGATTTAATTTTAATGAACCAAATAATGGTAAAATCATCATATTGAAATGTTCAATTGATTTACATGTATTTATATAGTTATATCCCCATATATACTTTAATAATCATGATTTTTCTTGTTAAATTATTGGATTTCTCTATGAAGACAACAAGGAGTATCCTGAGGTATGGTCATGATGTTCACATGCTATTGATTGATCCTCATACCATAGAGTGCTTAGGGTTCCATATAGGGTCAATTTCATGATGTGTTTCCACTAGGTGTGTAGAGAGAAGTGTATCCGCCCATTATATATTGAGAATATCCACCTCCCATAATAGAAGTGGATGTTCCCCTAACTTTTTCATAGCGTATTATTATTATAGTTAAATATGTAGATACGTGTTGATTGAATTCAATACTTGAGTTATAGAGATAGTGAAAATGTAGGTTATAAGAAAATCCTGACCTCAGGAAGCTAGGGTCTGACTTGAGATAGTTTTTTGAGTATTCCATATTTTTTGGATGACTACCAATTATATAGTGGTCTTGAAATTCAATATTCCTTATGGTGTGGTAGGATAGTAGTACGATTTTAACATCTAGACTCATGACGAGGTGGTTATCCCTTATATGAAGTTCAAGTTCCTTTTTTTATGTGGAGTACAACATGGTGATATTGATATCCACTATCATCTAAGAGATGTTAGAGTTTTATCAAGGAAATATGTTTGTTACTGAGTATGTGTATATATTTATGGATATCATGTGTTATTCTCTCGACATAATTTTTAATGGATTCTTCCGATTATGGAAGTTTGGTCATAGACTCCACAGATAAATATGAGCTGGAATACTTCCTTTTTTACATTTCTACTTATGTAGGGAATCTATAGTGGGCAATGGTAATGGAGATATTCTTGGTAGAGGGACAAAATTTTGTAGCTTCTGGAGGTAGCCACAAAAGGTAAAATACATCATATGTGGTTGATTAATGCTAGAAATCTAGGTCAAGAAACATGAGGTATTCAGATGAACAGTCACATACCTAGGTATTATCAACTCATTAGTCACATAGAGGATCCAATTATCAAGGGGACTGACATTTTTATTCATGTGGAGGAAAATTTAAATTGGCATGTTACTTCCCAACCTTCCATGCAACAAAGGGTAGTCAAGCAGTTGATAAACCTTCATGTTGGAGGCAACAAACTGACCAGGGACCTCCCATTGGAAATTAGGGTAATCTTTAGGGAGTCAGTTTTGGTAGAGGAGATAGCAGTTCACTATGAGGAGGAGTTATAGTAGGATGAATCTATGATCCACTTACACCACCTCAACCCTTGGGTGGTCCATGCCAAGCTTAGAGGAATATTAAATATAGATATATCTAGATATAGAATATGGAAGGTTACAACTAGTAATTGATTGACATAATATGGGTTTTGATCTATATCTTCTTTACTTTAGTATTTTACTTTTAGAAACTGGCATAATTCATTCCTTTATTAATATATCCCGAGTTTTAAGTTCTATTTATTTTGGTGGTGCCTCTAGCTTGACCTGTGTGACTAGAGACTCCTTCTTGTAGCAATCCCATGATCATCAACATTTGTCAATAATGTTTTTTATGAGGCCTTATTGTAATAATGATGAATCCCTATAACACCATTGTTTCCCTCGGAATCCGGGGATGACCGCCTTGATGGGAGGTTCAAACGTTCCGATCGATTTCTAACGGGAATGTTCATAGAACCGGAAACATCCAATGTTTACACATCCATTCGGACCTACTTTCCAAAGGTAGGTGCTCATTAGTTTGTGGACTGATGAGGCTTAGGAATTTGCATTGGTCGAGAGGATGGGAGGTCGGACTCATCACACCATTTTTAGAGGAATTATTGTCTACTATGGGAATCTATTTATATATTTAAGTTATGTTCGTGAATACTTATTACATTACCAAGTATAAAATGAGATTTCCTTCAGATCTAACAATAAACGATTAAATATGTAGGAAATTTAGGGAATCTTTTGTATGTATTCAAGGTTCTTCATCGATAGAGAATCATCTGTGTTTGTTAGAGATTCTTGGTCAATGGTACCCTTCGACACATTTATACATAAGTCTCTTGGTCATTATGATGACCATGCTGGTTTTAAAGCCACTCAGTGGGGCACTTGAAGTTTATTGTCATTCAGAAGGACATGAATTATTTTAGAGTTGGGATCAAACCCGTAGACGGGCTACCTACGTATCCTTTTTTTAGAAAAGGAATCAGAACCCACGTAGTTCGAGTAAGGGAATATGATGTTTATGATTGATGGCTCAAAGAAGGATGTCACAATTACTTTTACACTCTAAGATCACGTGAGTCATGCTCGGTGTGAGAAACAAGAGGTATTGGTAAAAATTAGACAATTATGCCATGAAAGATGCAATCATAAGAAATAATGTGGGGCTTATGTATGTATGACTTCCCAGATAAATGAAGGTTAAGATTTACTTTAGGGAAGAAATCCAGGAACAAGGTCCATAAAGGTATATGTGCTTCATGGAGATTTTGAATACTCTAACTTGGGGCTTACTCCTGAAAAGAGGCCCAAATTAGGAGAAGGCTTATGATTGGGTTTTACTCCTAAAAAGGAATCCCAGATCAAAGGTAAATTAGGACTGGTTAAGAGAAACTAAGACTGAGGCTTACTCCTAAAAAGAAGGCCCAGGTCAAGGATTAAGGTTTGGGGATTACTCCTGAGGAGGATGCCCAAATTAGGAGTCTAGGGCTTACTCCTAAGAAGGATGCCCAGCTTTGGGAATTTTAAGAATTGGGGCTTACTCCTAAGGAAGATTCCCAAGCTTGAGACTGGGGCTTACTCCTGAAAATGAAGCCCAGTTTAGGGGATTTGGGGCTTACTCCTAAGAGGATGCCCAAAAATTAAGGGACTTGGGGCTTAATCCTAAAGAAGATGCCCATATTAGAGGACTTATGACTAGGGATTATTCCTGAAAAGAAGACCCAGGTTAAGGATTATCTCATCTTAAAAGGATGAGGTTGAAATGAATGAAATCTCAATCTTTAGTGACATAAAGATGTGTAAATCACTAGGTTTTTAGAGATATTCAACAAAATTCTTTTCAGATAAGGAAGTAAAATCAAGAAATCATGCCATAAAATGGCTTTGAAGAGTGTCTTGAAGACTGAATCTTGAATAGAAAAGGTGTAATGGCTTAAGAGGGGTGAAATGGGCAAGAAAGGCACCCAGAAAGGCAGGGGCGCGCAAGCCCTGGTAGGCGCGCAGGTACTGCGTGGGCGCGCAAGTTTTGGTCGCGCAGGTATACGCCTGTGCGACACATGATGTACTTGGGAGACGGTTAACCAGCAGGGTAATACTTCAGCGACTCTTCATTAAAGCCTTTAGAATCCTCTTGAGGTTCTTCCAGAAGAGGGGTGCGCAAGATCTATTGAATGAGTAAGGCGGCGCGCAAGTGTGGCCCTTTTCCCTTAAGGGCTGGCCACTCAGGCGCGCAAGTGTTGGTGGTTTTGAACACTTAGGCCTTCCTCCCCCTCTTTAGATCTTCCTTTCTAGGTAAGAAATTACCTTAAAAGTGTTTCAGAAGCTTTTAGAAGAGACTAGGGTGCCGGGAGCTCAAATCAGAGTTTCTGGAAAAAATCCTCTCGAAATGGGGGGCCCACAGGGTCTATTTATAGGCAGGAGAAGACCTCGGGCGGTTACCGGGCAGTTATCACTTAGGTCACGCAAGTCACTTGCGCAACCATAAGGCGTCGCACAAGTGGACTTGCGCGACAGTGATAGAACTTGCGCGGCACAGGTGCTTTTGATCCCTTGTTCATTCCTTTGTCGAATTTTTATATTTTCTTCAAAGGTTGAATCAGTTTGGACTAAGGTATTTCCCTTTTTTAGACGTTTAGACTCTGTGACAGAAAGGAGCATCAACAAAATTCCCCCCTCAGAGTTGGATCCGAAAGAAATGAGGATTTGACACTGAGGAAATCGAAGACATCCAAAGGAAAGGTGGCGTGCAAGTCTTGATGGCGCAGAGGGCGGCACGCAAGTGCGCATCGCACAGGGCCTGGGCACACTGGGTACGACCCTTGATCGCGCAGGGTACGGCGTGCCGGGTCCCGGCTGCGTCTATAAATAGAGGGCCTCATGTCCGTACAAGCATTTGGATTTCCGGACTTCATACCTTCGATCTCTCGCCGCGCATGTCACTTTAGTCGCGCAGGTTGCTCTGTTTTCCGGTGTTTTCCTTGATGTCGCGCTACTGTCAAGGTATCTGGACCTGCATGGTGATACTTGCGCGGCTAATACTTGTGCGGCACATCCATACTTGCGCGCCAATTTTTAAACTTGCGCGCCTTAATGTCTTTTCCATTTTTTCGAACTCTTTCACAATTTTTATGAAAAATAAACCCATTTAAGAGTTTAATTTATTCAAATTTTGTGCAGATTCAATGGCTCCCAAGGGAATTAAAACGGTTGATGAACTGGCTAGCAAGAGGATTGATGACATGATGAACATCATTGTCCATGATTACTATGATATTTTCGACAGCACTCTCCTAGATTTAGCTAAGTACTTGAAGAAATATCATCTTATTTTCCCACAGAGCATCTACCTGCCTCTATATGGTCATGGTCATCTGCAAGGAGTCAATGTTCCAGATGCAAAGAACTATACACCTGAAATGTATATGCACTACTAATCCTTCATTTCGTTTATGCTGTGCATTAAGAGCAACAACAATTGTGTGAACATTCAAATTCTTCCTTCATGTCATTTCCTTGCAGATATGAAAATGGAAAACCCATGGGCCGAAATTTTTTCCACTTCCGGTTGGTGGAGAGAAGAAAAACATGGTATTAGAGCAATATATGAAAAGAGTACTCTCTCCAAATGTCTCTTTACTTCCAATGCTCTATTCTCAAATCCATGTATCCATCTTCCAAGTCTCTTGGAAAGAAACAGAGTCACTGTTTGATCAGCAGAAAATTTTCTCAAACCGCACACAAGAACATCCTTTTACAATTGTTCCAAGAAGAGCTGGTATCACTGCATCTCTTATTGTATCCAGTTGAATGAATGAATTCCAAGTGATTTCTGATGAAGCTCGGGGTTCCGTAAATCAAATGAAGAGTTATATTGAAAGCCTCTTGTAATTCTTGAAAAAGAGAAGAGACTCCAGTCTGTGGATGTCCTTCTAACTCTTGTGCATCAATGAAAAACACTTTCAGCTTCACTCATTTGTAACTACATTATCTTTTGCTACATGCTTTAGATTTTACCTAAGCCAATGGTCCTAGTAAGCATAGTTTGATTTTTACTAGGATTAATGTAAATAACCCGTCAAACTTCGAACCTTTTAATTGCTCAATGTTACCTAAATCATACAAAAATGTATGTTTAGTGAGCTGGGAACTTGACTTTTATTCAGAGTTCCCATGCCTTTTGTGGGAAGTTTAAATTCATGCACGTCGGACATACAAAGTCTAATGTTTAAGGTCGAAATAGCTTTGACCGAAATGGATTATAATTGACTCAATTCCTTGAAAATTCATCTGAAAACATAGTACCATACTCAAGTATGAGGGAAAATATGTAAGCTATGACTTAATAATATTTGAATATGAGGAATGATATGAAAACAAGCTAAAAGGAATTAGAAGAAGTAGTTCCCAAGAATGAAGTTACCATTATTTAACAAACCCGTTAGGGGGTTGAATTATGTAGGGCCACCTAAGGGCATTGGCTACATAGTTAAATAAAATGGTATCTTTTGGCTAACAAGTCTGTTATGTAGACTGTTTATGCAAGGCCACCTATGGGCACGTGCTGCATAGTCAGGCAAAAGAACTCTCAAAAATTTACTTTCCTAGTGCTAAAATCCAGTGAAAGTTTATGGAGATTCAAATCTTCCAAAGTATAGAGTTTTCTGTATGGAAAGAGGTACTTGAATATGGAGAAGATATTTCCAAACAAGATTATCGAAGAACTGGATGAATATCACTCCTACGAAGGTCTGACCCAAACGTAGGGAAGGAGAATATAAACCATAGACTTGAATACTTTCAGATCATGAAAAAGGATATGGGACAAATATGTTAAGGATGGATATTTTTGAGGATCCCTACATACTGTAATTTAAGACAAATAAGGACAAAAGAGGCATTCTTCCCAAAAATGAAGTTACCACTATCTGAAAAACCCGTTAGGGGGTTGAATTATGCAGGGCCACCTAAGGGAATTGGCTGCATAGTCAAATAATAGTATCTTTTGGCTAACAAGTCTGTTATGTAGACTGTTTATGCAAGGCCACCTATGGGCTCGTGCTGCATAGTCAGGCAAAAGAACTCTTAGAAGTTTGAAATTTTTGTGACTAGAAGTCATGAAAAGGGTTATGAGGATCTGGAAAGATTTAAGGTTAGGATTATGACACATAAAGATGGGTATTGTTCAATGTATACAGATATACACAGATCAATGCTAACCATAATCATGTTGTGGCTGGGTCCTGAATTGAAATGTTGAACTTCACTACGTATCCCATAAGGATGAGAATCAAGCCATACGTAGTTCTAAAACTACAATTTAACTTCGTGTGGGACAAAAGGATTAGAGATCTTAGTTTAGGGTCATAGAGCTTGGACAATTGTAAGAAATACACAGTGTGTGTTTTCATGGGGACTTTTCAGCCAAGGGACTGAAAGTGGAATTTGGGGTTAAGCCCAAAGACTTGGGGCTGGATTTGAGGGACACTAGAACGTTCCTATGTATCCCATAAGGATGGGAATCAATCCCACGTAGTCCTAGAACTAACCTTTGTACAAATTTTGTTTTTACATGTGAAGGGTGAAAGGGGAATTTAGTGAAATGATGGTTTAACCCAAGATAAAAGGTTTGGGCGTTGCCATGTATGTACGTAGTCTTTGAAATGAAACATGATTGAAAAAATCAATGAAAATAATGGTTCCCTCTCAGGTGAGGGTATCAAAGAAATTTTTAGTTTATTGTCATACTGGAAAAAAGTGTTGTATAGTTTAACGTCGTATAACAAGGACGAAAGTGAACCAATGTAAAGATATTGATTCTAAGGGCGGTTTCACGAATTATCATCGTATGAGATAGAGATGAACCGACATGAATAGATTGGTTTTGGGATTGAACCTTGGGAGGTTGCCTACATACCCATCCTAGAAGGCAAGGATCAAAGTCTGTGTAGTTCAATTAAAGAATGAATTAATGATCAAGTTGTTCTTGGGGACAATGACCTAAAAAAATGATGTTAGGACTTACACATGGTTAGTGGCCTAGAGAGAGTGTTATGGTTGAGGTTTGCTCTAAGATCACGTGAGTCATACTCGGTGTGAGAAACAATAGGTAACAACAACCTTAACGATTCATAGTTTAATGTCATGTAGGATATATAAAGGGACTATGCAGTTTAAAGTCTTGCAGTTAGGACTATTGGTGTTGTACAGTTTAGTGTCATGTAGCAGGGACAAAATATAGTTTAATGTCATGTAGGACATATCACAAACTTTCTGTATAGTTTAGCGTTATGTAGTTAGGACTATGGGGACAATAGAGTTTAACGTCATGTTGGACGAAAGGGGGGGGGACTGTGCAGTTTAATGTCATGTAGTGAGGAAAAAGAGTACACCATTTTAACGTCATGTTGGACGCATTGGGGATTTTTTTTCACAGTTTAACGTTATGTTGGACGAAAAAGGGACGATACAGTTTAGCTCCATGTTGGACGAAAGTGCGAATAGTTTAAGATCATATGCATGGACCGTGGATGGTGCAGTTTAATGTAATGCTGGATGGTGGTGTAGTATAAGGTCATACAAGACCTTTGGTGATTATGTAGTTTAACGTCTTTCTGGACGTAAGGGACTTTTATACAGTTTAGCATCATGTAGTTAGGACGTCGCAGTTTAACATCTTTCTGGACATAAGGGACTTGCAAATAGTTTAGGGTCATATGCATGGACCATTGATGATGCAGTTGAAGGTCATACTGGACCATTTAGGGAACTTTTTCACAGTTTAACGTCATGTGGGATGAAAGTACAAATAGTTTAAGGTCATATGTATGGACCGTTGCTGTATAGTTTAACGTCATATAGCAAGGACGAACTGGTTCCGCACAGTTTAGTGTCATGTTGTAGGGACAAGTACAGTTTAATGTCATATAGGACGTATTAAAGGACTTTTGTACAGTTTAGCGTCATGTAGCTAGGACGATGAAGGTGACACAATTTAATGTCATGTTGGACGTATGTGAAAAATAGTTTAGGGTAATATTCTTGGACCGTTTATGTATAGTTTAACGTCATATAACAAGGACGAACTGGTACTTTGCAGTTTATACAAAAAACTTCTTCAAAAATCTGGCATTGGTTGGAGTAGTGATGAGTTCCCCATCCATTTAGATTAATGAATAAGCTCTATTGGAGTAGACCCTATGTATTGAATAAGGTCCTTACCATTTTGGCTCAAGCTTGGGAGGTTTCTTTCTTGGTATCATTGGAGTTCTGAGAACTAATACCAATTCTCCCTGAGTGAATGAACGAAGATGAACTTTTTTGTTAAAAGCTTGTGCTATTCGATTTTGATAGACTTCCAAGTGGTTCAAAGTGCACAATATTTTCTCATCTAACCGTTCCAATTCATTCAATCGCTTTTGAGATTGTTCATCTGTAGATGATTGATCACAAATGGCAACTCTGAGCGAGGGTAGTTGAACTTCAATGGTCAAGACGGCTTCCGTTCCATATACCAATGAATATGGAGTTGACCGAGTTGCAGTGTGGGTGGTAGTCCGATAAGCCCATAAAGCATGAAAGAGTTTATCAGGCCATGACCTCTTATCTTTATCCACTATCTTTTGCAGTATATTTGAAAGAGTCTTGTTAAAGGCTTCTATCTGGCCGTTGGCCGCTGCATGATACCGAGATGAATGGTTGGATTTGATGTTGTATTCTTGATACAACTTCTTCATCTCAGATGAACAGAAATTGGTGCCATTGTCCGTCAATATGGTATGAGGGACACCAAATCTGGTAATGATGTTAGACTTGATGAAGCTAAAAATGCATTTAGAACTGACTTCCTTGAGAGGTATTGCCTCTTCCCATTTGGAAAAGAAGTCAGTAGCAGTAAGAATATACTTAAACTGCTTAGCCATAGCCGAAGGGTAAGGTCCCACCACATCCATTCCCCATGTAGAAAATGGCCATGAGTATTTAGCTGTATGAAGCAACTCTGGAGGATGATGAATGAAGTTGGCATGTACTTGGCATGAATGACACTTCTTTGTGAAATCCACACAATCTCGTATCATTGAAGGCCAAAAGTATCCAAGCCTTCGAACCTGATCAGACAGTCTATGTCCAGACTGGTGGGCACCACAGATTCCTGCATGCACTTCTTTTATGACATCCATAGTATCTTCACCATCAATGCATCTGAAGAGAACTCCATCAAAACCACATTTGTAGAGAATTTTCTCTAGGTGACCTGGGCTATCATAAAGAGTAAAATTAACCACACGTCACCAGATTTGTTCTTTCTCAGCTCTATCAGGTGGAAGTGTTCCATTTTGAAGGTATTCCCTGATAGGCGACATCCATCCTGTAGCATGACCATACGGTTCTGGAATGGGACAAATTTCATTAATTTCCTCTGTCCTGATTCGAAAAAAAGGTGAAATTGCACGACAATGGGCAATACTGATGGTTGTCTCGACCCGATTTGGATCTGCCATAGCCATGGCTATATTAGCCAATGCATTAGCTTGAGCATTTTGTGATCTTGGGACATAATAAAATGTCGGTTCCAAAGGGAATTCTGGCATTAACTCCCTGACGTAATCATAAAAAGGGATTAGTTCTTCTTTTCTGATGGCATAATCCCCATTGAATTGTTTGATTACCAGGTTTGAATCACCTTTCACCTTTAAGTGATTCACTTGTGCTTGAAGTGCTAATTCCAAACCTACGATGAGAGCTTGGTATTCTGCTTCATTATTGGTACCACCTTCCCACAATAAGAAGGAATAAGGTAACACTGCCTTTTCTAGAGAAATGAGCACAATTCCTAAGCCAACTTTGTTGAATTTAGGATTTTCCATTTTCCTCCCTGTTGGACTTCTGGAAGCACCATCAAAATACATTTCCCATGCCTGATGAATTTCTTGAATAGAGAAGAATTCCTGATCAGGGAGTTCAATATCTGAAGATGTGTCTTCCACTGAAGGGTGTTTAGCTAGGAAATCAGCCAGAGCTTGGCCCTATATCGCATTTTGAGACACATACTGAATGTCGAATTTCTGCAAAATAACTGCCCACCTTTACAGACATCCTGTAAGCATTGGAAGACTTATGATAAATTTGAGCGGGTTATTCCGAGATACCAATTGGACCTCGTGATGTTGCAGGTTGTGCCTCAACTTCTGAACTGCAAAGATTAATGCCAGACATCACTTCTCAATACTTGAATACCGGGTTTCTGCTTCAAGCATGGTTCGACTGAGATAGTAGAGGCTGTTTTCATTCCCAGCATCATTCTTTTGAGCAAGAAAGGTACCTAATGATCACTCTAGAGCAGTCACATAGAGGATAAGTGGTCTTCCTTCAATAGGTGGCATGAGTACCGGTGGACTCAAGAGGTATTTCTTGAGAATATCGAATGCTTCTTGACATTCTTCAGTCGATTGGTAAGTGACTCCCTTCATCATCAATTTGGTGAAGGGTAAACTGTTACCAACTAAATTGGTGATGAAACGCTGAATATAGGCTAAGTGTCCTTGAAGTCCTCTTAATTCTTTCAAATTTTGAGGAGGTGACATACCAAGGATTGACTTGGCCATCTCAGGATCGACTTCAATACCACGATGGCGTACAACAAAGCCGAGAAATTTTCCTGAGGTTACCCCAAAAGCACATTTTAAGGGGTTCATATTCAAATTATGTTGTCGAATTTTGCAGAATATGACTTCCAAATCAGCCAAGTGATTAGAACGTTGTTTGGATTTAACTACCAAATCGTCTACATAGCATTCAACAAACTTACCTAAGAAGGGTTTGAAGATACGATGCATGGAACACTGATAAGTTGCACCTGCATTCTTTAAGCCAAAGGGCATTGCCTGGTAGAAAAACAAACCCTGAGGGGATCTGAAGGCTGTAGATTCCTCGTCTTCTGGGGCCATTCGGATCTGATTATATCCAGAATATCCATCTATGAAGGAAAGTGCTTCATAGCCAGCTGTTGCATCAATTAGAACTTCTGTAATCGGAACTGGGAAATCATCCTTAGGACAATGCCGATTAAAATCTCTGAAATCGATGCAAACTCTAATTTGTCCGTTCTTTTTCTTTACAGGGATAATATTAGCCAACTATTTTGGGATATTGAACTTCTCTTATGAAGTTAGATTTGATAAGATTATCCACTTCAGCTTCAATTTTGGAAGCATAAGTTGGGTGTGTTCTTCTCGCGGCTTGCTTAAATCCTCAATGTTCTTATGGTAAACCCAAATGATGAGTAGCAACATCAGGATCAAGCCCAGGAATTTCTGTATAGTTCCAAGCAAATATATCTTTATTTTTCTTTAGAAAAGAAATATACATCTCTTGCTCTTCAAGATTCATGGCCGCACTGATTAAAGTGGGGCGTGGATCTCCTTTTGTACCCAGATTTATTTCTCTGAGTTCATCCATAGTGGTAGAGATACCCTATTCAAATGCTGGAGGAGCATCTCTGAGGTCTTCTTCTTCTTCTTTATCATGTGTTATTTCTTCTGTTTCTACTTTCATAGTAGATGATAAAGTAGAATTCTCATGATCTGAAGAGATGTCAAAATTTGCATATTTTGAAGAAGAAGCTTCCATTTCCAACCCGATTGATGATGAAGGGTCTTCTTTGGGTAATAAAGAGGAGATGATGGATTGAGAATCGACATCATTGTTCATATCCGATGTTGCTATAACTTCTTCTGGCCTAAATGGTGAAGCATAGACTTTTTGGATTTCAGCAGATGAAATGAAGACGTCACCATTTGTGATTTCATCACTGCTTGGTAGATTACCAATTTCTCCCATGTTGTTTGGCTCGATTGCCGTAATTGACATTATGGATCTTTCCATAAGAGTATTTTGATTTGGGTATATCTTGTCAATTTGACTGATAGGAAACACATAATCTGTACTCACATATGTAAATGGATTTACTGGAATTTTTTCCAAACCATATGGAGCATTAACTTTGATAATCTCCTTTGTTATGGATTTCTCCCTTTGCTTCATGTGATAGAATTCTGCCTCAATGTATTGAGACTCAGATTTCTTGAACGGGGCCTTATCACCATATAACGTCCCAACTTTACCATAGAAACAATATTTGAGACATTGATGGTATGAAGAAGGGATAGCCGCATGTTGATGTAACTAGGGTCTTCCAAGCAAAATGTTGAAGGCTGGGTCTTGATCAACAACCATGAAATCAAAATTGGATACAAGATCTCCAAACTGAGTTCTGAGTGTAACTTCACCCAGTGGTTCTTGTTCATTTATATCATATCCCTGTAGCATCATGGTGGAGGGAGATAAATCAGATTCCGTGAGGCCCAATCGACGAAGTGTATGAATGGGCATGAGGTTGACTCCTGAACCATTGTCAATGAAAACTCTTCGAACATCTACGCCATTGACTTTTCCAGACAATTACAATGGTCTAATATGTCCATGCACAACATCATCTTCATCTTCATCAGTAAAGCATATAATTGCATGGCATTATGCAGGATTATTCTCTATGTGATAGACTTCAGCTGCAACAATTTTAGTTTCAAACTCATGAGGACTTGACAAAGCCTCGATGAGTGCTTCTCGAAGATCTTTTGACAGATTAAAAGCATCCAGAATTGATAACATGGCTGGTACTTAGGCCAAGTGTTTCAATATATCATAATTTTGATCCAGAGGTCTGCGTTTCCCAATAGGAATATGTGGTTTAGCAGGTACCTTGGAAGCAGATGCTTTGGAAGTTGATGCATCTTGTATAGGAGTTGGCAATATTCCTGGTTTTGGAATATTAGACTGATTAGATCCATTTACTTGCTGAGAGGAAGAAGTTGGAACCTTCAACCGGTCTTCCAAAATAACTGTGCCAGGACTGAATTTGCTATTGGTAGAAGAACTTGCTTGTTCTTGCTGAGCTCGCTGAAGGGCTCTACCATGAGTTTCTGCTGCGTACACAGTTCTAGCAGGGGTAGAATTTGAATAGTGGCTTTTGAAAGATCGATGTCTTCCCCTGTATCCTGAGCCCCTGGAACTTCCTCTAATTCCTCTGTTTGATACAGGGAATTTAGGCTCATCAAAATTGAAACTGCGACTGGCATATGGATCTGTTAATTGAATCATATTAACAAAACTGAAGATTAACTCTTCATCTGATGAAGACTCTGCCTGATTAGCCTGTTTAGGCTGTGCCGTTTGGTGGGGCGGTGCCTGTGGCTTTGAAGTAGATGGCATGAAGTCCGCCAAAGTTAGAGACAACTTAGGCTTTGACACATACTCATATTCTTCTGATTCTTTTTATTTCTTTGAATCATGTCGTTTCTTTGAGGAATTTCCCTCTGATGAAGAGGGTTTTGCCACAACATTCATGGCAGAAGACACAATTGGTTTCCTTAATTGTGTTCGCAAAATAGCATGAGTTCGATTGATTGTCTTTTTGACCATCCAATCATCATACTTTTGTGCATTTTTGCTTTTGACTTCCTGCCATTCATCTTCCTCCTCTGGAACTATAGTAGTGACACATGCTACCTAGGATGAGGATCCTTTCAATGTGACTTGTCCCGATTCGACCATCTTTTGCAGGAGGTCTTTGAATACAAAACACTCCTGGATGGGATGCCCCAATATTTGATGAAAAGGGCAATAATTAGGACGGTCTTAATCTCCTTTCTTGTTTGGCCTCTTGGGTATTGGAAATTGAACCAAATTGTTTTCCAAAGCCGAAATGAAATAACCAGGAACATGTTCATTTCAGAAAGAATATGTTTTTCTCTTCAAATCCTCAAATTGTTCTCGTCTTTGATCTTTTTGATCATCTGGACAAAAAGGCCTTTGTTGTTGGCGCTCAGAAGGTGGATCCCTTCGAGAAGATGATGGTTTTGAGTTAGAAATAGGTACAGGTGCTTGTTTAAGTATAACTGTATCAGTTTATGCTTTACCAATTCTCCTTCCTGGAGCTGATGGAATTACATGAGATTTAGCCTTAGCCTGTATAAGGGAATCTTCAATCTGTTGAGCGATTGAAGTAAGGTCTCGAAACCCTCCTGTGTATTTCACAGGGATTAACGGCGTGCATAATTCGTCACGCAGATTTTCCACACAGATTGGCACCAATTCTTCTTGAGGGAGTTCTAAACTCAAGTAATATGTTAATCCCTTCCATCAAGCAATGAAATCAGAGACCCTTTCATTCTCCCTCTGCTTACAGTTTGTAAGATCGAAAACTGTTGTCTTTGGAAAAGTTGAGCTAAACTGATGGAGGAATTTTTGGCGAAGATCCTCCCATCCGGTAATTGACCGTGATTGCAAGCTTGTATACCAAACAAAAGCTGGTCCTTGCAAGGTTTGCACAAAGCATCTGAGTTTCACTGCTTCTTGATGCTCCGGAGTTCCCATCATAGGATTGCAACAAGACACGTAATGCGTCAAATGTTGTTCAGGATCACCTGATCCATTGAAAATAGGGAATACAAGGTTCCCAAAACTGGATGGAGGAGAAATTGAATCTAACCATTCAGGGTAAACTTTATTTTCTGGTTGAACTTGCGCATGCTTCCCTTCCATAGTTTCTAACTGAGCTGTTAATGACTCAATAGTAGTTATTAACTTTTGAGAAACATCTGGTTGAACTTGGAATTGGGTAGGTGCAATGACTGGATCTTGGAAAGATGTGGCGATTGGTGCTGCAACTGATGGTAGTACTGCCAAATATTGTTGCACTTGACCCATAGGATTAGACCTGTGAGGGTGTACTGATAGAGGAGGATATTCTTGATCCATCTCAGTAGCTGCAACAAATTGCTTTGGATGACTGACTCCAGCATGCTTAAGAAGAAGACTACTCTGAAGTAGTTCTGCATTCAACCTTCTTAATTATTTCATTTCTTCCTCCTGTTGTGCAAACCTTTGCTCTAGTGAGAGCGATTGACCTTCTCCAGAGGAAGGATATGTAACCTGGTTCATTCCCTTCCCTTTGCTGGATCCTTTTCGGAGAGGGGGAAGGGGGTTACTCGAAGGATTACCTAAGTTCTGAGTAATCCTTTTACTTCGTGTACGCACACCTTCTTTATTTTTGTCGGTGCGTACATCTTCTTAAGCAGGAACCTCTTCATCTGAGTCCCCTGAGTGAGCCTCATCTGGTGGATCCGCAACAACGACATTGATGACATTGATTGATGCATAACTAATCACATCCCCTCTACCAACATTTCTGTGATATTGTCTTCTTCCATGTCTTTTATGAGATATTGCATTTTGTTGATTCAATCCCTCAGGAACTTCTTGATGAACCGTAATTTGGAGGGAATATCCGGATAATTTGGCTCTTCGTTCCTCTTGAGGTTTCTTCCCCAATCGAGAAAAGACCAACTTTCTCTAAGGAGGGGATTGATGATTTGAAAAAGTCCCCAGTTTAGCAGACTGGGGTTGTTCCTGATGTTCTCGCTCAACTCCCCGAATCCTTTTTGTTGATTCTGAGGGTTGGTTTAAAAGAGTCCCCAGTCTGGCGAGCTGGGGTGGTTCTTGACATGCTATGTCTGAGACTTTCTTGAAATTACTCCTGATCTTGCGAACCTTAGTCTGGAAATTAGCTGGATGCATTAATATGTATCTGCTTTTATCACCCGGTTCAAAAGACCGTTGGATGATTTCCGACACTTCTGTCATTTGGTGACGTGCTTTCTCCAAACGAGAGGCCTGTTATATATTCTCGTTTTCTTGATGCAAGAGTAATTCAACAACTTGTTCTCTATATTCTTGATTTTGAGAGGAACTAGTTGAAGCCTATTCTTGGGAAAGCTTTTGATTACATACAAAACCCATTGACAGTGGCCGGCTATGGGCAATAACATTGCATGAGACCATTTTCGGCGGGCTTTGCTGACTGGAGAGCACCGTGAAATGCAATGCTCCATGAACACCCCATACTCTGACACGAATACCAGATGGGGTATTGGTAATTAACTGACACAATATTCTTAGTGCGCCAAAGCATGAACGTTGAAGGGCTCTCTGCTGCTTTTCAGCCTTCAGATATCGAGAGACTGATAGAGACGCCAAATCAATCTGACGTTGTAACCCTTCTATTATCTTAAGATGATTTTCATATTCATCATAAGATAATACTTTATTTTTCAACTGACAAAGAGTTTTCCATATATTGAGACGAATATCATGAATTTCATCTTCCGTCAACATTTCTGGAATATTATATTGAGAGTCAGCTAGAGGCCAAAACATAACTGGCACTTCAGCTTTCGCCAGTTGTTTTCTCATATTCAACATTTCCTCTTTATCATTTGATGAAGATTCTTCTACCTGATTTGACCAGAGTTGGTGTTTCCTTGTTGCTTCATTGGATTCAACAGGATTGGTAGAGAAATTATTGATCAAACTAGAAGATGCATGACTTAGGGGTGGTTCAGAGAATGAGCTACACCTTGGGCTATCTTCTGATTGAGAAAGTATTTCACCTTCTAGCGATGAAGCTTCAAACATGACTAGTTTCTCATTTGCAAGTTCCTCAAGATAAGAGGGCTTTCTCAGCACTACATTGTCCACTGGAGCATTTTCCGGGCAATGTGCATCACTACTGCAGAGAGGACTTTCGCAGCGAAATTCATCATCATGGGGAGGACCACCATAATGGGTTACAACAAAAGATGAGATCTCTTACTCCTTGGTCTTCTGACCACACAGAGGGTTACTGTGGCTCTCATCTGAAGATGAAACTTCGAGATCGACTGAATTTTCATGAAGCAAGACTTCATGAAGAAGTGTCTGTTGAAGACCTTCGGAATTAATGTTCCCATTATTGGGAACTAAGGGAGTAGAATCTTGAATTCCAACAGATAATTGTCTGAGAGCTTCAAGAACTCCAACATCAAGCAAGGCCTTGCTACAGATTGGATCTTGATCTCCTGACTGTGTTGGGTGGGTCTTTTTATTAGACGCCTTCTTACTCGCCTTGGAAAACACTTGTTGATGAAATTAGCTGCTCTGAGCAGGTGTATGTGCCTGATCAGAAAATATGGTCAGGTTAGGCTGACGATCTCCTCTCAAATCAGGTGTATGTACCTGACTTGGTCGTCCGTATGATATGGGGGAGTACGCCCTATAACCCTCTTGGACTGGAATAGATGTGTGTGTCTGTTCCGGAGTGAATTGTTGATGTATCACTCCACTGGTAGGGATAGATTTATGTGTCTTTCCCTGAGATGCCGCTGAAGTTGTTATAATATCCTGGCAGGCATCCAGAATATGAGCAGGGATTTGCTTCTGCTCTTTCACCATTGATAGAATATGCTTGGTGACTTCAGTTGACGGAACGGGAATATACGTCCATTCTGGGCTTGGAGTAGGTGTATGTGCCTGCTCCTGTCCTCCTTTTCCTGTCAGTGAATCCTGAAAGTACTCAAGTGTGGGGGCAGAGAGTTGAGTATGCCTCCTATTTGTTGTTGGGGCTTTCCAACTAACTTCTCCGAATGCTACCAAGCGAGACTATTGGTAGGCTTTATTAATACTAACAGGTGTATGTGCATGCTGATTGCACTTCGCCAAACGTGGTTGACGAGATCCATCATATGTAGTCAGACGAGCTTGCTGACTAGCTGATGATGTATAAACAGGTGTATGTTCCTACCTATAGTACTCCGCCGGAATTGCCTGGCGGGATTGGCGTGATGCTGCCAGACAAGTCAGCTGGACAGCGGAATTAAAACGGGCATGTGTATGTGCCTGCTCATTGCTTGCCACCAAGTTAGTTTGGTGGACTTCTCCGGAGATGGCAGAGATGAGAACCTACTCACTGTTGACCGGATTCCGCCTCTGGTGGTTCGTCTTGCTTGCTCAGGTTCGAGGAACCTGAGCCGAATTCCTAGAGTCGGTACCCTCATCATGTTGAGGGTGCACTGCCACACGAGTCTGGCAGCGATTTTTGGTGGGATCCCTCAGGAAGGACTCCTATCTGTTTGAATTAAGGTCCTGAGGGACCTACTCATTCACCTCCCCAGAATAAGGGACTGAATGGTGATTGTGTTTTGGGGATAACGACCCGAAACGGTGGGAGACGGTAGTTAGCACCGCCTGCTTCTTGATCACTGGTCTTCGTTGTCCAAATGACCGATGAGAGTTATTTACTTGGAGGGCTTGTCGGCCAGCCTCCAGAGTTGGGATGGTACCGTGTTGATGGTACTCCTTAACCAGTGAGTTTGATACCTAGCGTTGAAGACGCTGAGTAGGTGATATCATCCTAAGAGCAGACGATGATCCAACAGGAGTAGCAGTAGTGGCATTTACAGCAGCAGTATTCACATGTGTGAACTTGAGAGCAGCCATTCTAGAAATGCATAAGATCTTGGAAAAGAGTTCCTGTTTGATATAACAGACGTAATCAAGATAAATTCATCCACTACATCTTTTGGATGATCACATATGTCAATGATTGTTTTTGTTGGCCCTCCCATTGAGTTTTAAATAGGGGCCTAACAAATAGGTAAAACATTATTTTAACTTGGTTAAGGATTCACGTCGGGTTCACCATTTTTGTTTCCCTCGGAATCCGGGGATGACCGCCTTGATGGGAGGATCAAACGTTCCGATCAGTTTCTAACGGGTTTGTTCATAGAACCGGAAACATCCAATGATTCCACATCCATTCAGACCTACATTCCAAAGATAGTTGCTCATTAGTTTGTGGACTAATGAGGCTTAGGAATTTGCATTGGTAGAGAGGATGGGAGGTCGGACTCATCACATCTTTTTAGGGGAATTATTGTCTACTCCGGGACTCTCTTTACAGATTTAAGTTATGTTCGTGAATACTTATTACATTACCAAGTATAAAATGAGCTTTCTTTCAGATCTAACAATCAATGATTAAATATGTAGGAAATTTAGAGAATCTTTTGTATGTATTCAAGGTTCTTCATCGATAGTGAATAATCTGTGTTTGTTAGAGATTATTGGTCAATGGTACCCTTCGACACATTTATACAGAAGTCTCTTGGTCATTATGATGACCATGCTAGTTTTAAATCCACTCAGTGGGGGCACTTGAAGTTTATTGTCATTCAGAAGGACATGGATTATTTTAGAGTTGGGATCGAACCCGTAGACGGGCTACCTACGTATCCGTTTTTTAGAAAAGGAATCAAAACCCACGTAGTTCGAGTAAGGGAATATGATGTTTATGATTGATGGCTCAAAGAAGGATGTCACAATTACTTTTACACTCTAAGCTCACGTGAGTCATGCTCGGTGTGAGAAACAAGAGGTATTGGTAAAAATTATACAATTGTGCCATGAAATATGCATTCATAAGAAATAATATGGGGCTTATGTATGTATGAATGCCCAGATAAATGAAGGTTAGGATTTACTTTAGGGAAGAAATCCAGGAATAGGGTCTATAAAGGTATATGTGCTTCATGGAGATTTTGAATACTCTAACTTGGGGCATACTATTTAAAAGGAGGCCCAAATTAGGATAAGACTTATGATTGGGTTTTACTCCTAAAAAGGAATCCCAGATCAAAGGTAAATTAGGACTGGTTAAGAGAAATTAAGACTGGGGCTTACTCCTGAAAAGGAGGCCCAGGTCAAGGATTAAGGTTTGGGGCTTACTCCTGAGGAGGATGCCCAAATTAGGAGACTGGGGATTACTCCTAAGGAGGATGCCCAGATTTGGGAATTTTAAGAATTGGGGATTACTCCTAAGGAGGATGCCCAAGCTTGAGACAGGGGCTTACTCCTGAAAAGGAGGCCCATGTTAGGGGATCTGGGGCTTACTCCTAAGAGGATGCCCAAAAATTAAGGGACTTGGGGCTTACTCCTAAAGAGGATGCCCATATTAGAGGACTTATGACTGGGGATTATTCCTGAAAAGGAGACCCAGGTTAAGGATTCTCTCATCTTAAAAGGATGAGGTTGAAATGAATGAAATATCAATCTTTAGTGACATAAAGATGTGTAAATCACTAGGTTTTTAGAGATATTCCACAAAATTCTTTTTAGATAAGAAGTCAAATCAAGAAATCATGCCATAAAATTTCTTTGAAGAGTGTCTTGAAGACTGAATCTTGAATAGGAAAGGTGTAATGGCTTAAGAAAGGTGAAATGGGTAAGAAAGGCACCCAAAAAGACAGGGGCGCGCAAGTCCTGGCAGGCGCGCAAGTACTGCATGGGCGCGCAAGTTTTGGTCACGCAGGTATACGCCTGCGCGACACATGATGTACTTGGGAGACGGTTAACCAGAAGGGTAATACTTGAGAGACTCTTCATTAAAGACTTTAGAATCCTCTTGAGGTTCTTCTAGAAGAGGGGCACACAAGATCTATTGAAGGAGTAAGGCGGCGTGCAAGTGTGGCCCTTTTCCCTTAAGGGCTGGCCACTCAGGCGTGCAAGTGTTGATGAGTTTCAACACTTAGGCCTTCCTCCCCCTCTTTAGATCTTCCGTTCTAGGTAATAAATTACCTTAAAAGTGTTTCAGAAGCTTTGAGAAGAGACTAGGGCGTCAAGAGCTCAAATCTGAGTTTCTGGAAAAAATCCTCTCAAAATGGGGGGCCCACAGGGTCTATTTATAGGCAGGAGAAGACCCCGGGCGGTTACCGGGTGGTTATCACTTAGGTCGTGCAAGTCACTTGCGCGACCATAAGGCGTCGCACAAGTGGACTTGGGCGACAGTGATAGAACTTGCGCGACACAGGTTCTTTTGATCCCTTGTTCATGCCTTTGTCGATTTTTTATATTTTCTTCAAAGGTTGAATCACTTTGGACTAAAGTATTTCCCTTTTTCAGACGTTTAGACTCTGTGACAGAAAGGAGCATCAACAACCATCCTTGGTATAGACTGAATATATACAGTTCATTTCAGGATAGAATACTACCATCAAAGAGTGATGTGCCTCCAAGTTAATGAATCTTGATTCTCATTTGTGTTCAAGTTGGACCATTAGTCATGATGAGTAGGGCCTATTCTTGGGATACTAAAGTTGATCACCTAAATGTGGGTGAATTTATATCTATGTATAGTACACACCAAGTATAATAAGATTCCTACCATGGTATAGGTGTTCGTGGATGTTTTCCCAGAGCATGTGGAAGGGTTTCTCCCACATCAAAAGGTTGAAATTTTCATTATTATACACCTTGATACCAATATGATATATTTTTTAGCTTATCTGATATCCCTAATAAATATTAATGAGTTGAATATGTAGTTAAATGAAATTATGGATAAATTTTTCATCAAACCTGGTGTTTCCCTATGTTTAGCCCTGGTGTTGTTCGCTAAAAAGATGTATGAGATCTTGAGGATTTGTGATGACAATCACCACCAGAATCATGTAATAATCAAAAGAAATTATCTTCAACCAAGTACCAGTGACCTATTCAACAATCTAAATTGATATAAGTGGTTCTCAAAGATCAATCTCAGGATTTATTGTCACTGGTTTGGGGTTTATGAAGAGGATATTCAAAAAATGGCCTTCAGATGTCCCCACAACCATTATGAGATTCTATTGATTCCCTTTATCATGAAAAAAACCCTAGATGTTTTTATGGGACTTATAAACTAAATCTTTCAACAGTTATTGGACTATTTTGTGGTTATGGAAATCAATGTCAACCTCATATATCCAATATTGTAAGATGATCTTGCACATCATCTACGAATTTTCTTGGAATTACTTTAGGAGAACTAGCTTGTGAGCAACCTAAGAGTGTTTTTGACATTCAATGGTTCTTTAGATTTGTTGGGTATTATCAGAGATTCATTTAAAAATTATCTATTATTATGGGGACCATTACTCCCCATACACAAAAATTTAAGGCATTTATTTAGTTCAAATGATTCCATATAGCTTTTAAGGAACTGAAGCATAGATTAGAGAGAGATTATATCCTAATGTTTCTAAAGGCGGGAGTTAAGAACATGTTCTCCTAAGATACCCTTGGATATGGGCCTTTTTTATTTATATGGTGGAGGGAGATGACAATTTTTTAATCTAAAATATTGAGTCCTATTAACTAGAACTATTAAACTCCTAATTTAGAGTTAGTAATGGTGTTTTTCGATATGAAAAATTCAAGGAACTATCTTCCTGGAAACTATTTTATAGTCTCTTAGACTACTAGAGTTTCAAGTACATCTTTACTCAGAGAGATGTTTATTAGAGGTATATGTTTTAATTGTAGTTCTTATAGGAATATGACATAAAGATCATCTATACTATAGTGAAGTATAACTTAGTGATTTATTCCATTAGTATGAATTCATGTTCTTAGTTTTTGGTAGATATGTTAGAGTAGTTGGCCTCATTATACTTATCTACAATGGTAGAGGGAGAAGTGAATAATATTTTATTGATGGCGGTGGAATCTCCTATTATTTATTGTCTAAGGGATTCCTAACTAGGATACATAGATTGTGTGGTTTTTTATTATCAGATATTCATAGGTGATTCATTAGATGGATTTTTAGAAGGTGGGGAGAAGGTCAGTTTCTTCTTAAGAGAAATCACATTTCTAGTCGCACCATGTGAGGAGGTCTTAAGTTAGTTCTATACATTACCCTTGGTGGATAATTCTATAATGATTATTATATACCATGAACATAGGCATTAGTTTTTTTGGGTCGGTATGAAATAGAGTATTGATGATTTTACCTAAGGTGTTTCACCTAATAGTTGGCGGAGGCAGATCACTAGGTACCAATATGGTAGGTCCAACCTCTTAAGATTTTGAAATGGAAGTGGGATAGAATATATATGAATTTTTTTATAGTAGTTCCCCATTTGGTGAGAGTACATGATGATATCAAGGTTATTATTGACAAAATAACCAATTCAAAACACTTTCTATTTGTGAGTAGGGTTCAGTGGAGAGATTGGGATACTTGTACATAGATAATATCATCTGGTTACATGGGATACCCTTAGTGGTCATTTCTATAGAAGATACTTGATTTATGTCTCAATTGTGGAGGATATTTCAGATGGTATTTGAGACTAAATTTTTTATGAGTAATATGTTCCACCCTTAGGATAATGGACAAACAAAGTGAACTATTTAGGTTCTCAAGGATATATTGAGGGATTGTCTATTGTATTTTCTACCAGATATAGGAGGATCACTTGTATTCATTGGATTTTGAAAATAATAACAACTACCACTCTCCCATTTGAATATTTCAATTTGAGGCCCTGTAGGGGAGACCATACAAGACACCCTTATGTTGGATAGTGGTTTGAGAGTCATCACTAATGGAGTTGGTGTTGGAGTGAGTGATGATGGATAAGGTACATGTGATCTTGGAGTGTATGAGTAATGTCAAGATCCATCATAAGTCCTATTATAACTAATGATAGAGGAATGTTTAGTTTTATATGGGATATCATGAGATTTTTAAGGTTTCTCCACAATGTGGTTTGTAGAGACTTGGTTGGGGAACCAATAAATGATGGGGATTTATCGCTCTATTCCAGATACTATGGAAGGTGGGTTAGGATTAATAGCATATGTTATTTCCCCCATAGTTGGATAAGATTCACGGTATTATCCATGTTTCACAATTGAGGAGATTCTTTCAATACCCATCACATGTCATTGATTTGAGTGAACTAAGTATTGAGGATAGAGTCACATTCTCATGGTACCTAGGGGTGATCAAATAGTGGTTGGAGAGGACTAATTTTTATTTATCTAATATTCTATTTTGAATCCTTTTGAAGTATGGAAACCTACATAAGATCTCATAGGAATTTGATAATCAGATGCAGACTCAATATCCTTACCTTTTTTAATAGAATGTAATTTTTATAGTGAAAAATATTCATGGTATTATGGAAAAATTATCCCTTTTCAGTTTTAACCATTAGGATATTTTAAATAAAAATTTTGGATGGGTCACTAATTTAGTGTGGATTTGTGGTTATTTCATATAATTTATAAATAATATATTAAAAATAATATAAAAAAAATAATATACTGATTTTAATGTGAGTGTGAAAGTTTGAATGAGTTATTCATTTACTTTAAATCAAAACCTCACATGGGAAATCTAATCATGTGCTTACATTTGGGATGAGGGTCTAACCATAACTGTGATATAATTTCTACTCATGGTAGGATCATTTAGATTGGGTTGTCACAGGTGGTGATAGCTAATTAAATTAATTGATTAATTAATTAATCATCAAAACTAAGAACCCCATATCTCCCCCTAATTTAAACACCATTAACCCCTCTCGTAATTTTTAGTCACATAAACCATAGTTTGAGAGAGTTTTTGATAGGATGAGATCAAAAGATATATTGAGTCCTATATATTTAATAAATGCATTTGTTGATGAGGATCAACAATGAAGCCGAAAAACTTTGTGTTCTACATCAAAGAATGATACAACCTAAGGTAGGGATTTTTTATTTCATTCTTACTTCATTAATAATTCCAATTACTTATTGGATTTATTTTTGTTACTTATTCTTGTTTTCTATAACCCTCCACCATGGATTTTAGAATTATTTTTATCCCTAAATGTTGTTTTTCTGGGAAAAACTAGAGTGATGGTGATTGAAGTTGAGTGGTTAGCTTGGGGTTATGTCACTTAATATTTTCCCCCTACCCATTTCATGTGCCTCTTTTAATGGAATGAAACCACCAACCATGGTTTTTGGTATTTCATGGTTGTTTGGATACTCAATTATTTAGTCCCTCTCACCCCCCTCTCTCTTATGATCGGGTGGTGGAAGAGAGATTCTTGGAGGGGCAACACAACATGGATCAAATGGTGGTATGGTATAGTGTGATGGGGAGTGGAAAGTTGAATGGTGATGTGAAGATGGTGAAAATGAATAAAAAATCCAAATAGTTTCCAAAGTTCAGTTTTGGAATCCATTTACATTAATAGATGGGAGTGTTTATAGTGGCCTGAGCTAAGGGAAACCATGATGGTGGTGATCATTGTTCGGTGTGAGGTAGGCCGAATAGGGGAAGCTAGGTCACCACCCCCATCCATCTATCATTTCAATATTAGGTGGAATCCCACTTTACATGTGGTAGGTGTGCCCATTAATCCATGTAGTGTATGATCCTGGCTAGTTAGGCCATCCTAGGCATGTGCAGCCTAGCACGCATCGTCTGAGGAAGTTTGGAAATGTGGTAGGTTGGGAGACCGGACCGGGTTGTGTCAGCCCAACCTAACTCCAGGAAGGAGGGGATGTGTGTTTCTTGTTGGATTCTTGAACCCAACATGTATATCAATCCCCCTCAAAACAATCCATGTGTTGTTCCTGTGGGATGTCACATGTACGACTTTCACCTGAGTGGGTCATTTTTCATAGAATCTTTATCATGTGTAAGTTTTAAGAAAATAAGTAGCTTATCATAAGTTTTATTCCATATAGATCATAATGCCACAATTATTTTGGTCATCTAATACCATTTTTGAGGTAATATAGGAAATTTTATGGTTTATCATTTTAGAGCCAATGATGGGGTTTTGGCATGGCAATTGATGGGTTCTCAGGGTTGGTAATCCACTATTGATGTGTTTATGTTATGAAATGGACCCCCATTTCTGAGATTGGGTTTGCTACTACCCCCACATACTTGATGAACAAATCCTCTATATTGGGGGGTCGATACTCCCATATCTATGAGCATAAGAAGGGTGTGATACCTACTTTACATTCGGTACTCCCCCGACTGATGATTTACCATAGTGAGTGATGGTTCCCCCACTATAGTTCTATAGATTTCACAAGATTTATTTAGTTTGGGTTGTTTAGATTCTTGGGGATTGTTACCAAATCTCTAGTGGGTGTGCTATACTGATATGGAATGTTCCCTATGTCTTAAGTTCTCTTCTTTATAGAATATATGGTTAGCTGCATTCAATGGGTTATTCCCCCCATATGGTATTGTGACATTAAGAAGAATGTTTTTATTGTAAATTACTTTTAAGTTTTTAAGGAATCCTATTGGGTATACATATACTCACCTCATCATGCGTATATTTTCCGACATGTGATCTGTCTTATATAGATGACAAATAGTTTTGTAGTGACCATGGTGGATGTGGTGTTGGTGGATCATAGTGGTACCTGGAGGGGGTAATAGTAGGCGATATTCAAGTTTAGAGCTAGCATGTTGTGGGGAAATTTTTTTCAGTTGTTATGTTGGGATTATTATTAATGTATATCATTAATTTCATACTTTTATGTACATATAAAAATTTTGTTCACATATTGTAACAACTCAGAATTTTATCAATGGAATTTTCCTTCTTATAATTATGTAATAAATCATATACATCACATAGAGAAATTAATAAAAAACATTATTCTCCATAATTAATAATGATAACTTAGTCATCAAAAAATCAATAAGAATGTAAAATATTACATCCAGACAATCAATAAATAGAAGATAATATAATAAGAATGGGAAAATTTAGATATGCATGATACACTAGAATGATAGAACTCATGAACAAAGAGGTTGAAATAAAACATAATGTTAATAATATAATATTAATTTTTAAGAATTAAATATATAAAATTGAGATAAATTAAAATACAATAAAGAATAAATTAAATAAGTGGTATTTATATAAATTGAGGAAACAATATGACCGTTATAAATCTGACTGTTGGAATAGTAATCTAACCATTATGAATAGTGATATGACCTTTAGAATAGTAATCTCACCTATGAAAGTATAAATAAAATTTAGGTATCTTATAAATGAAAATATTATATATTTATACCATGGTATAAGTAAATAAATTTTTTAAAAATGATAAATTAAGTGTTGGCATTTTTGTAAAATAAAATGTCTATTTAAAATTTTATAATTAATATAATTATTTAATAGAAATTTTATTTTACTAAAATAGATTCTTAAATTAATATTATGTTTTATTATAATTATAATGTAATTTTATGTAACCTTAATTAATTTTTCAAAACGTGAAAAAAATTGAATATAATATTAAATAGATATTTTTTTATTAAATGATGATTTTATTTAAAAAATAAATTTCTCATATTTAAAAAATTATTTTCATAAAATTGATTTTATTTTTTGAAATATTCATATATAAAAATGGTTCTGGTGAATTTTTGGGATATTTCTAAAATAGTTGAATTTTTTTTGAATAGTGAAATACTGTAATTTACTGTATTTAACATTATAAAGCAAATACATGAATTTTTGAGTAATGGATAATGTAAAAAACCCATTTTTTAGAAATATAATAAACCATTTACTTTGTTTTTTAAATGAATCAACACTATTCATAGTCTTGACCCAAAAAAATAAACTAATGAATATAATAATAAAAAACACCCCTCTCCACCCATTATAAATACCACCCCTCACCACCACTTCTTCTCACACCTTATAATCCTTTTAGATTGTCAATATTCTTTCCAATTACCTTCCCAAGAATCTTACCCATTTCCAAGAGTACGTAGTCTCAACAAAAGTTCAATTCCAATGTTCCTAAGCGGTATTTTAAAAAGATGATATTCAAGAGGTAACTTTCTCAAACCATCTCTTTTAATTTCATTTATTATTCTACCTTACCATTAACTCCTTCATCTATAAAAAGAATAATAAATATAGTATCCTGTATATATGTCAGTTTTATATTTATATAATAGTTTATTATATCCACATATTTCTTCATCTCCTCTTATTCAAAGAAACAAAACCATTGTCCAAATTAAGATGGTTTATCGTCTCCATGGATAATGATTTTTCTATTTTCATTATTGTCTTCAAGGAATTTGATAAAACCATTATTATGATTAATAAAGATTTTAATATGTGTATTATAATTTTTTGTGTGTTTTATAACTAATTTATATACATAATATTAAATAAAAAGAAACTAGTTTGTGATGGTTGGAAAAACTGCCAAAAATAAACTAAACATTTATCATTAATGTATTATCAGATGAATCATCCTCATACCAGAAAACCAATTGATATATGGGACCATTTAAACATATAAAAGTGAATTAATAACATATAATTTCAATTCTAGATAATTATCCCCATTTGAAAATAACTTCCATAATTATACACAAGAAAACAGAACACGAAACCATGAAAAAAAACGCTGCTAGAACAATACAATTATACTATATAAATCAAATAAATTGCAATAAGATAACTTAATAAAATTTTAATAAATCAAATAAAAGTATAATAAGTTCTTGTTTAAGTAATTAATTAATCTAATTTTATTATATAGGACATTAATTACTAGTGAAGAACACATTCAGATATAAGGCAATGGATCTCTCTAAACCTCAATTTTTTTCCTTTGGGTTATGCTTTATCTCTCCTTACTACCAATGTATTTATTCATTATTATTATATAAATCTATAAAATTATATTTATATGTTACAAACATGTGTAAATATCTCAATTCATTTTTTATGAGGAAATTCATGTTTTAAAATGTTCCCATCTGAATTCCTCTCGATAAGAAACCCTAATTAAAAGAAACTTCTCTATTTCATAAACATTTTCATGTACACTCCACAAAAAATTTTAAGCCTAGAATATCTTTATAAAATCAATCATTTTATCTTAAAAATAATTTTTTTTTACTTTCTCATTTTATTGAAATCATTATTCTCTTTAAATACTCTTTATTCTTTTGCCTAAAACCGCACTTAAGTGGTGCATTTCTAATGTTACCTAACAACTATTTTTATTGTTTTAAATTTTGTTGGAAATCATTTTTCATGTTCTATTATTATTTTTAATTTATTAATTTACATTAATGGTTTCATACCATATTTCATGGGTACTATTATGATACAACTTTTGGTTATTCCTTGTGACATAAATACGATACCTAGTTCTTTGTATGGGTAATCCTTATGTTTATGTGGCACGCCTATGCATAAAAACGTTATGATGAGTGTTCCTAGATAGTAATCCAATGTGTTGGGTAATATTTTATTCTCATGATACATCATATATGGGTTTATGGAGTAAAACTAATCCATTACGAAAATTTTCCCACAATGTGATATATTCTTGGAAGTTAACCTTTACTCATGTTTATGTCATGTTATATATTATAGCCACATTCCAATATTTCCATGATTATATGATTCCATGTTCAATATTTAATGCTTCCATTTGTTTATTCTTGAGAAATTCCTTTTTTTCATAATGTTATTCCATCTAACTCCTATTATGTTCCTTATTCAAATGTTTATTCCCTTACTAGGATTTTTAGCTTATCCCTTTTGTCTATGTATTCCCCAGGTTATCCTATAATATTATAGGATCTAAAATATAATTAAGAGATCATTATAGAGATTAATAAAATGATTCTTTATTCTAGTTTTTGGTTTGCAAACTATATACCTAGTCTTCCTAAGACACTAGGATTTTCTATCATTGGTTTCTATTTCATTGATAATTATACTTAAAATCTTGTAATAATATGTGTACAATTTTTAGGTCTCTATAGTTGGTATCAAAGAATAGTCTAGTTATTTTTGGTATTAGGACTATAAAAATTTAGTAATTACACTAGGGATAATTCTATAACCATGAATAACCTATATTGAAACATAGGAAATCATAAGTTAGGATATAATTTTAATTTATAAGTTATTATCTCCAAGTTTATGTATGCCTTTTTATATGCCCATTATATAAGTATTAAAGCACCCTAATTGTATTTTTTTCTATAATGAGGGAAAATAGGATAAACCATGATAAAAACCTAAGTGATAGGTAATATTATGATTTCCATAATGAAATTCCAAATATTTTGGTAACAGGGGATCAAAACACCAAGACTGTACTATCTCAATAAGATTAAGTTATGAATAATAACATGAATCATGTGCGAAATACTCTTTATTATAAGAGAGATAAATTTACTTTTGAATTCTTTATGTGAAAAATACCTCTTACATTTAGTGGACCTTTTGATCCCCTCATCATGGAATATTGGATTAACTCCATTGGGAATATATTATACATTCTCAAATACTTAGAATAAGAGAAATTCATACTAGAATTATATTTTTTTTGAATGGGAAGATTATAAGTGGTGGAAACTAATCAAGAAAACAATGTATAAATAGGAAATTGATTCCATGAATTGGGAAGCATTCAATTAAAAATAATAATAAATACTTTCCCTAAACTGTCTATCTTAAGAGGGAGAGGGTGTTCCTTAGACTCAATCAAAATGAAGATGATTATATCACATAATGTGGGGAAAAATTACAGGGCTTTTAGTATACACCTATAGCTTTATCATGAACACTAAAATTAAGGTATATTGTTTCTTTAGTATATTAAAGTCTAGTTTTTGAAAATCATTGGTGATTCAGTACTTTGATAACTATGAGGAAATTGTCTGTTATTCCCAAAAGGTTGTGATGGATATTGGAGAATCTCAGTGGTATCTTGGGATTGGATATAAATAGAGGAAAATGGAGTTTAATATGGGTGGATCAATAGATAAATCCAATAATGGAATGAAAACCCAACATCCCACATATCATAAGTGTGGGAAGAAGAATCTTGGGAACTGTTTAAAGGTAACTATGAGTTGATTCAAATATGTAATAGAGGGGGCTCATTCTAATTATTTCCAATGGTATTTAAAGAACTATGTTAATGAGGAATAATAAACGAAGGTTCATATAAACACTCATCCTATAGTAAATTACTCAAACTACAAGGAACATGGGAATTATGTGATCCAATTCCCTAATCTAAGGGTTGTGAAAGATAATCAATAAGAGCAACCTAAAAGTCATCAAGTAAGGGAATATGTTATCATTACTATTGATATGGAGGATGAAAATGATGCGGTGACACGTATGTTGGTTATTCATTCAATAATATAAATCATAATATTTTATTATGGTTCTATTCATTATTTGATATCTTACAAGTTTAGTAGATCCATTTTAACACCACCTCAAAATATGAAGGCTGGGTTATCTGTGAGAATATTGAATGGGGAAATTATTTCATATAAATTATATAAATCCTCTCCAATTAATTTTTGAGTATTGAACCTCCCAAAATATCTCATCTTACTTTATTTGGTGGATTTTGATGCAATATTGGTCATGGATTGGTTATCTTTATACAAATCCAACATCAAATGTTAGAATAAAGAGATCACTATTCAAATCCTAAGGCATCCTCCAATTCTATACGAGTCTATGGAGGAGGAGGATTCTCTTTCAGAATAATAAAATCATGTGGGGATGTTATTACCTTATGATAAATAACATCTAGCTCGAATGATTGAAACAAAGGATAGGATCATGCTTGAAGACACGCCCATTATGAAGGACAATACTGATGTTTTCCCTGAATAATTTTTTATTCTTCCTCATTAATGATTGGTTGAGATATCAATAGATCTTATACCTACATATCTACCCATATCACATACACCTTATATAATGGATACCATTAAGTTGGAATAATTTAATATGTAGTTAAAAGAGAATTTCAAAAAGGGTTTTATATACCCAAGTGCTTCACAGTAGGGTGTGATGGTCATATTTGTCAAGAAGAAGGACGGATAAGTGAACCTCTAAATCAATTATATAAGGCCCCAACATTAAAACATTACTTAATATTGAGTTAAGTCAAGAATTATACATTGATTATCTTTTCAGGATTATATTTTTAGAGAATTAGGCCATAACTATTACATTACATCTCAAATATTACAAAGTAGAAACTTCAAATATATCCATTTTTTTTGAAAACAATAAGACTCCTTAAATAATAAAATAATTCTTTTCTTGATATAAATCTTCTTGAATTATTCCTTTCTCTTACCCTTCCTTATACCATGTGAAAAACATTTCAAAAACATGGGATGAACAAAAAAATCTTAGTAAGGGTTATAAAATAAGGAAATAAAACATGAGTCCATCAATACATACAAATTAATAAAATCATACTTTTAAATAATAAAACATAATATCTTTAAAATACCTCGTGAGATCATAATATTTCTGAATAGAGCATAGAAATCATAAATCATAAAAATAACTTGTGGAATCCATAACATACATACATTGTAGCTTTCACAGCTACGTAGGGAGTTACGTTCGGAATAACAATCAGTGTATATTCCCTAAATCTATCAGGAAAAAAATTAATGTTTACCTCCGTCACATTACCCAATGCATTAGAGTTCTATCTCGGGCTCACCTGCCCTAGGTTTATCACATAACGCCCCATATACGTAAATATTTCCCAAGAACCATAACAAAATCATAAGACATAAAGAAAAGATAATATTTCCACATTGAAATCACAAGATATCAGTTCAAGATATTGACATAATAAATCTTTTATCATAACCATTTTCAAAATGAAAATATATAAATAGGGTATATGGTATTTATTTTCCTTTTAAAAACACTACGGCTTGTTGAGGAATCCAAATATCAAATAATGATCGCGACAGTAAAAAGGACGTTGTCATTGAATATGTTAAAATAAACATTCCCTTTTTCATTTAGTAAAACACTGTGTAGAAAAAATATTCCATTTTAATGAAATTATAAATAAAATGGGTTTATATACCATATAAAATCAAGTCGTGTATAAAACAAAATATGCCTCAATGAAAGGAGATTGAGACGAAGTCCCTTACCTTGAGTCTGACTCGTCACATATTTTCCTTTTTATTCCTAAATAATAAACATAAGTTAATTTATAATTTCATAAAAACCTTTTTCATGTTTATTATTCCTTTTATATCACTTATTATCACATTATAAACATTACATAATTATTTATGTTAATATCAATTGTTTCGTCGATATTCGGTACTTGAGTCAAAAATGAACCTGTTATAATTTCAAATTGTCTATGTGGTAAAAAATAAATTATCTCCAGAATGGTTTTCATGATTTAGATACACTACTGGAAAATAGAGCTATACCCACGGTTTTGGGAAAAACCGTGGGTATAGGGGTACCCTATACCAACGGTTTAAGAAAACCGTGGGTATATGTATAGTGTCGGAACCTATACCCACGGTTCTGAAAAACCGTGGGTATTGGTCACCTATACCCACGGTTCTTATAAAACCGTGGGGATAGAGTTTTTTTCGAAGGCCTATACCCACGGTTTGGTAAAACCGTGGGTATAGGTATTTTTTTCAAGGCCTATCCCCACGGTTTTTCAATAACCGTGGGGATAAAAAAAATAGAAGGGCTATACCCACGGTTTTAAAAAACCGTGGGGATAGCCTATGGCGGCAAAAAAAAAATAGACGCGGGAAAATAGAAACAATTTGGCGGGAAAATTTATTCCCACAATTTGAATTATTATTTATAAGCTGATATATTTTAGTTAACAAATTATATTGACAGCTTGGTTGGTTAGGTACTTAGGTTCGTAGGCCCCAGATCGCCGGTTCAAACCTCCACGGGCGTTTGATTTTAATATTCACCGCGTTGATAATATTAATATAAATAGGCAAATATATAATTGTATAACAGTTGCCAATTACAGCCCAGTTGGTTCGAAACGCGGTTCTTTCGCGATTTGTCAGTGGAGTCGCGGGTTCGAAACCCGCGGGATTTTTTTAAAAATTAAACGCCTTTTATTAATATATATACCATGATATATATATATAGTATAACGAATTATTGGCTCGGTTGGTCTCACAGATAGGCAATTCGCGGGGTAGGGTGCGGGATCTGGGTTCGAAACCCAGCGACGTGGATTTTTTGGATGATTAATTCCCCACGGTTCTCAAACCGTGGGGTAAATCCTTTGACAGCATGGCCACTCACTTGCCACGCTGTGTCAAACTTATACCCACGGTTTCTCCAAACCGTGGGTATAGGGTGACCCCCCTATCCCGACGCCATTGCAGCCCACGGTTCCCAAAACCGTGGGTATAGCCTATACCCACGGTTTTGGGGGCTATACCCACGGTTTTGAACCGTGGGTATAGGGCAGTTTTCCAGTAGTGATATCATATATATCATATATATCCAGTATATATATGTATTTATAATAGTACATAACATTTGGAGATAAGAAATGAAATGCACCATTCATGGAGATGGAAAGCCGTACATACGCATGAACACTACATTCATTTCCTTTTCATATTTAAATGAATGAAAAATAAATGGTACATAAGTATATTATAATTACAGTATAATATAATATTTTATATATTTTACATAATTTCATTAACACCATCCTTTATATGTTCCATGTATGGCATTAACGAGTCATATCACTTTGAGGGGGCGGTAGTCTGCACTTCCTCAAATGAAATTATCGTACTTACCCATCAGGGAAACCATAAAGGTATGATTTAAATGAAAATACAGAAGCATAGAGAAAATATAAAAATAATATATATCACATATAAATACATTTCCTTCACAATGGCCACCATGGGAGGTGGTAGGGAAAAATCGAACAATAATCATTTCATGGGGCGGTAGTTCACCGTACACAGAAACAATATGTTCGCATCCATTAGATGGAGGTGTGTCGAGGGTATTTAGAATACTTATCACAAAAAAATCATAGTATATTTAATATATTTTTGTTGTTATAAAAAATTTTAAAAAGATATTTTAGGGGGTTAGAAAAGGAAAATAAATGATAGAAGCTTGAGAGAAGACATTACCTTAAATTGGGTAACTCCTTTGGATTTAAGCTAAAAGGCTTCATTGTGTTGAATTATTCCCTAGGTTAGGCTTCTAGGAGTAATAAAGGAATTTTTGGAGCTTATTTGGGAAGATTATCGATTATCAAAGGGTCTTGAGAGGTGTGATTATTGGTCAGATGGGGTTCCCTTTTATAAGAGGGATGAGTGAAACTTTTGGAAAGTTTGAACGTATTAAATTATTATAAATTTATTTTAGGTTTAAAAAGGTCCAAAAGTAATTTATTTCATATATAAGAAGTTCTTTGGTCATATATCGCTAAAAAATAGGTTTTAGACAAGTCTAGGTAAAAAATTTAACCTTATCTTTTAGATTTAACCCTTAGTTCACTAATTTAACTCTTACTATGTCTTCTTGTATATTCATACTATATGGTTAATATAGTTACTATAAAATGCCAAAATAATGTCAATTTGTTAATTAATGACACTTTAAACATTATTTAAGTTATTTGGCCAAATATTATATTTTTAAAACTATTATATCATTTAATAAATTATTATTTGTTTTAAAAACTCATTTATGGAATTTTTTATAATACTCATATCATGACTTTTTAAAAATCCATAAAAACATAATTCCTTCAAAAAAACACTTCCTTAATTAAAATATAAAAATTAATAAGTATCCCTAAAATTCTTTTATGGCATAAAAAGTAACAAAATAAATTTATTTTAATATTTATAATCTTATTTATTTAAATCATTCATTAATAAGGCAATCACTACATCATCATTGTGTCATAAATATATTAATTTATATGATATCTAAAAAATATAAATAAAATACCATGATGTATGAAATCTTTTTAAATTTATAATTAATTTTTATAGTCGAACATATCACTTATATAACCCCATATAAAAATTGTTTTAGTAAAATATACATGTTTAGGCTGTATTTTCCTTAACTTTAAATTAAAAGTAATTAAATGTCATTTTCACAGAAAAGTGACTCCATGGGGTCCTACAATCGACCCAAAGATGACCACGGTAGTAAATATATCATCCAATATGATTAGGACATGTTTAATGGTAGTTTAATATTATTATAATATTATTTTTTTACCCTGATTTACCAGATTTACCCTTTAACCAAGGTAAATAAAATATTTAATGAAGTTACTATTCATAATGTCTAAAAATAAAAGGCACCTATTTACACAATTTGGAACTAATTATTCCAAATATGGAATCCATTATTCTAAATTCCAATCACATAAATTTCATAAACTAATTTAAAATTAATTCTCATTGTCAAAACCAAAAAACTTGTTTTTAAGAAGTAAAAACTACCAAAAGATTGACATGTATTTTTGTCCAATTTCAAAGTTAAATTACTTACAATGACCAAAATTGGATTAACTGATAAAAATTTAATCTAATTAAAATTTAAAACCAATTAAAAATATAATCTATCCATATAAAAAATTAGATGAAAAGACAGTTTTGACTTAAAATGTAGTGTTTTTCACTATTCATTAAAAAATGAACATTATCAGAAAAATACCAAATATTTACCCAAAGTAAATTTTGATTACCGATTCTAAAGAAGAAGTTTATTTTGACAAATAGAACATATAAAAGTGAAAAAACTATATTTAAAAAGGGTTCTCCATCAAAAGGCGGTAAAACTAACGTTTAAAAAAATTAGAGTATTTATGCTTAAAATCAGACTCATTCTTATTTTAAGCCTATAAAATTTATTGGATAAATATAAAAAAATATAAAAAATATGTTTAATCATAATTTATGTAGTTCTGTTAATTCCCGCTAATACAATAGATAGGCATTAACTACCATTTAAAATAATAATAATATTTTATTATTATTATTTTAAATATGACTAAGCATTGTGTGCAACATAAGATTTTGAAGAAACACACTGTTGTGTGTCGGGTATTCCATCAAACACAGAATCCCCTTTAAAATAAAATTAATATTTAATTCAAAAATATTAATAAATATGAAAATTTCATAATATTTATTTACCTAGGATGTTACATCCTTCCCCCTTTTGGAAATTGTTCCCTCGCAATTCTATTCACTTATCAAATAAGTGGGGGTATTTATCCCTCATAGCATTCTCAGATTCGCGTCTTGCCTCTTCAACCATATGGTTTTTTCACAAAACCTTTACCTGATGAATTACCTTATTCCACAACACATGCTCTCTTCACTCCAGAATATGGATTGGTTGTTCCTCATAAAAAAAATTCTCTTCCAACTGAACTACATCTGGACTCAAAACATGAGATGGATCCAGAATATAGTTTCTCCATATTGAAATAGGAAAACATTGTATACCTAGGATAAACTTGGGGGTAAAGGCACTCTGTAGGAAAATTTTCCAACTTTATCTAGGATTTCATAGGGTCCAATGAACCGCAGACTCATCTTTCCATTACTACCAAAACACATCACGCTTTTCCATGGAGAAACATTGAGAAAGACACAGTTACTTACCTCGAAAGAAATATCCTTCCACCGGTTATCTGCATAACTTTTCTGCTTTCTCTGAGCTTTTCTCATGTTCTTCTGAATCAAATGAACTTTTTTTGTCATCTATTCTACCAATTATGGTCCCATCAACTTCCTTTCACCTACTTCATCCCAAAAAGATGGAGTTCAACACTAATTTCTGTATAATCCATCAGATGGTGGCATCTGTATTCTAGAATGAAAACTGTTATTATAAGAAAACTCAATCAAAGAAAGATGTTGGTCCCAACTTCCCTGGTAATCCATTGAATAAGCACGTAGCATGTCTTCCAAGTTATAAATTGTTCATTCTGAATAACCATTGGATTACTGATAAAAAGTTGTACTAAAGTTTAATTTTGTACCCAACGACTTCTGAAGGCCCTTCTAAAAGATCAAAGTGAACCTGGGATCACGATCATATACAATGGAGAGGGGAACTCCATGTAACCTAACTATATCTTTAATATACAATCGATGATGCTGATCTAAAGAAAAAAATCTAATAGGAAGGAAATAAACAGATTTAGCCAATCAATCAATAGTAATCTAGATTGCATTGTTACCTCCAGATGTCTTTGGTAATCCCACAATGAAGTCTATGGATATATTTTTACATTTCCACTATAGCACTGATAAAGGTTGAAGCGTCTCTTTTGTTAATTGCCACTCTACGTTAACCAATTTACAATTCAAACACTTCCTAGTAAAGTCATCAATATCTCTTTTCATTCCATCCCACTAGTAATACTCTCGAAGATCTCTGTACATTTTAGTACTACCAGGATGAACTGAAAATGGAGAACTATGAGCTTTACATAATTACTCTTCCTTAAATTGGGAATCACAAGGCACACATAATCTCTTTCCAAACCTCAAAACAATGTCTGTATCAATGTTAGATTCAGGTAACTTACCCTTCTGAACCACATCTACTTTTTTTTTCTGTAACTCACTGTCTTCTTTCTGCGCTTGCTTTATTCAGCAAGTTAGAGATGATTTCACTACCACCTGAAACAAAAAAGAGGAATTCCCTACACCAAAAAATTCTTATCCAAAATTTATAATCATAAACCAAAGGATCTTGTTCCAAAAGTAGCATGGTTTATATATCATTAATCTTTTGATTCAAATCATCATCTACTTTATTTTAATTTCTTGGATGGAAATGGATCATGCAATCACAATCCTTGATTAATTATAGCCATATCCTATATCTCATGTTTAATTATTTCTGAGTGAATATATACTTACAACTTTTGTGATCAATGTATATTTCACACTTTACTCCATAAAAATGATGCCTCCAAATTTTTTAAAGTAAAAATCAACAGCATCTAATTCCAAATCAAGTGTAGTGTAATTTAACTCAAGCGGTTTTGACTAACCTGAAGAATAAGAAATTAAATGATCATTATACATTAGGAAACAACCAATTTCTTTCAATAAATCAACACTATAGAAAAAAACTCTCCATTTCTAGAAGGTAATACCAATATTGGATCATTCACCAATATTCTTTTAAATTTATGAAAACATTCATCACATTTGTTGTCCATATGAACTTAACACCATTTCGAGTTAACATACTTAGTGTTCTAGATAACTATACAATATTTTCAAAAAACCTATGGTAATAACCTAAAAAACCAAGAAAACTCAAAATCTTGGTTATATTTGTGGGTCTTGGCCATTCTTTAACAACTTCTATTTTAGAAGCATCAATAGTTATTCCATATTTAGAAACAATGTGACCAAGGAATGAATTTTTTTGTAACCAAAACTCCCACATTTTGAATTTCCCATACAGTTTATATTATTTTAAGGTTTCAAAAACAACCATTAAATGACTTTCATGCTCCTCTTTACTTTTATAATATAAAAAAATATCCTTAATAAACACAACCACAAACTTATCCAAGAACTCATGGAAAATTCTATTCATAAGATCCTTGAATACATCAGGTGAATTGTTTAACCCAAAAGGAATAACTACAAATTCATAATGGCCATATCTAGTACAAAATGAGGTTTTTGGAATGTAGTTTTTCCTTTACATTTAAATGATGGTACCCCAACCTCAATTCAATCTTCAAAATATACTGAGCTCACTACAGATAATCAAAAAAATTATTGATATGAGGCAAATGATACTTGTTATTAATAGTGATATTATTCAAGGATCTATAATCAATGAAAAGTCTCATTGAACCATCTTTATTTTTAACAAAAAATATAGTAGCACCCCATGGTGATGTGCTAGGTCGAATGAAACCTTTATCTAATAACTCCTTTAATTGATTCTTTAAGTCCAAAAGTTCAATTTTATCCATTTGATAAGGGGGTTTTGAAATTGGCTTAGCATCAGAAACTAAGTCAACTATAAATGCAACTTCCCAATCAAGTATTATACTAGGTAACTCCTCAGAAAAAACATCCAGATACTCATTTACCATTGGAAAATCATTAATCTGAACAATTCCTTTGTTTTCAAAAATATGTTCAAGGTAACATTCATTTCAATTTTTTATTAGTTTCTTAGATTCTTGATATGTTATCATAAGTAAGAGTTCATTATTGTACACAAACTGAAATCATTTCTGAAAATAAACCTCTTTATCTCTACAGTCAATCTTAGCATGATAAATGGAAAGCCAATCCATACCCAAAATCACATAAAACTTCACTAGAGGAAAAACAATAAGATTTTTAGGTAGATTCTTTCCTCACACAAGTATAGGAAGTTTTTATAATTTCTTTTTCTATCAACATTTCCTCTCAGTGTTTTAACACAAGTTTAGGATTCATATATTGAGATGGAATTCCCAATTTACTAGAAAACTTCTCAGAAATGAAAGAATCTGTAGATCCTGAATCAAATAACACATTGACATAATCTTAATAAACAAACAATATAAATGATACTACTTAATTTTATGGCCCAACATCTTCTGAAGTAGTTTAAAAGGATTTGACCACCCCTTTCTAATTGTAGTCTGGATTCTTTCCTTCATTTGAGTTCTTCATTGGACACTCATTTGTATAATGACTCATTTTATTTCAGTTAAAATATTTTACTGATTATAAATCATATTTTTTATTTCTATTAACCTTATCATTTGATGTTCTATTATGTGCCTTATGTCCCATTTTACCACATTGGAATCACATATAGAATTCAAAATTCATTCCCCAGTGTGCTTTTTACCCCAATTTTCACAAACTAAAAACTCAAGTTTCTTACCATCAAACTTTTTTAAAGAGTTATTACCTTTCGTATGACACCTCGACCTCTTATTCTGCTATTTTTCAAAGAACATATGATCATCAAAAAACTTCATTTACACCTTCTCTACACATTGAACAAGTTTTTCATAAGTTTTGATCTCATAAGAAGCTAAATCCTTTTCAATTATTTGGCTTTAATCCTGGGAAAAAATTATTGATTTTACTATAAAGATCTCATATGAAAATTGAAGAATAACATTCTAGTCTAGTGAATTTTTCTTTATGAGTATCTATTTAGTCATCCTCCTACTTCAATTCCAAGAATTGTTTTTACATCATAAGTTGAACCACATTAGGAAAATATTTCTCAATAAACCTTACTTTAAATTCATCCCAATAAAGAGAAACAATCTCCTCACTATCCCTAAAATTTTCAACCAAAAACCACTACTGATCAGCTTCACCTTCAAAATGGTAAATAACAAGACTAAGCATTTGATGTTCTGAAAACCCCATGACATCGAAATTTTTTTCTAATGTTTTAATCCACCCTTCAGCTAGTATAGGGTCCGATGATCTTGTAAATGATGGGGGATGATACCTCATGAAATACTCCACTTCTGACATGTTCCTTTTTGGTTGATCTAGATGATCCCATGCATGGATACTACCACAATTTATAGCCTGGATCAACTATTCCATCACTGCAAAAAGTTGTTCAGTTTCAATTTTGACCATATGAGGGTGATGATTTGGAAGTTTGTTTTCCTCCTGATGTCATCCCATCATAGTTTCCTTGTTTCCTCTACGGAAAATCTTTCTAAATGCATAAATATCTTAGGCAAATAAACATGGTAATATTGAAATTCTATATCATTTCAATATTAACATAAAGTAAAAATAATTTATGAATTTTAATTTAAAAATATCCTAACTACTAAAGTTTTCTAAACCAACCACTGATACCAACTATAAGGACCCAACATTAAAACATTACTTAATACTAAGTTAAGTAAATAATTCTACATTGAGTATATTTTCATGTTTAGTGTTTTAGAGAATTAGGCCATAACTATTAAATTAAATCTCAAATATTACAAATTAGATACTTCTACTCTATCCAATTTTTTTTCACTATAATAAAACTCCTTAAATAATACAAGAATTATTGTCTTGATATAAATATTTTTGAATTCTTCCTTTCTCTTACCCTTCCTTATACCCTGCGCAAAAACATTTCAAAAACATGGGATGCTCATAAAAAGCTCAGTAAGGGTTATATTATAAGGAAAGAAAACATTAGTCCATCAATACATACAAATAATTAAAATCATAATTTTCAATCATAAAACATAATCTAATTAAAATACTTCATGAAATAATAAGACTTATGAATAGAACATAGAAATCATAAATCATAAAGGTAACTTTTGGAATCCATAACATACTTAAATTGTAGGTTTCACAGCTACGTAGGGAGTTACATTTGGAATACCCATCATAGTATATTCGCTAAATATCTTAAGATAATCATTAATGTTTACCTCTGTCATGTCACCCAATTAATTGGAGATCTATCTTGGGCTCACTCACCCTAGTTTTATCATGGAACCACCCGTATACGTAAACAATGCCCAATAACCATAACATAATCATAACACATAAAGGAAAGATAACATTTCCACATTACAATCACCAGATATCAGTTCAAGATATTGAAATAATCAATACATTATAAAAACCATTTTCAATACCAAAATATATAAAAATTTTACATGGTATTAATTTTCCTTTTTAAAACACTACTACTTGTAGAGGAATCCAAAATATCAAATAATGCTTGCGGCGGTGGAAAGTTCATTGTCACCATGTACATTAAAAGGAAACATTCCATTTATCAGTAAGTAAAATGATACATAGAAAAAATATTCCCTTTCAATTAAATTAAAGGTAAAATGGGTTTATACAACATATAAAAGAATTTGTGTATAAATAAAAATATTCCTCAATGAAAGGAGATTTAGATGAAGTCCCTCACCATGAGTCTGACTCATCACGTATGTTCCTTGTTCTTCCTGAATAATAACCTTAAGTTAATTTATAATTTCTTTAGAACCTTTTCCAAGTTTATTATTCCTTTTATATCACTTATTACCATGTTATAAACATTACATAATTATTTAAGTTAATATCGGTCATTTCGTCGATATTCGGTACTTGAGTCAAAAATGAACATGTTATAATTACAAATTGTCTATGTGGTCAAAAATCCATTATCTATAGAATGATATTAATGATTAAGATATCATATATATCATATATATCTAGTATATATATGTATTTATTATAGTTCATAACATTTGGAGATAAGAAATGAAATGTACCGTTCATGGAGATGGTAAGCCGTACGTACGCATGAATGCTACTTTCATTTCCTTTTCAAATTTAAAGGAATGAAAACTAAATGATACATAGGTTAATTATTATTCTGGTTTAATATCATATTTTATATATGTTACATAAGTTCATTAACACTATATTTTATACATTCCATGTATGGCATGAACAAGTCATATCACTTTGAGGGGGTGGTAGTCCGCACTTCCTCAAATGAAATTATAATATTTACCCATTATGGAAACCATAAAGGTGTGATATAAATGAAAAATATAGAATAATAGAGAAAATATAAATATAATATATTTCACATATAAATACAGTTCAATCACAATGACCATTATGAGAGGTGGTAGGTAAAAATCGAACAATCATCATTTCGTGAGGCAGTAGTTTGTCAAACATAGAAACTGTATGTTTGTATCCATTAGATGGAGGTATGTTGAATTTAGGTTCTAATTATTATCATAAAAAATATTAGTATATTAAATATTCTGGTTTTTTGTAAAATAATAGAATAAAGAGAGTTTATTGGGTTGGAGAAGGAAAATAAATGAAATAATTTTGAGAGAATATATTACCTCAAATCAGGTAACTCCTTTGGATTTAAGATAAAAGGATTTCTTGAATTACCTTATGCCTATGTTGAGGCTTATAATAGGAATATTGGGATATTGGGATCTTATTTGGGTAGAGTTTTTATAAATCTTGGGGCTTGAGTGGTGTGAGTAAGGGTTAGAGGTGGTTCCCTTTTATAAGAGGACGGACGGGCACTTTTGGAAAGTGTGAAATTATTTGTTTATTATAAGTTGTTTTTCAATTTCAAAAGGACCAAAATTAATTGATTTCAGAGATAAGATGTTATTTGGTCTAAAAACATTCATACAATAGGTTTTGGACTAGTATAGGTGCTAAATTTCAGCTTTATCTTTTATCTTTAACCCTTAGTTAACTAATTTAACTCTTACCATGTCTTCTTGTATATTCATACTATATGGTTAATATAGTTACTAAAAATGCCTATAGAACCAAAAGTGGCAAATTAATGAAATTTTAAACATTATATAAGTCATTTGGACGAATCTTAGATTTTTAGGACTATTATATCATTTAATAAAATATAATTTATTTTAAAAACACATTTATGTCAATTTTTATACTATTCATATCATGACTTTTTAAAAATCCATAAAAACTTTATTATTTAGAAAAAAAACTCATTAATTAAAATATAAAAAGTCATAATTATCCCTAAAATTCGTGTGTGGCATAAAAAGTTTCAAAATAAATTTATTTTAATACATATAATCACATTTATTTAAATCATTCATTAATAAGGTAATCACTACATCAACATTGCGTCATAAATATATTTATTTATTTGATTCCTAAAAAATATAAATAAAATACCATTATGTAGGAAATGTTTTTATATTTCTAATGACTACTTATATTATAAGATATCACTTATATAACCCCATATAAATTTTTTTTATTAAAAGATACATGTTTTGGTTATATTTTCCTTAACTTTAAATTAAAAGTAGTTAAATGTCATTTTCACACACAAGTGGCTCTAGGGGGTCCTAAAATCGACCCAAGGATGACCAGGGTTTGAAATATATCGTAAAATCAGGTTAGGACATGTTTTATAGTAGTTTAATATTATTATAATATTTTTTACCTGAATTTATTAAATTTCCCTTTAAACATGGTAAATAAAATATTTACTGAAGTTACTATTCAAAATGTATAAAAATAAAAGGTACCAATTTACAAAATTGGAACCTCATGATTCCAAATATTGGATCCATTTTTACAAATTAAAAACCCAAAAATTTCAAAAATTAATTTAAAATTAATTCCCGTTGTCAAAACCAAAAAGTGTGTTTTTAAGAAGTAAAAACTACCAAAATATTGACATGTGTTTTTGTAAAATTTCAAAGAGAAATTACTTCCAATGACCAAAATTGTATTAAATGATAAAAATATGATCAAATTACACTTTAAAACCAATTTAAAATATAATCTAACCATATAAATAAATTAGATGAAAAGACATTTTTGACTTAAAATGTAGTATTTTTCATTATTCATTAAAAAATGAAATTTATCAGAAAAATACCAAAAAATTACCCAAAGTAAATTTTAATGTCTTAATTCTAACGAAGAAGTTTATTTTGTCAAATTGAACATATAAAACTGAAAAAAACTAGATTTATAAAGGTTTTCCATCAAAAGGATGTAAAACAACCTTTTAAAAATATTAGAGTATTGATGCTTAAAATCAAACTCATTCTTATTTTATGCCTCTAAAATTTATGGATAAATATAAAAACATATAAAAAACATGTGTAATCATAATGTAGTCAGTTATGTTCATTCACACCAATATAATGGCTATGTGTTAAATACCAATTAAAATAATAATAATATTATATTATTATTATTATGTTTAGTATGACTAATCCTTGTGTGCAACATAAGATTTTGAAGAAACCCATTTTTTTGTTTTGGGTATGCCATCGAACATAGCATATGATTTAAATTAAAATTAATATTTAATTCAAAAATATTAATAAATATGAAAATTTCATATTCTTTATTTACCTGGGATGTTACAGATTATTGTGAGCTCAATAAAATAATGATGAAGATCAAGTATCCCCTATCATAGATAGGTGACTTGTTCAATAAAATAAATGGGGGAAAGTATTTCTCTAAGTTGGACCTTTAGTCAAGATATAACCAATTAAAGGTGAGGAAGGAAGATATTCCCAAGACTTCCTTTCAAATGAGGTATGGACACTATGTGTTCATAGTGATGCCCTTCATACTAACTAATGATCCAGACAATTTTATGGACTTAATGAATAAAGAAATTAAAGATTACCTTAACAAATTTTTGGTATTCTTTATATATGATATATTGATATACTCTATGTGAAATAAGGAATATCCTGAGTATTTTAATATCGTGCTAAAAAATTATGAATAAATAAACTATATACAAAGTATAGTAAATGTGAGTTCTAGATTGAGGAAGTATCATTCTTGGGGCATGTTATCACCTAAAAAGGAATATCTATGGGCACTTGTAATATAAATGAAATTGAGAAGTGGCCTATACTAGTATCTGTAATGGAGATATGTAGTTTCCTTAGTCTAGATGGTATTACTAAAGTTTTTTGAGGAAATTATCATGATTATAAAACCCACTAACCAATAATATTTGGAATGGAGTAAAGTTTTTTGGACTAGTGAATGCGAAAACTACTTCAAAGAGTTGAAAAAGAGTCTTATAATGACAACAGTACTCACACTACCCACTAGTGGAGAACTCTTTGTTGTATACAGTGTAGCAAAAAATAACTGTTTATGATGTGTACTTTTGAAAAATAATAAATTAAAGGCTTACACCTTAAATAATCTAAAATTTCATGGGGAAAAATATACCACACATGATTTGGAGTTATAAGTTATGATCTTCATGTTGAAAATTTGGCAGCATTATCTCTATGGGGATATTTGTGAAATATATATTGATCATAAGATCCACAAATATATATTCACATAGAAGGATCTTAATAAGTGAAAGTGATGATGATTGGATTTGTCAAGTATTACGACAGCTCAACCCACTATCATCCTGGTAAAGAAAATAAAGTGGAAAATGATCTATGTAGAAAAGATAATGTAAATTTATCAATGATGAGAATTGATAAGGATCCAATATTCTTAGACTTATAAGGGATATAAATGGGAATTATAAGGGAAGGAACATCATCATTCCATTCTCAAATTATTTTTCAGCCATCCCTTATGGAGAAGATAAATGGTGATCATAGAAATGATGTGGAAATTCAGAAAAATGTGGAATATATAAGAAAGGGGAAATCCTTAGAGTTCCAAATTCATGAGGAAGGAGTTTTAATATTTTGATCATGACTATTTGTACCATAAAAATGGAGATTAAGAGATTCTGAATGATTCACATAGCTCAACCTTCTCTATTCATTAATGGAGAAAAATATGCATCAAGATCTCTAGGAGCACTATTCATGGGACAATATGAAGAAGGAGATCAATAAATATAAATCAAAGTGTCTAGTATGTTAGAAAGTGAAGGATGAAAGGAAAATGTATAAGGGTAAGATGAAAACATTTCCCATACCTACATAGAAATGATGAAACATCATTATGGACTTTGTAATTAGAATTTTGAAGACATGTAGAGGAAATAATTCTAAATGGGTCATTGTAGATCATATTACAAAGACTTCTCACTTTATTTAAATTCAAGAGGACCTCTCACTCGATCAACATGCACAGATATACATCATAGAATTGGTGAGGCTGCATGGAGTACCATAATCAATTATATCTGATCGAGATCCAAGATTTACAACCATGATCTGGAAGAGTATCCATTATGCACTAAACACTTAGCAGAACTTTTGTATGGATTATCACCCTCAAACTGATGTACAATATGAGTGGACAATTTAGACACTAAAATACATGTTCATATCATGATTAATGAACATCAATGGAGGATGGGATTAGCATCTTTCACTGGTCAAGTTCTCATGCAATAATAGTTTCAACTCATGCATCCAAATGGATGCATATGAATAACTTTATGGTAAAATATGTTGAACACATGCATGTTGGGATGAAGTTGTTGAATGTAAGCTGCTGGTACCTAAAATGGTCGAGGAAGTTGAAAAAAAGGTAAAGACCATCCAGTATCATATATGGGAATCCCAAAGTCGACAGAAGAGTTATACAGATAATCATCGAGGGGACTTAGAGTTTGGGGTAGGTGAAAATTCATTGTTCTTCATATCTCGATGGAAGAGGGTTAAGAGATTTGGAGATAAATGAAAGATAATTCATAGGTACATAGACCCCTTCAAGATTCTTGATCATGTTAGAGTTTTGGAATATTGACTAATACATCCACCAAACATGTACCAAGTACATGATGTATTCTACATATCCCTCCTGAGGAAGCAGATACAAAATCCCTAACATGTACTGAACTTAGAGGTGGTATAACTATAAATTAATCTCTCTTACGGGGAACATCCAGTGAATATTTTGGACCAGATAGAAAAGTTTCTATATAAGAAGACCACTCAATGGTCAAGGTACTATTGAGAAACCATAAGTATGAAGAGTCGACATATGAACTAGAGGAAGGAATAAAGTAGAAATACCCTCACATATTTTCACTTTAGTATGTAATGTAAAATTTTGAGGACAAAATTACATAAGGGGGGAGATGTAATGACCCAGATCAATGGAATTCTCATTCTTATAATTATGTAATAAAACACATAATTCATATAGAGAAATTAATAAAAATATTATTCTCATAAAATAAGAATGATACCTTAGTTATCAAATAAAAATAATAATAATTTCAAATATTACAGTGGGATAATAAATTCAAAATAATATAATAAGAATGATAAATTTTGAAATCTTAATGATCCACTATAATGACCACACTCATAAACAAAGATGTAGAAATAAAAAATAATATAATAATTATTTTGAAAATTAAAATATATTACCTTGATGGAAATTAAATGTGAATGAGGAATTAATGAAATAAGTGGTATTTATATAAATTAAGGAACCTATATGACCACTATAAATATGACCATTGGAATAGTAATCTGACCATTAGGAATAGTAATTTGGACACTAGAATACTAACCTCACATATAAAAGTATAAATAAAATTTAGGTATCTTATAAATTAAAATATTATATATATATATATATATCATGGTAAAAGTAAATAAATTTTTTAAAATGAGAAATTAATTTTTGGTATTTTTGTAAAACGTAAAAGCCTATTTAAAATTTTATAATTAATATAATAATTTCAAATAAAATTTATTTTTATAAAATAGAATCATAAATAAATATTATGTGGTATTATTATTATATAATTATTTTATGCAACCGTAATTGATTTTTGAAAGGTCCAAAAAATTGATTATAATATTAAAATCATTATTTTTTTAATAAATGATAATTTTATTTTAAAATTAAATTTGACATATTTAAAAAACAATTTTCATAAAATGGATTAATTTTTTTAAATATAAAAATCGAAAAATGGTTATGGTGAATTGTTTGGATTTTTTTTTAAAAAAATTTGAATTTTTGTGAATAGTGAAATATAGTATTTTACGGCATTTAACATTATAATCCAAATACATGAATTTTTTAGTAATGAATTATGTAAGAACCCATTGATTCAATCTATCCTGAACCATTTAATTTATTTATTCTTATGAATCAACAGTATTGATATCCTTGATCCATAATAATAAACTAATGAATATAATAATAAAAAACACCCCTCTCCACCCATTATAAATGGAACCCCTCACCACCCCTTCTATTCACACCTTCTGAGCCTTGTATCTTTTCAATTTTATTACCAATTACAATACCAAGACACTTATCTATGTGCAATAGCTTATGGTCTCAACAAAAATCTAACTCCACATTCCTTAAGGGGTCTTTCAAGGAGATGATATTCAGGATGTAACTTTGTCAAACCATCTCTTTTAATTTCATTTTTTATTTTACCTTATCCTTGGATTGTTAATCCATAAAAGAATAATAAATATAGTATAATTTATATACATTAATTTTATTTTTCTATTGAAATATCTTCTTTCCACCTCTTTTCTCATCTCTGCTTATTCACAGAAACAAAACAGTTGTCCAAATTATAGTTGTTTACTGTCTCTGTGGATAATGATTTTTTGTTTTCCATTACCATAATCAAGTATGGTCATAAAACCATTATTATGGTTAAAATAGATATTAATATGTATATTATAAATTTTTTTCATTTTATATAACTAATTTATAGACATAATATTAAATAAAACAAAACTAGTTTTTGATGGTATGATAAATCACCAAAATAAACTAAACATTTAGCGTTAATGTTTTATCAAATAAAAAAATCTGCTTACCGGAAAACCAAATTATATATGTGAACATTTAAACTTATGGATGTTCATTAATAACATATAATTTCACTTTTGGAAAATTATTCCCATTTTACATGAACTTCCATAATTATACACAAGTAAACCGAGCATGAAACCATGAAAACAAAGCCTCCCAAAATGATGAAATTGAACTCTATAACTCATAAAAATAGCCATAAATGTAATTAATAAAATTATATTAAATAAAATAAAAGTATAATAGGTTCTTCATTATGTAATTAATGAATCTAATTTTATTATATATAACATTAAGTACAAGTGAAGAACACATTCAGACATAAGGTAAGGGATCTCTATGAACCTCCATTTTTTGGGTTACACCTTCTCTCTCTTTACCCCAATGTATTCCTTCATTATCAATATATAATTCTCATAAATTATTTTTATATGTTTCACACATGTATAAGTATCTAAATTCATTTATCTTTTATGGGAATATACATGTTTTAAAATGATTCCTTTTCAATTCCACTCGATAAGAAAACCCAATTAAAGGAAACTTATATGTTTCTTACCCACTCTCAAGTATATTACATAAAATATTTTAATCCTAAAATATATTTATAAAATCACTGATTTAATCAATAAAAACTATTTTAGTTTTATTCTAATTTTATGGATTTAATTATCCACTTTAATGACTCATTATTCTTTTCCTTAAAACTACACATAATTGGCACATTTCTAATGTTACCTAACCACTATTTTTTATGTTTTCAATTTAGTTGGAAATTATTATTCTTGATATATTATTATTTTTCCTTTATGAATGTCTGATAACATATTCATCCCTTCTTTCACGGATACCATTGTGATATTCCTTTTGTTTATTCCCTGTGACATGATTGTGATGCTCATTTCTCTCCATGGGTAACCCTTATGTTTATGTGGCACACATATGCATGAACATGTTATGATGGGTGTTCCCAGATAGTGATCCAATGTATTTGGTAATGTTTTAGTCACATTATATGTCATGTATGTGATTAGGGAGTAAACCTAATACATAATGGGACTTTTTCCACTATGTGATATAGTATTGGTAGTTTTCCTTGACTCGTATTTATGTCATGTTATATGTTGCTATCACATTCCAATATTTATTTGATCATAATATTCCATGCTCAATATATTATTATTACATATGGTTATTCACAAAAAATGGATTTTATGTTATCATTTTATTCATTCTAAGTCATGTTTTATTCATTATTCCCATGTTTATTCCCTTATTGCAATATTTAACTCATCCCTTTTATCTATGTATTCCTCTGGTTATCCTATGAAATTATAAGAGCTCAATGGGAGTTAGTATCTCATTATAAAGATTAATAAAATGATTTTTATTCTAGTTTCATGTTTTCTAATTATGTACCTAGTCTTCCAAAGACACAATACCTTTCAATCCTTGGTTTTTATTTCACTTATAATAGTGCTTAAAATCATGTAATAATATGTTTCATGAGGCTTGGTTTTCTATAAATTTTATCATAATGAGGTAGCATAAATTCAGTACATTATAAGTGATTGCATTAATTCAATAAGTCAAGAATGGATTTTTACTTTTTGATTTACTGTTAGAAAATATTTATGGCACTTTGATTGAAGGATAATTGTCTAATGAAATATATGGTTATGGTAGTTTATCGACAAGTTCATTTTAGAAATTCAATGACAGATAAATGAAGCATATAGGGTGATGATACAAGTATGCATCATTCTTGATGAGATACCTAGATTAAGGGATTATGTTACATAGTATAGTTCATAGGATGGTTGTTGTTTTTGTGACATTAACTTCTCCTTATAGGTGCCTTGACATTTTATAAGACACTAATATTAAACTTTAGGAAAGTTCACAAAAATCCAATGAGAAATAAGCATATAAGATCACATATTATGTGTATCTATAATCTCATTAAATTCTATTGAATTTAATAAAAATAACTATTATTCATAACTTTTGAAATAATATCTTTTAAAGTTAGGTTGATCAAAAAAATGTAATCATAAAATATTATGGTTTAGAATAAGTGAGTTGAATATTATCTTTTTTATATTATTCATGAGATAATAAATAAAAAATTATTTTTTCACCAGTTCAGTGAATATGTTAATAAAAATATTTATTTTGTTATGTGAATATTAAAATAAATACTTATTCATGAGTTTACTTATTATAATATTTATTAAATAAATAATTATTTGTGATTTTAGTCAATATAATATTTATTTATTGAATGGATGAATAATATATTTGTTTGATTAAACTTTTTTTTATTTAGGTTTTGATAAATACCAAGAAAGATTGTCAAACTGAGTTAAGGACCCGACTGAAATGATCTATTTATTTAATATCATTTAAGTAAATATGTATTTTTTTATAATACATGATATTTAAATATGTGAATTCCAAGTTATATAATAATAATAATAATAATAATATTATTATTATTATATAGGGTGAATATATTAGAGGGAATATTTGAAAAATGGATTTAGAATAATTATCAAATATTAACCCTAGGTATATATTCTAATTTATACCATTGTAGTAGAGATGAGTTCTGTTTTCACAACTATATTAATATAGAAATTTTATCAATCCCTAGAGATAAAATCACCTTCCATTCTTCTCAAGAAAAAGAAAGAATATGAGAAACCCCTCATTTTGATCGATGGTGAACAACATGAAGCACTAGGTTCCTCTATGCTAGCACCATATATACTAAGAGAATTGTTCGGAGATGCATGGAGAACATGTGGATACTACTAGAGGGATACATGTTTGGATTATAAACTATGATGATGAATTAATATGATTGGAATAAAAAATGATCCTCAGGAATTATCATGTTTGACAAAATTATTGTTTAAAATGATTATAAAATAAATTTCAAATATCCTCTCTTAGAAGATTCATTGATTTTATTTTCCATTTTCTTTGTATATTATCTACTAAAACTGAGGAAAACAATTATGGGGAATCGAAACTACTCCCTATAACCTTTGAGTGGTATCACAGTGGTCACATTTTAATTTATAATTATTTATTATTATTTTTGATTGATTTCATCATTTGTCTACTCACTTTTCATTTTGAGAATCCCATTATTAATTTAAAATTTGAGATAATGAATTCTTATGAATTAATTTGACCAAGAATAAACCAAGAAAATATAAATAATTCTCAAAGATCCCATTAAAAGTTGATGATGCAACTAGTTATATGATAAGGGTACATGGTGTGTAATGGTAAATTACACACCATGTACCCTTGGTAAACCACACAGGGTGTGTTCCACATCAATCACAGTACTTTGTGTGGATCAATAAACGGTGTCATTACTTTTCACATATTGGATGATATCCTGAAACATGACTTGATAGGGAGTACATGGCATGTAGTTGGCATACATATTGTGTAACCCCACAAGAATTTTACCCCAGGTAAATTACATCATGTCATGTGGTAAATTGTGTGGCATAATTACACACAACATATTGACTTCAAATAGAGTGACACAGAAAAAAATACTTAGTTTTTATTTGTTTGTACACGCCCTATAACACATATCTACTCATGAAAAGTACATGATGATATTTTACGAGTATAGTGGTGATGTCTAGAAATAGATTACATTCATGTATCTAATTGTACATGTTGTGTAGCGTGTGCCAACTTATATAAGGTACATGTAGAGACTGGTGAATAATCTAAGTTAACACATGGATAAGTAAATTGAGATCAAGATACATAGTAGATAGATGGACATACATTTCATGTAATAGGTTTTTTCTATACCATGTACACAATGATTAATTTTTAGTAGGTTGTGTGTATATAAATACGTAATTATTTTTATCCATAACAATTATACAACTACACAACATGTAATGGTCATGTACATGTCATCTACCTCATGTTCATTGCCAATGCAACACACTATATATAATTATGACATGTCTTGTGGTCATACATGCCATAAAAAAATGTGGATTAATTCACTAAATTACACGATAGGTATATTGCAACATGTTGTGTGGTTATACATGAAGTCTAAATACACAATTCATGATAACCATACATAATGTAATTCACATGTCATGTCGAGTGACAGAATACCCCATATAACAATTAAACTCTAGAAATGGATTTAATCATACCTGAAATGGTATATTTCATATTCTCTCAAGTATATATTGTATATATATTAAATTCTAGTAAAAAATTTAAAAACTCAATAGGAGGATACATGTTGTGTGGTTGTATCAATACACGCCATGTACTTATTAATTTTCAATTAAAATTTATTTATTTTAATTTATTTAATATAAAAAAGGATTGGAATCACGATTATTGTTTAGAAAAAAATCTATAATTAATTAATTAATTAATTGATTGATTGATTAATTATAGTAAATTTATATTAATAAGAATGAATTGAAATAAATTATATCAAGTGAAAATGTGTAGTAACTTTATATTATGACTGATCACGAGCTTAAATAAATTGTGTGTGTGATGGGTTTATTTATTTTATTTTTCTATTCCATGGGTTGTATGTGATAATTTATTATTTAAATTAAATATGATGATCGACATATCATCCCTTCCTCATTTATTATGTACAGGATTGTGTGTCCATGGTTGATTTTATGTAATCCTAACCCATAATACCCATCACCTGTAAGTGAGAGAGAATATTTAAATGAGGGATCTCCCAATGAAATGATATGGTTCATGGCCTAAGATAAGGTAAAAAAAATAAAGGAGATGAACAAGTTAATAAATAAATTATGGAACTTGATCTAGACATTGACTCAAGGAGTTATTTCCCCTAGTGTCATAGTTCTTTCATCTATACTCAATAACATACCCAGTATATTAAAATCTCATGATCATGTTACATGTTTATTTTATATGTCTAGTGAATGGTTATTTATTTATTCATGTGTTGTATGGTTTATATGATGATTAAATGTGATCACATAAAGTAAATAAAATAATAAGAATGCTATGATGAAATAAAATAAAATTAATATGTATGAATTATTTTATAAAACATTGTTAATTAATTATAAAAATCCATATAATATTAAAAAATATTTGAAAAATAAAATAAATTTTATTTATTTATACGTTAAAAAAATCTCTGAAAGAAAACATTACACCAGTAACCACATTACATTACTTGTGATAGAATGTAACAATAAAATAAAGTATTGGTGTTTCCCTCATTATGATTCTTTTTTTAATCAAGGAGTTGTAATAAACATTTTGGGTTTATTTAACCAATTAAGCAACAAGAGTAGTTTCCCCTAAAACACATGGTGTTAAATAGAGGAAAGATTTGAGGAAATTTAAGTTCAATGTTTGAGGATTAGGGATTCCATTAAATAGATATAGGAGCTATGAGTTAATGTTGTAGGAAAGATAAACCTACCTAAATACCTTTGGATAATTTGATAAGGACTATGTATGGGTTATGTAATTGGATATATAGATTTTTTTAAAAGTTTTTGGCTAAAGCCTCAATTTATTATTTTATGCAAAGACCTCATTAGTGTGTTTAGAGGGAGACCCATTACATATCCAAAATGCCCAAGCCCAAGTAGCTTGAATAGAAGGCTTGAAATCCCATTTTTTTCCCAAAGGACCCCTCAATTAACAATACTTCTACAATACCTATGCTGCTACAGTTCTGCCACAAATACAGTACAATTACATTACTCTGAAATTTTGTTTTCGCCTGGGGTTGGTCCTGGGTCTTTTGGATGCCAAGCAGGAGCTTGTACCACTTGGGTACTTGCTCATTGGCGTAAAGTGATAGATGGATAATTTTCACTAGAATATCCCAGTGATAAGATATTCTATATCTAATGGGGAGGGATTTGGGGATTTTATAAAATATTGGGAGACTAGTAAACTTGATATATTATATCAAAATTGGTAATCAAGATAATATACTAAAAAAGTATTTTATTTTTTGTAGAATATGGAAATTTATTCATCCATAACACTATCTCTATGATTTATTTTAGAGAAATATAATATCATGATTGGTTTTAACTTCCAAGAGTCATATAAACCCTTTTACATCGTACTACACTAAGAGAAAAAGTTTTATACATTAAAGTCCATATATTTCATTGATCCCTCTATGAAGGTAAGGGAGGAGGTAAAGAAATTCGTCTAAAAAATTTTGGATAATGAATTGGATGTCAAATTCATCTTATTATCATCCATGAAAAGTGATCTTCATAAGATTCATGAAGACATGGATGTATACACCATGTTGTCTGATCATTGTGATATATATCAAGAGAAAGTAATCTAAGAGAGGTTTATAATCGCAAAGGCACTCTTTATGTAAAATCTAGAATAATTAATTCCTACTACACACCATGCAGTTGAGATTATTTTATACATTGATAATTTGGAAATTCAAGGTTTCATGTTTCTTAAGGAATTACACATAGACCCCCTACTCACCTCACTTCCTATGAACCTCTCAAAATTTACTATTAATTTAAAAATGAATTATAAATAATATTATATCAAACCTCATGAATTTGATTCACCAAGTGGATAAATATATAGAGCATGAAAACCTTCATACCATATGGTGAACAATAGAAAAGGTAAAATGGTATATGGAAAATCCATCTCTAAGTCACCATTGCACTTCCCTTTCAATAAGTGAAAAATCTAGAGAGAAGATAAGGATTAGGATGTAGTGTTTTTTTCTTGTGGTAAAAAAAGACAATGGAAGAAAAAAATTACTAACGAAATAATTAAGGGTAATCTTAAGTAATTTTCATTATCAAGTGTAATAATAAAATTTCTATAAATTGGGAAATAGATACAATGTCTGGTTATAACATTTTTATCCAAATACAATAAAAAATTATATTCCAAAAGATTACTAGAGGTGAGGTGGGTATTTTAGATACCTATGGAGAAATAATGGTTATATTGGTTATAGAAGACTACCATCTCACATTACAAACTTGAATTATTCTATTTTTATAAAATTATTATTAAGTTCCTAGTGTAAATAGAACATAATAAATATATATATGTCTATTTTAGACATGGAGAGATTTGTTTTTAAGTTAAAAAGTTATACTTTTATAAAAAAATCACAGGTTATGGTATGACACATTCAAAAAATATTATTTATGTACTGGAATATGAAAATAATTTTTTCAAATAGATAATGAATCAAATTTACATTAATTATATCACATCCATTTATGAAACCACCAGCTTGGTCATGTAAAGGAGAAGCATTTGATAAAGATATATCAAGATGGATATTTAGATTTTATTATCTAAAATCCTTGCATATATTCCATGCTTGTTTTCATGGAAAATTAGATAAATATACATTTAGTGGAGAAGTTTATAAAGCTATAAATCTTATAGAATTAGTTCATAAAAATGTGTAGGGACCTTTTCTTGCAGAATATTGAGGTGGATACTCTAACTTCATAACATTTATTGACTACTTCAGTATATATGAATATATATTGTTAAAGGGGTGTGAGTGTAATTCAATTGATAAATTTAAGGAATATGATAATTAATTATAGAATAATCTTGGTAAAAAGATAAAGAAACATCTCTTAGACTGAGGTAGAGAGTATATTAACCAATATTTCATTGATGATAAAAAAATCGGATACTATCCTCATTATATACTATAGTGGAATGGTAACAGTGAAAGGATAAATATCACCTTATTGGAAATGGTGGAATTGACAATGTTTCATGAAATTATTCTATTATAATTTTTAGGATATGTATTACTTATTCAAGCTCACACACTAAATTGGGTGCCAACTAAAGTAGAAAACACAATCCCATATGAGTTGTTGTATGGGAAGAAATTAATTTTGTTTCATTTACTTGTGTGGGGTTATGAAATTTTTATTAAGAATGTTTCTATCAACCAACATTAATTTTGAGGAACTATGTTCATATTTATAATATATTATAATAAAATAATGGGATATTATTAATATGATTCCTCAAATAAAAATGAAATAGTTGAAAGACACACCATGTTTATATAAAGGGATCACATCTCCAGCAGATATACTAGGAGCATGATAGAGGTAGTAGAACCATATAGATATGACATTATATTCACTATAGAAGGTGAAACATTATTATTTAATGATAAATAACCTCTATCCTACAATTAAGTAGTAAACATATTATAAATTTTTAAGTGTCAAAATGCTAGGAATTATAAAATGGATTCTATATACAAAAACCAAGTCCGATCTTTGGTATATCCTATAATAGATATAAATATTTTTGGGTGAATATGTGTATTTAGGAATAATTTTGACATGGATGGTAAATTCAATATCTATAAGGAATGACTGGTTGTTAAAGGGTTAAAGAAATATCAAGGAATAGACTATGATGAAACCTTTTCACTAATCACTATACTAAAATCCATTAGAATCTACTTACCATATTATCATACCATTATTATTATATTAGGAAAATATATTTCAATACTACTTTCATTAATGGAAGCCTTGTGGTAGATGACTATATGAAATATCCAGAAGGGATCATGACATCAAAGGATTATAATAAGTTGTGTAACTTTCAGAGATCAATTTATGGGTAAAATTAAGAATCAAGATAATGGAATTTTTTTTATAAATACAAAAGAGAATTTATTTTCATAAAGAATTAATGTGATTATTGTGTTTACAAGAGGTTTAGTGGGAGTTAAGTAGTTTTCCTAGTAGTATATGTTGATGATAAATTACTGATTGTAAACGAAATGAAATATTTATATTTAGTTAATAATTTTTTTTTTAAATGATTCTCAATGAAAGGATTAGTTTACGTAGTCAAAATTATTTGGATCATGGTACATCAAGATATATATAATAGGATATGTGGAATATGAAAAGGTACATACATTGACAAGGTATTAAAGAGATTATGTACGGAATAGTCTGTGATAGAATTGTTTCCATTGTAATAATGTATACATATCTCTAAGAAAATATATCTACCTACAAAACATATTAGATATATATATATATATATATATATGTTGTGAGTGTGAGTGTGAGTGAGAGAGAGAGAGTTAGCATAGTATTTAATGTTTCTCTGATTGGATTCTAATGACTCGTGTTGCTATAGATTGTGGAATCCATAGGGAATTTGAATTTTTAGTCCATGAGCATGGGGAATCTTATGAATTGGTACTCGGATCATAATTATGAGTTTTGGAACATTTCAAGGAGATGTTTTTGGACTTGGATTTAGGCCCATAAAATGTTTTATCTTTTTAGGTGAACATTAAATCATGGTCAAGGTTCCCCCTTACTAATTTTTTTTAAAAGGCTTTAATTCATGTCATGTCTCTTAAGTCATGTTGTAATGGCCTTTTGAGAGGAGTGTCGCAGTGTGGTATGTTAATGTACCAAACCCCATAGAGAATATGTAGGGCCTGGGTGGAATGGGCCTCGCCTGGAGAATGTTTCATTACACCATGACCTAGGTGGGTCACATCGTAATGGTGTGAGGGTGGGGGATGGACCCTATACCTAGGGTGATCAATGCACACCCCATAATGGTCGACCCCTGATGGTAATAGTTAAGGAGATTGCCCCTATTTCTAGGGGTGTTCAAGTCATGTCCCATAAGGGTTATGTAATGACCTAAACGAGTGAGGGAGCATTACAGCATGGCCCTCATATTAAGGTTTTGGATGACCTGGAGGCCTGTTAGTTTGAACATGAAAGATCCATCATTTTATGGCCACCCCATATGGATTCTAGACCAAGAAATGTCCATTCACCCCCCTCTTCCTCCTATTAATCCCCTTATAGATGTGAAATAATAGGTGCTTTTTATGTTTATTTTAGCGGATATATTCCCTTATCTCCATTTTTTTCCTTTGTTATTTTTTTTTTCCAAAATCACCTTTTGATTTGGTGTAATTCGACCTAGGTTTTGGGTATCGATTCCCATATAGCATGGTGTAATTGGATGGGAAGATTTTTCTTTTTCTCAGTTGGCTAGAGTAAGTATCAAAACAATTAATTCCTAGGGATTCATTCCTTTTAAGTGATTTGGTGATGCCTAGAGAATTTTTAAAAAATTATGCCTCCTTGGTTTAAATTGGATAAGAAATTATATATTTTTATAATTCATTACTTCATATATTGTGGCTGAGATGGAATTGTAGATGTTTTTTGTGATTATGTAAGAGGCATGGACATGCTTGGTCGAGGACATACATATCATGGCATGGATGGTAAAAAAATATACATATGTGGGTGAACCCTTTAATAGAAATTCATATGTAGGTTTATTCATGATCTCATGCCTTCATGCATGTTGTTACTTTATATAGAAAGAGATTAGTACCAAGAGAACCCTTAAAAAGGGGATAGGATTACAAAAATCCTCCAATTAATTGGATGAGTGATCCATAGAAATTTTGGTATTTTAAAATCACCTAGTGATCATGTAAACAAGGGGATAAGATGATTGAGGAGTTTAAGAGAGACCTTGGTAGCTCTTAGGATGATTGAAGAGTTCTGTGTAGAATATGATGATTTTACTAGGGCCAGTTGTGTAGGAATGGTAGACTTAGGCTGAGTGGAAACTAGTGAGATAGTTGTTTATATCTTATATGGTTGAGAACACACTATTAAGGGTGGGGTGACTTAGTAAGATCCATGAATAGGAAAAGGCCTCTTGGGATAGATGAGGTGTGACATATAGGGTTTTCATTTGGGAGATGAGATGAGAGATATCAAACTAGAGATGAGATATAAGACCCATGTATAGTTCTAGTGAATTATCTATATGAATTTGAATGAGTTTTCTAAGGGATTAGAGTGAATTAGTTTGGTATGGTCCTTGGTTATCCAGATTAGGGTGTGATGTGGATTGGTGATAGTGAGACGAGAATAAGAGGAATTTTAAAGACCTAGTGGATTCCCCAATGAGTGGGGTGAGGGTTTCATGTGGTGTGAAAAGTTGTTTTAGTGTGAACAAGATAATATTGAGAAGATTGTCCTATGAGGTTGGATAGACAACAGGTGGTGCTTTCGGGTTCTAGGATACCTCTAATGTGACATTCACCCTAGTAACAATCTAGTTATCATGATAGATGGGTTTTGTTCCCTAGTTTTTGTTTTATAAATGTATTGATAGTTTCCATGTGATTGGTCACTAACTACATCATAGATGATGATAGGTCTAAGGTCTACCCTCACATTGAGTTATATGATGTTGGAGGGACCCTTCCGTGAGTAATAAGGCAGTGGTAAAGTTGTGATATGGTATTAGACTCTACCTTGAGTGATAAGGTATGGGTTAGGATAATAGTCTCACATTAAGTGGGAATGTATTGGTTGAACCTTTACTTGAGTGATAAGTTAATGGTTAGGTTGAGACATGATATCGGAACATATATTAATTGATAAGGTAGTGATTAAGATAATGGACTTTCCTCGAGTATGGAGGTATTGGAATGGAAAACCTTGAATGGTATGGATGGTCTAGTTGTGATGTGATGTAAGACATGAATGATAAACCCTACCATTAGTGAAAAAGTAGTGTTTAGAATATATAAATTTCCCTTATCTTGGGTGAGGGTGTTGGTAGGACCAGCTTAAGTGATAAGGTGAGTACATTATATAGATGCATGACCCTACACTGCACCTTCAGGTAGTGGTCGAGTTTTGGTAACACCTTGCTTGGTGTATTTAGGTATGGTTAGAGGTGTATGACATGTGGTGGCTATATTATGGTTTCGGTCAATGAAATTATAGTTGGGTATATATTTTTTATGGGAAACATTTCACCTAATTGTCGATTGCAGGGGGAGTGATATTTTGCAATCATACATGTCAGGTTCACTATTTATAGACAGTTTTCAAAGGATTTTCTCATGGAACCGTAAACATCCAATGGTTATATATCCACATGGAACAATATTTACAAAGGTAGATTCTTATTAAAGATTTTTTCCAATGATTCTTAAGAACTCTTATTGGTAGGTAGGATGGGTGTTCAAGCTCCTCACACCCTTATGGTGGGGAACTGTTTCCTACTCCAGGAATATCTTATATATTTAATATATGGTCATGAATCCTTTATTAATTCCCCAGTATGACATAAACCACCCTTGAAATAAAAATCAATTGTTAGCATGTATGGAGTTTAGAAAAATCTGTATGTATCTGTGGTTCGTAATCAATGGAAACATCTTTATGTATTTGAGGTTCTCCATCAATGGTATCCTCTTATGTACTGATTAGAGATTTTTTGTCATTATTATGATGATGCTAGTTTTCTAGCCACATAGTGGTTCCCTCTGGTGTGTGTCATCATCTAGGGAGGTGGGATTTATTTTGATGTTTGGATCAGACCCATGGGATTTCCTTCCTATATATCCTTTTGAAATGAATCATAACACAAATAGTTTGGTTTCACTTAACATGGAACATCATACCTTTTATGGTCATGTGATAAGGACAAAACTCTATAGTTTAATGTCATGTGGAAAGGACATCTAGGAGGAGGGTCCCTAGTAAAAGTTTGGTGTGGGACTTATGGTAAATTATTCCAAGGACCCTGAAAGGGATAAGAATTTCTAGGTTAAAATGGAACCTACTAAGAATTTCATATAGAGAGAGTAGGGTTGATTTTGGATGTATTGGGTTTGGACCTTAGGGAGGCTTCCTAAGTATACTCTATGGATGGGAACAAAATGCAACGTAGTTTAGTTTTGAGGGATCATGTTTATAGAGACTCTATTAAGGTTTGTCTCATAGGGTTTTATGGTCCTTTGAGAAGATTAATTTTGGGGTTTCTCCTGAATAGGATGCCCTGATGAATGATTTTTCAGCCATCACAACTGACATGACTCCTTGATATTTGGGCATTTGGATTGGGGATTACTAATGAGGGGTATTTCCAAAGGTAAAGAGGTTATTATTTGGGCTTACTCCTAAAAAGGATACCCATAGGTGATATGCTAGGATTATACCAAGTATGAGGCCCATAGGTTGTATTTTGGGGATTACTCCTGAGGATTATTCCCTAAGTTTGGTCAGGGTTTACACTTTTAATGAGGCCCATGGGGTTTGGGATCATGTGGATGTCTTGTCCACCATCGAAATCTAAGCATACATAAATCATGCTCGGTGTGAGAAATAAGAGAAAACAGAGGATTCTAGGAAACAGAATGATCTACTTTTACCTGAGGTTGGATAAAAGGCCTTGAGGACCCACGCATATAGAGGCACTCTAAAGGAATTTTAAGAAAAAAGGTTTTAAAGAATAATATCTTACAAAATATTAATTTAACTGTGGGAATTTAATGATCATGGCTATCTCCTAACCCACATAGGTCCTGATGAGTCATGATTGAATTGATAAAAAAGAGGAAGAGGAAGATCTATAAAACTACACACATATCCTCCTCTACTAGTGGAAGAGGACAAGGCAAAGGGAGAAGAAAAAGGGGCTTGGATGAGCCTATTCCATATCCCATTTCATATCTAGGATAGTCAGGTCTAACTAACCATATGGACACGTCCACCCGCAAGAAAGTCTAGGGGGTTAATCTTATAGAGGATTCCTTGAAATTGGTTTCACAGAATGGGAGGAGGATCTCATTCTATGTTGAAAAGAAAATAAAGCTTTATCCTCACCCTCCCCACCAAGAACTGGATGCTCCAGATCATAGAGAAGATAAGGTATGTACATGGTCCTATCCCTAGTACCCAATACCAGGAAATCCCAAACACCGTCACCGGGGTTGGGGTCCTCATGGCCATATGAGTGTACATCCATGTGCACCTTGAAAACCAAAACCATCTATTAGGAAAATTGTGGGAATCCTCTAACCATATAAATGAATATCCAGAAAGGAGGCACATTAGTGCACCCATTTCTATGGTTCTGAAAGTCCAGAGGCTTTGTTGGATAGTTCAATTTGGTCCCTTTTGGATGACGTAACCAAAGGAAGATGAGACCTCTCATAGGTGGCTTAGAAGAAAGATAAAATAGAGGCTTGCGTAGGTCCTAGATTAAAGGGAAGAGGTTCCTTACATAGGGAATGGGAAGAACTGGATTTCTTTGCGCAGGGGGGTGTCGGCCTGCATGAGCTGGATATGCCTTAAGAAATGGATCACCTAGGAAACAACACTAGAGTGAATTTTTAGCCTAGAACACTAGGTCTCCTTAGGTGTCCCTTGACAGGTCTCTCATTGGTCTCTGGTTAGTGAAGGGGACTCACACAGGTGGTTGTTCACAATGGAGGGAAGTATTCCTTAGTAGGCATCTTGTGTTTCGGACCATGAAGGGACTTTAATATCACTTTTCTCCCTTAATTATCTCTACTCTAATGTTTTTGAGAGCTACCTAATGAATTTTTAAAGACCTGGGTGAAGTGGCTGCAAAATTAGAGCTTGGGTGCATCTTCCAATTTTCAATTTTTTCAAATGAGGAGCCTAAGGATCTAATTTATAGAAAAATAGGGTACCCGGGTTGAAGGAGTTACCCCACATAGGTCCACGGTGCGAGTTCCCGATATAGGTACTCAACGCAGGGGTGAGCTTCCCTTTGGTGTCACGTAAGGGTACTGCACGAGCCTTATAATGAACAGGGTCATGTGTAAATGAAATAAGTTTGGATTATGTTATATGCAACACCAATGGAATCTTTCACTACATGAAACATTGACATGGCTTGCGTTACATGTAAGAGCGGCCTTCCTCGATAGCTTGCACGGTACTTAATACCAAGGTTCACTAAACAAAAATATATTATTAAAATATTATATAACTAGCTGTTTTGAATATTAATAACCACATTTTTAATTTTATATAACATTGGAATTTATCGTACACATTTTCTAGAACACAATATGAGAAAAAATTATTTTTTTTCGGATAAAAAAAGTATTTTTTTAAAATGCAATTTTACCGCCTTTTGATGGTGCACCCATTTTAAATCTCATTTTGACACAATTATAAGTTCAATTTGAAAAAATAAATTTCTTCTTTATAATTGGAATTTCAAAATGTACTTTTTATGATATTTTTGTATTATTCAGATAAAATTCATATTTTTATAAATAGTGAAAAATATTGTATTTTAATTCAAAACTGCCTTTTCATCTAATTTATTTATATAGTTAGATTGTACTTTTAATTTATTTTAAAGTATAATTGTCTTATAATTTTATCATTTAATCCAATGGTGTCCATTTTATGTAATTTCACTTTCAAATTGGACATAAACAGATGTCAATCTTTTGATAGTTATTACTTATTAAAAAAATGTTTTTTGGATTTGACAATGCGAATAATGTTTAAATAAATTTATGCCAATTATCTGTCTTGAATTTGAAAAATTGGATTCCATATTTGGAATCAGGTTGTAAAATTGTTTAAATTGGTAACTTTTATATTTATACATTATGAATTGTAACTTCAGTAAATATTTTATTTACCACAGTTAAAGGGAAAATCTGGTAAATAAGGGTAACAAAATAATATTATAATAATAATAAATTACCCTAACATGTGTCCTAATACTATTCTATGATACATTTTCGACCATGTGCATCCTTGTGTCTATTTTGGGACCCCATGGAGCCACTTTTAATTGAAAATAACATTTAATTACATCTAATTTAATGTTAAGGAAAATATAACATAAACATATATTTTTTTATTAAAACAATTTTATATAGAGTTATATAAGGGATATATTCTACTATAAATAGTAATTATAAATATAAAATGATTTTATAAATCATGATATTTTATTTGAAAGTTTGTGACATTAGATAAATAAATTTAATTATGACCCAAAGATGATGTAGTTATTGCGTCATTAATAAAGGATTCAAATAAATGAAATTATGAATATTAAAACAAATGTAATTTGGTTATTTTGATGTCATACAAGAATTATATGGATTAAATTGACATACTATAGATGATTTTAAGCCTTTGGTTTTAAGAAATATTTTTTTTATGAATTTTTTAAAAAGTCAAATATGAATTGTGTCCAAAATTGACATAATTCATAACTTAAAAAATAAAATATTTTATTAAATGATATTAAATTCCTAGAAATATAATGTTTTTAAAAATAGTTAATATAAGTCAAAATATGTCATAAATAATTTTTTTGTTCGTTTTACATTATATGGTAATTAAATTAACCCATAATGTGTAAATAACATGATATCATAGTAAGATTAAAAAAGGTAAAATAAGGGTAAAACCAAAAAAATAAGGATAAAAAAATATTAAAAAATTGTCAAAAAATTATTGGATTGTGGGAATTCTTACCAAAATTATCTTATATTATAATTAAATAAGTTTTGGACCATTTTAAATCTAAATTGAATTTATAATAAATTAATATTTTGGAACTTTCCAAAAGTTCCCCTCTCCTCTCTTATAAAAGGACACCTCCTCCCTCTCCTCTTCGCTAAATTTTTTAGCCTTAAAGATTGTTCGAACCTTGAAAATTTGTCTTCTCAACTTCCCTGGTTACATTATATTTGTTTTGGTCTTCTGAAAAGACCAACTCTAGTTCCCTAGGAGGAAATTTAAAGGAGGCACGTCAAGGAAGAGGTAATCTATTCTACCGATTCTTTCAAATTTCTTTCTTCTTATTCTTCCTATTATTTAGTTGTTTCATTATAAATTAATAACATAAGTATCAATAATATACTTATATTTTATTATAAATATTAGACAACCCTATTTCACCTTCTATCCATCATATGAAAAACAAAATCACCGTATATGTGTACATACGAATTACCGTCTCCACGCCGTGGTGTAATATGTTTTTCACCACCACCTTACTTGGATGGGTATAATGGTGGAAATAATAACTATACATTAGTTTTATAACATTATTCTAATTATTAGATATTATTCACCATCCACTTCAATACCGTTCAATAACTATTGGAACGATATCGCCGGTCGTGTGTACGCATGACTTACCGTCTCCCCGACATGATGAGATTCATTCTCCATGTTAACCATTCAATAATGGTTATAAAGTATATATAATAAATAATATTGAAATATATTACATAATAATTATATTTTATTTATGTATATATATATAAATTTCATTTACTTACTTCCATCCAATTCAATAAGGAAACGAAAACATCGTTCATGCGTACGTACGACCTACTGTCTCCATGAACGGTGCATTCCATTTCATTTATCTATATATTCTATATATATATATATAATGAATATATAAGATATATATGAATAATTTTTTACATTATGTAAGTAATTAAATCATGATCTAAGTAATCATATGAAGAATAACAAGTCTAAATAGGAATGATAAATGAAACAATTATTACCCAAAACCTTACTTTAACATGGAATTGACAAATGAACAGGTAATATAAATTCGTAAGTGAATTATATATGATATCATAAACATTATTATGGTTATTTTACAAATTAATAATATGTTTAAACCCACTATACCAGAGTTTCAGACACATACAGAAGAAATCATACCTAGGGTAAGGGATAACTTTTCCAATCTCGTTTTTATTCTGAGATTGTTTATTTGTGAGTTTTTTATAGGGGATATATTTATCATCCAGGTTCATGTTTTCATAAAAAAAATCATAAAATGTTTGATATTATTATATGTATAGTTAAATTCATTTTTACCCCCCTTTTACTTTTAATATGTGACATGGAAGGAATCCTTCTTTTTTTACCATATGTGGGACTTTTGACTTTTCTGGAAAAAGTATGAGGAGAATTTTTTTTAAAATATATGGCATGAATGAGTTCTTTTACATATTCATAATTACTTATTTCCATGAATCTTACTATACAAGTTTACAAGAATATTTTCAATTAAATTTATTTCTTTTAAAATGGCACAACATTTTGAGAAAAGAAAACATTTTTGAAGAAGAAAGGATATTTTCCTTGTGAACTAAGTTCAAGTGGGTTATAAAAATTATTTTCCATATAAGATGGAATAGGGTTATTTTTTTATCCCTTTTATTAATTTGATTGTGTTTATAATGGAATTATTTTTATGAAGTCCATTTATATTATATGGATTATGTTATGATGGAATGATATTTAAGAATCCCATTTTATTTCATGGGTTATTCTAAGATGAATGATTTATGTTTTGTGGAATTTAATAATGATTTCGTTATGAGATGTTTGAGACCCATATCTCCCTCCAATGAATTGGGTAAAGATTAATATCTCATCAGATAGACATGACTGGAATGACATGTAAATCTGATTCAGTAAAACATGGCTGGAATGGCGAGTAAACTCGGTTCAGTAATGGACTTTTTCCACTATGATGGTCTTTGTGACAATGCCTTGGCTACTATGGAAGTCATATTATGTGATTAATGGTATTCCACAATTCCATGTTCTATTATCATGCTATTTTATCATGATTAATATTCATTTATGATCTACACCATATGTACTACCAAGATTTATTTCATGACTCATGATTTGGATGTTTAAACTTTTTGTTCATGTTTTTACGTTCAAATGTATATTTTTTTTATTTTATCCATGTTTACCCTTATTGAGCATTTGATCTCACCCTTTTTATGTTTTATTTTCCCCAGTATATAAATAAAGGTTTTAGGTAGGGAAAAAATGGGGAAGATCTTTATGGGAGATGTTTAAGAACTTTCACCAAGATTAGAAGATTATGTTATGAGTTTCCAAAGACACTAAACTAATACGATCTTTGGGAGTTTGTTTGTGTCATGTATTAAGTATTCAGAAAAAGTAATGTAATTTCATTGTACATCAAACTTGGCTATCTACATCTAGAATCCCTAGAACTATCCCCAGGCTAGAGGACCATGATATAGGAGATGATGGCGGTACTTCCTTGACCATCACCTCAATTCGCTTCTACCAAAAGGACTGAGATGGGATCTTCACCGTAAAGAGAGAGGAAGAAGAAGAGTGCCATGAATTTTTCCTAGATAATGTGTTATAGTAATAATTTGTTCATTAATTTGATATCATGAGTTTATTGACATAAACTTTCTAACTATACTTTTATTTTGTAGAATCATTACCGATTTTCTCCCTTAAGGGAGCTAAAACTGGTTCTTCAAGGATCAAGGAGGATATTCTAGTGAAGGTTAGGACCCATACTGATGAATTTATCATTTTTATGGATGAAGCATCAAGAGATATAGCTATATCTTCCCCCATTCCTTTAGAAAGTGTATAGGTCCATGGTAATTATAGATTAACCCCTTTTAGGGGTCGTGTGTTGTTTCTCACTTTCCTCTTCTCATGATATTCTAGATCATTTTTCTACACCAGAGTACCCTGAAGTAGTGAAAAATTTTCCAATTGTTTCCCAGGAAGGGTTTGACAAGGATATTGGATGGGAAAATGAAGCTACTGATACAGACCTTGACTCCACAGGGGCTGAAGCTGTTGTGCCTACAAAGGAGTCAGCAGGGGGGCCATCAGAAAAGACAATTTAGGTCATGAGAAACATGTCTTGGATAAACTTACTCATGAGAATGTTGTGAGACTTGATTCCTCATATCATGAAATGATGTATCTAATTAATCCAAAAATTAATATTCTAGGTTCCCTCAAGGAGTTCAAGTATTTCTGTAAATAATTGTATGGAATTGAGTTTTATCATTATTTTTTTTCTTAAACACAGTTGACTATATTTTATCTAGTGCTTCACATTAAAGCTCAAATTTTGCATATTTGTCTGCAAAGAATACTTCCAAGTCCCACCATGAATGACACATCCAAGTCCCCCCAAATCCTATTACCAAGATAATAACAGTTGAGAATCACAATATAGGGGATTTTCAATATCCTATGATCCCAATCAATGAGAAAATATAGACGATATTACTCATCAAGAGGTTTCGACTTTGAGAATTGAGGTTGGGGGAACTGGAGAGGTATCAATTCCAATATTCGATCTGAAAATGGGTGAGTGTTATATACTATTTTGGTTACTTCACTAATTTATTCCTTATTTACCCTTTAGTTCTGATGAGAGGTTTCTCTTCTTATTTAGTTCCATCGGATTCAGTGACTGGGTCGGATATGGGGGCTTACATGCCAATTTAACTAACATTATTGTGTGAATATGAGGCTATTTTGGAAGGACAAGAACAAGGTGGATCATTGAGCACACTAATACCATATTATGTCGCTCCCACTAAGATCATCTCTGAGTCTGATATGGAGACATAGGCATCTTTTCACACTACATGTTGCCTTGTCTTGTGGGATATCTAGAAGATAATCGAGGTGATTCCTCTTGAATAAATGTCATCATGACTACACCGACTTCTATTCAATCTTTCCATAACAGGATATGTCAGATTTAATTACCACATGATCTATGATGTGGTGAAGGTTATCATTTTAAAAAAGGAACAGGAGTGAAGTTTATAGCAAGATGGAGCACAGAGGGTGGGCCATTTTGAGGAACTCAAAGCTTCCATAATCCAAGCTGAGGTCATCCACTTCAAGAAGGTGTAGGAGTACCAAGATTTCCTCAATGAAAAGTATCTCCAATAATGTACCTTGAATAAGAATTAAATGTTGTAAAGAAATAGGGAGTCCAAATCCAATAATCCATTGAAATAGATACATTATAGAGAAGGAATATTATTGCTACTAAGTAGAAGAAACCCCATAAATCTAAGGAGGCTACCATTGCACAAATGGTTGCTCGTCAAAAATATGTGGAAATTGCTTGGAGTATAGTTCAACTTCTCCAATACTATGTTTATGATAAGTTAAAAAATATGGTAGAGAGACTCTGAAATGTAAAAATTCACCAAAAATTTGTAAATTAAATGAAAATGATTTTTTTCCAATCACTTTTTCTTGAATTTATATCCATACTGTAATCATAATACAACACTGAAGAATGAATCGTTTGATTTAATGTCATCATGTTATAATTACAATGACCAGGATAGGTGAGTGCTCTAATTTTTTTCATAATCCATGGGGTCTAGAGAGCATAGTTATACTATTTATAAAGTTATATGAACAACCTTACACACTTTTTATCTTTTTATATCATCATCCTAATTTTTTTACAAGTCCAATATAAGAAAGACTTAGTGGGTGAGACATGTATTTTTCTTAGGCCCCCCTTTTGGTTCTCATCCTAGAAAGTTTTGTGCCTATTTTTTGTTATTTCTTTTTCATTTTCCTAAACCATATAGAGTAAAAGTTTAGAAAGCTGAGACTTGACTCTTTTCCAGAGCATCCTTTGTGGGGTTTCAATTTAGATATTACTGTGTCACTTTTTATGGTTTATTTAATGTAGTTCTAGATAGATTAGTAATGATGGTGTTTTAATTCAAACAAATTTTACCAAAAGTTTTGAAATGATGACTCAAACAATGCTTGTGGGCCGATAATGTTATGAAATTATTTAGATACCTGATGGGGAATCTTGAGCCATGATTTTGGTGTTCCTGACCCTAAAACATGACATTTAGTAATAGAGGAGGTCTCTCTTCAGAACGAAGTTACCACTGTTTGAAAAGAACATTTTGTGGGTGAATTTATGAAAAGACAATTGGGGCATATCATTTCATAGTTGGATCGTGGAGTCCTTAGGTTGACAGGATCTTTTGTGGGTGACTTATGCTAAGCCAACTAGAGCATGTTACTGCATAGTTAGGTAAAATAGTTATTAGTAATTTTAACATTCTATTGCTAATGGAAAAAAGAATTATATGAAGATTTATATTTCTCAATACCACAACAAGTGGTTTTGACAAAGGGGGGATGTGAGAATGAAGAGAACATATGTATTGAAATTGGACAGAAATGGGAAACCGCTCCCACATGAATTTGGGTTATGTGAAGGATGGTACATTTTTTTAAATGGTCAATGTCTAGGGGGAGGATACTTTTTGAAAAAGTTTGAAGCATCATGCAATTTAATATCATACAAAAAGGACATTTTTCTATGCAGTTTAATGTCGTTCATCAATGATATTATATGATATAGTTTAATGTTGTACAAAAAGGACATTAGGGGGTATAATTTAAGGTCTCTATATTTTACTAGAAGTATATTGATTCTCCCATTAATGGTAATTTTCCAAGGAATGTACCATCATATTCAGGTATGAGGAGGGGAATGTTGTAAGCTTCGATCTATGGATATATATATTCAAGGAGTGATATGAAATAAGTGTTTATGGTGATAAAGAAGGTTTATCCCAAAGATGAATTTACCACCAGTTGACAAACCATTTTTTGGGCTATTTTATGTAAAGAAAATTGGGGTGTGTTACAACATATTAAATAGTGGAATAATTTGGCTGACAAACCCATTTTATGGGATAATTTGTGTGAATCCATCTGGGGTTTATTACAACATAGTTAGGAAAATAAGTTCTCAATAATTCTAACATCCTATTTCCAATATCCAAAGAAAGCTTATAGATATTTGGATTTCCCCATACATGGATTCTGGCTTCATAAAAGGAAAGTACATGAACATGGAAGGATATTTTCAGGCTAAAATTACCAAAGAATTGGGGTAATAGGTTCCATACATGGGTCAGGTAAATGTGAGAGAAATATTGTGCCTATATTTTTAGTTCATATGGCAAGGTCCAAATTATTATGGAAACGATAGGGATGTGTGGCCTACTAGAACAAGATCATTCCTGCATACATTGGACCTGATGGGAGAAATTGTAAACCATGGTCTTGGAAGTTTTTATATCAGGAGAAAGGATATGGGAAAAATATGATTTGTATGACCATATAATGAAATTTAATCATATGTTCCAATATAATGTCATCAAAACTTACAAGGAAAAAAGAGGCTTCTCCCAGGGGAGAAGTTGCCGCTGGTTGAAAAACTCATTTTTTGGGTTGTTTTTTGCAAATCCAACTGGGTCATGTTATAGCATAGTAAAATATTATCATCCTTCATATAATAGGCCCATTTTTAGAAACATATGAAAACCTAACTAGGGCATGTTACATCATAGTCAAGAGAAGTATTCCTTGGGTATCAGACATTCTATCACTGGGAGCTAGAAAACAATTATAATGATCTAAATGTTTCTGAGATTAGGATTATGAAATGTGTAAGGGATATTTACAAGAATAGATTAAGCATTTGTATCGGTATTATACATTAAGTGTGGATCCCCTTTCATATATTTAACTCATCTTTAGAAGGGGGCATCTCTATTTCCCCGGTGGACCCCCTAATGAGGGGACTCAAATTAAAAGCTTTTTCATATATCTTTTTTTATATATAATAGGGGTTATTTTTCATTACCCTATAGTTGTGACTGGGAAACAAGGCATAGGTATCACTACATATCTCTTTGTAATGATAATCAACCTACATGCATTTTTTAAGGTACCATGAAGTTTAAAGTCAAGCAGTAAGTACATTAGTCATGCAGTTTAAAGTCATGTGGTGAGGAAATTAGTCATGTAATTTAAATTAATGGGGTAAGGATGTATAGGTAAAAGTTTCTATGACGTGATTTCTTCTAGACTAAGTAATATAACATAAGCATTACTATGTACCTTGTTTGAGAAATAATCAAGCCACGTGTAGTCCTAAATAAAGATCCCCTAGACTGATTGAATGTGTGGAGGGAAAAAGGGGGTTTCTGAATATGGTATTACGTATAGGGTGAGAACCCATATTGGATCCTCTCATGTATATTGGAATCATACATAAGATAGTGGGAAAATTTACCATACTATATTGTAGTTGGGTCTAAGATTAGGGATCTGAATGTCACTATGTATCTCATTGGAATTAGAATCAACCCACACGTAGTTCTTGAGGTACCATGTAATTTAAATTCATGTGATAAGGAAATCTAGTGTTTATTTTAAGGTTTTATAGATAGAACCATGATAACCCAAATGTGAATTGATATTCCTTACTTATATGGGGAACTCTTTAACCAAAACTCCTAATACTATGTGATCTATGCTTAGTGTGAGAAACAAGGAGTGTTGAATTATTCTTCCACCACATAAAGGAAACACAAGGTAAGGTTAAAATAATTTAGATTTTGAAGTGGATGGACCATGATTTAAGATATAGGCATCACTATGTATCTCATCAAAATGAGAATAAAGCCTTATGTAGTTCTGAAATCTCATTTAGTTTAAAGCCATCCAGTGAGGATGAAGATGTACCAACGTGAAAGAGAGGAAATGTTGTGACTGGGCCCAATGATGGTAACCTAGAAATCACTACATATCCTATTATAGTAGGAATCAATCCATATGTAGTTCTTAATGATTCACTATACAGTTCTAACTCGTAAAAATGGAGTGTGGAATTTTTCGTTGTGGTTGCGGCTGGACCTGAGATTGGAGATATGGGCATCACCATGTATCTCATTAGAATGAAAATCAAGCCACATGTAGTTCTTGAATAACTTTTTAGTTTTACATCATATATAAAGGATGTTGACCATGGTGTTTAATTTATTGTAGTAAGGACTTAGGTCACCTAATATGAAAGAAATATTACAGTTGGTCCATGATATAGGATATGGACATCACTACATATCTTGTTGTAGCAAGAATCAAGACACACATAGTTCTGAAAGAATTATTCACCATATAAATTTTTATTTGAAATGGGGAAAGGGGGCTTTAATGTTTTCTAAAATGATGGTTGGGTTTAAGATATGAGTTCTAGATGTCACAACGTGTCTCATTGGAATGATAATCAAGCCACATGTAGTTTTGTAAATATTTCATGTGTGGTTTTAATTCATACACAAGGATAAGGTGGTTATATATATATATATATTATGGATGGACTCAGTATTGGATATCTAGGAGTCACTATGTATCCCATTAGAATGATAATCCATCCACACATAGTTCTTGAACTGATCGTGCAGTTTACCATCATGCGATGAGAATATTGGCGATGCGATTTATAATCATGTGGTAATGGCATGGTAATGTTGGGGATTATACCTATAAAGGGACCCAAGTTCCAGTATAGGGTGTAAATTGTGTGATTGGGGATTATTCATGGGAGATGTTTTTCCTTTCATCCTTATGTCTAGACAAAAGGCCATCTCAACCCATTAAGGGGTTAGAGAGATGTGATTGGGTATTACACCTACAATGGATGATCATATTTAAGGGACCACAAGGAGTGTCTCAACTCGTGGAATTTTTTGGCAGTTCCATAACATCGAGTGAGAAGGAAATTAACCATGTAGTTTAAGGTCATGTGGTGAGGATGAATGGAGTCTTGTAGTTTTAGGTCATATGACTGGGACCTTATGTCGTGTTGTTTATCATCGTGCGATAAGGATGATGATTCCACAATATTTAACATCATGAAGTGCATAAATTATGTCATGTATTTTAATTTTATGTGACAAAGACCAACTATGTAGTTTAACATCCTACAACAAAGATGAGCTTTATGTGATTAGATGAAATATTTCTTCAAGAATATTGCATTGTTTGGGGTCGTAATGATATCTTTATCAATTGATATTAAGGAATAATCTCTGTTAGAGTGGACCTTGTGTATAGATCAAGGTCCTTCCCACATCAGTTCAAGTTTTTATGGTTTTCTTCCTTGTATCATTGGAGTTCTGAAGACCAATATTAGTTCTCCTTAGATGAATGAGTTGAGGTAGACCTTCTTGTCAAAATCTCATGTTATCCAATTCTGATAAACTTCCAAGTGATGCAAGGTATGATATATTTTTTCATCCAGTCACTCTAATTCATCTAGTTATTTCTATGATTTCTCATCCTTTTATTTTTGATCACAAGTGCCAATATAGATAAATTGAAATTGGACCTCAATGGGCTGGACAACTTCAATTCCATATACTAGTGAGTACTGGGTCACATGTGTTTCAATATGGGTTGTGGTTTGGTAAAACCATCAGGCATACAAGATCTTTTCAGGATAATAAATTTTATCTTTATCCACAATTTTCTAGATTATGTTTGACAGGGTCTTGTTTAAGGACATTATCTATCTATTATTCACTTCATGGTAGTGGGAAGAATTGTTGGATTTGACACTGCATTCCTGATATAGATTTTCCACCTTAGTAGAAAAAAAATTGGTGCCATTGTCCATCAGTATTTTATGAGGGACCCTAAATCTAGTAATTATGTTAAATTTCAAAAAAACATACAATTATTTTGTATCTAACTTCTTTGAGGGGTATTTCCTCATCCTATTTGGAGAAGAAATCGGTAACAGTTAAGATGTATTTGAACCTCTTGGTTGTAGATGGGGGTATGTTCCCACAACATCCATTCCTTATATGGTGAATGGCTAGGATTATTTTTCTATATATAGAAACATCGTGGTTTATGGATGAAGTTTCCATGCACTTGGCTGGAATGATATTTCCTAGTGAACTCTAGGAAATATTTTCTCACACTGGGACAATAGTACCCAAGCATTTGGATCTGGTGGGAAAGCTTGATCCATGACTGGTTGGTTCCACAGGCTCTGGATTGAACCTAGTTTATTATAGGAATAGTATCTCCTCCATAAATACATCTAATAATGACTCTATCAAACCCTCATTTAAAGAGGCTTTTTTGGTGATTTAGGAAATCATAAAGAGTGAAGTTAGTTGTTCTCCATAAAATTTTTTATTTCCCAACATTGTATAATGGGAGTACTCCATTTTGTATGTATTCAATGATATGAATCATCCACTCAGTGGTAGAACCATATGGTTTAGTGATAGGTCTGAAATTATAATCTATTTTGTGCTTATTTGAATGAAATGTGAGACCATTTGACGATGGGAATTGTTGATGACTGTTTCATCCCAGTTAGGATCTTCTATAGTGGTAGCTTCATTTTCCAATGAATATTATTTGGAAATATATGATCATGGGACATGAGTGAATGTTGTCTCTAAGAGGAATTTATTCATTTACCGTCAGACATAGTCGCGTAGGGGGATTATCTCTTCGTCTTTGATGGTATAACCCTCACTGATCTATTTTATTACCAAATCTAGATCACCACTCAACTCTAGGTGGTCAACCAGTATTTAGAGTGCTAGATCTAGGACTACAATGAGGTATTGATGTTCTAATTCATTATTTATACATCCTTCTGATGGTATAAATGGGTAATGTAAAAATGTAATCCTTGGGGAAATGAGAATGATCCCTAAACTAAATTTGTTGAGTTTAAGGCCTTCTATTATCTTCTCTATTGGGATTTTTGAGGCACCATAAAAATACATTCCCCACTTTTGGGGTATATCTTGAATTGAAAATATCTCTTCGTCTAGAAATTTAGTATTTAATTATATTTTTTCTACATATGGGTGTTCTATAAGGAAATCTACGAAGACTTGGCCTTTCACTGCTTTTTCAATCACAAATTGTATTTCGAATGGCTACAATATAACCTCTCACCATGTCAATAATCTTATCAACATAGGACAATTGAGGATGTATTTGAGTAGGTTATTGCAAGAGACCAATTGGATCTCAAGATTCAATAGGTAGTGCCTTAGTTTATGAACTATGAAGATTAATGCTAGGTAGCTCTTCTCGATATCAGAATAGAGAGTCTCAGTGTCGAGCGTGGTTTGACTGAGATAATAAAGTTTGTTCTCAATAATAGAATCATTATTTTGTGCAAGGAAGGAACCTAATGATCCCTCTAGGGTCGTCACATATAAAATGACTTCTTTTCCCTCGACAAGTTTCATTAATACTAGTGGGAAAAAGAGGCATTTCTTGATTTTGTCAAATGATTCCAAACAGTCACTGTTCCACTAATATGTGACCCCATTCATCATTAGTTTAGTGAAGGGTAAACACTTTCCAGTGAGGTTAGATATGAATAAATGGATATAGTCCAAGTTTCCTTGAATTCCCATAAACTCTTTAAGGTCTCAAGGATGTGACATGTTAAGGGTATATTTTTTTATCATGGTAAAATTTGTTGTCATGATGGCATACAATGAATCCAAGAAACATCCCTAAATTTACCTTGAAATCACATTTCAAGGGGTTCATCTGTATGATATGTTATCATAGCTTGTTTAATATGGTCTTCATATCATCCAGGTGTTTAGATCATTGTCAATATTTATCCACTAGATCATTAATACAGAATTCGAAAAAATTCCCCAAAATGGGTTTTAATATGTGATGCACGGTACGTTGGTATGTGGTGCCTACATTCTTCAAACCAAAGGGAATTACCCAATAGTAGAATACTCCCTGGGGGATCTAAAGGTGGTGTATTCTTCATATTAATGGGAAATATGAATTTATTTTTACCCAAAATATCCATCAATAAAGGATATGGTTTTATAGATGGTTGTCGCATAAATCAGGAGTTCTATGATTGGAACGAAGAAGTTGTCTTTCAGATAGTCCCATTTGAGATATCTAAGTTCAATGAAAACTGTTATTTTATTAATTTTTAATATTCATCTAGATGATATTGTCTAACCATTTTGGATACTATATCTCCCAGATAAATTCATCCTTGATGATCTTGTCAACTTTAACTTCAATTTGGGTGGCATGAGTTGGGTTTGTCTATCTAGCTGGTTGTTTGTATCCCTAATGGTATTTTGTATACCCCAAGTGGTGAGTGGGAACCACAGAACCAAGGCCTAGAATCTCTATGTAATTTCAGGTTAACACATCCCATTTTTACTTTTGGAAGGTAGTATAGACCTCCTGTTCTTTGGAATTATTGTCCATGTTGATAAAAGTAGGTCTCAGATATTTTTCTATAACCAGATTTATCTCTCTGAGTTCATTAAAAGTGATGGAGACACCTTCCTCGAATTATGGATGGGAATCCATAAGGTCTTCCTCATCTTCCTATTCCCCATTATCCAGCTTGTCCACCTCTATCTAGGAATTCATTAATTAAGAAAGATTCTTGGAGCTAGATCAAGAGTCAGTATTTGGATATATGGAAGATGAAGTATCCATTTCTAGCCCAATTGATGGTGTGAGGCCTTTTGGGGGATCTAAAGGGGATAAAAAGGACTGATAATGTGCATCTTTATTTTCTCCCATTGACATGATAGCTTACTCCACCTAGGTTGATTAAACAGGGATGTATTGATTCTTCTAATATGGGATGAAGACATTTCTGTCCAGGATTTCATCATTGTTGTTTGGATAGTTGAAAATGTTTCCTACACTGTTGGGCTCAATTATCATGACTAACATTATGGAAGTCACTAAATTTGTTCTTGAATTTGGTCTCACCCCTTAGATTCAGTTTATGGGGAGCACGTACTCTACAGCGAACTGTTGGAATGTGTTAGCTGGAATCATCTCCAAAGCATTAGGGGCATTGATTTGAGCAACATTTTCATCCATGGATGGTTTCCCTTCCATGTTGTAGAATATTTAGTGAATGTACTACTATTCACAAGATTTAAAAGAAGCCTTATCACCATGAAATGTACCACTATGGTCATTGATACCATATTAGAGAAATCGGTGGTATGATGAAGGGATTGTCGTATACTGATGTAGCCAAGGTATTCCCAGTAGAATGTTAAAGGTTGTATCCTGCCTAACAACCATAAATTCCGAGTCTGACTTGATATCTCAGAACTCAGTTCAGATTTTTCTCCCACAGAGAGGATTTTTCTCATTCTTTTCATAACCCTGTGACATTAGTGTATAAGGTGAAAAGTGATATTCATTGAAACTAAGTTGACAAAGTGTTTGAACTACACTGAGGTTGACTCCTGAGCCATTTTCAATGAAGGCCTTTCAAATATCAATGTTGTTTATCCTTCCAGATATATACAAGGTTCTGACATACCCCTCTATGAAGTCATCCAAATCCTAGTATATGAAATATATAATTGTGTGGCATTCTACATGATCATTCTCTGCATGACACACTTCTGAAGTAGCAACCTCAAATTCAAATTCTGAATCGCTTGACAATGCCTTAATGAGTGCTTCTCAGAGGACATTTAGCATACTAAAAGTATCCAATATTGAAAACTTTGTCATAACTAGGTCTAGTTTCTTCGAAACATCATACTTATTATCCAATGTTCTGTGTTTCCCAGCATGGGAATGTTCTTTAAAAGGTTCTTTAGGAGATAAAGTATTTGATTTAAACTGATCAATCTTTAAAATAGGAGATGAAGATGCTTTTCTCTTACTGGATTAGGCCAGCTAGGTCTGCCTATACATTGATATTGATTAGTTGATGACATATCCTATAGCCGATCTTCTAGGATGATTGTTTCAGGACAAACTCTGAAATGTGTGGGGGAACATTCTTGTTTTTGGCGAGCTCACAAGAGATCACTCCCATGAGTTTCAACCATGTAGGTAGTTCATGTAGAGACATGGTTAGGGTAGTGATTCCTAGAAAACACATCTCTTCCCATATATCCTTGATTCAGATGGACTCCTCCCCTTTTTCTAAAATAATTTTTAGGGAAATATGGTTTATAATCACAATCATCATCTAATAAAGGATCCATTAAGTGAATAATGTTAAGGGATTCTATGATCAACACCTCTTCATATGGAGATTCCATCTGGTGGGTAGACCCTTTTTTTACCATTTGGTAGGAAAGTATTTATACTTTTGAGATGTTCAACATGAAGTATGATAAATTCAAGGGTGAATTTTTCCTTTTCATAGGTTCCCCTACCTATGTTTTCATTTTTTCCTTTTTTCCATGTTGTTTTTTGGAAGACTGAATTTTAGAGAACTGAGCTTCTGACAGAATTGGATGTGCTATAGCAGATGTGTCCTGAGGCATAGTCGGCTACTGAAATTTTATTTTTAGGATATCATGAGTTTGGTTGATCATATTTATAACCATCCAATCACTGAAATTTCACATACCCTTTATTTTAACTTTCATTCATTCTTCTTATTCAGATAAATGGTGTGAACCCACACTACTTGAGTAGGAGAATTTTTGAGCTTTACTTACCCATATTCCACCATAATTTGTATGATTTATTTGAAAAAAACACTCTAAGAATTTTTCCCCAATACTTGATGGAAGGGGAAATAATTTAGGAGGTCTTCATCACCATATTTGGTGGGATTACTGGGAGTTGGAAACTTGATCACGCTGTTTTCAAATATCGATACGAAGTAACTTGGGATGTGTTCATTTTAAAAATAATCATTGCAGGCATTAGTGTTAGATCTCATGAGGACTAAATACATGATATGGTGAAGTATTTGGAGCAGGAGCGGGTACAAGGGCCTGCTTAAGTGTGACTGTGGTAGCCTCTGCTTTTCCTATTCTCCTTTCTTGAGCTAATGGAACTACTTAGGACTTTGATTTGGTCTCTGAGATAGAGTCTTTCACTCTTTGAGTGATCATGGTGAGGTCCCAAAACACCCTATATATTTTATAGAAATTGGTGGTGTGTTCGACTAATCATGAAGATTTACTATACTAATGGAAATAAGTCATGTTGAGGGAGCAGTAGGTTTAAGGAGTATGTCAATAATTTCCACCAATCAATGAAATATGAGACCCCTTCATTATCCTGTTATTCACAGTTTGATGATAAAGGACTATTTTTTCTATATTTTATAGTTAAACTCAATGAGAAACTTCTGACAGTGGTCTTCTCAACCTATAATTGACCGATCTTGCAAACATGTATACTGTATAAAGGTTTTCCCCTATAGTAATTTCATGAATCACCTAAGTTCAATCCCTCATATTATTTAGGTTTCTCCATCATGGGATAAAAAAGATAGAGAAAATGAATCAAATACTACTCTAGGTCTCCCGAGCGATTGAAAATTGGGAAAGATGTGTTCTCGAAGTTTGGTAGAGGAGGAGTCAGATCTACCCATTTTGGGTAAGGTTTATTATCTGGTTGTATTGGAATGAATTTTTCCTCTATACCTTTTAATTAATTTGTGAGTGACTCAAAATCATTCATAATCCCTCAGGTAATGTTTTCTGAGCTGAATCTCTAATAGGTTTAGTGGCTGACAGGGCCATTTATGGTGGTACTGCCGGGATTTTTCATGGGTATCCTATAGGGGAAGGCCTATAAGGATGTTACTTGTCCTGTTCTGGTTATGAACCCAATAAAAGGAACTCCCAATATAAAAATATGGGATCCATGTATATTTGTGTTTGGTATCCCTCATTGATTGGGCGTTCTAAATACACTTTGGTTGCTACAACAAACCCTATTTTCTGAGGTACTTTGGTTGCAGGTGTAAGTTGTAGATCCTCTTACATAGTATATCCTATAGGAAAACTACCTCATAGTAGTTCTACATTGAGTCTCCTCTATTCATTCATCTCTTCCCATGTTGAGAAAATATATCCTCCAGTGAAAGGGGATTAATATCTCCAAGCGGCAAGTGAAGCACAATTTAACCCTTTACTATTTCCTTATTTGGTGCCTTTCGAGGAGGTAATGATTTATAATTTCTGTGGATTCCTAGATTTAGGGAAATTTTCGGTTCAGGGTATTCACACATCCTTGAATTGTCTTGGTTTGGACCACATTATGAACTAGAACTTCCTCCTTAAACTCCTCCTCTAAATTGACCTTGAGTTCTTTATAGTCTCTAAGGGAGTTATCAATGAAATTTAATGGTGTGTAATTCATTGCAGGAATTCTATAAATATCTTTGTGAGACTGTATCTTTTTGTGCCCACCATGAGGCCATGTACTCTCCTTTACTAATTCTTTAGGAGTTGTTTAGAGGATATTAATATGAAGTTACTCTTCAGATGGTTTAGTAATGTGTGTTCTTAATGAGAGTATCAGGTCATGGGATGAGATGAACTGGGAGGATTCACTCTATGGGTGCATCATTTTATAAGAACTTGAATCATCCATTTCCAAATATATTTGTCCTATTTTCATCATTTGTGCTATCTAATGGATGAATTATCCAAATATGGAGGAATTCTAAATATTTTTAGATGATTTATGAAAAATTATTTCAATATCCTTCTCTCCAATAGCCCAATTTCCTTGAGAGTTTGTCGGGGCCATTTTTTGATGAGCATAACTTCAATTATGAAGATGTTCCCTTTGTTGAAGTCTTCCATAATATATAACACTGAATGATACCAATTCCAATAGTATTTTATAGTTTTGGAGCACAGATAAGTGTAACACTCTATATGCACCTCATCCTCTGATATTAACACCATATGGGGTTTCTATGATCAACTGTTGAATCCTTTATAACGTGATGAGGGATGTGATCTGAAGGGATCCTCATTGTTTCTCAATTTTTGGATATTGTAGAACTAGGCTATCATCCAATTCAATTTGGCATTACATACCTTCCATTACCTTAACATGACTCTGGTACTCATCGTAGGGTAATGATTTCAATCTCAAGTGAAGAAGAGTATTCCTTATGTTGAGGAGGATTTCATGCACACAATATTCCGAAAGCACCTTTGGAATGCTATATTGAAGGGTGGATAATGAATATAACATGAATAGAATGTCATATTTATCCAGTAGTTCCCTCATGTTTATCATGTCATCTTCATCTTTTACTAGAGGCTACTCTACCTGATCTAACCATAGTGTAATCTTTCTCGCTACTTTATCATAATCATCAAGATTGGTGGGGATTTCCTATGTTATGTTGTAAGGTAGTTAATCCAAAGGAGGTTTTTAGAATGACCATGGCCTTGGGATATCATTTTATTGAGAAATAATTTCACTTTCCAATGACAAGGTATCAGACATGACTACCCTTGGTTTCCCATGATCCTCATAGTAGGAGGGATTTCTCCTTACTATATCGCCATGGGCAGGAACCTTCTGGCAATGTGAAATTCTAATTTTGAGGGAAATTTCATAGCGAGTAACATCATAGGGGGGATTACCATTGTGGATTATAGAAAGGTGAAAATCCTATTTCTCCTTGATCTTTTGGCCAAATGAAGGTTTTTTGTGACTCTCATTAGGATATGGGCTCTCGAGATCGACTATATTGTAGTCATGAAGCATGACTTCATGGTGAAGTGTCCAAGGAGGACCTTCATAATTACTTCTACTTCCCATGAAATTTGTTAATGGGAATGTAGGATCTTTAACAACAATAGATAATCATATGAGGGATTAAAGAACTCCAGTATTGAGTATACCATGATCATATATTGGATCTTTATTTTCCAATTTTCTTTGGTGAGGCTTCTTATTGGATGCCTTCTTGTGAGAGAGCGGGGCCACTTGCTAGGGGTAGTGGTTTTCAAAGATAGGGCTTTGTTTCTACCTTGGAGTGGACATTAGGATTTGTCGATTATCACTTTCTTGAATGGGCGTATTTTCCTGATTCTGTTGTTCATATATCACGTGGGAGTTTTCCTAACAAACCTCCTAGATGGGAGTAAAGGTGTGTGTTTTCTCTATGGTGGCATGATGATGAGCCACCCCATTGGTAGTGATAGAGCTGTGTGTCTATATTTATGTCACTATTTTCATCACCATTATGATGTCATGAAATGTATGTAGAATGTGGGAAGGGATTTATGTCTTCTCTTTCACAATTTTTAGGATATTCTTGGTGACTTCAACAACTAAAACGGGGATATATGCTCACTCCACATTTGGAGTAGGGGTATGTTCATGTTCTTAACCTCCCTTTCCTGTATGTGAATACTAACAATACTTTTATGTTGGATAGAGAGTTGGTTATTCCCCCTATTTTTCATTGGTACTTTCTGAATGACTTCTCTGAATGTTGTCATAAGAGACTATTGGAAGGCTTGATGAATGTAGGTAGGTGTGTGTGCCTGCTTATGGATTGGTACCTTAGTTGTTTTGAGGGATTCATTGAATGATTCTGGATGAGTCTTCTGGAAGTATTGATTAGTTTGGGTAGTTGTGTGTTCAGGCTCACTATCCTCTATCAGTTTTGAATGATGGAATTCATTGGGTGTTGCTAGATGAGTCTATTGGATAGTTGAATTAAGTTGGGTGTGCGTATGTTACCACTTGATGTTTTCCACCAAATGGGGTTACAGTACTTATCTATAAGGGGTAAAAGTGTGACCTTGATCCCTATTGATTTACTGCTTCCCATGATAGGTCATATTTCATGCCTGGGTCTGAATGACTGGGGTTGTATGGTCAAGGATGGAACCCTCATCATGTTGAGGGTTCACTACCGCATGGAATTGGTGGTGGTGATTGTTCATAGGATCCATTTTTAATAATTCATGTGCCTTATGGATCAGTTTTTTATGTGGAATATTGATCCACCTACTTGAGATAAGGTAGGGAAAGGTTATAGAATTATAGGGATAAACTCCAAAAATGGTTGAAGACAGTGGTGGGTGTTGTCTGCTTTTGAACCACCAGACATCACTGACTAGATGATCAGTGGGGCTTGGTGTGTTGGGGGGCATGTCGGGTAGCTTCCAGGTTCAAGATAGTACCATGTTTATGATAATCCTAAACCATTGTATTCGAGACCCAACATTGAAGATGATGGGTTTCTAAAAAACATCCTCTTCTTGGATAAAGACCCAACATGAACATTGACTAGGGAATTCGTTGATGAGATCTAGAAGGATGAAATTAGGTTAAAGGGAGTTTTGAGAGAAAGTGCATGAAAATATGAAAAACACAAACAAGAAAATCCCATAAAATAATCATCTCATTTGAATGAACACATGTATGATTTATTGTCTTCCTTAGACTGATTTCTTTTTTAGAGTGAAAGGGGCTAGAAAAGTGGGTGATACTATTATCTTGGATAAGTATTCACTTCAGGTACACTATTTTTTCTGATGGAAACACATCAACCAACATTTAATTGAAGGGGGAGTGAGTTTTGTGAAATCATACACGTTGGGTTTAGTATTTCTGAATGGTTTACAATGGGTTTGATTGTGGAACCAGAAACACCCACCGATTCTATATTCACAAGGGGATTTCTCTACAAAGGTAGGCGCTCATTGGGGAGTTTTTTAAACAATGCTTAAGAACTCACATTGTTCGAGTGGATGGGAGGTCGGGCACACACACCCTTTTAGAGGATAATTGTTTCCTACTCCAGGACTCTATTATAGATTTAAGATATATTTAGGAATCCTTCATTAATTCCCAAGTATGACATGGATCACCCAAGAACTAACAATCAATTGTTATCATGTATAGAGTTTAGAATCATCTAAATATATATCTATGGTTCTTCATTAATAGAAATATATGTATGTATTTGAAGTTCTCCATTAATTGTATCCTCTTATGTACTGATTAGATATTCTTTGATCATTATTACGATGATACTGGTATTTTACCCACATAGTGGGGAACTATCAAGTGTGTCTTCATCTAAGGAGATGGGAGATTTTTTATGTTGGGATCAAACCCATGGGATGGGTTTAATATGTATACATATTAAATGAATCAGAACCCACATAGTTCTATGCCACTTAATGGGGAACATCATACCTTTTAAGGTCATGCGATAAGAACCAAATTGTACATTTTAATGTCAAGAGGCAAGGATGTCTAGGCGGAAGGTGCCTATTCAAATATTGTTATGGGACTTATGCTGAATCATCTTTGGAAACATGGAAGGGATATTAATTTCAAGGTTCAATTTGACCCTACTAGGAATGTGATCTAGAGAGATTAGGGTTGATTTGTAATTTTTTGGGTTTCGACCACAGGGAGGCTTCCTATGTATCCCCTTTGGATGGGAATCAATGCCTACATAGTTTGGTTGTGAGGGTTCACATCTATGGAGACCCTCTAAATGTTTCTCTCGAAGAGGAATATGTTCCTTTCATAGGATTAAGTTAGAGATTACTCCTAAATTGGATTCCTTGATGAATGACTTTGGAGCCATGAGAAGTGACTTCAACCATAGAGACTTGTGGGGTTTGGTTTGGGGCATACTCCTAAGAAGGATGACCAATTTTCTGGAGGTTATGATTGGGGATTACTCCTAAAAAGGATTCCCATATGTGAGATGTTGTGTCTTATACCAAGTAGGAGGCCCATAGGATGGATTTTGGGGCTTAAACTTTAGGAGGATTCCCTGTGTTTAGTTTGGGATTAAACATTTAATGAGACACATGGGGTTTGGGATCATGTAGATTTCATGACCACCATCAACCTATAATATGTAGTGATTCATGCTCGTTGTGAGAAACAGGAGGAAACAAAATATTAGGGGAAACCACACGATCTTATTTTCCCTAAGGTTGGATACATGGCCTTGAGAACCCACCCATTTGGAGGCACTCTGAAAGAAGGTGAAAGGAAGATCAGAAAGAAGAATATCTTCCAAAACATTCATCCGACTATGGGAATTTCATGATCATGGCTATCCCTTAATCCCACATAATTCATTATGAGTCATGATTGAATGTGAGACTAAAGAGGAATCAGAAGATCCAGAAAACCACACACTTTTCCTCCTCCACCAATGGAAGAGGATGGGGAAATGGGAGAAGAAAAGGGGCTTAGATGTGCCCATTCCATCTCCCATTTTGTATCCCGTAGAGTCAGGTTTGAATACCCATATGGACATGGACCTCGGGGTCATGAGGAGAAGGAGTGAAAGCTCTTACAAGAAAGGCTAGGGGATTAATCCAGATGAGGATTCCCAGAAATATGTTTCGCAGCATGGTTGGAGGATCTCATCCGGTGTTGAATGGAAAATAAAGCATGATCCTCACACTCCATTCCTAGAAATAGATGTTATGGGTCTTAGAGACAAAAAGGGAATGTCAAGGTCATAGACTTAGTACCCAATATTAAGAACTCCCTAACACCATCCCTGAGGCCAGAGTTCTCATGATCATAGGAGTTCACATCCATGTGCACCCTAAGGACCCTAACCATAAAGTTGGTCAAGTGTGGGAAACCTCGGACCCTATGAATTCATATCCAAATGGGAGACACATTGGTATTCACTTTTATATGGTTTTTGATGTCTAGAGGCTTCGATTGAGTTTTTAATTTGGTCCCTTTGGGATGAGAGATCCAAGGGAAGAGGAGTCCATCCATTGGTGTCTTGGAAGAGGACTCAAAGATAGGCTCACTTGGGTACTGGATTAAAAGGAAGAGGTGCCTCACACAGGTCCTGGGAGGAACTGGAAGTGCTTCACATAGGGGGTGTGTAGGCCTGCATAAGCTGGATATACCTCAGGCAGTGGATCACTTGGCAACAACACTTGGGAAAGGCATTAGCCTAGTCACCCCGAGTCTCCTAAAGTGTCCTTGGATGGGTCTTGTGCATGTACCTAGTTAGGGTATGGGCTACACACATGTGGTTTTCAATAAAGGATGAAAGGAGTCCAAAGTAAGTGTCTTGTGTTTCAGACCCTAAAGGGACTTTAATATCACTTATCCACATTAATTATCTCTTATTTTGGGTTTTGGAGAGCTACCACAAGAATTTTAAGAGACTTGGGTGAAGGGGATGCACAATCAAGTCTTGGGGGATATTCTATTTTTTCAGTTATTCTAATGAGGATCCCAAGGGTCCTATTTATAAGAAAATAGGGTACCCTGGTCAAAGGATTTACCCCGCGCAACTCCACAGTATAGGTGACCAGCGTAGATACATGGTGTAGGGGTTTCTTGCCCTTTGGTGTAGTGAAAGGGGGATGTTTGGGCCTTCTAATGTTCAAGGGTGTGTGCGCAAAGGTTAGTTTGGGAAATTCTCTTTGATTCTATTTAGCGATCTTAAGAATTTTAACAATATTAAGGTGATCTTAATAATATTTTCATCTCACCTTGAAAAAATCAAGTGCCAACAGTATTATAGTGTCCTAGTTAGATTATGATTACCTGGCCTGCATGGAGTCACAGTAGCTGAGTTATGAGATGACGTCCTAACACATGTGTCTGCATGTTTATTTATATTATTTACATTCCTTATGCATAAATGTATATAATGGTGTATATGAGGGGAACTTTTTGAGACCCTAATGAGATATATTTATACCACCCTACATGGGTGATTTCGTTTTCATGGAGACCTTATGTTTAGAGAATAGGATGTGTGGTGGATTGGGTTAGGGAAACTTAACAAAGTATTAGAAGGAAGGTTGCAGATACAGTACAAAGATGGTAGTGGAATCTCATTTTTAATTTATTTCTTTGGTTAATTTTTTTATTCAATCATCCTGGTGGGTGATTAGTGGGTTTTATATATGTGTGAAAACATTTTATTTTGATATATCATGGATGGATTTAGTTATTTTATGTACTCGTATGTTATTTTGTTTGATATTTGTTTGTTTTTTTGATATTTATGTATTTGATATCGAGGTCATAGTCTCCCCTAATGGTTCTAGAGCATAGAAGAAGTGGTTAAGACCATGCCCAAATTTCTTTTCCAATTTCCTGAGATTAAATCATCAAAACTGTACAAATGTAACACATAAATATTTTAAGAGAATATATTTTTAATATAATTTATAATTAATTTATATAATAATAATAACCTTGTATTGATAATTCCTTCTTCATTGACTAAATTGGTTGACTCTCTTATCGTAATATCATTGTGATGAAAGATCCAAATTTGAATCCCTTTAGATATATACAAACATTATCCATGAACTTTAGAATGATGTAAATGGAACTCTTAATTCTAGAATGGAAGTACTTATAATATTTCTTCATCCATCATTGATTGCAATAAGAATTCATTTATGTAAGAATAATTCTTTACTCTTATTCTATCAATATTGACCGAGAGTATGAGAAAATAAGATCTCATTCTTGATCACAATATATAGATATTTCTCTTTACACATGAAAAAATTCTCTATAGGGAGAGGTTGTGCACAAAAAATCACTTAACCTAGAAAATGATAGAAGATGGGTTATATACTAGAGTTAGAAATTAGATATTACACAAAGGTCCTTAAATAAAAATTTATCCTAAGTAAACACCACATTTAACGATATATTATTATTATTATTATTATTATTATTATTATTATTTTATGACATGAAAAAAACTTTCAAATAAAAAATATCATTAATGTAACACCCTGAAATTCTAAATTAAGAACCTTATATTCGATAGAGTGCATGACATGTGACACCAAACGCATAAGGGAATATCATAATCTCATAATTTAAAATATATTTAATATTTTAAATATATTTGATATATTCTATATTCTATAATGCATGAAACACTAAGTTAGATTTTGTTACATGGAAGAGTTACTTTCTTCAAAATCTTACATTACACGCAAGACCGAGTTTTACCGAACAGAAATATATTATTAAAATATTATTATTTCAAATAATAAGACTTAACCTATACATTACATTAGTTTTTATAAATAGTATAAAATAAATTTTGAAAATTTATGTTTTATAAAAATATAAAATTAATTCATTGGTTCCAAATTAATTAGAAATTAATATATGAACCAATTGAATATAAAGGGGTTATTTTTATAGAAAACTAGTTTTATGATCAGAAAACAGTTTTCACTAAATAATTAAATTAATTAATATTATAGAATGACATTAATAAAATATATATATTATATATTCAATCAAATATTTTTTTATATGAATCCAATATATTTTGTAGGCATAAGATAAGAACACGCTCAATATAATACAAAAAATACTATATTTTTTATAAAGATATTTTTACCAAATTTTAATGGAAAACACATTTCAAATAATAATTTGACCCTTTTATATATTTAATGTGTCAAAATAAAATTTATATTTGGAATATAAACGTGACAATTATCTTAGGGTGAGTTTTTGGTATTTTTTGTGAAATTACATTTTTAATGAATAATGGAAAATAATGAAATTTAATTCAAAACATTTGTTTCATCTAATTTATTTATAAGGTTAAATTATATTTTAAATTGTTTTTAAAGTTTAATTAGATCATATTTTAATCAATTAGTCTAATTTAGTTCATTATAATCAATTTTACTTTGAAATTAACTATAAAAACATAAAAAGCTTTTAGACATTTTTACATTAAAAACCTGCATTATCATCTCATCATTGGGGTTAAATTTAAATTAATTTATGCCACTAATTTGATTTTAATTTTAAAAAATGGATTAAATATTTTTAATAATACCAATTTAAATTTTTTAATAACTTTAAATTATATTTTGACCAAAAATATTAGTTAAATTAATTAAAATTAATTATAATTATTAAGGTAAAATGAAGCTTAATAACCGACTAATCCTCAATCTTTAGGACCCAAATGACCTAGAAATTTTGACAAGAGACATTTTATGGAAATAGTTTGACCCTATAATCCCATGGATGTAACCTTTACCATTATGGGAGCCACTTTCCATGGGAAAACATGGTTGGAATTCCGATTCCCAAAATTTACAATAGTGTCACTTCTCCTCCAATATAAAAAGGATTCATCTCCTCCCACTTTGTCACAACTCTCAAGAAACTTCGGATTGAACAATATCAACCCAATTATCTCCTCAACATCCCACCTCTCATACTTTAATCCTACCCTTAGGAATAAATCCCTCCAAGGAATCCCTTTAGTGTGAATCAAGAGTAGTTACTAGAAAAAGAGGTAACATCTTTCTTCAAGCTCCTTAGTTTTAATTCCATTCTCCACCCCCTTAGATATAATTGTTACATACTTATATAAAAAAACATGTATCATCAATATATTTATATGTTTTTATTATAAGGTTTCTATCTACACTTACACACACTTCCATCTAATGGGTAACTAACATACTATTTGTGTACAGTGAACTACCACCTCACGAAACAATGATTGCTTGTTTTCATTTAACTCATCTAATGGCTGGGAATTATTATATTAAATATATTTATATATGTTATATATGATATTTATTATTTATTTATGATTATTTAATTTTTCTTATAACAAATACCCTCATAATTTCTATTTTATGTAAATACGATAACAACGTTTGAGGAAGTGTGGACTACAACCCACTCAAAGCGATATGACTCATTCACACTATACATGGAATATAAAAAGGATGGTTTTAATAAAATTATTAACATATATAAAATTGATAAGAAAATTTAATTATAATAAATATATGTAGAATTTTATTTTTATCCTTTTAATATGACAATGAAATTAAAGTAACATTCATGTGTACGTATAGTCCATCGTCTCTATGAACAATGCATTCCATTTATTTTCTCCAAATTTTATGGATTATTATAAATACATATATAAATAATATATATTATAATTAAATAATGGTTTAAATTCTAGAGATTATGAAACCATTATCTATTTAATAGAAACAAAAAATAACAAGTCAAAACATACTTGAGAAAAATAGGCAATTGACACTCAAAATAGTGAAAATAGCGAAAGATTATTAACAAATAGGTAATAATATATTTTAAGAAGATTATATATAATATTATATACATAAGTATGTTTCTAGTATAAGTATTACAGTATTTTAAACCTCTATAAATTAGGATAAATACAACATAATAAAATAAAGGTTAAGGTAATTGAATTCGTCTTAATTTACATTCCATTATGAATTATTTATTATTATACACCATTTCACTTTTATATGGTGTATATACTACCCTTTTTCATGTTATATCCTGAATCCCATTATTTTCATGATATTATAATATTCGGTTAAATTTATTTCTTCATAGATATTATGATTCAAATGTTTCAAAGTGGTATGAGACACTTTGGAATGTTTAATGTTTATTCTCCTCAAGAATGTTCTTAATGATTACCTTTGCAATCTCAATTATTTTTTTGATTGTTAACTTTCTCTTGAAACAATAACTTTATTATAATATATTTTAGTTTAAAATTTAATTTAATTTATATATTTTTATATAATGGTTTTTTATTTCCAAAACCATATATCATTTTATATATGGTGTTTACTTTTACAGATATTTGATTAACTGAGGAATTATTGACAAATTAGAATCTTATATTCAATACAGATATTTTATAAGTAATATTTTATATTGATTATATTGATTATTTGATATAAGTAATGATTTTTACATGATATCATGGGGTAATTCTCGACTTTATATAGCTCCTGGATGCATCTATAGGTTCTCATGAGACAATTAAGTTGTCCAAGTAAAACATGTTTCTACCGGCAGTTTTAAACTCTCTAGAAGATGGATCTTGATAGTATAGGTTCTCATGTGACTTATACATGATTCCTAATAATTAATAATTTACCGTATTTATTTTTAGTTATTATTCATGAATAATATTTTTTGTTGACATATATATGGATACATTTATATTTCAATTCATTGATTAAATGGAAGGTGTTTTAGTTTCTTACCTTCCTATAGTGAATTTTCCTTATCTATCCCTTTGAGTGGAATTTTTTATCATTTATTTACCATTACATGTTGATTTATCCTAATTGATTTATTATTTATTCTAATTTACATAACATTACTAAGAATTTGAGCTCACCCTTATTATGTTTCCTTTCCATGGGTTATGAAGAAGAAATCATTGAATAATATTTCAAAGATATTGTTTATTTAATTTTATTATTTATCATGTTTGTATTTTATATTTCCCAATGTATTATGGGTTTTATGTATGTAATATGGCCTTCCAAGACTACTAAACTGATCAGCCCTTCTGGATTTGATTCCTTACAATAATACAAATTTAATAAAATAATGCATCGGCTCTGAAATTCTGGGGTTGAGGTGTTACAGTTGTTATCAAAGGAAGTTTAGAAGCAACAATGGAAAGTAGATTTAGAAAAAAATATATTAAGGAACACAACCCTATGATATAATTTGAGGATAATTATTGAGGAATGACTTAGAATTTTGGAATGGTAGAGATTATGTGGATATTTCTAGAAATACATCTCTGTCTGAATACTACTAGTGGATGTGGTTCTAGAAGAGATGTACCTAGGAGTAACAACTCCAACAAGGTGTGTCGGACCTAACTCATTGTAACCTGGTACATGAAAATGGGCCTTACTACACCCATGGTTTGACACTCTATACTTATAAACTTAAGATAACTCAAATTTTCATTACAAACCATTATGAAGGATTTGAAAGTGAAGATATCCCCAAAGAAAACATGTTTAAAATTATGAGATTATTTATGCATAAATTTTTCAATTTTTGTCTATTGTTTCATTAGATTTGTGATGATATGTTATTTTATGATTTATTCTAGTATATTACATAGTTTAGAAATGGAACCTAGAATAAGGAATGTGAACTCCATCAATTCATGTGATTCAAAGAGTAATAAGGATCATATCCTTCATGGTATTAAGACAAATTTTTGAAGGGAAATATTCTCCCAAATATTCTAATCATTTAAGGAAGTAGTATCATGTGATAACAAGATAAGTAAATAATTATCCAAGTCATATGGATTTTAAAGTAAACAAGAGAAGAAGAAGATGGTAAGGAAAATATGGATAAAGGGGATAAGAGAAAAAAGAATTCCCGACACGTGATAACTATGGAAAGAACCACCCTGGTAAATGCATGAAAGGAATGAGAGTTTGTTATAAGTGTGGAAATAAGGGTAGCCATGATAAAGAATGAAAATGGAAAAATAAAAATGCTATTTTTAAATGTTATAACTACAAGGATACGAGACACTATTCAAATTAATGTCTCCAACGTCAAAGGAATATGACCCAAATGAAACTAATGGATAATGGTCATGTTATGCTACTATCGTAGGGGAAGAGGAGTGATTAATATGCCTATTCAAGAATTATTCCATTTGAATATTTTATCAGTAATTTCCTGGTTATAATAATTGTGTAATATATAATTATTGTATGGAAGTAATTTTTCATTAAGCATTTGAGATTATATGCTTAATGGTACCAAGAAAAATTATCCAGTATAAAGTAAAACTTTTTTGAAAACACATGGTTTATGAAAATATAACCCTAATATTTTTTTAATGATGATGTTTGGATAAAGAAATATTTTTTTGGATAACATAAAATTGAACAAGTATTGACTAACTTGGAATTGAGTAATGACTTATTAAATTGGTTTATGCTATCATTTATGGGGTTTAAAACATTTTTGAATTTAAGTAATATATCCAATAACATGTGTCTTACTTAATTAATGATGAATAATTCATGATTACAATAAGGTTTTATGGTGATTTGATTTATTAACATATTTTAACAGGATAAATGATAAAGTTATTCACATGTTTTGAATGTGTAATTTTAGATTTGATTCATGTTGATTAAAGGATAATGATAACTTCATTTTGTAAATTTAGTGACCTTATTTCAAAATTATTTGATTATAATCTTTTGGAAAGGTTAGACATTTATGTAATTGTTTTTGTTGAACTTTGGATCTAGTTTTAGAGGTTGATATATTACATCACTTTATGATGAATCTTGTTCTAAGAGATGAAGTACAAATATTACAAGTCATGGACAAAGGATAATATTGTGCTTATAGAAATGTATTAAGTAATTATATTTACTTATATTCTTAGATAGTGATATAATTCCTAAAATATAGGAAAAGGTATCTTGAAACCAAAAATTTTGTCCACGTACCTTCATTTTTTATGAATCAAATGGCCCCTTAGATCATTGTGAATTTATGGGATTGTGACTGTTAAAATTTTCCAAATCAAGTTCTTTATCACTCTCCATAAAAACTTTATTGTTATATTTTTCATCCTTATCCATGCTTCCAGTTCCAACCTATGTTCTCCTACTAGGGAACCTAGTTATGTGACTATTGTACTTTCCTTTCTCTATTTTTAATAAGATGTGTTATTCAGCCTATTTACGATGTCGGTCTTTAAAAAATAGTTTATTTTCAATATATCTATTACCAAGATCAAGTTTAAATTGTGAGGATACAATTTATTTAAGGTGGGGAGAATGTAACACCCTTAAAAAAATTAAAAACATTATATTAAAAAGAATGCATGAAATGTGATTCCAAGTGCGTAAGGGAATATAATTCACAGATATATTAAAATATATAAACTATTTTAAATAGATTCAATAGATTCTATATTTTTCAATTCATGAAACACCATGTTATCTTACATTACATGAAATATTGACTTTCTTCTAAAGATTTCATTACATGCAAGAATGAGTTTTTTCAAAAAAAAAATATTATTAAAATATTATTATATAATATAATAAGACATAACATATATGTTAAATTAGTTCTTATAAATAGTATTAACTAACTTGGGACATATATGGTCTATAAAAGTATAAAATGAATTCACTGGTTACAAATTAATCTGAAATAAATATAAGAACCAATTGAATATAAATGGAATGTTTTTATATAAAACTATTTTTATGCTCACAATGTTGTTTTCCACTAATAAATTAAATTAATTTAAATTATTAAATGATATTAAAAAAATATATTATATATGAAATAAAATATTTTTTATATTCATATAATATATTAGGTAGGCATAAGATAAGAACAACCCCAATATTACACACAAAAGACTATATTTTTATAAAGGTAGTTTTGCCGCCTTTTAAATGGAGAGCCCATTTTAAATCCAATTTTTGACCCTTTTATAAATTTAATATGAGAAAATATACTTAATATTTGAAATAAAAACATAAAAATTAGCTTATGGTGAATTTTTGAAATTTTTCGGTGAAGTTTTATTTTTTGATGATTAGTGAAAAATACTGAAATTTAATTCAAAAACTATTTTTTCATATAATTTATTCATAAGGATAAATTATATTTAAATTTGTTTCAAAGTTTAATTAGGTAATATATTTATTCATTAACCCAATTTATATCATTGGAAACAATTTCACTTTGAAATCGACTATAAAAACATAGCAAACTTTTGGATGTTTTTAATTTAAAAACATGCATTGTTATCCCATCTGTAGGATTAAATTTAAATTAATTTCTAACACATATGTTATATAAATTTGGAAAAATGGATTCCATATTTTTAATAATAATAATTTATAATTTCTAATAAGTTCATCTTAGTTTTTGAGCAAAAATATTAGTGAAAGTAATTAAGACTGATTACAATGAAAAAGGTAAAATTAAGCTTAATAGGAGAATAAACCTTAATCTCAAGGACTCAAATGACTTATAAAATTGTCCAAGAGCAATTTTATTTCCATATTTCTACCCTATACTCCCTTTTATATAAATTATATGATTATGGTAGCCACTTTCTATGGAAAAAATGTGGATGGAATTCCCCTTCTCAAAATTTACAAGAGTGTCACTCCTTGACTATAAAAATGCATCCTCTCCTCCCACATCCTCAAATATATCATGAAATATTTTATCAAACAATATCTGACCAATTAGATCCTAAAAATCCTTCACCTCATCCTATAATAATCTCATTGGGCATAAATTCATCCAAAGAATCCCTTTGGTGTAAACTAAATTGAGTTACCCAAAAAAGAGGTAACATCTTTCCCCAAGATCTTTAGTTTTATTTAAATTTTCCCCACATAAACTCTAATTATTCCATGATTATATTAAAAAGCATCCTAAATATAATTATATGTTTTTATGATAAGGCTTATACCTAAACTTACACACACTTCCATCTAATGGGTAACAAACATACTGTTTGTGTACAGCAAACTACCGCCTCACGAAACGATGATTGTTCATTTTCCTTTACCACCTCTCATGGTTGGAAATTATGATGGAAAATATATTTATATATGTTATATATGATAATTATTATTCATTTATTCTTATTTAATTATTTTATAACACATACCATTATACTTTCCATTTTATGTTAATATAATAACATCATTTGTCGAAGTGTGGACTACTGCCCCCTCAAAGAGATGTAACTCATTCACACTATACATGAAACATATAAAGGATGTTTTTAATAAAAATATGTAACATATATGACATATATATGATAATGGAATTATAATACCCATATTTATCATTTAATTATTATTCTTTTAATACGACAAAGAAATTAAAGTAGCGTTCATGCTCATGTACGACCTACCGTCTCCATGAACTGTGCATTTCATTTATTATCTCCAAATATTATGGATTTTTATAAATACATATATACTTAATATATATGATAATTACATAATGGTTTATATTATCTAGATGATGAAATAATGATCTGTGTAATATCAACAAAAAATAACAAGTCAAAACATACTTCAGAAAACTAAGAAATTAACACACAAAATATTGAAAATAACAAAAGATAACAACAAATGGGTAATATGATATTATAAGAATATGATATATGATATTATAAACTTCATTATGGTTATTTTATAATTATGTAACATATTTTAAACCACTATATATGATGATAAATTACACACAATAAATGTAAGGTTAAGGTAAGGTATTTCGTCTCAATTCATATTCCATTGAGACTTATTTGTTGTTATGAACCACTTCACATTTATGTGGAGTATATACTACCCTTTTTCAGGTTATATCGTGAATAAAATTATTTTAATGATATTATAAGTTTCATTTAAGGTTATTACTTCATGGATATTATGATTCAAATGTTTCAAAGTGGTATGGAACACTTTGGAATGTTTAAAGATTATCCTCCTAAGGAATGTTCTTAATGATTACCTTTGCAATATAACTTATTTTTTTGATTGTTAAACTTTTATTGAAACAACCAATTTATTATAATAAATTTTCATTTTAAATTTCCTTAAATATCTATATTTTCATTTTATGTATATTTTTATTTTCTAAACTATATATCATTTTATATAAATTGTTCGCTTTGAGAGTTATTTGATTAACTATGGAATTATTGATAAATATATATCATATATTCAATACTGATATTTAATAAGGTGTATTTTATATTTATTAAATTTATCATTCAATATGACTAATTATTTTTACTTGCAATTATGGGTGTATCCTTAACTTTATATAACTCATTAATACATCTATAGGTTCTCATGAGACAATTAAGTTGGCCAAATTAAACAAGTCTCTACATAGAGTTTTAAACTGTCCGGAGGATGGATCTTGAAAGTATAGGTTCTCATGTTCATTATAAATTAAGTCTAATAATTAATCATTTCTATGATTTAGTTTTAGTTATTATTCATCCATGAGGTTTTTCATCAACATATATATAGATATATTTAGTTTTCAATTCATTGATTAAATGGAATGTGTTTTAGTTTCTTACCTCTCTATATTGAATTTTTTTTATCTAGTAATTTGAATGCCATGCGTTATCAGTTATTTACCTTTCCATTTTTATTTAACCTCATTGATTTGTTATTTACTCTACTTTACTTAACCTTACTGATCATTTGATCTCACCCTTATTATGTTTCCTTTCCCCAGGTTATGAAGAAGAAAGTTTTTAATAAACCTTCAATGATGTTGTTTATTTCATTTTTTATGTATCATGTTTTTAATTTATATTTCCCAATGTATTATTGGTTTTATTTATTTAATTTGGATTTCCAAAAATCCTAAACTAATTGGTCCATTGGGATTTGATTCTTTGTAATGATGCCAATGTAATAAAATAATGCACCAGCTCTGAGCTTCTAGGTTTGGGTCATTACAATTAAATTAATTAATTAATATTAATTTAAATGATATTAAATAAAATAAAAAAATTTGAGTCATGGACCTGAACTTGGTCCGTCAATCTACCTTTCCATTTATTGAACCTTGAGTAATAATAAATATTTATTCTATAAATAAATATAATTATATTATTCATTCAATAAATTAATATATATTTTATTTACTAATTGATGAATAAATATTTATTTAATATTGAACACACATATATTTTATACTATAATAACTTATGATTGAATTTATGTAAATGAAATAACCAAAATAATAATTATTACTTGATCTAGAGAATAATATTTATTCTAAGATTAAATTCATATATAATTTAACAAATGTTATGGATACACTTAGTATGTGAACCTCTAGGCCTCATTATTAGTTGTATTAGGTGATTTGGTCTAAATTACATGATTATTATCTAGAAGAACATCAAGGAACTAATAGATTGAGATGTTAATGTCATAATAAAAACAACCCCATACAAATGATCATTGTGTAATATAATCTCTTTGTACTAATATATCATCAATACTATTTTATAATAGTGTAATCAATATATATGCTTGATATAGCATTATTTGAATTTTTGAAATGAACTCATCGATAAACCCCTATGGATATAGAATTAATTAGACAGTTTTTTTCAGTAGAATGAGACTATGATATCTAGTTCTAGTCAGGGAAGTGAAAATTAATTTCATGAATTTTTCATTAATATCATATCACTTATTACTCACCCAATATATTCTACCTTATAGTGAGGATATGAAATAATGGTCTTCATCAATAAATCATATTGTGTGATTCATGATATATATTAATAACAATCTTAATGTAGTTGGGGCCCTAGAATCAACTTCTTTTTTACTTTATGATAAACTGAATTCATAGTTTTTTAATATTAATAAACTTATTATCACATCAAGACTATTATTTTACGTAACATGGTATGTGATAATGTCCCAAGAGTAGGTGTCACACTAAAAGGTTATAGTAGTTCCCCGCTATGATGGGAACTCAAAAGTGTAACAATACTATTCTTAAATATATGTTTTATAGATGGATGATATCATTTAAGGGACACAAACGATGCATGCTATCAAGGGTGGAGACTCGTGTTACTTTGAGGAACCCTCACATGGTGTAATCCCTTGGTAATATCTAGTAGGATATTATGTGAATTAGATCCTCCAGTAGAAAATCCACATTTATATGTGTCATTGGATGTTCCTATATATGGATGTGTGTATTTTTCGTTAAACTTTAATATTATTATTAATGAATATTATGAGTCATGTATATTGATGTATTGACAAAAATTGTGATGATAGACATTCTCCGGGAGGTAGGATATGTAGGGTGTGTCACGAGTAATATTTCATTAATGAATAATGTGAGAAAGGGTTTGTCCCTTTTTTTCATTGACAGAAGTTGATATATCATGCCCTTTGATAGAAATGATATAGCCTAAATAAATTCATACCCATGGTGTTCTATAGGCAAGTCCAAATTCTAGGAAGTCAAAGAAAGATACATCGAACACATAAGATTATGATACTAGCATGAAACCAACTTGAAAATAGATATCATGATAAAGGGATTATATTACACAGTAAGTTTCAGTATGAGGTGACATGTTATTATGGAATTAACTTATTTCTCTATGGGTACCTTGGCATGTTTCTAGATGTTAACCTTTTAATTTAGGATACCTCATTTAATTCCATTGACAAAGAGTCCTAGAGAGTCACACACTAGGTGTATCCAGAATATTAGTTAAATAATATATTATTATTTATTATTTAACAAGTTGAATAAATATTAATCATGAATATTGTTTAAAAATTATTTATTTATTCTTGATCACATATATCTCATCACCAGTTAATCGAGAGAATATATTGTGAGCGGAATATTTAATAGATATTTATTTTATATTTATTTCAATAAAATATTTATTTATTTATTTGAAAATAATGTGGGGATATTTATTTAATAAATAAATATACATTATTCAAGGTCTGATAAATATTAAGGGGGAATAGAGGATCAAATTTTGGGTCTGGTGAGAAATAATAAATATTGAATATTATTTTATTAAATAATATTTAAATATAATTTTCAAGTTAAGCGCATGTACAGATATAATGATATTATTATTATTATTATCTAACATGGGGTTTATCTATGATTAAATAAATAACTCAGCAAACATCTGTAAATAATTTATCCCAAGCAATATATAAAACTAATTATGTTATTTTCTCAATAAGCCAATTCATTTGTTTTAGTTGTGCATAATGGATTTAGAGAATCCTCTCAAGATCTAGAGATCTCTCCTCTCCAAGAACTCTCCTATGAATAGAAGGAAATATTCCTCCCATGAATCCTATCAAGTCAAGAGAGATTAAGGAGAACACTTTGGAAGTGGTTCTCATGGAGATCGTAGGTGGATGACATAAGCATAAGGATATATCATGCTAGTACCCAGAGATTCTTTCAGTAACATCAAGAGATTCATGGAACACATGTGGAACACCACTTTATTGAATCTTCAGTTGATTCCTAAAATGCAATGATGGTGCACCATATAAATATCACCAAATACATCAATTAATAAAGAATTCCATTATTTTAATTCTTATTTAATTAAATTAATTATAAATAATATGTAATGATCCTCTCTCTCTGGTTAGGGCATGATTAGCTTTGTCTGATTCTGTTGATCCAATTATATAGATCCCAATATTTATCCTCATGTTGATCTCAGATTGGTCATCAATTGTGACATAATGAAATGTGGGGTACAACCCATCACATGCTTCCACTGCTCCCAAAAACTACAAGTGGTATCAGAGTGGTCACATAATTATTTATAACTATTTAAAGATCATTGGTGATTTAAACAGTTTTTTAATTTAGTTTTTCAATTCAAGTTTAATCGTTATTTTAATCCAAATTGTGAGATCTATTTCTTCCCACATCTTTTCTCAAAGATATAATTGAAATTATTGATTTTATGATTAAAATAAAATCAAAGATCTTATTCGGAGGTGCCAAGGATTCTTTCTAGATAACATAGTAGTTCAGGTCCTGTAACTGAATTTACATGCCATGTAGTTGTGTTCAATGCATGAGGAATTAATACAGAAATTAATTCAGTCATATGCATTGATGACACATGGTATAGTTATTACATCACACCGCATGTTTATCGGGACGATGTGGTGCATGTTCAACCAGACTACATGTTGTATAGTCTATATATATGGCCTGTAGTCCCTTAAAGTCATAGATGATCCATGTATTACCATACACGGCATATTTGACTGGTGAATGTGTAATTAGGAGATCACATAGTGTGTAGCCCATGGGACATGTCATGTACTTTAGTTCCCAAGGTACGATTTATACACTGAGTCTGTATGTGTGTACCTCAGATAGATGGTGAGAGATATTCATGCCATGTAGCTCATATTCACATGCCAGGTAATTAAACCAAATTACACAGATTTAAAATTTATTTATTATACTGTGTAAACCTTGATACATGTACTTGAGTGTGGTCGTAAAGATAGGGCACGCCATGTGATATGTTTTAATATATATGTGTGTGTGTTTAATTAATACCTTTGTAATGTTCAGATCTTTATATCATGTATGAGTCATATTACAATTTTTTACTCTATGTGCATTGAAGCATAACATGTGGCCGAAAAGTCATGTAATTCATGTAATCATCAATGAAGTAAACATTATGAAAGTAAATGATAAGTCATGTATTCCAAATGTCACAAGAGTAAAATAGTATATAAGTATAATGTATGTTGGGTAAAATCTAATGAGTATTAACCATATTGAATGTAAGGTACATTTATGTACATAGTTAATTTTAAATGAATTTATTTAATTTGTTTAAAGTTATAATGTATGAGAATCTCCAGGAAATTCAGATGATAATTAAGATAAAATAATTGATTTATTAATGGAGATAATTAATTAATTCGAGTGTTATTTATATTAAATAACAATTATTAAGAATTGAATACTAGTTTTATTAAATGTGTAATTTTTTACATTCATGTGTGTGATCATGAGCTAGAACATTCCTTTATATGTTATTGGTTTCATTTAATTTGTTATTAAATTAAATTTTTGGTTTGTGTTCCTTCTCTCCTATTTTTATGTAGGGCCTTCCTACCCATGGTTTATTTAATGTAAACCCTTTTCCTTCACCATCATGTGAGTACAAGCATATGTAATAGATGTATCCCCAAAACTAGTGTAGGTGGTTCATTTTTGGAGCTGAGGTGAATCTAATCCAGGAGAGATACATTGGTGGACAGGTGGAAAGCTGTAAAAATGAGCCTTAATTGGTTCAAGGTGTTTCCCCATGGGTCAACGGTTAGTTTATCAACCACTAGACAAAAAAACCATTAGTAATGAACATGATCATACCACGTTATTATTTTATTTATGTCAAGTTACATTGTTTTGTAATTATCATTGTTCTTGTCACAATCACATAATTAATGAATTAATGTGCATGCAAGATAAAGATAAAATAAATTGGCTTCTGTGTAAATATTATCTTAGACTTAGTTAATCACCTAATTAAATCAACTTAATATTAACAAGAATGTGATAAACATAATATTTGTAAATTTAGGCATAAAGGATAAAATCCATCAATTATATATATTAATTCATTATGGCCTTCCATTACTTTGTTTAAAATTGAACCATTGTCCAAAGTGCTTTACCAACAAAAGTTGGGATGCTTTCAATTATCGAGGAATTATAACTTGAGGTTTTGGGTTGACTTAACATAGTTCACTTCAAGGGTTGACTTCCAAATCTAGAATTAGTGTAACTGAGAGCCAAAGTCATGAGGATATCCAATTAAGGATTTCAATATTGGGGATTCCACTCAAAAGGTCATTGAACTGTGAGTTAATGCGGTTGGTATTTAAAATGCCTACCTAAAACCATTTGAGTTTCTTGACCAATCAATGATGGGGTAATGAGAAGGGGAATGTTGATCCTTTACACTAAAATAACCAAGTAATGGTATATTCAGAAGCTAATGGTGAGGTATATTTGGTTTTCATAAAATAGTGGGAGACTAATAAATATAATATTTATTTATTTGTCTAAATTTTATCAGATAAAGTACTAAAATTGTACTCATCTTATTTTTTAAAAAACATCATTAAAATGAATTCAAACATATTGTTGATATCTATACTTGAAAAGGATAACCTTCTCCCTGGCAAAAATTTCCATGAGTGGAAAAGGTGATTACACATTACCCATCATGATGAAATGAAATTATATATGCTAGAAGAACCTTTTCTAGTTGCTCCTGGTAATGTGTTAAGTGATGAAGATCTATCTATCTTTGAGAAACATCTGAATGATGATATAGATGTTCAGTTATCCGTGTTGTAATCAATGTTCAATGATATTTTAAATCAATATAAAGACATGGATGCATATGGTATGATGTCTCACCTCCAGGATCTCTATCAAGAGAAGGTGAGAAAATAGAGGTATGTTATCTCCAAATATATTTTTTTACAACTAAGCTTAGAGAGTCTGCGCCAGCTGGTCCTCATGTAGTCATTCTTATTGGCTATATTGAATAAATAGATGTCTTAGGGATTAAATTCATGGATGATTTTCATAAATATCTCATACTTCCATCACTTCCTAGTACCTTCTCAAGTTTTATTTCCAATTACAATATGAGAAATAATGAGAGGAGTCTTTTAGAACATCTTACTTTAATTTTACAAGTGTAAAAGGACATGGGGCATGATAAACCTATGGTCTTTATGGTGAATAAGAAAAGGAAGAGAAAGGAAAAGGGTCCCCAAGTCATATAAACAGTCTAAATCTCCCAAAAACCATCCTTCCAAAAAGAGGAAGATTCAAAGGTAGGGAAAAGAAAAGGAGGATATATGTTTTTTCATGCGTAAAGTTAGGCCACTTGAAGAGGAACTACACCTACAAGTAAGGGGAAGATAAAGGTGAATTTATTATCCAGTGTAATCTTTCAATATCTACACATTAGTTGATAGATGTAGCTTTTGGTTCTCACATCAGTACCAAAATGTAGGAAACAAGTATATTTCAAAATATTTACATATGAGAGGCGGATCTAAGAGCTATTAATGGTGAAAGGATAGATACTCTGGAAATTGGTGACTACCACCTATAATTTAAAATATATGAATAAAATTGATTTTAAAATATTGTTATTATGTACCTATGGTTAGCAAGAAAATAATTTTTTGCATTATTCCTAGATACAGATGGGTGTATTTTAAAGTTCAGAAATAAAATTTGTCTCTTCTATAAGGAAAACATATGTTATGGTATAGAATATTAAAATAAATATTTTTATGTATTAAATTACTAAAACAAATTTTTAGCAATTTATAATGAATCATGTTCACATGACTCATATAACACTCAGTTATGTCATCATTATCTTGGTCATGTAAATGACATGTGTTTGACAAAGCTCTATCAATATGGTTATTTCGACTCTTCTGAGCTAAAACAACTTGAAATATTCCATACTTGTTTACAAGGAAAAATGACCAAACCTCCATTTATTGGAAAAGGTTAAAGAGCCATAGATCTTATAGGACTGGTACACATTGATGTACATGGAAAATTTCCAGTAGAGGCTAGAGCTGGATATTATTACTTCATAACTTTTACTAATGACTTGAGTATATATGGATATATCTACTTGATGAGGTATAAGTACGAATCCTATGATAAATTCATGTAATTAAATAATAAAGTAGAGAATCAACAGGGAAAGAATATAAAGAAGCTTCAATAGGATCGTGGTGTTGAATATCTTAACCAAGAGTTCATCAAATTTATACGGGAGTTTGGGAATCTATCTCAAATCACTCCACCATACCCACCATAGTGTAATGGTGTTAGTGAAAGGATTAAATATACCTTTTTATACATGGTAATGTGGATGATGAGTCATGAATATCTTCCATTATACTTTTGGGGATATGCATTAAAAACTATGGTATACACATTAAACTAAGTTCCAACTAAAGCGGAAAAAGAAATCCCCTTCGAATTATGGATTTGAAATAATATTGTTTTTTCACATACATGTGTATGGGGTTGTGAGGATTTTATTAAGGCCTTCTCATACAAAAAATTATCACCCTAGGGCACAAATTTTTTATTAAGAGGGTATCCCAAGGAAAAAGGGATACTACTTATACATCACCATTGAAAAGAAAGTGTTTGTCACTAGACAAGCTGTATTTCTTGAGAGGGATAATATCATTAAAATGGATAGTGGGAGAAATATTGACTTTGAAGAATTTGATGCTTAAGATACACAATAGTTGGAGTAGGAATAGGTTCCATAAGTCCCTATTGAATAAGTAGTTCTTGAAACACAAGTACTTTATAGGATCATAAGAGAGGTCAGACAACCATAGATATATGGTTTTCTAGTCACTGAATATGGTGACTCGGTATTGGTTGAAAAATTATGAACCTATGTTCTAAAAAGAGGAATTAAAGAGATTAAAAGTAGAAAAATGGAATGAATACATAAATTCTGAAATAGATTCCATGTATCAAAACCAAGTTTGGGTTCTGGTCGATGTGCCAATTGATGTAAATCCCATTAGGTGAAAATGGGTATTAAAGATAAAACTGGACATTGAAGGTAAAGTAAATACCTACAAAGAATGGCTAGTTTATAAAGGGTTTAACAATGCCAACGAATTAACTACTATGAAACCTTTTCACTGGTTTCCTTTTTTAAATCCATCAGAATTCTACTTTCTATAGAAGATTACCATGACTTTGAGATTTAGTAAATGGATGTCTAAACTACATTCCTTGACAAGAATATTTAGAAAGATATATATATGACAAAACCAGAAGGGTTTGTGTATCTATGTGATGCCAAAATGACTTCCAAGTTGCATAGATCTATTTTGGGATTGAAGCAAGTATCTAGGTCATGGAACAATATATATCATGAATCCATTAAATAATTTGGTTTCATTAAAAATTAATGTGATCCTTTTGTTTACAAGAGGTTTAGTGGGAATGCATTTGTTATCCTATTAGTATATATTTATGACATATTACATGTTGGAAATGACATACCAATCTTACAGTCACTTCATGACTAGTTAAAAAAATGTTTCTCCATGAAAGACTTAGGTGAAGAATCCTACATTCTAGGAATCAAGATCATCCATGATACATCCAAGAGGATTCTTGGACTAAGTCAAGGTAAATATATTGACCAGATACTAAAGAGTTTTGCTATGGAACAATCAAATATGGGATTGGTTCCAGTGTCACATGGTTTTCATCTTTATAATAAAATGTGTCCTCAGACATAATAAGATAATGAGAGAATGAGTAAGATCTCATACACTTTAGTGATAGTATCAATTATGTATTCCGTGTTATGTAATAGAATTGATATTTCCTATACGTTGATCATGGTATGAAGATATAAAGAAGATCTAGGATAATAGAATTGGTATTCTATTAAGTTTATCCTTATGTATCTGAGAAGAACTAAGAATATATTCCTAGTGTATAGAGGATATGAGGAGATGGTCATCATGGGTTATACTGATTCTAGTTTTCAGATAGATCGTAATTATCTGTTGTCACAGTTAGGATATGTTTTCTATCTCAACGGGGGAGCTGTGAGCTATAAGAGTTCAAAGCCGCCAGTTTTCACTAATTCTACAGTATATTCTAAGTATATAGAGGTTTCTGATGCATCAAAGGAATCCATTTGGATTTGGAACTTTTTCCAAGATCTTGATGTGGTTCCTAGTAGAAAATAACCTATCACATTGTATTGTGATAACACTACAATGGTAGATATTTCAAAAGAGCCAAGGTCACACCAATGGATAAAGCATATAATCTAGAAGTATCAAATATTGAGGTATTTTTATCAAATGGGTGAAGTTATTGTGAGAGGAGTACCCAAAAAAAGAGAACATAGCTAAACCCTTGAATAAAGGCCTATCTTAGCAAAAGCATGAGTATCATGTGAGAGCTAGTGGATTAAATGTTGTTAGCATCTGGCTCTAGTGCAAGTGGGATTCCGTTAGAGTTGGTGCCCAATAACTAACTTATTTGTACTTTATGATAAACCCTATTCATAGTTTTTGAATATTAATAAAATTCTTATCACATCATGATTATTTTTCCACATAACATATTATTTGATAATTTTCCAAGAGTAGCTATCACATTAAAAGTTCATAGTTGTTCTCCACTATGAGGAGAACCTGGAAGTGCTACGACACTATTCTTAAATATATTTTCTATAGCTAGATGATATCATTTAAGGGGCATGAATGGTATAGGATATCAGGGGTGGAGACTCATGGGACACTAAGTCACCTTCTCATCATGTACGCCCTTAGTAATATCTATTGGAATATTATGAGAATGACACATTCCAGTAAGAAATACAAATTTATATGTGTCATTTTATGTTCCTATATACGAATGTTTTTATCAGTTCTTTGACTTTAATATTATTATTAATGATTATTATGAGTTTTTTACTTTGATGTGTTGATGAAAACTGGGATGATTGATGTTCATGGAAAGGTAGGATACACTGGGTGTGTCATGAATAATATTGAATTAATGAATAATGCAAGAAAGGATTTATCCCTTATGTTCATTAATAGAAGTTGATACCTCAGGCCCATTTATGGAAAATATATAGCCTAAATAAATCCATGGCCATGGTGTTCTATAGGAAAGTTAAAATTCTTGGAATTCAAAGAAAGATACAACGATCACATAGGTTGATGACACCAGCATGAAAACTTGTTTATTAGAGATATCATGATAAAGGGATTATATTACATAGTAAGTGTTTTTATGAGGTAACATGTTGTTGCGGCATTAAACTCTTTTTATATGGGTGCCATGGCATGTTTCTAGATGCTAACCTTGGACTTTAGGCTGCTTCGCCTAATGCCGTAGAGAAATAGGCCAAGAGGTTCACACACTAAGTGTATCTAGAATCTTTGTTAAATAATATATTATTATTTATTATTTAACAATTTGAATAAATATTAATCCCATGATTGGTTTAAAAATTATTCATGTATGCTTGATCACATATATCCCTTCACTAGTAATTTGAGGGAATATAATCTGAGTGTAATATTTAATAAACATTTATTTTCTATTTAAGTGAATATAATAGTTATTTATTTACTGGTGAATAATGAATTGATGGTTATTTAATAAAAAATAGACATTATTCAAGGTTTGATAAATATTATGGAGGAATGGAGGATCGAGATTTTAGGTCTGGTGAGAAATATTAAATATTGAATATTATCTGATTATATAATATTTAATTATAATTTGAAAGTTCAGCGCATGTCAAGAAATAATGATATTATTATTATTATTTCACATGGGGTTTCACTATGATTAAATAAATAATTAATGGAACTTATGAAATCATTTTATCTCTAGTAATATATAAACCCAATTGTGGTATTTTCTCAATAATCCAATTTTTTTGGGTTTTGCACAACGGATTTATAGAATATTCTCAATCCCTATAGAGATCTCCTCTCTAAGAACACTCCCTAGAATAGAGAGAAATATTCCTCTATCGAATCACCTCAAATCAAGATAGATCATGGAGAATACTTTGGAAGTGGTTCTCGTGGAAATCATTGGCATATGACGCAAGAGTAAGGATCTATCATGATAGAACCTACAGATTATTTCGGCTACGTCTAGAGATTAGTTGGACACTTGTGGATCACCACTAGAGGTAATATATACTTGATTTCTACAACACAACAACGATTCACCATAGATCGATTACCAGATCCATCAACAAATAAATAATTCCATCAAAGTAATTCTTATTTAAATGAATGAATTATAAATAATAGATGATGATCCTATCCCTCTGGTTTTGATGAGATTACCCATGTTTTATTTCATTGATCTAATTTTTAAGATCATGGTGTTTATCATTATGTAGATCTCATATTGGTCATCAATCATGAAAAAAATAAATTTTGGGCACCACCAATCAGATGCTTCTGCAGCACCCAGAACCTAAAAATCTCAAGTCCAATGACCAATACACATGTCTATTGATAGGAATGTCCAATTACACACAAAATATATGAAATTACTATTGGTATATTTTTTCTTATAAACTTATCACTTGAAGATTACCAAGTGAAAACTTCATGAAAATAAGTCTCAATATCTTATGAGCCTCCAACACTAGATAGTCCAACATCATACGTTTCTCATAAAATTGATGCTATCTAACCATAGAAAATATGATTAAGAATATTTTCATATAACTTTAAGTTTCTCATTATATTTGGGAACTACTATAACCTTTCAATGTAAAAAATACTCCATGAAAATTTTCATATTTATGTTCCATATAAAAATAATCATCATATGATAAAATATTCATTTAATTTTTAGGTCATTGATTTTATGGGTAATCATAAGCATAATGAAATTTTTTATAGGATACTAACTCTAACATCATCAATTTATGATTTAGGCCCTCACTGATATTTTTTGGCCTATTGTATATGAGGAGGAATGCTTAAGGGCATATAACACACTGATTAAGACATTAATGAGTGGTTTTGGGCCAAGGAGTTATATGATCTATTATGTATATCATTTTATGGACTGGGATTGATGTTTCTTACACCTTGAGCATGGTTGAAAGGTATCAAGAAGACCCATCAGATCCATATTGGTCATTTGTAAAGGCTATATTGAAGTAAATATAGTGTACAAAGTATATGTTCTAAATTTATATAGGATATGGGGTGCTAGTTATGATGTAATTCACAAATGATATTTTCTAGATAGATCATAATGAAATAAAGTTACTATCATGTAATGTATTTCTCTTTAATAGAGAATCTATGAGCTGGAAGAGTTCTAAGAATCCTATTATCACCAATTCTATGGTATAGTCTAATTATATTTTAGCTTCTAATGAATCTAATGAAGCATTATGGATACACAAATTTTTCTAAGAGCTTAATGTGCTACCTAGTAGTAAAGATGTTATCACTATGTATTTTAATAATACTATAATATTGGTTCTAGCCAAGGATCCTAAGTCACATCAACAGATGAATCATATAATTCAAAAGCATCATCTATTGAGGGATTTTTTTAAAAGGGGTAAAGGTGTAGTAATCAAAGTATCTATAAAAGAGAATATGATAGGACCATTGACTAAATCCTTGTCTCGTCAGAAGATTGAGTATCATTTGAGAGATACCAGATTAAAAGTGTGAGTCTATTGAATATGGTTTCTTAGACATAATTAGCTTTATTCTTTAGATTACAAGAATTTTAATAAATATTTTTCACATGATGATCATTTTTTTATAAAGTTAATGTGAAAATTTCCCAAGAGTATTTTTTAAATCAAAAGGTTATAATAGTTCCTCTATATAATAAGTACCTGAAAATGCTATGATAGTATTCTTAAACATATGTCCTATGCTCTAGATAACATCTATCTAGCAGGACGTAGATGATGTTTTGACACCATTTGTTGGAGGTTCATATTACATTGAGACTTCTTCTCAATAAGTTTTCACATGGTGTTCTCTAATAAAAGAATTTATGAGAATATACCCACCAATATGAATTTCACATGTTATATGTGTCATTGGATATTCCTATTTTTGTATATATATAATATTTTTTAGACATGAGATTATTATTAAGGTATATTTTTGGACCCGATTACATGTATTTTATATTCCCGTGTTGACTTCCTCTAAAATATACTATTTTTACTCTATCTATAAATAAATGGATCCACCTCTCAGTGAGGTAAGTAGTATAGTTCTACATGGTATCAAAGTTATAACTCCATCCCAACCTCTTTTCTTTCCCTTCCATAGTGCTCCAACGCATGCCCTATCTAAAGACACCCACCACCTACCTCCATCAATGTCGGGCCACACCATGCCCCACCACAATTTTTGGTACCCATATTATCTCATCCACATCAAATCCATGGCTTCCTCCCACAATGAGCACAAACCTATCATTCCTCCAAAGTGTGCCGCATTGCCCCTGGGGCTCCTTTGGTGAATGATCATTTACCTTACACATCACGCCTCCCAAGAAAGGGCTACAATAGTGTCTCCCACGGAGCTCCAGCATCATGACATCTTTATAATGTGCTCACATCTTCCTCCTCCTATTGCTAAACACCTTATGCTTACTCTATAGTCTTTCTGGATGGTTTAATAGTGATCTCACCCAGTAAAATTTTCCCTTTTATTTCTATTGAGGCTCGATTTCCCATTTCTGACTATTATTATATTCCTTGCTCAGTCCTTCTTACTGAATTGGTGGTATTTTGTGGTCTCTTTCTAATCTCCTCCTAGTATGACAGATTCCATAATGAATTCCTTGTCCATTCTATATTCTATCACTACCTTATTTCCTCTTTTAGATGAGTGTCTTGATATAACTAACTTCTTTGTCCAGTGTAATAAAATCCTTATGTCTCTCACTCGTATGGATCTAGACTTTCACATTGTTGATCCTCCACCACAACTATCTAATCTAAAGTACAAGGTCTAGAAGCTTAATAACATGATTTTTTTCCATTATTTTAAATTTCATTGAAAACTCCATTGATGATGTGACTTGGATATCAAACACTATCAAATAACTCTTGGACTCCATGACCCTCATGTTTTCCAAAACCAATAGTTTAACTCACGTGTTGGATTTTAATATTTTATTTCCACCATATATTAGTACAACCATCCATTTCTTGAATATTTCACTGAATGTAAGGCTTTGTATGATGAGTTACTTGATATTTATACCTTTCCTCAAATAACAGAGGATTTTTGGCTAATTGAGAATAGTCATGTCTCCCCACTCTTTTTCATGGGCTTAATCTAGACTATGAAACGACTATGACTAAAATGTTCTCCAAACCCTCTTCTCTTAAAATTCCTCTTGTATACTATTTCCTTGGAAAATATCATCAGGTTCTTTCCCCACATATTGATACTCCAAATAACACTAAACTCATGGGACATGGTGGTGGTTAGTTTTTGGGTACTCATGGTGGTGGCCATATTGGGAATGCAATCGTCCCTTTTTCATCACTATAGTAAGCCCGAACATCTCATTGATCATTTTTTTGTTCTCCACAGTAATATATCTCAATAAACATGGTAGGTTCAGGTATTTATGATCGATTCCTCCCCTCCACCATCTTACATCCATCATAACCTCGAACTATCAATGGGTGAGATCAAGCTTATACACTCTCATCGAGCCACTTCACTACCTTCCCCCTCTTCAGCCCATGTTTTGTCATACTAGTGGCCCTACCAATTGTGTATCACATCACCAAACTACTTGGATTCTTCATTAGGGTACTTCCAATCATCTTCCTAGTGATTTAGGTATGTTTACTACCTATCATCTGTATATTGGCCCTACTGTAATTATTGTTGCTGATAGATTTATAATCCCTATTGTGGGATTTGAAACATTCTCCTTGAATCCTTTTATTCACCTAAATTAAGTATATATTGTTCCATGAATTAATTTTAATCTCTTCCCATCAATAATAACACAAAGGAATTGAATTGTTTTGTTATTTTTACATCATCTAATGTTTTTTTTCAGTTTAGTTGATGAATTCAGAGCTTGGTAGAGTTTATCATCATGATGGGGTATACATTCTTGATACCTTGACATCCATTGCTTCCTCACCCATATCATCTCATGCTTTGGATCTAAATTTTCCCTATGTTCAACCACCGGCTTCATTCTAACATCATATTTACCACCATTTTAGTCTGCAACCTTCTTTACACTGTGAGTATTGAAGTTTTCTAAACATCATCGAGCATCTTATGTTATTCATTTGGTGATGCATGAATCTAAAACTTTTTACTAATCCCATTATGATGTATAGGGTCCCTAAACAATCCCAATTCATTTAGGGTACCGTTATTATATATCCATTATTTCTTATTTCTCTCACGTGACATGGATTCATATCATTTTTGATCATTTTGAGGTGATTAATATTTTCAAGACATTTTACCATGAAATTAACTCTCATTTCTACTTGATTATTTAAGGTCTCTACTCAAATGATGGATGTGAATATTTATCTTCTTCACTTCATAAATTTCTCAAGAATCATGGAATGCTACATCAAACATCTTTTTTTATGTCTAAGTTATTGAGAAATCTCTATTACCATCCTCTCAATCCTCTCCCAACCCCATACCATTATTGATGATTATATTCCTCTTACCAACCTACCACCCATAACTCTAATTTCCAATATCTTATGATCATCACTTTGTCTATGATTACTCCCATAATCCATTTAACATTCCCCCTACCCATAATGAGGAATCCATTTCCCTGAATTCATCAGTCACTCCTATTTCAGGCTCAGATGACTTGTCTATTTCATTATAGAAAGGTACTCACTCTTCCTAGAATGATCCTGTATAAAATACATCCTACAAAGTATTCTCCTCCATAAATATGATATGTGTTTCTCTTATATTTTTTGAGGATAAATCTCACCCTGGTAGTATTCAAGAAATTTTGTATAAATTACAGGTGTTGGAAGACAATCATATGTGGGATCTGGTCCCCCTTCTAGAAGGAAAATAGGTTATTGGAAGAAAATGAATTTATACAATTATTATAAACTTTGATGTTACTCTTCATCACCTTAAAATATTCCATGTATCCAATGTATTTTCTTATAAATATGATTTTTATTATTTTGAAAGCATCTTTCTAGTTTCTAAAATAGATTTTTTCAATTATCCATATCTCTTAAAGTTACTAATCATTGTACTTTTCATCATATTCATGAAAAGAATGTGTTCTTACTTGTGTTTCATGATAAATAAATCTACTTATAATATCCCCCTTACTTCACTTCCTCTGTCATGAACCAACTCAGGTCGACCCTGATCTGGTCACCGAGTTGGCCTGCAACACATATCGAGAGGCATTCCCGATCCTCCGGGGCTACCAACAAGTGCTAAGGGCATCAATTGAGGGAATGGGAATGTTTTCTCCCAATAAAATAAAAAAAAATACATTAGAATAAAATAAATAAAAACTCAAACTAATTTGATTTCTAAAATTTACATCATTTTCATTTACAAAGAAAGATACAAAAAATGAACAATAAACAAAACCCAAACAACCAAGATGAACCTGACATGAAAGAGCACCACCATGTGACCCTGATGGTCACTCTCCAACCAAAAACCAACCATCGCTCGAGGTGACCATAACTAATCTAGAACCAACAAGAGATACTAAAAATATGAAGCACTATAGGCATGAGTATTGAAACTCATTAGGTAGGCTGGGCTAATTCTATTCCCAATTCATATCCTTTAAATAAAGCAATAATGATTTTCAGGTTTTAAATAAAAACTATAAACATAGGATTTTACATTCATAACATTTCAAAATAAAAAATTCCCAACCCATTTCCCTCATATTTCAAAAAAAAATCCCATTAAAGGAAAACTAATTGGGTTTATAGGGGGTATGGGAGAGAGGAAACCAAATAAGAAACATTTATTTTTCATACAAATTCTTTCAAAAAAACTATTTTGAAATCTTTTCAACAAAAAAACACAGTCATGGTTTACTAAGAAAAATCCAAAACCATGAACAAGGTAAATAGTCTCACAACAAGGAAATGGCTGACAAGTCTAGTGTCGGATCATAAAGGGAATACCTAGGAACTCATAGGAAGACTAGAGCATACTATACATGTGACTCATCCTGAAGGCATTCCCTACCTTATGATATCATAATGACCTAATGCCTAACCTTCACCCTACCTGGACTAGTCAAGGTTCCCAATCCCATAACAATAAACCCATGTATCCACCTGCTATAGAACAATATCTAGTACAATAACCTAGACTATTATTGCAACCATTATTACAAAAACCTATTTTCTATTATAGTTTCCCAAGATATGTTCATAATAGGGTGTGCCAAACGTTTAAAACAACAGGTCACATATATATATATACTACCACACACCGCCACAAACGAAACCACCCCGAACTCCTCAAGGAGCATCCCAGTCCCTAAACAAAAATCAAATGGGTGGAGTCCCATGCTAAGGAAAACCCCACCCCTTCATCATACAACTAGGTAACTCTCCCTCCTAGAGGGGTTTTCCAAAGAAACAAACTTGAGATTCCAAACATGCCTTTCATCATTCCATAAAAATAATTATTTTCATAAATACCACACACATCCCCTTTTTATAATTCAAATCACCGTTTAAACCCAAAACACACTTATAAGGCCAAAGAGGCATATCAACAAGCCTTTAATGTTACAAAAATAAATTTAAAATACCCAATCCACCATTTTAAACATTACCAATCCATTTATAATAACTATGACATGCCTTTAAAATCCACTAATCCCTTTAGAATATTGACTAGGCCATTTCCAAAACACATAGCATGAAAAGAACATTTCCAACAATTCCAAACCATCACAAATTAAGAGATTTTATAACATACAATTAATCAAACAATGTTTAATGCCTATTTAACAATTAAAAAAGTTTCAAATATCATGATATCAAAGTGACCTTAATTTAATGAGAATATTCAATGGGGTCCTACCTTAAAGAGTAGAGAAACTTCGGGAAACCCATGAGAATCTTCAATTGCACCACCACTGCACTCAAAGGATACAAGATCCAACCTCAACCAACAAGATCAAACCAAAAATTTAAGGATATAACCCTATATTTAGAACCCTATCCAAGGGGGAGAAGACACCCCAATAAAATGGTGAAATATATCCCCAAATAGAAAGAGAATGAGAGATATGGCTCTTATATGATAATTTCTTGAAGAAATCAAGCCAAAAACACCAAAATATGGGAGATCCTAGGATACAAGGAGAATAGGGGGATCCTCCTAGGTCGGACAAGCCCCAATAAGAGAGGAACCCCATTTTGGGTTAAAAATTGAAGGGTAAAAAGAGTAAAATCACATTTTTTTAAAAAACTAGGCAGGTCGGAGGGTTAGTCTGCATTGTCTATCAGATCGTGTGGTAATTGTGTGGTTACTAGTACTGAGGGGTGAAAATATGCATGGGTACCTACAAATTATCGCACGGTAGTGCGAATGCTATGTGGTAGGTTCTATCCAAACCCAACCTGCCACACGGTTATCCCTAGGCTACCATACGGTCAAGCACCAATCGTGCGCAGGGCCCTATCAAGCCAAAAAATCCAAATTTTCTCCAAAAATATCAAAATGAACCAAGGATAGACCATAGAGAAAAACTTGGACAAGGAAGACTATCCCAAACTCAACACACATCGCACCCAAAACCCAAGAAATAGGTTGAAAACCAAACTAAATCGGAACCAAATATGAGTTTCCAAAACCTAGGTGTGACAATTCCACCCCCCATAATGATTTTCCACCCCCAGAAATCCCATCCAAGGTTTCCACTGAAAGAAAAACACCCCCTACCTCATTATAGTTTAAGGAGATTCTCATAGAATGAAAAACAAAGAGATTACCAAGACATCAACAGTAAATATAAAAGCAAAAAAGAAGTATTAGGGGAACTAAAAAGGAATCCCCACTAAGTTCCACCAACCCCCAGGGTTTAAATGCGTATAGCTTATCGATCCAAAAGGACATCGAACCTCCATGACATAAAACCCATCCTCAAAACACAAACACCTCAAACACCCTCCAACGGGACCCAAACCGTCCAATTGAACAAAAAATGGGTGAAAAACTTTAAATCACCCTAATATGCACCACCACAATCCTCATTCCACAAAACCATTGGGTGTACTCCAACCCCAACATTTATTCAAGAGAGACCCTTGGGATTAGTAAGTTCTGAGTGATACCACCTATCACCAATCCAAAAGCATTAAAAAACTGAGATATGGTTATGGGGATGCCCAAACGGAATCCCCACCATAAGGAACGGTCTTACACCACTTTACATGAGGAGAAGATACAATAAGGCCTATGATGGGTCTCCCCACCATAAGAATTGATGAGGTTTCAACGAACTTGAAAACTATCTCACATGAACCCAAAAACTCCATCCTCAAGGGAAGGGGAGGGAGGGACCATTTGATGGACCACCAAAACTATAATATAAATACACCAACCACTCAATGAACTCTGATGACAACTGAAAAACCAAACATAACTCCCACAGACAAGAAGAAAGGGCCATAAAAAAGAGGCCAACATTCAAAGGAACACAACCACTAAGATCTTAGGAAAAAAATACAACCATTTAGGATTCTTAAACTACCTCCACTCCCCGCGTAGAGAGTATAATTTCAACCCAAACCTCTCCACATCATTTGTGTTTCCTTGACTATGTTCCACCTTCACTCTAAGATCTAAGTCTAGGGAACTGATGATTGAACCATCTCATGCCTTGTAATCAAGCTTCAGAAATCCCTAAACAGAACACATAGATCAAAACATTGAGAAACAAACTTTCATTGAAATATAAGTTCATAAGGATTTGATAAAAAATCATCCTTACAAAAAAAATAAAAAGAACCACCATATTAGAGAAGGGGTTTAGATTGAGATCTTCCACCTTCGATTGCAGCCTAGGATGAATCTCGGGATATAAATGATGAGCTCTCACTAGATTGTTTGAAACATACCCTGGTTCATATGGGGACATTTCTAAGAAGTGATGAAATAATTCAAACACTGATCCAACACCTTGCTGAATAACTCACAACTCCATCCTCTTCCTCACCTTCGACACCTCATAGAAGTACTTTAGGATGAAGGAATACTTGAAGAGATCCCAAGAAATATCTTTTTGAGACATTCTTTGAGACAATGACTTCCACCATTTCTAGTCGGGGCCTTCGAGCATGAAGGTTGAAAAATTTACCTCCAATGTCTCAGGTAGCTCAAAGAAATTAAATTCCATCTTGATCCTCCGCATCCACTCCACTTCCTCAATGGGATCCACTTGAATAAAGAAAATAGGAGGATTAAACTTTCGGAACTCAAGAACATAATCTATTGGTTTATCAACTGGAGCGTTCACTAGAGGTGTGCCACCCAAAGATGCATCTTGGGTACCCATCAAACCTTTGTGGGGGAAGACACTAAGAAACAAGGAAAACAAGGAAAATAAAGAACTAGATTAAAACCAATCCAAAAACATGGATCATTCACATCAAACATCACAAATGAAACCCCACATCCAAAAATAAAAGGGACACAATACACCATCACAAGTTACCAAACATAAAATTTTCCCCTAAAACACTTTCAAAAAGAAAACAAGAATAAAGGAATTCAACACCTACCAATGTTGTCCCATGGGTCTCACCAATGCACATTTTCATGCCATACCGGGCACCCAACCATTTCCTCATAAGTATCTATGCATGTTGTCTCCCATAGAAACACAAAAGGTAAAACATTTAACACACCATTCCTTTTCAAATCCCACAATAGCCTTTTTCAAAAACTACTAATCCACAAAAATTTAAAATCCCAACCAAACCACACAAACACTATTTTTCAAAGAGACTCCTATCATTCAAGAAAAACCCCATTTTCTAGATTTTCACATCAAATATAAATCATTTAATTAATTTCAAAAAAAAAATAGAAATATTCCCAAAAAATATATCAACCTCCTGATTAAAACCATTTCCATTTTACCCCAATATCCATTTCACAAAACCCAATTCTACACCTACCAAAAAAATTTCATTTCTATTTTAAATTTAGGTTTTCGAAAAAAACAATACTTTCTAAACCAATTTCTAGAATTAAGAAAGATCTAAAAGATTCACTAGGGGAAACTAGCGTCGATGGGTGACTTGGTCATACAGTTGGCGGCTATATGCCATTCACTTCACCATCACAGAGAGCATTCCAAGGTAAAATCCCTAGATCCACAAGGATTTCCAATCCTTATGAGGTCATGGACGACACTACCCAACTCCCTTTTCATTTCTCAATACCAAACATCCCACGAGAACCAAAGTCACTGTCCACCATGACATCCCATGGTAACCTGGGGTTTGGAATGAGAAAGAGTTCATGACACTATTCCCACACCAACACCTCAAGCCCCTGGAATCCTACTCCATCTACCATGAAATCCTTAAATAAAAAAGGATGCTCTGAAAATCAAGGTCCTCCAAGATTCGACTAGCTCTGATATAATTTTTTCACAAACCAACTCGGGTCGACCCTGATCCGGTAACCCGAGCCGGCCTATAAAATGGCCCGAGAGGCATTCCCGATCATCCTAGGATGAAAAAAAGTGCCAAGGGAAGCAATAGAGTCATTGGTAACATTTTTACCAATAAAATAAACAAAGACATCAAAATAAAATAAAGAAAAACTCAAACTCATTCAATTTCCAAAATTTACATCATTTACAATTATAAAGAAAGATATAACAAAAACTAAACAATAAACAAAACCAAAATAGCCAAGCTGAACCTAACAAGAAAAAGCACCACCATGTGACCGCAAGGTTCACTCTCCAACCAAACACCAACCATCTCCCGAGGCGACCAAACCAAAGATGGAACAAGAAAGAGATACTAAAAATAAGAAACACTATTGGCATGAGTATTAAAACATAGTAGGTAGGCCCAAATAATTCTATTCCCAATGAATATCCTTTAAATAAACCAAAACAATTTTTAGGTTTGAAATAAAAAATATAAATATAGGATTTTACATAATTTACATCTCAAAATAAACACATCACAACCCATTGGCCGCATATTTCAAAACAAGGCTCATTCAATGAAAACAAGTTGGGTTCATAGGGGAGATGGGAGAGGGGGAACCAAATAAGAAACATTCATTTTTTTGTAAAAATTCATTCAAAAAAACTTTCTTGATATCTTTTCAACAAAAACACACATTCATGGTTTACCAAGAAAACTCCAAAAACCAAGAACAAGGGAAACAATCTCACAGAGAGGAAAATGGATAATGATTCTAGTGTCTGATCATCACGGGAATACATAGGAACTCAAAGGAAGACTAGAACATACCATACATGTGACTAATCTAAAAGGTATTACCTACATTATTATATCATAATGCCCTAATTCTCAACCATCACCCTACCTGGCATGGTTTTAGGGGCCTAATCCCATAGTAATAAACCCAAGTATCCACCTTCTACGAGACACTAGCTAGTACAATAACCTAGACTAGTGTGGAAATCATTCTTAGATTACCTATTTTTTATTCTAGGTTCCCATTTTATGTTCATAATGGGGTTTTCCAAACATTTCAAACAACAAGTAACACATATATATACACCAAACACTGCCACATCTATCACCACCCTGACCTTCTCAAGGAGCATCCCAAGCCATAAACAAAAATCACACGGGTAGAGTCTCAAGCTGAGGACAACCCCACCCCATTATCATCCAACTGTTTAAGGCTCCATAATAGAGGGTTTTTTCAAATAAACAAACTTGAGATTCCAAATGTGCCTTTCATTATTTCATAAAAACAATTCTTTCCATAAATATCATACACAACCCCTTTTTATAATTCACATTTCCATTTAAAACCAAAGAACACTTAGAAGGCCGGAGAGGCATATCAACAAGACTTTAATGTTAGAAAAATACATTTAAAATACCCAATCCACTATTTTAAACATTACCAACACATTTATAGGAACTAATCCATGTCTTTAAAATTCACTAATCCATTTAAAATGTTAATCGCACCATTTACAAAACACATGGCATGTAAAAAACCTTTCCAACAATTGCAAACCATAAAAAATCAAGGGATTTCATAACTTACAACTAATAAAACAACATTTAATACCTATTTAACAATTATGGAAGGAGAAAAATATCAAGAAATAAAATTAACCCTTATTTAAAGAGAATATACAATGGGGTCCTACCTCAAATTGTGGAGAAACTTCTGGAACGCTGTGAAAATATTTAATCGCACCACCACTGCACTCAAAAGGGATAAGATCCAACCAAAACCAACCAGATTGAACCAAAATTTTAAGGATCTCACCTTAAATTTGGAACCCTAGCCGAGGGGGAGAAGAAACCCCAAGAAAATGGAGAATGAATCCCTAAATAGAGAGAGTGAATGAGAGAGAAGGCACTTACTTGAATATTTCTAAAAGAAGTCAATCAAAAAACACTAAGAGAGGGGAGATCCAAAAAGCAAAGGAGAGGAGGAGGGTCAAACTTGGTTGGATGATTCCAAATGGGGGAAAAGACCCATTTTGGGTTAAAAATCAAAAGGGGTAAAAAAAGGAAAACAACATTTTTTTAAAACTCGGTAGGCCACACGGTTAGTACATACGGTATATCAGACGGTGTGGTAACCATGTGGTTATTACTTTTGAGGGGTGAAAATCCGCATAGGTACTTAAGACTTACCACATGGTTGTGCAGAGGTCTTGTGGTAAGTTCAATCTGAACCCAACCTGCCACATGGTTATCCCTAGGCTACCACACAACCGTGTGCCGACCATGTATAGGGCCCTATCAACCCAAAAACTCCAAATGTTTACCAAAAACTCCCAACCAAACCAAGGGTATACCATAGGGAAAAACTTATACAAGGAAGATGGTTCAAAAATCAACTCTCATCACACCCAGAACACAAGAAACATGTCAAAAACCGAACTTAACCAGAACCAAATATGAGTTTCTAGAACCCTGGTGTGATAGCCTCAGGGGCTGGTTCTCATGTATTTAAACTTCATCAGTCTCTTTATATACTCAAGATGTCTAATTGTTCTTGTTTTTGAATATTTTTTACTATAATTTTTATATCTTTTCTATCTCAGAGTATGAAATATCACCCTATTTTTTTATCAAAAAACTTCCTCTGGTTCCCTCTTTTTGGTTGTGTACATTGATGATATCATTATTAAATATAGAAAATTGCATTTAATTTCCCATCTAAATGCCTATCTTTAACAACAATTTCATACTGAAGACTTGGATCCATTGAAATATTATCTTGGAATTAAAGACTCTCTCTCTTCAGTTGGCATATTTCATTGACAATGAAAATATTCACTGGATATCTTAGAGGATACTTTCTTATCTTAGGAAACTTTCAGCAACACTCCTATTGAACTAGTGGAATAGTCCCAACATAATACCACTTACCCATGTTATCATCCATATAGGTATTGGAATCTAGTGGGAAAACATATTTATCTTATAATTACTAGTCCATATATTACTAATTTTATTAGTAAGGTATGTCAAATCATGGAACATATCACAAAATCCCAATGGTTTATTATCCTTTGTATTATAAAATACATTAGGAAATTACCTTCTCATGTTCTTTGGTATTCCCATCATGATCATCTAAACATTTAGGTCATCTATGATACTGACTACATTGGATTCTTATCTACCTGGATGTCTACTTCTGGGTTTGTAGTTTTTCTAGATAGAAATATAATCTCCAGTGGAAGGAAGAAATAAACTATCATCTCTAACTCTGGTGATGAATTTGAATAACATGTGATATATAGGGTTATTACCAAAATTATTTTGATTCATCACCTTCATCATGAAATTATCTTCCCACCATAGACTCCTCATATTTAGTGTGATAATCAGGTAGCAATAAATACTTGTTCTAATCCATTATTCCATGAATGTGTGAAGCATATTGAAATTGACTATCACTTCATTCACCATCACATTGAGTAAAAACATATAGCCTTTATCCACATTACAACTACTCATTAACTTACTTACATCTTCACCAAGGGCTTATTAGGAGATTAACTTGATTCTCTATACACCAAGATAGACAGACATGTCATCAATAACCCCGCTTGAGGCAGAGTTATTTCAGTATTTATGATGTCATCTCTCTTTTTTATAGGAATTTTATTCTAATCTATACCAAATCTAGATTGAGGGGAAATGATATAAAAGATTATGTATATTTTTGATTACCACATTAACTTCCTTGCACATGTATTATTTTCCCTATAACTATATATAAAGGGTTACACTACTCATTGAGGTAAGGATTATGGTTCTACATATATCATGAATCGCATATTGTGATGTTTGGATGAAAACCATGAAAAAATGCTTAAGGGAAGGTAGCATATGTTGGGTGCATCATAAGTGATATGATATTTATTTAATAAGTTATGAAAATAATTTTCCTATTATATTTAATGGAAGAAGTTTTCTCTAGACCTTTGATTAAAATAGAACATTCTAATTAAATCCATTTCCATGGTAGTTATTCAATGAGTTCATTTAAAAAAATCAATAAAAAATAAAAAAATAATATAGTTTAATTTCACTAGTATGAATTCTAGTCAATGAGATATCGAGATAAAGGGATTATATTTAATATTAAAGTTTGTAGGAAGGTTGTTTTCATTGTGACATTAACTTATTTCTTTAAGGGTACCTTAACATGTCACTAGTATTTGATCTTGGAATTTAGGTAAGTTAACTTGATTCAAATGAGAAAGTGTCCTAAAGTGTCACACACTAAGTGAATTTAAAATCTCCTTGAATAATATTGAATTTAATATTAAGAATAAATATTATTCAAAGCTTGTAAAATAATTATAATTAAATTTATATTGATTGAATAAATTCAATCATAAGATACTCAGGTTTAGAATATGTGAGTTTAATATTATCTCTTATTTATTATTCAAAAGGTAATAAATATTTATTTATTTATTCAATGGTTTAGTGAATAGATTCTTATAAATATTTATTTAGTTATATAAATATTAAAACAAATATTTATTCATGATTTTAGTGAATATATTATTTATTAAATAAATATTTATTCAAAGGTTTAGTGAATATAATATTTAATAGGTAGATTATTGGTGGTATAATACAAATAAATACACACACACCGATAGGTTTGAAATGTATATCACAGCCCCCCCCCCACCCACACAAACAGATAACCCATATAACCAGTCACTTTATTACATTGATTATCCTGAAGGACTAGTGCAAAAAATTTTGGAAAATGATCTATACTAATGGTCTATAACTGTTAGTATAGGTTGGAGAACCATTGGTATAGCCTGTACCAATGACTCTCCAAACTATTGTCTATAATGACAAGGATATTGACCTATACCAAATTTTTTCAATAAATTACTGGTATAGGCCTCCTAGGTTTACATTTTACCAAGAGTTTCATTAAACTATTGTCATATGCCTATACTAATGGATTTATAAACTTTTGGGATACCAATCCCTGGATGCACACTATACCAAGAGTTTCATCAAATAATTGGGATAGGTATATACCAACAATTTTTTGAACTATTGGTATAGACTTTTCTTACCTTGGTAGCCAGTAGCACCCCCACAGCCCCCCCCCCCCCCACACACACACCTTAGCCCAATACCTACAAACATCAGCAAACACCAAAACATTTATAAACCCCCACCCCACCTTGGCATAAAACCTAAAAACATCATCAAAATCCTACACCTGAAAAAACAAAAACACCTACACCCAAACTACTTTTAGACAATATACAAAATTCAAGAAAATAATTAATGAATTAAAATAGTGATAACATACATTTAAAACATCACACATATTCATTCATATCCAATCATCAGAAAACTTGTTTCATAAATATCAGTAAAATTATAAAGGATCAATCTCTATCTCATCACAACCAATATCATCAATATCATCATCACCACCATCGTCAGGATCATCATCAAAATCACCATCATCCTCACCATCATCCTCCCCATCCCCATCACCATCACCATTATCATCGTCATCAACATTGCCATCTCTATCTCCATCACCAAGAACATCATCATCTCGACCACTATTAGGAACATCGCCTAATGTATCATAAAAGGAATACATAATTGAAATTTATGTATCCTAAATCATGTTGGTATCTATTGGAAGCGCTAGAAATAAGGCTTCCATAACTTTCATAAATTTCTTGTTGGCATTTTTATTCCTTTCATGCTTCTGCATGACCTTTTTTTGCCTCTATTTTCTATATACGATCCTGTAATTCCTCTGAAATAGTTTTTTCCAACTTGGTGCTACCAGAACTAGCACCTGAAGTGGTCCAATATCAAGTGGGTAAAATAATCTTCCCTGTTTGACTATGTATTCTCCCATGGTTCCCATTTCCTAATACCCATTTATAATGATCGTTTGGGCCAAAGTTGTCATCTTTATACTCATCAAGGGCCTCCAAATCACGCTATTGAAAATATAAATGAACTATTTAGTTACAAAATAAATATTAAAATTTTGAAATTAACAAATGAAAACATAAAATTTGTTTTTGTGTCTGTTCTTTTTCCACAGTTCCATACTTCTTATTTCTGGACAAGAAAAACAATTTTACTCAAGGCACATATCCTTTAATATTCAAAACCACCCTCAATATTGAAATTTAATTTGAAAACAAATTATTTAGTAATGATGTGTTTTTGAAAAAAAAACTAAGTCATTGTAACCAATATTTAATTGATAATTAATAACTACAAACAATTGAATTAAATTATATAGAAATTTATTGTATTATCCCCAAATCTATGAAACTATAATCAATCAAACCAAAATTAAGAAATTGATTATGGTTTAGGTAATATTTCAACTAGAGGTTTTATTATTAGTTGGGAGAGATTCCTTCCAGGAGATGGAATTTTTAATTTATTTTGGTGGGACTCTAACCAGGTGATTCATAATCGATTGCGTGATAATCTCATTGATAGATTGATTATAGGGTGGGGAGATCCCAACTGAGTGATTCATTATTTGTTCAGTGATATTAAATATGATAGATTTATTTTTTATTATAAGAGATGTAAACCATATAAGTGTTAATTATTAATGGGTTGGGAAAGGTTTCATCCCACATTAATATGATTTTCAACTAGTTGAAAATTATTCCATCAACTATTATTTAGTGGGACATGATCATGTGGGTGTATGAGTTGCAGACCCAATAACTATGTGATGGGTTCAAAATGTAAACTATCACTTATCGAATGAGGTATTAATCGACCATTATGGTGGCTTCCTAATCGTATAATTTTAGGATTTTTTATGAAAATATAATTATAGATATTATTTCATTTGGTATTTGGATAGAGAAACTTATATTGACACCATATAATTGAAAATTAGTTGGGGTATATAATTTATATTAACTTGAATCTCAGTGCCATAAATAATGTATTAGTGAGTGTGATAGAGAGGATCAAAAGAGATATATAGATTGGCCTAAGGTAAGGTATTGAATAACAAATTTTTCCTCTATTTATTTTTTTCATTTTGTATATTATTTTACTTGATTATATTTTTGGTTTTCCTTTCATTAATATGTGACTATATGATTCACATGACTTTGATTTTATTATAACATTTTATATGGTTTTATTCATGTATTACTTTCATATAAAATTACATTATTCATTAATTTATTATCATTTTAAATTATATTTTATAGTTATTTATTTTATATTTTTTTTATTACTAAGGTTATCATATACCCAAACAGAATTTTCGGTCCCCTGTCACTAGTCACCAACCACTTTCATATGTAGTGGTATGCCTGAGTTTTATATATCTCTATCTAAGAATGAATGGGTCGGTTCTAAGATGAGTATATTAAAAATTTTAATTAGATATTTTTTTTATTTATATTTGTAATGGCCCAGGTTGTGGGAGGTCCATTACTTAGTAAAATAATCTGATGCTTGAGGTGTCCTGGGTGGTCTGGGAGGCCATACCAACTTCTTGGTGGAGTTTAAACCATGGTAGGCCTACCGGTAGAAGGCCTACCGATAGCTCGGTCTACCGGTATCCACAGCCTACTGGTAGCAAGCCTAACGATAGCTCAGTCTACCGATATCTCGACCTACCGGTAGCTCGGTCTACCGGTAGTCGCAGCCTACCGGTAGCTCGGTCACCTGTATCTCGGTCTACCGGTGGCTCTCAGCTACCCCAAGGGTTTTTCTAGCAGTGCCTCCCTTTTGCACAAATTGGGTTTTAAACCCTATTTCAACCCCTCTAAGCTTGTTTTAAGGCCCAGTAACACCCATAAATGGAATCTAATTAGATTAAATGATTGTGAGGTGTGCATCAGTTTAAACTGCAGGGACGCATTAATGACGTGTGGGGTGTGTCAACCATGTGGTCAACCCACGACCCCCACTCCTTATGCGGTTTTGCGTTCTCATCTAAACTATCCCCGGTCTTTATAAACAAAAAGGGTTCTCCCTAGGTTTCTTTTCTCGATCACCCTGTACTAGGAGTACCCTTCATTACGAAGAGCTGCATCGCTATCCGTGGAGTTCCACGCCCAGGCTTAGCATCAATCGTTGATCAACAATTAGGGAATTTCTCCTTCGTCTCTCCCTTTTGTGTATCATGCGGTGTGGTCATGCTTTTAATTCTGTAGAATTGGATAAACACAAACCTTAATGAAGATGATGAATGAACTCTAATGAATGAGGGGGGCTGTGATCGATGATTCTTTGTTTTATGATCTTGTTTTCTGAATTGTGCGGGCTTACACCTATTGAAAATCATGGTCGTTGGTGGTCTTTCTATGTGCACTAACAAACCCTTGCCTCTGGTGATGTTTAAATTAATTCTATTGTGTTTGTGAACCCTATCTGTGTAAAGGAAATTGGTTAATTATGTATATTCGGCTAAATAAATTGAAAGCACCAGGATTAATCCATTCGGTGATAACCCCAGTTAAAGTGCAGTAGAATTGGAATCATGGAATGTGTTAAATCGTTTAAATCTAAAAATACCAGCATGGGAATGTTTTTCTTTGGTGGTAGTGGGTTGTTATTTTCTTTTCATTCACGGGCCGATTGTTGGGTGATGTGGGTGGGGATGGGATCCCCTGTTATTATACTCTCAGTGGTTGAGAAATTGAGGAAGGGATCCTCTGTTATATCATGAGATGTGGTGGGATCCTCTATTATTGAGAAACCTTTTGGCACTTGGATATTGGGAATGGGGCTCTAACTTAGGGTTTTGTTTGGTTGTTGTGGATTTACAAAAGAACCGGGTGTGAATACTTAAATTGATGTTTGGCTGGATCTTTTTCCCTTTGTTTGTGATTATGCTTACTAGTTTCCTAAGTAGGTGCATAAACATATTTAAACATTATTATTGAACATGTAAACTAGGATGGGACAAATGGGTTTTGGTTTGGTGTGAGTTGTGACTTGGAAGTAGTATTGATTATGTTCTTTAGGCTGGCTAAAGAAAAACCTAAACTTTGGGTGAGTTCTTGTAACCTATACATATACTTGTAGTTTTGTGTTTCTTATTCGCTCACCACCCAAGTTGAAAACGTAGTGCCGAACACCCCCATTTCATGGGGGAGGGTGTTTTCCCAACACTAATATTAGTGGCTGGTTATTATCTCCTTTCTGCTCCCTTTCCCGGATAGCCCAAGTATCTTTGGGCAGGCTGTGATGGCCTGAGGTCCATTATTAGCCCAATATCCTTCGGGCAGGGTAGTGTGGTGGTTATGGCCCAGGTGTGTGTGGGAAGGTGTTTTCCCAAGTGTCTCCGGGATGAGGCCCGGGTGTCTTTAGGCGTGGAAGTGGATCTTCTAGCCCAGGTGTCTTCGGGCGTGACGGTGGTTGTTCTGGCCTAGGTGTTTGCAGGCGTGGTTACATGTGACAGTTATGGCCCAGGTGGTTGCGGGCGGGGTTTGGTAATGGGACTGCGTGAGGATGTGGCCCAAGTGTGTGTGGGTGGGGTGAGGCAGTGGGACTGCGGTGAGAATGGAAGGATTGGTTCGATGCGTAGGATGTCTTCAATAACCAGTGGGAAAGTGGCGCGGGGTACCCAAACATTGATGTGCTATTACTATATATTACTTGACTTTCATTATTTGGGGATTGTGCCTTGGTGAGGCTTGGGTGGATAGTTTACCTTGTTAGGTATTTGGTTTACTCTTTTTCTCATGGGACCTTAGTGCGTTCCCCCACTTGTGTATGAGAGTCTTTGGTTTTCTCTACTGAGTATACTTGTATGCTCACCCTAAGTATATAAAACTGCTTTCAAGTTTCTAGGAGGACTTTGGGGATCGCGCGGGACCATACTAGCTCAGACCTTTGGGGGCAGTTGCATCTGTTGTTTTTCTTTCTTTGGTACTTTACTCTTGTAGTCACTTTTTAACTTGTGGATTTTACTTTTGTAACATGCATTGGGAATGGTTATTGGCTTTACTTTTACTTTCCTCTTTTGGTGTTGTTGGGATTTAGCATCTTATCTCCCAATCCTATTAAAAGAAAAAGGGTAATTCCTTCCATTTATTGAGTGATTATATACCCTTGGCACTGGTCCCCACTCCGGGACCTATTGAAGGTGGGTTTTGGGGGTCATTATCTATCCTTCAACTTGAAGAAGGAAGGGCCATGCAATCTGATGACCCTTCCCTCCTTTTGGTGAAGGCGGGTCATGACAGAATGGTATCAGAGGTGATGGTTGAGAGATAGGATGGAGTATGGAGTTAGGCACAATAAGGACTGTATGAGATGGTAGGGAGAAAGTGTTGGGTAACCTTGGTTCATGAATTAGGCCAGGGAAGACCGGCTAGGACACGGGATTTTAGGGCCCCCGTGATCTGATGCAAGGACTCTGGACCTACCGAAAGACCAAATGAGGCCACACTGATTACAGGGTAGAGACCATAGGAAAGGTACATGAATCATAATGACTTGTGTTCTCGTGTTTCTGCGTTGTTTTGCGACTTTGAAATAAATAATAATTTTAAGAATTTTTTTTGTAAGAGTGACATTCTGCACTACTTGGGCTTAGAAATTCCTTGTTTACCTAGCAGCTATGGCACCCGGAAGACGAAGCTGAGTTTTATGAGCGATCGAGGCCCCATAGAATACCTTGGCTGATCGGCAGAGAGCTGATTGAGAGGAGGAGGATGACCAGTGGAAAAAGACTCTTCGGGCCTTCTAGCGACAGACCCTTGAGAGGTATGAGGGCAGCACCTCTGACATGAAGACAAAGAGCTTTCTAGAGGAGCTAGTGATAGACTTCGGCCTGATCCGGGATTCGACCAAGTACTGGGTTCCTCTAGACATCAGCCAGATGTGGGGAGTGGCACTTCAGTGGTGGACACTTTACCTGGGTGAGAGGAGAGAGGCTGAGGTGGCATGGGCTGATTTCGAGAAGGAGTTCCGGGTGGAATTCCTCTCTTCTATGATGAAGGCGGAAAAGAGGTAGGAGCTACTCTCCCTCTAGCAGGGGAGTATGTCGGTAAGGGAGCTAGGAATCAAGTTCAAGGACCTCCTACAATTTTCCCCGGACCACTTTCCCGATGAGGAGTCTCAGGAAATACGTTTAGAGGAGGCACTCTGACCCTCCCTCCAGTATGTTGTTACCCCTTTACCCTGCGACGTACTTGGAGGTCCAGAAGAAGGCTGAAGTGGTGGGGAGGATGTATGATCTGGGAGGTGTGACACGAGAGGGGATCCAGCTGGGACCATTGAAGGGGAAGGCCTTTAGCACCAGGCCTCCAGTGTCAGGACCCTCCAGGTTCTGACCAACAGGGAACAGGCCGCAGCAGTGTCAGTTCTGGTCCCCTGGTCCTCGCCCTTTTCCTTCGGGCCCAAGACTGCGGTGCTTCGTCTGTGGGAGCCATGGACATATCTGAAGTCGGTGCCCAGACTGAGTATAGTACGACGGTGGCGGACATCCCCAGCACCCACCCCAATAACATCTTCTAGTTATGCCTTTCCAGCAACTATAGCAGGGGCAGCGAGCTCCTGCTCTTCCGAGGGAAGATGATGCAGGAGGAGGCCGACCTCAGGGTTCTCCTCAGGGACCTCGACCGGGGCATGGTTGAGGAGGTGGCCGACAGCTGAGGGGCAGAGGTGCTGGGTGTGGACAGTTACACACCACGGAGGCAGCAATTCCAGTAGGGTCGGAGGTCGTTTGAGGTACGATCAGTTTTTTTAGCACTCTTTCTTATGCCTTGTTCGATACCGGAGCTTCGCACTCTTTCGTTGCACCCAGTCTAGACCATTCCTTGGTTCAAGATGCTGAGAGACTTTCAGTGCCCCTGGTGCTGAGCACACCAGTCGGAGGTCATACCGATTTGTTATATGTTTATCGATGATGCAGACTGATGATAGGGCCACATTAGTCGGTCAGGGATCTACTACTGCTACAGATACAGCCATACAATGTCATCCTAGGAATCGACTGTTTGTTCTCTGTGTGTGCCATCATCGACTACTTCTGAAGAAGGGTTGTGTTCTCAGACTTGGGCGGCCGACGTGTTACCTTCACCAGTGAGTGGAGCAGTCAGAAGGGCAGCAGGCGAGGGGGACCCCTCCTCTCCTTGTTAGCCGAGCTATTAGTAGAGTTAGTAGATGCTGAAATAGTGGAGGTGGAAAAGATCGTCAGTGAGTTTATGGACGTATTTACTGAGGAGGTGATGACTCTACCCCCTCGATGTGATATCGAGTTTGGGATAGACTTGCAGTCTGGTGCTCGTCTGATTTCGATGGCTCCTTACCGGATGGCACCTTCGTAGATACAGGAGATGCAGACTCAGATTGATGATATAATGAAGAGGGGTTATGTTCGACCAAGTGAATCACTGTGGGGTGCTCCAGTCTTGTTCTCCAAGAAGGAAGATGGTGGTCTCAGGTTGTGTATAGACTATAGGAGGCTAAATCAGGTAGCAATCTAGAATCACTACCCTCTTCTGAGGATATACAATCTTTTCGACCAGCTGAAAGGGGCACGGTGGTTCTTGAAGATCGACCTGCAGTCTGGGTACCACCAGTTGAGGGTAAAGGAGAGTGACATCTTGAAGATGGCCTTCAGGTGCAGATATGGGCACATCAATTTTGGGGTCATGCCTTTTGGTGTTACAAATGCCCTAGCTGTGTTCATGGGGCTTATGAACTCCATCTTCCTGGAGTAACTTGATCGGTTCGTAGTTGTGTTCATCGACAATATCCTGATCTATTCAAGATCAGAGGAGGATCACACGGATCACCTGAGGATGGTTTTGGAGGTCCTCTGACAACACCAGCTCTATGGTAAGTTGTCGAAATGAAAGTTCTGGATGCGAGTAGTGAACTTCCTTGGGCACGTAGTGTCTATTAAAGGGGTAGTGGTGGACCCATCGAAGGTCTAAGAAGTTGTTTCTTGGGCATCACCCAAGAATGTGGCAGAGGTTCAAAGCTTCCTCAGGCTGGCAAGTTACTATCGGAGTTTCGTACCCAACTTCTCCTGAGTTGCAGCCCCTTTGACAGCCCTGACCAATAAGGACTAGTTATTCGTGTGTAGTGAGTAGTGAGAGGCTATCATCATCTATCTGAAGAAGAAGTTGGTTAGTGCCCCCGTGCTAAGATTACCAGAAGAAGGGGCGGCATACGAGGTGTTCTGTGATGCTTCAGGTTAAGGCCTCAGATGTGTGTTGATGCAGCGACAAGGGGTGATCTCTTATGGTTCTAGGCATCTATGACCTCATGAGAGTAATTATGACACCCATGACCTGGAGCTTGTAGCGGTCGTTTTGGCACTAAAGTTATAGCGGCATTACCTCATCAGGGAATTCTTTGTGGTCTTCAAAGATCACAAAATTTTGAGGTATATCTTCTCCCAGTGGGACCTAAACTTGCTGCAGTGAAGGTGGATGGAGTTACTCCAGGATTACGACTTCGAGATTTCCTACACTTCAGGGAAGGGGAATGTAGTGGTCGATTCCTTGAGCAGGAGGTCAAAGAAGGATGTGGTCCGAGAGTCGGCAGACACCTGGAAGGCAATGGAGGAGTTGGCTGCCTTACACCTGGATGCGAGGATGGATGGCGGTAGAGGTTTCCTATATCATATGATAGTGTAGTCGTCTCTGTTTCAGCAAGTGGAGGAGTCTCAGTGGGGAGACCCAAAGTGAGAAGTGATGTGTGACCGAGTTGACCAGAGCAATGTTCCGGAAGGACGGACAGAGGATGGTCAAAACCTAATGTTTTTTGAAGGGAAGCTATTTGTTCTAGAGGCGATGTGCAGAAAGGTTCTCAGTGAGTTCCACAACTCACCCCTAGCTGTACACCCAGGAGTTTCCAAGATGTACCAGGGTCTGAAGAGACAGTTTTGGTGGCCCGGAGTAAAGAAAGCAGTGGCGGAGTTTGTGGCCAAGTGCCTAGTGTGTCAGTAGGTGAAGGCTAAACACTGTGTTCCTGGTTTCCTGCTACAGTCTCTGGATGTCCCCGAGTGGAAATGGGAGGACATCTCGATGGATTTCGTCACAGGACTACCCAAGGTTCAAGGGGGATACGATTCCATCTGGGTAGTAGTGGACCGGTTGATGAAATTGGCTCACTTTCTGGCGATTAAGGAGTCAAGTGCAGTGGATGCTTTGGAATGAAGGTACGTGGATGAGGTGGTGCGGTTGCATGGAGTTCTGAGGTCCATAGTCTCAGATAGGGATGCATGGTTTACCTCACGAGTCTGGAGAGTATTGCAGCATGCTTTTGGAACCCAGCTATATCTTAGCACTGCTTTCCATCCCCAGACAGATAGGCAGACAGAGCGCACCATCCAGGCCATGAAGGATATGTTGCGGGCATGCGTTATGGACTCAGGAGGATAATGGGTACGACACTTGCCTCTAGTATAGTTCGCCTACAATAATAGATATCACTCTACCATTGGCATGGCTCTATTTTAAGCCCTATATAGAAGGTCGTGTCACTCACCAGTGTGTTGGACTGAGGTTGGGGAAGTAGGTGTTCTTGTCCCGGAGGTGGTGCAGAGCACGACAAAGAAGGTTCATCTTATACGAGAAAGGATGAAGGCAGCCCAGGACCGACAGAAGTCCTATGCTGATACCAGGAGGAGGCCCTTGGATTTTGAGGTTGGATACCACGTGTTCATGAAGGTCTCCCCTCGGCATGGACAATGGAGGTTCGGAGAGGGGAGTAAGCTTTATCCCAGGTTCATCAGACCCTTCGAAGTATTGCGGCGGGTCGACGAAGTGGCTTATCAGCTAGCATTACCACCGCCGCTACTGAGGATACCGGACGTATTCCATGTGTCCCAGCTTTTTTGATATCTACACAACGATTCACACGTCCTTGACTGGGGAGAGATAGACATCGAGGACGACGTGACCTTTGTGGAAAGACCAGTGATGATCGAGGATCGTGAGGAGAAGGTGCTTTGTGGGTGAACCATTCCTTGGTTCATGTGTTATGGAGACACGGTGGGCTTGAGGAGAGTACGTGGGAGGGGGAAGCATAGATGCATGCCCAGTACCCAGAGTTGTTTTGAGTTTTGTGATATACTGTTTATACATGTTGTGGTGGAGCGTTTTAACTTGTTGGCTATGAAATATGTGGTTTTTCTTTCCTCTCTGAATGTGTGTGAAAAGTCCTGGCTATGGGGAGGGGAGGATCAGACCCCTAATCAAGACGCATTAAGGTGGATGCGATTAAACCCATGCGGGAAAGTCAGTGCCGCCCAAAGCGGATAGTATCTTGACATGGGGGAAGAAACTCCCCAACCCACAGACTGGGCAGTGTGACATGGTATGTTGCTTGGTTCTTAAGAGAAGGGTGTTTTTAGTTAACAATGGGGTTCTCTCCTGAGAGGTATCTTTCGAGGTGGTTGTTCGGACTCTCTCTTTCTTGGTGGGTTGTTTTGATTCTTGAGGGTGAGAATTGTTTGAGAGGTATCTGATGTAATGGCCTGGGTTATGGGAGGTCCATTACTTAGTAAAAGAATCAGATGCTTGAGGTGTCCTGGGTGGTCTGGGAGGCCATCCCAACTTCTCAGTGGAGTTTGACCCACAGTAGGCCTACCGGTAGCCTTATCCTACCGGTAGCAGGCCTACTGGTAGCTCAGTATACCGGTAGACTTAGCCTACCGGTAGTAGGCCTACCGGTAGCACGATCTACCGGTAGCCGCAACCTACTGGTAGCTCGGTCTATCGATAGCCGTAGCCTATCGGTAGCTCGGTCTATCGGTCGCTGTCAGCCACCGGTAGCTCTCGACTACCGGTGGCTGCCACCTACCGGTAGCTCGACTACTGGTAGCTCTCAGCTACCCCACAGGTTTTTCCAGCAGCGCCTCCCTTTTGCACAAATTGGGTTTTAAACCCTATTTCGACCCCTCTAATATTTTTTAAGGCCTAGTAATTCCCATAAATGGAATCTAATTAGATTAAATGATTGTGAGGTGTGCGTCGGTTGAAACCGTGTGGACCCATTAATGACATGTGGGGTGTGTCAACCACGTGGTCAACCCACGACCCCCGCTCCTTACGCGGTTTCGTGTTCTCATCTCAACCGTCCTAGGTATTTATAAACAAAAAGGGTTCTCCCTAGGTTTATTTTCTCGATCACCCTGTACTAGGAGTACCCTTCGTTCCGATGAGCCGCATCACTATCCATGGAGTTCCACACCTAGGCTTAGCATCAATCATTGATCAACAAATAGGGAATTTCTCCTTCGTCTCTCCCTTTTGTGTATCATGCGGGGTGGGCATGCTTTTGATTCTGTAGAATTGGATAAACCCGGACCTTAATGAAGATGATGAAAAAAAATTAATGAATGAGGGGGGTCTGTGATCGATGATGGTTTCTTTTTTGATCTTGTTTTCTGAATTGTGCAGGCTTACACCTACTAAAAATCATGGTTATTGGTGTTCTTTCTCTGTGCACTAACAAACCCTTTCCTCTTGTGATGTTTAAATGAATTGTATTGTGGTTGTGAACCCTTACTCTGTAAATGAAATTGGTTAATTACGTATATTCGGCTAAATAAATTGAAACCACCAGGATCAATCCTTTCTGTGATAACCCTGGTTAAAGTGCAGCGGAATTGGAATCATGGAGTGTGTTAAATCGTTTAAATCTGAAAATACCAGCATGGGCCTGTTTTTCTTTGGTGGTAGTGGGTTGTTATTTTCTTTGCATTCACAGGATGATTACTGGGTGATGTGGGTGGGGATGGGATCTCCGGTTATTATACTCTTGGTGGTTGCAAAACTGAGGATGGGATCCTCTATTATATCACGAATTTGGGTGGGATCCTCTATTGTTGAGAATCCTTTTGGCACCTGGATGTTGGGAATGGGGCTGTAACTTAGGGTTTTCTTTGGTTGTTGTGGCTTTACAAGAGAACCAGGTGTGAATTCATAAATTGAATTTTGGTTGGATCTTTTTCCCTTGGTTTGTGCTTATTTTTACTAGTTTCCCAAGTATGTGCAGAAATGTATTTAAACATTAATATTGAACATGTAAACTAGGATGGGAAAAATGGGTTTTGGTTTGGTGTGAGTTGTGACTTGGACGTAGTACTAATTGGGTTCTTTAGGCAGGCTAAAGAAAAACCTAAACTTTGGGTGAGTTCTTGTTACCTATACATATACTTGTAGTTTTTTGTTTCTTATTCTCACCCCACCAAAGTGGATCACTTAGTGCTGAACACCCCCATTTCATGGGGGAGGGTGTTTTTTCCAACACTACTATTAGTGGTTGGTTATTAGCTCCTTTTATTGTTCCTTTCCCGGATAGACCAAGTATCTTTAGGCAGGCTGTGATGGACTGAGGTCCATTATTATCCCAAGAACCTTCGGGTGTGGTAGTGTGGTGGTTATGGACCAGGTGTGTGCGGGCAGGTGGTTTGCCAAGTGTCTTCGGGATGTGGCCCATGTGTCTTTGGGCGTGGCAGTGGATCTTCTAGCCCAGGTGTTTTCGGCCGTGACGGTGGTTGTTCTGGCCTAGGTGTTTGCAGGCATGGTTACGTGTGATAGTTGTGGCCCAGGTGGTTGCGGGCAGGGTTTGGCAGTGGACTGCGTGAGGATGTAGCCCAGGTGTGTGCGGGTGGGGTGAGGCAGTGGGACTGCGGTGAGAATGGCGGGATTGGTTCGATGCGTAGGATGTCATCAATAACAAGTGGGATAGTGGTGCGGGGTACCCAAACATCGATGTGCTATTACTATATATTACTTGACTTGGGTTATTTGGGGAGTGTTCCTTGGTGAGGCTTGGGTGGATAGTTTACATTGTTAGGTATTTGGTTTACTCTTTTTCTCATGGGACCTTAGTGTGTTCCCCCACTTGTGCATTAGAGTATTTGGTTTTCCCTACTGAGTATACTTGTATTCTCACCCTACGTATATAAAACTACATTCAGGTTTCCATGAGGACTTCGAGGATCGCGCGGGACCATACTAGCTCGGACCTTTGGGGGCAGTTGCAGCTGCTATTTTTCTTTCTTTGTTACTTTACTCTTGTAGTCACTTTGTACCTTGTGGAATTTACTTTTTTAACATGCATTGGGAATGGTTCTTGGATTTACTTTTACTTTCCACTTTTGTTGTTGTTGGGATTTACCATCTTATCTCCCAATACTATTAAAAGAAAAAGGGTAATGCCTTCCATTTAGTGAGTGATTCTATACCCTTGGCGCTGGTCGCCACTCCGGGACCTATTGAAGGCGGGTTTCAGGGGTCATTATCTCTCCTTGAACTTGAAGAAGGAAGGTCCTGGAAATCTGCTGACCCTTCCCTCCTTTTGGTGAAGGCGGTTCGTGACAATATTACTTTTGAGGACATGGTAGATGAAGGTATGATTAGTTAAAACATGGTTTTGATGATATAATTATACCCATCCAGGACATACATAATATTTAATTCATGATTCCTTTGAGTTATGGATCTTTTAGTATATTTTATTGTTAACAATGTATTGATTATGATAACATATAATAATGATGGTTCTGGTTTACTATTAATCTCTTGGAATGTAGTGTAAATAGTTATGTATACATTTATGATGCTTAGTAAAATAGACCACGTGATATATGCATGTTTTTGAGTAATTGAGAATATATATTTGATGAATGACAAATAATATTCATTTATTAGATACATTAAAAATTACTTATCCATTGATTTGTTTAATAAATTATCAAAATTCAAATACTACCTTCACTAGAACCTTCATATAACCATAGAAATCAATATAAAAGGAGGTGTTCAAAAGAACTAAAATTTATTAAATAAATCATAAAAAATCTAATTCATGACAGGATGTGGAATGACCATAATCTAAGAAATAAATTCTATTTAGCTGATTCATACTCATATGATTTATATGAATGAAATTTATAAGCAAAATATATTCTTATCAAATAAATTTATCTATCACTGAATATCATTATTTTTTCATCATTAAACACATATCCAACCAAATCTATTTTTTACACTCTCTCTTGGAATTTCATATCTTTTGTAATCCATTAAGGGAATAAGAGGGGTGATCCACCTAATTATACTTCATGAAAAACAATTCACCCCACCTGAAAATCCCTCATGTGACATGAATTATATAAGGAAAGAAACCATTCACCTCTAAAATGATGAAAGAATAGATCTCAATTCTTTTGTAATAATGTCAGTTAGATGCACATGTTTTGAATTTATACAGAAACCCCATAATGAACTTCCTTCCATAATTTCACTTATAGTATTTAATTGAAAAACATTCAAAGTATCATGTATTCATTTTAGGTAGATCTATACATCTTTTAAAGGGAGATAAAATGGAAAAGGAAATGCTTTAGATGAGTACTAGAAGTCTATAGATGAGTAAAATGGGAACATAAAAGAGTAATTAGGAACTTTGTAAGAGAATTAATTTCATAAATTGAGTATGCACTAACTTCAAAGGAGTAAATTGGAGAGTTTAAAAAAGTATTACTTAAATTCATAAGAGTCTTTTTTACTCTAGATATGAAATCAACAAATTCATTAATACTTTTTAAGAGAAATGATATAATTTGGAGATATACCATATAAATTGGAATAGAAAATTCAAATTTATTAAGAGTTGGCATGTTTCACACTATTTTTTGAAATTTTGAAATATTTGTAGTCTATATATAAAATATATTCCAAAACTAATATTTTTTAAGATAAAAATGGGTGGATGATGTGTGATCCTCGATTCATAAAAAATATAAAGAATTGAATGGGTTGTGATTCAAGATGGGTATAAATAATCAACCAATGTTGTTTGTGTCATTAAATAGGGTTTCATCATGAGCTAATTTTTTACACTTCAAGTCCATTTTCATGTGAACATGCTTTCTAGTGTCATTTGTTTTTAAAATATTTGTGGATTTCATGGTTGTTTTTAATGGGAAAGTAATTTGAGTCTCTAGAAAATATAAATAAAGTTTTATAGAAGTATTTAAATGAGTTTGAATGATGTAAAAATCATGGATTTCTATTGACTGGTTCATATTAGAGAGGATCATACTGATAGGAATCATTGAACATTTCCATATTAAAAAATGGAAACATTATTTATAGAATTATATATGAATATAAGAGAGAAATATAAATAATTAAGTAAAGTTCATAAATTGAGAAGATATCATGATACCTTTCTATATTGAATTTTTTTTGTATGAATGTAAAGTTGAAGGAGATTGATATGTGTGTCACCATTTTTATAGTATTGAATTCATGAAATGATTTTACCGATTAAAGTATCAAATCATCAAATTACTATTTTTTCCCATATAAGAGGTGATACTAATTATTTTAAATGGAAATCAGTCACACTAAATATCATACAATGTTCAAAGATATAATATTTGGTGTAAAATTTTTCTATTTGAATACATAATATCAATATATTCACAAAAAATCATTTATCCTTCCATCAATGTTCTAAGACTTCATGTTCATTTCCTCAAAGAGGTACATAAGCTTCAAATTCCTATATCATGTTATTTTATATCGTTATATGGGGGATTTTATATCGGGTTGAATATTCATAAACAATCAATTTTAAGATTTTATAATTGATTTTATTCCACTTTCTATAAAAAATGATCATTTTTTATATATTTCAGTGGAAGTAGAGAACAAGTAAAAAATTGACTAATAGATGTTAGATATGTATATCTTGTCATATGTGCGATTCCAAGTGATAATTTTTTAGTACTATGCTAGACGTGAGTGGTATAGGGTGTGGTACCAAGTGTGTGCTACTTGGTAGTGGGAATGATGCTAGTGGTTGGAGCTTCCATGTGTTGTTAAGAGTGGGATGTCTATTTAAGCATTGATTATATGAATTGATGTTTGTGTTATTTTCTATTTTGATACATTATGATCATAATCAGTAGAGTTTTAATCCAAAAACTAATTAACAATGAGATATCCTTAGTTAAATGTGGTAGGTTGACACACTCTCAAGTTATTATAACCAAATTTGAATAAGGACATAGTGAAAGGAGTAAATCATTATTGACTGTTAAGGATGAGTACATTCCCATAGAGTGTGTCATAGGCATCACCTCAAGGGAGGGAAGGTATTTTTATAATATCATCCCACATGAAAAATTTATGAGTTTTTAATAGAGGAACCACACACTATAAATTTAGATTTTAATGAAATTTCCATAGAATAATACCTTGAGGAAGGAAACCCACTTGAATCAATTTTTCAGCTATTTTCTAATAAACTACTAAATATTTAGAATGGAAACACATTTTCATGGGAGAAAATAAAGTTTATGGATCAAATGAGTATTATGATTCATAGTAAGATACTAATGAAGAATAATATTTTAATGTTTTGGCTATGAATTCAGATCTAAAACCATCTACTGAAAGTGAATTTCTAGATTATAAGAAGCTCAAAAAATTGGAAATGAGGATAGGAAGATGTAAATTATTTAAGAATGAGCTAGAATAATTAGGTACTATTAATATAACACCTATAATAGAATTATAATGGACTTAAGAAGACATATTTATCTTGGGAAGCATGATTCTATCTTGAATGTAAGTTCAAACATATATATAGAATTGGTTGTTGATGCCCCAAGAAGTTAGAGATCAAGAGGGAAAAAGAAACCCTAAATAAGCAAACATTTAAAGGTTTAATTCAAACTATTTATAGTGTTAAAAGATAAAATATATTAGGGGTAAAGATATAGAATAATTCAATAATCTGATACCATTTAAAGTTTTCAGAAATAGAGAGAATAAGAATGGAGATGAAAGCATTATACATACAGTGGACAAGCCTAAAGTTGGTCTGAATAAATCTATGAATGGTCTGGAAGCATTGATAATTAAAAAAAATATTCATAGAGGAATATATGGATAATTATTACACCTTAACTAAATCATTAAATCATAAGATGAAAATAAATACATATTTTCCAAATGTGTACCAAGTTAAATAAAAGTGTCAAAGAAAAATACATGATTTATCTCATGTTCCAACATCATAGTCCACCCCAACGTGTTGATGTATTTCATATCATCCTTGTTTTTTTAATTTTTCTAATTATTCCTAAAAAATCAATAATAAAAAACATATTATTAATGTAATTCATCTTTATTTTCATTCAAAAATATCAAATTTTATTGATATCATAATCTCAGTACTCATCTGGTGAGAAATAATTTCACAATAATTTTTTAGTGGACACTCATTCATGATAGGAATATCCTCTAAATCCATTCCAATTATAGAAAGACAACCATTATAAAACTCATGATTATATTCTCTCTATAGCTCACCTAATTCCATGATTCTTGTAATCCTCATAGCCTCACCATCGGGAAAATTATAACAAAGCTACTTCTAAAATAGTAATTCATATAAATAAAATAATAATATAACATTAAATCTAATGAATTTTCTTACCCATATTTGTGCTAAAGAATTATACATTAGTTCATTTTTAAGGTGTCTCCAAGATAATTGGATGATGGGAATGATGTCAGAGTATTTGAAAATTGTTTCCATAAAACATCTTCACTCCTGCCCTGTTTTACCAATCATTTGTTTATCATTGTTGTACTCAAACATCAGTTGTGTGTGGTAGTTCCAAACTCCATGCATGCTTGTATAACAACACTTCCTGTACGTTGATCCAAAATTGAAAGAAAAAAAGGAAAATATTATATCAATACATCTTATAATGAAAATAAATTATAGTCAACAAAATTAATAGGGTTCTATACATATAAATGAGCCAGCCTAATCAATGGTTAATACTATATCACTAGGTTCTAAAGGAAATTAAACCTATATAGTAGTAGTGGGTTCCAATGTGTACTCATGAGGCTTGGAATGGCACAAGAGCCTCAACCCAGTTGGTGAGGACATGCTAGGTGCATCCAAGAGACCCGAGATCAAATCCGGGTGGAGGCATATTTCTGAGTACGGTAGTAGGCACTGTAGCAGTACTGTAGCAGGAACTATAGCAGTATTGTAGCAGGCACTGTTCAGTACCATAGCAGCCAGAACTATTCATCCATCTGGGATTTCGGGCCACCGGTTTGGTCCTCAGGTCCTGCAAGGCTCTCAGGCCACTAACGGCCTTTGAGTCAGTTGATTCTCAAGGCCTTCGGGCCACATGAATAAAGGAACCAAACACACTAGAAAAAAAGAGTAGCCCTAGAAGAGGATTTAGAGTAGGTGCACTCACCAGAGCAGAGCCAAATGGATTGTCAGAATGAGAGGGTATGACTATTCCATCGGTACCAGCCTGTGGTTGCACGGGAAGCCTATCCAGACGGTCATGCAAAGGTGGATAGGTACTATCAAGATGCAGATGCATGGGAGGGGAAGTTCCTGGTAGATAGTCTGGTTGAATTCCCTAAGACCTTCAGGTCATGTAATCTTCTAATCCTATGGGCCATGTAATCTATGAGCCTATGGGCCTTGTAAAGGTTCCCCCTCATCCCTTGAAAAGGGGGTTATCAAAATCTATAAAAAATGAAGGCCTTCGGGCCATTCAGGCATGAGGCTTGGAGTGTGTTGGAGTAGAATCTGAAGGATCATAAATTTAAAATTCCAGAGTGAATAAAGTAGAAGGAAAAGAATCCAACATAGACATCTGTGGAAAATTATAATATAGATGGGGAGTGGGAGCTATAATCAGATAAGGAAAATAAATAAAATAAGGATCATATATAAATGGTGGTGATAGTATGTGAGATATAAATATTCTAGGTTCCTTTAACAACAATTTGGGATAAGAAAGTGTGCTAGATGGTATATTTGATGAAGGTACAAAGTGTGATCGGGTGAGATTAGTGGAGTGAGTATCTCTAGTACACCCCCCTGCATTTTCTAACTTAGCACCACTGGCACTAATTATTTAGAGAATAATTGTCTCTTGGGTGGTGGATCCTGAATGAAATTTAAAAAAAAATTATTAAAATAAAATTATACATTATTGATATATATATATATATATATGAAATATAATACACACAACATGTACCATAGGGGGAATGACCATATCTCTCATGTGGTGATTATTGTCAAAAATCATCTTCCCTTATACCTCTTCAGTGTTTTTCATTTCCTACAATTAAAAACAAATATGAATTCAATTAGAAATTCATAACCAATGTGTAATCCAAACAATAAATAATATGTGACATGAAATAATTAAGGAATACCAATTTTAAAGCTAAATAAAGGGTACATAGTGACATAACATAATCATATTATATCTAGTGAAATGAATATAAAAACATAAATTAACATTAAAGTAATCAATTTTTTTTGTTTTTTAGGTTATAATAAAGTTCATTTCAATATTAGAAAATTAAAATAAAATAAAATTTCAACCATTTTATGTTGAAAATTCACATGAAGGTCAAGTTGGATATAAAATATATATAGTCAACATTAAAGAAACTTGAATATTACCCACCTAAACAACCCAAGTTGAGCTAAAATAAAACAACTGAGAACACATATGAATGACTCTATATATTACCCCCCAAAACTTATTTTACAAAATCAACTCTAAAAAATTAATTATTAGACTCATCATAAGTAATAAGTTGATTGAGGCCAATGGGGGTAGTGATGTGTTGATTTTATCCCCATCATTATCAAATGATAATTGTTCACTTTATGTAAAACCTTAACTGAAAAACCAGAATATATAAGAATAATAATATAAAAGAAAACAAAATACTATATATATAACAACATGCTATATATATAAAATCGTGATATGGAATTCCATTATATTAATGAGCAATAACTATACATAATACTACAAAAAATTGTTTTTATATTTTTTTTGTTTTTCTCTTATTCTATTCACTTTTGAACTTATTTTATTCTTATTCTATAAATTCATGTATAAAATATTACTATTTTTAGGAAATAATCGTCTGACACACATTTAAATTATGAAGTTATGTTAGATAGATCCATAATTATTGGGTTCTCATATTTAGGAATGTTAAATTAATTCCTACTGGGATTTAAAATCATCCCCCATGACGGCAGTTTTGGCTATTTAGAATTTTTTATAGATATGTTGAATTTAGTATCCTTTTTCATGATTTCCAACTATTCTATGGAATTTTTAAAAACAATTTTATGTAAAGGATGAATTTTTAGACATAATATTATGTTATAGTTCAATAACATTAATATTTAGTTTCAATATACAGTTTCAATATACTTGATTAATTATTATATGAAATCAGCAGGCTTTGTGAAATTTAGTTTGAATATGGTTACATGTAAATATAATATTTTACCATGAAGTATATAATTCTTATGTATAACATATATTGAAAAATTAAAAGTGGGAATAGGATTCAGGATAAGTATGGTATCAAAAAATATCAGTGGATGTGTGTGTGATGATGTGTGAAAGTGATATAGAGGCGATAAAATAGATGAAAAGTAAAAAAGCTTTAGAAATAAAATAATTCAAAATCGTGTGTTGCGCAAAGTGTGGGAAGTAATGGGAAAGTGTGAATAGTGGGTGTGAGAGATAAAATGGTGAGAATGTGAAAGTAGTAGAGGTAAAATGATTGAAATCAATGAAATTATTCTAAGGGGGATACATTTGATTTGAATTGCTTGAAATATTTTTATGAACATAAGTTTTTATTATAGGATGAATGGGCCTCTTCTAAAGTGTTAAGGATCTCCATCAACAGTTGTGAACAAATCAATAACTATCCAAGATATTTTCCAAAAAAAAGACCAACCAGTAAAAATAATTTTAACTGATTTGAAAAGGAAAACACAAATCTATATTGTCACATGAAATTAATGTATTTAGACTCACTAGTGCACTGTTGGTCAACTTTTCAATTTATTACTAAAGAATAAAATATTTTTATTGTTTTAAAGATTGTATTTTTCACATTGCACATGTTAGTGAAAATCTAAAAATAAAAAATTGTGAGTGAAAAAATTTCATGAGAGTTAAATTAGGTTCTACATATAAAAAATGAAATGTTGGTAATTATAATGAGAACCCCGTCACTAAAGAGGTCCCCTGGAGGGATTGAGATAAGAAAACAATCCAATAGAAAAATAAAATTAAATAGATAACAGTAGTGTATGTATAAAACAAGAGAAATAGAGAGTGTGGACAAAAAAAATAATTAAGAAATTATCCTTCTATAAATGTCTGGACAACCCTAGTTTTAGTACCACACAATCAGATTTTGGCATATCAGAAGAATGTAAATTCATAAACAAATAGAATCTAGGTTTTGGTTTTTTACATAGAAAAAATATTAAAATGATGGTTGATATAAGATATGAATGATATGGAATTCACTGATTTAATGTTTAAGAAGAATGGAATTAAAACACAAAAGGTGATAAATAGTTATGGGTGGGGAAGAAAATTGAAGGCCATGCACTATTAGGGTTCAATGTTCATATGAATGAGATGGGAGAAGGGGAGCCTGCACATTGGGTAAATGAGGGGAGGCTATACCAATGATTTTATAAAACTATTGGAACAACCTTTACATAAATAGGTTATACCAACGGTTATGGAGAAACACTAGTATAGGTCCCCTTTTCCAGTAGTGGAGTGAAGCTCATTACATGTAAAAAATATCATTTTCTATCCCAATGGACTAGTGTTTCCGATACTACAAAAACTGCCTTTATTAGTGCTAGAAAAGGGCTTTTTCAGCACTAAAAGTGCTGATATGCTAAGTGACTTTAAAAGTGCATGACTTTTATTAGCACTGATAAAGGCCCCTAATTATTATCCCTTTTTATCATTGATAAAGGGGGACTTTATTAGCATTTTCTATTAGCACTGATAAAGGGGTCCTCTTTAAGTTCTTTTGTTAGCGCTGATAAAGGCCATAATAGTTTTTGCAATGTTTTGGCCCTAAATAAGCTCTATAATAGAAATCCAAATTATAAAAAAAACATATCAGAATAACAATATACAAAAAACTATATTGGAATAAAAATTTTACATTGCACCATTATTTCAATTTAGAATGTACATAAAACATATTTACATTGATTTCAAAATTATAATTAAACGAAAACATTATAGCCCAATATACAAAAACAAAACTTTTAGAAGGATTTTTCCAATGATCAACCTATGTACAAAATTTTGTCCCTACAATAAAACCAATGTTTATTTTGGTAATAGTACATAAAAAATAATCAAATCTTAATTTCAATGTTATATAATCCATATATCATAAATTATATTGTTAATTTCTGAATATTTTAATGATATTATCATATATATTATTAAATATATTTTTAACAATTATTTTTTAATTATATTATAATTATTAATTATGTCGTTAATTAATAATTATATTATGAATTATTAATTACATTGTTAATTAATAATCAATATAAATTATATTTTTGATTAATGAATATATTAATGATATTATCAGTAATTAATTATATGAATTACATAAATAGTTGTTAATAATTATATTACTAAACTAAAATGATACTTTTATATTGAAAACACAAACATTGAGTCATACTAGACACATCGTGTGTCTGATTGATGTGAGGTCAATTTCTACACATCACATGTGAATTATGAATCATTTTCCTAACGTTTCAATACAATTGAAGCTTTTTTTCTCATTTTTTGGCTATGTGATGTATGTTTTAGACTAAAATGACACTTCTATATTGAAAACATGCACTTTGAGTCATACTAGACATATAATGTATCATATTTATGTGCGGTCAATTATTACATGTCACAAATGAATTATGGATCATTACGCTAAAATTTAAAAATAATCCAAGATTATCTGCTCAATTTTGAAAATATGATGTGCATTTTAAACTAAAATGACACTTATATTGAAAACAAACACTTTGAGTCATATCTGCAACATCATGTGTCCAATTGATATGTAGTCGATTCCTATAATCCAAAAATCAATTATTGATTTTTTTTATAATGTGTTAAAATAATCTTATCTCGTTTTCTTGATTTTGATAATGTAACGCGTGTTTTATATTAAAATAAAACTTTTAATGTAAAAGCACACTCCTTTAGTCATAATGAGCACATTGTGTGTCTGATGGATATGGGATCAATTCCTACACATCAAAAAATAATTATTAATTTTATTCATAATATATCAAGACAATTTCATCTTGTTAGCTCAATTTAGACAATGTGACACATGTTTTAAACTAAAATGAGACTTTTATTGTTAAAACACACAATTTGAGTCATACCAAAAACATCTTGTATTGGATTGATGTGCGTTTAGTTACTTCATGTAAAAAATTAATTATAAATAATTTTACTAATGTTTGAAAATAATATAAGCTTGTTTTCTCAGTTTTGATAATGTGACGACTACTTTAAACTAAAATGATGCTTATATTGAAGACAAGCACTTTGAGTCGTACCAACCATATCATATGTCAAATTGATATGAGGTTAATTCCTACATGTAACACATGAATTATGGATCATTTAAAAAAAATTATCAATACAATATGATCTCATTTTCTTGGTTTTGAAAATGTGACATGTGTTTTAAACTAAAATGAAACTTTTAATTTGAAAACATGCACTTTGAGTCATACCAGCCACATAATATGTCAGATTGATGTTTGGTCAATTCCAACACATCACATGTGAATTATAGATCATTTCCATAATTTTTGCAAATTTTATAATCTTATATTATTAGTTTTTACAATGTGTTGTTTGTTTTAAACTAAAATGTAAATTTTATATTGAAAACACACACTTTGAGTCATACCAATCACATCCTATTTAGAATTGATGTGTGGTCAATTACTACGCATCAAAAAATAATTATGGTCCATTTATCTAAATTTTGACTAAAATACAATATTGTTTTTTTTGAAAATGTGACATGTGTTTTAAACTAAAATGACACTTGTATTGAAAACACACACTTTGAGTCCTATCATCCAAATCATGGGTCTTATTGATGTGTGATCGATTCCAAAATAGTAAAAATGAATTGTGTAATTTTTTCAAAATTTTGAAAGTAATATAAGATCATTTTCTTAGTTTTCACAACGTGACATGTGTTTTAGAATAAAATGACACTCTTAATGTAAAGAAATGAACATTGGGTCATAACAATCACATCGTGTGTTAGAATAATGTTGGTCCAATTACTACATGTCACTCATGAATTATGTAGAATTTCACTTAAGTATCAAGACAATATGGTCTTGTTTTTTTTATTTTTACATTGTGATGTGCATTTTAAACTAAAATGATATGTTTAATGTGAAAACGTGAACTTTGAGCCATACCGGACACATTTTGTGTTAGATTGATGTATGATCAATTTCTAGATATCAAAAATAAAATATTAATCATTATTCTAAAGTCTGAAAACAATCCAATCTCTTTTTCTTGGTTTTGACAATGTGATGTGTTTTTCAAACTAAAATGACACTTTTATAATAAAAACAATCATTTTGAGTCATACCAGCCACATCATGTGTCGAATTGATGTGTGATTAATTTTTACACATCACACATGAATTATGGATCATCTTATTAATGTTTCAAGACAATCAGATCTAATTTTCTTGGTTTTGGATATGTGATGTATCTTTTAGACTAAAATGACAGTTTTATATCAAAAACATGTACTTTGAGTCATACAGGACACATTGTGTGTTGGATTGAAAATATATTGATTCCTAAATATAGAAAATAAATTATAGATCTTTTTTATAAACTTTTAAAGTAATCTAATTTTATTTTCTCAATTTTGAAAATTTGATACCTGTTTTAAATTAAAATGACACTTATATTGAAAACATGAGTTTTTAGTCATGTCAAACACATAATGTGTTTGATTGATGTGAGGTTGATTTATATACACTAAAAATGAATTATTTATTTCTTTAATAATGCTTAAAATCAATATAAGATAATTTTCTCAGTTTTGACAACATGATGCGTGTTTTAGTGTAAAATGACACTTTTAATGTGAAAGCATGAAATTTAAGTCATATCAACCACATCATGTTTCGAATTAACATTAGTTCAATTATTAAACATCACACATGAAATATGGGTCATTTTCCTAAATTATCAAGATAATATGATCTCGTTTTATTGATTTGGACTATGTGGAGCATTTTTTAAACTAAAATGACACTTTTAATGTGGAAACATGCACTTTGAGTCATAACAGACACATCATGTGTTAGATTTATGTATGTTTGATTCATATATGTTAGAACTTAATTATGTATCATTTTCCTAAAATTTTAAAATATTACAATCTAATTTTCTTATTTTTGAAAATGTGAAACATGTTTTAAACTTAAATGACAATTTCTTATTTAAAAAACACACACTTTTAGTCATACTAGCCATATCATGTATCATATTAAAGTTTATTCAATCACTAGAAATCACATGTGAATGATGGATCATTTTTCAAAAGTATCAAAAAAATATAATCTTGTTTTCTTGATTTTGACAATGTGGAATGTGTTTTAAACTAAAGTGCAACTTTTAATGTGGAAACACACACTTTGAATCGTACCAACCATATTGTGTGACAGATTGATTTGAAGTCAACTCCTATACATAAAAATTAATTATGGATCATTTTCCTAATGTTTTAAAATAATATGATCTCTTTTTCTTGGTTTTTACAGGGGTATTTTAATTTTAAACTAAAATGAAACTTTTATTTTGAAAACATGCACATTGAGTCATGTTGGCCACATCATGAGTAGAATCGATGTGTGGTAAATTTTTACACCTCAAAAATGAATTATTGATAATTTTACTATATTTAGAAAACAATCTGAGCACTTTTTCTTAATTTTGATAATGTGGCATGTGTTTTTAAAATAGAATGACACTTTTATATTGAAAATGCTCACATTGAGTCATACTGGCCACATTGTGTGTCAGATTTACATTTGGTTAATTTATAAATATCACAAATGAATTATGGATCATTTTACTAAAAATTTTAAACAATTAAATATTTTTTTCTTGGTTTTCAAAATGTGACATGTTTTTTAAACTGAAATGACACTTTTATATTGAAAACATGCACTTTGAGTTATTCTGACCACATCATGTGTCATATTGACATGATATCAATCCCTACATGTCACAAAAAAATTAAGGATAATTTTTATAAAGTCTGAGAATAATAAAAACTCATTTTATTGGTTTTTACAATGTGATGTGCATTTTAAACTAAAATGACACTTACATTGAAAACACGTACTTTTAGTCATACTAGCAACATCATGTGTCTGATTGGAATTAAGTCAATTTATGCCCACCAAAAATTAATTACGTATTGTTTAATAATGATTAAAAAAAATATAATATTGTTTACTATGTTTTGTATATGTGACAAGTGTTTTAGAGTAAAATGACACTTTTAAAGTGAAAAAATACACTTTAAGTCATATTGAGAAAATCGTGTGTCTAATTGATGTATGTTCAATTCCTACATGCCAAAAATAAATCATTTATTGTTATCATAAATATTAAAGACAATATTATCTCATTTACTCATTTTTTGATGTGTTATGTGTGTTTTAGAGTAAAATAACACTTTTAATGTAAAACCACACTCGTTGAGTCAAACTAACCACATCGTGAATCTAATTGATGTGTGGTTAATTACTACATGAAAAAAATATCTAATTTTTTTCCAAAAGATTCAAAAAAATCCAAGATTTTTTACCCTATTTTGAATATGGGATGGTTATTTTTGAGTAAAATGACAATTTTAATGTGAAAAACAAATAATTTGAATCATACCAACCACATAATGTGTCGGATTGATGTTTGGTCAATTCCTACATGTCAAAAATAAATAAGGGATCACTTTCCTAAATTATCAAGAAAATATGATCTCCTTTTCTCAGTTTTGACAATATAACATGTGTTTTAAAATAAAATGACACTTTTGATGTGAAAACATTGACACTGAGTCATACCAGCCACATCATATGTTGAATTATTGTGTAAAAATTTCCTATAGTTTTCAAATGAATTATAGATGTTTACCCCAATTTTTGAAAATATTATGAGATTTTTTTCTCAGTTTTGACAATATAACATGTATTTTAAACTAAATTACCTTGTAGTGATCAACCAACCTCTCAAAATTTTATACTTCCAACCCAATTTTAACTTCCTAGATATTTGATTCTTCAAATATATTTTGAGAATTCGGTCAAGATATGGGTGAAGAATCTCTATTTATATTTATAGTATCTTTCATTGTGATGTCTTTGGTTGAATCAAGCATGAATGAAATAGAATACATCTTATTTCTCCATCATGGAGGTGGAAGCTATTGGAATAGGGACTAGAACATTTTTATAAACTCATCAAAATATATCTATACAAAAAATGTAAATTATGTGTCTAGGAGTATAGAAATACCTTCCCCATATAAGGGTCACTAATATCAAATTTTTTGAATAAAATATGAGAAGGATGACAATAAAACTCCTCCAATTTTGGAAATTATTTCTACATTATTTAATCTTCATCCTTGTCAAACCTATAGTTCCTGGACATAAGGGAACACTAGATTGAATAATGTAATTAAAAGAAAGAAATAAAAGGAACAATCATTTTTTTAAATGAATAAAAAACCGTAAGGCACATATTGTATCACTTACTAGGGTAAAATACATCCCAGTATTTGGTAATATGTATTTATATTTTTGGTTAGAAGGATCCTTGACCAATTTACCCCTTTCTGTTATCTCAACTACAACATTGAAGTCCAATCTCTCGTGAGCACAAGAAAATTTGGACATGTTACTAGATCTAACAAAATCTATATATCATAATCCTCCATTATAATCCTCATTAATAAATAGATAAAATATTTATTTCTTTTTAGTTCCATCACTAAAGGGTTTTATAGTTTCTAGAAACTCATCTTAACCCCCAGGGGAAGGAAATTAGTGAATATTTGAAAATAAATTCATGAAAAATTGGGGAATGGGCATATAACCTTTAAAATAATTTAAAAATTATAATAATATTAGGATGATCGAAGTACTCATATGAGATGAAGTTTTATTAAAATTATCTGAAAGTTGAATTGAATTTTTAAAACAGTTATAAAAGAAGAAGGTGAATTTGAATGTTTATCATATTCTGAAATTATTTTTCATCATGATCTGGATTTTTATCAATATTCTTTTGTTGCTACTCATAGAGCTTCCTTGAATAATAATTATATCCATTTCCCCTGGTAAGAAAACAAAATAAAAGGATTGAATAGTATTTTTTCCTGGAGAGATCCTATAATAGTTTACCAAAATGAGATACTAAAGTTGCAACACCCTCAATCAAAAATTTTATGTTGTTGTCATTGGGTATAGGAACTATGGGTGGGGGAGAATCATAAATTATGTAGACTCATGGAAGAGGTGTTGAAAATTTGTTGGGGGTTAAAATTCTTTTGGAATTATAGGAGGATAAAATATGTAAAAATGTTTGGATGAAAATTTCAAATGTGGGATTAGAATAAAAATATAACAAATAGATTCAAAATACTACATGAATTTTATTTTAGGAAAAAAATATTTTATAATTATGATACTAATGATTCACATACCAAATTTATCTATAAGGTCATATCATGTTCTATATCACAAACATAATAGGTAATCACATCAACTTGATATCAGTACACATTCTGACATCACGTACTCTAATCACTCATCTCTAAAAAATATATTTCTACTTTTGAGTACATAGACTATCAAAATTCCTAGTAATATTCTGAAAATATAGAAAATAAAATGATTAAAAAATATTTTAAATTAAATTATAATTACATTCAGAAATTTTGATTTGAGGATTCTAGTTTATTGATGGTATATGATATCTTTCATAAATTTAAAAATGTAATATACATAATCATTGTCATTATTTTGTTTCGGGCACTGCAGAAACATTGACCAAAATATGTAAATTGTTTTGAACTATATTTTGAATGTTAAGTCTTACTATATATACCTTAATCATTCTCTATTTTAATAAATCCATATGCTTCTTATGTTCAGTCACTGACCTCATAACATGATTTAGATGATATTTATAGATCACCATATTATAAATAATCATATTAAAAGATAAACAAAAATATATTATTCAAAGTTTATCTATAAGTTATTTATCACAGTGTATTAAAACCTAATAATGAATATAATGTGTGGTAGATTTATTATAAATCCATTCTTTGGATCTAAAAAATAACTATTGGGTGTATTCAAATTGAGTGAGATGAGCATCCAATGCTTCCTAAAAAAACAAATATTTATTGAAAAAATAAATTATAATACTGTATATTTTTACCCTGAATTGTAGGAATCAATAAGATTTGGTTGTTTATGACTTTCTTTTCAAAATATGAGCTTAGTTTATCTATTTTTATCAAATTATTCCTTGTTCAAATTAAATTATAACATAGAAATGATAGTAGGATTAATGAGTCCAAATTTTACTTCACAGGGTTTTCTTTTTAAATGGTAATAATATATACACCTATAGAAGATCTGAATTGTTATTAACTATAATGAAAATATTATATCATTTTTTTGGAAAATTAGCTATGAAAATATACTCCATCTATGCATTCACAACTGAGACTCTTGGCTATTCAAACTTGATATTTTTTATACTCTCAAGAACAATCACATCTGTAATGGACAATATAAATATTTATTCTCTCTATTAAATATAGGAAATATTTCAATCTTTTAATTTTTCACCCACATGAACATTTCATGTTCATATATATCCATCCAACGGCCCGAGGGCCTTAGATTTTTTTATTATAGAAATAGAACCCCCTTTTAAGGGAAGAAGGGGGAAACACTAACAGACTTCATGGACATATAGAGGATACATGACCAAAAGTTCAAAGAGAATCAAAAATAGACTTACCACAAGGAGTTTCCCCACCCAGCATAAAAATCTTGATGAAGTTCTCCACCAATGCAATACTGTTTGGCAAGCAGTGTCTTGTGTCAAAGCATAGGCCCGATCCGATGGCATCCGCCATACCCTCTCAAACATCCAAATCCAAAAAGCACTACATAGGTGAGTGTCTAATATGAAACCTCCATTGGGACTTCTTGTGATCGAGTCCAGCACATCATCAAATCAAATAGTCCGAAGACCTAACCAGTAACAATTGAGACCATGTCTCACAAACCATAGAGCACTCAAAACAACCATCACATGACTGCACCCCAGAAAAATCACCACAATCGCACAAACAAAAAATTGAACAAGAAGACTTGCAAGTAGTCGCAGGACCACCAGAAGAACGGACCAAAAATCCTCCCCCCTTCGTGTCACATCGGGGCCGACAACAAGCCGCACCGGAGAGAACTGGTCCTTCTCCCTCTGATGTTGAGCCAGGAAACAGCACATGACTCCTCCGCATGTCAGATCTGCTGAGATTTCCAACCGAGGTTGCCCGCAGAGACGTGATGAGGACGATGCCACGCCTTGGGAGATGAAGCCGGAAGTAACTCAATGGTTGGCTCATGAGATTATTCAATATCTACTCTCACATGATCTTTTAGGAGTTTTTTATTGTGTATCATGTCTCCTTGAATATTTTACATTAAACCCATCACAACAAGGTTATGGGTTGGTGTTGATAGATATAAATCACATACAATTTCACTCTATAGAATTTAAATAATATAAAGTTAATGATTGTTTTTAGATTCACATTTATTATAAAGAGTTATGAAAAAACCGATTACCTTGATTAAGATAGGCAGTTGAGGGGAATATCTAGCCTCAAATCTAGTGAGGTCATCTGGATCTTCATGTACAAACTATTGTTATACTATTGGTTTGATTTAACCCTTTTGTATATACTAGTCTACCAAAAAAGACTACACAATAATATCTTTTAATCGAATATTTGTTCTTGCATGCCTTTCGTCATCTCATGTGTATATCCTTGCAATGTTTTCTTCTAAAAATATTCTCAAGGTGACACTTCAAAACCAAAACCTCTAACTAGTCCATATTGTTCTGACCACTTCAAAGCTACTTAAGGTAGTTATTATTCAATACAGTTGAGGAAGATTCATATTTCAAAACTCTATAAAAACCATATGAACGTAAATATATATTTTTATTAAATACTATTATAAATCATAAAAATTTACTATTATGTCCTACTTACACATGATTCTCATATTGTTTGTGTGATTTCTTCTACTAGTTTTACCTCTTTATTTATAGGAGCCTCCTTCCATATCACATGATGTGGGATGGAAGTGGATTTGGATTATGAATTATCAATATGTATATAAACAAAAGAATATATGTTGTTTCATATCACATAAAACATTTACTATAGATTTAAAATACAGACCATTTCCTTCTCAGGTAAATCATACACCATTATTTCCATTTGGTAGGGGTACATTGGTTTTGATACGTGCTACTTATTTTCAACACTTCATTTATGTTTTATAAATTAAATTTTTTGAATCAAAGTGGATAAAATAAAAAAATCACAAGAAATATTATCGATTAGAATGCACCAGAAATGAGTCCTCCTCATGGTGAAAAATGAAAAATTTCCATGTTTCATAATTTATTTTGTGTGCATACAAAGTTGGTGGGTGAGGGTTTAATTTCCCCTCAGTATCCGCAAGATACCTATTTTTCAAAGTTTCCAGAAATCTCTATGATATTTTCGAGTGATCATTAATTAAAATTAATTATGAAAATCAACTAAAATAAATGAACTCTCCAAGGGATAATTAAAATTAAATCAACGTTTCATTATAAAAAAAATTAGGTAAAATAGAGAAAGTAAATCATAACATTACCCTAATATCTTCCCAAATGGTTATCTTCATTTTAGTCCCAAAATTGTTCCATATATATATATATATATATATATATATATCAATCAGTACATGAATTTGAGTTGGGACCCCAATATAACTAATAAAAATTGACTTATTGGTCGCAAAAAGTTTACTACATTGATTCCATCCAACCTAAAATTTTATACATTTTCTTATTTCCTTGATAACATTAGTTTGCATAGTGATGTTATGGTGCCCTTGTTTTCTTCATCCACATGTTTTCAATAAGATAACAATTCCTCAGTTTCATCATTAAAGGTTTTTTATTCCTCAAGATGGTAAAATAATTGTGTAAGGAATTCTTTATTTTTATGATTGGTTATGCATTTAACTTATATTATGTAAATGAAATAGAGAATACATAATATTATGAGGAAAATTATAGTATAATAAAAACATTTTAACTTGTTCATTGAACTCTATTTTTTTCTTTAAAGGATGAAGGGATTTGGATCCTCTATCAAGTATCAAAATCCCATCTTTTTAGTCTAATCTAACATAACATCTACATTAATTCCATCGTGAAATGATTATGATCTCCTAATGAATGGGTTATCCTCAATTGAATTTTCATCTAACCATGAAGTCATATTTTTCTTCAAAATAATAATTGACTAAGTCCTATTTTCTTGATCAAGGATATAAAATACGTGCACTGCCTATAATGACATTTTGAATGGTTCATCCTTATACTATTATACACTAAAATTTACATTCCTTGAATCCTAATTCATTAGCTTTAGTTGCACTCCTATTATCAACCAATTTTCAATGAAAAATCATCACTTGAAATGCTGTATAATCCAACTTGTATATTTGTTTGATGATGATAAAGTATAAAATATTCTCTTAAATTGGATATCAATCCTTGGAATTGAACACATGCATCACTTCGACCACAAGTGTAACTATATTGTTTTGTATTGTACTGTGTTCATCTTGTTCCTTTGTATAGTACATATAAAAATTAATTACATAACCATAATAAGATAATGCATTTTCATTTGGTCCTCGGTCTAACCATCAAAGTCATTTAGCAATTGACTTCAGATTTGTAGATAAATCCTTATAAATATGATTTTAGAACCATCATATAAACTATTGATTATGTGTATCTGATATCCATCTTTCAACTTTAATGGATTCAAATGTCTAAGAATTAATTTATGGGATTCAATGTATGGAGAAACCTCTATACTGTTATGTAGAATGTAAAGGTGATATTGATCATGCTCTATGAAGGTAATTGTAACAAAATATATTCTGAAAATTCCTTCACCTATAAGTAATTTGTTGTGAAAATATTTTGGGATACCAATTCTATCAACACTAGATAGGCAATTGGTACAGAATTCAATATATTCTTCAAAAATATATTTCTCTGCAATACACCCTTCTGGACAACTTCAATTCTTAACATACCCTTTAAATATATTCATATACCATTCAATGGGTTAAATGCATCTATAATGTATAGTATCATATAGGTTAATCTCTCTAGCCAAGTGAACTATCAGTTGGACCATCATATCAAATAATGATAGTGGGACAAACATATCCAATTCACATAATATGACTACAATTTCTTTATTCAAGATTGGAAACTTTTGTGGGTCTATAAATTTACTATATATGGCTTTGAAAAATAAGAAATGTCTAGTTAATTTATGTCATGAGTTTTTAAGAAGAGTGAAATGTAAAGTTATAGGCATTAAATATTGCACCAAAACATGAGATTCATGTGATTTTAGACACTGTAAATTCAAATAAATCATTGACATGAAAATATTAATATTTTATGAAAACCCCTTTGGAAATTTTACAATATTAAGAAGGTTAAAAAATTAAAAAATTTCTTGTCTTGATAGAGTGTAAGTTCTGGGGGGAAGTTCATATTTCACCCTTTAATGGTGCCAACTCTTCCCATATCCCCCATGTAAACCATGTCCAACAATAACTGTATTTCATGCATAAATTTTTAAGTATTTTAATGTAATGATTTGGTATTGAAATTAATAATTTTGAAAATTTTGGAATGAATTTACTTTTTTATTTTTTATGGAAGGAAATGATGAATTTCGGAAAAAGGAACAAAAACTAGTGAAAAATTTAGCATAGATACACTTTTCTCCACGAGCGAAGCGAAGCAGCATGACACTGAATTTTTTATGATGATCATGGATAATTTCTAAGAGAAAAACTAAATAACTAAGGAAATATGAGATCCTGGAGAATAAAAAAGGAACTACACATCGTGAATCATCATTACACGACGTGTAGTATCAATTCATGACATGCCTCCAGAATAAGTCGTGACATGAAAACATATTGTGAGCAACATGTACATGTCATGTAACCTCAATACACGACATGAAATATTTTGGACACATTTTACGAGAAGATTTAGGTGAGATATATTATGACTAAAGACTGAGAAAGTACACATCTTGTAACCCTAGTACACGACGTGACGACAGTCAAATTCCAAATTAATGAACATGATATCAGAAGACTCGCGCAGACACGGATTCAATGTAGACTATGGTTATATGACGTGTACTATCAATAAATTTTGTGTATAGGGTCGATCAGACCCCTTTCATCACCTATAAATAGATCCCCTTAGCACACTATTTTGAACATCATCTGGACTGAGCACCACCGAGGGATGCCTGCAAACGAAGGCACCCACCAGTTGTCACCACTTTCAATAAGATTTTTATTTTATATATTTTTCTACACCCACTCATGGTTAGAATGGAAAATGATTTATTCATGTTGTCACATGAATGATGAAGTGTAATTTAATGTAAAAGTCATTTTATATTTTAATACAATTAATGCTGGGATTTCATATTCATTCTTCAATTTTATCATTTTTCTGATTTCTTCTTACATAACCATTGTAATCGAGGTTAGGGATTGGGTTTAATTTATTTTTCTCTTTGAGGATGACCATTTCCTGGGTAGAATGAATGCATATTTTTAATGTGAAATATAGGTACTAGACCTCCACCAAGACCAATGTGTTTGTCTTTTACCTATATTTAAACTAGGTTTTGGGTTACCATCCTTTTTAATCGGAAGTACCTAACCATGAGAAAATGATATATTAGGATGGATATCTTTATCATTACCATTGAACTCTCTAAGACCTGATTCCGACAACTGCATACTTTTATTTCATACCTTAATATCTCATGAACCTGGAGTTTTTACAGCCCGCACCCTTTTTATATTTTCTTCTCAAATATTCTCCGTCAATCCTATGCTCGATAGTATAAATTTTATTTCTTCAATTTGAAATTATTTTAGGTTAAGATTATTTAATTTATATTTTCTCTGACCCTATATCTGTGTGTTTTACCTCAAACTTTCAATTCATATACTACCCTATAATTTAGTTTTTTGTTTGTTTCATGTTATATGTTTCTAAATTCGGTAACCTAGTAGGAATTAACAACACCCATAGGGATATAAAATTTTTGGTGTCTTTTTCGGGTATAGGAATAAAGAATTATAAATTAAATAATTTAGAAAAACTCTTTTATCAACATTTATTTTTACTGATTTTAGCATAGAACTTTTTATTTATTTATTTTCATCATTTTATAGCACTAGGTATTTTTATTTGTGATGGTTGGACTCCACAATGAAATTAATATGAAGGATAGGTTAGACTTCCTATTATATGATATAGAACAACTACTTAATTAAGTAAAAATGATGAGAATTCAACCCTAAAAGTTCCCACAATTGTACCCATGCATTGATTCCACATCACCCCATATCCGGGAGAAAGAATTCTCCAAGGAGAATCATGAAAATGAAGCAGAGGTAAGTACAAATTATGACACTTATATTTATAATAATCATGATGCCCTTGATTTTGCAGGCTTTGAAGATTATGAAGAAGGTGACCTTACAAAAAAACTTTAATTGGCTGAGGAATAATTTAGAAAACAACAGCAAGACGAAGAGAAAGAAGAAGATGATGATGATGACGATGAAGAAGGAGTGGAGATGGCGGCTGCTGAATTTTTCACAAATTTTTTAGAAATTTTAAGTGCACTGTAAGAAGAAAATGAAGAGGAACATGCTTCACCCTATGCTGACTTCATAGAAGAACAAATTAAAGCAGCAAGAATAGAAGAAGTAGAAGAGATGGCTGCGAAACCTGATTTTTTTATTGAATAAACTCAAAAAATGTAGCCATTCATTAAAAAAGAAGAATAATTTTACTTATTCTAGATATATTGTGAATTTTTTTAGCACTACCCATTTTGTTAAACTCCATTCACCACCACCAAGATCCATTCCAATTCCATATAGGATTTTTCAAGCTCATCTGGGAGGAAATCAAAGTCAAAATTGGGTAAATAAGAGACAGTTAGCATTATACCACACTCCAATCAGCTAACCCAAGTATGGTCGAGCTAAATGACCATTAAAAAAAGTATCTTCTGGGAGGAAACCCAAGTTTTTTATTACTTTCTATTAATTTAGATTTATTACTTTCCTAGAATTTAAATTTATATTAGGATTTAATTCCAATCCCCTTAAGTTTTTTACCATATTTCAAGGGCCTGAAATTTCACTTGATTTATATTTTTTCAGGTCCAACAAAGTCACAGGTAGTAGTTGAAATCAGCAGAAAGAAGAATGGCAAGAAGCTACAGGACCAAATTACACATCGTGAAAAAAAATTACATGTCATGAATCTTCCACAGAAAGAACTTGTGAAACTAATTTCAAAACATCAATTTTAAAGGTTAGTAAGTGTTTCAATTCATAATTTTTCTATTCCCCACATTGAAAATGTTTTACAGTTTCAACTAGAAATTGCATGCCATGTATTTAATTCATTCTTTACTCAAATGAACTAGGAGACATAAACTACCAAGAACATTGATCATGTCACAAAATTTAGATTTATTTCTCAATAAATGTGAATTTGAAAAATGGAGAAAATAATAATAGAGATATGTATATGGATTAGAATTTAACAAATCATGATTTGAAGAGCATGTTGAACATAGTAAATGAAATATTTCTGAGAATTGTCCATATTTTAAATTTATGATGTTTTCATTAATTGAATTAATTATTCGTATATGTTTCCATGAGTAATTGACCCAACCATTCATCTCATTCCTAAGACATCCACTAAGACAATATATTCCATTCTTTATATAGTATATTTCTTAGGAAACTCAGGCATTATTTCTTCTATAAATTTCATTGCATCTTATTTAATCTATGACTGAACATAGTTTTTTTTAATATGATTGAGGGATTATTTTTTTATCCCTTATCCTGAGACCCACCTTGAATTAATCCTTTTTAATCCCATAAAATCCATGAAAATACTTGTTAGGAAATGAGCCACATTACAATCCTATTTTACCCATTCATACCTTCCTCTAAATGTTTTTGATGATATTGAGAACAATATGTGTGGGGGAGTAAATTTTTAGGTGATACGGGATATACTTTATTGTGGATATTTTTCTAGGGTATTCTCTATAATAATATATGAGAGTCCATGTATCTTTCATTGTATTATACTTTTCACCTCTCATGCTCAATAAAATGAAAGAAAAAAATGAAAAAAAATTGGGTTGTGTTTGGGAGGATAAAAAATCACCATTTTCTGGACCGATAACTTTTTATCATATGTGTTTAGGTGATGGATGTGATATTTTTTCTATGCACATATTTTGGAAAATAAAAAAAAATATAAAATAAAAAAACAAGATAGGTTGATTCTATCATTTCACTTACATATATCATGATCCAACTTTGTGATTTTCAGGGAGAGAGAGAAGACATCTGTGAAGGGAAACATTTATTGAGAATATTTTTTGTATCATTCAAAGTACTTTAGAGTTGAACATCATTTTATAGCCTTATTTGTTCAAATAATTTACCTATATACCCTAAATCGTCATAATAATTTGAACTTTAATGATGAAGACCTCGTGATTAATTCTGACACTTTCTTTACATAGGGGATATGTTAGATACATTGAAATCCTATAGTAAGTTACATGTTTTTGAGGTGTGAACTCAATATAAATTTTTACCCTGATGATGAGCATAAAAATTCATGTGAGGTAAATTGAAAGCAACATTCATATTAATAATTGATTGAAAAATGTGAATGGATGAATGAAGGAACATGAATATTTCAAAGAAGAAATGTAAAATATGTGGGTAGATTTTTTCTTTGAAAAATGATGCATTGATAAATTCTCCTGTGTGATGATCAAAATTTTAATTTTTCGATTTGATCAATCACTCTTATTGAAATTTAATTTAAAGAATTGTAAAGTGAATGTCATATGTAGTATATTGAGATTCCATCCTCGAGGACAAGGCTGGATTTAAGTGTGGGGGGATTTGATAAGTGTATTTCAAGCATACATTTTTGAGTATTTTAATATAATGATTTGGTATTAAAATAAATAATGTTTCCTATTTTAGAATGAATTTAATTGTTTTATATTTTATGGAAATAAACGATGAATTTGTGAAAAAGGAACAAAAATCACACTAGATTTTTGATGATGATCATAGAGAATTTTTAATGGAAAAATTGAAGAACCAGAGCAAGATGGGATCTAGGAGAAGAAAAAGGAACTACACATCATGAATCATTAGTACACAATGTGAAGTATCAGTTCATGACATGCCACTAGAATAATTTGTGACATCCAAACATGTTGTGAGTGACAATTACACATCGTGTAACCTCATTACGTGATGTGACATTTTCAGACATGATTTCAGATAAGATTTCAGTGAGATTCATGATGATTAAAGATCGAGAAAGTACACATCATGTAACCCTAGTACAGAATGTGACGACAGTCAAATTCTAAATTAATGAACGTGATATGTGGAAGACTCACACGGGCATGGATGCAACACGGAATTGGGGTACATGACATTTACTATCAGTACACAACATGTACCGGGTTGGGAAAACCCCTTTTAGCACCTATAAATATAGCCCCTCAGTACACCATTTCGATCATCATCTGGAAGGAGCACCACTGAGGGACGTCTGCGGATGAATCTTCCCACTAGCTGCCTCCAATTTATATAGGATTTTCATTTTATTTATTTTTCTACACCTTCTCGTGGTTAAAATGAGAGGATGACTTATTTGTGATGGTTCATGAATGATTAAGGTGAATTTAATGTACAAGGTATTTTATATTTTAGTGAAATTAATTCTAGGATTTCATATTTGTTCATCAATTCTATCCTTTTTCTGATTTCTTCTTGAATAACAATTGTGAGTGGGGTTTAGAATCGGGGTTAATTTCTTTCTCTCTTTCAGCATGACCGTGGCCTCGTTAGAATGAATACATTTGTATAATTTGAAATCTAGGGACTAGACCTCCACCATGACCATTGGGATTTCCTTTTACCAATGTTTAAACTAGGTTTCCAGTTACCCATCCTTTGTAATCTGAAGTACCTAGCCATGAGAAAAGTAGAGATTAGGATGGAAATCATTTATCATGACCATTGAACTCACTAAGATCTGATTCTGAAAAATTCCTTATTATGAATTAAATATTTCATACCTTGTTATCTCATGAACCTAGAATCATTTCTCCCCAACACCATTTTAATATTTTCTTCTCCCACATTCTCCAATAATACCATGCTTGATATTTTAGATTGTATTCCTTTAAATCGAAATTAGTTTAGGTTCAATATATTTAATTAATATTTTCTCCAACCCAATCTTTGTGGTTTTAACCTCTAACTTTCACTTCCTATACTACCCTATAGTTTAGTATTTTGTTTGTTTCCTTTTATAAATTTCTAAATTTCGTAACTTAGTGAGAATTAATGATGCCCATAGGGATATCATCCAACCTAGCCTTAATTCCATCATTTTTTGTCTGCTGTATTTAGTAATATGCCAATAACACTAAATATTTTCCATGTTTATGATTTCAAGAAAATTCATGATGTATAAACAATTACATTACGGTAATTTAAAGAAATTTTATTTATTTTTCCAACCTGATTTTATAATTTTTTTTAAAAAATGTTTACTAAAAACAATGTCAATATCGTTTACTTTCTTGAACAATTTATTACCCATTAGTGGAGATGGTGTTGTACCATGTTTTTAATTTCCATCAAATAATGTCATTCAGGATCAGTTTTTATTTTGGTAAGGTAAAAATTTGTGATGTCCTAAAATCATTATCATCATGGAATGTTTCAACCAAACTAAGTCTATACCTTATTCACAAATGGGGCACCTCAATATTCCTTTAATGTTATAGCTTGAAAATTTTCCATAAGTAGGAAAATCATTTAACATCTCATAAAACATAGCTCTCAATGTGAACTATTTACTTCTTTGAGTATCATTAAATGTAGAACTTGTATCCCATGTAAATTTTAGATATTCAATCAACGGATCCAAATAAAAATGAATATCATTATTGATTTTTTTGTTCCAAATATAAGTATAGTGAACATAATGTATTTTTTCTTTATGCATACCCATGGTGCAAAGTTATAATTTACCAACATAACTAGCTATATACTCTGAGTATTAATTTTTATGAAAAAGGGATTTATTTCATCTATAGATAATACAGTATGTAGGTTTCTCAGCTCCTTTCTAAATTCAAGATAGTCATAATCAATTTTCTTTCACTAACGAGAGTCTACAGGGTGAGTTAGTTTCCCATATTTTACTATTGTATAACTGTTTCATGTTAATTTTTTTAGCATTTTCTGGACAACCATATTGTCATCTAAACCTTGGAATGATAGGAAATTACCATTCAACTTTTTAAGGACTAGATTCATCTTTATTTTATCGATCTGAACCACACTTAGGACATTTTCTGAGTGAATCATGGACCCTAAGAAACAATATAAAAATCATTTGGACAAGAATTTATTTTTTTAGAGATAATTCCCATTGAATTTAGCATCCATTTATCATCATATGTTCTACAAAGAAGCTCATTTTATACTAGTAACATGTCATTTAGGAGACAATGTAGCTATGTAAAGCTAGTGTCTCTCTATCTTCTACCATCTTTAAAATTATATAACATCAATACTGTTGATAATGTTTTAAATTTAGTACAACTGGTATACAATAGTCTCTTTAAAAAACTATCAAACTTCTCAAAAAACTTTGGATAATAACAAAAGGAATCTTCGATTTCCATTTTCAATTCTTCCTTACGGTCTCCATCATCCTTTACACTATTATTTATATCAAATGATCCAAAATTCACATTTTCATCCTAGTCAGTATATAGATTTAGTTTTTTCCCATGTTTAGTAAAAAATTTATAGATTCAATCTATTCTATGAAAAATAAAATGTTTTTCCAACTCTTTTGGTTGAATTCATCTTGAATAACAACAAAATAAACATGGAAAAATAATTTGAGAAGGGTTGTATGCATGCTTTATTGAAAACATGATGAAATCTTTAAGTCCATCCTTACACACCATTGAAAAATAACATCCATCAATTTTTATTCATATCCGTCCTATTAGGTTCAAAAATATTAATTTTGTATAAAAAATTAATAAATAACCATAAATATGCATGTAATGTATATATATATTGATATGTAAATAGAGTATCAGAATTTAAGGGTAAATATATAATTTTTCATTTGTGTGTGTCTAAACATATTTGTGTGTAAATATATAAATCTTATACTTTAAATAATTGAAAAAATATTCATAATCCAAGGATAATGTTATTGATACTTCAAATAAATATGATTATTTTCCTATGAAAAAAAATTTATACTCACATTGGACACTCAAAGAAGAAATGAAAACAAATTTTTTTAATGAAAAACATATAGAAGTTTTTGTTTTTTCGTGTCTGGCGTAACCTTTGGTGACCTAAACTTGGGAGAGCTCAATTGAAATATTCAACTGTATTTTACATACTCTCATATTCTTTATTTTGGGAATGTTTACATTTTGTTTATTTTTTTTAATCTTTTATTTCTTCCCAGTCAATTTAATTGATGTTTTCAATTCCATTCACTTATTTCAATATGTTTCATTCAAATGTTATTTGATTGAATTGTATGTTGAGAATTTAAAATTGAATAAATTTCTTTCTTAATTATTTAAAAACTATTTAAATTTTTAAACACTAAATTGATTTTTTTATAGTTAGTATTCCATTAAACTATTCTTATCGGTCATCATTGATTACATAATAAATCTTACTAAAAGAAATAGAATTCAAGCTGGGATTACGATAAAGAATCTCTTCAATTTTAACCATATTAGTGCTTTGTTTCTAATTATGGATTAAAAATTTAAACTCAATTATTGAAATAAATATTTAAGATAATTGAGAAGATAAAACTCATAGCTTGAACATGTTTAAGGTCTCCACTATAAATCTAGTTCCTAGTTTTCTCTGTAGAATAATTCTTCCCATTTTAACCCTCTTTCACTCATTCACTTGTTTTTCATTCTTCAAAAACCACTATTTTAACACTCATTTTATAATAAAAATAATCACATTGAATTAAATCCTAAATCACTTTTCAATAAATCCAATTATATTTATTTTGAATCAATTAATATTTTAAGTGATAAAGAACTTGATTAGTCGACTTAGAAAAATTATATTTCATTCTTAAGTAAAATAAATTTTTGATTGAGGCTTAGAGATAAAATTACCACTATCAAATCAAAATAAATGTTGAGGGGTTAAAATAAGTTCATGTTTTCATATTTTTATTCTTTGTTTTTTAAATTCCATCTAATTAATTCCAATTTTTTATTGAATTTTTTTTTGTATCTAAAATCACATTCCAAAACACTTTCATTCTAATTTAGAGAAGTTTAACTTGGAAATTAATAGGAACTTTCATAATAAAGTCAAAAAAATGATAGAATTATATTCTAAGATTTTAGAAGAGTTTTAAGGATGACATTTGTAAAGAAAAACCTGAAGCATCCACTTCCATACTTGAAAATTTAAAAACACCCAAACATGAGTATTAAAACCCTTTGCAATCATGGATAAATAAAGTAACATGAATTAATTATCTACATAAAATGAGGGAAATTGAAAACATAATGGTCTCGATCATTTCTTCTAGGTCAAGACACTATAGTACCGATAGGCCAAGGTGAATGGGGGTGGTATAGTGCATAGGAAAAGAAGAACTAAAATTTGTGAAAAAATGAATGTTCATCTAAAAATGAGTACAAATAATCACCTACCTTCTGTTGTGAGAGGGATAATTCATCTGATAAGATAAAGGGGGAGCAGTATTACATGTTGATTTGTCTGGGAGGATCAAGGGGGAGCAATGATAGAGTTAAATTCATCCAAGAAGATTGTGGGGGAGCAGTGATAGAGGTAGAGTTACATGAGAGCTTGAATGATGTGAGCGATTGCGTTCTGTTAGGGTTCGTTTTAAAAGGCAGAGAAGGGTTTTATCAAGACTTTATAAAATATCTAATAAAGAGATTTTTTATCAATGCTAAAATGAAAACACTCATAAAATCTATCTTTTTCGACACTTCTATCTTTATGAGCACTAAAATTTAGAACTGATAAAGATAAGTATTATGAGAACCTTTTATTTCAGCACTCAGAAAACTTATATTTATCATATTTCTTTTAAATGTGGAGAAAAACTATTTAAAATAAATTAAAATAATTTTTAATAATTATAGAAATTATTAAGAAAGTAAAAAATGAAGATGAATTCATATTAAATATGTACACTATAACTATATTAAAAATATCTAATGTTAATGAATAAATATGTATAAATAAATATTAAAAATTCATAAATAACTATAATATTAAACAAATAAATATTAAAAATAAATTAATCAAAAAAAAATAAAAAATAATTAACATTATTAGTGAATAAATAATATTAAATTAATTAATTCTAAAAAGGACTAAAATTTAATAATTAAAAAATCAATAGATTACCAAAATATTAAATAAATGAATATGTGTTATTAATTGCGTAGATTATTAAAAAAAATAAAAATGATTATATATTAAAAGGAAAATTAATATAATTTTTTTATAAAAATTAAAATCATATTAACATTAAATATTAACAAATAAACATGTATAAATAAATATTAAAATGGATAAAATCACAACAATATTAAGCAAAAAAATGAATAAATAACAGAAAGCTAACGAGAATGTATTTGAGTGGTAGTGGCTCCTTCTCAGCATCCGAAAGACCTAGGATAAAAATCCCGGTGGGGGTAAATTTTCATGTTACTGTAACAATATTGTAGCAGTTATTGTAGAAAGTACTATGTGGTATTGTATCAGCCGGAGCTATTCATTTTATTTGGGTCTTTGGGCCATCAATCTAGGCCGAGGGGTCTCATGGACTTTGGGCCACCAAATTTCTTTAGGCCACAAGGTTAGTAATCTAACATAATCCATCGGGACATCAGGCCTCCGGGCCTAAAAGACCAGAACTACCCAGGGAAGATCACTTAGGGCCAGACCCCGAATGAGGATTCAAAGCAAGTGCCATCCAACAGAGCATAACTAACTAGATTAGAAGGATGAGATGGTATGAACATTTTCATCGTTATCAGGAATCATACAGCTCTTCATGGGGAAATGTTAGCTGATCAGCCATGCAAGGTGGGGAGCTAGACAACGTCAATGATGTAGATGATCGAGATGGTCAATTCTTGTGTTTTTTGGACTTGGGCCTTCAAGTCATGTATTATGCACTATTCCTTGGACAATCCAATCATGAAATGGACTTATGGATTTGGGTCTACAGGTCATGTTAGGGTTCCCCCTCAACCCCTAAATGGGGGATAATCCAAAATTCAATAAAAAAACTCAAAAAAAATTACAGAAATATTATAAAATAATTAAAAGTATTAATGAATAAATTATAAAATGTATTAAAAATTAAAAAATAGTACATAATAAAAAATATAAAAAATAAATAAAATTTAAAGATTAAAAACATAATAAATTAAATATATTATGTTAATAAGTAATATTATAAAATGAATATTAAAAAATGAATAAATTAAAGATTTATTATGTGTATGAGTGTTTGTTTTAATATAACAGTTCACTAATTACTTATATATATAGATAACATAATTTTGATATGTGTAATATTGAAAAAACAAGTGATGTTTATATAATATGTTATTGAATGCCCAATACTTGATACTAATTAGTCAATATTTTTAATTAATATTTATTTTTTAATTATAAACCACTTTTCACTAAATATATGACTTATTAAATGTAAATACATATTTTCTGTTTAGGAGGTGTTGGACCCAAGGTTGTTTTTTGATAGTAATGGAGTATAGTTTGTGTTTGTTATAATTCCACACATGTAAGATTGGGGAGTTTTCAAGGAATGTGGTCTTACGATTGAAATTGAAAGCAGTATTGAAGGTGGCACAATTTCCTGGTGTTTACCAAATTTTTGGGCCTCAAAATCAGGAGTATTTTTAGAAAATGATAGTTTCTTAAAATGAGTGAATGAGATATGGAATAGAGAAGGAAATTTACAAAGGAATGGAACCATATAGTAGAGGGCGTGAGCCATGTACCATGTATCAAGAATGGTTCACAGACGATGAAGCGTGTTATGAGGACTGGCGAGAATAGTTCACAGTGAAGGTTTGTGGTTCACATCGAGTATTTTAGTTCTTGGGAGGAAAATAGTTCATGGTATGGCATTTCTTTAGTAAAAACAAGCTAGATATTTGTTTGCTTAAGAGATCACCCACCGCGAAGGTAGAATGGTGGTGTGCAGACCATGTAGTGAAAATGATTCGCAGGAGATGTGTGGTACACGGTAAAGGTGGTCATGCATTGAAGATTTGGTAAATCTTGATTTAGTGGATTTTCATATATATTTTTCTATATAAGGATCACTAATAACCTTCATTGTGTATGGGTATGAAGTTGAATATTCGGGAGGAATTCGGTTAAGTATAGAGAGGTTCATGGGAAGATGACCTGTGAAGGAGATTCTGTTCAAAAATTCAAAGGAATTTGGTGAAGTGTGAAGAGGTTTTCAGGAAGACTTGTTCATATAGGAGAGTCAGTATGTGTAGGAAGAACATAGTCCATGGAGAAATGTAGTCTGGGGAGGAGAAATGGTACACGGAGCAGGGAAGTGCATAAAACACTTGCGGTGCATGGGGCAGGAGCGGTAATAGGAAGTACACAGAGGTAGTTCACGGCGGTGGTTCGCAAAGGTGGTACATGGAGCTAGTACACTGAGCACATGTAGTATGTGGTGTATTTTAGTATGCAGAGGAATAAGGTCAGTTTGCGAACAATAAATGCATGGAAAAATGAACTTCATCTATGGGTAAAAATGGAACTTCAATAGAGCGTCCAACTATAGTTGAGAATGCATGATCTAATTCAAGCCCATTGAAGTGGCATTCAAATCGAAAAATTGAGTTTAGATCATCCCAACATAGTGAGAAAGGGGGTGTTAAATTAATGTGATACGAGGGACACAGTGTGTTATCCATAAAACCTTGTAATGGCAGTGCACCTAGCACAAAGTGACAGTGCTAAACTTTTGTACTCCACAACTAGTGAAGATTAGTTAATTTTGTTACAATCGATACACTATTGGTGTAAGATCCTTGTACATAACCCTTAGTGGTGAACCAAGTAAAATTATTTTGTCTTCATTTTTCATGCGATTTTTTATGTTCTTCAATTTTTCATCAGAAAAATTTAATAGGTTTCTACCAACATGGAAACAAGATCCATCATATTAGAAGATAAAGTTGACACCCTTATTCACCCCTCCACTCTTAGAGTATTCCAGGGTCCTTCAGAAGGACCATGTTTCAACCCTCTACGTCTACATCTTTATTTCCATTTTACCCCATCCTCGGACCTACTATGTATTTTAATGAACAAATATGTATAAAAAATAAAAAAAATACTAAGTTAAAAAAATATTAATCAGATAAATATAAAAAAAGAATAAATTATAAAAAAAATTAAACAACACGTAACATTATCAATGAATAAATAATATTATATGAATGAATATTAAAAAATTAAATTTAATTAAAATATGATTAGATTGAAATAATATTAAAAAATTATTAAGAGTTTTTAATTATAAAGCATGAGTTAGGAGACCAAATATTACTCCCCACAAATTTATTAATGAAAGGAATGGGGTTACATAATTATATTAGGTGGGATATACTTGAATCTACCAAAGATTCAATAAAATAAAATACAGGAGATATTATGAAACCTTATTAGAATGAATACATATATTAAAATTGAATATATGTTAAAATGAAAATGAAAACATATATTGATTATGTAAATTAGAATTGTATTATAAATATTTAATAGTATTCAATTAATATGTATAAAGAAATATTTAACAAATAAAAATTAAAAATGAATAAATTACAAACTTATTAAAAAATTTATTAGTGAAATAAATAACAATAAAAATTAATACATTAAATATAAACATATATTAAAAAGTAATCAATTGAAAATATATTGAATAAAAATATTAATTAAAAAATATTATATTATATATTATATATTAATAAATGAAAAACTAAAATAATAATATTAACAATTTACTAATAGTGTATGTTCATCTCTATAATACTTGAATTTTTTATGAATAGAAAAATACGATAATTTACAATAAATGTTAAATACATTAATTGTGATATCATAAGCTAATGTGTGGTTGATGTAAGTCCATTATCTGGAACTCACATGCCCACTTATTATTTTTATTTTCAAGAATTAGAACTATTTCTTTTCTTGAGAAAAATAATAAACAAATGAATTAAATATTAAGAAAACTCTCCTCTCCTCCACTATAAAACCCACCCTCACCCCCTCTTTGCTTCACTCCTCTCAAGACTTGTGCCTGGTCCAAATTCTGTTGAAATATATCCCTAAGATCTTATCTCATATCCAGAAACCCTTGGTCTCCAAAAAATACCAAAACCTCTCCCCTAAGGAATCTCTCAAGGAAGATATATTTAAGAGGTGAATTCCTCTTTTGTTTTCTTTTATTTTCATTCAAGTTCCTTTATATATTTTTATTTCCTCACCTACTTTCATACGAATGTTATGAGAACTCCAGTACCTTACATGTACTAGAATATTGTTATGATAATATAATACTTCATCATCATCTCCCATTTCTCCTCTTATTCTATAAATGAAAACATGATTCGATATGTGTTAGTTTATCACATTCAAGGACAACTGGTTTTCAATTTTTGTTACCGTCATAAAATCTAGTCATGAAACCATTTTTATGGTTGAACCAAACTATAATATAATTATTATGGCCTATTTAAGGTTTTTAATCTCTTTTTACACATGATATAAATTTATAAATCAAAATGAGTTCATTTTGATCAAAAAAACCGCCAATTAACCCAAACAGTTATCATTAAAGTTTTATATAATGATTCATCTTCACTCTAAATAACCAAATGAATTTTATAAACATGTAATGTAATATATGTTCAATAATAACATATAACTCCAACTCTGGAAAACTATTTTAATCTTACATGTCTATCCTTAGATATATATAAGCACACCAATCATGAAATCCAAGGAAACAAACACTACCAAACAATGAAATTGAACCTATTACCCCATCAAAAAGGATATGAATGGACCTAATAAAGTTATAATAAATAAATTACATGTAGAATAGGTTATGTAAATATTAATTAATGAACCTAATTTTATTATTCATGTCATTAAGATCTATTGAAGAACACCTTCAGACTTAAGGTAAGGGATTCTACCCGAACCTCCTTTGTTCCTTCAGGTTGCTCTATCATTCTTTTTACCCAAATTAAGTTATCTATTATTTTTATTTAAATATTATAAATGTTTTATAAATTCTCTGAACTCATTTATCAAGGTCAATTCATCATTCTCTTTTAGGGAAATATAATTTTTCAAGTGGTTCCCTCCTTAATAATTCCCGATAAGCAAACTCGTTTAAGGGAACTTCCCAAATTCTTACCCATTTTAAAGAGAACTACATAATCTATATTGAGCCACCATTATGTTTATAAAATAACTATTTTTATTATGAAAATCCTCTTGGTTCACTACTGGTTTTACATAAAATAATATTCCATTTTCTGTTTTAAAATCCCTTTAATATTTTCCTTAAACCGCACTAAAATGTTTTAATTCTAAAAAAAATTAAATATTATTTTACAAGTTATCACTTAATATTGACATCACTTATTATGATATTTGCCTAATTTCCTTTTATGAATGGATTTTTATGATTTAATATGGGTGCGCCTAGATATCACTCCAATTCATTGGGTAAATTTTAGTCTCATAAGATGTTATGTGCAACGGTCTTGGTGGTTATCCTTGAACCGTGCTACCATGTGCAACAGTCTTGGTGGTTAACATTGAATTGTGATACTCTATGTGAAAAGAGACTTGAATCATTCTAAAATCATGTTTTATGTTTCTTAAACATCATTATGAATCCATTTTTATATAATCCCATGTTTATATGTTATGATTCCATATGTTCCCTGCCTTTTGTATCATTATGACATGCCTTCTAACCCATGTTCTAAAGCATTATTCTTATGATTTTTCCCTTACTTTGATTTTTAGCTCATCCATTAGTTCATGCTATCCCCAGGTTATCCTATGAATATGCATGAGCACAAAGGATGTTAGGATCATCTTTATAAATATTAAATAATGAAAAAAAATTAGTCCCATGTTTTCAATTTTATGTACCTAGTATTCCAAGACACTAGACTTTATGATACTTGGATTGTAATATAATTATTTAATATGCTTAAAGTCATATAATGATATTTTTAAAAGGTTAGGGTTTCTATAGTTGGTATTAGAGCAAGGACTAGTTATTTTGGAAATTAGGAATAGGGAAATATAGTAATAACCTTAGGGATAATACTAAGTATAAGAAAACATCCCTATATTTTGTTTTAAGTATAGAGTAAGTGGTTCATCAAGAAAATATATCCCTATCTACATAAAAATAAGTGGATGTGACTCTGGCACAGATATATCTAGCGGTAAAACCTGAAAACATTTCTTTGAGCTAGACTCGAACGGGAACTGGTGCACGATAATGGGCCTTGTTTCACTCCTGGTTTGACACTCCCGTGGGATATGATTTGGTAAATTAAAAATCTCATTATGAACCATTATTAAAGAGGAAAAAATAAATAATCCCATAAGAATATATTTTAGGAAACAAATCATGTATAACCTAGATTGAAACCTAGGGAATCACAAGTTAGGATATACTTTTACTTTAATAGTTTATCCTTTTATGTTTAGTGTTTCCTTTTTATGCTTAATAGATAAGTATTAAATCCCATAATTGTACTTTCATTTTATTAGATAATGGTGGGAAATAGAAGAACATGTTCCAAAAAATCAATGTCGTAGGCAATGTGATGATTTCCCTAATGATATGCCTGATGTGATTGGAATGGATGCTCAAAACATTACGATATTACTTGCTTAGCTAGATGAAGTTATGAATAATAAATTTAATCACGTGGAATGTACTCCTCCTTTAAGGAAATATAAATTTGTCATAGAATCCTTAATGCGGAAAAGACCACCCATGTTTAGTGGATCTTCTTATCCCCTCCTTCTGAAACAGTGGATTAACTCCATTGAAAAGACATTATCTATACTCCAGTGCTCATAATAAGAGAAAGTCATGCTGGAAGTCTATCATTTTGATGGGGAAGCTAATCAGTGGTGGGCACTAATCAAGAATACAAAGTACTGAGAGGAAATTGATTCCATGGATTTAAAGGAATTCAACAAAATTGTTTTCAATAAATATTTTCCCCAAACCCTCTATATCAATATGGAAAGAGAGTTCCTTAGACTATAGCATAAGGAAGATGAGTCAATCGGGGAAAATAAATCAAATGTTATAGGGATTAAAATAAATTCCTTCATCTTCGCCATGAGAACCAAAATCAAGGTGGATCGCTTTTTTAGTAGACTAAAGTTGAGTCTACAAAAAGAATTGGTGATTCGAGACTTTGACAGTTATGAGGAGATTGTCCATTGTACCCTCAAGGATGAAATGTATATCGGAAAATCTCAATGGTATCATGGTCCTGGTGAAAAAAAGGAAGAAAATGGAGTCTAATATGTGTGGTTCATAGAATAAATCCCATGATGGAAAGAATATCGAACATCCCACATTTAAAAATTGTGGGAATAATTATTTTGGGAATTGTCTAAAGGGAACCAGAAACTACTTCAAATGTGGAAATATGGGTCATCTACCTAAAAACTATCGAAGGTATATGAAGAATCTCACTAATGTGGAAGAGGAAAGGAAGGTTCATATCAATGCTCATCCAGAAGTTTATTGTTTCAACTACATGGAACATGGGAATTATGAAAACAATTCCCCTAATCCAAGGGTTACTGGAGGCAATAAACAACAACCCCCAAGGTAACAAGGAAGGGATTATACTATCACTAATGATGAGGTAGAGTCAGACAATGATGTTGTAAATTTACTCTAGTTATTCATTCAAGAATAGATAATGAACTGTTTTATTCTAGTGCTACTCATTCTTTCATATCATGCAAGTTTAGTAAAACTATTCAAACACCACCTCAAAATTTGGATATTGAGTTATCTGTGAGAATAGAAAATGGGGAAATTAATGAATCCAAAGTATATAAATCCTCCCAGGTTAATTTTTGTGGGCTAAACCTCCCAAAAAATTTCATCATACTTCATTTGGTTGAGTTCGATGTTATTTTGGGCATGGATTGGAAATATTTATATAAAGACAACATCAACTTTCGGGAAAGGGATATCACTCTTCACATCCTAGAGCATCCTCCAATTATTTACAGGTGTATGGAAGAAGATGAATATACTTTTGAATCATTTTATAAAGTGTGGATATTACTACCTTATGAGAAAGCATGTCTAGCTCAAAATATTGAGACAAAGGAGAGAATCATGCATGAAGACATGACCATTGTAAGGGACTACACTAATGTATTTTCTGAATAATTTTCTGGACTTCTTACTAATTAAGAGGTTGAGTTCTCAATTAAACTTATTAATGGTTCTCTAACTTTATTAAATACACCTTATTGAATGGCCACCATAGAGCTGGAAGAGTTAAAGAAGCAGTTACAGGAGAATCTAGAGAAAGGTTTTACATGACTGCGTGCTTCACTGTGGGGTGATCCAGTTCTCTTCGTCAAGAAGAAGGATGGATCAATGCTCTTATGTATTGATTATCATGAGCTCAATAAAATCGTGATAAAGAAAATATATTCCATGCCTCAGATATATGACATGTTCAATCAGCTTCATGGGGCTAGTTAATTTTCTAATGTGGACCTTAGGTCAGGATATCACTAATTAAAGGTGAAAAATAAAGATATTACCAATAATTCCTTTAGAATGAGGTTTGGACACTATGAGTTTATAGTGATTGCCTTCAGACTCACTAATTCTTCATAAATTTTCATGGAATTAATGAATAGATTTGTTAGATATTACCTTGATAAATTTGTAGTAGTATTTATCAATGATATTCGGATATACTCCAAGAGAAAGAAGGGAAATGTGAACCATTTGAATACTATTCTGAAGACTTTGAAAAGGGAGAAACTATATGAAAATTATAGTAAATGTTAGTTATGGATGGAGGAAGTATCATTCTTGGGGCATGTTATCACCAGAAAATGGATATCTAAAGACTCTTACAAGATAAAGGCAATTGAATAGTGGCCCAATTTAACATCTGTAACAGAGATCTGTAACTTCCTTGGTCAATCTGGGTATTATTGACTATATTTGGAGAAAATTTCATGATTTTCAAACACAATAACCAAGCTGACACAGAAGGGGTGAATTTTTTCTGGACTTTTGAATGTGAGGAAAGCTTTAAGTATATAAAAAAGAGGCTTTTAATCACACCAATACTCACACTCCTAATAAGTGGAGAAATATTTATGGTGTATAATGATGCTTCAAAAAGGTCCTAGCTTATCTGCTGATGCAAAAGAATAAATTGATATCCTATGGCACAAGACAGTTGAAAATCCTTGAGCAAAACTATCCCATGCGTGATCTAGAGTTTGTACCAGTGATCGTTACTTTGAAAATTTGGCGGTATTATCTCTATGGGGTGAAGTGTGAGATATATACTAATCACAAGAGTCTCAAATATATATTCACACAGAAATAGATTAATATGCACCAGTGAAGATGGTTAGATCTCATCAAGGATTGTGACTGCTCAATCCACCACTATCCTGGTAAGGAAAATAAGGTAGTGGATGATCTAAGTAGAAAGGATCATGAATCTTTATCAATGATGAGAATTGAGAAAGATCCATTCTTCTTATATTTATAGAGGATGGACATGGGAATCATTAAGGGTGGAATTTCATCAATACTTTCTCAAAGGATTTCTAAACCATCCCTCTTGGAGAAAATAAAGGATGCTCAAAGAAAAGATGTGGAAATTATGAAATGGGTAGAAGCTATTTGAAATGGGAAATCCTATTAGTTAAATATTATGAGGAAGGATTTGTAATATTTGGGTCACAACTAAGTGTACCATATGATACAGAGATAAAGAAGGATCTTTTGAATGATTCATATAGATCAACCTTCTTTATTCACCCAAGGAGCACAAATATGTATCGAGATCTCCGAGAGAACTTTTGGTGTGACAATATGAAGAAGGTGATTGCTAAATATATATCAAAGTGCCTGGTATGTCAACAAGTGAATTTTAAAAGACAAAATTATAAGGGGATGATACAACCACTCTTTATACCAACATGAAAGTGGGAGTAAATTACTATGGACTTTGTCACTGGACTTCCAAGGACATCCATAGGAAATAATGCAATATGGGTCTTTGTGGATCTTATTATAAAGAAATTTCACTTTATTGCAATCTGAGATGAATTGTCATTGGATCAACTTGCATAGATATATATCAAAGAGGTGGTAAGGCTATATGGAGTACCACTATCTATTTTATCTGATCAAGAACCAAGATTAAGATCAAAGTTATAGAAAAGTATCCAACATGCTCTAAGCACTAAGATGAACTTCTGCATAGTCTATCATCCCCAAACTGTTTTCCAATCTAGGAAAACTATTCAGACACTAGAAGATATGTTGAGAGTGTGTACTATGAACTTTAAATGAGGATGGGACCAATATCTTCCACTGGTTTAATTATCTTACAATAATAGTTTCCACTCCAGCATTTGAATTTCACCATATGAAGCCCTTTATGGGAAAAGGTGTAGAAAACTAGTGTGTTGGGATGTATTCGGTGAGTGTAAGATGCTAGGACCTTAAATGGTTTAATAAATGGTTGAGAAGGTGAAAACCATTAAGCAGCACATCAAGGAAGCCTAAAGTTAACTAAAGAGTTTTGCATACAATCATCGATGAGACCTTAAGTTCAATGTTGGAGACATGGTATTCCTCCACATATCTCCATATAAGATGGGCATGATATTTGGGAAAAAAGAAAATCTAATTCCTAGGTAAAACTACCCCTTTGAGATCCTTTATCATGTTGAAGTTATGGCCTATCGACTAGAACATCCACCTACCATGACTAAAGTACATGATGTATTCCTCGTAACCCTCTTAAGGAAATATATACTAGATCATTCACATGTATTGTATTTAGAGGTGGTACGGTTGGAGAGTGATATTTCTTACAACGAGCAGTCGGTGAAGATCTTAGATTTTGAAGATAAAGTTATTTGTAAAAAGACTTCTCATATGATCAAAGTACTATGGAAGAACCATAAGAATGAAGAGGCAACATGGGAATTGGAGGAATTAATAAAGGAAAATTACCCACACCTTCTTATGGTATAGAATGTAAAATGAAATTTTGAGGGTGGAATTTCATAAGGGGGAAGAATATAACGACCTAATGTTTTATCAATTGAATTTCATTCTTATAATTATGTATTATATTATAATGACATAAGATTACTTAGATAACATAATGAAATCCTTATAAGTGAAGAATGAGTAAAATAAAAGGTATCTTTATATGTTAAGAGGTATATACTGATGAAATAGTAACTTGACCTTTGGAATAGTAATGTGGCCCTTATGAATAGTAAACTGGCCAATGTAATAGTAACCTCACCAATGAAAGTATAAATAAAATTTATAAATCTTATAAGTTACAATATAGTATAATTATATATTCTTAGAAGTAAATAAATTTTTAAAAAATTATTGATTAAGTGTTATTATTTTCATAAGTCATGTATATTTAATTACAATTTTGTGATTAATTTAATAAATTAAAAGAAAATTTATTTTCATAAAATGAATTCATAAATTAGTATATTGATGTCTTATGATAATAAAATAATATCATGAGGCCCTAATTAATTTTTCAAAGTGTTTTAAAGGAAGTTTTAATTTTAAAATTTTTATTTATCAAGTAAATTGTGATTTTAATTAAAAAATAAATATCCCATATCTAGAAAATTATTTTTGAAAAATGTAGTTCATTTTTGAATTATACATGTTGAAAAAAAGTTAGGGTGAATTTTGGGGATTTTTCTAAAATAATATAATTTTTATGAATAGTAAAATACAATAATTTACGATAAATGATAAATACATGAATTATAATGTCATAAGTGGATGTATGGATGATGTAAGGCCATTATTTCAAACTCACATGAAAACTTACTGATTTTACTCTCAATAATCAGCACTATTGATTGTCTTGTGTAAAATAATAAACTAATGAATTAAATATTGAGAACACTCTCTTCTCCTCCACTATAAAAACCACTCTCATCCCCTCTTCTCTTCACTCATCTCAAGCCTTTTTCCAAGTCCAAATTCTTCTTAAATGTCTCCCTAAGCTACTCTCCCACTTACATCCGACCTTGGTCTTATAAAAAGACCAAAACCTCTCCCCTAAAGTGGCTCTCAGGGAAGATATATTCCAGAGGTAAATTCCTCTTTTCTTTTCTTTTATTTTCTTTCAAGTTTCTTTCTTTATTTTTCTTCCATCAACTAATTTCATCCAAATTTTATGATAACTCTATTACCTTACATGTACTAAAATGTTGTTATGATAATGTAATAATTCATCATATTCTCCCATTTCTCCTCCTTTTATACTATAAATGAAAACACCATCTGAGATGTGTTAATTTATCACATTCAAGGACGACGGGTTTTCAATTTCTATTATGATATTAAATTCTGGTCATGAAACCATTTTCATGGTTGAACCAGAATATAATATATGTATTATGTCTTATTATGGTTCTGTAATCTCCTTGTACACAAGATATTAATTTATAAAGCAAAATGAGTTTGTTTTGATCAAAAAACCGCCAGTTAACCCAAACGGTTATCATTAAAGTTTTTTATAACGATTCATATTCACTCCAAATAACCAAATGAATTTTATAAACATGTAATCTAATGGATGTTCACTAATAACATATAACTCCAATTTTGGACTACCATTCTCATCTTACATGTTTATCCTTACATATATATAAGTAAACCAATCCTGAAAACCAAAGAAACAAATGCTCCCAAACAATGAAATTGAACCTATTAAACCATCAAAAAGGTTATGAATGAACTTAATAAGGATATAGTAAATCAATTACACATATAATAGGTTTTTGAGAAATTAATTAATGAACCTAATTTTATTGTTCTGGTCATTAAGATCAATGGAAGAACACCTTCGGACTTAAGGTAGGGGATTCTACCCGAACCTCCTTTATTCTTTCAGGTTGCTCTATCTTTCTTTTTACCCAAAATAATTTATAGTTTCATATTATTTAAATCTTATAAATTCTATTTACATGATCCAAAATCATGTATGAAGGTCCATTCATCATTATCTTTTGGGGATATTCATGTTTTTAGGTGGTTCCCTCCTAAATAATTCTCGATAAGAAAACCCATTTAAGGGAACTTCCCAAATTCTTATCCATTTTAAAGAGAACTACATAATATATTTTGTGGAACAATTATGTTTATAAAATGTGTATTTTTATTATTAAAACCTTATTGGTTCATTTCATGTTTTATATAAAATATTATACCATTTTCTGTTTTAAAATCCCTTTAATATTTTTCTTAAGTCGCACTAAAATGTTTTGATTTTAAAAGTTTTTTAAATACTCTTTTACAAGTTATCAATTCAGATTGACATCAATTATCATGATCTATTCCTAATTTACTTTTATGAATTTTCATGTATGATTTAATTCCATTCTTTCATGGACACTTATATGATATTCCCATTTATTATGCTTTTTGAAAAGATTATGATACTCAACTCTTTCATGGGTAACCCTTATGTTTATGATTGACTCATTATGTATGATTCTTCATGTGGAACATGTATTCATGAACATGTTAAGATGGGTGCACCCAGATAGCACTCCAATGTAATGGGTAAATTTTATTCTCATTAGACGTTGTGTGCAATGGTCTTGACGGTTATCCTTGACTTGTGCTACCATGTACATTGGTCTTGGTGGTTAACCTTGACTTGTGATCCTCTATGTAAAAAGAGCTTTAAATCATGATAAAATCATTTTTTTGTTTCAAAACTATTATTACTCCATGTTTATATGATCCCATGTTTATATTTTATGATTCCATATGTTCTATTCCTTTTTTGTATCATTATGGCATGCCTTATAACCCATGTTCTAAAGCTTTATTCTTGTGTTTATTCCCTTACTAGGATGTTTTGCTCATCTATTTATTCATGTTATCCCCATGTTTTCCTATGAAGATGTATGAGCATAATAGATGTTAGCAAAATCATTATGAATATTAAATAATAAAATGTTGTTTTCAGTCTCATGCTTTCAGTTTTATGTACCTAGTCTTCCAAGACACTAGACTTTAGGATACTTGGATTGAAATATGGTGCTTTAATATGCTTAAAGTCATATAATGATATGTTTAAAAGGATGGGGTCGCTATTACACCTCCATATTAAAAAAGGGTTCTGTCAACTTCTAATACTCTTCATTACTCTCCCTTTATCAACTCATAGTAGCCTCCTTCACTACTCAATCGGTCATGTCTCGTCACATCAACATCTGATTTATTGCATCAGCATATTTATCACATCAGAATATAATTTATCACATTAGGATATTATTTATCACATGATCATCAGATTTATCATTTCAGGTTGGGCTTCATTAATTTTGGATCCATAAACACCCTGCCCTATTTTAGTTCCAAATCATCTCCATCAGGTAGGGTTTCATCGATACATCTCTTCCTATTTCCATGTCCCCTTAGTTGTTTATATTACCTGATCAGGTCATCTCCTCCTCTCCAACTATCAGACCTTCCTCGACCATGTGGTTTTGATTTTTCTCTTCCACATTCCATGTCTCTCCTCAATAATAACTGGTTCATTCTTGAATGATATATCACTACTATACAAAGAGGTATGTTATTGAATTTCATAGTTTTCTAGATTAGAATCCATTCAATGTTTTGTTATTCACTATTATCATTCTGGCCAGTAGGTTGGTGATTTAGAGATACTAAAATGGTTTTAATTCATCTTATGGTATGTTTTCCTCATTTCATTTAAGTAGTATTTAACATAAATTAATTAATTAATTATTTCTTTTATTTCTTTCATATTTATTAAAAAAATTGAACATTTTTAAAATCATTTAACTTTTATATTCCATATATTATATTATTTTTCTTTACAATTTACTTTCATGTTATTTGAATTCTTGTAGGTTAATCATGCATAGAACTTAAAATCCACCAGCATTGACCTCATATGCAACATGTACATGATCTAAGTAGAGTTATATTAAATTTTTAGAATTTCTCATATCTTACTTATTTTTCTTATTTTCTCCCTAATGATTTTTTTCTATAGTTGAAATGATTTTTTTGAAGAAAAGGCAACCTGCATGGAAAAAATATTTCTCTATTTTTATTATATGTTTCATAATAGCATTTTTAAAATATTTATTCTAATTCCAGCAACACATTATCCTTTATTCTGGTATGAATTCATTGATTAATCTTAACCTCTTATGTTTATATATTAATCAATAATTAGTAGAATTTATATTTATATAATTGTTAACTCACCTACTATGAAATCAACTTTCAATGAAATATGTTTCCTATATCTTCTGATTTTAATTTACTTTATCTTATATTTCATAGTTCTTTCATTATACACAAATATTTTAATACAAAATTTATATGAATACACAATCAAATTTAATAGATAATTGATTCTAATCATTTCGTACATAATTCCATCATGTTACAATTTATACTATTTAAGTGATTTTTTCTGATTATTTTATTCTATATATTGTCTCTAATTCATATTTTACTTAAATATATTATGAAGGTTTGTTGTTTTTTAAATAAACTTAATTTTAATAGTTGTCAGAAGTTTTATTAATTAGACATGTTTGTCTTTTAATTTTCATTTTGTATTTAATTTGGTTCATAATTTTCTTTTCATTAGACTTTCCATACATGTTTTATAGTTGTTAAAGATCAAGGGTGACACATGTGAGTGTCAACAGACAATGCTACCCTAGATTTATCAGCCATGGATAGATTCCACTCTGATGCTAGAGATTCTCCTTGGTCATATTTCATAAAAGAATCATAGTTCCCATACACATGGGCATGAGTACTCCACCGCCTTACAGCTTTAACCTTTTACATTGATGTTTCTTGGTATGACTCTGGTTTCATGATATATGTTAAAAATATTAAAACATACCAATATATTTTGTCCATGTACATTTAAATTTTGAGTATATATTCATTAAACAATTGACCCTTTTTTAGGTCCATTAAACAATATACCCTTTTATGGTCATTTAATTTTTTTATTCCATTTCTTATATTGTTTTTAATTACAATTTACTTTCATGTTATTATCAGTCTCATAGGTTTATCATGCATGGATTTTACAATGCATTAGCATTGACCTCATCTGCAACAGGTACGTTATCTAAGTAGAGTTGTATAAAATTTTTAGAATTCATCATCGCTTTCTTATTTTTCCAATTTTCCCCCTAATATTTTTTTCTACAGTTTAAATAAATTTTTTGAAGAAAAGGAAACCTGCACGAAAAGAATTTTTCTACAATCTTTATTATATGTTTCATAATATCAATTTTAACATGTTTATGGTAATTCCAACAACACATTTTCCATTATTCAGGTATGAATTAGTAAACTAATCTTAACATATTATGTTTCTATAGTATTCAATCATTATCATCATTACTATTAATATAACTATCAATTCCCCTACTATGATATTAATTTTAATAGTTGTTAGAAGTTTTATTAATTAATCATTTTTTATGTTAATTTTCATATTGTATTAAATTTGTTTTATAATTTTCTTTTAAATAAACTTTCCATACATTTTTTATGGTTTTTAAAGTTCATGTTTGACACTGATCAGTAGACAACACTACCCTAGATTTATCAGCAATGGCTGGCTACCACTCTGATATAGGAGCTTCTCCTTGGTCATAATTCATAGAAGAATTAGAGTTTCCATGCATGTGGGCATGAGTAATATGCTGCCTTGAAGGTTTAACCTTCCACATTAATGTTTCTTGGTATGATTGTGGATTCCGGATATATTTCAAAAATATTGAAAATATATTATATATACTATGAGTTGTGCCAATTCTTTCACATATAAGATCCTCATCCTTCCTCTTTACATGTCTTCCACTTTGTGCATTCCTCTTTACTCTTATCTCTCGATTCCTTTTTTCTCTAGGATATTTTTCTCCTCCACCTCTTCATCCTCCATCACCTCCCCTTCCTCCTGGGTCTTTGCCTCCTACCACACCTCCCCCTCCGACTATGCCAACATATCCTATGTGTTCTCCCTCTCCACCTATAACTCTGCATTCTCCTTGGCCACTCAAAACTCCATATTCACCTTCTCCACATACAACTCCTCCTCCACCTTGATCTACACCCCACCTCCACCTCAGTCTACACCTCTTCCTATGACTTGGTATACACCTATTCCTTGGACTTAGTCTACACCTCAGACTACGGCGTAACATATAAAACTCCCTTATCTTTAAATTGTTTCTTCAACAGTCATGTTTTCTTGAATCGACATATAATTTCTCATGACAGATATGTTTCATTGATTTCATATCCAAAATTTCCATGTATCAATTTAGATTCATAATTTCCCCATTGGGTATGGGTTGATCTCTATCTTACCCTTTTTGTTTCCCCTCACTTTTGCAGATTACCTAATCAGGTTGGTGAAACCTCTCTGACTACTGTACATTCCTCGACCATATAGGTTTTATTTCTCTCTTCCCCATAATTAATATTGGTTCATCCCACAATGTCAGGCATGGATTATTCTTGATATCTAAATTTTTATATGTTATTCTATTCTCATCGTTCATTGATTCTCTTCCTCGTTCCTTGTATGACCCCAAGCAAAATTCATTCCATCCACATGCATTTTTATTCCATTACTATCATATATCCATCATCTAACATATCATCTGAATACAACTACCAATAAATATTATCATTATAAAATATATTTCTTCAAATTTTCATGAAAATGCTATAAACAACCCATAAATGCACATTTATTGACATATGCAGAATGTATAGGTAACAATTGTTGTTATATATGTTAAATAAATACATGTTTCATGTTTTTTTACAAATTTATATGTGTTTTCCACATTATTATCCAATTACATATAATATTATATATAATATTAATTTAATATGTAATCTATTTTCAATATACAACACATTTTATGAAATGTGTAGTCTCTAATGATTGTATGTATTATGTTTGTAAAGGATAAACTTTTTCACTAATTATTTCCCCATTAATATTTCCTAGGAGCATTCCTACGATATATCTTCATGGAATGACAACCAAGAAGTTAAAATAAAAGGAAATTTATTATCAACTGGAACAGTTATGATGCAATCATCAATAAATTTCTTCATTTTTTTGGTTTATAATTACTCTTTTTCATTTCCACTATGAAATGTGTATATATTCTCTACAATATATAGCATTCTCATGCACTGTATATACATATACTACCATATGTAATATTATTGACTATACTAAAATATAGTATAATCATAAATAATAAATTGAAATATTCCTCCATTGTGATATGAAATATGTAATATTCATAAAATAAAATATGCACATAGTACATACAAAAACACTAGAGCATATATGTACACAATGGAAATTCATACACTGTATACATTGAAATATGTAATATTCATCAATATTCCTACACTGCATTTGGTAAAATCGGTCAATATATAATGAAATGGTTGTACCATTATTCTATACTTTTGTGAAAGTTTTTTCAGGGATCTATTTATTCACATTTCCTTTATATAGAGATTCATATTTTACTTCATTGTTCATATCTATTCATATTTGTTAAATGGAATATATTGGTTCATATCTATTAACAATATGTGTTCCTTTTTCAACAGAAATTTATTCTAATATACTATTTTTTAAATATCTAGGTTTAATAACTCTAACATGTGGTTTGAATATGCACATTCAATATGCCTTAGAGTATACAAACAGTCACCTTTGTTAGGTAACTATGATATTTTACTATAAATTAGTACATAAATTTGGATAATATACATTGTAAATTTTCAATTGGAAGTGGGATTCAATATCCTTTGGAATATAGAATTTTCAGTACTACTGTGAATTTTCAATCAGCCAGATTTTTTGTAATATTAATAATCTTAAACATCATTTGGAACAAATTTCAGTATTTAGTTAAATTTTATGTCAAATTATTTTTCACTATATGATTTCAATTTGAAGCCTGAAATTTTCTTTTAATTTCATTTAATATAAACTCTCCCTATTCTATATAAGAAATTCTGGAAGTTCATTTTCTTTATTCCATGAATACAAGCACCATGGCTTGTTCCAAAAGCCATGAGTATGAGTATCGTGACACACAATTTGATACAGACCCCCATGACTTCATCATACTTTTTATGTATGCTTTTTAATACTTCTATGGTGTCCCAAAATACTAAATTGTTTACATATTGAATTTTCATAAATGATTTTCTATTTTGGATTAATAACAAAAACATGCATCTTGAATATCTTGTTTCAATTTTCCTTTTTTTGTATCCTTACCTAATATGCAATGTAAATAACAAGTTTGTATTGTACTAAGCTATACAATTTATTTAGAACATTCACTAATAGTTTAAGAAAACATAAAGAATATGTCAAAGCCTATTATGTTTTCTCTGCTATTGTTTTTTTTAATTTTTTTTACCATGTTGATATGTTGACTGATTTTAAAAATTACGATGTACCTAAAACTATTAATGATTTGGATTGTTCTACTTCTGAAATGAAGTTTAATGAGGTTACATTATCCTTTATGTTTCCCCTTATTTACCATCACCCATCTCTTTATCCCATCTCACTTCATTGGCATTGTTCTATTAATCATCTAATTGGATATCCTTGGTGTCTGATTTCCCATTTCATAAAAGATTCAACTTCTCTATTTGTGTATCTTAGGATTTTCATTGGTGGTCTAATTTAGAGATCCAATCTGTCATCTGTTCCAGGTAGACATTCATATTGAAAATTTTTATATTTAAAATTTTCTCTTCTATGTTCTTTTATTTCTGAAATTCTACATAAAAAATCATATCTTTATTAAATCTTTCATTGTTTATCATTATAACATATCATCAAATTACTTAAAACCTTAGGTTTTTCACCTTATGATTCATATTTATTCATTCCAAAAGATTTATTTTATCAATTCTAGATATTCTATTTCTTATTCAATAATAGTGGTATCAATCATTGGGATACCATATTCCTTGAATAAGATTTTCAATTTTATGTATTTAATATGATAAATTTGAAGGATTAGAGTTTTACAGTGTAGATTCATTAGCATTTCAAGTGTAGTTTCAGTAGTAAAGATTCAAAAGCATTTGTTTGGTTCAATTATATTAAAATATAGTGCAGTAGATTCAGCAGCATTTTTTTATTCAATTATATTTATTGGAATTTGTACATTCTATAAGCATACTATATGTCTTACATAATATTATTTTTTGTTTCATTTAAATTAAACTAGAATTTTAACAAACTTTCTTAGTTATTATTATGTAAAATCTGTAAGCAATTTATGTGTAAGCATACTTGTTGTGCATGTTCAATAGCATTTGTAGTGTAGATTCAGTAGTACAGATAAAGTATAATTTTCTTGGTTAAATTATATTCATTATATTCATAATCATTTTTAAAATCTATAAGTATACTATATGAATAATATAATATTATTTTTTTTCTTCAATTATATTAAATAGGATGTTCAAATAACGTAGTTGTTATTATGTACTAGATACAGTATTGTTTCAGTTTCATTTGTTAATAGTTTACATTAGGTGGTATGTGATTCTATGTAATCCATTTTCATGTATTTATTTTGTTTCCTATAGTTTCAATTTGTATCCCATTTCAAGTTTACTTTCCATGAGGTAAACATTGAGTAGGATCAGATCTAATTCTCTTTGTTCAAACATATTTTAGATTGGTTGTCAAACTATAATATATGGTGAATTTATATCATTTTATGTTCCATTAAATTGTTTTTTTAATCCTCCTATAAAATAATATTACTTTTACCATTTTAAGGATGATAGGTTTATAATTTTCTCATTGACATTATTGAGGAAGTGAATCTGATATTGTACATGTTGTTTTTAATGCGAGGTAATTTTGATATCTATTGATTTTTTTTTTCATTTTTAGGCTCCCATATTATATCATTTAATTTTTTTGGATATATGAGAGTTTCAAATACATTATGAAAATATGATTTTCATATCATTGTGATTTTTCTATGATTGATTCTTGTTATAAACAAGTGGTTTTTATTATTTTCAACTGACGAATCGTAGATCCTACTAGAAATTTGGGGTATTTTCTGTGTACATCCCCTCTGCATTGTGAACCATTAGAAAATATTTATTCTCCTTGATAAAGTCATTGATGGTTGTCAAATTACCTCAAATAACATCTCAAGTGTCTCTGAATACTTATTATTTGTCACTATTGAGGATTGAAATTTTTAGTTTTACAAGCTTTCCCAATTTCCATAAACCCTAACTACCAATGTTTTGTGCTTTTCCTTAGCATGGAAGCCTACACACCATTACACCTTTGATTCCCTCATACAGTGCATGTACTCAGCTTCTATAACACTCACCTTTACCAAAGATTTCATCATTCCCAAGCTTCTTAACAATGGATCTTCCTCGCCGATAGAGGTTGTATTATTTTATTTTTTATTTAACTTTAATGTTTGTAAATATTAATGAAATTATATTGTGGTTTAGCCCAAATATAGTATAATTAATATTTAAGGAATCTTTTTGCATACTGTATGCAGTATGTATACATGTTGTTCCTTTAATAACATGAAATCTGTGATTTTTATAACACAACAATTATTACAATATATTCCTTTTACAGTACATGCCTCTAAACATACTTCTCTGTATTTATTTATTTACATTTTTAATAAACCATTTACCATTTTTTAGTTTCAACTTCAGTTTCATGCACTTTATTTATGGTAATTTTAAATGAATTATTTTTTTCATCACAATGAATAACTATTTATTGAATGGAATAAGTAGATTTACAAAATATCATCCTCTGAAAAAAATATTCTATATCATAGTCTGAGATTAATTTTAGTTTCAATTCATCTTATTGAAATTGATTATTTATTCCTTTATTTCTTCTTTTATCCTTATAATCCTTAACATCTATGAATATTTAAACTTTTCATCTACTACCATTTTAAAAACTTAAAAAATATTTATAAATCAAAATTCCTCCTTCTAGGAATCCAGGCTATGTTGGATTTTAATAATGAAAAAAAGTTGACATTGGTACAGGTTAGGCCTTAACTCATTTATTATGTCATTAAATTATTTATAAAATAAATTCAATACTATATTTTTTATTTAATAATATATTGTTGTAAATTTATTCAGTAGTATGTTCAGTATTGTTATGCCATGTTTGAATTCGTGAAATCTTCATATTTCATGATATTAAACTGTATTCTATTATTCAGTTGCAATATATCCTTACCAACCAAGATTCTCTTTATAATAAAATCAAAATTCAGTTTTACTGTAAGTCATTTGCCTTAATGAAAACCCAGTCTATTGTTTAGATGTTTCCATTTTATAATATCATTTGAACACAATCGTTCTTTTACCATTGAAATAACATATTTTCATTTAATTATTGTCATTTATTCAATAGTATGTTTTATACTGTTATTCCGTGTTTGAATTCGGGAAAACATCATATTTCATTATTTTAAATTGTGTTCTATTATTCAGTCATAATATATCACTATTCTTCATGATCAGAATATACATAAGGAGATAACAACACAACACCAAAAAATAACCTCACCTAGGATGTAAGTTAGGAAGGCTCAATCAGTGCCCTTGGGCATTGTGGGAGAGCACGGCAGGGGCCTGATGGGCCTGCGCCTACACCGCACACACGCAATGCACCGATGTCGGGTTTAGGAAGCCTCTCATGAAGGGGGAGTGGTGGTTTGGGTAGGTGTAGAGAGCCAGGAAGGAGTCACACAGTTCCTAGAAAGCTGGCAGGGTGAGTGTCATGCAGTGGCTGATGTTCAGGTTAAAGAGTCCCACCTCACATCACTCGGGTGACTCCCACACCTCATGCTTCTTGTTGGTGTTCTTCAAGAGACTTTGGTCCAGCATGAACTTTTCAAGATCTGTTATGTTCTGGCAGTAGTACATCCCAGGGACTATATGTGTGGGAACCATATTGACATAGACAACACACTCACATTTATTATGCAAACACAGCTACACAAGTTGTATATACAGACACACCGCACTCACATCAGTTATGAAGATACAGTTTTAGGTGTGGGCACCATATTGACAAAGACACCACACTCACATATGTTATTGTATCCATATCCTAAACCAGTCACCCCTGAATCACCCACACGTACACACCATCCCTTAAATAATACTGTAAAATGGTATATTCAACAAAGAAGTTACATATTACATTTATCAATTAACAAGTGTCATTTATATTTAGTTATGAATTAACATTTATACTTTTTCTACAATCAGTTGTTTGAACCTTTTTCCTATGAATTTTTTGAATATGTTAGATCTATATATATCATCACTATAATATTTTTTTATTATTCACTAGGAGCATATATATGTGCTATATTTTCACTATAGTCAACAACATTACACATTTAGAAAATAAGTTCATATATAAATAAGTTCATATAGAATATGCATATATAATATTTCTGTATATGTAAAAATAAGTACATATATGAACCTATTTCTGTATACATTGTAATGCTTAAAGAAAATAAGTAAATTTTTGTATGCACTTATTTCTTTATGTCTATTGTGTATAAATTTATCTTCCATATGCACTTACTTCTATATGCAGTTATTTATTATGCATTTCCATGATGCATATAGGCAATCAATATAGAAAATAAGTACATTTCATTATTCACTTATTTCGATATGAATATTCTATATTGTATATAGAAAATAAGTGCATTCCTATATGTATATAGAAAATAAGTACAAATATGAAACTATTTATTTCTATACATTTTTTTTGTATTTATTTAAATGGGAAAGCATATAGAAAATAAGGGAATTTTTGTATACACTTATATGTGTTTTCATATTCTATATGCACTTATTCTCTATGTATCTCTATATTTTTATTTATTTTCTAATATACATATTCAGAAATGCACTTATTTTTCCAGTATGCATTATCAATTTTCACTTATATAGAAAATAAGTGTGACATGATTACTTTATGCATTCCTATACTCATTGATTTTTTACTATGAATTACCGGTATGCGTGTATATAGAATATAAGTTCATTTATATGAGTGCATTCATGTATAAACTTATTTTCCAAGAATGCATATTGTAAAAAATCCAAATTATGTGTAATTGAATTTGTAATTAAATGAATATGTGGTGAAAATGCATGGGTTGGGTATTAGTTTATTAAACAAAATAAGGGGGTTGCAATGATTATATGAGGTGCAATATACTTACACCAGCAAAAGAGTCAATAAAAGAAAATACACGAGTGAATATAAAAGCTTATTAGAATGAATACATATATTAAAATTGAATATATATTAAAATGAAAATGAGTACATATATTGACTATGTAAATTAGAACTATATTAAAAACATTAAATGTTAATCAATAAATATGTATAAAGAAATATTAACCAAATAAAAATTAAAAATGAATAAATTAAAAAACATAAAAAAATATTATTAATGAAATAAATAGCCAAAAAAATTAATAAATGAAATATATACATATATTAAAAAGTAATAAGTAGTAAATATATTAAATAAAACTAAAAATAATAATAAAATTTAATAAATAAAAACATATTATATTAATTATTAATTAATAATAAATAAAAAAACTAAAATAATAATATAAACAATTTATTAATAGTGTATTTTCATCTCTATAAAATTGAATTAATTTTGTATGTATATGGTGATATTATTGTATGACATATTAATTGTAAATACATATTTTTTCACAACCGATTGAAGGAAACCTCTTCCATCTTCGGAAGAATTCCCACACCTTACTCACCCACCTTCCCACCATCCATGGCCCCATAATGACATTGAAACTCGGCTGGGTCACCATCGTCGTCTATCTCCTCTTCTGATCATGCCAGGAAGGTCATCCAACATCATGACATCGCACTGGCCGGCTGGACGACACCCGATGCTGCCCACACCCTCCGCCACAATGAAATTTCCATCTTCTATCTCCCCCCCATGCCCCTATGGAGAGAGCGTACCGCATGATGTGTAGCACCAACCTCTTCGCCGCACGGAGCTTGGATGCCACCACCGGCCTCTGGACAAGCTGCTCGAGTTCTTCTGGACGCGCGGCTGTGTCGGGGAGGTGGTGAATGTCAGCGAAGCCCTAGTGGTTACGGGCCTGAACATGCTATCCAACACCATTTTATTTGTGGGTCTGGTGGAGCTGGGGAGAAATAGGGTAGCGGGCTTTTGAGTGTTGCTGGGGGGAATGGTGGAGGCGTTTGGGAGTCCCAAAATTGCCAATTATTTCCCTTATCTCAGGAGGCTTGACCTGCAAGGGGCACAACGTCATTATTCCATGTTCATAATAATGCTATTCGAGATCATTTACAAGCTGGTCGCCCAACGGTTAGCATCCGAGGAACACAAAGGTGACATGCTGGATAAGATCTTTGAGGCCACCGATGAGAAGACCAGAAATCACTGTTGGGAAAGACGGTAAAGTGATGAAAGGGAGAACAAATGGAAAGTGAACGTGCAGCGGAAATAAAATATTTCCCTCCAAATAAAAGTAGATGCGCAACGACCCAAAAATAATTGTGCAGAATATAAAAGGTTGACACTGGAAATTTTTACATGGAAAACCCAGAAAGGGAAAAACCAAGGGATCTAGTTCAGAAATAGGGATCCACTAAAATCAAGAGGTACATAGTAGAGACAACCCAAAAATAGAAGGGATCTCAAAATTAATACTCAATAATAAATGCAGTGAATAAAAGATGGAGAGTAAGAAAAATGATTGTTGAAGAAAGGAGATCACCAAATGGGATTTTCTCTCGGTATTGTTGGTGTATCCTGAGATGCATTTCCACTGCCTTGTTATATAAGGAAAAAAGAATCTGCATCAAATGTGTCTCCACATCAAACTTTCTCCACATGAAGGTGAAAAACATGTGACCCAAAATGCATCATTAATTAAAACTGAGAATGTGACCTTCATTTCCACCATTTGAGGAGGTGTTATGAGGTGTGCCAATTTGGTGAGACGCCCAACAAAATCCCTGTCTGACTCAAGTGGGGATCACTGCCAACCCTGCATTCAGTCAGTATGCCTCAAATTTTCCTCTGGGTAAACTCTTGGTCAACATGTCTGACCCATTGTCATCAGTTTGGATCTTCTCAAGCTCTAATTGTCTTGAATCAAAGACGTTGCTGATCCTATGATATCAATCATCGATATGTTTTGACCTTCCATGAAAACTGTAATTCTTTCCCAAAAAAATGGCACTCTGACTATCACAAAATAAAAAATAATTGTACTAATTTAAACTAAGATCGTGAATAAAAGTTTCCATCCACAACAATTCATTTCATGCCTCTGTAACTGCAATAAACTCTAACTCTGTGGTAGAAAGAGAAACACATCTATTCAATCTAGACTTCCAAGATATATATCCCCCTTCAAAAATGATCAAATATCCTAAAGTAGACTTTCTAGAATCAATGTCTCCTTCCATATCTGAATCTGTAAAGCCACAAAGTATAGGTTTTCCTTTTCTGAAACACAATATAATATCAAAAGTACCATGAAGATAACAAAAAATATACTTCAATGCTCTACAATGCTCTCTGCCTGGATTTGACAGAAAACAACCGACCACACTAACTGCATGATCAATATCAGGTCTAGTACATACCATCACATACATCAAATATCCAATGGTAGATGAATAAGGTTTGTGATGCATCTCCTATATCCCTTCATCATTAGAAGGTGATTGACTGGTACTGAGCTTAAAATGTAAATCAAGAGGAGTATTAACCACTTTCACTCTATCCATAGAAAATATCTGAATAACCTTCTCAATGTATCTCTACTGAAATAATCACAATTTCTTGGCCTTCCTGTCACGATAGATCATCATGCCAAGAATCCGTCAAGCTGGACCAAAGACTTTCATCACAAAAGACATACAAATACCCTTATTCAATCTATCAATTCTAGAAGTATCATGGCCAACAATGATCATAACATCAACATAAAGAAAAAGTATAATTAAATCACCATCAGTAAATCTATAAACAAAAACAAAATGATCAGAAGATGTCTTCCTGAAACCCTGATGAGAAATGACATATTCAAACTTCTTATACCACTTCCTTAGAGCTTGCTTCAAACCATAAAAACTCTTTTTCAACCTACATACACAATTTTATTTACCTGTTTCAACAAAACCCTCTGGGTGATACATATAAATATCCTCCTCTACATCTCCATGGAGTAATGTTGTCTTCACATCCATCTACTAAATCTGCAGATCCAAACTAGCAACCAAACCAAGAATATCCCAAATAGAAGACATTTTGAAAAAAGGTGAGAGAATTTCATCAAAATCAATAACTTTCTTCTAATTTAAGCCTTTAATAACTAAACCTACCTTGTATCATGGAACATAATTGGATTCTTCATTTTCAATCCGTTAAATCCACCTATTATGAAAATATCTCTTACATGTCAATAACCTCACCAGCTCAAAATTATGGTTGTCGTGCATTGATGTCATCTCATCATCAATTTTAGAAACCCATTTTTCCTTCTGTTCACTCTCTATTGCCTCATCAAAAGATTCTAGTTCTCCCCCCCCCCCCCTTAGTGAGAAGCACATACTCGTCAGGTGAATACTAAGTAGAAATGGTACAATGTCGAGATAACCTCCAGAGTGGAACTGCGGGTTTCTTAATAACCCCTGGAACCAGATCATTAGAAACAAAAAGTGCATAGAAAAAATAAAATCCAACATATTCACCCTGTGCATCATTCTATACATCAATGTGATCATCAAAATCAATAATATGCGGTAAATCTGAACCAGAATCTAGCTCAAGACTGAAAAAAACATCATAAGTTGGAGAAGAATATTTTTCTCCCTTATCATTGTTTGCAATAATCTAATCCTCCTTAAACATTGCATCATGTCATCTTACAAGTTTCATCAAAATAGGATAATATAACTCATTCCCAAACTCATCGTTTCCATATCCAATAAAAATACATTGGTGTGTCTTACCATCCATCCTGGATCTCTTATCTCTAGGAACATGAATAAAATCTTTGCAACCAAAAACACACAAGTGATCGTACCTGATGTCTTTTCCATACAAAAACTTGTTGGGGGTTTCTATCTGAAAAGAAACCATAGGTGATAAATTGATAATATAAGCAACAATAAGTAATGACTCACCACAAAAATGTCAAGGAAACTTTTCTTCTGAAAGAAAACAATTAACTCTTTCCAACAAAGTAATGTTCATCCACTCAGCTACACCATTCAGCTAAGGTGTCTTATTTGGTGTCTTCTGATGCAGAATTCCTTCCTTCCTATAATACTGATCAAACATACCACAATACTCTCCCCCATTTTCATTTCGAATGCATTTCAATTTCTTGTCTGATTCCCTCTCAGCAAAAACTTGAAATTTCTTAAAAACACTGAGCACATGCCTTTTTGAATTCAAAACATAAACCTATTCCATATTATGTTGGATTCTAATTGAATCATCATAACTGTCTAGATCTCCCCCTATAGTGAGAATCACATACTCATGTGGTGAGTATCTACGACTCGGTTGGCGTTCTCTAGTGGATCTCCTCAACTGCGCTTCAGGGGGGAATATGTTCTAGAATATCATATGATGAAGACATATCAGTAGATAGAGACGTATTACCTAGTATTGTTGTATCATTAGTGTTGCATATCTATCTCATGCTAGCTAGTACTGATGGTGGTGACACTGGTTTCATACTGACTATAATTTCCTTAGACTGCGACTTCTCTTCATTTTCTAGCTTCTCAAAATATCCAATCGTCTGATATATAAAATATCCTCCATTTTCAATTTCCATATGTCATCATTAAAAGAGGTAAACTTAATCATATTACTGGTATTTTAATCCATTTATGGAGTGTGAATTTCAAAAATTTAACCATACAGATATTTTTAAAATGGTCGAAATACCTATAATTGACTCCTAGATCGTTGAAAATGGACACTTATTGGCAGATATATAGCCAAAACGGTTTCAATGGTCTGAATAACCTGCTGACATGGTGCTGATGTGACTTGCTGGAATAGTGGTTGGAAAAGTCTCTAGAAAGTCTCTACCGGTGTGAACAGTTCCATATTCTCCGACATAATGGTACTATAACACCCACGGTTTGACTGAAACTTTGATCGACTCTACTGGCTTCGTTTTAGCTCCATTTTTTGTGCCACTTACACCATATCTTGGCTCAAAAAAATTCGAGCAACTTCCATTTTCTGGTCATTGAAAAGTGTTGATGTCGCTTCTTTGTTCTGTACCTGAACCCTTTGATACCACTTTTTGGGGAAGTGGAGCTTCATGGTGGTGAAAATGAACACAAGAAAAGAATAAAATAGAAGAATGCATAGAATTAACATGGTTCGACAATATGCTTATGTCCACAGGAGAAGGGGGAATTTCTATTATTTCTCTATGGATGAATTCCTCGGACGATCACTCAAGATGTTACAATGTATTTTTTCTATATCAAGTACATGGGATTAAATCCCATTAAATAGATTAACGAAACCAATATTTTCCTTTGGTTGGTGGGTAGTTTATCAACCCATGAAAAAACCTCCTCATCACTAGCTGCTTCAATGATGGCTGCTTCAACAGAGGTGTTTTGGGTTGGCTACTGACCTAGAGAAGAGGCTGGCCACCAAAGGGGAATTCTTCTCCTTGATGAAAGAACTCCCATAAATTCTTCCTCCACAAATCACTTCCTAATTGTGGTTGTCCCCCATAAGAGGTTTGTTAGGTCTAGTATGGATGTGAAGGTAGGGGATTTCATGTTGATTCTGTTCGGTGCGGGGCAGTGGATTTTCTCAGGGCTACCACTTGAACTACAGATGGACCACCTGGTGGTGGCCTCACTAGTTCAATAGTTCAAGTGGAAGCTTGAAGGGGGGTGAGAGGTGAGGATATGGGCATGCTGGAGGATTTTTGTTTCATGTTTTACAAGGCTTAGACCCTCTATGCCATACCAGTTCCCCTTTAGTATCATAAATCACGAGCATGGTGTGGATATTTGGTAGATACATCTAGTGTTCATGTTGAAAAATTAATTTTTATAATAATAATAATAAAGAATTAATATAATTAAAAAATATTAATTATTATTAATATCGATTTAGTTATTAAATTTTTATGTAAATATATAAAAATATTTACATATATATATATATGTATATGTTTAATTATAAATAAAATCACAATATGAAAAATGATAAAATTTTAATGTTATAATATTTATAAGTGTGTATACCTTGAGAATAAAGTGATTCTCCACAAAAAATTATTAGACTCCTTTAAATGAGGATGAAATTCCATCAAATGTTAAAAAATGGGGGTACCCTAATAAAAAACATAGTTTTGTTGGAATTATTAGTCTTTTTTAACCCCAAAAAAATAATTACCATGTTTTCCCTGGTCATCATAGTGTAGATCATTTCACAATCTTCTATTTGATATGTGATAGAACTCAAACAGACATCCAGATCAAAAGTTATGACGATTTGAAATTAGAGTCTTGTTTTCAACTTATTTTAGATTGTTTATTAATTTATTGATTTTTTTTTTCTTCGAATTTTTATTAAATGACTATTACTCAATAATAACTAGAATTTTTTTATTAATATTTTTATTTAATTATTTTATAACCCATTTCACACTAAAGATCTTATATATTAAGTGTGATTACATATTTCGTATTATATGAATCACATTTTATAAAATATATTATATTTATATCAATATATTCATATTTATATATTTATATATGATTTTTAATGATATATAATATTTTTTATGAAATATACCTTTTATTTGCACTAAAAATCATTTTACCACTTATAAAAGACATATTTTTATCAGCACTGGTAAAAGTACACTTTCTCAGCACAAAAAAAGCATTGATAATGGGGGTCCTTTTATCAGCGCTATAAAAAAAGCACCGATAATGGGTTACTTTTATCAGCACCTATTTTATAGTGTTGATAAAACCACCTTTTATCATGGATTTTTTGTAGTTCTGGTAAAGGGTAGCATTGGATAAAACCAAATATGTGGTAGTGGTGTGAAATCATGAATGATTTAAACAAACTAAATTCCACCTCCTCTTGTAATCAAGGTTGATAACATACCTCAATTGACAGTGTGACATATTCCAGGATCTGGTTCCATCGTATGTCATTTCATCCATAGAAAAACTCAACTCCATCATATAAAGAGTTTATGTTTGATGGAAGGGAAGGAAAAAGGTTTAAACAAAATAATAGAAGTGAGTTCAAGTTCCGTATCATGGTGGACAATTGTCACACCGTAAACTTCATTATCACTCGCCACAAACATAAATAAAACATTGAAATTTAAGCACATAATTCAAAAAATACCTAAACACTTTCATGTCCATGTCTCAGGTCATTGTTTCATTATCAGAAGTAAGAGGCCAGTGGTGTAAAGTAGAGAAAGACGAGAGAAAATAATAATAATAATAATAATAATAACTAGGATAAAGAGATAGAATGAGAATGAGATAGGGAGAGAGAGATTATAAAAAAATAAAAAGATAATGGGAAAATAAAAAGAATAATAAGGTAGTGGAGACAATCGATGGACACTTAATTTAAGAACAGAATGTATGTATTAAAATTGAGAAGAAAAGAAATTTAAAAGAAAAATAAAATTAAAAAAAATGAAAATAAAAATAAGAAACAAGAATCAGTATTCATCCAAGCCTCTTTTGACGTGTGTCCTCCCTCCCATCTCTCATTCTCTCCTATAAGTAGGTAACTCCTTCTCTATTTATAGAGGAGGATTTCTTGTATCTCTCATTCTTGGTGTGGATATTCTGAATCTTTCAATTCAAATTTCCCCTTTTTGTTCTTTTAAATGTTTCTTAAATTTTCTATAAGGCATGGGGGTGGGGGTAACTAAAAAATACACCCATGGATCTCTTAGGTGTTTCCATTTTATTCATCGTGGAGAGTGTTGTTGAGAGATGCAACCTCTTTCATGGGTTGAATGAGTGTCGCATGGTGATGTGGCAGTGTGGAAGCATGAAAGCGATGAATGGATCCTCCTTCGATTCATTTATCATTCACAATGCCTAGATGGAGCTTCAAAATGGACTTCAAGGTGCCCTAATGGGGTGAATAAAGTGATCCGTGGTGGTCTCAATATTTGAAAGTGCTATTTTTTCTCAAGATCGAAATCTCTAGGGTGCGGAAATGGCATTTCCTAGTGAGTGGTGTGATTGAATAGCACTACAGCGTGATAATGACCGTGGTGAGGTGTGTCCTAGATGGGGGAGCATGTTGTTGAAGTTAGAAGATGTCATTTGAATTAAAATGAATAGTGCCTGAAGATTTTTCATCCCAGATAAAAAAAATAGTGTGGATGGGAACTCCTTAACAAGTAAATTTCTGACAGAAGAAGCTCGAAACTTGTTATGGGGCAGGCTTCTGGTACACTTTCACACACAATCATTAGGTAGCACTGACACGCATGTCCTGTAGGGGATTAGGTTCACCCTATTCACCCATAGGTTCCTCCCCACATGACTTATCACCACCTGCCACTGGCAGGCTCTCACTTGGGTTCTTCTTGGCCGACCGGCCCAGTAGGACTAGCTATTTCACTTGTGGGGCCCTTGAGGTTGAGGGCTTGCGAGTCGGATAATTTTTTACCTAAAAAAAATTCAAAATTCATATTAATATTCCAAAAAAATATTCTCTAATAAAATAAATCATTAAAACCCCACAAATAAATTCATTTTAATTCATCAATTTCAATTTCCCAAATTTTCAATAAAAAATAAATTATAAGGGAATATTAATTAAATTTATTTTGAATATCATTAAAATTGTTTATATTTTTCATTAAAATATGTGTTCATCATGTCTCCTCGCTTGTACCCTATCCTAGTTGTAAGTAAAGTGAATGCTGACTAGTACTCTCTCTAACATATGAAGAAAATGGTTGTTTTGTATTGGGTACCTGTAGATAAAAGGAATATAAATACTACAACACAGACCAGTCAGCCTCTATCACTGTAGAAAAAATCTGACACACTAACAAACTATATGGAATAATTAGTAACAAATGTGTTAGGGCCCTTTGGGAATATAACTTGGGGTTGTGGCTATTCTTCTGTCAGTTCCTCTGACTATGGTTTTGGTTGTGGAATATATGCAATGGGAAGTGGAGGTACATATGGATGATCATGATAAACATCCTCTTCATTTCACATCATCATGTGTTGGATTCATAAAAGGCTCATAACCCTCTTGAAGATCTATTTAGACTCATTACCCTTATCATCACTTGAAACATTAAAGAAAATCCCAAGAAAAGTTTCATTCATGGGAAGAAGAAGATTTGTCACTTCTCTATGAAAATAGTCTTGGTCAAATTCACCTCCCTCTATAGGATCATAGATGGAAATGGGGTCTATGATAAGAGCACCCATCAAAAATAAATTATACAGTTAACTAAAGTTAATAAAAAACTATTCAAAATTGGAAGGATGAATTATTTTAAACTAATGATATCCTCTTCCATTTCATGTAAGATATATCAATATAGACATGTGGTACTAGGGACCATGATCTAATTGATTTGATAGATGCATGTTTACTTTTCCTTACCATCGTAATCGAGACACATGATGTCTATAGAACATCTCAATATAACATGCATGATGTCATCTCAGGTAAAAGTCCCATTTCCCTAACATATTTTGGGAATGAAGTGAAGGAAACTAACTGGGCTATGTGGTAATGGGTTGATAGAAGCTGGAAAATCTCATAAATCTATCAACATGACACCACTCAGCAAAATGAAAATGAATCATAGGTATGACGCATGAGTTGGAAGCAACCATCGTCGTACATTAAGGTGAGAGACTCTGGATGATAGGCTGAATATGTGGCATCCATGAAACCTAAAATATCAAATAATTAATGATAAATTAATAAATGGATTCGTGTATAGTACAAAATAATAATTTAACTATATAATTAATAATCACACACATCATCTGGTCAAAGATAGTCCAACATAAGTCTATAAGAGTGAACATTATGTCTAGTGGTATTTAAATATCAATGTGCCTGACTCCACCTATAGATAAAAATACATATATTTCATAATATAAATTTTTACATTTGATTTTCACAAAATAAGTATGGAAAAACATACCACCGTCCATGTAGGGACTCTCATAAAATATCGGCAGGCAATGGCTTGTGGGCTTGTGGAGTTAATCGAGGGATGTGCTCCCATATCCACACATAGATAAGAATAAGAAATCTTGTCATATGCATCTTATTGATGTAAAAGGTTATACATGGTGCTCTGTATATATAATAAATACATGTAGAACCTCAATTAAACCTCCTTGCCTAGTCCAAGTCCTCAAGTAACAATAAATACATTAAGTGGAAAAAATTTAGTGGAAATATTGATGTAGTTTGTGCTGCCAATAAGTCTCGGAATTTATGCATGTTCAAGTCTTAGAATGATGACCTCTTCAGTATCATCATCTGGATGGTTTAAGTGCTCATCAATCCATGTCATTTGTAATCTATTACCAATGACTAACCTTCTATCTTCCCAAACCTCAATTCCCAATAGTTTGTAAACTAAATCAAACCAATCTACACCAACTCAGCTCACCATCGTTGCACCCTTTATATGATGAACCAATATAATAGACACATCATCAAGTGTAATAATCATATATTCCTCTAGAAAATAAAATGTATGTGTATATAGACTCCAATTATCTACTAAGTCATTAATGAGTTAATGATTGAAAAATTTTAAGCCACACATCTTTACACCATAGAACCTAACATGATAAAGATGAGGGATGATGGAAGGAGGTGGTTCAATGATATGGAAATGATGAGACCTAGGTACACTCATAATAGGAACCTAACATCCCTCTATGAATCGATGTGAAACATTTATGTCCTAGAATGTGAGAAATGAAAGGCCCACTATCTCTATATTTGATATCATCATTACATTTTATTGTTAATTTAACATAATTTTGAAAATATTTTTAAAAAAATACAATAAAGAAAATGAGGTAAAAATATTATTATTCATAATTAATCATTTGATGAAAAATGAGGTAAACAAATAGATTTTACTAATGTTGTTGTATTATCCAAAAAAAATCTTGTTTTAATGATATCCAATCATGTTTAATTTATTTATAAATAATTCTTTGTATATCGATAGTGATGAAAAACCCACATAGTAAATGAAATTAAATGACATATTCAACTAACAATGTTAGTAGCGAAGAAAATATTCTCTATACTAACACATTATTTCTAAAAATAAATTATACTCTATTTTCATTCACATATTTTCACCTTCAAGAAAATATTTTTCAGGCTACTTCATGTGATTTCAAGTACAGATTTAAAGATAATTCATTTATAGGATGAACCTCTTATTATTCATTTCCATTATGTGTTTAATTTCTTAATAGTTGAAATATTAAATAATTCTTTCCAGTTCAATCCCAAAATGAAAAATCCCTAAATGAAACAATCCAAAAAAAAAGAATCCATAAATGAATGAATCCATAAATGAAGAATCCTGATTACAAAAAAAATTATATAGTAAAGACAAAATACATAAAATTTACTAAATATTCTGTGAAGTGGAGCCCCTTCTTTCCAATTTGGGTCATTTCTTTCAAGTATACCCTTTGATGTGAAAAATGTTTCATTATAGTCCCACTCCCTGTTAATGAGGCTAGAACATATCATTTATTATACACATAGACTTTGTTCATCCTCAAATGTGAAACTTAGTAATCTCAGGGACCATATTCGGCAGATCAACAGGTAAGTTAAAAGTATGAAAATAGCCAATAGGCATAAAAGATACACTATAATAGTCAACCATAGTGCTCACGTGATACACCAGGTCAACATAAGGATCCTATAATAAGTTCAACATTGAAAATGATACAATGGAATATGCATAGGGATATCACAATGCCTATAAAAACAAAAATCATAGTACCTACTTTCTAGTAAGACCACTAGCACTCAACCATTGTTGCCTATGAGCTTGTCATGGAACTCTGTTACATTAAAGCATCTCAGTACTAGATCAAAGGATCAAAAAAATTATGATGCATCATGTAGTATCTTATCAATGTCTCTTTGAAAATTTTAACTAAAATGTATTCCATGTTTGATCCTCTGATAGGCTTACTGATATTATTCAACAATGTACATCACACATCTATAAAATTTCTCCTATAAAAACCCTGTGATCGACAATTTTTTTGAGCACCCTTGAACAACCCATTTATTCACTCTATAATATTAGTGGTCATATGGCCATATATGATGCAACCATCAGATGATAATGACCATTTCTCCTTTAAAATATGCTTTATATAAACACATACATCTTGATTAGCCCTTTGAATTTCTTCAATTTGTTGATTGAACTTTCTTTTTCAGGGATCGTATGCTAAAAATAGAAGCCACAAATGTATTTAAAAGGCTATTATTTTTTTCAAAAAAATATAATTTTAATAAAACATACTAAACTTGATGATCACCTTCTTTATTTCCTCATCTATGAAATGATTATTCACATTACTAGAAATATTTTTAATGAAATATTGATGACAAGAAATCGATTCTCACTATGAAACTTCATCATTGATAATAGCCTCTATAATCACTCGATTAAGATTAGATATCATAAGTACTCAGATTTGATTAACATGAATGAGTATACAATCCAAAAATCAACTCCAAGACTTGAATGTTTTCTTTTCAACAATGGAAAATGAAATTGGTAGAATATCACGATTACCATACTATATGGAAGAACTAAGTTTAACAAATTTATAATTGTCTTAAAGAAAAAATCCATCAACTTGAATAATTTTTTTTCAATAAGGAAAAGTAGTGATACATGGCCTAAATGCCTAAAACATCCTACAAAACTTTACCTTTGTTGGATCACCTTGATGATCTAGAGAGATGTACTCAAAGGTGTCAAAATAATAAATAATCTTATTTGTGAGATACAATAATCACATTAGCTACAAAAATACTTCATATAATTTATCCCAATCACAATATACTTTCAAAATTGACTTTTGGTTTACATTACAAGATTTTTAATAGGATAGCTTGTATTTTAACAAATGTAGTATTTTTGTATGGATGAGGGACACCAGAATATCCGGACATATTTGTATCATCTCTAAAATAATAGTCAATATAAACTTTGCATCAAGTGAAGAGTGTTCTTGTGAAAAGATTGGATGTACAAAATCATTTGGTCCTTCCAACTTAGTTATCTCCCAACATGAACAAAAAATATCATATATTTCCTGCATTCAAATTTTTCATTTTGTTCCATATTTTTCACACCGAAAAAAGAAATTTTTTCTTATTGGACTTATGAACCATAAATGAAAAATGTCACACTATGTGGTATTTCTTTATCACATTTTCAATGCAATTTTAGTTTCAAACTTCTATAAAACATATATATAGTGTTATCAGTTGATGTAGATTTGTTACCTATAAGGCCATAGAATTTAGTTGTTAGTGTAATGACACCCTAATCAAAATTCCATGTATGTGACATTCCCTTGACTAAGAAATTCAAAAATGTAGGATAAGTGAAACTAACCAGCTGTTTCCTATCTATAAAAGGAACTTCATAAGGTTAATTCCCTATATCATCCTCACCCAAATAATCTCCTATTTCTTAATCATATACATCCTCATTAGATAAAATGTCATTCATTAAAGCAAGGGCATTGATTGGGATGTCCCCTATAGTTCTTTCCATAATCTGATTATCTTTTTATATTTAATTTTATTTAACAAATTCATATGATAAGACAATGAATGAGAATATTGTAAAGGATCAACTTCAATAGATCTATCATAACATGGTTCTATAGTAGTAGGTATCACCTCATCAATAATATAAATATTCTCATATAATTCTATTAAACCATTACTTCGTTGTTTCCTGAACAACGATGATGTCTCCACCTGATTGTCATCATTGAGTAGATGATACTCAATGTTCCATATATGATCATCATATTGAATATATTGATATATAATTGAATTAATTACTTGATCAACCCTTAGTTTTAAGTGACTTTTAATATTCTTAAGAACTTCATCCAATGTCATGAATTTATGAGTATTTTCCACTCTTGCTGGTGGAAAACTATAACTAAAACACCAATCAGTATAAATTACCTCACCATTAAAGTATATTAACACAAACATGATTACCTAGTATTGTTTTAAATAAAAAATTGAAAATATTTATATTACATCATGAAATGTTAAAAATGTTTTAATTAGTTATGATTAAATAACCATGACTTGATCTTGAGATGTTTTCTATGGACTGGTTTATCATTATTTGATAAACCAACTAAAACCTAGGGGGATTCCTAGAGCCTCTATTATCTCAAATTTTAGTAACCACAAATATCTTTTCATTCATGATATAAAAAATATAGCATCAAAAAAAATTACTCTTATTGAATGCCATTTTATTAAAATGGCAGTCACATGTAAGTGAGGGGGTATTTGGGGTTTGGGATACATAAATGTTTTACACAGACACATAGTTCCTTAAATACTTAGAGAGAGGGATGAGTAATAGGTTATCAATGAGGAAAGGAATATGAAATTACTATAAATTACATAACCTCATACAAAAAAATTCAACATGAAATTTCAATCATACATTGGTCGATCATATCAATATTAATCAATTATTTAAAATTGTATAACCTCATATAAAAAATATGACCTAAATTTTCAATCATATATTGTTCTATCATCTTATAATAAGTCATACAATACTCTCAAAAAAATGGGATACTTATTATGTTATATATTCAGATATTCATGAATATTTTCCACTCTTACTAGTGGAAAACTATAACTAAATCCCTAATAGATATAAATAACCTCACCATTGAAGTATTTTGATGAAAAATGATTACCTAGAAATAGAAGATCTGTAATGTTTGATAGAAAATATGTTGCATCTTTTTAATGGACAATTGGAAATATAGTTATGATCATAGTTAATCCAAACAAAATAATCTATGAATTTGAGGATAAATATAATTTTATTTATTATAAACCAAATCATCCATACTTGAACACAAAGTTTTATAATTTTCCGAGATGTTAAGGATGAAATTCACACCCAGAAATATGCAACTAATCCTCATGGCTATCCTATAATTATTAAAAATACTCCCCACTTTTTTGAAAAAAACCTAAAACATAAGGGCATTCAAAAAGTTCATTCATAGTAGTTTTGACTTCCCTTTCACAGGAGGGGAAAGAAAAGTCATCGGTCAATAGTACCTTAGTTTGAAGGATATCTCATCAAAACTGAAATAAAAAACTTATATTTAGGCTTTAAATGAAGTTTCCATATATTCCTCTAAAGAGTGTTTTCATAGAATTTTGGTCCCACAACACATCTATATCTAGAACAAATAGGGTGGCAATATGATGCATATTTACTCCAACATATTTGGCCAACTTTTTGGAGTTGGTTCCCTAGAACAAACTTCTATATACTTTATGATTACATGTATTAATTATTTTGAATATCAATAAACTTATTATCACATAATAATTGTTCTTATGTGTGACATAGTATTTGATAATTTCCTAAGAGTAAATGTCACACTGAAAGGTCATAAAAATTTCCCCGTTATAATGATAAACCCTAAGTTTCGTGATAGTATTATTAAATATATGTTCTATAACTAGATGATATCATTTGATGAGGCAAAAATGATATAGTCTATTAGGGTTGGAGACTCATAGGACTTTGAGTCACCTTCTCATGGTGTACGCCCTTAGTAATCTATAGTGTGATAGATTATGATAACAAGATCCACTGGTATGAAATCCATATTTATATGTTTCATTCAATGTTGTTATCTATGGATGTGTTTATTGATCCATATATATTAATATTATTATTAAGATGTATCATTAGTCATTTACTTTGATGTATTGATGAAAATTGTGATGAAATATGTTCTTGGTGAATTAAGATACATTGGGTGTGTCATGAGTAATATTTCATTAATGAATAATGAATGAAAGGATTTGTCTCTTAAGTTGTTTAGAAGAAGTTGACATCTCATTACCTTTTATAGTAATGAAACAACCTAAATAAATCCATGGTCACAGTGTTCATTTCTAGAAAGTCAAAGACAAATACATCAAACACATTGGTTGATGACACCAACATGAAACCTCCTTGATTAGAGATATCATGATAAAGAGATTATATTACACATTAAGAATATTTATGAGGTTGTATGTTTTTATGACATTTACTTCTTTCTCTATTGGTGCCTTGGCATATATCTATATGCTAACCTTGAAAAAATATATTTTATCACTAGTTATTTGAGAGAATATTTTATGAGCATAATATTTAATAAATATTTATTTTCTATTTAGTGAATATAATATTTATTTATTTATTTATTATTGAATAATGTAGTAAAATTTATTTATTAAATAAATATTCATTATTCAAGTCCCTATATATATTTTTTAGGAATAATAGTCTAAGTTTAATATTCTAGTGAAAAATAATATATATTAAATATTATTTGAATAAATAATATTTAATTAATTCATTGGTATTACGCATGTCAAGAAATATTAAAATTATTATTATAGACATGGGTTCTGGAGGGATTAAGAAAATAAAAAAGAATTGTGTGTAATTATTATTTTCTAACCCTAGAACTATTTAAACCCAATAATATTTTTTCCAACCCTAAGCCTAGTCATTTTTGTGATGTGTAGAACGACATCCAGAGAATTATCTCAATACTTAGAGATTCCTTCTCTAAGAACACTCTTAATAATGGATATAGATCCTCCTCCATCACCTCTCTCGATTATAGAGAGATCAAGGAGAATCCTTCTTTGATGCAATTATCATGGGGATGAAATATGCATGACACAAGCATTAGGATATTCCTTACTATCACTGAGAGATTTTTACAATGTCATTTGGTGGTTTTTAGAGAACATGTGGATCACTGCTAAAGGGAATATACACTTGATTCCTATGATGAAATGATGATACGATGTAGATACATTGTCAGATTCATCAATGAAGAAATAATTCATCGAAATGTAATTCTTTAACTGCTTAAATTATTTATAAATCATTTTGTGAAGATCCTACATTTGGTTCTGACATTATCATGTCAACTAATATTTGATTTAATTCCATTGGTCACAATATTTTTCATTGATTTACATTTTGGATTAATCATTGATTATGATAAAAATAAAAGTTATCCATTCCCCGCCGATGCTTCTGTTGAAACTATAATCTTCAAGTGGTATCAGATGGATCACACAATTATTTATAATTATTTAAATATCATTGATTTATTTACACATTTATCATTAATTTTAAATTTATGTTTAATCATTATTTAATATGAATAATAAAGATTTATCTTATTACTATTCATTATTTCAAATATAATTAATCAATGTATTGATTTTGAATGAAGAAAACTCAAATAACCTATTTGGAGGTGGAAAGGATTCTGTTTGGATAACACAAGAATAAACGGCGTATATCCCATAGGTGCATGCGATGTATTCATGTTTAATGTACCAGGACGACTCACAAATTAATTCAAATCAAGTGTTGTTATTACTTGCAATGTGTATTTAATACATTTCATGTTTACTAGGCCAACCTCATACGTGGTTAGCCGGACTGAATGGTGTGTAACTTGCATACATGACGTGTAGTCCATTATTAAAATAAAGATAATGTATTTTATTACATGACCCACATGAATAGTGACCATGTAACGTAGAGAACACATGGCGCTTATCCCATGTATAAGCTGTGCACTCCACTAAATCCAATGATAGTACCAAACACCGAGTCCCTAGGCATGTTTCATGGATGGATGAAGAAAAACTATACATGGTGTATAATTGGATTATATATGTCATGTATATTATTTGGTTACATAGAATTTAAAATTAATTTATTATACCACTTAAACCTTTTCAGCATGTATTTTGTGTATCATTAATTTGACTCATACATTCCAAGTGTTAGGTATATATATATATATATATATATTAAATTTCTAATTAATTTTTTCATAATATTCAGAATTACATATCATGTATAATTCATAATACAAGGATTACTCTATGTGCATTAGAACATAATATTAATAATTACATATCATGTATAAGTCATAATACAATTTTTATTAAACAAAATCTTGGCATGATCCTCATTCTACTTTATTTCCCATTAATTTTATTGTTTTTAAGACAGCACTTTTTCTCCTCCTCCACCTCGGTCTCTACCTCAGTCTCTACCTCTACCTCTTCCCCCATGTCAGTCTCCGACTCTGACTCTACCTCCGCCTATATATTCGCCTCCACCTCTACCTAGGCATCTGTCTTTTCCTCTTTCACTTCCCAACAATTTTATTGTTTGCAGTTTAGTGCTTCTAAACAAATTTATTTCCTCCATTATACTTCTCCTTGAGAAAGAAATAAAAAATAATATATAAGCATTCTGACACTAATTCTTCACACCCCATATATATATCGAAGGTCATAAATTGTACTAGATCAAAAAACATACTAGGTAATCACCTAAATTTATTGTTGGAATACATTCTGACAAAAAGTATGTTTCCCACTCATCTCTAAACAAAATTATTTCTTCTTTTGAGTATCTAGGTTGGAGGCAATATTGAAAGTACTGAGAAAATATCGACAAAAATGACTGTGAAATATATTTAATGTAATTTTATTTACCTTTATAAATTAATTTTAGGGGGGATTCAAGTCTTTTTTTGCTTTATGATATCTCTCATAAATTTGAAAATGTAATATCCATAATCGATGTCATTATCTTATTTCAGACACTAAAGAAACATTGAACAAAAAAAGTAAATTGTTTTGAAATGTTTTGATAGTTAAATATTTTTATATGTGCCTTAATTTGTTTCTATTTGTAGTAATTAAAAGGCTTTATTCCTTCAGACACCGGCTTCATGCCATGATCTAGCCTCTATTGAGTGATTTCCCTATCCTAATAAAATTCTTGACAAAACACTGAATGAAACATATAATTTGTATTTATCTATAAAATTTTGATTTAGTGTATTACATATTCACAATGCACATCATGTGTGGTCAGTTGGTTGGATATCCATGCATTGGATCTAAAAAATAAATATTTGGGGTTTCTAGATTGACTGCAATTAGCATCCAGTGCTCCCTAAAAAAACAATTATTTAATGAAAAAATTAAAAATATATTTTATGTGACTAGATTTTAGAGTTTTACTTTTACATTTTAGGCATAAATATGAGTCTTATATATGATACTTTTTTATTAAATGCTTCGAGTAACTAATTTTTTTTCTTGTTAATTTGTTTATCATCCAAATAAGTTTTTCCATAGAAATGATACATGGATTAATTAATCCAAATTGTGCTTCAGATGATCTTATCTTTATATAGTTGTAATATAAACGCCTCTTATAGGCACTCAAGAGTTTTACCCAAAAGGGGGGTGACCACATAGAAAAACATAAGTTTTTTTATATTTATTTTTTAAACAGCCGCCCAAAAATACTTGTCCACGTGTTTTCCCATTTTTTGTGGTTTTTTCCACATAGATAGTGGGCCTCAAAATAATTACAAAGTTTATTTCATAGCCTTTTAATATAATATTTTTATAATAATAAAATTATTATTATTATTATAATAAAATTAAAATGATTCTTATTATAATTCCGATGGAGCAATAATTATCCAAAAAACACTATTCTGGGGAACGGTAGTCATGTCGGTATTGTGATTCACCGGATTCCGACAGACTAGAGATGCAATAATGTTTTAAGTGGATTTATCTCCAATCAAATCAATTTTAATACCTAAAAATAACCTCAAAAAATCCATAATTTTTTTTCAGATGGTCGTAACTTGGATATCCGACCTTAGATCGAATTGTAGTTGGATCCATCTAGACTAATTGAATACCCTCTACTTAATTTTAATGAAAATTAATTTTTTTGGCTCAGAATAATTACGTGATCACTCTGATACCAATTGAAGGTATTGGGGCATGCATAAAAGGCCAGTGGTCTGGGTATTTAAAATTTTTCATTGGTGGAAGACAGTACTTGTCATCTCTAGTGATCAAATCCCTCGTATAGACCCAAGAATCTCAAGTGACACAAACAGAGTATAGAATATAAATTTAAAACCTACCTCTTCTAATCTGAAGTCACACTCTACATCTACTTTTAACCTATGATCATTTCTTGAAGGATCCAATGTCAAATCACTCTATATTGTACCCAAATGCTTCAAAAATCCACAAGATCATTGATCGTCAAATTTCTTATGCTAGCATGATGATCTGTCGATGCCTTCAATGACCCGATGATCATTTCATCGATTTACCTTTTTTTTCATAGAGATGAAATTGATCTGATCTTCTGGATGAAGAGCTTATCTTTCTATAAAGAGGGATAGGATTCATAGGCTTTGATGAAATCTATATGAATAGTCATGGTGCGAGTGAAGGTTCTTAGTGCAGTAGAAGTGTGGTTGGAATGGCACCCAACTTTGATTTTTACTATGATAAATGATTATTTTGGGATCAATACGATGATGAACACCATCTCCATTGAATATAATCAAAGATTTAGATAAATAACAAAGAGTCCTGAAACCTTTAGAGAGGAACTTTCACATCAAGTTTATAATTAATTTAATTAATTTCATAAATAAAAAAAATACCTAGATCTTTGGTATTTTTCTTTGTTGATGATGTTGATCGTTCTGAATGACCCTTTTGGATTATCTCATTACTCTTGTAATGATCCAAACTAGAATCCCTCTAGGGTTGATCCACATGTGATCTGATGGTCTCTGATCGACATCGCTCGTTCTCCGGGTGCTAGCGTGGTGAAGCGAGTGTCTTGTGTCGGTTGTTCATGATCACTTGATCTTCAGCCTTGAAGAACGTCTCTCATTATTGAGAGGGGAGAGAAGAGAATTCGAAAGAGAAATTGTTTGGCTCAACAATTCTCAATTCATCAGGCATGTGGTGTGGTCTATGGCACTATAGGCCTACTCATCTATTTACATACATGGAATTTCAGTTACAATATTTAATTGCATAAAAAAAATTAATACATTCATGAACTTAGAGAAAACCCATGCTCATAATAATAATACTGCGTCATTATTCTTGGTGATCCAACTTGCACAAAATGAAATTATAAAATAAAATTTGACATCACAAAATAATAGCGGCGTAATTATTATTTTAACTTGTGCCAACTAGTTAAATAATTATTTACAGTCTTTCAAATGATTATTTTACTAATGGACTGACCTTGGACCAATCGAACTCCAATTCCATTTATTGAACTTCTGAATAAATAAATAAATAAATTATTCTCTTAAATAAATATTTTATTTACAAACTAGTAAATAAATATTTACTAAATATTCAATAAAATGAATAAATATATTTTATTTGATTTATGCGATCATTTTAACTTGAATAAAATTATTCCATGGTCTTGAGAATAATATTTATTTCATTAATTAAATTCAAGTAGAATTTAACTGAGACCACCAAAAACACATAGTGTGTGACCCTCTAGGATTATTTCTCGTTGGCATTAAGTGGGCTTGCCTAAAGTCAAAGGGTACTCTCTAGCAACGGGTCAAGGCACCCTAGAGAAAGAACGTAAAGTCACAACAACGACATCCACATAACAACGCTCACTGTGTAATATAATCCATTTGTCGCAATATCTCATCAAGAAGGTTTCATGAGAGTGTCATCAACTTTTATACTTGATACGTCATTCTTTAACTACCTAAAATAAACTCATTGTTACACCATTACCATGTAATTTCACGCGACAATTCTATTTCAATCAAAGGGTCGAGATATCAACTTTCTTAAAAGGAAGGGACAAGTCCTTCCTCTACTTATCCATTAATAACATGCCACTCATGATGCACCCAACGTACCCTACTTCCTGCCAAGTGTCTGCGTGACATTTTTTGTTAGTAAATCAAATATTGCGAGTCATGACACGTATTAATGATAATATTAAATTCAAAGGATCATTACACAGACTTGCAGATATAAATATCCAATGACACTAAAACATGCTGAATTTCTACTAGTGGTTTGGTTCTCATAATCTTCTATCTTGTAGATTAGCATGTGAAAACTTCGTGAGAGGAAGTCTCATCTGCTTATGAGTACTCACACCTGATGGTTTGCATGTTATGTGTTCCATAATAGTATGTCATCCAACCACATAACTATATTTAAGAATATTTTTATAGAATTTCATGGTTCTCATCATAGTGGGGAACTGTCATGACCTTATGAATGCAACAAACACTCTAGGACATTATTACATCATAGTCATTCAGAACAATGAACAATATGTAATAATACATTAAATATCTATGTAATCAAATTAAAACTAGTTGGTTCTATGAAACCAACTATTAAAAACTCCCACTTGGACTAGAGCCAACTGCTTATGACTTTCAGTCCTCTAGACCTTACATGATGATCATGTTTTTGCTGATTCAAGGCTTTAGTCAAGGGGTCTACCACGTTGTCTTCCATATAAATATTACTCACTGCAACTTCACCTCTCTAAGAAAAATCCCACAAGAGATGATACTTCTGAAGTATGTGATTTTTCCGCTGATGTGACCTTGGCTCTTTTGCGAGATCCACTACTGCAGTATTATCACAGTACAATGTAATGGGATCTTTACTACTAGGTATCACATCTAACTCATGGATGAGGCTTTGCATCCAAACTGCTTCTTTATCTACCTCAGAAGTTGTGATATACTTGGACTATACTATAGAATCTGCGACCACTCTCTTCTTTGAGCTCTTCCAACTCACTGCACCTCCATTCAAAGTGAATATGTATCCCATTTGAAACTTCATTTCATCTTGATCAGTCTGGAAACTAGCATCTTCATATCCTCTGATGACTAGTTTCTCATCACTTCCAAAAACTAGGAACATATCCTAAGTATGCCTTAGATACTTTAGGATAGTCTTGACTTCCATCCAATGGTGGTCACCTATGTCAGCTTGATATCAGCGTACCACACTCAATGTGTAGGAAACATCCAGACTATTACATAGCAAGGCATACATTACTGACTCAATCACTAATGTGTATGGAGTCCTTTACATTATATTTCTTTCTTTATGTGTTTGAGGACACATGTTCTTGGAAAGATGAATTCCATGTGATTCTAGCAACAATCCCCTCTTGGATTGTTCCATACTGAATCTCTTCAGTATCATATCAACATATGTACTTTGAATTAGGCCTAGAAATCTCTTATATCTATCACGATGGATCTTCATCCTAAGAATATATGTTGTCTCTCCCAAGTCCTTCATGGAGACTCATTGATTCAAACATTCCTTAACAGATTGTAAGACTGGTATCTCATTTCCAATAAGTAATTTTTCATCAACATATATTATTAAGAAAAATAATGTACTCCCACTAAAATGTTTGTAGACACAAGGCTCACATTCATTATTGATAAAACCAAATTCTTTTATGGGTTAATCAAAACGAATGTTCCATGACCTGGATGCTTTCTTTAATCCATAAATGGATTTCTACAACTTGTATACCTTATTGGAATCCTTTGGAGTCACAAAACCTTCAGGATGTGTCATGTAGACATCTTCCTAAAGGTTCTCGTTAAGGAATGATGTTTTGACATCCATTTGAGAAATCTCATATTCATGGTAAGATACAATGGCAAGTTGAATTCTAATGTATTTCAGCATTGCAACTGGTGAGAAGGTTTCATCGTATTCAATTACTTGACGCTGTTTAAACCCTTTTGCAACCAGTCATTCCTTATAGGTACTGACTTGCCCTTACATGTCCATTTTCTTCTTGAATACCCATTTTCAACCAACATGATTTACATTAACTGGAGGATCTACCAAAATCCATACTTGGTTTTAGTACATGTAATCCATTTCAGACTTCATGGCTTCTTGCCACTTGGCAACGTCTATGCCACTTATTACTTCCTTGTAGGTTAGAGGATCATTATTATCAACTAATAATGAGTCACCATCCTCGGTAAATAGAAACATGTACCATTCTAGTTCACTAACCTCTCTTGTACTCCTACGTAGTACTTATGTATCTGTAATAGATTCTTCTTCCATGGGGCTTTGTCGAATTTGTTCCTGTACCAACTCTTGTGTACCATGAGCCTCGACTTCATCGAAGTCTATCTTGCTCCAACCATCCCTTTTGTAGATGTACTCCCTCTCAAGTAATATGGAATGTCTTTCCAATATAACCTATTTTTCTGATGGGTTGTATAGATAATATCCCCTTGTTTCCTTGGCGTATCCTATAAAGGTACACTTTGTGCCTCAGGGTGTGAGTTTGTTACCTGAAGAGGCCTTAAAAAACACTTCACTACCCCACACATGTAAATTAGATAACATGGCTTTTCTTCCACTCCAAAACTCGTATGGAATACCATTTATCGATTTAGTTGGTACTAGGTTTAGTATGTGTACCTTTGTTTGTAATGCATACCCCCAAAAGGATAATGAAAGACTTGAATGAATCATCATTGATCTCACTATGTCCAACAAGGTAAAGTTCCTCCTTTCGCTTACACCATTCCATTGAGGTGTGTAAGGAGGAGTGAGTTGGGATAGGATCTCAAAATCTTATAAGTAATCAATGAAGTTATAATTAAGATATTCCCCACCTAGGTCTGAGCGGAGTTTCTTAATCTTCTTACCAAGATGGTTCTCAACATTATTCTTATATTCCTTGAACTTATCAAAGTAATCTGACTTATAACTCATTAAGTAGATATATCCATATCTACTAAAATCATTAGTAAAAGTTATGAAGTATGAGTACCCAACCCTTGCTTCAAATGGAAATGGTCCACACACATCGGTATAAACCAATTCAAGAAGCTCTTTAGCCCTTTCACCTTTCCCACCAAATGGGGCTTTGGTCATTTTGCATTGTTAACATGCATGACATACGCCCAGTGGTTTTAGTTCAAAAGAATATAAATATCCATCTTGATGTAACTTTGTCAAGCATTTCTCATTTACATGACCTAGCCGATGATGCCATAGTTGGATGTGGTATGAGTCATGTGAAGTATCTTTTTCATCGATTACCATTACTTGGTTTCTGTAATCTGTTGGGACCACTTTATGTATAAGGTTTTATTTGTTGTCAATTGTTGTCAATAAAGATAAAAATGAATGAGATCAAGAAGAACTCTAATGAAATGGAGTAATGGTGAGGTATCATCCATCTAAGGATGATTGAAGAAGAACACCATGCAATTATTCATGATTTCATGAGAACCATGCAAGAGATTACTTGAAGAATAAAATCATATGATTTACATGAAGTGGATAATGATGGTTGAAGAAGAAGAGAGAATGTGGAAGGTCTTGGCATTCTGATATGGCCATACATTTCACATTGTATATAAATCAGACGATGCTTTGATGATTTCTATTTTTCAAATATCATGATTCAAGATAACTTACGATGCAAGCCTTATTAGGAGGAAAGATGTTGGGGGATGACATGGAAGGTATAGTACTTTCCATAGAAACTCTGACGATTCTAAAGCTGATATATCAATGGATATATATATATATATATATATATATATATATATCACGGTAGTGGATTTTGTGATGAAGGAAGAGTTGTTGAAGAAGGAAGATCACAGAAAAGAATAATGAAGGTTATAGATGAAGCATATATTGAAGGTGGTTCTATTCTCCAGTGCTTGAATCAAATTTGGGCCTGAAAATTGGAAGATGAAAGACATGTGTTTTTGGTGGAGAAAGTTGCGCAATAAGTTCAAGGGGGTTTTTACACAAAATTGATTTTTCAGGACCAGAACATTGAAATTTGGAAAAGGCATGGAGTGCGTGAAAAAGGAGGTTGTGTGGAAGATTGGTTTTGCATGAAATATGGAATGATGTTTAAAATTTTTCACACAATTAGTGTTTTAATATCAACGCTTCAATATTTTTAAAAGGAAAGAGGTTTGAGAAAACCCATAGACGTGCACAGAAAAAATGTGAATGTGCGTGGAAAAATGTTGTGTGTTAAATAACTGGTTGAGTTTTTTCAAGCAAGCAGTGCCTCAGATCATAAATACTAAAAATTAGAAAAGGCAAGAGGTGTGTGAAAATCGGATATGTTCAGGCAATGTGCATAGAACATCAGACTTGTGCGTGTAAAATTGATTGTGTACAAAATGTGGGTTTGAGGTTTTACATGCAAGGGGTTCCTCAAGATCAGAAAGCAGAAAATCAACAATGGCATGATGTGAACGAAATAATCTAGGATATGCGTGAAATTGGAAGTCAGTGCATGAAATACAAATTTAATGTTTTATGCACATGAGAGGATTCACATTCAGAATGATGAAAAATGGAAAAGTTATGAGGTGCATGAAAAATCTAGGTGGTAGGTGAAAATAAAGGAAGGTGCGCGTTATATAAAAAAGTGAGAGATAGTTTTACACGCAGGAAGGGGTTTTACATGCAGGGTCAATAACGTCTATAAATAAGAGGTGACCCCTTCCCATTTGGAGAGTCTTTACACTTAGAAAAATCATGACCTTTGACATGTGGAAAAATTGGAGTATTTAGTGGTGCGCGAAAAGAAGAAGTGTTGTGTGAAAAAAAAGTGTTGCATGAAAAAGGGAAGTTCTGTGCAAAAAAAAAAGAAGAGTTGCGAAAAAAGCCTTTTTTGTGCCAAAAGGTGTTTTTACACGCAATTCTTGAATTTTATGTGCAAGACACCTAGAAGGGTGCATGAAAAATTTAGGGTTTTAACAGGCCTTTGATAGATTCTTAGCACTCTCAAATTGGTTTCGTGAAGAAGTAAGTATCGTGAACCATTCGGCTTTATGAAGAGAAGTTGTACCGCACACACATGACTGGTGTTTAACACCTTTCGTGTGCTTTGAAAAGAGAAGAAGAACAACACGTGCAACTAAACTCATATCTCCACTGAAATAAGGATGTATAAAGATACACTTAGGTTTTGGTTTTGGGAATTAAAGGAAGACAAGAAGGAGAAGAACAGAGTGTGCCCAACTGAAGATTGTGAATTATTCAGGGCAGTACAATTGTGATGATTCTTTGAGTATCCGGGTTGTGTGTTAAGTGTTTTCAAGTGCATCAATCCTAGACATTGATGTAAGCAGTGTCTCGTGTTGGACTGATACAAATACTTCAATACAAATCTATTGAATAGACCTTCACATCTATAAACTGAGTGTGATTTCACCAAAGGCAGTGAGCCAGGGGGAGTCAACGAGAGTGACCCGAGGGATGCCGTGAGCTATCCCTAAACCTTTGTAAGGGAAGTGATCATGGGATAGAGTGATTGTTCCTTGACAATTGTAATTCACAGCTAGTGAAGATTAGTGGAATTTCGTATGACTGACATCTTGTCAGCATATGCTCCTTGGACGTATCCCTTAGTGGTTAACAAAGTAAAAAAAGTGATGTTTTGTCCTTCTATGTGATTTAATTACTACACATATCCATCATACAGGTTTAAAAAAAGTTCATACCAATGTGGGAACAAGATATATAAAAGAAGAGAAAAATTTGACACCCTGATTCACCCCCCCCCCCACAGGGTGGTCTAGGGTCCTTCATAATCCAAAGCATAAAGACCATTGTATAGATGTACCCTACCAAAACAAATTCTATATTTATAAAATAAGAAACATTAATTTCCAAACTTGAACACAAATTCATCTATATCTAGTCTGGATAAAGAAATTATGTTTTTGGTTATAGAAGGAATATAAAAATAACCCTTTAACACCAAGATCATCCCAGTTGGCAACATGAGGTGGTAGTCCCCAACAGCTACAGTAACAAGTCTGGCTCTATGGGATGTTTGTAGATCTACCTCCCCTCGATCAATATTCCTGAATCTACTTAGTTACTATATTTGGATACATATGTGAGCATCACAAGCTGTATCTAATACCCAATTTGTAGAAACGGATAGATTTCATTCGATAATAAACTCACCTGAAGCATCTCCTTTCTTCTTAAGCTGGGTGCAGTTCTTATTCCAGTGGCCCTTCTTGCCCATGAGAAGCAAACAACCTCATGTTCCCATGCCTCCCCTTTGATCTTCCTTTTCTTGGAAGGCCATGAAGAATATATGGGCTTGTAGCTCTTCGCCTTCCCTTTCCTTTTATTCACTATAAGGACAGAAGGCTTTTTACGCTTCATATCTTTGTCTACTTGTTGAATCAGGATAAGAATATTAGACAGATACTTCTCATTGTTGTTCATGTTGAAATTTATAAAAAAAATTAGAGAAGCTCTGAGGGAGTGATGCAAGAAGGATATCAGTGCCCAGTTCTTCAGGGAGTTTAAACCCTAGAACCTCCAAGTGCTCAATGTATCCAATGATCTTGACTATATGAGGCCCAACTAGGGAACCTTCTCCAAGATTACAATGAAATAGTGCCTTAGATATCTCAAACATTTCCTGTCTTTCTCTCTCCTGGTAAATACCACGGAGGTGATCGAGCATGCTATAAGCATCCATGTTTTCATGAGACTTCATGAGATTACTAGACATTGATGATAAAATAAAAATTGAATGTCGACGGCGTCGTTAATATATTTCTCATAGATGAGGAAATCCTTATCACTCGCCTCTTTGGTAGGAGGATCAGGTAATGCTGACTCTAGCACATAAGACTTCCGTTTATGGCATAGGATAACCTTAAGGCCTCTAAACCATTATTGGAAGTTACTGCTGGTGAGGATTTTGTCTCTATCTAGAATTGATCGCAGGGATAGTGTGGTTCAAGAGCTTTTCATTTTTATTCTAAAATTAAAATAGTAGATCATTAGTACTTTCTTGATTACATTTTATGGGAAATAATAAATTTTATTAAGTCTCCCACTATTTTATCAAGTCCTAATGGACCTAACCATTGAACTCGGAATTTCCAGTTTCCATGACATTCTAGTGGCAAGGATCTATATTCCCCTTCTCATAACCCCAACAAGGTTTGGTCAAGCTATTAAAAGGTATTTTGGTAGGCAGGTCTTTTCCAACTACGGGCTAGAAGCTCCTTGATCTATTGAGTGGACTCCCCAATCCTAAAATCATTACTTTGGATTTCTTCTACTCTTGCCTCAAATATTACACCAAGTCTAGCAAGGGCTACTCATCTTGATGTAATATGGTTAAGTCAACCCAAGACCTTTCATAAGGGTTTCGTATATAAAAGTAAGTGTCCCAACAAGGGTTGGTCAAACATGTAGTTTTATTGAGTTTTTCCATTATTCAAGTAATGGAAGGCTTGGTCTAACTTGATATTTTTTAAGGGATTTTTATCACTTATGCATGAATTGATTATTAACACATTCTTGTTAATATTAAGTGGAACTTACTTAATTGATTAACCATTTCTGGATAATATTTACACATAAGTCTGGTTTATTTTAGTTCCATCTTGCATGCTTATTTAATTCATTAATTATGTGATCGTAACAAAACATCCATAATGATAAACCATGCAAATGACAGAAATAAAATAAAGTAAATGGCATGATCATGATATTTTCTAATGGTTAGTTTATCTATCGGTTGATAAACTAACCTAGTTCTAGGGGAGAAACACCTTGAACCTTTTGGTTTCGTGTTTACAGCTTCCACCTATACACCTCTGTATCTCCTGGGATTGGTTTCGTCTCAGCTTCATATTGAACTGCCTCCACTAGCTTGGGAGTTCCATCCATTACATATGCCCTTTTTTAACTCACATGTAGGTGAGGGGTAAAATGGGGTTTTACATAAAAGAAACATTGGACATGCAGGCCCTACATAATAATGAGGAGAAAGCTCACGGACCAAAAAATTTAATTCAAATAAATAAATTAAAAGAAACCATTCACATACAAAGGTTTTGGTCTAGCTCATGATCATCCGTACATGCAACGATATTTACGCATAAATAAAACTTGCATTCAATTCTTTAATAGTTCTTGTTTAAGATAAATCATGCTCAAATCAATTAATTATCATCTTTAATTAATCGATCCTTTTATCTTAAATCCTTTTCTGAATTTTCTTGATATTCTCATCCATCATAATTTTAAACAAATAAATGCATTTAAAATTATCTTTGTACATAACTTATACCTTGGAAGAAACCTAGTGAATTCTTATTCATAACTTCCCAATGACTAGAAATGAACATTACATAGATGTTAAATTAAACACACATATATATAACACCTATCACATGTTGTGCCTCAGTTTTACGCCCGCACGATGGTATACATCTCAAGGGTTTGTATAAAATAATAATAAATTTTAATAAATCTATGTAATTTGGATGAGTACACGACGTGTAGTTCCAACTACATGGTGTGTAATATTGTTTATCGTCCATCCGAAGTACATTCCTGGGGAAATGGTGTGTGAGTGTACTTTAGAAATCTTCAGAGTACACAACATGTCCAGTTGGCCACACACCGTGTAGTTCCTCATTACACAGTCTCCAACCAGGCTAGCCGTATATGGGGTACATGGTCCAACCCTAACCTAAAGGGACTACATGTCGTGTCCATTTGGGCCACACGACATGTAATCTAAAAACCGTGTGCCACCTGTTCCTGGTCAACTCACGGAGTCATTTAAGACTTAGAAAGACTCCAACACAGAGCTTTGTTTGGTGGACATGTCTAATTCATTGAATCTTGACTACATGGCATGTACTACCGAATACACACCGTGTGTTCTGGTTTTATACAACCAAGAAGCTCTGGCACTTCTGGATGAGATCCTCTATTTTATTTTAATCAAAATTAAAATTAAAGATCATTTTTGTAAGGTGAACGAGAAATGAAAGAGGAGGAATTGTTCTTGAGATTCATATTTGTAGAAAAATTAACTTGAAATGAATCAACTAAATTATTAAATTAGTAAGTCATCAAAGAAATATTTAAATAATTGTAAACTATGATGTAACCACTCTGATACCACTTGAAGGTTCAGGGCGCAGTAGAAGCGTGGTTGGAACGACACCCAACTTTTATTTTTACCATGATCAATGATTATTCCAGGATCAATACGATGATGAATGCTAGTATCCAATAAATAAAATCAAAGATTTAGATAAAGAATAAATAGGTCTAAAACCTTTTGAGAGGATCTTGAACATCTTATATATAATTAATTTAATTAATTTCATAAAGAAAAATAATTCCTGGATCTTTGGTATTTTTCTTTGTTAATGATGTTGATCGTCCAAAATGACCCCTCCAGATTGTCTCATTGCGCTTGTAAGAATCCAAAATAGAATCCCTCTAGTGGTGATCCATACGTGCTCTGATGGCCTCCGATCAACATCGCTCATTCTTCAGGTGCTAGCGCAGTGAAACGAGTGTCTTGTGCCGGTCGTTTTGATCACTTGTTCTCCGGGCTTGAGGAACGTCTCTTGTTCTTGAGAGGGGAGAGAAGATGATTCGAGAGAGAAATTGTTTGGCTCAACAATTCTCAATTAAACAGGCATGTGGTGTGGTTTCACTACTAGAAATAAGCCCATTTGCAACGAGTTATTTGCGACGGGATCCCGTCACAAATGGGCTTTTTTGAAGGGGGTCCGTCACAAATGACCCATTGCGGTAAATGGTGTCGCAATTAACACTATTTGCGACGGGCCCGTCACTAAAAATATTTTTCATGACGGGAATATTTCCCGTCGCAAATACTAATCGATATATTTAAAAAAACATTAAATAAGGCTTTTGCGATGGGCCCGTCGCAAATAACATTTGTGACGGGCCACTAATCCCGTCGCAAAAAAGATAAAAAAAAATTAAAAAATAAATAAATAAGGAATTGCGACGGGCCCGTCGCAATTGCCTATTGCGACGGGCCCGTCGCAATTGCCTATTGCGACGGGCAAATATTCCCGTCGCAAAAAATTTTAAAAAAAATTACGTAATTGCGACGGGATGATTATCCCATTGCAAATATGTATAAAAAATAAAAAAATAAAAAAATATTAATAAAAAAAGTTTAATTAATATTATAATAGTAATAATACAATTATAATTCATTCAGATATTAAAACAAAAAATCATTCAAATATTTAAAAAATTATAATTAAATTAAATTATTTAAAATTTTAAATATATATAAAAAAATTAATATTATAAAATATGAATAATATTATTAATCATATTAATATTGTAATATAAATAATATTATATTATATAACAATAATAATAATATTAATATATCGAATTCATATTATTATAAATAATTAAAATTTTAAAATTTAAATTTAAATTTTTGAAACTTTTTATGTATTAAAAATACTGAATATAATATTATTAAAATATTTAGAAAATAAAAATATGAAAATTATCAACATTTTCAAAAAGAAATATAAAAAAATAATAAAATACTAGGAGTAATATTATTATTAATAAAATAAACAAACATTAAAATAAATACCAATAATAAATAATAAAGTATTAAAAATAAATAGAAATTAAATAATACAATATTGACACCAGTATAAGAGAAACAGAAACTCTGAATAGAAAAAATGTCATATTTTAAATTTACAAACTTTATAACATCTAAACAATAACTAATCTGAAAGAGGAGGGGGAGGGGGGGATCTGCTGGTGGAGGAAACTCCATCCCTAAGGAACGAGTGAGTCAACGCATGTACTCCATCTGCTCCTGCTGCTGCTGCTGCCACCGACTCATCTACTCCTCGTACACCTACTGCTGTCGTCGGTGCTCCTCCTCATGCTGCTGCTGCTGCCGACGCATCTCCTCATGATCCTTTTGGAGACTCTCTATCAACTCAGTCTGAGATCGCAACTGATCCTCATACTATGTATCGAAAGAAGATGCACGAGCTCCTCTCGAGTTGGACGCCGACATCACAGCACTGCCATAATAATCTCTGGGAGTTAGTCGAGAGTCGATACCAACTACTCGGCCCTTCTCGAAGGAATATTGGGTCGCCTACATACATGCTGCCTCATCAAACTGATGGCCACTGGTCTGATCTGATGCCTCGGCCTGACCCTCAGGTCGGGTCTGTGACGTTGCGGTCTCATATGACTCCTGTAGTTGCAATTTAAAATTAAAATTGTGAATATATTATATGCAGTTAATTTTTAAACTTGAAAACAAATAATACTGACCACGATGTGATGCTGATGATCACCTCTGAGCTCCCCAGTAGCTAGATCACTATACATCCTCTGATATACGTCGTACTCCGTAATATCGGGGTGCTCGACAGCCTATAAGAATATAAAATAAATTGTTAATATTTAAAGTTATATAAAATATTTATAAAAAATTTACGTACCAAATACTGTCTATGAATACTGAAAGTACGACTCCCAGCTCGATGAGTCACCTCCTGTCTCCCCCGATTCTGCCTCCCCACCGATGATCTCCTCTGAAAGCCACCACTCAACCAGTGTGCACATAATCCATCCCATAAGTGGGATGAAATGTACTCTGGTTGGTGTGCTCTACATGACTCGTCAAAATCTGACACTCCTGCTTTCTTCATGGCAGATCTTCTTAAATTGTGAAAAAACTGATGAAAGCGATCACGCATGACCACCTCTCATGCCTCGTGGATGGCATCACGCATGGTATCCTCGATCGGATACCATAAACCCTACAAATAATTCAAAATATCAAGTTGTAAATGAAATAAATTTCAAAATAAGAATTATTTATTTACGTACGTACCAACCAATGGCCGAACATGGCCTGCTGCACATCAACGGGAATATGCTCCCATGTCATCCATGGATGAGAAAAATAGTTGCGCAAAATAGCATTGCCCTGTCCGACTGCTATATGTAGAAATCTGTAAAAACAATAATCAAACATTTATTATGTAAATAGATTAATGAAATCTTAGTAAAATGTACAGGTTATCACACCTCCAGGTGCGTGGATCGAACCCAAGACGTGGGCGTCGCTCGGGGATGGGGTCAGGAATCATCAGTCGTGCAAGACCGCGCCCCCTCTGCGTACCCCCTGAAGCGCCTTCAGGCTGAGGGTGAGGTGCCAGCAACTCGTCTGCATCGAAAGATTGGTCATCATTCTCCAACTCACGAAATGTGTCCTCATCCATCTGAAACAGAAAACGAATGTTGTTAGCAAATAATTGATAATTATTATTATATATACATATATATTAGTTATCATTATATATAACTACCATTTAATTGTATCAATGTTCATCTTCATCATCATCTTCATATCTATCAATGCCATCTTCATATTCCTCCCCAATATCATCGATATGCATTTGAGTTCCATTTTCTTCATCTCTTACCATTTCAAATTCATTTGTGACATCATTAACATCATCATCATCACTGACTCTTAATTAAGGGGTGTCATCATCGATACTCATGTCTCTTTGTAACAAATATTGATTTTGAGTACTCTCTTGAAAAACTTCAATTCCTTGCACTTCAGTGAAAGCACATTCACTTTGACTAAACTGATTGTCTTGAATTTCCATTTTTATTATGCTCCACCAATTAGTCAAGTCTCTTGACGTAGCACAGTAATTTTCATAATAAACTTGATGTGCCTGTTGAGCCAGTAAGAATGGTTCATTTACTACAAGAACACTTTTACATTTAATATCGATGATTCCATGAGTTGGATGAACACGCACGCCTCTCTCAGTATCCAACCACCGACATTTGAACATCGTTATGTAATGTTGTCCTAGATAACAGAGTTCAATGATTTCATCAAGTATGCCATAAATAGTCAACTTCATTTTCTCTATGATGAGATCCTCTCAAGAAAACTCCACTATTCATTGTTTTTTTTATTCCCTATATGCATGTGTATGAAATCGAAAACCATTCACCACATATGAATTATAAGATTTCACCATTTTGGATGGTGGGTTACTCAATATACAAAGTCGTTTGTCAATTTAATCAGCATGTCGAGACACCTGAAAATTTGTGAAATAATTATCAACAGATGCTTTGTTGCGTACTTTTTTTTTTCAATTTCTGCATGCATCTTTCGAATGGGTACATCCATCGAAACTGTATCGGACCTCCACATTTTGCTTCATATGGAAAATATAATATCAAATGTTCCATTGAGTCGAAGAAAGATGGCGGGAATATTTTTTCCAGTTTACATATAATTAAAAAAACATCTTCTTCAAGTTTGCATAGAGCATCGTAATCTGTTTTCGCCGCACAAATGTCCCGAAAAAAATATGATACATCTGTTATGGAATCTCATATCATAGAATTAAACAGACCTCTTAATCCAATGGGTAGAATTATTTCCATTATAACATGACAATCATGACTTTTTAATCCGGTAATATGACCATTATTTACACATCTACCCAAATTGGAAGCACAGCCATCTGGAAGTCTCAAATATGAAATCCATTGAAAAAATAATAAGCGGCTTTCTTTGGACAATGTATAAGCTGATTTTGGTTTCATTAACCTTTCTGTTCTGACATTCTCAAACAATTCGAGTTCTGGATGCCTGCAAATTTGAGCAAGATCTAATTGTGCATTTACATTATCTTTGCTCTTTCCTGGTGTATCCAAAATTGTTTGAAAAAAATTATCAAAATAGTTATTCTCAATATGCATGACATCCAACATGTGGCGGACCAGCAAATTAGACCAATATGGAAAATCCCAAAATATTCTACATTTTAGCCAATTGTGTTCTTTCCCAAAACCAGAAAATTTCTGTTGGATTATTGTGGGTCCAAATGTGATGGGAGGTAATGAATATACAACTGATTTTAACTCTGAACCTGATATCATTTTTGGAGGTCCATCCCTTTCAACTGTGCCTTTTCTAAAATGAGATCTATTTCTGCGAAAAGGATGATCAGGTAGAAGAAATATGCGATGACAGTCAAAATAGCAAGGTTTTTTTCCATGCACGATCATAAATGCCTTGTTCTCTCCCATAAAGTAAGGACATGATTTAGGCTCATGTGTACTCTAGCCAGATAACATGCCATAAGCTGGGAAGTCACTAATTGTCCACATCAATGCTGCTCTTAGTATGAAATTTTGTTTCGCAGAAACATCATAGGTACTGACACCAGTACTCCACAGTATATTTAATTCATCAATCAATGGTTTCAAATAAACATCAATATTCTTCTTCGGATGTCCTGGGATTAGTAAGGTCAAAAAGATATATGGCTCCTTCATCAACATCTATGGAGGTAAATTGTATGGAGTTAAAAAGACAGGCCAACATGAATACTGACTACCATAAGATCCGAATGGATAGAAACCATCAGTGGAAAGACCCAGTCACACATTTCGGTCTTCTAAAGCAAAGGATGGATGTACTCTATCAAAAATTTTACATGAATCACCATCGGCCGGATGATTCAATCTTTTACCAGTTGAAATATTCATTTTGTGCCATGACATCATTGTCGTTGTATTCTTAGACATGAATAAACGCTGAAGTTTGGATGTAAGAGGAAAATATCTCAACTGTTTTACAGGAATCAAGCCAGACTTCCCATGTTGAGATTCTTTATACCTCGATTTCCCACAAGTGGGACAACTATCCAACGACTCATTTTCCCCAGAATATAAAATGCAATCCTTTGAACACGCATGAATCTTCTGACAACTAAGTCCTAAATTCTGAACCAGCCTCTTACTCTCATAGTAATTTTCAAGAAAAACATTTCCTTTGGGTAACAGTGTTTTAACCAATGAAAATATTTGATCAAAACACGTGTTTGACATTCCATTATCTGATTTGATAGCCATAAATTTTGCAACTGCTTCTAATTTTCTTATCTTTCAACCAGGATATAACGCATCCTCAGTAGACCTCAACAACTCATAAAATTCAGAGTGTGCCAACTCAGGAGTTGAATCAATATCATCCTGAGTTTCTGTATGTTGAATAGATGGACCTACAACATCATGTACTAAATTTTAAAACTGGGATGGATCCAGAATCAAGTTAGTATCACCTTCTGTAGAACTGTGTTCACCATGTTGATACCAAAAAACATAATCCGGTTGAAAACCAAAACGCAAGAGATGTCCCCTAACTTTTTCAAATGTGTCAAATGTTCTCATTGCACATTTTTTACAAGGACATTTTATTGTGCCTTCTAAAACAAATTCTATATTTGATGCTGTAAATGCTAATAAAGTCTCCACACCCTCAATATATACTGGATTTAAACCAGAACCATTTGGATTTCTACGTTGATTTATTCATATGCAGTCATCTAATAATTACTATTAATGACCTCGTTGTTCCATATTTTCTATAAAATATAAAATAATTACTGGTTTTGAATAATTTTTTAGAAAAAACACTCAAAAAGAGAGGATAACAAATTACAACTACTACTTAATAATTACCGATATTTACGGATAGTTATTTGTAATTATTATTATATGATTAATATTTATAAAAAAATTATATTAATATGATCAACCAAGCAAGGATAATTATAGAGTTTACATCAGACACAACTGACGCAAACTTTTTATTAGGATAGACCTAAAAATTGACCCTTTAAGAATTGAACATGTTAAGAATAGAGCAAAACCTGTGACGAATATTGATAATTTTAATATTTTATAAATTTTTTATTATTTTAATAATACTAATATTATTTTTTCAAAAATAATAATTATATAATAATAACATTATTACATTATTAGTACTTTTTTATTATTAATATTAAAATAAAATAATTTTCTATATTATGTTACAATTCTCTTTTCATCTGTGTGTTTAACGTTATGTATCCACATGTAATATTTACATTCACTTTCACCTCTCTATTGGTGAGTAGGTTGATAATTTTGAAAATGAATGAAAATATTACATGTGGAGATAGAAGTTTTCTTAAAACCAATACAAAGATGAAAAGATAATTGAGAAAGATACTGATCACACTAGTTTTTTCCAATTAGCTAATTATTACTAATTATTACTAATTATTCCTAATTATTACTAATTATTCCTAATTATTCCTAATTATTGGTAATTATTACAAATTATTGGTTATTACTACTAATTATTGGTAATTATTACTAATTATTGGTAATTATTACTAATTATTGGTAATTATTCCTAATTATTGGTAATTATTCCTAATTATTGGTAATTATTCCTAATTATTGCTAATTGTTCCTAATTATTGCTAATTAATGGTAATTATTGGTAATTATTAGTAATTATTGGTAGTTATTGTCAATTATTGCTAGTTATTGTCAGTTATTGCTAGTTATTGTCAGTTATTGCTAGTTATTGTCAGTTATTGCTAGTTATTGTCAGTTATTGCTAGTTATTGCTAGTTATTGCTAGTTATTGCTAGTTATTGCTAGTTATTGGTAATTATTGCTAATTATTGGTAATTATTGCTAATTATTGGTAATTATTACTAATTATTGGTAATTATTGGTAATTGTTACTAATTATTGGTAATTATTACTAATTATTGGTAATTATTGGTAATTATTACTAATTATTGCTAATTATTGGTAATTATTTCTAATTATTGGTAATTATTGCTAATTATTGGTAATTATTGGAAATTAATACTAATTATTACTAATTATTGGTAATTATTGCTATTTATTGCTATTTATTGCTAATTATTACTAATTATTGCTATTTATTGCTAGTTATTGCTAGTTATTACTAATTATTGCTAATTATTGGTATTTATTGCTAATTATTACTATTTATTGGTAATTATTCATAATTATTGGTAATTATTGTTAGTTATTGCTAATTATTGCTAGTTATTACTATTTATTGCTAGTTATTGCTATTTATTGCTAGTTATTGCTATTTATTGCTATTTATTGCTAATTATTGGTAATTATTACTAATTATTGGTAATTATTACAAATTATTGGTAATTATTACTAATTATTGGTAATTATTACTAATTATTGGTAATTATTACTCGTTAATGGTAATTATTACTAATTATTGGTAATTATTACTAATTATTGGTAATTATTACTAATTATTACTAATTATTGGTAATTATTACTAATTATTGGTAATTATTACTAATTATTGGTAATTATTGCTAATTATTGGTAATTATTTCTAATTAATACTAATTATTGGTAATTATTGCTAATTAATACGAATTATTGGTAATTATTGGTAATTATTACTAATTATTGGTAATTATTACTAATTATTGGTAATTATTACTAATTATTGGTAATTATTACTAATTATTGGTAATTGTTGGTAATTATTGGTAATTATTGCTAGTTATTGCTAGTTATTGCTAGTTATTGCTAGTTATTCCTATTTATTGCTAGTTATTCCTAATTATTGCTAATTATTGGTAATTATTTCTAATTATTGGTAATTATTACTAATTAGTAGTAATTATTGCTAATTAGTGGTAATTATTCCTAATTATTGGTAATTATTCCTAATTATTGGTAATTATTCCTAATTATTCCTAATTATTGGTAATTATTGGTAATTATTCCTAATTATTCCTAATTATTGGTAATTATTGGTAATTATTGGTAATTATTGGTAATTATTGGTAATTATTGGTAATTATTGGTAATTATTGGTAATTATTGGTAATTATTGGTAATTATTGTTAATTATTGGTAATTATTGGTAATTATTGGTAATTATTACTAATTATTACTAATTATTACTAATTATTACTAATTATTGTTACTTATTACTAATTATTGTTAATTTTTTATAATTATTACTATTTTTTTGAATTAGCCCTATTTTTTGTTAATTATTGCTAATTATTACAAATTATTACTAATTATTACTAATTATTGGAAAATTTTACTAATTATTACTAATTATTACAAACTATTTTCATTAATTACTAATTACATTCATTAATTACTAATTACATTCATTAACTACTAATTACATTCATTAAATACTAATTACTATCTTTAATTAAAATTACAGTTATTAATTACTAATCACAGTGACTTAATTATTAAATATTGTTAATTACTAATAATTAAATCTAACAAATCAAATTTAATACAACCTTAATACAACATAATTATATCTAATTAGAAATAATAAAAAGTAATTTAAAAATATAAAACAAAAACATTAAATAAATATTAAATTAAAATTCAGATAAAAACCTTAAACTGGTTTTCGAGCTTTCGATTTGTTGTACTTGTAGGATGATCCCTGCAACCACCTTGAAATCAGCTTGCAAAACAAAATTCACTCAACTCATATAAACTAGTAAGAAGTAGTTCAGATTTGGAAAATATGTCAAGGCTGGATGTATTTATAGGTTAGATTATTTGCGACGGGGTTTATTGCGACGGTATTCCCGTCGCAATTGATATTATTTGCGACGGGACCGTCACAAATAACCCCGGCCGCATTTATTATGGGCGGCAAAAAAATGGGTTATTTGCGACGGGGCCCATCGCAAATAACCTGTTACCGCCGCCTGTTATTTGCGACGGGAAGGGGATCTCGTCGCAAATATCTTTGGCGCGGCTTGGCGAGTAAGTCGCGCCAAACCATTTGCGACGGGTAAGAATTTCCCGTCGCTAATACCACTTTTTCCCGTAGTGTTTATGGCACAATAGGCTTACTTGTCTATTTATATACATGGAATTTCAGTTAAAGTATTTAATTGCATAGAAACAATTAAATACATTCATGAACTTAGAGAAAACCCATGCTCATAATAATAATACCGCGTCATTATTCTTGGTGAGCCAACTTGCACAAAATGAAATTATAAAATAAAATCTCGCATCACAAAATAATAGCAATGTCATTATTATTTTAACTTGTACCAACTAGTTAAATAATGATTTACCGTCTTGTAAATAATTATTTTACTACCAGACCGACCTTGATCCGCTCGAACTCCACTTCCATTTATTGAACATCTGAATAAATAAATAAATAATTTATTCTCTTAAATAAATATTTTATTTACAAACTAGTAAATAAATATTTATTAAATGTTCAATAAAATAAATAAATATATTTTATTTAATTTATGCGATTATTTTAACTTGAATAAAAATATTCCATGGTCTTGAGAATAATATTTATTTCATTAATTAAATTCAAATAGAATTTAACCGAGACCACCAAAAATACTTAGTGTTTGACCCTCTAGGATTTTTTCTCATTGGCATTAGGCGGGCTTTCCTAAAGTATAAGAGTATTGTCTAATAATGGGTCAAGGCACCTAAGAGAAAGAACATAAAGTCGCAACAATGACATCCACATACGAATATTCAGTGTATAATATAATCCATTTATTGCAATATCTCATCAAGCATGTTTCATGATAGTGTCATCAACATTAATGATTGATACGTCATTCTTTGACATCCTAAAATAAACTCATCATTACACCATGGCCATGGAATTTCACGCGACAGTTCAACATCAATCAAAGGGCTGAGATATCAACTTCCATAAATGGAAGGGACAAATCCTTCCTCGACTTATCCATTAATAACATGTCACTTGTGATGCACCCAATGTACCCTACTTCCCACCAATTGTATGCATGACGGTTTTTGTCAGTAAATCAAAGGGCATGAGTAATGACACGTATTAATGATAATCTTAAAGTCTAAGGATCATTATACACACTTGCAGAGAGAAATATCTGATGACACTAAAACACGCGGAATTCCTACTAGCGGGTCTATTATCATAATCTTCTATCTTGGAGATTACCAAGTGCAATCTTCATGAAAGGAAGTCTCATCTGCTTACAAGTACTTGCACCTGATAGTCTGCATGTTATGTGTCCCATCATAGTATATCATCCAACCATAGAACTATATTTAAGAATATTGTTATAGCATTTCAAGGTTCTCATCATAGTGGGGAACTATCATGACCTTATCAATGAAAAAAATACTCTAGGACATTATTACATCATAGTCATGCAGAAAAATTAACAATATGTAATAATACATTAAATATCCATGTAATCAAAGTAAAACCATTTGGTTCTAGGACACCAACTCTTATAGCGAAAGCCTCTCTCCTCCTTTAAATAGTGGATGCCCAAATTCCCGGATTGGGTTTCTCAACCCTCGTTTATTAAATTTCCACTAAATAAATAATTATGATGAACTAAACTATGTTATAAATATTTTTTTATATTTTATCACATACATGTAATATATATTAAATATATTATGTGATAAAACATAGTCATTTAATCGACTCTTACTTCCCGCTAATATTAAACAAACCTCAAATATTAAATAATATTCATTTGAATAATATTATCCATGTATTTAATTTAATAATTTTAAATAAATTTAATAAATAAATTCAATACTAATTATTCTTAACTTTAATAATATGAAATTAATTATGTATTTTAAATTTTGGTATTTTATTTTAATTGTTTTCATATTGAAATTTTCCCATTTATTATTTTTCCATTAAATTGTTTACACACATGAAACTTATTGTAAATTTTCTCATTTTTTATCTCTGCTAGATTTAGCTTTACCTTGTGGACCTTTTATTTGGGTTTTTTATTTTTTCGCCCGCTTAACTGTTTGCCTGCCTCATTGTGATTTCTACCGAGGAAATCCATGGTTTTAACTCAGTTCTCCTGGCTATTCATCTTAGTCATCATCACTCTGATCCCTATCATCTACTCAATCATGTCATTTTAGGCTATGATATTGTGATCAATTTGGGTGTTGGTTTCATGGTAGTTTTAATTTCACTATATGTTTATGAATTTTTAGGGTTCTGGAATCACCCCTATAGAGCATCATTTGGGACACAGTAGTGTGAATAGATCTAGAGAATCAACTCCTTATTCAGTCGTTGCTTTCCCCTCACTCAAGATCCTTCTCTCATCACTGTCGTACAGTTCTTAGTGGAATTATTTATCAGAATCCTTCCATGGAGAATCGGTGTGGTCACCATTTGAATTTGTAGACCATAGCTATGGATCTGGTGAGTTTTTCATATGGCTAGTTGAAAGGAAGCAGCAGCATGGGGATAGTAGTGCATGAAGATATCTGGATGGCTAGACGATCTTCCGATGTTGTAAGCTTCTTCTAACCCGATGTTCTCATCCCATTTCTCATTTTTTGTCCTGCTTCTTGATTGCCGAAGCTGTTCTAATTTCCTTTGTTTCTTGTTCTGTAAAATCTACTATTTTTGTAAGCCTCGAAATTGTTTTTTCTTTGAGAATTAATAACACAAGGGTGCATGGGTGGTGTTCTTATCATGTAATAGGTCCCAAAGGGACCGAATCATGTAAATCCCAGTGTTAAGATGCTTTCTATTTTCTTGTTTTTCTAATTCGCCATGAAATTTTTTTAATTTGTTTCATTTGAAGTGTAATAAAATTTAATTTATATGGGGTTGTATTCCACTATCCCTCGATAACAAAGTGGTATCAGAGCCACCCGCATAAACAATATTGTCTTCAAAATATGAAATTGATAAATTTTATGGCATAGATTATTTTAATTTGTGGTAATTAAAAATATGAGCCCTAGTAATCCTAAAATGGATACAAGATTCCCTTTACAAACTTATGAAACCCCTTATAAGCATGTATATTGATGGTCAGATAGTGAAGATCTATTCAGATGTCCCTCCTGAGGTTTTGATGAAAGCACATAGCTCTTTGACCTTGTCTTTAGGTGATAAAGTCCTACAGGAAGTCACTTATGAGACTTCCGCAAGTGGTATTTGGTTTAAGCTTGAAAATATGTATATGAAAACATCCTTAATTGACCATCTATATAAGAAGAAAAATTTATATACCTTCAAGATACATCATTGAATTGTAATCCAGAAACACTTTAATGAGTTTAATAAAATCTTATTAGAGCTATACAATATAAATGTTAATGTTCATAATGAGGACCAAGCCATTATACTTTTAATTTCTTTAGACATTTCATATGAACATATTATTGATGCCATGATGTATGGAAGAGATTCTATCATTTTAGAGGAATTCAAGTCCACCTTGCATTCTCATGAGTTGTGTATTAAGGCTAAGGTTAAACCTGAAGCTGAGGGTCTGAATTTGAGGGGTCATTTGGAGTTTCAAGGGAAGAAAAAAGGTAAAAGTATAAAGGAAGCAAGAGTCGTATCCAGTCACGCGAATATCGAACTAAACCCAAACTGGGGGAGGTTACCTGCTACCATTGTGGGAAGCCTGGGCATATTATATAACAACCATGTTCTTTATTTAACACTTAAACATAATTTATTACATAAAATCTTCACTTGATACAACATAGAAGATCGATAAACCTAGTTTTTTGGGGATTATGAACTTTACATAACAACTTAAAACATGAAATACACATCTTTATTGAAAACTTCTTTTACATGACCACACATATTCCTTCCTACATAGCATTGTATAGGATAACCTGAGGACATTCATAAGAAAAGGGTGATCTATAAAGCCCAGTAAGGGGGTAAACAAGACATAACATGAAGAATACAATACATGTTTTATGATAGACATATTAATGGAGCATAAGAGAATAATGAACATAAAGACATGATATAGCATGATTATCATTACATGGAAATATGACATCAACATTTAATATGATATTAGCATGAGCCAAGGCTCATTACACATGGAGAATTAGTAAGCCCTCATTGCACTTGAATTAGCATGAGTAAACCCTCATTGAACTTGGCGTATCATGATACTAATCTTTACCCAATGCATTGAAGTGCTATCAGGGCGCATCCTTTTTAATCATTTAATTTCTTGCATAAGTGTGGCACATGTATCATATAAAATGGATTCATTAAACATCATCATTTATTCCCTGATAAAGTAATGTGGAATTCATACATGAAAATATATAATCAATAAGTAAATGTGCATAAAGGTGAATATCCTTGATAGAGAATTGGGCATGGTATTCAATACACAATTACTTTGGCTTGGAAAATTGCTGTGTAATTTCGACAGCATAACAGCGTGACATAAGAATTCATAAAAATGGTTGATAAGAGATAAAGGGGTGTCTCATAATATGTACATGAAATGGACAATAATGAGGTAATATATATACACATCTCAACATATATAATGTAATTTAGATTCATAATACAAAATAATTTCTTGAATGTAAATGAGAAGAGAGAAATTCCTTACGGAATTTCCGCATAGTAACAGGTGTATATGAGAAACATTAATGAGAGAGAAATATGTCTCTCATAATTCAAAAATAAAGAGGTAATTATTGGGGTGTGTGAAATCAAACCCCAACATTTTTAATTGAAAACAAAATTAAATAGCAACATAATGAAATTTGGAAAAAAAATGAGAAAGGAAGAAATCTCTTACTTGGAAGTGTGCTCCAAAGGTTTGGGAGAGGCTTGAGAGAGGCTTCTTTAGATCTTGGGGTGACTTGGGAGGATACTAGAGAAATTAGGGGAGAGTAGGGACATGATACAAGGGTCTTGAGTTAATAGAAATGGGAGTTTGAGTGGGTTTATATAGGAAAAGAGATGATATGTTTTATTATTTAGGTTTTGGACACCACACATTAAACTAATTAAAACAAAAAACCAACCCATGGTTTTTTCTAAACGGGAGTGAAAAAAATTATTTTATAAGGAAAATGACCAAACTTCTTAAAATATTAGGATTTCTTATGTGGAGGTGAGTCACACTCTCAAGGAAATCAATTTAAAAAGATAAAATGTTTTATAAGTCTTGGATGGTCCACTAAGGATTTATAAAATAAATCAAACAAACCTAAAATCACATTATTTTAAAGTTAAAACATATATTGTATGAACATCCCACTTATAATATTTTATTACATCACTATTGGGTCATTATGATGTCATAAAACACATTATATATTTAGTGGTTTTTAATTTTTACACAAAAAATTCCATTGTCTTGGAAAATTATGAATAATTCACCATTAAATAATTTTGACATCCTAAATTCAAAATAAAATATTCATTTTATCTAAATAATTTTCTAAATATATGAATTTTTACTTTTAAAATAAAAATAGACATTTATCTAAAATTCAAGGGTTTTTACAAAAAACAGCTTTCAAACCTTAATAAAAATTATAATTGTATTCATAAAAATTATACGATCATTTATATTTAATAAAAAGAAATTTATAAATAATATTTTATTAAAATATTATTTAATTAAAAAATCCATTAATCCATCAAAATAGATTTTTTAATTGAATATTGACTAAAAATACTATTTGTGCTTTAAAACCCATTTACAAAGTAACAATAAAATAAATTTATATTATTTATACAAAAATAAAGCACACAATCATGGTTCTAGGTTCTTGTTACATATCCCCTTATAACACCCACATAAGACCTAAGGTTAAGGTGTGTGATGATGACAGACTCATGGGTGGATCTGATAACATCACTCGGGTGGTAATCTCTATTAACTTTCACTTCTCCCATAGACGATTCTTTTCAACCTTAATGCATTGAAGGTCGGCTTAAGTTTAGTCAAGAGAAAATCCCAGTGACACCACCTTCTTTCTGAGCTCCAACAAATGAGCTTCGTACGGATCAATTCTACTGGATGAGGTCATCACTTTCTTTGTCTGAGTAAATTTGATTTGTTAAAACCCTATATTTATATTAATCATGTGATCATTGTTCAACAGCTATATTACCAACGATAACAATTCTTAACACTATTTTAAAATCCAAAAACATAAAACCAAGTAAGTGAATATGTTATATAACCATTTTACATAATAAGTTATTTAATTAGATCAAGAGGAATTTTCATTAATAAAAGTTTGTGTCGTTACAATCTTCCCCCCTTAATAAATTTCACCCTCAAAATTTTCTTTTCCCACACTAAAATAGATGAGGGTAACTCTACTTCATCAATTCCTCCGATTCCCACATTTCTTCTTCAAACTTTTGGTTTCACCACAACACCTTGACAAGGGGCATTGTATTATTTCGTAGAACTTTTTCCCTACGATCTAAGATCTTCACCGGATTCCCTTCATAGGAGATTTCATTCTCCAATGGTAACACCTCTAGATTGAGTACATGCGATGGTTCAGGTATGTATTTCCTCAATAGTGATACATGGAATATATCATGTACTTGAGATAGGTTTGGTGGGAGTGCTAGTCGATAGGTCACTACTCCAATGCAATCAAGGATTTCAAAAGGGCTGATGTACCTTGGACTAAGCTTTCCCTTCTTCTCAAATCTCATAACTCTCTTCCATGGTGATATGCATAGGAATACCATGTCTCTGACATCAAACTTTAGGTCTCGTTAACAATTATCATCATTGATCTTTTTTCAACTCTGAGCAGCTTAATGTGCTGTTGAATTGTCTTAACCTTATCCACCATTTCTTCGACCATTTGTGGACCTAGGAGTTTTCACTCCACAACTTCATCTCAACATGCCAGTGTTCTACAACTCTTCCCATAAAGAACTTCATAAGGAGCCATATGGATTCTTGATTGGAAACTGTTATTGTAAGAAAACACCACTAGAGGAAGATATTGATCCCATCCTTCTTTGAAGTCCATTGAGCATACTCTCAACATATCCTCAAGTGTTTGGATAGTCCACTCAGATTGGCCATCAGTTTGAGGATGATAAGCCATACTGATGTTCAGCTCAGTATTTATAGAATGTTGAAGACTCTTCCAAAACATAGAGGTGAATCTTGGATCTCAATCAGATTCAATAGATAGTGGTACTCCATGTATCCTTACCACTTCTCTGATATATATTCGTGCTAGTTGATCCAATGAGAAATCCTCTCAAATTGAAATGAATTGTGCAGTCTTTGTAAGACGCTCCACAATAGCCCAAATAGCATTGTTTCCTTTGGAAGTATTTGGATGTCCAGTGACAAAGTCCAAGGTGATGTTCTCCCATTTCCATTCTAGTATGGGTAATGGTTTCATCATCCCCTTAGACTTCTGCCTCTCAGCCTTCACTTCCTAACATACCAGACACTTTGATGTATACTCAGCAATCTCCTTCTTCATACTATCCTTCCAATAATTCTCTCAGATATCTCAATACATCTTTGTGTTTCCTGGGTGAATGGATAAATTCGAACTATGTGTATCATCCAAAAGTCCATTCATTAACTCTAGATTTTATGGAACACATAGTCTTGTCCCAAATCTCACAATTCCTTATTCATTAACATTGAACACCAAGGATTTCCCTTTTCTTATAGTTTCCACTTTCTTCTGAATTCCCACATCATCCTTTTGAATATCATTTAACCTTTACGAAAGAGATGGTTGAGAAATTGTTTTTGAAAGGATTAATGATGTTCCTTTCTTTATGGGTCTAATGTTCATCTTCATCAAATCTAAGAAGATGAGATCATTTTCAATTCTCATCAATGATAGAATCATTGAGACCTTTCTACTTAGAGCATTTTTCACCTTGTTCTCTTTCCCAGGGTGATAATGGATTGTACAGTCATAGTCTTTGATAAACTATAGCCATCTTCATTGGCGTATATTCAACTCTTTCTATGTAAATATATACTTGAGACTTTTGTTATCCGTGTATATTTTACACTTCTATCAAAAGTGGTAATGTTGCCAAATTTTTAAAGAAAATATTACTGATACCAACTACAGATCATGTGTTGGATTGTTTTTCTCATTAACTTTCAATTTCCTTAAAGCATAGACAAAGACTTTGACATTTTTCATCAACACACAACCCAGGCCCTTCTTAGAAGCGTCACTAAATACCACAAAAAGTTCTCCACTTGTGGGTAGTGTGAGCACATGCGCAGTGATAAGCTTCCTTTTTAACTCCTTAAATCCCTCTGCACATTCATCACTCCATACAAACTTTACTCCCCTCTGAGTTTTCTTGGTAAAAGGGTTTGACAATCATGAGAAATTTCTCACGAATCAGCGATAATATCCAGCTAACCCCAGGAAGCTATGGATATCTGTTGTCGATGTTGGCCTTGCCCATCCCTCAATTGCAGCTATCTTAGAGGGATCTACAGATATCCCATTGCTTGTGATGACATGCCCCAATAATGAGACCTCCTTTAACCAGAACTCAAACTTGTTTTACTTTGCATAGAACTTATCCTTTCACAAGGTCATTAGTATAGTGCTTAGATTATCCTCATGCTCCTCATTGGTTTTAGATTATATTAGAATATCGTCTATAAAGACTACCACAAATTTGTTGAGGTAATCTATAAAGGCTTTATTCATCAAGTCCATGAAGATTTTTGGAGTATTGGTGAGTCTAAAAGGAATTAATATGAATTCATAGTGCCTGTATCTTGTATGAAAAGCAGTCTTGGGGATATCCTCCTTTTCACCCTTACTTGGTAATATCTCAACCATAAATCCACCTTCGAGAAGTATTTTTTTCCATGTAGCTGATCGAACAAGTCATTAATTCATGGTAGAGGATACTTGTTCCTTATCGTGATTTTTTTGAGCTCACGATAATCAATGCAAAGTCGCATTGACCCATCCTTCTTCTTGACGAAGATGACTGATGCACCCCATGGTGAAGCACTTCGGTGTATAAACCCTCAATCCAGATTCTCCTGTAGTTTTTCCTTTAGCTCCACAATATCTATTTTATACAGAGTCTTGGATATTAGAAATGCCACAGGTATAAGATCAATTGAGAATTCAACATATATTCTAAGAGAAAGACCAGACAATTCCTCGGGAAACACATCGAAGAATTCCCTCACAATAGGAATGTCTTCAAGGATGATTGATTCCTTAGACTCTATCATCTGATCAATATACGCATTCTCATAGGGTAGTAATATCCACACTTGAGATGACGGTGCTAAAGAAGATCCATCCTCCTCCTTTCACTTATAAATAATTGGGGGTAGATTCGCCATATGGAGAGTGATTTCCCTCTCACGAAAATTTATGTTGGCTCTATATAAGGAAATTAAATCAATGCCAAGAATTGCATCAAATTCCTCCAAAGGGAGTATGTAGAGGTTCATCGGGAAGTTCAAACCACAAATTGTGACAGGGGATAAGTTATATTCATGGGTTGAAATGACTGTATCATTTTTATTTCTCACCGACATCTTTACTTCCATGATTTTTTGTGGTGTTTGTATTGTTCTACTAAAATTTCTGGATATAAAAGAATGTGCAGTACCAGAATCAAAAAGTATGTTCGATGTTATTGAATGAATAACTAGTGTACCTTTCACCACTTCGTTTTCAGGGTTCACTTCGGTGGTAGTGATGGAAAAATATCAAACTTGCTACCTTGGAGGTTGTTTGTTACCTCAGAAAACCCTTGGCATAGGTCACTGGTTTGAAAAGTTCCCCGGTTCTTTGCAGTTGAAGTAATGAACAGTGCGTTGAGGGTAAAACGAAGCGTTCCTATCCACTGTCGCAGTCGTGGATTTTTCTTGTCAGCCAATAATGGCCAGGTTCCCTTCTCTTCCACACCTAAAGTATTTCCTCATCCCCTTCAGGAAATTTCTGGGGTGCTTCTTTCCAAACCTTTGGCAAGTGGGGTGTTGGAATTTCTTAGCACCATTGGATTTATCCATCAGACCACCAGAATTAAATTCCACCTTATACTTCTTATCCCCATGATACCAATGATATTCTACAATATCCATTTTGTCTTTGAGGACACATCAGATAATTTTCTCATAGCTCTCAAAGTCATAGATCGTCAGGGATTTCCGTAGGCTAGGTTTTAACCCAGAAAAGAAGCGATCAACCTTGCATTTAGGGGTAACGAAAAATCCATAGGCGTATCATGCAAGACTTGTGAAGTTTTCCTTGTACACTATGATGGATTCGACATCTTTTTTTCTTGAGGGAAAAGAAATCTCTTTCCATCTTAATTCAGAGGGTGCGAGAAAAATATTTATCTAAAAACATTTTCCAGAAATCCTTCCATTCCAATGTCTCTATCTCTTCTTTAGGATTCTTATTTTTGATTAATGTCTACCATTGATAACCTTCACCATCTATACAATAAGCATCCAAAAGTACCTTCTCTTGTTCAGAACATGGAAGGATGTAAAAGATATTCTCAAGGGAGTTGATCCGTTGTTCAGTGATTGAGGGATCAGATGATCCATTAAAAGTAGGAGGTCTTTGTCTCATGAAGATCTCGGTTGCAGCTTGTTCTTTATTGGGGGGGGGGGTGTTGAATGTTCCTTTTGACCCATGTTTCTATTCAAAAATTGAGTTAACTGAGAGAGTATCATGACAAAGTTTGTGATTCCATCTCCCATAGGATTGAGCATCTCATTAGAACAGTCATCACATTGATCTTCGCATTGGTTGTTATTCCGAGTCCTCCTATTACCCACCATTGGATAGAATAAAATGAAAGTTAGGGGTAACACATAAAGGGGATGTCATGACCCGACCCCCAGGGCTTGTGTCATGACTATCCCAAGCCCGCCTTCCATAGGGCCGGGGCTGGCGACTAGCACCGGAAAGGCATATCCCTAAAACCAGGAAGGCATTGCCTTTTTAACCTACAAAATCACACAATCCAGGCACACAACAAGATACAAGAACAAAGTAAACTATATAGTAAATAGGGTGAGTATAGTAAGTAAAGCGGCCGGAATACAAGTTCAAATGGAAAGTACAAGTAAACCTAAAAACAGCTCCTATGAACACCCGCCAAGGATCCAACCTGAAGGGTAGGTATAGCTCTCGAACGGTCATCTCTGTGGTATGTCTCATCTAATGGCCCACCTCTAAGAAGCCTCCAGTTCTAGCACCCTAAGCCTTGATCAATGTTTTCCGTCATCTGCACAAGACACAGTAAGGTGCGGGCATAGCCTGTGCAGGGGTGAGTATAACAATACTCAATAGGGACCCCGAGACCCCTGAAGGTCTCTCAGAATCCACAAAAAATAAACCACAAAGAAAGATCTCAATATCAAAGCACGAAGCCATAGTCATCAACACTACTAAGTTATATGACCATACATATACCTAATTTATCAATATATATACTTATCTCAAATGTGAGGGAAGAATACCACAAAGGTAACACCACGAAGGTAAAATTACCACACAGGTAACACCACAAAGATAGAAGTACCACACAGGTAACACCATGAAGGTAAGTACCAAAAAGGTATCTCCACATAGAAGAATACCACAAAGGTATCACCACACAGAAGTGTACCACAAAGGTAAAGAATCAAATCACAACTAGGTATAACTTAAGTATGGAAGTATAGATGATTAGCTGTGTCACTAGATCATCTTAATTCACTGAGAAGCTCTGTTGTTGACCCACATAGGATAGTATATGACCCACATAGGATCTAAAGATAACCCACATAGGATCTGAAGATTTTAACCCACACAGGATCCGAAGTTGACCCACACAGGATCTGAAGATTACCCACGCAGGATCTGAAGATAACCCACATAGGATCTGAAGATGGCCTACACAGGATCTGAAGATGCATACCCACACAGGATCCGAAGTTGACCCACATAGGATCTGAAGATGACCAACACAGGATCTAAAGATTACCCACACAGGATCTGTAGATTCTTCAAGTACATCCAGCCACAGGGTTCCCGCACTAAGCGCACTTGATTCTGGGAGGATCTGCAACTCAATCCATAGGTCGATACATAAACTACCATGAAATCCCATGAATAAGTATCTCAAAGGAAATCCACATCATAAGGATCCCAATGCAATATATTACGTGTCAATCAGACGCCTGGTCTGTAAGTTATTAGCGTTTCCGCTCTGAGGGCCTGATTGGATTCAGGTTCGATCCAAACCGTCCGTACTCCAACTATATTTAAAACTCAAGTGGATTATTCCAAAAGGGGTTTCTCGATCCAAGGAATCCAGTGCCATAGACGGTTCATCAAACGGATGCCTGGTTCTCAAGATATGGCTAAAAAGACTTATATGGGTCAAGATGGGCCCGGGTCCGGTTTGACCCAGGCAGACCCACCCGACCCGCAAAGGGGGTGGCCCAGCCCGCTTGGCTGGGTGCATTCCATCATGGTGGGTCCCGCCCTAGCTGCAACCCAGGGGGAGGTGCACCCTAGAATTTTGAACATTCCTATGGACCGTTCGACATTGGCCAACCTGGAGACGCCTTGTGGCACTACATGCTGGCACGTGGGACCCATTGGAGCGGTCCCGCTTGGCGTGACATGGCTGGCCAGAAATCCAATTGGATTCCCTTCCATCAGTGTGACGATGTCGATTCCCTCTTGCGGTCGGCCGGTTGTTGGCCACCCTAGTGCACCTCCGCAGCACGACATCCATGGCCTCCTCCTCTACCGGCGGCACAGACGCGCGACGCCCAACCTCCATGATGCATGCTGGTGTGCCAGCAGCTCCCCTTCTCCGTTGTAGCCAATGGTCCATAGCCTCCTCCACTACTGGTGGCACGGACGCATGACACCCTGCCTCCACATGGCTGGCCGGCATACCGGCCGCTCTCCTTCTCTACCGCGGCTGACAGGCCGCGACCTCCTCCACTACCGGTGGCGCGGATGTGCTGCCACCGCTATCGCGGCTAACCAGTGTGCCAGCTGCCGCCTATACCCTGCCAGTTTTGGTCGCTTGCATCGTGTCTGGCCTCCACTCAAACCATCGATTCTCCCGTGAATAACACGTTGACAATGAAATAGTATAGGGTTCATGCCATGTTCGTTTAGCCTACACTCTCCGCGTTAGATCGATAGCAGGCGGTTCATAAATTGAAAACAAAGATTTATCATGAAGTACTATAAGAACAATATCCCTACCGCATTCAATCATTGGAGTTGGCATGAGGAAGAGTATGAAGTCATTGGAGTATACGGTGGCATTCATCGCTCCCGCAACATGCTTCTGATCCGGGCTCGAGCGTTGGTTTCTCATTCTTGCTCTGAGGGTTCATTCTTCATTAGAGAAGATTCTTCCACCAAGCGATCTCCATGGGCTCTCCCAAATCCTTCCATTTCCAATGATCCCAACCACAATAGGTGAGGATACAACATAGTTAAGTTCAAGTTATTTACTTTATCAATTAATGTTGTCTCATTAATTGGGTAGGTTCCAAGAGTTACATCATATTAAAAAAGGGGGTTCAAGGTCGGGTGGTCCCACCACCATGATTCAAATGAGAGGTTTCAAATAAATAAAATAAAAGTTGATTGTTTTATTTTATTATATTTTTTTAACTCTCCCACAAAAAACCAAAAATCCAACTTCCACCCTCGACCTACTGTGGTTGAGGTGAAGACTCTCTTAAGTGAATATCGGCACTGCGAGTTCAACGGTGTCCTTGGATTTCAATTTCGAGCACCTGTTCAAAAGTTAGAAAACACCACTCACGCATTTACTGAACGTACCCAAAAAAAAGTTCATAAATTAATTCCGGGCACACCGGGCCTCGGAATCACACGCCGTTAATTTTTGCAGACTCTTAATAATTCTATATGTTTAAAAAAATACATGGAAAAAAATCAGGGTCTTTACATTCTCCCCAACTTAGGGATTTGCATCCTTGAAAGCCACAACACAAACTATGGAAACAAGTGGGGGTACTGAGGATGAATTGGAGTCTCCCACTCTTATGTGCTCTCTTAGAGATTCTCGTGCTGCCAACATATGTGAACCAGAGGTATCGATCACCCACGAATGACTCTCTCCTCTCAATCCTCAATCTCTACTGGAACCTCTAAAAACTTCGCCCCATCGTCGATGTCTAGCTCACCTCAGTCAATAACATGTGAAGGATCTTGTATGTATCTTCTCAGCTAGGATGTGTGGAAAACATTGTGTACTCGGTGAAACTAAGGGGGGATATCTAGGAGGTATGCCACCTCTCCAACTCTGTTGAGGACCTGGAAGGGTCCGATGAACCTTAGAGATAACTTTATTCCCCGAACAAATCTCTGCAAACCTCATCGAGGTGAGACCCATAGGAAGACATGGTCACCATCCTCAAACTCTAGTGGTATCTGTCTCATGTCAGCATAAGACTTACGCCTACTCTGTGCAGTCTTCATCTGCTCCTGGATTATCTACACCTTCTATGTGTTAGCTCATACCATCTTCGGTCCCATGAGTGCTGACTCCCCAGGGTCAGTCCAGTATAGAGTTGATCTGAAAGGCCGACCGTAAAAATCCTCGAATGGTGCCATACTGATGGTGGAGTTATAGCTGTTATTGTACCAGAACTCCACTATGGGAAAGTGATCCTCCCAGCTGTGGTTGAAATCAAGGATGGAAGCACGCAGCATGTCCTCAAGGGTCTGAATGGTCCGCTCTGTCTGACCATCCGTCTGAGGATGAAAGGCAGTGCTCAATCAAAGATGAGTCCCAAATGCCTCCTACAACTCCTTCCATTTCTGGGAAGTAAAATGTGCATCACGATAGGAGACAATATTCAAGGGAAATCCATGAATCTATACAATCTCCTACATGTAAAGGCGTCCCAAGCTCTCTACTGATCCCTGCTATCTGATAGGTAGGAAGCGGGATGACTTGGTGATTCGGTCAATGATCACCCAGATGGAATCATATCCCTTGGACGTGCGTGGAAGTCCTATCATAAAGTCCATGGATATTCCATCCAACTTCCACTCTATCGCATCAATTGGATGAACTAATCTTACTGGAACCAGATGATCTGCCTTCACTTGCTAACAAGTGGGGCACCGTGTGACAGACGATGCCACTACTTTCTTCATTCCCGGTGACTAGTGCTGATGCTGAAGGTCCTGGTAGATCTTTTCCACTCCTGGATGTACCGCTAGAGGGGATGTATGGAACTCCCTCAAAACTTATTCATGTATAGCCATTGGTACAACAGTAAGTCCTCTAAAAAGAATGACGTGCTCCCCACCTTCAAAAAATACATTAGGTGCCTATAATATGGATATCTGAGCACATCGAGACTCACAGTCATTATCTCCAAGTTGCGCCTCCCTGACTTGATGAAAGAGTGGAGGAGTGACTATCAGAGAATGAAACTAAGTCGCTCCATCCCGATCCACATAGGATATCTGTAAAGCGGCTTGCAGTTCTATCGCCTCAATCAACAACTGTATACCAGATCTCCTGTTGAGTGCATCTGCTACTACGTTCCCCTTCCCAGGAGTAAAAACTATCTCGAAGTCATAGTCCTGGAGGAACTCAAGCTAATGACATTGTATCAGGTTCAAGTCCTTCTAAGAGAAGATATACCTGAGACTCTTATGATCAGAGTAGACTGTAAAACGTTCTCCCATCATGTAATGTCGCCACATCTTCAAGGTAAAGACCACTACTGCTAACTCCAGGTTATGTGTAGCATAGTTCTTCTCATGTTGTCTCAGCTATCAAGAACCATACACGATCACTGATCTCTCATGCATTAGGACACATCTGAGCCTGGTCCCTAATGCATCTCCATAGACTACATACCCAATGCCCTCCTCTGGTAGCCTCAAGATGGGGGCAGTCGTCAGTCTCTACCTCAGATCTTGGAAACTCCGCTGGAATCTCTCTGACCACACAAAGGGTTTCCCCTTATTCCTCAATGCTGATAATGGTGTCGCAACTCTTGAAACGTCAGGCACAAACCTCTGGTAGTAATCATCCAAACACAACAAACTATGCACCTCCATCACACTCCTGGGTGGATCCCAAGCAAGCACAGCCTCAATCATTGCTAGATCCACCACAACTCCAGCCTCCGAGATGATGTGTCCTAGAAAGTGGACCACTCTGATCTAGAACTAGCACTTTGGGAGCTTACCATAAAGTTGGTTCTCTTGAAGTGTGTCCAGAGCTATCTGAATGTGATAGGCTTTCTCCTCCTCTATAGATGAGTATATCAAGATGTCATCGATGAAGACTACCCCAAAGCGATCAAGGTATGGCAAGAAGATCCTATTCATGAGTCCCACGAACACTGTTGAGGCATTGGTCACACCGAATGGCATAACCAAGAACTCATAGTGGTCATACCGACATTTGAAGGTCGTCTTCTACACATCCTCATCTTGTACCCCGAGCTGGTGATAGCCTGGTCTGAGGTTTATCTTTGAAATCTACTGTTCTACCTTCAGCTGATCAAGAAGATCATCAATTATCGAGAGTGGGTACTTATTCTTCAGAGTCACCTGGTTTAGGTGCCAATAGTCCACACAGAGTCTCAAACTCCCATATGCCTTCTTGGAGAACAAAATCGGGGTTGCCCAAGGAGAAACACTAGGCCTAATGAACCCCTTGCTCTGCAAGTCCTCTAGCTACACTCGCAACTCTAGAAGCTCCGCGGGAGCCATCCAATATGATGGTGTAGATATTGGTGTCGTCTCGGGGTACAAGACAATATAAAAGTCCACCTCTCTGTGAGGAGGTATACCCAAAACATCATCAGAGAAAATATCAGTGTACTGGTCCACCACTACAGGATAGCTTGGACTCTCAACATCAACAGCTCTGAGGGTAAGGATAGCCAACTGATGTGTGATCGACTGCACCCTCCTCTAGGTAATTCCATCATGTGCTGAAAAGGTTACCTTCTCACCAGTGAAGGAAAACCAGGTCTCATCCTTGCGGACACACCGTACATTGCACCTAATAAATTCGATCTGAGCATGGACTATAGATAAACAATCCATACCCAAGATGACGTCGTAGGGACTTTATTCTACTACTAGAAGATCCCAGCCGAAGCTCTCACCTCCTAGAGTATGCTCACACTACCTAAATTAGTGTGTAATTGTCGAATCCTCTCCCGTAGGAGTCTCCAGCCGTAAGGATCGAGCCAAAGACTCCACCAGAATCTCTGAGTTTTGAAAGAGGGTCATGGAAATAAAAGAGTAACTGACAACTGTGTCTATAAGTATTGCATATAAGGTGGAGTTGTCATAGATCATACCTCGAATCATCTCCGAAGTGTCGTGGTCATAGGCCTTATCTTCCTAGAGCTAAGCTCTTCCCTGTCCACCTGCTCCCTGTGGTCGGGGTGGACCACCTGGAGGTGGTGGTGGTAGAACCTCGAATCACCGCCTATCACCTGCTACACGGCTAGATCCTCTACCACGTCTACCTACGGACCTCCTCGATTGAATCTTCACCTCTGCTCAGGCGGTCTTTTGACCATCTGTTGGTCGCTCGTACGACGGGTCAGGCAGTTGCGAGCCTTGTGACCCTACCCACCGCACGAGTAACACTGCCTGCTCCTCGCCTGTCCCGCTCTATCTTGAGAGCCCCGTACAACCGACCCTATATCATACGGTCATCCACCTATAGGTCTAGTCCTCTTGGAACTATGTTTCATCTTTCTACTACCAGCTGCAGATGACTCTACTACATAATGTTCGGTGGTGTTTCTTGCTTCTGGTGACTGCTCAGCAAGGAAGCTCTCCACTAAGAGTGCTTTCTCTAACACCCCCTCCTGCATTAGGATGCTAAGATAAATCATCAAAGATCTAATCTACCATCAGAGACTCTACTCGAGGGTCTGGGCCCTAAAGAAAGGGTCTCGCACCATGTCAGTAGAGTAGCACAAGAGGTCGGTGAACCTCGATGAATACTGAGCCACGATCATGATGTCCTACTTCAAGTGGAGAAGCTCTTATATACGCACTGAGCGTAAGGTCGCTGGGACGAACTCTTCCCTAAAAAGGTTCTCGAAGTCCACCTAAGTGAGAGTGACCTCGTTGTGAACCTGGAGCATCAAGATCCACCATCTGCCTGCTATTTCCTGAAGAAGACTGGCGGCAAGGATCACCATGAGATCAGTTGGTGTCCCTACCAGTCAAAAAACTCTAACCACGGCCTCCAGCCAGTCCTCAGCCGCCTGTGGATCTGTCTCTCCATATAACCTTAGTGGCCTCTGGCGCTGAAACTCATGCAATGCACTCTAGTGGTGTACACCCTTTGTTGTTGGGGCTGGTGGAATCGACTGCCCAATAGGTAGTGGTGCTGCAGGTACACCACCTGATGGTACAACTGTCGAAAGGGGGCCCTGCACCGAAGCCTCATCGCTCGGTGGGCTGTCATCGTGTACTATACCTAGAACCCTAGCTGGCTGTCTTCGTGGAGGAATCCTAGAAAGAAACAGCGGATCCAAGGTCAATAAGTTATAACTGGTGAGCTGACTCAAAGAGATCACAAAGAAAACTTTTCAAAAATACACACGCAATCGGTGTTTTCATGCACTGAGTCGAAAATCAGAAGTCAGGGTCCTGGTGTATGGATATTTCGGCTACCGCACCAACACTAGATTCCCCAAACTGATGACCACACTCATAACACTGAACACTATTGCTGATTAAAATATCAGAGTCTAAGTTCTTCGGTAGAACCAACTCCTCTGATACCAATTTGTCACAACCCGACCCCTGGGGCCCATGCCGTGACTACCCCAAGCCTGCCTTCTATAGTCCAGGGGCTGGCGACTAGAACTAGAAAGGTATATCCCTAAAACCAGGAAGGAATTTCCTTTTTAACCTACAAACTCACACAATCCATGCACACAGCAAGATACAATCACAAAGTAAACTATATAGTAAATAGGGTGAGTACAGTAAGTAAAGGGGATAGAATGCGAGACCAACTAGAAAGTACAAGTAAAACTAGAAACAAATCATGTGAACACCTGCTAAGGATCCAACCTTAAGGGTAGGTATAGCTCTCGGACGGTTGTCTCTGCGGTACGTCTCATCTAATGGTCCACCTCCGAGCAGCCTCCAGTTTGGGAACCCTCGGCCTTGATCAATGTTGTCCATTTTTTTCACAAGACACAGTAAGGTGCGGGTATAGCCGATGTAGGGGTGAGTATAACAATACTCAGTAGGGACCCCGAGACCCCCGAAGGTCTCTCAGAATCCACAAAGGATAAATCACAAAGCAAGACCTAAATCACAAAGCACGAAGCAATAGTCATCAACACTACTTAGTTATATGCCCATACATATACCTAAGTTATCAATATATATACTTATCTCACACGTGAGGGAAGAATACCACAAAGGTAACACCATGAAGGTAAAAGTACCACATAGGTAACACCCCGAAGATAGAAGTACCACACAGGTAAAACCAAGAAGGTAAGTACCACAAAGGTATCGCCTCACAGAAGAATACCATGAAGGTATCACCACACAGAAGTGTACCACAAATGTAAGGACTCATCTTACAACCATGTATAACTTAAGTACGAAAGTATAGATGATTAACAGTTTTGCTAGATCATATTACTGCCTCGAGAAGCTCTGATGTTGACCTACAGAGGATTGTAGATGACCCACATAGGATCTGAAGATGACCCACACAGGATTTAAAGATGCTAACCCAAACAGGATCTGAAGTTGACCCACATAGGATCTGAAGATGACCCACATAGGATCTGAAGATGTCCTAAACATGATCTAAAGATTCTGACCCACACAAGATCTGAATTTTACCCACACAGGATTTGAAAATGACCCACACATGATCTGAAGATGACCCACACAGGATCTATAGATTCTTAAAGTATAGCCAGTCATAGGGTTCCCGCACTAAGCGCGCTTAATTCCGAGAGGATCCGCTCCTCAAGCCATTGGTAGATACTTAAAATACTAAGAAATCCCATGAATATGTATCTCAAAGGACCAACACGTCATAAGGGTCCCAATGCAATAGACGGCGCATCAATCGGACTCCCGGTCTATAAGTTATTAGCATTTCTGTTTTGAGGTCTCGGTTGGATTCAGGTTCGATCCAACCTAGCCATACTCCAACATTATCTAAAACTCAAGTGGAGTATACCAAAAGGACCATCCTGATCCAAGGAATCTAGTGTTTCATATGGTTCTTCAAACAGATGCTCGGTTCTCATGATATGTCCAAAAGGTGTATTTGGGTCCAGATGGGCCTAGGTCCAGTCCGACATAGCCTGGGCCGACCCGTCTGGGTTTGGGTCGACCTAACCCGACCCGCAAAGGGGGAAACCTAGCCCACTCGATGCGGCCCACTCGGCCCGGCCTGCTCAGCACAGCTCGCTCGACACGGCCCACTCAGCGCGGCTAGCAGGGCTCAGCCCGCTCGGCTGGGTGCGGTCTGTCATGGCGGGGGCCGCCCTAGCTGCTACCTGGGGGAGGCGCCCCTCGGAATTCCGAACGGTCCTATGGACCATTCGACTTTGGCTAACCCAACAGCGCCATGTGGCGCCTCCTGCTGGCACACGGGACCCACCGGAGCGGTCCTGCTCGGCGTGACGCGGTTGGCCAAAATCCAGTTGGCAGCCCTTCCAGCAACATGATGGTGCCACTGGCCTCCTGTGGTCGGCTAGTTGTCGGCCACCCTGGTGCTCCACCACGGCTTGACATCAGTGTCTTTCTTCGCTACCGATGGCGCGGACGCGCACCGCCCTACCTCCACACGGCCGACCGGTATGTCGGCCGCTCCTCTTCTATGTCGTGGAAGACGGGCCACGACCTCCTCCCCTAACAGTGGCGTAGACGTGCGCCACCCTGCCTCCATGCGACCGGTCAGCGTTCCATCCACTCCCCTTCTCCACCGCGGCCGATAGGTCCTGGCCACCTCCGCTCCTGATGGCGCGGACGCGCCGCCACCGCCATCGCGGTCGGCCGGTGTTCCGGCCACCACCTATACCCTAATGGCATTGGTCACCGGCGTCATGGTTGAGTTCCTCTCAACCCATCGATCCGCACACAAAGAACACATCAACAATGAAATAGCGGAGGGTTCAAGCCATGTTCGTTTAGCCCGCACTCTCTGAGTTAGATCGATAGCAGGTGGTTCATAAATTGAAAGCAACAATTTATCACGAAGTACGATATGAACAATCTCCCTACCTCGTTTGATCATTGGAGTTGGCGTGAGGAAGAGGATGAAGTCATTGCAGGAGATGCCAATGTTCATCGCTCCCGCAACACACTTCCAATCTGGGCTCAAGTGTCGGTTCCTTGTTCTTTCTCCAGGGGTTTATTCTTTATTGGAGAAGATTCTTCCACTGAGCGTTCTCCAAGGGCACTCCCAAATCCCTATTTTTCCAACGATACAAACCGCAAGAGTTGAGGAGCCAACTTAATTAAGTTCTAGTTATTTACTTGATCAATTAATGTTGGATCATTAATTGGGGAGGTTCCGGGAGTTACATCATATTAAAAAAAGGGGTTCAAGGTCAGGCGGTCCCCACCACCAAGATTCAAATTAGAGGTTTCAAATAAATAAAATGAAATTTGATTGTTTTATTTTATTAAATTTTTTTAAACTCTCCCACGAAAAACCTAAAATCCAACTTCCACCCTCAACCTACTGTGGTAGAGGTGAAGACTCTCTTAAGTGAATATTGGCACTTCTAGCTCAACGGTGTCCTTAGATTTCAATTTTGAGCACCGGTTCCAAAGTTAGAAAATGTCGCTCATGTATTTACTGAACGTACCTGAAAAAAAGTTCATAGATTCATTCCAGGTACACCGAGCCTCAGAACACGCACCATTAATTTTCAAAGACTCATAATAAGTCCATATATTTAAAAAAAATACATGAAAAAATCCGTGTCTTTATAGGGTAATCCAGTGACAAAAAGGGATAACTTATAAATTACTTTTATTTCCTTAACTTATGAATTTATAGGCTTCAATCTATGTTATCCATGATCTACTTCCCAACATATATTCTTAGGGGAATTTTTTTATTCCCTTAACAATGGTTCATACAAAGCTTATGAATTTACCAAAGAATATCCCTCGGGAGTGTCATAACCAAGAGTGTAGCAAGGCCCATTTTCGTGCACCAGTTCTCTTTCGAGTCTAGCTCAAAGTTTTTGGTTCGTGTTTTACCCCTAGATACATCTATGCCAGAGTCACCTCTACCTGCTCGTATCCAGACAGGGGTGTATTTTATTGATAAACCACTTACTCAATACTCACCAAAATTTAGGGATGTTTTTATTATACTTAGTCTTATTCATAACGATTTCACTTGGGTTTTCTGATCCTAATCCAAAAAATAACTAAACCTATCCTCTGATACCAACTATAACAACCCTACTCTTTATTTCACACTTAAAAATAATTTATTACATAAAATATTCACTTGATACAACATATAAAATCGATAGGTCTAGTGTCTTTGAGGCTTAAAAACATTACATAACAACTTAAAACATGAAATACATATCTTTATTGAAAACTTCTTTTACATTACCACACACATTCCTTCGTACTTAGCATTGCATGGGATAACCTGAGGACATGTATAAGAAAAAGGTGAGCTATAAAGCCCAGTAAGGGAGTAAACATGGCCTAAAATGAAAAATATAGTACATGTTAGGCAATAGGAATATCAATGTAGCATAAGAGAAATATTAACATAAAGGCATGATATAACATGATTATCATAACATGGAAATGTGACATCAACATTTAACATAATATTAGCATAAGCCAAGACTCATTGAACATGGATCATGAGTAAACCCTCGTTGTACTTGAATTACCATGATTAAACTTTAATTTCACTTGACATATCATGATACTAATATTTACTCAATTCATTAGATTGCTATCAGGGCACACCCTTCTTAATCATTTAATTACATGCATAAGTGTGCAACATGGATCATATAACATGGATTCATTAAACATCATCATTTATTCCACGATAAAGGAATGAATAATTAATGCATGAAACTATATAATCAACAAGTAAATGTGCATAAAGTTGAATACCCTTGATAGAGAAATGGGTATGGTATTCACTACACAATGACTTTGGCTTGGAAAATCGTGGTGCAATTTCGGTAGCATAACGACGTGACATAAGAATTCATAAAAACAGTTGATGAGAGAAAAAATGATATCTCATCATATTTACATTAAAAGGACAGTAATTTGTTCATATAGATACACATCCCAACATATATAATGGAATTTAGAATCATAATACAAAATAATTTCTTGAATGTAAATGAGAAGTGAGAAATTCCTTACAGAATTTCGGCATGGTAACAAGTGTACATGGGAGAAATTAATGAGAGAGAAAGAGATATCTCATCATTCAAACATAAGGAAAAAAGTATGGGGAGGGTTTGAAATCATAACCCAATATTTTTAATTGAAAACAAAAATGGTATAACAACATAATGAAATTTTGACAAAAATGAGAATGGAAGAAATCTCTTACTTGGAAGTTTGATCCAAAGGCTTGGGATATGCTTGAGAGAGACTTTTTGGTAGCTTAGGGTGACTTGGAAGGATACTAGAGAGAGTATGTAAGAGTAGGGACGTGATCCAAGGGTTTTAGTGAAGAGAAGTGGGATCTTGGGTGAGTTTATATAGGAAAAGAGATGAAATTCTTTATTATTTAGGTTTTGGAAACCACGTATTAAACTAATAAAAACCACAAACCAACCCATGGTTTTTTCCAAAGGGGAGTGGAAAACATTATTTTATAATGTCAATGACCGAACTTCTTAAAATATTAGGCTTTCTTATGTGAAGGTGAGTCACACTCTCAAAGAAATCATTTTAAAAAGTTAAAATGTTTTATAAGTCTTGGAGGGTCTACTAAGACATTGTAAAATAAATAAATAAAACCTAAAATAAAATTATTTTAAAGGTAAAACATATATTGGTTGAACAACCCATTTAAACTATTTTATTACATCACTATTAGGTCATTGCGATGTCATAAACCACATTACATATTTAACAGTATTTAATTTTTACCCAAAAATTTTGTTGTCTCATAAAATTATAAAAAATCCACCGTTAGATAATTTCGACATCTTGAATCCAAAAATAGGATTCATTTTATCTAAATAATTTTCTAAAAATGTGAATTTTTACTTTTAAAATAAAAACTGACATTTATCAAAAATTCATGGGTTTTGACAAAAACAGATTTCAAACCTTAATAAAAATTAAAATTGTATTCATAAAAACTATACGATAATTTATATTTAATAAAAAGTAATTTAGTAATAATATTTTATTAAAATATTATTTAAATCAAAAATCCATTATTTCATCAAAATAGATTTCTCAATTGAATATTGACTAAAAATATTATTTATACTTTAAAAACCATTTACAAAGTAATAATAAAATAAATGTATATTGTTTATACAAAAATTAAGCACACAATCATGGTTCTAGGGTCTTGCTACATATCCCTTTATAAAACCCACATAAGACCTAAGGGTAAGGTTTGCAATGGTGATAGACTCTTAGGGTGGCTTGGATAACATTGCTCGGGTGGTAATCTTCATTAACTTCCACTTCTCTCATAGGTGATTCTATTCAAGCTTAACGTGTTGAAGCTCGGCTTGGTCTTGGTAAACAGCTAAGCCTAGTGATGCCACACCCTTTCCGAGATCTGAAAAATGGGCTTCGTATAGAGAAATTATACTAAATGAAGTAATCACTTCCTTTTTCTGAGTAAATTTGATTTATTAAAGCCGTATATTTATACTAATCATATGATCACTATTCAACAACTATATTAGCAATGGTAAAAATTCTTAACGATATTTTAAAATCCAAAAATATAAAACCAAGGAAGTGAATTTTTTATATAATCTTTTTACATAATAAGAAATTTAATTAGATCAAGAGGAATTTTTATTAATAAAATTTGGGTCGTTACATATTAGACCCAAATGCCCCAATTTGAAATCTGGTAAATCTTCTAGAGAATCTAATGATCATTCGCTCTTTGCCAACCAAGGCTATGATAGCGCTGAGATGTTGTGTGTGCCCTAATATACTCTTGATGATGAGTGGGTCTTAAACTCGTAATTTTCTTCCCATATATGTTTGGATAGGATTTTATTTTCTTGTTTGATTGAGGGATTTGAAGGAGAGGTTTTTCTAGGAAACAAGAAGAGATGTTGCATCATGGTTATAGATTAAATTATGCTAGAGATCTCAGACCATTCTATTGTCACCTTATTGGATGTGATATGGGTTCCAGATTTACACCAGAATCAGATCTCATTAGGTGTCTTATATTAGAGAGGTTTTACCTTTAAATCTGATTCTAGTTGTCTTAGAATCTCCATGGGAGCCCGTACAGTTCTCAAAGGCTCCTTGTTGAATGGGTTGTAAGTTTTGGATGGAAGAACACATGTTAAGCAATTAAGAAACACCTATTTCACTAACAATGAGAACACTATGCTTTGGATTAAATGGTTGGGGCATGTGAGTGATAAAGGTATAGAGGAATTGAGAAATCATGGGCTTCTTACTCAAGTTACACAAATTATTTTACCCTTTTGTGAAGATCGTGTCACGGGTAAGTCTAAAAGTGTCATTTTTCATAAATCTATCTTTAAATATTGTCACCCACTTGATTATGTCCACTCTGATTTGTGGGGACCTTCTAGTTTTACCTCCCATAGTGGAGGTTCCTACTTTATCACCTTTATAGATGACTTTCCAAGGAAATTCTGGGTTTATATTTTGAGAAATAAATCTAATTTCTTTGATGTGTTTAAAACTTATAAAGCCTCTATAGAAAATAAATTTGGGAAGAAGTTAAAGGATTTGATGACTGATAATGGAATTCAATACCTATCTACAAAATTCATCAAATTTTTTGAAAATGAGGGAATTTTGAGACACCAAATTGTGAGATATTAATGTTTAAATATTAAATATAATTTTAGAGCACTATTTGAATTCATCAAGATTCAATTCTATTTAATGTTTTAATAATAACTATCGCCCTAATGATCCAAATTGTGTGTTTCTTATTTTTTAGGATTCCTTATTCAGTTTCAAACATATCATTAGAAGGGATCACTGACCAATCCTTCCATTTAAAGGGTCATATGTTCCTCAAAAGAAGGTATAATGAATCTGTGAAAAACTAGACCATCCATGAATATTGAATTACTATGCTCAATCCAGAATTCCAAATTCATTAATCCTCATCTTAAGTTCGTGGAACAATTCAAGGAGTCATGTATAAAAATTTCAAGGCCCAAATCTAAAAAAAGTGACCCAAATGAAGCTTTGAAGTCCATCCCACAATTCTTTCGGGGACTTGAGATCAGAACACCAAAGTTTACTTTTCTCCTGATATAGACATCAATTGGAGCTGAGATTTTGTAGTGTGAAATCCAAGATATGGGCTGCCAACTTTTTGAATAAAATATTCAGATTTTAGGGAATATTTTTATTTATAAACCCATTCACATTTTCACCTTTTGAAGATTCTAGATTGAAATGGACATATTTAAACTGTTTACTCAAACCGCTATAACTTTGGATTCATAAGTCCAAATGCCTCCAAATTTTGAGAGTAAATGGAAAACATTATCATATAAAACTTTTAATAAAATGATGTCTCTATATTCATCTTTCTGAATGGCCAAACCGGTGAGAAAAATGGAGGGACATATTTTGAATGCAAACAATGTTGCGGAGTCCAACTCCTTGGCCTATAAATACATCTCCCTCCTCTCCTTGAAAGGAGTTGGCATTTAAGAGAAAATAAGGATACATTGGAATGAAAAAGTACTTGAAAAAGTCTTGGTATGATCTTCCAAACTCATGTTTTCACTTGATAAAATCTTCCTCCTCTCTTTGATTTCATGTTCTTTCCATTCATTTTTAATTGTAATTTCATAAGTGTTTGTATTTGTTATTATATTTTAATGTATGTTTATTTCTTCATAATCTCTTATTATCATGTAACTTATGTAGTTTAATATTAATGTTATTTAAATATTCTAAATCAATTTGGAAATCATTCTCTTCATTCACTTTCTCATTTAATAAAAAGTGTGTTTTTGTTACTTATCTTTACATTTTGTGTGTGTGTTTGGCGCACTGTTCTTTTCCTGTCTCGTTCTTTTTATTCTATTTTTATCCCATCACCATAAAAATTATATCCCAATTATTAACCACCAAAACGGATGACTAAATATCTCATTGAGTTGATTCATAATTTGGGGATATTAAGTTATTTATATCCTTCACTAAATGAATATTCTTTAAATTAATATTGTGTATGTTGGACTTAATATGTCATGTATTAATGACATGTTTTTTTAGCATGTGGATTCCATGGATTATTGGAACCAAAAATACACTAACATAAACAATTAATGATAATTATTCAAACCCTAAGTTAATTTATAGCTTGGATTAAAGCTTTAACACTTGGGAATTCCAATCAAATTCATCTTGTGAAGTGGGTATTAATTTAATGCAATATAAAGAAAAGATCAAGGATATAGTAAGATTAAATCCCCAATAATGAACTCACACCAATATTTATAAATTTTTTAAATAAAACATCATCCATTAATCAATTTCATTTAAGCTATGAAAAAAACCCCTAATCAAAATACAATCAACTAAAAACAATCGACTATTAAAGAGTATCATTGCTGAGGATTCGATCCGAGTGCTACTATAAACATTAACAGAGCACCGGAACCTTGAATGGTCAATAAGAGACAATCGGCCATGCTTTAAAATGGCATTGTTGCTGGGGATGGTTCATTAAGTAGTCATTTGTTTTTTGTTTTCGTAAAAAACAAAAAAAAACAAAATTTTAAAAAATTTAAAAAACAAAAAGAAAAACCCACCTTCTCATAAAAATCATAAATAGAAAAAATGAAAAATCCATCTTCCTATTTCATCCAAAATATATCTGAATTCCTCATAGCCTCCCAAACAAACCTTCAAATTTTTCTGACCCTAAAATTGAGTGAAAAATTCACCAACATAGGAGGACCATTAGGTATAATCAAAACATTGTCCAACCAATTGAATTAGATGTGACTAATCCTAGAAAACAAACTCTTAAAAAACTTGTTTCCCCTGATATGAATTACCAACCCCTTGGTATTCAATATCCAAACATAGAGGCTTACATCGAACTCAAATTGGGTTTGATTCATATTCTTCCTCATTTCTATGGGCTAGCCGGTGTGGATCCACATCTTTATCTTAAAGAGTTAAATGTGGTGTGCTCTACCATGAAGCCTTAAGGGGTTTCTAAAGAAAAAATCAAACTCAAAGCATTCCCTTTCTCCCTAGATGACACAGCTAAGTCATGGATTTACTACCTCCCTTCAGGTTCCATAACTATATAGAATGACATGAAGTGACTTTTATTATAAAAATTATTTCTTACTTCAAGTACTACTTCTATCTGAAAGGAAATAAGTGGTATTCATCAATTCCCAAATAAATCACTCCATGAGTATTGGGAGAGGTTCAAAAGGATTATTTTAACCTTACCACACCACCAAATCCTTGACCAAATCTTGATCCAATGCTTCTATGAGAGGTTATTAGCTATGGAGAGAACTCTCATTGATGTTGCAAGTGGTGGTGCTCTTATTGATAAAACTCATGTAGCTGCAAGAGATCTCATAAGAAACATAGATGAAAACACACAACAATTACATACTCGAGCACATGCTAAAGTCAAACAAGCCCAAGATAGTAAATCGATATAGCTGAACAAGATGATAGTGTGGATGAGTGAACTTATAGGTCTTGTGCAAGAACTAGTTGTGGCATCCAAAGTTCAAACCCCATCTTCTCCACAATCTCTATTCTCTGGACCTATCAATAATTGTGGAATCTATAGCTCCCCATATCATCCAACTGAAACATGTCCAAAAATTCAAGAGGATACCTCTAATTCATCCGGACCAATGAAGCTCAATGTAGCATATGCTCAGAGGAACACTGACCCTCAACAATCATGTCAGTTCATTAGAAACTTCAACCAACCCTACTCTGAGACCTTCTCTTTTACCTTCAACCAAGTCTTCAGGTATGGTAATCCCATTTCTCATCCCCCTCAATTCCCTCCTCAAATCCAAAACCAATTCTAATATGGTAAAAGTGTTCAAAACTTCCAACAACCTTTCCCTTTTGTTCCTCAACCTCAAAGGATCAATCCTCCTCTTCCTCCTCCTAGATTTTAGTATCCTAGTGAGCCTTCCCAATTCTCAAACCAATACAATCACTTTCCCAAGAACCAAAATCAAGGTAATACCAATCCGGGATAAGCCTCTTATTCCAAGAAACCATGGGAAAGTGCAGTGGAGGATCTTGCCTCCTTCACTCGTTCCAGCCTCAAAAACATTGAAACCCAAATTGGTTAACTAGCATCCCATCTGATCCAGAAGCAAGAATTATGTTCTTCCCAACTCCCATCTCAACCATTACCCAACCCCAAGGGTAATTTAAGTTAAATTTCACTTATATTGGGGAAGAAATTTGATATTCCTTATGATGAGTACTCCAACTCCCCTTTAAATGATGAAATAGAAAATTAAAAGAAAAAGAAACTTGAAAATGAATCTGAATCCATTCCACACCTCCTTCCAGCCCACTTAGGAACCCAATTAATTTTCATAAAGACATTTCTATGCCAAATAAGTCATTTCAACCTGATCCTGAAATGTTCTACATGTTTAGACATGTTGGAGTCAACATTCCCCTCTTAGATTCCATAAAACAAATCCCTAAGTACGCCTAGTTTCTTAAGGAATTGTGCACCCATTAGAGGAAAATTAAGACCTTCAAAAATGTTTCCACCCAAAAATTCATTCCTATAAAGTGAAAATATCCAGAGACCTTTATGGTTCCATGTCAAATTGGAAGTTCCAACTTCAATGATGCACTCATAGAACCAGAATACTCAATTAATTTCATGCCAAAATCCATCTTCTCCAACCTTGGTCTTGGTCCCTTACATCCAACATGTGTTGTCATTAAATTGTCCAATCGAAGAACTTCTAGTCCTGAGGGTATAATTGAGGATGCCTTTGTTCATGTGAATGATCTTATCTTCCCTGCTGATTTCTATGTCCATGACATGGAAGGTGAGATGAGCTCTTCTCGGCCTCCCTTGATTCTAGGAAGACCATTCCTAATGACAGCAAGAACCAAGATTAATGTCCATTCAGGCATCTTATCCATGGAATTTGGTGACCAACTGGTCAAGTTCAGCATTTTTCAAGCCATGTCATACCCATATGAGGATCACTCTGCATTATCAATCCATGCTTATTAGGATACTTCTAAGAGTCAATTGAACTACATTCCATAATGTTCATAATTTTCTAACAAGAGATAATCTTGTGAAAAATTAGCCATGATTAACCAAGTCATAAATGGTGAAGTTGATGTGGACCTTTAATTCATAAACTCCATCAATCTAGAGGAACTTTAAAACTCTATTGAATCCCACATCAAATCTGCTTTCTACTACTCCACCTTAGAAAGTATTAAGGAAAATGAATCTGAATCAACTGAAAGCCCTTCCTCCATTCCTGAGTTGTCTAACCCACAAATGAGATATGATACTGATATGAAAACTCTTCTTGAACACCAGAAATATATATTCCTTTTCCATGATCACTCATATCTTGTCATTATCACCACTTAAATTAATAAAACCAATTAGTCCAAACTTGTTCAGGTGTTAGAGGAAAACAAAAAGGCCTTAGGTTGGACCCTATATGACATACCATGAATCAACTATGCCCTTTTCATGCATCACATCCATCTTGAAGAATCATCTGAACCAATTAGACAACCACAAAGAAGACTCAATCCACTCATCATTTAGGTAGTTAGTGAAGAGATCACCAAGATTCTTAAAGCTGGTATTATATACTCAATTTTTTATAGTGAATGGGTTAGTCCAATTCATGTTGTGCCTAAAAAGGGTGGGATAACTATTGTCACAAATGAACATGGTGAGGTAGTCACAACACTAGTGAAGAAAAAATGGCGTGTGTTCATCAACTATAGGAAATTAAATGTAGAAACAAGAAAAGATCACTACCCTCTTATATTCCTTGATCAAATTCTAGAACGATTAGCCAGAAAGTCACATTATGGCTTTCTTGATGGATACAATGGCTATTTTCAAATCCCAATCACACCTTAAGGCCAAGAAAAGACTACATTCACTAGCCCCTTTGGAACATATGCATATAGAAGAATTATTTTTGGCCTTTTCAATGCTCCTGCAACATTCCAAAGGTGTATGATGGGTATCTTTTTAGAATTCATTGAACATTGCATGGAGGTCTTCATGGATGACTTTAGCATTTATGGTGAGTCATTTGAATCTTTCTTTAATTCACTCTCTCCAGTCATTCAAAAGTGTTTCAAGTGTAACCTTGTGTTAAACTTTGAAAAATGTCACTTCATGGTTGAAAATGGGATTGTTCTAGGGTACATAGTTTCAAAAGATGGTATTGAACGTGATCCAATCACTTCCTGAACCCACCTCTATTCGAGACATCCATTCATTCCTTGGTCATACAGGTTTCTATCGTAGATTCATCCATAACTTCAACATGATTTCCCTCCCACTAACTTGGTTTCTCCAAAATTATGTCACTTTCCATTTTGATGAGGTTTGCAAGAGATCCTTCATTGAACTCAAAACTGATCTTATGTATTCCCCGATAATCCAACCCCCAGATTGGTCCTTACCCTTTGAGTTGATGTGTGATGCTTCTAATAGAGCTGTTGAGGATTTTCTTGGTCAAAGAAGAGAAAATTTTCTTCATGTCAACTATTATTCCTAAAAAACATTGGATGAAATTCAACCTCACTACACTGTCACTGAAAAAGAACTTTTAGCATTGGTTTTTGCCTTAGATAAATTTTGGCCCTATCTCTTAAGTGCCAAAATCATCATCTTCACTGAACATTATGCTATAAATTTCTTACTCAAGAAAATTGATTCCAAATAAAGTAAAATAAGATGGATCCTAATGCCCCAAGAGTTTGACCTTGAAATCAAAGATAGACCAGGAAAAGAAAACCATGTGGCTGATCACTTGAGTAGAATTTATAATTATTCTCATTCAAAAATCATTGATCCTGAATTCCCCAATAAGCACCTTTCATCTCTCATTCCAAAGTTACCATGGTATTTACCAATTATAAATTACTTGGTTTTTTATGTTTTTCTTGAAATTTTTTCAAAATAACAAAAAATTAAGTTGAAAAGTGATTCAAATTACTATTTTTGGGAAGATAATAATCTTTGGAAAATTGGGCCTGACATGGTAATTAGGAGATGTGTTGATGGAGATGAACATACCTTCATCTTAGAATTCTATCACTCAATTCCTGAAGTTGGACACTTTGGACCACAAAGGACCTCCTGGAAGGTCCTAGACTCTGGATTTGTCTGGCCATCACTCTTTAAGGACTCACATGATTTCTGTCAATCATGTATCACTTTCCAAAAGTTTGGCATAATTTCAAAGAGAAATGAAATTCCCCAAAAGCCTTTAATTTTCTATGAGATCTTAGATGTTTGGGGCATCGATTTCATTAGACCATTTCCCCCTTCCAATGAATTCAAATACATCCTTCTTGTGGTCGATTATGTTTCTAGGTAGGTTAAGGCTAAACTCACTAGAAAGGATGATTCACATATTGTTAGTGAATTTCTAAAGACGTGTATCTTCCACCGATTTGGCACACCACATTCCTTGATAAGTGCATTAGGAACCCATTTTTTGTAATAGAACCACGAAATCTATTTTGAAAAAGAATGAGGTTGTGCATAAAACTTCAACTGTATATCAACCCCAAAAAATGACATGACTGAACTTTATAATAGAGAAGTGAAAAGAGTGCTTTAAAGAATTGTAAAACCCACCAAAAAAGACTGGCTAGAAAGACATGGTGAAGCACTTTGAGCTTATCTAACTGCCTCTAAAACATCCATTGATATGTCTCCTTTTAGGCTAGTTTTTGGTAAAGCATTTAATTTTCTAGTTGAAATCCAACATAAGTCATTTCGTGTTGTGAAAACTTGTAATTTTTTATTTTGAAAAATCTGGTGAAGAAAGATTGTTGCAATTGGCTGAACTGGAGAAGTTTCAACTTGATGCTTACAAGAATTATAATCTCTACAAAGAAAAATCCAAGGCACTTCATGACAAACACATCCTGTGAAAGGTATTTCATGAAGGTGAAAAGGTAATAATCTTTAATTCTCAATTTTTACTTCACCCTGGTAAGATTAATTCTTGTTCGAAAGGTCCTTTTATTGTTTCTCATCGTTACCCATTTGGTGCAGTGCAAGTACAAGACCCCCATTTAAAAAGGACATTCACAGTTAATGGACATTGATTAAAGCATCACCATGATAGGACGTACAATCCTAGAACAACATCAACTTCTATCAGATCCACAACTTTTACAGTAAGCACACCACTAAACAGAGATGACAACCCACCAAATCCAAACCAGGAGCGACTCTTTCCCTTTAACTCTCTCTCTCTTCTACTCTCTACCTCTTTATTCTTCTTCCTCTCTTTAATTTTTTTACCACTTTCTTTATCAAACCCTTTATTTTTCTCTTTCTCTTTTGTGTGGGTGTGTATTTTAAAAACACTAAAAAAACTAAATAAAAAAATAAGAAAAAAACCAAAAGAGTACTATTTACTCACTATCCAGTTTTGAAATTTTGTCCAACCATTTTTGGGACTCAAAAGATGTGTTTTCATCACAAAATTTTTTATTTTCATCAAAAATTTGGATAAATAATATTGTTTCAAAACCAGAAAATTTTGAATGCTCGGTTTATGATTTAGAAAATGATTTTACCCCAACTATGAGGAACAAAATTAGGTTTCATGCCAAGGACACCTATGACCATCTTTTCAAAATGTGTGTTTTTCACCCACGATTGTGAGTCTTGAGTTTTTTTACCTTTGAGTTGAATTTCCCACTTTTGTGTGTATTAATATGATAGAATCATTTTCTAAACCTCATGAGAATCACAATAGCCAAATATCCTACCATTACCCTTACATTAATACTACTTTTGAAATCCCCTCTGAGACTATGAAAACCTTTTATTTGATACCCACATTACAAGCCCAATACCTTATCCCACCCAACATCTTCATTTATTTACATTGAATTATTTATTAAAATTTAAGTGTGGGGGGAATGTATTTTATTTTGGGTGTCCTTTTATTGATTTTCATCGTGTTATCATATGCTTGAGGGAAAGCATCCATTTTAATGTAGGGGGGAGGTTTTCATTCAGTGATTTTTTGGAATTTATATATTCTTATGACATATTGTTCCAATTTTATTGAAAATTGTTCAACAAAAACAAAAAAAATCAAAAAAATGAAAAAAAGAATGGGTTGTGTCTTAGGTGGGTCAAAAATCACTCTTCCTCAACCTTTGATACTGTTATAACTATTATAATTAGTGTTGTGAGGTGATCAAACAAGGGTTGAGAGATGAGTGTGAGATCTTTTTCAAGTTGAAATTTCGAAAAATGAAAAAAAAACACTTATGTCATTGGGAGAAGTTTAGTGGTTTTTAAATATTCCATCTTATAATTCCCTTCAAATTTTCTTTCACTTTTGTGTCTTTATTCACACAATTGTTCCCTTGTAAATATATGTTTCCATTTCTTTTCATGTTTTATTTTAAAAATATTGTGCATTTCTTTTTCCATGTTAGTGTTTTGCCCCTCTTTTTACTCTTTTGAATACCGAATTCATATCATCCCATATCCACCGAAAAACCCCTTCAAAAGACCTCTTGATTATTATACACTTTAGGATAGGTAATGGAAACTGAGAGCTCTTTTAAACTCTATAATTTTCACCTTTTGTTATTGAATGGGTGAACCTCTGGAAATAAATTTTTATCATCTTGAAAGGAGTGAGTTTTGAGTGCCTATATTTTCAATTTCTAAATTTGAGCATTAAAAATTAACTATTTTTGGAATATTATTTCTATAAAAATTTGTGGTGGAATTCAATATGGATGGGTGAAATGTTCTAAACCTCCCCTGATTGGTTAAAACAAAATTTTAATATTTATTGACATGTAAGAATGATTTTGTTATATTTCTATATTTATTGCACATGAAGACATGAACAAGACTAAGTGTAAAGGAGTTGATGTTATTAATATTTTAATAAATTATTATATACTCCCTTTACTGGTTTTATATGAAATGTGCATAATTTTTGTGAAATATCAATGTTTAAATATTAAGTATAATTTTAGAGCACTATTTGAATTCATCCAGATTCAAGCATGTTTAATGTTTTAATAATAAATATCACCCTACTAATCCAAATTGTGTTTTTAATTTTTTGTATGATTCTTTATTCACTTACCAACATATTATTAGGAGGAATAAGTGGCCAATTCTTCCATTTGAAGGATTATATGGTCCTCACAAGAAGGTACAAAGAATATGTAAAAAAACTGGACCATTCATGAAGATTGAATTTCTGGACTCAATCCAGAAGTCCAAATTCATTTATTATCCTCCAATGTTCAGGTAACTATTCATGGAGTCATGTATAAAAATGTCAAGGCCCAAATCAAAAAACAAGGGACCCAAATAAATATTTGAAGTCCAGCCAACAATTTTGTCTGGGAATTGATATCAGAACACCAAATTTACTTTTCTCCTGATATAGACATCAATTGAAGCTGAGCTTTTGCAGTGTGAAATAAAAGATATGGGTGGCCAACTTTATTTAAGAAAGTGTTCATATTTGAGGGAATATTCCTATTTATAAACCCATTCACATTTTTACCTTCTGAAAAGTCTGGATTGAAATGGATAGATTAAAATTGTTTACTCAAACTGCCATAAATTTGGCTCCATAAGTCCAAATGACTCCACATTTTGAGAGTAGATGGCCATTTTATTACCTACAACTTTGAATAATAATATATCTCGTGAGTCAACTTTATGAATGGAAAAACCAATGAGACAATTTAAGGGATATATTTGAAATGAAAACAGTCCAACTCCTTGGGCTATAAATACATCCCCCTCCTCTCCTTGAAAGGAGTTGGAATTTAAGAGAAAGGAGGATACATTGGCATGAAGAATCCCCTACCAAAGGCTTGGGAGGATCTTCCAAACTCATTTTTTCACCTGAGAAACTCTTTATCCTCTTTTTTATTTCATGTTCATTCTGTTCATTTTCAATTGTAATTTTGTAACTGTTTGTATTTGTAATTCTATTTTAATGCATGTTTATTTATTCATAATCTCTTATTCTCATCTAACTTATTTAGTTTAATATTAATTTTCTTTAAATATTATAAATCAATTTGAAAATAATTCTATTCATTCACTTTCTCATCCAATCAAAAGTGTGTTTTTGTTACTTCTCTTTATATTTCATGTGTGTGTTTGGTGCACCATTCTTTTATTGTCTCGTTCTTTTTATTCTATTTTTAACCCATCACCATAAAAATTATAACCAGATTATTAACCACCAAAATGGCTAAGTAAATATCTCATTTGGGTTATTCAAAATATGTGGATATTAAGTGATTAAGATCCTTCACTAAATGAATATTATTTAAATTAATATTGTGTATGTTGAACTTTATATGTCATGCATTAATGAAATTTTTTTAGCATGTGGATTACATGGATTATTGGAACCACAAATAAACTAACATAAATAAGTAATGATAATGATTATAACCCTAAGTTAAGTTACGACTTGGATTAAAACTTTGACACTTGGGAATTCCGATCAAAGTCATCTTGTGAAGTGGGTATTAATTTAATGCAATATAAAAAAATCTCAAGGATATCATAAGCCTAAATCCAAAATAATGAAATCACCCCAATATTTATCAATTTTTTGAATAAAACATAATCCATTAATCAGTTTCTTTTAAACTCTGCAAACAAACCCCCTCAATCAAAAAAAATCAACTAAAAACAATCGACTATTAAAAAGTAATATCATTCAGGATTTGAACCGAGTGTTTCTATACACATTAGCAGAGCATCAGTACCTTAAACGGCCGATAGGTGATAATCATCCATGCTTTCAAACACCTAGATGTCAAAAATAATTTCTTTCATGGTGATTTAATTGAAAAAGTATACATAAAACCTCCTGGTAGTTTTGAACATGAATTTAAAGATAACCAGGTTTATTTTCTTAATAAATAATTATATGGATTAAAAAAACTTCAAGAAAATGGTACATGAAGTTTTATTCATTCATGTTAGATAATGGTTTCAGCAGGAGTCATTTTTATGCATGTTTATATTTTAAATCTGTTAAAAAATCCATGCTTTATTTACTACTTTGTGTAGATGACATGTTACTCTTATGTAATGATATGAAATTAATCACCCATATTAAAATGAAATTTAATTCATCTTTTGAAATAAAATATCTATGTCATTCTTGGAAAATTATAGTCATGAAAATTTTTTGGGATAAGAAGAATAAGCTTCTTTATGTATCTCAATGTTCTTATATCCTTAAAGTTATTAAGAGGTATTTTTTGATGATTTGAAACCTATTAGTGTTACTTTTGGTCGACATTTTAAATTGACTTTATCACAGTCACCATCCACAACTTCTGATATTGAATATATGAATAGAATCCCATATTCTAATGTAGTGGGAAGTATTATGTATGTTATGATTTGTAATTGAGGAGATGTTGTTTTTTCTATATATACTTTGAGAAGGTCTATGGAAAATATGAGCAAGCCACATTGGAATGATCCTAAATGGATATTAAGGAAAAATTTATTCTACTTCATCTCTTTCAATTTTATATGTTAAGAATGTTAATTCTTCTAAATTAGAAACTAGTTATGCGGATTCTGATTATGCTCTAAATTTTGATACTAGGAAATCTCTAAATGGTTATGTCTTTACTACATGTGGAGGACCTATATCAGGAAAGTGAAATATGAAATCGGTGGTGGCCCTCTCGAACACAAAATCTGAATACATATCACTAATAAAAGTCATCAAAGAATCCATATGGCTTAATGGTTTGATTTCTGAGCTTAGTATTAGTAATTTTTTTATTATCGTACATTGTGATTCTAAGTCTGTACTTTATCTTTCTAAAAATTTATTATAACATGGTAGGTCCAATCACATAGATATTAGGCTTCATTTTATTAGAGATTTTATTGAAAGAAGAGTAGTGTGTGTCACTAATATATACATGAATGAAAACCCAGCTAATAGTTTGACTAGGATTTAACTTTATCTAAGTTCATACATTTCTTAGATATCTTGAACTTGGCTCCACTTGAATAACATTTTGGTGGAATAACATTGCCAATTTCAATTTAAAATGGTGAAGATTTGTTAAATTTGGGTATTTCATTTTAGTTGTTTTCATATTGAAGATTTATCATTTATTATTCTACTATTAAATTGTTTACACACATGCAACTTATTGTTAATTTTCTCATTTTTTTTCCCTTGCAGGATTTAGCTTTGTAGTGTGCATCTTTTATATGGGTTTTTTATTTTTTGGACTGCTCAACTATTTTCCTCCCACATTGTGATTTCCACCATGTAAATACATGGTTTTCACTCAATTATCTTGGTCATTCATCTTGGCCACCATCACTCTGATCCTTGTTTCCCACTTGATTAGGTCGTTTGAGGCTTTGCTATTGCGATTAGTTCGGGTGTTGGCTTCATGGTAGTTTTTGTTTCATTGAGTAGTTACGTGGTTTTAGGGTTTTGTAATCACCCTTGTGGAGCATAATTCAGGACACAACAGTGTGAATAAATCCCTATAATTGACTCCCCTTTTGGTCATCGGTTGCTCCTTGCTCAAGATCCTTCAGATCTGCATGTGGCTTTCATCCTCAATAGAGGACCAATTTTGGTTGTTTGTCTTCCTACTCGCTCACAACTTCCATGTGGTTATTGGTGGATTTATTTATCGACATCCTTTCATGGTGAATCAATGTGGTCACTATTCTAATTTTTTGACCATAGCATCAGATCTAGTGAGTTTCTCCTACGGCCAGTTGAAAGGAAGAAACAGCATGGGGATAATAGCGCTTGAAGAGATATGGATGGCTAGAAAATTGTCCAATGCTTCAAGATTCTTCTAACTCGATTTTCTCATCCCATTTCTTGTTTTTTGTCCTGTTTCTTGATTTATGAAGCTGTTCTTATTTTCTCTATTTATTATTTTGTCGAATCTGCTATTTATGTAAGCCTTGTAATTGTTTTTTCATAGAGTATTAATAATACAAGCATATGTGGGTGGCATTATTTCTATGAAGTAGGTCCTAAAGGGACCTAAGTACATAAATCTTAGTGTTCTTCTACTTTCTGTTTTCTTTTTTTTCAAATTTTCCATGATAGTGTTGTAATTTGTTTTATTTGAAGTGTAATTGAATTTAATTTTGTGTTTTGAATATTGATTTGTGTCATTATGTTTACTCGGTGATCCTTGGTATTAGTTTTGGGGGTTGTATTCCACTTTACCCCTATAATAATTTATTTGGTGATCATACATCCTTGGAAAAATATCACACCGTAGTGGTGAAGCCCACAATGTCCTATTTACCCATCTAACATAATAGGGAAGATTAATGAATATACTATTGTGTGTGACCCTCTTTTCCCTTATATCGATAGTAGTGAATATTATTCACAAACCAAGAGTGGAGTCTAGAAATCGATTAAGGCCCCTAAAGAGATAAGGAATAGTCATAGCAATGACAACCAACCTAAAAACATGTACTGTGTAATATAATCTCTTTTTATTTTGATATCTCATAAAGAAAGATGCACACCTGTGTCATTTCCCTTTCTTGCTTTATTATTTTTTTATCTAACTAGAAAAATTTTCCCTTGACTGTCACGGTCATCGTTCTATGAAGGTGCTACCATCTTGATCAACCAGTCTCCAGATATATGCCTTATTCAACTTGGAAGCGGAAAATTCTATCTTGATCATTCAACCAATGGCATAGCACTAGCGACACGTCCAACACATGCTATCTCTCCATGATTTCATTATCATGGGTTTTTCTTTGCATCAAAGTGCACGATAAAATTTCACACATTGATAATGATCTCAATTTAGGATACCAATACACATGTCTATATATAGGAACAACCAATGACACCTGAAACATGTCGTGTTCCTATTGGAGAGTTTATCCTCATGATCTCAACTACTAGTGATCACCAAGTGTGAACTTAATGAGAATAAATCTCAATGTTAATGAGATCACAACACATGATAGTTAGACATCAAATGTGTCCAACCATTATGATGTATTTAGACAATAGGACCTTTATTTAATATTAATATCATTGTATCTCGAGATTCTCATTATAGCCTGGGATCTTCGATAACCTTTTAATATGACAATTAATCTATGGACATTACCATTAAATAGTTGATGTAGAAATATATACACTATAATGGTAAGTATACATCATGTATAACTAACTGTACACATGATATGGTAATCCAAAAAGTATTGTTCAAGTTGGGTCTAGGGAACCCATTATTACAACATCAGATTCACGGGAGCATACGGTTAAAGATAGATGGTATCGTTTAAGTTAAAATAAACAGTGCCCGAAAATTTTCCATTCCAAATTGAAAAATGGTGTGTTCGACACTCCTTAATAACTAAATTTATATAAGTATAAGCTTATAATTCTGCTCTAGGATGGGATCTCAGTACACTTATGCACACAAAAATCAGGCAGTGTCGACACGCGCAACTTGTGTGGGCTTAGGCCCACCCTATTAACCCACATGTTCCTCTCCACGGGCCTTATCACCACCTACCACTGGAAGGCTCTCCCTTGGGTTATTCTTCGTCGGCTGACCCAGTAAGGCTGGCTATGTGTCTTATAGGAACCTTAAAGTTGAAGAATAGCCAGTTGACAATTTTTAGGTAATAATCATTCAAAATAAGTATTATTATTCCCATAAAATATTCTTCAATAAAATAAACCATTAAAACCCCACAATTAAATTCATTTTAATTCCTCAACTTAAATTTCCCACATTTTCAACAAATAATCAATTATATGGGAATATTAATTAAAATACAATTAAATATAATTGAAAATTGTTTTTATTTTTCATGAAAATATGTGTTCATGAATTATTCTTGCTTATACCTTTTCAATGTCTAGCTAAACCTCTAGTGACCTAAACTTAGGGGATCTTGAGTGAAATATTCAACTGTATTTTACATACTCTCATATTCTTTATTTTAGTAATGTTTACATTTTTTGAACAATTGTATTTTCTTTTTTCTTTCTTCCTGAAAAATTTAAATGAGGTTTTCCCTTCCATTCATTTGTTTGAATGTGTTTCATTCAAATTTTATTTAATTGAATGCTATTTTGAGAATTAAAATTTGAATAAAAATGTTTTCAAATATTTAAAAAATATTTAAATTTCTCAACACTCAATTAAGGTTTTGAGCAAAGTTAATATTCCATCGAACTATTCTTATCAGTGATCCTTGATTACATAATCAATTTTACTGAAATAAAGTTAATTCTTATTATGATTACGATAAAAAATCTCTTATATTTTAACCATATCAGTGCTTAGTTTGTAATTATGGATTAAGTATTGAAAATAAATTATTAAAAGAAATATTTTAGAAAATTGAGAAGATAAACCTAATAGCTTGAACATGTTTAAGGTTGCTACTCAAAATCTAGTTCTTACTTTCCTCAAAATATGAATTCTTCCCTTTTCAGCCCTCTGTAACTTGTTCAATTGTTTTTCATTCTTAAAAACCCACTGTTTTAACACTCATTTTCCATTAAAAATCACCACTTTAAATTACATCATAAATATGTTTTCAATAAATACAATTATATTCCTTCGAAATCAATTATTTTTCTAAGTGATAAATAACTCAATTAGAAACCTCCTTGAGAGTCAACTTAGAAAAATTATATTGTATTCTTAAGTAAAAAATATTTTTGATTGGGACTTAGCACTAAAATTCCCACTATCAAATTGGAATCATTTTCAAGGGGTTACCAAGATGTTCATTTTTCATATTTTTATTCTAATATTTTTTAAAATTCATATTATAACTTTCAATTTTTGATTGAAAACAATTTTGTTTTATATCTAAAATCACATTCCCAAACACTTTCACACTGATTTAGAGCAATTTTACCCTTTAATTAATAAGAATTTTTATAATAAAGTCAAGAAATATGGGATAAAGACATTCTAGGATTTTATAAGAGTCTTCTAAGGCTGAAATTTGTGCAGAAAAACCAGAAACATCCACTACTAGAAATGTAAATTTAAAAACACCCAAACTTGAGTTTTCAAACCCTTTGGAATCATTATCGAATAAATAGCCATTAAGTAATTAGTTGCATCAAATTAGGGTAATATAAAACCTAATGGGTTCGATTGTTTCTACTAGGCCAATCCACTATGGTACTCATAGGCCAGGGGGAATGGGGGTGGTGTAGTACACAAACAAAGAAGAACTATTTTTTTGAAACAATGAAAGTTCAACTAAAAAGGAGTATAAATAATCACATACCTTCTGTTGTGAGAGGGTTGATTCATCTGAGAAGATCAAGGGGGAGTAGCAGTAGAGGTCGATTCATCCAAGAAGATCGAGGAGGAGTGGCAATAGAGTTCAATTCATTCGATAAGATCGAGGGGGATCAGCGACAGAGGTTGAGTTTCACGAGAACATGAAGGACACAAGCAACAGGGTTATGTTAGGGTTCATTTTAAAGACAAAGAATGGTTTTCTTAACACTTTCTAAAAAGTGCTAATAAAGATAGGTTTTATCAGTGTTAAAATAAAAATTTCTAAAAAAACCTATCTTTATTAATACTAAAATTTAGTGCTGATAAAGATAGGTTTTATGACAATTTTTTATTTGGGTGATGATAAAATATATATTTATTAGAGTTTTTTAATGCCAAGAAGAAATATTTATAATAAATTACAATAATTTTTATTAATTATATAAATTATTAAAAGATAAAAAATGAATATATATTATAATGAAGATGAATTAATATTAAATATGTACATTATAACAATATTAAAAACATCTAATGTTAGTGAATAAATATCTATAAAAAAATATTAAAAATGAATAAATCATAGAAATATTAAATGAATAAATATTAAAATTAATAAATTATAAAAAATAAAAAAATTAACATTATTAATGAATAAATAATATTAAATGAATTAATGTTAAAAAGGAGTGAAAATTAATAATTAAAAAATCAATAGATTTCCAAAATATTAAAAAAAATGAACGTGTTTTATTAATTACATGGATTATTAAAAAAGTTAAAAATGAATATATGTTAAAATGAAAATCAATACATATTAATTATATAAATTACAATCATATTAAAATTGAATTAATATGTGTGCATGAAATTTATTTATAAAATTACATTAATTACGTATATGTGTGTGTGAAATTAATGTATATATAGATAAAAAAAGTTTGATAGGTGTTATATTGAAAAAACAAATGACATTTTTATAATATGTTATAAAATATTCATTACTATATACTAATTAACTGACATTTTTAATTAATATTTATTTTTTAACTATAAACCATTTTTCACTAAATATATGACTTATTAACTGTAAATATATATTCTTTATTCAGGAGGTCCCTGTTTTGAGCCTCCACGTCTGAATCTTAATTTCCATTATACCTCCTCATCAAACCTACTATATATATGAATGAATAACTATGTATAAAAATTATTAAAAATGAATAAATTACAAAAAATATTAATCGAATGGATATAAAAATTAATAAATTATTAAAAAAAAGTAAATAAACGCTTAACATTATTAATGAATAAATAATATAAAACAAATAAATTGTAGAGACCTGGTTTTTTCCTAATAATACTTTGAAATATTTCTAAATATTATTCCAGAGCCATGCACTAAGACGACGTGCAATTCCGAGACCTGGTGTGCCCAAAATTAATTTTATAAAAATATTAAATATATTTTATATTACGCACGTGCGGTTGATTAAAGAAAAGTGTATATCTTCTAAATGGTTGATTGGATCGGAAATACGAGACCGTTTTTGGGTCCGGAATGCGATGTTTATGCTAGGCGCGGCATAAAATAAATCAGTGCGGGATGTTCGAACCCCTCGGTCATTGGCGGTGTATTAAATGGATGAATTAAATTATTAATTTATTCAATTAATAGATCATACCCAAATAACTCATGAACATGGACTCAGATGAGAGATATGAGACCATTGTTGAGTTCAGAGCATAGGTTTTACTCAAGGTGGGGTATAACCTTTGTCGGCGTCGGGAGTTCGGCTTATGTGTCATTGTGGCTGAGTAATTAAATAATTAAATAATTATTTATTTAATTATTTGATTAATACCTTAACCCAATTTAGGGTTATAAATTATCATTTTATTGAAATTCCCTCATAACCCTGTTTTTATAATGAAAACAACCCCCTCTCCTCTCTTCTTCTTCCCGTTGACGAACGAAGAATGACAACGAAGCCTTGGATCTAGATGGATTGAAGAATGATGAACGCAGCAGCTTCTTCCGATTGTTGTGCAAGGGTGATCTTTGTTAACAACGATCAATCCAATCCAGGTAGGACTCATTAATTGGTAATGTTTTCCCTTTGATTAAATTTTTGAGCAGATCGAACGTTATTCTTCGATCTATGCCCATGTTTTAAACCTTTGCATGTGCCCAAGTACCGTATTCAATATTGTTCATTCAATTCTCTAACTCTTGAGCATGTTCTTGATCATTGTCCAAGAACACTTTTCCAATAATCCAAAACTTTGTGTGTGGTACCTTTATCCCTAATTATTTGTGTTCTTCTCTAGGGGAACTCTGTGGTTCCTGACTGGACAATTTTCGGGCGACCCGAGCTCGATCGGGCACCCAAATTCAGGTGTATTTGTGGAATGGTGATGGAATCGCGACCAGAGACTAGATCTACATAGATTGGAACCTGTGGTTCATAGATCCGCGATCATCTTAATTTTCGGGCTTAGAATGGATCGATAGTGACTCACGGAAGGTGTGGCGGCTATGTGGGGTGTGAGTGTGGGGCAGTTAGCCAAGGCTGTGGTCAGTGCAGCTCCAAACAGCTCTAGTGGGTGACCCAAGGCGGTCAGGTGGTGGTCCAACAATGAGAAGGGGTGATCGGTGGTGCATAGTCATGGAGGAAGGCGGACTCCAGGAGGGTTAGGCCAACGAGGGTTGGTGGATGACGACCGAGGTGGCTGTAGGTTGGGGACAGTCGTCACTGTGGGAGTCGGCGTAGCATGTTGTTCCGACGATGGCAGCAGGCGACAGGGCGAGGCGGTAGGCAACCGACCAGGGTGGAAGTGGTGGCGCCACATGAGAAAAATCGCAGTAGAGGGGGGAACCCTAAGGGGAAGGGTAAAACAAAAAAAATAAAAAAAAATAAAAAATAAAAAATATTATTATTATTATTATTATTATTATTAGTTTTCAAACCCCCGTAACTCACGCTCGGGGAGTCTGATTGATGCGCCATCAGCGGCGACATGACCTCGTTTGTGATATGGTCATTTTAAGATCATTTCAAAGAAATTTCTCCAACTCACGGATTGGGCCCACGAAACACATGTGAAATAATAGATTTAATATTATTATTAAATATTCGACCTTCCATAACTCATGTGTGCGACGTCCGATTGACATGTCGTCAGTGGCAATGTGACCCTATCTTTAAGATATTAGATTCAAGAACAATGTTGAATATTGAATTCTGGTTCGTGGTTTAGGTCCACAAAACGTCCAATAATAATAATAATATTGTTGCAGAATTCTTACATTTGACATAACACTTCCATACGACGCCCGATTAATGCATCGTCAACATCAGCGCGACCCTAGTCCTTAAGGGGAATTTTTAAGGCTATTTTTATATGTTTAAACTAATGTCAAGGAGTGGGCCCCATGGGACTCTTTTCAATCAAAATGTTCCAACATACAACTTTCCCATTAAATGTCCATTTGGGGCGAATGAATAGTCTAACTTGCATGTTTTTTTGCAAGGATCCAAACGGTTTGATACAGTTGGTTGTGTGGAGCCTTATTTTTTATCCCATTAAATGTGGGAATATGAAAGGAATATCTATGGAAGATACTTTTGATGTATTTTAAGAGAATCCACAGATTACATCAGAAACAACTCTTGTGAGAGTGGAGAAGATGTATGAAGAGATGCGGTCAAATCTTCCAAGGCCATTTGAGGTGGCATGTCAGTGAAATTATGTTTTTTCCCTTCGGTCCAGCGAAGAGAATTGTGCACTCATCAGTCTCTTGACTATATGTGTTGTGTACTCTGGGATTACACTAGCACACTTAGTGGTACTAATGCACAATTTAGTACCCGAGTATGGATGGGAAGACAACCTGGTAACGAGGCGAGGTTCCATGTCATGTGGGCCCTACATGTGGCATGTATCACTTTATGGATCTTCTATCTCTCGTATCTCTATCTTTCAGACACAAATTTTTCCCCTCAAGTATCCTATCATGAGTGCTTTTCCATGCATAATGTGATGGTGCCCTCTATAGTGGCTTTCGAGATGCAATGAGAGATGTTCTAGGTGTGACGCATATCTGGGGAAATTCTTGATGATGGAAGTGATGGAAGTGATGTTTTATGAATCATAGTACTAGTACCAGCTTACCCTTCAGTAGGACTGGGCAGTGGCATTCATTGATGACTCTTCAAGGCTTACCCTCCAGCTGGGCTGGGTAGTGGCGTTCGATATTTATTCTTCCGGGCTTACCCTCCAGCGAGGCTGGGAAATGGTGTTAACTAATGATTATTCAAGGCTTACCCTCTAGTGGGGCTGGGTAGTGGCATTCGCTGATGACTCTTTAGGTCTTACCCTCCAATGGGGTTGGGTAGTTGTGTTCACCATTTGCACTTTTGGGATTACCCTCTAGCGGGGCTAGGCAGTGGTGTTCGCTGACAAATCGTGACGAGACACATTTTGGTCATACTTATGGACTCATGAGAAAGAGGGACGCTTTTCCCACCAAGACGCATCCTTGTGACTTGACCTAAAACCATGAGGGTGAGACAGTGTTGCCCAAGGAGAATAGTATCAATGTGTGGTGATTGAGTCCCTTTTACTTGCAGTCCAGAGAAGACATGTGTGGTATTGGGCATTGAAGATGATTTTACTTGGAACCGTTGGCTACTCACTTTCTTGGACTGAGCTGTGAGATGGAGATCTCATTACTCTCTCATTTGAGTTTCTTTAACTGATCATATATATATATATATATTCTATTTCTAGTACCCACTCCATGGGTTTTAGTTACTCTCCTTTCAGGAGAGGTGAAGAACTGTGAGGTATGCCACGTTCTTTTCGTATCAAGATTCTCATGGTTGGGTGGGTCTTTTCTCCTAATATAAGTAGAAAAGACTCGATGATAAGTTCATATTCTTACCATTTCTAGCTCCATGTGTTTGGATGAGCACACTTCACTCTTTTGTTGGGTTGAGCTGCACTCCTTTTACCGTACCTTGTCCTATCTAATGTTTTCCTTTTCAGAGTATCTCTTATAGCTCCCCCTTGACCTTTTTGGGGAAACCTGCTGAGTATTTTTATACTCACCCATGCATGGGATTTTCCCTCACATTTCGTTCCTTATGCAGATGATGTAAAGGTTGGTCATGACATTAGAGGAGTATAGGGATACAAGTGCCTGGACCACGTATGGTGGTCCTAACTTGGGATTCAGGAGCGGGGCTCTCTTAGCTTGTTTACCTTTTTTAGTTACTTCTAGGTTGTGGAACTTTTCTGGTTGGGTGTGTGTTTTTTTCCTTTTCCCTTCAGTTTACTCTATTGTACTTGTAATATTTAGTGGTTAATGCATACTTGGTATATTTATAGCAGTGTTACATCTTTTTTCCCTTCCCTATGCACCTTTTGTATTAATCTAGCTTTGTGTGTGTACAGGTTCTTAGGCAAAGGCCTCCCCAAGTTTTTGTGCCTTTGGCGCTAGTTGTCAGCCCCTGGCCTATAGAGGCAGGCTTGGGGTAGTTGCGGCTTGAGCCCTAGAATGGGTCGGGTTGTGAAAAATTGGTATCAAAGGTTGTTCAACACTTGGCACGTTGTTTGGACATTTCCCTAAAAATTTCTTGGTTGGGTTTAGGGAAACGGTGTTAAAGTGTCTCAAGAGCGGTTCTCAGGCTACGAAGCCCAATGATGGTACGAGCAGCTAATGTATCCATTCACCAGGACCTTGATTACCTGCTTTTTGACTCGGCACCCTAAGACACTTGTTGTAGGGAACAATGTTATATGAATTATATAGTGTCGAGTCTTTGACTGACCTTGTTGAGTCAGCTCCCCTTTTTTGTTATTCATGTTATATATATATGCTCATCTAACCATGATACTCCTTGAAAAAATTTCAGGATGCCTCCATGAAGACAGCCAGCCAGGTTACCCACTCCAGATCATGACGATGACCTTTTGAGTGATAAGGCCTCGGTTCAGGGGACATCACATGATCTCTTTACTCTAGGTGGACTAACAACATCACCTCCACCTATGGAGAAGTAGTTAGTAATATAAGTACAGGCTGAGGAAGATCATAGGTTGATCACACTTCGTGAGTTCTAGAACCAGAGGATACTGAATTTTCAAGGTGATCTAGATCCCCATGCAGTGGAGGACTAGTTGGAGTTAGTAGGCCACCTATTTAGGATTTTCCAGACACCAGTGGACCAAATGGTGGCTTTGGAATCTAGCCTTTTTCTTGGTTCGGATGGGCACTATTGGAGTTTGATTACCCAGATTCACGATATGTCACCACTCCCATGGGACGAGTTCCAATAGTTGTTTCATGAGGAGTAATTCCTCTCATGCTTGCACTCCATCAGGATTCAGGAGCTTCTTGATCTGCAGCAGGGAGCCATGACAATGGCTATGTACGCATCTTGGATTACTGACCTTAAATGCTAATCTTCGGATATGATATGTGACAGTTACTTCCAAGTGCGGAAGTTTGAGAAGGGTATTTTCCAATAGATATGTTCCAGTATAGTGCCCATGTGCATCCCTACCTATGCCAGGGTGCTTGAGTGGGCGCTTGTGACAGAGATTTTACTATCGGAGGGGCACTAGTTAGATGGGCCTAATAGTGGCCGCTTCTGAGTAGAGACATCCACGACAGTTGGTGGATGTCATTTAGTAGGGTCGTGACATAGGAAACCTTTTCGAGATCAGGCTCATCCATGTGGTAGGATAGAAATAGGACAGGGTAGAGCATCGGGTCAGCTCAGAGAGGGTCAATGTTATTCCTATGACGGGCGAGGTCACATAGCATGAGACTGCCTGATCAGATGGGATGAGCATCCCGGGCAGGCAGCAGGTGGACCACCAGGGCAGAGACAACACTGTGATCAAGGTAGTCCCTAGGGAGGTGGTGCTAGTAGAGGATCAGGGGGATCTGGAGTTGGGGGATGGCATTATGAGGTCTTCCCACCTCCACCAGGTGGCCCACATCAAGCTCAAGAAGCTGGATACTGGGTCTATGGACAATCACAAGTTTTGTATGTCTATGATACTATAGAGCATGAGATGATAATAGGTATACCTTGAATCCCTTATACTTTTTATGGTAGAACTTGTTAGGAACTATTTGAAGTACTCTTTTCTCCCGGATTCTTTCTTGAGAATTTATTGGGGTGACATAGGGCATCAGTGTAACCTTGTGTCAGTGTTGTTCGATGTAGTTATGAATGCATGATGAAGAGGGGTACTTCCCCCACTGAGATGCATTTTTGTGATGTGAGAAAAACTGTGAGGGAGAGTCAGTTCCACCCAAAGAGAGTAGTATTGAGGTTTGGTAGAAGATTCCCTTAGTCTTGTGTGTTCATGGAAAAGTTGTGCAGTAGAGCATCGAAGAAGGTCTTGGTATTGCTAGTGGAGTTTTTCTGCTTGACCCTTTTTGTTGGAATGCCACTAGTGGGTTCAATAGAGTGTCTGGTTTGGGGATTACTCTCCTTCCAAGGGGAGAAAAGACACACAGGGTATGCCATGTGCTTTACGTGTCTAACTTATTACAGTTGGATGAATTTACTCACCTTCCCTATTTGTTGGTACCTTTGCGTGCTCAACGTCAACCTTGATACAACAGTTATCAAGTACAGGTCGAGGTTTTGGTGAACCCATGAACAGAACCACGTGACTCACTATGTGGTATTGGAATTGGTAGTCTTCAACCTGAGAATGTGGAGACGCTATCTTATGGAAGAGTGCTTTGTGGTTTGTTCAAACCACCAGATTCTCAAGCATGTCTTCCATCAGAGAGACTTGAACTTGAGGTGGCAACACTGGTTGAACTTCCTACAGTACTAAGACTTCCAAATGTTCTATACTCTAGGAAAGGGAAATGTTGTAGCAGATTCCCTTATTGGGAAGTCCCAGGGTCACCTAGTGCGGGAAGTTCTAAAGTGGTTAACTTCCCTAGAGCAGACCCTGGTGGAGTAGGAGGGTACCATTTTCTTCAGTCGATGGTGAAAAATCATTCACTTCCAAAGTATATAAGAGAGTCTCAGTTGTGATGCATAAACTATTAAATCCTACTTGACCAGATATCATTGGATGTTTCACCAAATGAATATTCTGAAGGAGGGAATCATGAGACCCTGTTTCATGGGAAAACAGTGATTCCAATCACGATGGGGGATGATGAGGTTGCCTACTGCCTTACCCTACCCTAATAGCTAGATCAGGCACACGACACCTCCCACATGCCATAGCTGGGAAGAAATATGTAGGTTTTCCATGGAACGGGAGACCCAAATGCGGGCTCAGTGTCCTGAGTTATTGTTTAGTTTTGCTTTTGGGGGATGAAAATCATGAAGGAGGGAATGATGTAGATACCTGTTTTTTTCCTAATAAGACTTTGAAATATTTCTAAATATTATTCCAAAGTTAGGCACTGAGATGATGTGCGATTCCAAGGCACGATGTTCCCAGAATTAATTTTATAAAAATATTAAATATATTTTATATTATGCATGCGTAGTTGATTAAAGAAAATGGAATATCTCTTAAATGGTTTATCATATCGTAAATCCAAGACCACTGTTGGGTCCGTAACGTAGTGTTTACCATAATCATTACATAAAATGAGTCAGAGTGGGACGTTCAGACCCCTCGCTCATTGGAGGTCAGTAAAATGGATGAATTAAATTATTAATTTATTCAATTAATAGATAAAACCACAATAACTCACGAATAGGGACTCATATGAGAAATCTAAGACCATCGTTGAGTTCAGAGCGTAGGTTTTACCCTAGGTGGGGTATAACCTATTTCATCGTCGGGAGTTCGGCTTATGTGCCATCATGGCTGAGTAATTAAATAATTAAATAATTATTTATTTAATTATTTGATTAATACCTTAACCTAATTGTGGGTTATACATTCTCAATTTAGAAGAATTCCCTCATAAACTTGTTTTCCCAATGACGACTACCCCCTCTCCTCTCCTCTCCTCTCTTATCCTTCCTATTGACGAAAGAAGAACAACAACGAAGCCTTGGATCCAGACAGATCGGAGCGCGACGAACACAACAGCTTCTTTCGGTCATTGCGCAAGGGTGATCTTTATCATCAATGATCGATCCAATCTATGTAGGACTCTTCAATTGGTAATTTTCAGCCTTGGATCCGATAACTCCCGCTCAGGGAGTCCGATTGATGCGCTGTCAATGGCGGCATGACCTCATTTGCGATGCGGTTGTTTTAAGACCATTTCAGATAAATTTCTCCAACTCATGGCCTGGACCCATGAAATTCCCGTGATATAACATATTTAATATTATTATTAAATCTTTGACCCACCATAACTCCTTCGTGCGGCGTCCGATTGATATGTCGTCAATGGCAATGTGACCTAGTATTTAAGATGGTCGATTCAAGACCAAGGTTGGATATTGAATTATAGTTCATGGTTCGGTTCCATGAAACACCACATGTTATTATTATTATTATTGCAGAATTCTTACATCTTCTATAACTCTTCCATACCATGCCCGATTAACGTGCCATCAGCGGCAGTGTGACCCTGGTCCTTGAGTGGAATTTTTAAGACTATTTTCAGATGTTTAAACTAAAGTCGAGGTGTGGGACCCAAGGGACATTTTTCAAATGAAATGCGGAAACATACGACTTTCCTATCATATGACCATTTAGGGCGAATGAATAGTTGACCTTGCGTGTTTTTCTGCAAGGATCACGATGGTGTGATCTATTTGGATGTGAATAGCCTTATTTGTAATCTCATTAAATGTGGGAACATGAAAGAAATATCGATGGAATATCCTTTTGATGTTCTTGAAGAGAATCCATTGATTACGTCAGAAACGGCTATTGTGAGAGTGGAGAATATATATGAAGATACGAGGTCAAAGCTTTCGGGGCCGTTTGAGGTGGCATGTCAGTGAAATTACGCTTTTTTCCTTTATATCAATGACGAGCATCATGCGCTCTCCAGTCTCTCGACTAGATGTTTCATGTTTTCTAGGAGTACACTGGCATGCCTAGTGGCACTAGTGAATAGTTTAGTACCCAAGTATGGCTGGGAACACGGTCGGGTGATGAGGTGGGGTCACACATCATGTCGGCCCTGCATGCGCCAAGTACAACATTATGAATATTATATCTCTCGTATATTCTTCTTTTGGACTCATATTTTTCCCATAAGTATCCTATCCCAAGAGCTTTTCCACGTAAAATGCAATGATGCCCTCTGTAGTGGATTTAAAGATGCAATAAAATATGTTCTGGGTGTGACGCATATCTAGGGTGACGCCTGATGATGGTAGTGACGGCAGTGAAGTTTTCAAAATCATTGGAGTAGTACCACCTTACCCTCTAGTGGGGCTGGGCAGTGGCATTCGCTGATGACTCTTCAGGGCTTGCCCTCTAGCAGGGCTGGGTAGTGGCGTTCTCTCTTTATTCTTTCGGGCTTACCCTCCAGCGGGGCTGGGCAGTGGAGTTCACCAATGATTCTTCCAAGATTACCCTCCAACGGTGATGGGCAGTGGTGTTTGTCAGTGACTCTTCAAGGATTACCCTCCATCGGGGCTAGGCAGTGGCATTCACCATTTACTCTTTCGGGCTTACCATCCAACGGGGCTGGGCGGTGGTGTTTGCTAAGGAATCATGACGAGACATGTTTTGGACGTACCTTTGGACTCATGAGAAATAGGGACGCTTTTCCTACCAAGACATGTCCTTGTGACATGACCTAAAACCGTGAGGGTGAGATAGTGTTTCCCAAAGCGAATAGTATCAAGGTGCGGTGATTGGGTCCATTTGACTTGCAATTTAGAGCAGACTTGTGAGGTGTTGAGAATTGGAGATGGTTTTACTTGGAACTATTGGATACTCACTTTCTTTTAGTGAGATGTGATATGGAGATCCCCTTACTCTCTCATTTTGGTTTCTTTTACAGAGAATATATATATATATATATTCTATTTCCATTACCCACTCTTTGGGTTCTAGTTACTCTACTTCCACGAGAGGTGATGACGTGCGGGGTATGACATGTGCTTTTAGTGTCTAGCTTCTCATGGTTGGGTGAGTCTACTCTCCTACTATAAGTAGCGAAGACTCGACGAGAATTTCATCTTCTCACAGTTTCTAGCTCCTTGTGTTTGGATGAGCTTAATTCACTCTCTTATTAGGTTGCATTGCACTCCTTTTACTGTACCTTGTCCTATCTATTTCTTTCCTTTTCAGAGTATCACTTACGGCCCCCTTCGCATTTTCGAGGAATCCTACTGAGTATTTTTATACTCACCCCTGCATGGGTTTTGCCCGCACATGTCGTTCTTTGTGCAAACGACAAGCAGATTGATCATGACTTCATAGGAGCATAGGGATACAAGTGCTTTGACCGTGTACGGTGGTCGTAGCTTGGGATTCAGGAGCAGGGCTCTCTTAGTTGTTTTACCTTTTCCAGTTACTGCGAGGTTGTGACACTTTTCTGGTTGGACATGAATTTCACCCCTTTTTCCCTTCAGTTTACTCTAATATACTTGTACTGTTTAGCGGTTCATGCATGCTTGGTTTATTTATAGCATTGTTACATCTTTTATTCCTTATGCACTTTTTTCATTGAGTTGGTTGTGTGTGTGTACAGGTTCTTAGGGAAAGGTCTCTCTTAGTTTGTTGTGCATTTGGTGCTAGTCGTCAGCCCCTGGTCTGGGCTTGAGGTAGTTGCGGCTTGAGTCCTAGCACGGGTCAGGTCATGACATATATATTAAAAAAATTGAAATTTAATTAAAATATGAATATATTGAAAAAAAGATTAAAAAATGAATAAGTGTTATTAATTATAAGAACGGATTGAAGCATGAGTTGGAAGACGAACTCCTGCTCCCCAAAAATTTATTAAAAAAAATAATGGGGTTAAAATGATTATATGAGGTGTAGTGCGCTTGCACCAACAAAAGAGTCCATGAAAGAAAATGCAAGAGAGATTATAAAACCTTATTAGAATGAATACATATATTAAAATTGAATATATGTTAAGATAGAGATTAATACATATATTAGGACTGTATTAAAAACTTAAATGTTCATCGATAAATATATATATAAATAAATATTAAACAAATAAAAATTAAAAATGAATAAATTAAAAAAATATTAAAAAAATTATTAATCAAATAGATAATAACAAAACTTATAAATTATATATATATATATATATATATATATATATATTAAAAAGCAATATATAGTATATATAATGAATAAAAATTTAAAAAATGAATAAAATTTAATAATTAAAAGCATAATATAATAAATTTTAATTATAAATAAATAAAATAAAATAAAATAATAATAACAATTTTTTAATAGTATTTGTTCATATTTATTAAATTGAATTAATTTCATATATATATAGGGTGATATTATTATATGATATATTAAGTGTAAATATATATTTAGTCAATATTTTTAATTAATAATTAAATATTTATTATTTGATATATTTGTGAAATGAAAAAAGAACAAGACATTGATAAAACAAAACGTTATTAAATGTCTATTATGATTCATTAGTTACTATTTTTAATAAATATTAATATTTAATTGACTTATAAACAATTTTTCACAAATTATATGGCATATTAAGTGTAAATACATATTTTATATATATATATATATATATATATATATCCATGTAAATATATTTCTATATTAAATACAATTTTTAATAATAATATTTTTTTCAATTATTTTATATGTGATTTTCACTTAATATCTTATATATCAATTGTAAATGCATATCTAGTCCTATGTAAATCATATTTAATAAAATATATTGTATTTATATCAATATAAAACCATCTATTTTTAAAAAACAGTTTGGAAAATTAAAACACCATACACAGGACAGCCACCACGTCATCTACGCTCGAATCCATATGCAGGATGAAATTCAAAATTCAAATAAAACCGTGCCTCGAACATCGCACCATGAAATCTGCGGGCCACAATCACCGGATCCTCCAGCAGCCTCGATCCGCTCCCTGAGATGCACGTCCATCACCACTGATGAAGCTTCTCTCCGGCAACAGGAAACATGAAACACCATTGTTATCGTAACCCTAAAACCATCATGACCACTACCTCCAACCATTGAGAAGCTTCATCAGTGGTGATGCTGAGAAAGAACTGAGAAAGGGCCATAGTAGCGCGTCGCGACCACAAACCATTGTCACATACCAAAACACCGTGAAAGAATAACATTGATTATCGCACGTTCTGCAGTTGTGAGCATCATGCTTGACTCATTCTAGGTGAGTCTATGTCTGTGTCATTACCTACCATCGACATTGTTTATTTAATATTTTGTAAATACTAATTTATTTATTTAACATATTATATTTCAACTGATATAATCATAATAACATTATTATTAAAAAATTGGGTACAACTGCGAAAGTAGAACACAATGCAACAAAGAAAATGCAAATAAACCGCTGACCCAGGGACTTGACTCCACAACCACACCCCAAACCCCTCCCCACACTCACCAAAAAAGGATAATATATTAGATATAATATTTGGTAAGGGATTTAGCACAATAATCAAATATTATCCCTAATTGTATATTCCAATTTATATCACTTTAGAAGATATACTACAACAGATCGACTCTTTAACAGTGTGAAAAAAGGGCTTTAACATCGCTAAAAAAGAGTTGTTTTCCTCAACACTGTTAAAGGGGGTCCTCTTTATCATCGCTCAAAAAAGTGCTGATAAAAGCCCCTTTTATTAGCGCTGATAAAATGAGACTTTTATTAGTGCCGAAAAAAAGTGTTAATAAAAGTTAAAAAATAAAAAAAACACACACACAAACATATATTACTATATAAGTGTGTGTGTCTATAAATATAATTATAAATATTTATATTTATCTACATATATTATATATCCATATTCATATACATATATTAGAATATATAGATAAATATATATTTGTTTGTTAATACACACAAACAAATATTTTTATATATATAAACATTATAAATACATTAATTGTATAGGTATATAAATATTCATAGTTTTTTTAAATAAAATGGATATTATTATTATTCTGATATGGTCTATATATATAGAAAGACATTTTATATGTGTTAATATATACAAATATGTATAAATTTGTATGTATTTGATTATAAATAAAACTATATTGTAGAAAATGATAAAATTTCAAAACTATAGTTTCAATATGAATGTAGTCCCTGGGAATAAATTCATTCCCCCGCTAAAAATAGGCAAAAATCCCCACTTAAACAGGGTTGAAATTCCATCGAATGTTAAAAAATTGAGATACTCTGACTAAAAACTCAATTTTGGAGTCCTTTTGAGGATTTTTTGGCCACAAAAAATGTTACTAGGGTTATTTGAGGTTAGTAGTGCGTAAATCTCATCATAGGTTTCGATTTGATATGTGGTAGAGCCTAAACGGACACCCGGATCAAAAGTTATGGTTGTTTGAAGTTTAGGTTACGTTTTCAACTTATTTTAGATCTTTTATTCATTTTTTTATTTTTTATATCTTCAAATTATTATTAAATGACTATTAATCGATAATAATTAACAAATTATCAGTTATTTTTATTTTTTAAAATTATTTTATATCCTATTTTTTACTAAATATATCATATATTAAGTGTCAACGCCTATTTAGCCTTATATAAATCATATTTAATAAAATATTATATTATATATATATATATATATTAATATAAATATATTTTCATGTTAATTTAATATTTTTAATGATTTATAATTTCTTGTGAAATTTACCCTTTATCAGTGCTAGTAAAAAAGTATTGATAAAGACCCCACATCATCAGCACTATTAAAAAAGCACTAATAAAAGGGATACTTTTAATAGTGGTAAAAAAATGCTCATAAAGTGAGTACCATTATCGGTGCTAAGAAGGTACATATAAAGGGTTTTTTAACAGTGCTATTAAAACCACTTTTTATCAATATTTTTTTAACACTGATAAAGGTACTCCTTTATCATCATTTTTTTAACGATTTTAAAAGGTGACACTGCATAAAGCTGTTTTATGGTAGTAAGATGAGTTTATTCACTACCACATATATGGGCATGGGATGTGTCGGGTTTTATCAGTGCTAAGTAGAAAGCGTTGATAAAAGGGGGGGCCTTTATCATCGCTATTATTAGCACCGATAAAAGTTTTTAATAAAAAATATTATTAATTTATATAAAATTATTATATTTATATTAAAAAATAATGTTTATTTGTATGAATTAAATAAAAAATACATGTTTATAGTTAATATATATTTTTTAATAATTCAAATATATATATAATGTTTAAAAAAGTATTTATAAGATTATAGTTAAATAAATATATATTTAAATAATTATAATATTATATTATATTTTTAAATAATAAATAAATTTATTAAATTTATTAAATTTATAAATATATATAAATACTTTTTAAATATATATAATTATAATTATAATTATAAAGAAACAAATATATATTTAAATACATAAATATTTAAATAAATATATATTTAAATAAATATATGTTTCCAATTAAATTGGTCAATAAATATATTGTTGCGTGAGTATAATTGACATACATATATGTTATGTATTCATCATGAATGTTCATTTATAAATTACACCCTTATTATTATTCATGTATTCCATATGTGATGATTCGTTTTTTATTATCTATACTTTACTAGTTGTATGATTCATTCATTGTATACCCATTAGAGGTCGATATTGTGAAGGTGTAGGATGATCTTGATGGAATTCAATGTTTCACAGGCGAGGAATGCGTTTGCGCAGGTTTAGATCCATATTCACAGACTCAACCAGATCCTCTGGCATCTGATGATTCTTTATGATATTGCTATAGCAATTGGGACTCCTATTCAACTTGACAAGGAGACAGAGCATGTGTGTTTTGTACACTTTGTTGGGTTGTTGGTGGTGATCGATCTTTGATCCACCATGACTAAGAAGGGTTTTCTCTCCACTCCCACAAATGATATTTTTATTGATGTTGAGTATTAGAAGAAACCGTTGTTTTGTGATTTGTGTGTGGTTGTTGGTCACCTGCCGGCTTTTTGTCGGAGGAAAGCCTCCTGTGAGAGTTGTGGAATGAAGGTGCATCTGGTTGCCCACTGTCAAAGAAAAGTTGAGATAAAGGGATCAACATTTTCAAAGCCCCATGATATTACTTGGACTGTGTCCAGTGGTGATGTGTGGGTTTCTGAGAAAGACAATTTATAGCTTGGCCAGGGGCTTATGAATGTGCAGCAGCTTTTCAGGACCGGCAATGGCCTTCTAATTAGGTGGATAATGTAAAGGTGTAGGATGATCAATATGTGATTTTATAGAAAGATGATCAGAATTAAGTTGGAATTCCATAATCTTTTTGGGATGCTCTAATCTCCAATCTGGAGATTGCTGAAGCGGGGAGTCTTTTGGATCATGATAAGGCTAGAATGTAGGGGAGTGGTGAAGTTGAGGGGACTCGCTCTGATTAGGTACGTGTGCTTGGTCCTTCTAAGAAAGTGATTGGACATGGTTTTCCCATGGGTACTACTTCGGTTGTTTCGGATTGCAACCTAGAGTGGGAAGATGACATTGGAGAGCAGGATCATGTTGATGTCGTTGTTGTTTCTGATGATTTGGAGAAACTTGAAGATTCTATTCAAGATGAAGTGGACAAGGAATTGAACCATGAACAAGCCTTGACTTCCTCTAGTAGGAAGGGTGAGGCTAAGATGGTTTTGGATTCTCATCACCCTCAGAGGAAGGATGCACCCACTAATCGGATCCTGGATGATCTCCCCTTTTATTGGAGAGGGAAGAGCCAGGTGAGGATTGACACCAACCTGAGACTTGGTGGCGGGGCCATCATCCAAAAAATCATGGTTGAGGACATGGTCGTGATGATTGGGTTGGTGGGCACGGTTGAGTGTCCACCGGGTCTTCTTATGAAGGGATCACTCTAGAGCATCAAAAGCTGAGGGAGAAGTACTCCGCGCTTTCCAACCAAAGAAACTCATAGTTAGAGTGGGAATCTATTGATGAAGATGATGAGTCTGACCATGATTATGGGAATGCTCCTGTTATGGATGTGTAGTTTTCTTGTTTGGATGAGGGCATGTCCTTGTTTGATCCCGTCTACCCTCTTTTCTCTGTCATTTTTATTTTTCAAATAAAATTTTTAGGAGCGGGCTCGCTTGTCTCATGACCCTTTTAAGTATATATATATATATATGTAAATAATTATAAATTATAATAAATAAATTTATTACACTCATAAAGTTGTAAATATATATAATTAAATTAACATATTTATAAATATATACAAATATTTATAAATAAATACAGATAGTTAGAATTATAACTCTAAATAAATATAGATATATTTAAATAATTATAAAATTATAATTAATATATTAATTGTATATATTTATAAAATTATAAATATATTTTCTATAATTTTATAATTATTTAAATATATATATATATATGAATATAATTATAACTATAAAAAAATATATATTTATTATAATTTTTAATTACAAATAAATATATATTTATTTATAATTTAATTTCAAATAAATATATATTTATTCAAATAGTTATAAAATTATAAAAAACATATTTATTATTCTTATAATGTTATAAATATATATAATTAAATAAAAATATTAATAAATATATAAAAATATTGATAAATAAATAAAGATATTTATAATTATAATTATAAATAAATACAGATATATTTAAATAGTTATAAAATTATAATAAACACATAAATTATAAATATTTATAAAATTATTAATATAATCAATATATTTGTTATAATTTTAAAATTATTTAAATATATATAGTTATAATTATAAATAAATATATATAATTAATATTTTAATTCTATACATTTATAAAAATTATAAATATAATAAATATATTTGTTATAATTTTATAATTATTTAAATAAATAAATATTTATTTATTTATTTAAATAATTATAAAAAATTTAAATGGGTTCAGGAGCCAGGAGAACTCGCTCCTACAAAAATTTATTAAAAATAAAAGATAGTACAAAGTGAAGAGAATGGAAAGGAACAACAAAGGGAAAAACCTCAACCAAAATAGAAAACTACAAATAATTATAACTAGGATCTTCCCCATAATCATGATCAGTAGTGTCATCGGCAGATTCCCATTCTGACTACGAATTCTGCTGATTAAAAAGCACATAGTACTTTTCCTTAAGTTTGGCCTGCTTCATAGGTTCATCCATGATTCTTGAAGCCTCAGCCACCACAACTTGCACCCCAGTACCATGCTCACTCAACTCTATTCTATCCATAACAGGTGATGACTGCTTATCAGTCACATGCCTGTTACCAGTCTCAATTGGTTGAGCAACTTGACCGATCAAACTACTTTGTTTGAATGATTTCTCACTCCCAAGAACAATCTCTAACCATAATTTATTTTTACCAGGGCATGATAAAATATCAGTAACCCATGTCTCAACCTATCCCAAAGGATTGGGATTATCAGATTGATCACCCTCAGCAGTAGCAGTATTGTGATCTATCTTATTTCCTTCTTCATGTGCCTTGTCAATCAGGTCCTTTCTGGGACACGAAAAGGCTACTTCTCACCATCAGCCAATTGAGTATCATACTCTTTATCCTAAATGTCAGGATGCATATTACCCTGTTGTATTTCGTCATCATTGGGATCCTTATCAAAGGATCCCTTGACTTGAGGATGCCTGCAAATATTTAATGAATGACCCTTCACCCCACATGAGTTGCAAACAAGTCTTCTTCTGCATTTATCAAAAGCATGTCCAAATTTGTGACAACCCATATAGAAATCAGACACCTTTTCATATTCAACTGTCAGATCAAATTAAAAATCATGAACCGAAATAACCACTATTTTTCTTAGAGGAGAGGAAAGATCAACCTCCACAAGAAAATGAGAAAAATGACCATATCATGCCTTTTTCTTCTCATTGTCCATCTTGATTGGAACACCAATAGCTAAAGCAATTTCCCATAAAATTTGAGGGTTCCATAGGAACCAGATCAAACCATGAATTCATAGCCAAAACTGAGTAAGATAATTCTTCTCATTTAATGGATTAAAAGAGTGGTCCCAGTCTTGTATCATGAGGAACCCATGCTTCAGGTTCAAAAGACCAAACCCCCATGCCCTGGATTTCATGTCTACGCTTGGAAAGACAGTATGAAAAAACCCTTCCAAGTGAGGCCATCTTCCAACCATCAAAGCCTCATATGTCAATAAGTATTTTCATAAGATCATACTGACTCCAACGATGTTCTTTGACTTGCAACAATAAATGCACAATGATATAATTCTTACAATCCCTTACCTTTTCAGCAATAATTCCTTGATTGGGTTCAACAAAGGAAATTTCACCCATCTTTTGAGATTTTTTATGATGAAAATCTAATGTCTCCCCAAAAATCATCAAAAGACCGATGATTATGGGCTATCGATCCATGGGAAAAAACACCATTATAGTTTTTCTCAAGTGTCGAATTCAATGGCCCAGTAGCTATAACCCGATCATATGAAAGTTTTTCCTTATGCAGAACACCACATAAGTATTTCAGATCTGAATTTGCAAGTTTCAAAATCTTGTCACCTAAAATAGCCTCCACCACCTTCAAAGAAGAGGCTTCAACAGGAGGCACATCCAGATCTGATTGAGTCTCCGTGACACGATTCGCTGATGAGAAAGGATGGGTGTCCACCAGATCCTGTCGTGACCCAGAAATGGCCACCATATCTGGAACAACATCCAGATCTGAACCATCGCAAGTCAACGCGGCACCATCCACCGACGAGATGGGAAGGAGTGAAAACCTGTGTCCACCGTGAGAAGCGGCTGTCATATCTGGAACAACATCCAGATCTGAGAGGATTTTTTTAAATTCATTTTTAAAAAAAAAATATATTATAAAAAACTCTAAGGTTAGTTTTTAAAAAAAATAAGCTATAAAGACGGCAACTGCATTGCCGCCTTTCTTTTAAAAAAAATTAATTTTTTATTTTCTTTTTTTGTGTGTTTATATATATATAAACAAAATTTTTCAGTAGAATTTATCCGCTATTTAAAATACAGCAGTACTGCTGTTACAACAATTTGGATTCTGACAAAAGCTCTCACCCATGGCTCCCTTTTATATGAGGGCTTACCCTAGAAATCATTCTTCATTTCCAATGTGGGATTCTCGTTCTCCCTTTCCTGCGCAGAACATTCTGTATTTCTGATGTGGGATTCTGTTTCAAGTACGTGACTTTGAAAGACTATAAAATATAAATTATAAGTCCAATATAAATGAAACTTAAAACATGGATTAAACATATAAAATATAGTTTAAAACAAAAATAATTTCATAAAAAATGATGATAAAAATAATTTATAAGCTTTCAAAACCACCTACTTGGAACTTAAAAATGTTTCAAGTACGTGAGTTTGAAAGCCTATAAAATATAAACTACATGACAAATATAAATGAAACTTAATACATAGATTAAATATATAAAAAATAGTTTAAAATAAAAATAATTTCATAAATTTTTTGATGGAATATAATTTATATGTTTTCAAAGACACCTACATGAAACTTAAAAATGTTTCAAACACGTTACTTAGAGAGAAAATAAAATATAAACTATAAGAACGATATAATTTAAAGTTAAAATATGGATTAAACATATAATAAATAGTTGAAAAAAAATAATTTCTTAAAAAATGTTAATGAAAAATAATTTATAAGGTTTCAAAGAAACCTACTTGAAACTTAAAAATGTTTCAAGCACGTGGCTTTGAATGGCTATAAAATATAAGATATAATACCAATATAATTTAAATTTAAAATATGGATTAAACATATTATAAATTATTTAATTATTTAATTAATAATAAATAATTATTTAATTAGTAATTATTAATAATTAATTATATAATATTTAACTAATTAATTAGTAATATAATTATTCAGTATATAATAGTTAATTAGTTATTTAGTAATATAATTATAAATTATATTTATTCATTATAATTAATAATTAGTAATTATTAAAAAATATTATATAATAATTAATTACTTAATTGGTAATATAATTATTAATTATATAATAGTTAATTAGTTAATTAGTAATATAATTATAAATTATAATTATTTAAATATATATATATATATATATATTTATTTATTTATAATTATAACTATAAATAAATATATATTTATTATAATTTTTAATAGATAATAAATATTTATTTATTTATAGTTTAATTTTAAATAAATATATATTTATTTAAATAATTATAAAATTATAAAAAACATATTTATTATTCTTATAATGTTATAAATATATATAATTAAATAAACATATTTATAAATGAATGCAAATATCGATATATAAATAAAAATATTTATAATTATAATTATTAATAAATACAGATATATTTAAATAATTATAAAATTATAATAAACATATTAATTATATATATTTATAAAATTATTAATATAATAAATATATTTTTAATAATTTTATAATTATTTAAATATATATTGTTATAATTATAAATAAATATATATTCATTTAAATAATTATAAGAAATATATTTATTATATCTATAATATTATAAATATATATAATTAATATATTAATTCTATACATTTATAAAATTATAAATACAATAAATATATTTGTTATAATTTTATAATTATTTAAATAAATAAATAAATATTAATTTATTTATTTAAATAATTATAAATTTTTTAAATGGGTTCGGGATCCATGAGAACCCGCTCCTACCAAAATTTATTAAAAATAAAAGATAGTACAAAGTGAAGAGAAAGGAAAGGAACAACAAAGATAAAAAAACCTCAACCAAAATAAAAATTTAAAAATAAGTATAACTAGGATCTTCCCCCATAATATTGATCAGCGGTGTCATCGGTAGATTCCCATTTTGACTGCGAATTCTGTTGATTGAAAATCATTGAGTACTTTTCCCTGTGTTTGGCATGCTCTATAGGTTCACCCATGATTATTGAAGCCTCAGCCACCGCAGCTTTCACCCTAGTATCATGCTCACTCAACTCTATTCTATCCATAATAGGTAATGACTGCTTATCAGTCACATGCCTGTTACCAGTCTCAATTGGCTGGGCAACTTGACCGATCAAACTACTTTGTCCGAATGACTGCTCGCTCCCAAGAACAATCTCTAACCATAATTTCTTTTTACCAGGTCACGATAAAATATCAGTAACACCTGTCTCAACCTGACCCAAAGGATTGGGATTATCATATAGATCACCCTCAGTAGTAGTAGTATTGTGATCTATCATATTTCCTTCTTCATGTGCCTTGTGAATCAGGTCCTTTTCAGGAAATGAAAAGGCTACTTCTCACCATCCACCAATTGAGTATCATACACTTTATCCTAAATTCCAGGATCCAAATTAACCTGTTGTCTTTCATCATCATTGGGATCCTTATCAAAGGATCCTTTGACCTGATGATGCTTGAAAATATTCAATGAATGGCCCTTCACCCTACATGAGCTTCAAAAAAGTCTTCTTCTGCATTTATCATAAGCATGTAAAAATATGTGATAGCTCGTATAGAAATTAAACACCTTTTCATATTCAACTGTCAGATCAAATCGAAAATCATCAACCGAAAAAACCACTGTTTTTCTTAGAGGAGAGGAAAGATCAACCTCTACAAGAAAACGAGAAAAATGACCATATCATGACTTTTTCTTCTCATTGTCCATCTTGATTGGAACACCAATATCTAAATAAATTTACCATAAAATTTGAGGTTTCATAGGAACCTTCTCAAACCATGCATTCATAGCCAAAACTGAGTAAGTGAATTATTCTCATTTAATGGATTAAAAGAGGGGTCCCCGTCTTGTATCCTAAGGAACCCAGGCTTCAAGTTCACAAGACCAAACCCCCATTCCCTAGATTTCATGTATACACTTGGAAAGACAATATGAAAAAAACCTTCCAAGTGATGCCATCTTCCAACCATCGAAGACCCATATGTCAATAAATATTTTCTTAAGATCATACTGGCTCCAACGATGTTCTTTAACTTGGAACAATAAATGCACAATGATAGAATGCTTACAATCCCTTACCTTTTCAGCAATGATGCCTTGACTGGGTTCAACAAAGGCAGTTTCACCCATATTTGAGATTTCTTATGGTGAAGATATAATGTCTCCCCAAAAATCATCAAAAGACTGATGATTATGGGCTATCAACCCATGGGAAAAAACACCATTATAGGCTTTCTCAGGTGTCAACTTCGACGGACCAGCAGATACAACCTGAGCATATGAATTTTTTTCCTTATGCAGAACACTGCATAAGTCTTTCAGATTTGAACCTGCAAGTTTCAAAATCTTGTAACTCGAAATATCCTCCACCACCTTCAAAGAAGAGGCTTCAACGGGAGGCACATCCATATCTGATTGAGTCTCAGTGAAACCTTTTTCCGATGAGATAGGATGGGTGTCCATCTGATCCTATCGTGACCCAGAAATGGCCACCAGATCTGGAACAACATCCAGATCTGAACCATCGCAAGTCAACACGGCACCATCCCACCGATGATATGGGAAGGAGTAAAAACCTAATCCCACCGTGATAAGCGGCTGCCGGATATGACACAACATCTAGATTTGAGCGGATTTTTTTAAAATACGTTTATAAAAAATATATTTTATAAAAAATTCATAGGTTAAAAAAATAAAAAAATAAGCTCTAAAGGCGGAAGCACAGCTGCCGCCTTTTAGGTTAAGTCAAAATACGGTACCTTTGTTGCCGCCTTTCTTCTAAAATTTTTTTTTTTAAAAAAATTTATATTTGTTTTGTTTATATATATATAAACAAAAAATTTCAACTGAATTTATCCACTATTTAAAATCCAGCAGTACTGCCATTACAATAGTCTGGATTCTAAGAGAAGCTCTCACCCAGGGCTCCCTTTCATTAGAGACATTACCCTGTAAATCATTCTGCATTTCCGATGTAGGATTCTGGTTCTCACTTTCCTTTGTAGAACATTCTGCATTTCCGATGTGGGATTATCTTCCAAGTACGTGACTTTGAAAGACTATAAAATATAAATTATAATACCAATATAAATGAAACTTAAAACATGGATTAAATATATAAAAATAGTTAAAAAAATAATTTCATAAAAAACGATGATAAAAAATAATTTATAAGCTTTCAAAACCAGCCACTCGAAACATAAAAATGTTTCAAGTACGTGACTTTGAAAGTCTGTAAAATATAAACTACAAGACCAATATAAATGAAACTTAATACATGGATCAAATATATAACAAATAGTTGAAAATAAAAAGAATTTCCTAAAAAATGTTGATGGAAAATAATTTATAAATTTTCAAAGACACCTACATGAAACTTAAAAATGCTTCAAACACGTGACATTGAATGCCAATAAAATATAAACTATAAGACCGATATAATTTAAAGTTAAAATATGGATTAAAAATATAATAAATAGTTTAAAATAAAAAGAATTTCATTAAAAAATTTGATGAAAAATAATTTATGAGGTTTCAAATACACCTATTTGAAACTTAAAAATGTTTCAAGTATGTGTTTTTAAAAGACTATAAAAATATAAAATATAATACCGATATAATTTAAAATTAAAATATGTATTAAAAATATAATAAATTATTTAATTAATTAATTAATAGTAATTAATTAGTTAATTAGTAATTATTAATAATTAATTATATAATAGTTGACTAATTAGTTAGTAATATAATTATTAAGTATATAATAGTTAATTAGTTAATTAGTAATATAATTATAAATTATATTTATTCATTATAATTAATAATTTGTAATTCATAAAAATTATTATATAATAATTAATTAGTTAATTGGAAATATAATTATTAATTATATAATATTTTATTAGTTAATTAGTAATATAATTATTCTTTATAATTATTCATTATAATTATTCATTATAACTATTAACTATTAATTATTAATTATTAATTAGTTAACTAGTAATATAATTATTGATTATATAACTATTAATTGTATAATAATTAGTTAGTTAATTAGTAATTATTAATAATTAATTATATAATAATTAATTAGTTAATTAGTAATATAATTAGTTAATTAGAAATATAATTATTAATTATTTAATAATTAATTAGTTAATTAGTGATATAATTATTAATTAGTTAATAATTAATTAGTTAATTAGTAATATAATTATTAATTATATAATAATTAATTAGTTAATTAGTAATATAATTATTAATTATATAATTATTTAATTATTTAATTTGTAATTATTAATCATTAATTATATAATAACTAATTAGTTAATTAGTAATATAATTATTAAATGTATGATAGTTAATTAATTAATTGTTTGAGAAAGATAGAGTCGAGGCCCTTTTTATAATTAGTTAATTAGTAATATAATTATAAATTATAAATATTCATTATTGTTGGTCAGAGTAGATTACTCAAGAGGGGAGGGGTGAATTGAGTAACTATAAAAAATTCTGTTTAAAAAGTGTTCTTAAAAGGATTTACTCTTCAAGTTAAATACAACCCAGTTAATCAAAGTAATATGGTTATAACAGTTTGACTGTTTAAATAACTTCCTAGAAGATTGATTATTTCTCAGTAATAATAATAGTTATTAAGATTACTTTTGAAACTATTTTACCAAGACAAAGAAATTATAACTTCTTTCCAAGATTAACTATCAAAGTTAGTTTATTGATTTCTGAATTATACAATAGAGTAGTAAAACAGAGAAAACTAATGTAAGCAGTACAACAGATATGAAACAAGTGGTTCAGTCTCACGTTGAGACCTAATCCACTTCACTTGGTGATTGCCTTCCACCAAGCAGTTTATATAAATAAACTTGATCCACGCCCTGGATTGGGGTTAAACAATAGTACACAGGACTCCACAGTTCTTCATGGGTACAAACTACCCAGCCACACAAGTACCTCTTCCACACTTATCCATGGGTAAACACAAGTAACAAGAAGATGTTTGAGTAAGGATATCTTGTATCCTTCAATTAAATTCAAGAGACAGAGTGTGTTATTATACTAAAACACACACTAATCGAAATTTAATAAAAAGATACAAAACAGTGCATAAAGATTGAGATAGGTTTAGAAATGCTCTGAGTGTTAGTCTTTGCAGCTCTAGACTTCTGGGATGAAGTAGATGCAAGAACTAAGTCCTCGTATGGAAAACAAAGTGTCACAAGTTAGACAGATCAAGCTTGTGTTCTTCGTGATGTTTGATAGTGCAAAGATGTTCTAGAAATTTCAGTATGCTTCGTGTGTTCTTCAGTAGTGTCGTGTTTCATGAGGCAATTATTTCTTCAAGAATTTTTCAAGTGTTTTCTTCATTGTCGTGCTTCTTTTTAGTATTGTTCCACACACTCTTTCTTTTCTAGACCGCGTTACTCTTTTATCTTTGAGTGCATGTCTTGGGGCCAATGGGTTGCATGTATTCTGCACCTCGTACCTCGTACTGTCCGATGATATGTCTATAAAGAAACATTAATTATGTCAGTGCATTAAAATCTTCAAATATGACCGTTAGATATTAAATCGAAAATGACAAAGAAGATTAAAAAACCGTATCACAGTATGTCATGGAAACAATGTCTCCTTCACACGATTTCAAGATTATTCATGGTGTCTCATGGTCACGGTGTCTCATGGTCACGGTGTCTCATGGTCACGGTGTCTCATGGTCACGGTGTCTCATGGTCATGGTGTCTCATGGTCACGGTGTCTCATGGTCACAGTGTCTTTCTTGTTCATGGTGTCTGTTTCACGGTGTCTGCTTCATGGTGTCTGTTTTACGGTGTCTGATTTATGGTGTCTGCTTTATGGTGTCTGATTTACGGTGTCTACTTCATGGTGTCTTCTTCATGGTGTTTACTCTACGATGTCTACTTTATGGTGTTTGCTTCACAGTGTCTACTTTACGGTGTCTGCTTTATGGTGTCTACTTCACGGTTTCTTCTTTACGGTGTCTCATGGTCAGGCCTTTTCAAAATAACTGTATTCAGACTTAAGAAATGATACTTATGGAATTAATTAAACCTAATCATTTGTCAAAGAAGGTATTGTAAAAGTAAATCAAGGATAGTATAAAATAATTAAACTAAATTTAGTGCAATTAAGATCTTGAATGTCTCTTCTTAAAGCATGAGAATACTTAAACAATAATACACATGATTTGATATAATTTACAAGATTTAAGATATAATTTACAGAATTGAAGATATAATTTACAGGATTTAACTAGGTTGAATAGGATTTGTGATTAGTAAAACATGATTAGTACATGAGGAGTCCAATAATATCCCCCTTTTTGATGATCACAAATCATGTAGAATTAAAGTGTATACTTGATTCAACTATAGATATAAATGTCTAACATATAGAGAGTTCTCCCCCTTTTGGTATTATAAAAAATATGTAATAAGAGAAGTCATGAAAATTGACCATTTCATTAAAGCAAATAAGGTCCAGTACAAACAGAAAGGAGCAAAATAAAAGCAACATCATTCCTCTCAAAAATGAGTAATCACTGTTCTTCTTTAGGGGATAGCTTTATCTTTACCTTTAACAGTAGTAGCAGAAGAGGAAGCCATAGGAACAGATGTCGAGGTAGAAGAAAGGAGTGAGGTGGTTGATAGAGAAGGTAAAGGAAGACCTTCAGAGACCGATGGAGCCAGAGTAGGAGTAGTAGAAGATCGAGGCAGTTGGTGATCAAGGATCACAAACCTGATCTGACTCAGTGCTTGGCTGACAGACATAGTAGTGGAGGCTAGGGTAGAGGTGAAGGTAGGAAACCGAGGCCTTAGAGGTGTAGCTATAGGATCAACAATAGTTGTACTCTGTACATGAAGGTAAGGCCTCATAATCTTAATAAAATTCGCAATTATCTCTCCACCATACTTCATGTATTTCTCAAAATCATCTTTGTTTTCCATAAACTTATCCAAAAATTGAGTGAACTCTGTGAGATTTTGGACTTGGGTCTTGAAAGATTGAGTAACAGGTGGAATCCACAGATTTTCCACAAGATAATTGAAATGATTTGTCATATCAGTCTTTGAGAAGATTCGGTTGAAGTATAAATCTACTTTCTTAGTAATCACTTACTGGGCATCATTAGCAATTTTACAATTGAATTGGACCAGGTCAAGAACTCTGTCACTGTTCTTGATAATTTTAGAGAGAGAATATTTATTAAAGACACTAAGCACAGTCTGAAGCTCTTCTTTGACCAATATTCTGAGCAGATCACTATCTAAAGAGGGTTGAGAGGATTGACCTGAGGCTTTAGAAGCATTGACATTGGTGGTGAGAGATTTTAGTTGATTCAGCACTTTCTGAAGGCACCCCATATAATCATCAGTGAGTTTGTTTATATTAACCAAAAGCTCTCGCATTTCTTTCACAATCTATTTGTTCCCTTCTGTGACCTTTTCAGCTAAGGAAGCTAAATGTGGTTGAATCTTAGAGACAACATTCTATGGGGTTTGAGGAACAACAGGTTCCAGAGGATGAGAAATAAGCTCTAATCTCGAATGCATCACTTTATGCATGTCTTCAATCATACATCTTAGGGTCTTCACTTCATCACTAAGCAGTCTTTTCTCAACTCTTACTTCCTGAATCTCATGAAGCATTTTGGGTTGAATCTGCCAAATTACTTTTTCTAACAACAGTGAGGCATCTCTCTCACTTAGATTTGTCATAGGATTTGGTTAGGTATTCCGTTGTTTTTCAACTCCTGATTAAAGGGTAGCTCTAAAATATTTCAGATCATCCTTACTCGCCAAAGATGGTTGTTCTGATGTTGGTTCAAAACCAGGGATTGATACAGGCTCACGTTCCTTCTCAAGAACAATATTAGAGATATATTTTAGTTGGAACATAGTAGAAAGGTCAAGGCCTTTTACTAAAACTTGGTGAGAGTCATCCACATCATATAAACTGGGGAACTTATACTGAGTGTCTACAGAACTTGAAACAATCGGGTTTGGTACTTCAGTAGATTCCAGATTTGGGGTTTTCTCCCCCTCAACAATTGCATCCTTCTTAGGACTAAGAGGATCAGGGACTCGATCTATTTCCACAAAGTTAGCTCTTGGTTCCTCACCCATTTCTTCCCTATCCAACTGAAAAGCCAACTCTATCCTTTCCTCAACTGAAGGAATGAATTTAGGAACAAATTATTCCATTGGGAGTTCTTTAAGATCAAATCCTTACATAGTTGCTAATTCTTCCTCTGTAGGTTCTTCTACATCATTCTTCTCGGTTTCTTGGAAAACATATTTTGTTTTAGCCTCAGGTTTAGCTTCTAGAGTAATAACTTTTGTAGGTGCATGGACTTCTTTTTCACTTACCACAAGAGGGATAAGAGTACTGTCTTCCTCAATAGAAACAGTTTCCCTAGGGGAAATAACAACCTCTCCTTCCTCTTCAACATGATATTAAAAAACCTCATCTGGTTCTAAACCAGGATCAGAAATATTTCTTGGTTTTGAGGGATGTTCCACTGGATTGAACTTTTCATAAATTCTATAATTGTCCTCCACCCATTCCTTTTTCCAAGGATTCCAATTTATCTTCATCCTCTTGATAGTGACTTTTGAAATTCAGTACTCACAATCTTTTATAACTTCCTCATTAGGTCCAACCATACCTTTGGAAAGAAGCATAACTGAGATAAGCCGAGAGTAAAATAGGGAGGTTTACTTGGATGTGGCTTTGATTAGTTCACACATGTGGTGAATGATATACTTTCAAAGGTTTAACTTATTCCCATTTTTCATAAGGTGGACTAAAAACACATCCTGATATTTCAAAACATAAAAATCACCTTTTCTAGGGCTAACCAGATTCTGAATAAACTTGAAAAAAAGCCTTGATTCTCTATCTATTTCAGCAGCAATGGCTCTCCTCTTGGTTCCATTTCTAGTTAAGGATTTCAAAGCATCCTCCAGATTAAATAATTTGGTTGAAGGTGGAGGTCCTCTCTGATAATCCTCATAGATGCCTTCATGAGGTATCCTAAGGCAGGCAACCCATAACCTCTAAGATAATGATCATTTCTACCCATTTATCCAGCTTCTCATGACATAACTATCACCAGAATCAAAAGAGAACTATACATACTGATAAAACTGAGCCACTAAGTTAGGGTATATAGGTCTATCTTCCTTTGAAAACCACTATAGCCAGCCTTTCTCTTTTAAAACTTTAAAACCAGAGACTTACTTGACAGAATCCATTTGGGGAAATCCTCTTTCTCAGGTACTATAACTCGGTTTACTGGATTTGGATTTAGAGGTCCTTCGAGTGCTAGCTTAGGTGAAATCTTCTTCTTATTTGATCTACGCTTCTCATGAGTCGGTAATGAAGGAAGTTTCATCCTAGGCATCTACTGAAGGTTGAGAGAGAGAAAAGGGTTTCAGGGTTGAAGAATGATTTGAGATGAGTGAATATAAGAAATCCAAAGTGAAGAATCGAGTGATACTTTCTTTATTTTATCATTTTGGAATACCAAATGTTGCAAAAGTAAAAACGTGGGAAAACGAAAAGGTTAAATGAATAATTACCACAACACAATTTTTAATTCATAACTAAATATTAAAGAAAAGCTTTACGGTGGGACCATATTAAGTCTTTACAGTGAGACAAAGAATGAAATTCACGGTGAGACAGAAATTGGGCGTTACGGTGTGACAATGAACGAACTTCATGGTGAGACAGTAACTGGGCATTATGGAGTGACAGTGAATGAACTTCACGGTGAGACAGTAAATGAACTTCTCAGTGAGACAATGAAGGAGCGTTACGGTGAGATAGTAACTGTCAGTAATCAAAAAATACTAAATGTGAGACCATAAACTTGAAACAGTAAGATACAAAATAGTAAGACATTTACTTAAGATTTATCATGCCTAATTCATGTATGATGTAGTCTATTATTTAATAATTTAATGGTTTGGTAAATATATCAGAAATATGATACTCAGTACCAATTAATTCCAAAGTGATATCAACCTTTTGATATTGATCTCTCAAAAAGTGATGTCTTACATCAATATGCTTTGTCCTAGAATGTGAAACATGATTTTTTGAGATGTTAATAGCACTTGTGTTGTCACAATTTATTTTTACATGCCTGAATTGATATCCCTAATCTAGTAATGTGTGGTTCATCTACAAGATTTGTGCACAACAGCTGCCAGCAGCTATGTATTCATCTTCTGCAGTAGATAATGCAACAAAATATTGTTTCTTACTACACCATGATACTAGTGACTTTCCTAAAAAGTGACATGTTCCAGAGGTGCTTTTTTCTATCTAACTTACATCCACTGAAGTAAGCATCAGAATAACTAACTAATTCAAATGATTATCCTCTAGGATAGAACAATCCTAGATTGGGTGTGTGCTTAAGGTATTTGAATATTCTCTTTACCGAATTTAAATGAGAATCCTTAGGGTTTTCTTGAAAACAAGTACACATACACACACTAAACATAATGTCATGTCAACTAGCAGTTAAGTAGAGTAAACTTCCAATCATTCCTCTATAAGTGGTATGATCAACATATTTTCTATCTTCATCAAGATCCAACTTACAAGTGGGACACATTGGAGTGTTACTACTTTTAGTGTTATCCAATCCAAAACGTTTTAGAAGATCTCTATTATATTTACTTTGAGTTAAGATAATACCATATTTATTTTTAAAGATCTTAAATCCAAGAAAGAATTTTAGTTCACCCATTAAACTCATTTAAAATTCATTTTTCATCATTTTAGAAAAATCAACACATAAAGAATTTCTTGAGGATCCAAAGATAATGTCATCTACATAGATTTGAACAACTAAAACATTATTAGAAGTTCATTTTATAAAAAGTGTAGGATAAGCTATACCTCTTTTAAAACCTTTGGAAATAAGAAAAGTACTTAACCTATCATAACAAGCTCTTGGAGATTTCTTTAAACCATATAAAGCTTTTTATAATTTAAAAATATGATTTGGAAATTGGGGGTTTGTAAAACCAAGTGTTGTTCAACAAATACATCCTCAGCTATATACCCATTTAAGAATTCAATCTTAACATCCATTTGATATAGTTTGAAATTCAGATGTGCAGCATAGGCAATGAGGATTCTGATGGATTAAAGTCTAGCTACTGGTGCAAAGGTATCATCATAGTCAATTACTTATTCTTGACTATAGCCTTGTACAACTAATTTAGCCTTGTTTCTAACTATGTTACCAGCCTCATCAACCTTATTTCTAAACACCCGTTTAGTGCCTATGGTGAATGTGTCTTTAGGTCTTTCAACAAGTTTCCAAACTTTGTTCCTTTCAAACTTATTAAGTTCTTCTTGCATTGCCATCACTCAAAATTCATTATTGATAGCATCATTAATGTTTTTAGGTTCAAGTTGTGACAAGAAGACTTGATGTTCAACCTAATTTCTAAGAGAAGCTCTAATTTGTGTTCCTTTGTCTTAGTCTCCTACAACAACATCTAAAGGATGGTTCTTAAGAGTTCTAAAAGTTCTAGAAAAAGAGGGACTAGTGATTTCAGGTTCATCAGAAGGTTCAGGTTCTAAGGAATTTTTAGAACTAGAAGTTTTGACTGATTCTTTCACAGACTGATTTGAGGATTTTGGATTAAGGTTCAGATTCAACAGATCATCCTCCAGGTTCTCTAGAATGGTTTTAGGTTCATGTGGATATGTTTCATCAAATTTGACATGGACATATTCTTCCACACATTTAGTCATTTTATTGAACACTCTATAGGCTTTACTAGACATGGAATATCCTAAAAAGATACCTTCATCACTCTTGGATGCAAATTTTTCAAGATTGTCCTTAGTATTAGGAATATAGACTTTACAACCAAAAACTTTGAAGTAGTTAACCTTGGGTTTTTGATTGTTCCATAATTCATAAAGAGTTATTTTAGGAATAGGTCTGATCAACACTCTGTTAATTATGAAGCATGTTGTATTGATATATTTAACCCAAAAATAAATAGGTAGGTCATATTCACTAGGCATTGTTATAGAAATCTCTTGAAGGGATCTATTTCTCCTCTCTACAACTCCATTTTGTTGAGGCGTTCTAGGGGAAGATAAATTGTGATTATAAACATTTTGTGAGCAAAAGGATTCAAACTCTTGATTTTCAAACTCATGACCATGATCACTTCTTAAGGATTTAATTCCAATTTCACTAAGATTTTCTACAAACTTGGAATATTTAGTAAAATAAGAATAGAATTCACTATTGTGAGGCATAAAGAAAGTCTACATATATCTAGAAAAGTCATGTACAAGAACATAAACATAGTGCTTCCCATTTAAACTAGAAACTCTAGATGGTCCAAACAAATCCATGTGAACCGGTTCGAGAGGTTGAAAAGTTGACACTTCTTTCTTTGGTTTAAAGGAAATTTTGTGTTGTTTTCCCTTTTGGTAGGAATTACATTCTTTGTCATTTGGAAACTCAAGTTTGGGTAATTCTTTAACTAAGATTTTTATAGTTAGGTATAAAAGGGAATGAATATTACAATGTCCTAGTCTCTTATGCTAGATCCAAGAAACTTTATGAAATACACTTAAACATGAAGCATTTTGAGAAGCTAAGGAATCTAAGTTAACTGAGAAAACATTTTCATTTCTTAAAGAAGAAAACACTAATTCATCTTTAGAATTAATGACATTACAAGCATCATTTTCAAATCTAACATGAAATCCATTATCACATAATTGTGAGAAACTAAGCAGATTGTATTTTAATCTATCAAAAAACATTACTTTAGAAATTAGAACTGAGTTAGAGTTACCGATTTGGTTGAGGCCAATTATCTTTCTTTTGGAATTGTCCCAAAATGTGACATGTCTTCCATATACTTTTATTATATTATTGAATCATGATTAGTCACTTGTCATGTGTATTGAACATCCACTGTCCAAGTACCATACACTTTTACAGGAACTCTTTAAGAAGCTTTCCTCAGATGTGTTTGTCATAAAACACATATTGGATTTGTTTTCCTGTTCATCATGTGATGTTTCTGAGTCACTTTAACTTTCCTCAGAAGCACCCCAGGTTGCTTTCATGGCCTTTTTATAATTCATGTCCTTGTCCTCATATCTCTTTTTGTACTTGAGCTTTGGACAGTCTGCCTTGATATGTCATTTCTTCTTACATTCATAGCATACAATCTCATCAGCCTTGTCACTTCTTTTCCAGTCCTTCTTCCATTTTCCTTTTTGGTCATATTTTCCCTTGAAGTTAGGTTTTCTGAAAAAGTTCTTCTTCTTGTAAAATATTTTAAATCTTCTGGCTAGTTGATCCATCTCCTCATCACTATTGGGTGATGATTATTCACTGGTGGAGCTTTCTACAAAAGCTTCCAGTTTCCCTTTGCCTTTGTGTTTAGAGGTGGTGGTCTTGAATGCAACATATTTCCTCTTTGGTTCATCCTCCTCTTCCTTGTTAACATTCAACTCTTCTTCATACATCATTATTTTCCCAATGAGTTCTTTTACGGGTAGCTTTCTGATGTCACATGATTCTCTAATAAAGACAGAGGTTCTCCTCCATCTTTCCGGCAGACATCTATGAATTCCCATGATCTGTTCCTTGGCAGCGACTTCTCTTCCTAGAGAAATCATTTTGTTGACAATCTCATTGAACCTAAGATACATGTCAGAGATAGGTTCATCAGGTTTCATTTTAAAGTTATCGTATTTAATAGTATAAGTATTAAGTATCATTTATTTTACACTAGATGTTTCTTCATGTGAAACAGACTGGGTATCCCAAATTTCATGGGTAGTTTTACAAGCAGAAATTCTATTGAATTCTTCATCTCCTAAGGAGTAGTATAAATCCTTTATATCTTTGTAATTGTTATTGTAGTCAGTTTTGAAAAGTTCATCCTAGGTGATTCTATCAGTAGCAGGAATCTTATATTAATCTATAATGGAAGACCAAATTTCAAAGCCCGTACTCTCTAAATGCATTTTCATTTTAATTTTCCATTGAGCATAGTTGGTTACATTAAAGAATGGTGGTCTATTTGTTGCAGCACCTTCCAATCTATTATCCATAATAAAGTATTACTTTAAAAGAGATAGAAATTTATAATTAACAAAAATTTATATATCTTTAAAGTACAACTACAATCACAGTTGAATAAGATTAAATAGATTCCTAATAAACAACCTCTGATACCAAATGTTGGTCGGAGTAGATTACTCAAAAGGGGAGGGGTGAATTAAATAACTATAAAAATTTCAATTTAAAAAGTGTTCTTAAAAGGATATCCCCTTCAATTTAAATACAACCCAGTTAATCAAAGTAATACAGTTATAAAGGTTTGACTGTTTAAATAACTTCTTAGAATATTGATTATTTCTCATTAATAATAATAGTTATTAAGATTAATTTTGAAACTATTTTAATAAGACAAAGAAATTATAACTTCTTTCCAAGATTAACTATCAAAGTTAGTTTAGTGATTTTCGAATTATACATTAGAGTAGTAAAACAGAGAAAACTGAAGTAAGAAACACAGTGGATATGAAACAAGTGGTTCAGTCTCAAGCTGAGACCTAATCCACTCCACTTGGTGATCACCTTCCACCAAACAGTTTATATAAATAAACGAGATCCACACCCTTGATCGGGGTTAAACAGTAGTGTACAGGACTATCCAGGTCACACAAGGACCTCTTCCATAGTTCTTCGTGGGTACAAACTACCAGGCCACACAGGGACCTCTTCTACACTTATCTGTGGGTAAACACAAGTAACAAGAACATGTTTGAGTAAGGATATCTTGTATCCTTCAGTTAAATGAAATAGATAGAGTGTGTTATTATACAGAAATACACACTACACAAAAGTTAATAAAAATATACACAACAGAGCAGAAAGATTGAGATAGGTTTAGAAATTCTCTGAGTGTTAGTCTTTGTAGCTTTGGACTTATGGGATGAAGCAGATGCAGGAACCAAGTCCACTATGGAAAACTAGGTGTCACAAGTTAAACATATCTATATTGTGTTCTTCGTGATATTTGACAGTGCGAAGATGTTCTCAGGATTCCAGTATGCTTTGTGTGTTCTTCATTAGTGTCGTGTTTCATGAGGCAATTCTTTCTTCAAGAATTTTCAAAGTGTGTTCTTCATTGTCGTGCTTCTTTTTAGTATCGTGCCACACACTCTTTCTTTTCTGGACCGCGTTACTCTTTTATATTGGAGTACATGTGTTGGGTCCAATAGGTTTCATGTATTTTGAACCTCATACCTCGTACTTTCTGACAATATCTCTATAAAGAAACATTAATTATGTTAGTGCATTAAAATCTTCAAATATGACCGTTAGAGATTAAATCGAAAACGACAAAGCAGATTAAGAAACGGTGTCACAATATGTCATGGAAACAATTTCTTCTTCACTATGGGTCTAGATTTTTCATGGTTTCTCAAAGTCACGGTGTCTCATGGTCACAGTGTCTCATGGTCACAGTGTCTCATGGTCACGGTGTCTTACTTGTTTGTGGTGTCTATTTCACGGTGTCTGCTTCACGGTGTCTATTTTATGGTGTCTGATTTACGATGTCTGCTTTAAGGTGTCTTCTTTATGGTGTCTGCTTCATGGTGTCTTCTTTATGGTGTTTTCTTTATGGTGTCTTCTTTATGGTGTCTGCTTCACGGTGTCTACTTTACGGTGTCTGCTTTACGGTGTCTGCTTCACGGTTTCTTCTTTACAGTGTCTCGTGGTCACGGTGTCTCAGGCCTTTTCAAAATAACTGTATTCAGACTTAAGAAATGATACTTATGGAATGAATTAAACCTAATCATTTGTCAAAGAAGGTATTATAAAAGTAAATCAAGGATAGTATAAATTAATTAAACTGAATGTAGTGCAATTAAGATCTTGAATGGCTCTTCTTAAAGAATGAGAATACTTAAACAATAATACACATGATTTGATATAATTTACAAGATTTAAGACATAATTTATAGAATTGAAGATATAATTTACAGGATTTAACTCGGTTGAATAGGATTTGTGATCAGTAAAAAATGATTAGTACATGAGGATTCCAACAATCTCCCCCTTTTTGATGATCACAAATCATGTAGATTTAAAGTGTATATTTTATTCAACTATAGATATAAATGTCTAATATATAAGGAGTTCTCCCCCTTCTGGGATTATAAAAAATATGGAATAAGAAAAGTCATGGAAAGTGAACATTTCATTAGAGCAAATAAGGTCCAGTACAAACAGAAAGGAGACAAAAAAATCAACACCATTCCTCTCAAAAAGGAGTAATCATTTTTCTTCTTTAAGGGTTAGCCTTGTCTTTACCTTTAACAGTAGTAGTAGAACAGGAAGCCCTAAGAACAGAGTTCAAGGTAGAAGAAGGGAGTGAGGTGGTTGATAGAGAAGGTAAAGGAAGGCATTTAAAGACCGATGGAGCCAGAGTAGTAGTAATAGAAGATCGAGGCAGTTGGTGATCAAGGATCACAAGCCTGATCTGACTCAGTGCTTGGCTGATAGATATAGTAGTAAAGGCTAGGTCAGAGGTGAAGGTAGGCAAACCAGGCCTTAGAGGTGTAGCTATAGGAGCAACAATAGTTTTACTATGTACATGAAGGTAAGACATCATAATCTTAATAAAATTCGCAATGATCTCTCCACCATACTGCATGTATTTCTCAAAATCATCCTTGTTTTCTATAAACTTATCCAAAAATTGAGTGAACTCTATGATATTTTGGACTTGGGTCTTAAAAGATTGAGTAACAGGTGGAATCCCCAGATTTTCCACAAGATACTTGAAATTATTTGTCATATCAGTCTTTGAGAAGACTCGGTTGAAGTAGAAATCCACTTTCTTAGTAATCTCTTGTTGGGCATCATTAGCAATTTTAGAATTGATTTGGACCAGGTCAAGAACTCTGTCACTGTTCTTGATAACTTTAGAGAGAGAATATTTATTAAAGACACTAAGCATAGTCTGAAGCTCTTCTTTGACCACTGTTCTGAGAAGATCACTGTCTAAAGAGGGTTGAGAGGATTGACCAGAGGCTTTAGAAGCATTGACAGTGGTGGTGAGAGATTTCAGTTGATTAATCACTTTCTGAAGGCACCCCGTATACTCATCAGTGAGTTTTTTTAGATTAACCAAAAGCCCTCGCATTTCTTTCACAATATGTTTGTTCCCTTCTGCGACCTTTTTAGCTAAGGAAGCTAAATGTGGTTAAATCTTAGAGACAACATTCTGTGGGGTTTGAGGAACAACAGGTTCCAGAGGATGAGAAATAAGCTCTAATCTCAAATGCATCACTTTCTGCATGTCTTCAATCATACCTCTTAGGGTCTTCACTTCATCACTAAGCAGTTTTTTCTCAACTCTTACTTCTTGAATATCATGAAGAATTTTGGGTTGAATCTGCTAAATTACTTTTTCCAACAACAGTGAGGCATCTCTCTCACTTAGATTTGTCACAGGATTTGGTTAGGCATTCTGGTGTTTTTCAACTCCAGATAAAAGGGTAGCTCCAAAATCTTTCAGATCATCCTTACTTGCCAAAGATGTTTGTTCTGATGATGGTTCAAATACAGAGATTGATACAGGCTCAGGTTCTTTCTCAAGAGAAAGATTAGAGACAGATTTCAGTTGGAACATAGTAGAAAGGTCAAGGCCTTTTACTGAAACTTAGTGAGAGTCATCTACATCATATAAACTGGGGAACTTATACTGAGTGTCTACAGAACATGAAACAATCGGGTTTGGTACTTCAATAGATTCCAGATTTGGGGTTTTATCCCGCTAAATAGTTGCATCCTTCTCAGGACTGAGAGGATTAGGGACTTGATCTATTTCCACAAAGTCATCTCTTTGTTCCTCACCCATTTCCTACCTAGCAAACTAAAAAGCCAACTCCATCCTTTCCTCAGTCGAAGGAATTACTTAAGGAACATATTGTTCCACTAGGATTTCTTCAAGATCAAATCCTTTCATAGCACTTAATTCTTCCTCTTTAGGTTCTTCTATAGCATTCTTCTCAGTTTCTTAGACAACATATTTTGTTTCAGCCCCGGGTTGAGCTTCCAGAGTAACAACTTCTGTATGTGCATGGACTTCTTTTTCACTTACCACAAGAGGGATAGGAGTACTATCTTCCTCAACAGAAATAGTTTACCTGGGGGGAATAACAACCTCTTCTTCCTCTTCAGCAGAATATTCAACAACCTCATTTGGTTCCAAACCAGGATCAGAAATATTTCTTGGTTTTGTGGGATGTTCCATTGGATTGAAATTTTTATAAATTCTATCATTGTATTCCACCCATGCCTTTTTTCAAGGATTCCAATTTATCTTTATCCTCTTGATAGTGAATTTTGAAAGGTAGTACTCATAATCTTTTATAACTTCCTCATTATGTCCAACCATACCTTTGGAAAGAAGCATGGTTAAGATAAGCTGAGAGTAAAACAAGGAGGTTGACTTGGATACGACTTTTATTAGTTCACACATGTGGTGAATGATATACTTTAAAAGGTTTAACCTATTCCCATTTTTCATAAGGTAGACCAAAAACACATCCTGATATTTCAAAATATAAAAATCACCTTTTCTAGGGCTAACCAGATTCTGAATAAACTTGAACAAAAGCCTTGATTCTTTATCTATTTCAGCAGCAATGGCTCTCCTCTTGGTTCCATTTCTAGTTAAGGCTTTCATAGAATCCTCTAGATCAAAAGAATTTGGTAGAAGGTGGAGTTCCTCTATGATAATCCTAACAGATGCCTTCATGAGGTATGCTAAGGCATGCTACCCATAACCCCAAAGAAACTGATCATTTCTGCCCGTTTATCCAGCTTCTCACGACATAACTATCACCAGAATCAAAAGAGAACTGTACATATTGATAAAACTGAGCCACTAACTTAGGGTATATAGGTCTATCTTCCTTTGAAAACCACTATAGCCAGCCTTTATCTTTTAAAACTTTCAAACCCAGAGACTTACTTGATAGAAGCCATTTGGGGAAATCCTCTTTCTTAGGTACTACAACTCTGTTTACTAGATTTGGATTTAGAGGTCCTTCGAGTGCTAGCTTAGGTGAAATCTTCTTCTTCTTTGAGCTGATCTTCTCATGAGTCAACAATAAAGGGAATTTCATCCTGATCATCTATAGAAGGTTCATGAGAGAGAAAAGGGTTTCAGGGTTGATGAAGGATTCGAAATGAGTGAATATAAGAAAGACCGAGTGAATAATCGAGTGATACTTTCTTTATTTTATCATTTAGGAATACCAAATGTTGCAAAAGTAAAAACACGGGAAAAAAGGTGAAATGAATAATTACCGTGACACAATTTTTAATTCATAACTAAACACTAAAGAAAATATTTACAGTGAGACCATATCAGGTCTTTACAGTGAGACAGAGAATGAACTTCACGATGAGACAGTAACTGGGCGTTATGGTGTGACAGTGAACGAACTTCATGGTGGGATAGTAACTGGGCATTACGGTGTGACAGGGAATGAACTTCACGGTGATACAGTAAATGAACTTCTCAGTGAGACAATGAATTAGCGTTACGGTGAGACAGTAACAGTCAGTAATCAAAAAATACTAAATGTGAGACCGTAAACATGAAATAGTAAGATACAAAATAGTAAGACATTTACTTAAGATTTATCATGCCTAATTAATGTATGATGTAGTCTATTCTTTCATAATTTAATGGTTTGGTAAATATATCAGAAAGTTGATACTCAGTACCAATGAATTCCAAATTGATATCACCCTTTTGATAATGTTCTCTCAAAAAGTGATATCTTACATCAATATGCTTTGTCCTAGAATGTGAAACAGGATTTTTTGAGATGTTAATAGAACTTGTGTTGTCACAATTTATTGGTACATTCTTGAATTGATATCCATAATCTAGTAATGTGTGTTTCATCTACAAGATTTGTGCACAACAGCTGCCAACAACTATGTATTCAGCTTCTGCAGTAGATAATGCAATAGAATATTGTTTCTTACTACACCATGATACTATTGACTTGTCTAAAAATTGACATGTTTCAGAGGTGTTTTTTCTATCTAACTTACATCCACTGAAGTCAGCATCAGAATAACTAACTAATTCAAATGATTATCCTCTAGGATAGAACAGTCCTAGATTGGGTGTATGCTTGAGATATTTGAAAATTCTCTTTACCTAATTTAAATGATATTCCTTAGGATTTGCTTGAAAACGAGTACACATACACACACTAAACATAATGTTAGGTCGACTAGCAGTTAAGTAGAGTAAACTTCCAATCATTCCTCAATAAGTGGTATGATCAACATATTTTCAATCTTCATCAAGATCCAACTTACAAGTGGTACTCATGGGAGTGTTACTACTTTTAGTGCTATCTAATCCAAAATGTTTTAGAAGATATCTAGTATATTTACTTTGAGTTAAGATAATACCATCTTTATTTTGAAATATTTGAAATCCAAGAAAGAATTTTATTTCACCCATTAAACTCATTTCAAATTCATTTTGCATCATTTTAGAAAAATCAACACATAAAGAATTTCTTGAGGATCCAAAGATAGTGTCATCTACATAGATTTGAACAAATAAAACAACATTATAAGTTCATTTTATAAAAAGGGTAGGATCAGCTATACCTTTTTTAAAACCTTTGGAAATAATAAAAGTACTTAACCTATCATACCAAGCTCTTGGAGCTTTTTTTAAACCATATAAAGCTTTTGATAATTTAAAAATATGATTTGGAAAATGGGGGTTTGTAAAACTGGGGTTGTTCAACAAAGACATCCTCAGCTATATACCCATTTAAGAATTCATTCTTAACATCCATTTGATATCGTTTGAAATTCAGATGTGCAACATAAGAAATCAGGATTCTGATGGCTTCAAGTCTATCCACTGGTGCAAAGGTATCCACATAGTCAATTACTTCTTCTTGACTATAGCCTCATGCAAATAATTTAGCCTTGTTTATAACTATGTTACCAGCCTCATCTACCTTATTTCTAAACACCCATTTAGTGCCTATAGTGAATGTGTCCTTAGGTCTTTCAACAAGTTTCCAAACTTTTTTCCTTTAAAACTGATTAAATTCTTCTTGCATTTCCATCACCCAAAATTCATTATTGATAGCATCATTAATGCTTTTAGGTTCAAGTTGTGACAAGAAGACCTGATGTTCAACCTGATTTGTAAGAGAAGCTCTAGTTTGTGTTCCTTTGTCTAGGTCTCCTAAAACAGCATCTAAAGGATGGTTCTTAAGAGTTCTAATAGTTCAAGAAAAAGATGGACTAGTGATTTCCGGTTCATCAGCAGGTTCAGGTACTAAGGAATTTTTATAACTAGAAGTTTTGACTGATTCTTTCACAGACTGATTTGAGGATTTAGATTAATGTTCAGATTCGACTGATCATCCTCCAAGTTCTCTATAATGGTTTTAGGCTCATGTGGATATGTTTCATCAAATTTTACATGGACATATTCTTCCACACTTTTAGTCATTTTATTGAACACTCTATAGGATTTAATAGACATGGAATATCCTAAAAATATACCTTCATCACTCTTGGATGAAAATTCTTCAAGATTGTCCTTAGTATTAAGAATATAGACTTTACAACCAAAAACTTTGAAGTAGTTAACCTTGGGATTTTGATTGTTCCATAACTCATAAAGAGTTATTTTAAGAATAGGTCTGATCAACACTCTGTTAATTATGTAGCATGTTATATTGACAGCTTCAACCCAAAAATAAATAGGTAGGTCATATTCACTAAGCATTGTTCTAGAAATCTCTTGAAGGGTTCTATTTCTTCTCTATACAACTCCATTTTGTTGAGGTGTTCTAGGGGAAGAGAAATTGTGATTATAAACATTTTGTGAGCAAAAGGATTCAAACTCTTTATTTTCAAACTCACAACCATGATCACTTCTGAAGGATTTAATTCTAAGTTCACTAAGATTTTCTACAAACTTGGTATATTTAGTAAAATAAGAGCAGACTTCACTCTTGTGAGGCATAAAGAAGGTCTAAGTATATCTAGAAAAGTCATCTACAAGAACATAAACATTGTGATTCCCATTTAAATTAGAAGCTATAGATGTTCCATACAAATCCATGTGAACCAGTTCAAGAGGTTGAGAAGTTGACACTTCTTTCTTTGGTTTAAAGGAAATTTTGTGTTGTTTTCCCTTTTGGCAGGAATTACATACTTTGTCATTTGTAAAATCAAGTTTGGGTAATTCTTTAAATAATATTTTTCTATTTAGCTTTATAAGGTAATGAATATTACAATGTCCTAGTCTCTTATGCCAGAGCCAAGACTCTTTATAAAATACACTTAAACATGAATAATTTTGAGAAGCTAAGGAATCTAAGTTAATAGAGTAAACATTTTCATTTATTATAGAAGAAAAAACTAATTCATATTTAGAATTAAAGACATTTCAAGCATCATTTTCAAATCTAACATGAAATCCATCATCACATAATTGTGAGATACTAAGAAGATTGTATTTTAATCCATCAAAAAACAGTACTTTAGAAATTAGAACTGATTTAGAGCTACTAATTTGGCTGAGGCCAATTATCTTTATTTTAGCATTATCTCCAAATATGACATGTCTTATATATATTTTTATTAGATTCTTGAATCATGAGTAGTTTCCTATCATGTGTCTTGAATATCCACTCTCCAAGTACCATACACTTTTACAAGAACTCTTTAAGAAGATTTCCTCAGATGTGTTTTTCATAAAACACATATTGTCTTTGTTTTCCTGTTCATCATGTGATGTTTCTGAGTCACTTGAACTGTCCTTAGAAGAACTCCAGGTTGCTTTCATGGCCTTTTTATAATTCTTGCCCTTGTCCTCATATCTCTTTTTGTACTTGAGCTTTGGAAAGTCTGGTTTGAAATGTCCTTTGTGCTTACATTCATAGCAGACAATCTCATTAGCCTTGTCACTTCTTTTCCAATCCTTCTTCCAATTTCCTTTTTTGTCATATTTTCCCTAGAAGTTAGGTTTTTTGAAAAATTTCTCCTTGTAAAATCTTTTAAATCTTCTGGCTAGTTGAGTCATCCCCTCATCACTATCGGGTGATAATTATTCAATGGTGGAGCTTTCTATAGAAGCTTCCAGTTTCCCTTTGTCTTTGTGTTTAAAGGTGGTGGTCTTGAATGCAACAGATTTCCTTTTTGGTTCATCCTCCTCTTCCTTGTTGACATTCAACTCTTCTTCATACATCATTAGTTTCCCAATGAGTTCTTTTATGGGTAGCTTTATGATGTCGCATGATTCTCTAATAGAGACAGAGGTTCCCCTCCATCTATCAGGAAGACATCTGAGAATTCCCATGATCTGTTCCTTGGTAGTGACTTCTCTTCCTAGAGAAATCATTTTGTTGACAATCTCATTGAACCTAAGATACATTTCAGAGATAGGTTCACCAGGTTTCATTTTAAAGTTATCATATTTAATAGTATAAGTATTAAGTCTCATTTCTTTTACACTAGATGTTCCTTCATGTGAAAAAGAATGGGTATCCCAAATTTCATGGGCAGTTTTACAAGTAGAAATTCTATTGAATTATTCATCTCCTAAGGAGTAGTATAAAGCATTCATATCTTTGTAGCTGTTATTGTAGACAGTTTTGACAAGTTCATCCCATGTGATTCTATCAGTAACATTAATCTTATATTCATATATTATGGAAGACCAAATTTCAAAGCATGTACTCTCTAAATGCATTTTCATTTTAACTTTCCATTGAGCATAGTCGGTTCCATTAAAGAATGGTGGTTAGTTTGTTGCAGCACCTTCAAATCTATTATCCATAATAATGTATTACTTTAAAAGATCTAGAAATTTAGAATTAACATAAATTTATAGATCTTTAAACTATAACTACAATCAAAGTTGAATAAGATTAAACAGAGTCCTAATAAACAACCTCTGATACCAAATGTTGGTCAGAGCAGATTACTCAAGAGGGGAGGGGTGAATTGAGTAACTATAAAAATTTCTGTTTAAAAAGTGTTCTTAAAAGGATTTACCCTTCAAGTTAAATACAACCCAGTTAATCAAAGTAATACCGTTATAAAGGTTTGACTGTTTAAATAACTTCTTAGAATATTGATTATTTCTCATTAATAATAATAGTTATTAAGATTACTTTTGAAACTATTTTACTAAGACAAAGAAATTACAACTTCTTTCCACGATTAACTATCAAAGTTAGTTTGGTGATTTTTGAATTATACAATAGAGTAGTAAACCAAAGAAAACTAAAGTAAGCAACACAGTGGATATGAAACAAGTGGTTCAGTCTCAAGCTAAGACCTAATCCACTCCACTTGGTGATCACCTTCCACCAAGCAGTTTATATAAATAAACTTGATCCACACCCTAGATCGAGGTTAAACAGTAGTACACAGGACTGTCCAGGTCACACAAGGACCTCTTCCACAGTTCTTCATGGGTACAAACTACCAGGCCACACAGGGACATCTTCTACACTTATCCGTGGGTAAACACAAGTTACATGAATATTTTTGAGTAAGGATATCTTGTATCCTTCAGTTAAATGAAAGAGATATAGTGTGTTATTATACAGAAACACACACTGCTCAAAAGTTAATAAAAAGATAGACAACAGAGCAGAAAGATTGAGATAGGTTTAGAAATGCTCTGAGTGTTAGTCTTTGCAGCTCTGGACTTATGGGATGAAGAAGATGCAGGAACCAAGTCCTCTATGGAAAACAAAGTGTCACAAGTTAGACATATCTGGATTGTGTTCTTCATGATATTTGACAGTGCGAAGATGTTCTTGGGATTCCAGTATGCTTTGTGTGTTCTTCAGTAGTTTCGTGTTGCATGAGGCAATTCTTTCTTCAATAATTCTCAAAGTGTGTTCTTCATTGTCGTGCTTCTTTTTAGTATCGTGCCACACACTCTTTTCTAGACTACGTTACTCTTTTATATTGGATTACATGTGTTGGGGCCGATAGGTTTCATGTATTCTACACCTCGTACCTCGTACTGTCTGATGATATGTCTACAAAGAAACATTAATTATGTCAGTGCATTAAAATCTTCAAATACGACTGTTAGAGATTAAATCGAAAACCACAAAGAAGATTAAGAAATGGTGTCATAGTATGTCATGGAAATAGTGTCGTCTTCACACTGTGTCTAAATTTGTCATGGTTTTTCATGGTCATAGTGTCTCATGGTCACGGTGTCTTGCTTGTTTATGATGTATGTTTCACGGTGTCTGCTTCATGGTGTCTGTTTTACGGTGTCTGCTTTACAGTGTCTGCTTTACGGTGTCTGATTTACGGTGTCTGCTTCATGGTGTCTACTTTATGGTGTTTGCTTTACGATGTCTGCTTTATGGTGTCTGCTTCACGATGTCTACTTTACAGTGTCTTCTTTACGGTGTCTGCTTCATGGTTTCTTCTTTACGGTGTCTCATGGTCACGGTGTCTCAGGCCTTTTCAAAATAACTGTATTTATACTTAAGCAATGATACTTATGGAATGAATTAAACCTAATCATTTGTCAAAGAAGGTATTATTAAAGTAAATCAAGGATAGTATAAAGTAATTAAATTGAATGTAGAGAAATTAAGATCTTGAATGGCTCTTCTTAAAGCATGAGAATACTTAAACAACAATACACATGATTTGATATAATTTATAGGATTTAAGATATAATTTACAGGATTTAAGATATAATTTAAAGGATTTAACCAGGTTGAATTGGATTTGTGACCATTAAAACATGATTAATACATGAGGATTCCAACAATTATAATTATTAATTAGTATTTATTAAAAATTATTATATAATAATTAATTAGTTAATTAGTAATATAATTATTAATTATATAATATTTAATTAGTTAATTAGTAATATAAGTATTCATTATAATTATTAATTAGTAATTATTAAAAATTATTATATAATAATTAATTATTTAATTAGTAATATAATTAATCTTTATAATTATTCATTATAATTATTAATTATTAATTATTAGTTATTAATTAGTTAATTATTAATATAATTATTAATTATATAACTATTAATTGTATAATAGTTAGTTAGTTAATTAGTTATTATTAATAATTAATTATTATATAATTAATTAGTAATAATTATTAATTAAGTAACTAATTATTATTCAATTAATAGTTATATAATTAATAATTATATCACTAATTAACTAATTAATTCTTAACTAATTAATAATTTAATAATTAATAATTAACTAATTAATAATTAACTAATTAATAATTAACTACTTAATAATTAGTAATTAATAATTAATAATTAATAATTAATAATTAATAATTAATAATTAATAATTAATAATTAACTAATCGATTATTATATAATTACTAATTAACTAATTGATTGTAATATAATTAATTATTAACAATATTAATTAAATAATTAAATAATTTATTATATGTTTAATCCATATTTTAACATTACGTTATATCAGTCTTACAGTTTATATTTTATAGTCTTTCAAAGCCACATACTTGAATCATTTTTAAGTTTCAAGTAGGTGGTTTTGAAAGCTTATAAATTATTTTTTATGAATATTATTTACAAAATTATTTTTATTTTAAACTATTTTTTATATGTTAAATCCATGTTTTATGTTTCATTTATATCGGTCTTATAGTTTATATTTTATAAGTTTTCAAATTCACATGCTTGAAATATTTTTAAGTTTCATGTAGGTGTCTTTGAAAACTTACAAATTATTTTCCATCAATATTTTTTACAAAATTCTATTTATTTTCAACCATTTGTTATATTTTTAATTCATGTATTAACTTTTATTTATGTTGGTCTCATAGTTTTTATTTTATAGGGTTTCAAAATCATGTACTTAAAACATCTTTAAGTTTATTGTATGTGTCTTTGAAACCTTATAAATTATTTTCCATCAACATTTTTTATGAAATTATTTTTGTTTTAAACTATTTTTTTATATGTTTAATCCATGTTTTATGTTTCATTTATATTTGTTCTATAGTTTATATTTTACAGTCTTTCAAAGTCATGTACTTGAAACAGAATACCACATCGGAAATGCAGAATGTTCTGTGTAGGAAAGGGAGAACCAGAATCCCACATCGGAAATGCAGAATGATTTCTAGGGTAAGACCTCTTATAAAAGGGAGTCATCGGTGAGAGCTTCTGTCAGAATCCAGACTGCTGTAATGAAAGTACTGCTGGATTTTAAATAACGAATAAATTCTGCTGAAAATTTAATTTTTAATTTTTTTGATTTTAGTGGAAAGGCGACATCGGCGATGCTTCCTTTGAGGCGTATTTTTAAAAACAACTTTAAACCAAGTCATTTTTAAAAAAATCTATATTTTTAAATGTATTAAAAAAAACTCAATATGAGCCTTGAGTCGTCGCGGCATCCGCCAATGAGGATACATCCTGAACCTACTGTGACCCATAAATAGCCGGATCTAAATCAAGGGTTTAGGGACCACCTCAAAAATCCTTATCAAAGACACCAGATGGGTCCCCACAAGCTAGAAACTTCAACCACCATATTGAGGCCAATGCCTCATATTCAACAAACACCTTATCTACCATGCAACTGAAGAAACCCAAAAACACTTCACCATCTCCATGACCGTGAGAGCGCCACATCCTTTCCTTTTTTAAATAATTATTATATTAATTATATATATTTATAAGATTATAAATATAATAAACATATTTCTTATAATTTTTTCACTATTTTAATGAATATATATTTATTTATAATTATAACTATAAATATATATATTTATTCATTTAAATAATTATAAAATTATAGAAAATATATTTAATATATTTAAAATTTTATTAATATATATAATTAATATATTTATTTTAATTTTATAAATATAAATAAATATTTATTTATTTATAGTAATAATTATATATATATATATCATATATATACTTTTATAAATAAACATAATATTATAAATAAATTATTAACCTTATATCTTTATCAGTGATTTTTTTAACGCTAATAAAGGTCTGACGTTATCAGCGCTAAAAAAGGGATGATAAAGGCATGTTTTATGAGTGCTTTATATTTTAGCGCTGATAAAACATACCTTTATTAATAGTTTTTGACTAGCACTAATAAAAGGTTCACCCACTTTTATAAATAAACCCTAACAGTCTCCTCCTTCTCTTGAACACCACAAGCTCTAGCAGAAGCCAACCCCTACAATGCCAACCTTCCCTCTACCCGACCCTCACCTCTGCTACAGTCGACCCCTCCTCCACCGCTGTGAACTCCTCCTCTACCACGAACCCTCATCCTCACTCCTCTGCCACGAACTGACCTCTATCGTGGGCCAAACCTCAGCTCCAACCGCGAACCCCTTCTCCACCACGAATGTAACGACCCAAACCTTTGTTAATGAAAATCCCTCTTGATCTAATTAAATGTCTTAATATGTGAAATGGTTATACAACATATGTAATTATTTTGTTTTTGGATTTTAAGATACCATTAAGAATTGTGACTATTGCTTTTGTAGCCATTGAACAATGATCACATGATTAGTATAAATATGGGCTTTAACAAATCCAATTTACTCAAACAAAGGAAGCGATGGCCTCATCCAGAAGAATTTCTCCATACAAAGCTCATTTGTCAGAGCTCAGAAAATAGGTGGCATCATTGGGCTTCACTATTGACCAAGATCAAGCCGATCTTCATCATATTAAGCTCGAACGGAACCACTTATGGGATAAGTGGAAGCTGTTAGAAATCACCACACAAGCAATGTTATCCGAGCCACCCCAAGAGTCTGTCACCATCGCACACCTCACCCTCTGGTCTTATGTGGGTGTTTTAAGGGGTTATTTAACAAGACCCTAGTATTATGGTTATGTACATTATTTTTTGTATATAATAATGAATATAATTTCATTTTACTATTGTTACCTTGTAAATAGTTTTTGAAACACAAATATTATTTTTAGTTAATGTTCAACTAAGGAATCTTTTTTTATGAATTAAAGGATTTTTGAATTAAATATTATTTTATCAAAATGTTATTATTATTAAATTAATATTTATTAAATATAAATGATCATATAATTTTATGAATTCAATTGTAATTTTTTATTAAGTCTCGAAATCCATTTTTTGTCAAAACCCGTGAATTTTTTATAAATGTCGGTTTTTATTTGAAAAGTGAAAATTAATATATTTAGAAAATTATTTAGATAAAATAAATATCATTTCGGGAATCAGAATATTGAAATTATCCAATGGTGAATTTTTCATAATTTTCTGAGACAGTCAAATTTTTGGGTAAAAATTAAATACCGTTTAAATATATAATGTGTTTTATGACATCATAATGACCCAATATTGATGTAATAAAATACTATAAGACTTATGTTCGACTAATATATGTTTTAAAATTAAAATAATGTGATTTTAGGTGTGTTTGACTTATTTTAAAAAGCATTAATGGACCCTTCAAAACTTAATAAACATCTTGTCTTTTTAAATTGATTTCCTTGAGAGAGTGACTCACCTCCACATAAGCAACCCCATTATTTTAAGAAGTTAAGACTTTGGCCTTATAAAATATTGTTTTCCACTCCCCTTTTGCAAAAACCATGATAAAAAACCATGGGATGATTTGTGGTTTGAATTAATTTAATGTGAGGTGTCCCAACCCTAAATAATAAAGAATTCCATCACCTTTCCTATATAAACCCACCCAAGCTCCCACTTTCTCCTCACTAAAAGCCTTTTGAGTTCATCCAACCTATTCCCTACTCTCTCTATAATCCTCCCAAGGTGCCCCAATCTCCCAATAATCCTCTCTCAATCCTTTGGAAGCACACTTCCAAGGGGTTTTCTTCCTTTCTCATTTTTGTCCAATTTTCTTAATGATGTTATGCCCTTTTAATTTCAATTATAAATGTTGGGATATGGTTTATCACCTACCCCATAATACCCTCTTTATTTTTGAATGATGGGATATCCCTTTCTCTCTCATTTAGTTCCTCCCATGTACACACGTTACTATGCTGAAATTCCGAAAGGAATTTCCCTCTCCTCATTTACATTCAAGCAATTCTTTTGTATCATGAATCTAAATTCCATTACATTTTTTTGGACATGTATCTATATAATCCCCTTACTGTCCATGTCATGTAAATATTATGAGACACCCCTTCTTCTCTCATCAACCATTTTTATGAGTTCTTATGTCATGTCGTTATGCTGCCGAAATTGCACTGCGTTTTCCCAAGCCAAGTCATTATGTAGTGAATACCATGCCCATTTCTCTATCAAGGGTATTCACCTTTATGCACATTTACTTATTTTTAAAGTGTTTCATGTATTTATTCCATATTTCTTCATCGTGGAATAAATTATTATGTAGAATGATTCAATGTTTTATGATCCATGTGGCACACTTATGCCTCAAATGAAATGTTTAAGAAGGGTGCTCCCTGATAGTGCTCCAATGCATTGGGTAAAGTATAGTATCATGATAAATTATGTGAAATGGGTGTTGAATCATTCTAATTAAAGTGCAACAAGGTTTTACTCATGCTTCATGTGCAATCAGGGTTTACTCATGCTCTATGTGCAATGATCCTTGGCTCATGCTAATTCCATGTTTAGAGTTGTTGCCACATTTCCATGTTATGATTATCATACATTATCATTCTTTTATGTTTATGTTTCTCTTATGCTCTATTTATATACCTATTGTCTAACATTTATTTTATTCCTCATGTTATTCCATGTTTATTCCCTTACTGGGCTTTGTATCTCACCCTTTTCTTATGCATGTCCTCGGGTTATCCCATGCAATACTAAGTACGAGGGAATGTAGTGGTCATGTAAAGGAAGTTTTCAATAAATATGTTGCATGTTTCATGTTTTAAGTTGTTATGTAATGACCCTAATCCCCAAAGACACTAGACCTCTTGATCTTATTTGTTGTATCAAGTGAAGTTCATGTAATAAATCATGTTTAGGTGTGTAATAAAAACCAGGGTTTTCATAGTTGGTATCAAAGGATAGGTTTAGTTATTTTTGGGATTAGGATTAGAAAACCCTAGTGAAGACTTAAAGACAAGACTAAGTATAATAAAAACATCCCTATGTTTTTGTGAGTATTGATTATGTGGTTTATCAAGAAAATACATCCCGGTCTGGATACGAGCAGGTAGAGGCAGCTCTAGCACAGATGCATCCTAGGGGTAAAACCTGAAAACACCGCTTTGAGCAAGACTCAAACAGGAAATGGTGGACGAAAATGGGTCTTGATTCACTCTTGGTTAAGACACTCCCGGGGGATATGCTTTGGTAGATTCATGAGCTTAGTACAAACCATTATTAAGGGTCAAAAAAAGTCTATAAGAATATAAGTTAAGAAATAGATCGAGGATAATCTATATTTAAACCTAAGAAATCACAATTTAGGATATACTTCTTCTTTATAAGTTTATAGTTTTACGTTCAAAGTTTCCTTTTTAGACTCAATGGATAAGTATTTAAGACCTATAATTATGCGTTTTTTTCTTAGTTAATGGTGGGAAATAGAAGAAAACATTCCAACAACCAATGTGATAGACAATGTAAATATTGACCTAATGATATGCCTGATATGATGGGAGCGGGTGCTCAGAACTTCATGGCAGTACTTTCTTAGCTGTACTGAGTTATGAATAATAACTTGAATCAGGTGGAATGCCTTCCTCCTCCACGGAAAGAGGAATTTGTCGTAGAATCCTTCATGCGGAAAAGTCCTCCCATGTTTAGTGGATCTTCTGATCCCCTCCTCACGGAACAATGGATTAAATACATTGATAAGATATTCTCTGTCCTCTAGTGCTCCGAAGAGGAAATTTTTTTACTGGAAGTCTATCATTTTGATGGGGAAGCTGATCAGTGGTGGAAACTGATCAAGAATACAAAGTCCCGAAAGGAAATTGATTCCATGAATTGGGGGGAATTCAAGAGGATGTTTTTCAACAAATATTTTCCTCGAGCCCTCCGTCTCAAGATGGAAGGAGAGTTACTCAGACTCAAGCAGAAGGAAGATGAGTCCATCGGGGAGTATGAAGAAAACTTTACAAGGCTTGCAAGGTACGCCTCTGGATTTTTCATGAACACTGAAAGCAAGGTGGATCACTTCTTTAGTGGAATAAAGATGAGACTACAAAAAGCATTGGTGATTTGAGACTTTGACAATTATGAGGATATTGTCCATTGTTCCCTCAAGGTTGAAATAGAGATTGGAGGCTCTCAGTGCTCTCATGGGCCCAGTGAAAGGAAGCGGAAAATGGAAAACAACATGGGTGGTCCATCAAAAAAATCCCATGATTGAAAGAAGCTTGACTTTCCCACTTGCAAAAATTGTGGGAAGAAACATCCGGGTAACTATCTCAAGGGAACCAGGAATTACTTCAAATGCGGAAAGTTTGGTCATCTGGCCAAGAACTGCCAAAGGGATATGATAAATCCCACTAATGTTAAAGAAGAAAGGAATGTTCAGATCAACACTCAGTCGACAGTGTAGTGTTACAACTGTAAGGAGCTTGGTAATTATGAAAACAATTGCCCTAACCCAAGGGTTGTCGGAGGCAATCAACAACAACCTCCGAGGAAACAAGGGAGGGATTATGTTATCACTACCATCGAAGTGAACCCTAAAAATGAAGTGGTGAAATGTACGCTAGTTATTCATTCAAGAATAGAAAACTTACTTTTTGATTCAGGTTCTATATATTCTTTTATATCTCAAAATTTTAGTAGAACAATCCCAACACTACCACAAATCATGGAAGTAAAGATGTCTGTGAGTACGGAAAATGGGGCAATCATTGCATCCCATAAATATAACTCCTCCACTATCATAATATGTGGATTGAACTTCCCGAAGAACCTATTCATACTCCCTCTAGTGTAATTTGATGCAATTCCTATCATGGATTGGATTTCCTTATATAGAGCCAACATAAATTGCCGTGAGAGGGAAATCACTCTCTATGTGGAGAATCGACCCCCGATTCTTTACAAGTGCAAGGAGGAAGATGAATCTTCTTTAGATCCATCATCTCAAGAATGGATATTACTGCCTTATGAGCATGCATATCTGTCTCAGATGATTGAGTCCAAGGAAGCAACCATTTTTGAAGACTTGCCTATTGTGAGGGAATTTGCTGAAGTGTTTCCCATGGAATTGTCTGGTATTCCTCCTAGAAGAGATGTTGAATTCTCAATTGAACTTATACCGGGGGAATTTTCAAAATCCAAAACTCCTTATAGAATAGCTGTTGTGGATATTGAAGAGTTGAATAAACAACTATAGGAGAATCTAGAGAAAGGGTTTATACGCCCAAGTGCTTCACCATGGGGTGCACCAGTCCTCTTCACCAAGAAGAAGGATGGATCAATGCGCCTTTGCATCGATTATCATGAGCTCAAAAAAATCACGATAAAGAACATGTATCCACTCCTACAAATTGATGACTTGTTTGATCAGCTGCGTGGAGCACAATACTTCTCCAAGGTGGATTTTCGGTCAGGATATTATCAAGTAAGGGTGAAGAAGGAAGATATCCCCAAGACTGTTTTTCGTAAAAGATACGGGCACTATGAATTCATAGTAATGCCTTTCGGACTCACTAATGCTCCATAAATCTTCATGGACTTGATTAATAGAGTCTTTAAAGATTACCTCGACAAATTTTTGGTGGTCTTTATAGATTATATTCTGATATACTTCAAAACCAAGGAGGATCATGAGAAGCATCTAAGAACTGTACTAGAAACCTTGCAGAAGGAGAAGCTCTATTCCAAGTACAGCAAGTGTGAGTTCTGGTTAAAGAAGGTATCATTCTTGGGCCAGATCATCACAAGCAATGGGATATCTATGGATCCCTCCAAAACAGATTCAATTAAGGGATGGCTGAGGCCAACATCGGTAACAGATATCTGTAGCTTCTTGGGGTTAGCTATATATTATCGATGATTTGTGAGAAATTTCTCACGATTTTACAACCCTATTACCAAGCTAACTCGGAAGGGAGTAAAGTTTTCTTGGAGTGATTAATGAAAAGAAAGCTTCAAGGAGTTGAAAAGGAGGCTTATCACTGCGCCCGTGCTCACTTTAACCACAAGTGGAAAACTTTTTGTGGTATTTGGTGTTGCTTCGAAGAAGGGCCTGGGATGTGTGTTGATGCAAAATGAAAAATTCATTTCCTATGCTTCAAGGAAATTGTAAGATCATGAATAGAACTATCCAAAACATGACATCGAGTTGACTACAGTGACCTTCACTTTGAAAATTTGATAGCATTATCTCTTTGGGGAGAAGTGTGAAATATATACGGACCACAAAAGCCTCAATTATATATTCACACAGAAAGAGTTGAATATATGCCAACGAAGATGGTTAAAGCTAATCAAAGACTATGACTGTTCAATCCATTACCACCCTAGGAAAGCGAACAAGGTGGCGGATGCTCTAAGTAGAAAGGACCCAACAATTCTATCATTGATGAGAATTGAAAAGGATCTAATCTTCTTAGATTTGATGAGGATGAACATGGGAATCATAAAGAAGGGAACATCAACAATCCTTTCAAAAATTATTGCTCAAACATCACTTTTGGAAAGGTTAAATGATGATCAAAAGGATGACGTGGGAATTCATGAAAAAGTGGAAGCTATTGGAAAAGATAAATCCTCGGAGTTTAATGTTAATGAAGAAGGAATTGTGAGATTTGGGAAAAGACGATGTGTTCCATCATGTCCGGAGCTGAAGAAGGAAATTTTGTATGATGCACATAGTTCAAATTTCTCTATTCACCCAGGAAACACAAATATGTATTGAAATCTCTGAGATCATTATTGGTGGGATAATATGAAGAAGAAGATCACTGAATATACATCAAAGTGCCTAGTGTGTCAACAAGTGAAGGCAGAGAGACAGAAGTCTAAGTGGATGATGCAACAGTTTCCTATACCAGAATGGAAATGGGAGAACATCACCATGGACTTTGTCACTGGACTTCCAAAGACATCCAAAGGCAATAATGAAATCTGGGTTATTGTGGATCGTCTTACAAAGTATGCACACTTCATTGCAATTCGGGAGGACTTCTCATTGGATAAACTAGCATAGATATATATCAGGAAAGTGGTAAGGATGCATGGTGTACCAAAATCTATTGTGTCCGATCAAGATCCAAGATTCACCTCTAAGTTTTGGAAGAGTCTTCAACATGCTCTGAATACTTAACTGAACTTTAGTACGTCTTATCATACTCAAACTAATGTCCAATCCGAGCGGACTATCCAAACACTTGAGGACATGTTTAAAGCGTGCTCAATAGACTTTAAAGGAGGATGGGATCAACATCTTCCTCTAGTTGAGTTCTCTTATAATAACAGTTTCCAATAGATCATCCAAATGGAACCATATGAATCCCTTTATGGGAAAAGGTGCAGAACACCGGCGTTTTGGGATGAGGTCGGTGAGCGTAAGCTGCTTGGACCAGAAATGGTCGAAGAAATGGTGGAGAAGGTGAAAACCATTCACCAGCATATCAAGGTAGCCCGAAGTCAATATAAGAGTTATACAGATAACCATCGACGAGACCTTGAGTTTAAAATTAGAGACATGGTTTTTCTACACATATCTTTGTGGAAGAAGGTCATAAGGTTTGGAAAGAAAGGGAAGTTAATTCCAAGGTACATCGGCCCCTTCGAGATTCTTGATCGTGTCGGTGCTGTGGCCTATCGACTATCACTTCCAACTACCATGGACAAAGTGCACGATGTCTTTCATGTATCCCTCTTAAGGAAGTACATATTGGACCCTTCACATGTACTCTCTTCAGAGGTGGTACAATTAGAAGATGATCTTTCTTATGAGGAGCAACCAATGAAGATCTTAGATCGTAGAGAAAAAGTTCTACGTAATAAGACAATTCCCCTTATGAAGGTGTTGTGAAGAAACAAAAAGTTTGAAGAAGTGACGTGGGAATCGGAGGAAGTGATGAAGTAGAGTTACACGCATTTGTTTTAGTGTGGGAGAAAAAAAATTTGAGGGTGAAATTTATTAAGGGGGAATATTGTAACAACCCAAACCATTGTTAATGAAAATACCTCTTAATCTAATTAAATGTATTAATATATGAAATAGTTATAAAACATATGCACTTATTTTGTTTTTGAATTTTAAAATACCATTAAGAATTGTGATCGTTGGTTTTGTAGTCATTGAACAGTGATCACATGATTAGTATAAATATGGGCTTTAACAAATCCAATTTACCTAGACAAAGGAAGTGATGGCCTCATCCAGTATAATTGCTCCATATGAAGCCCATTTTTCAGAGCTCGGAAAATAGGTGGAATCATTGGGATTTGCTCTTAACCAATCCCAAGTCAATCTTCATCTGGTTAAGTTCGAACGGAACAACCTACAGGAGAAGTGGAAGTTGTTAGAGATCACCACGTGAGAAATGTTATCCGAGCCACCCCAAGAGTCTGTTACCATCACACACCTCACCCTTCGGTCTTATGCGGGTGTTTTAAGGGGTTATTTAACAAGACCCTGGTATTATGGTTATGTACATTATTTTTTATATAATAATGAATATACTTTCATTTTATTATTTTTACCTTGTAAATAGTTTTTAAAACACAAATAATATTTTTAGTTAATGTTCAACTAAGGAATCTATTTTAATGAATTAATGGATTTTTGAATTAAATATTATTTTAATAAAATATTATTTTTATTAAATAATTTTTTATTAAATATAAATGATCATATAATTTTATGAATGCATTTATAATTTTTTAATAAGGTTCGAAATCCATTTTTTTCAAAACCCATGAATTTTTGATAAATGTCAGTTTTTATTTTAAAAGTGAAAATTAACATATTTAGAAAATTATTTAGATAAAATAAATATTATTTCTGGAATCAGGATGTCTAAATTATCCAACGGTGAATTTTTCATAATTTTCTGAGATACACAAATTGTTGGGTAAAAATTAAATACCATTTAAATATATAATGTGTTTTATAACATCATAATGAACCAATAGTGATGTAATAAAATACTATAAGCCTTTTGTTCGGACAATATATTTTTTAACATTAAAATAATGTGAATTTAGGTTTGTTTGACTTATTTTACAAAGCATTACTAGACCCTTCAAAGCTTATTAAACATCTTGTCTTTTTAAATTGATTTCCTTGAGAGTGTGACTCACCTCCATATAAGCAAACCCATTATTTTAAGAAGTTAGGACTTTGGCCTTATAAAATATTGTTTTCCACTCCCCTTTTGCAAAAACCATGGTCAAAAACCATGGTCTGGTTTGTGGTTTGAATTAATTTAATGTGAGGTGTCCCAACCCTAAATAATAAATAATTACATCACCTTTCCTATATAAACCCACCCAAGCTTCCACTTTCTCCTCACTCAAATCCTTTGGGGTTCATAAAATCTCTGCCCTCCTCTCTCTAGAATCCTCCCAAGGTGCCCCAAGCTCCCAAGAATCCTCTCTCAAGCCTCTCTCAAGCCTTTGGAAGCACACTTCCAAGTAAGGGTTTTTCTTCCTTTCTCATTTTTTGTCCAATTTTCATAAGGATGTTATGCCCTTTTAATTTCAATTATAAATGTTGGGGTATGGTTTTGCACCTCCCCCATACTGCCCTCATTATATTTTAATGATGGGATATCCCTTTATCTCTCATTAAGTTCCTCCCATGTACACCCATTACTATGCCAAAATTCCGAAAGGAATTTCCATCTCCTCATTTACATTCAAGAAATTCTTTTGTATCATGAATCTAAATTCCATTACATTTGTTGGGACATGTATCTATATGACCCCATTACTGTCCATTTCATTTAAATATGATGAGACGCCCCTTTCTCTCTCATTAACCATTTTTATGAGTTCTTATGTTATGTCGTTATGCTGCCGAAATTGCACCGCGTTTTTTCAAGACAATGTCATTGTGTAGTGAATACCATGCCCATTTTTCTATCAAGGGTATTCAACTTTATGCACATTTACTTATTGATTAAATTGTTTCATGTATGTATTCCACATTCCTTTATCGTGGAATAAATGATTATGTTGAATGATTCAATGTTTTATGATCCATGTGGAACACTTATGCATGAAATGAAATGTTTAAGAAGGCTATGCCCTGATAGTGCTCCAATGCATTGGGTAAAGTATAGTATCATGATACGTTATGTGCAATGGGTGTTGACCCATGCTAATTCAAGTGAAATAAGGGTTTACTCGTGCTTCATGTGTAATGAGGGTTTACTCATGCTCTATGTGCAATGAGCCTTGGCACATGATAATTCCATGTTAAGAGTTGTTTCCACATTTCCATGTTATGATTGTCATACTTTATCATGCCTTTATGTTTATGTTTCTCTTGTGATCTATTGATATGCCTATTGTCTAACATGTATTGTATTCCTCATGTTATTCAATGTTTATTCCCTTACTGGGCTTTGTAGCTCACCCTTTTCTTATGCATGTCCTCAGGTTATCCCAAGCAATGCTAAGTACGAGGGAATGTAGTGGTCATGTAAATGAAGTTTTCAATAAAGATATTGCATGTTTCATGTTTTAAGTTATTATGTAATGATCCTAAGCCCCAAGGACACTAGACCTCATGATATTCTTTGTTTTATCAAGTGAATTTCATGTAATAAATCATGTTTAAGTGTGTATTGAAAACCAGGGTTGTCATAAAGAACCCTCCTCTACCACGAACCCACCACCACCGTGAACCCCACCTTCATTGTAAACCCCTTCGTTGGCGTTGTTGCTGCTGCGGCCTACACCGACTCCACTTCCACCGAACCTACTGTTGCTGCGATAGTGGTATGCCATTTTTCCACATTATTATGAATTCCTAATATATATATAGGTTTTGGTTGGTCTTGGTCTATTCTTAAATTACATTTAAAATATAATAAATTTCTAATGGTGTTCCTTTAAGTTGCGATATTGTCCCATTTCATGTTTTTTATCATTTAATTTATTACATTTTGAGTATTTTAGGTTTATAGTTTGAATGTTATATGTCCATGTTGTATACTTTATTTATTAATGTGTGAATCTCAAAAATGTTTGAGGTACTTATGAAATACCAAGTAGATAACATGCATGGTTATAATATTTTCCTTGATAATTTATATATGCCCATTATAATGGGAAAATAAATATATTTAGTTGATAAATTCAAAGTTTTGGTGCCTTGAGTTTCATAAAAAAAGATAAATGTTTTCGTTATTCATGGATATACTATTTTCTAGAATTAATATTTATATAAATGAACATAATGTTAATTATTAATAATAACAACACACAATATTTTCATAGGTATCTAAATATTTTGTTCAACGCAATTTATAAATATTGATTTTTCTAAGTTCAATATAATTTATAAATAATAATAACAATCAAATATAAATAAATTTTATATTGTGTATATACATAATTTTTATTATAACTAATTATATGTATATAAATAATCATAAATAATTTATAATTTTTTTTTATTAAAGATAATTTTGATTATAAATAATTATGATTATCTTGAATTAATAATTTATATAAATAATTTATTAATAAATTTTAATTAATAATTTTTTTGAATTAATAATTTTGAATAATAAATGTTTTGAATTTTTAATTATTTTGAATTAATAATTATTTTCAATTAATAATGTTGAATTTAAAATTTTGATTACATTGAATTAATAACTTTGAATTAATAAATTATATAAACAAATTTCATTATCTTTAATTAATTTTTAAAATTTTAAAATTTGTATTAATATATCTTCTTAGTATAATGTTTATCTAATCTTTGAGATATTAAAGATAATGATTGATTAAAATCAAAATTAATGTGTTTTGATTTGTTATAAAAATGACAATAAAAATATATTTTTAAAAAAGGTTATTTGGGTCATTTAACATAAATTGTTAGAGATGGTACTATAGATCTAACTAACATTGTAATTTCAATTTCCAAAATATGTATATATATTTATATCACAAAGTTATTATTATTCTGTTTAACAATAATTTTTTATTTTTTTTTTGGAATATAATTCTCATTAATAGGTTATAATTGATTCCCACTATAATTAGAACATAGATATTCCATAAAGATATTCTAAAATCAATATATCATATAGTCTAGATACATCTACCTTACATGACATAGATGGTGGTTGACTATTAGGTGGTGGGGTCTCATATGAAATTGATACATCTTCTCATCAAGTTCACACTTGGTGAGCTCTAAGAATAATGGTCCCAAGGAAAGACCCATGAATATAAATTCCATATGTTTTATGTTTCATTTGATATTACTATATGAAAAAATGTTTATTTTCCCAAAAACTAGATTTTTTTGGTCTGTCATATAGCTTTATATTTTATAAAATCTTGGTTGTTTTTGATTCATGTATCTTTTATAAAGTGACTCTATTTGGATTTATTTCTTTGTGAAAATGTCTAAGTGCCTATTTTAAAATGATTCAAGTGTTTTGAAATGTTTCTTAAAAAATTATATGTGTTAAACATACTATTTTTTGGTTTTAAATAGCTTTAAAATGATTTAGACACTTGGCATGGACTTATGTTGCATGTCAACTATTTGTCAACTCACCTGATTGGATTTCATAAAGGGATGTGAATGTTTTGAAAGCATATTTAATGTTGGATTCATTTTAAAAAGGGGTGTGTGAACTTTTAAATGAAAATTTGTAAAATATAAAGGTTTGTTGTTCATTTTAAATGATTAAGACTGTTAGGTCATGAAGTTTCCCTGAATTCTTTAAAAAATGAATTTTGGTTTTGTGAAAGAGTGATTGGAATTGATTGGTTTATTTTAAAAATGATGTTTTATTTTAAAGAGGAATTTGTGTAAATGATTTCTTTTTTTTAATGGGATTTCAAATGTGATTTTATAAACAGTTTTTAAAGGACGTCTGAAATGTAGTTTTTCCATAATCTTTTAAGTTTATATTTTTATAGAATTAGGAAAACAAATACATTATATAGGGAAGACAAGTAGATTGATAATAACATCATGTAAAGGGAATGTCACTAACTCTATCCTACCCATAGGATATCCATCACGACCTCACTCCTACAGAAGGTGAATTAATGTTTAACACTACTGAAACTCCTAAACCTACTTTTCATCCAACATCACCTACATGGTGTAAATTAGGGTCCCCCTTGTTTGATAAGTCTATTTAGGTATTTTCCCTCAAAGAGATACAATTGGTTATTAATATGGAGTGCTTGATGCTTATTCATAGATATGAAAATGGTCTCTTTCTTGTGAGGGTGTTATATCTGACATGTGATTTACTACTTATATTATATTTATTTATGTGATGATCATTGGGTCGTTGTTTCTCACATTCACTTGTTTGGAGGCATGTGAACCCTATGAATTAAGATATAGGTCCAGATGTGTACTACACTAGTTAGATAATGCACCAGCTAGTTTCCCCTTGTTGTATGGTTTGGTTAGTCTATATGAGTGTCCCTAATGAGGAATGTGTGGGTAATCCAGCTATATTTTCTATTTTTTTAGTATTCAACATATACCGACTATTGGCCTTATTGTAGTTTGAGTGCAAAATTAAGGAATAATTTAATTTCCTTTATGATTTTGATACATTACAGATAATAGAATTGGAACTAGGAAAGAGGGATCTATAGAACAATTAGAATTATCATATATAGGATAAAGTGGTTGATAATAAATAGTGCAAGGTGTCTCCAGTTGTAAATGTATTTTAATTATTAGAAGGATTATATTTTAGTTAGATTTCCTCTCTTGTTGTAAAGCATATAATAATTCAGATGGTTGTCAGCTTAGTTTCCATTGAAGTTTTAATTCTAGAAAAAATGGATGTCGTGATTATATTCCTTCATGGAGATTCATGGGAAGATATCTACATAGATAAACTAGAAGGTTTCATGATAAATGGAATGGAAGGTTCAGTTCCAGTCTCAAAGGAAGTTATTTGTGGGATTAAGTAGGGACCAAAATAGTGTAATTTTAATTTCAATGCTTTCATGGTAGAATTAATGTTCATACAGTGTAATGTAATTAATTGCTACTATATGAAGGTGTATTATGAAAAGATTTTTTTTCAATTTTATTTCTTTATGTGGATGAATTTATCTTCATTGGACCAATGAAGTAAAGGCTAGAATAGCTAAAGATTGATTTATCTAGAAGATCCCAATTGAAGGATATTGGTTTTGGAAAGTGGATATTGGGGATAAATATTAAAATAGACTTAAAGTATATAATTTTTTTAGCCTTAGTTAATTTTTATATCAAAATTTTTTGTATTTATTTTGTTAAATATTAATATTACCAAATCAAATAGGATGGATATGAATAAAGACTGTATGGATTCCAGTCGTCTCACAAAAGAGTATAAAGATGGTGTAAAAGAGTTCATCGAGTTTACAGAAGATCATGCATATAACCCTTCTAAAATCCCTTTTCCACATTTACACTATTTTTATTCAAGAAAATTTATTCAATAGGATTTGGAAGAACACTTGATTTGTCATGGAATAGATCAAAGATATAAATGTTGGAATAAATGTGGGGAAAAGGCGAATATAGATAGTGGTTGGGATAACACTGCATTTTATGGATCATCTGATATGATTACAAGTATGGACAATGAAAAAGACCATATCAAGGATGTAATTACATATGTGAATTATGATGAAGATTTAATTGATGAAAATACAAGGAAAATTGAAGAAGAACTTCATGATTTCCCAAAATTGTTTAAGAAATTAAAGAGTTTTGCAAAGACTCCATTGTATGCTAGTTTCACTAAATATATAGAATTTTCAGCCATTTTGAATTTGTATAATTTGAAAGAAGACAACAGATGGAGTGAAACTAGTTTTATGAAACTAATTTCTCTCTTGAATGACATGCTCCCAGAAGATAATGAGCTCGTGATCTGAACATACGATGCCAAATGAATTCTACACTTGATGGGTATGATCTCTAAAAGAATACACACCTGACCAAATGACTATATACTATTTCAGAAGGACCAAAAATCACTTATAGAATTCCCAAAGTGTGGAACTTCGAGATACAAGAAATATGAATATGATCATATGAAATTTGTATGATACTTTCCAATCATTCCAAGGTTTAGGAACCTATATTGAAGTGAGGAGATGGTAGGGAAATTGATGTGGTATACAGATACCAAAAATAAATATGGGAAACTACGTCACTCAGAATACTCTCCTCAGTGGAATAGAATTGATCATGAGTATCCTGAATTTGGAAATGAGCCGAGAAACCTTCGTCTTGTGTTATCTACAGATTGAGTGAGTCCTTTTGGTTTTCAAAGCATCACTCAGAGTAGATGGCTGGTTATGTTGGTAAATTATAACTTTCCACCATGGTTATGCAAGAAATGAAAAAAATAATGTTATCTATGATTATATCAGGACCAAAACAACTCGGTAATGATATTGATGTTTATTTGGATCCATTGATCGAGGATTTGAAATTATTTTGGGATTCAGGTGTTACGTTGTATAGTGATTATAGAAATGAAGATTTTACATTGAGATCCATGTTGTATGGGATGATAAGTGACTTTACTACTTATAGGAAATTTTCAAGATATAACATTAAAGGAACTCAAGGGTGTACTATTTTCGAACAAGGTACATAGTCAATTAGGTTGAAACATTAATCGAAAATTGTGTTTCTAGGACATCACAAATTTCTACCCCGGTGGAATAAGTATCAATCTTGGACGACATCATTCGATGGAAGTTCAGAAGAAAATACTACATTGTATCCATGAATAGGTGATCAGCTATTTTAGAAAGTAAAATATGTGGACACTACTTTGGGTAAACCATTTTCGAAAAACCTTATGAAAATCGGTTGGAAAAAAATTTGTTTTTTAATTTCTATATTGGAATTTTCTGTACGTCAAGTATTTTCTTAATGTTATGCATATTGAAAAAAGTGTATACGATAGTGTCATTGGAACATTTCTAAATGCACCTGAAAAAGGATAGAATTAAGGATAGGTTGGTCTTGGTTAATATAACGACCCATAATTTACATACATTGTTAATACTTCAAAATTGAAGTACACTTATTACAATATATAACAAAACCATGAAAGGAACATATAGGTTTAGTGTCTTTAAAAACTGGGAAACATAAACAACTAGTTCATAAATCATCTACGTTGTCTCCCATTTATTTCATCATATCTAGAGTCCCTTTTTGGAATATCCTACTTAATATCATTCTTCCTGACCTGGGGAAAATAAAACATATGAAAGGATGATCACAAATGCTCAGTAAGGGTAAACAAAAGAAATATCAATCACATCATATTAATAAGAACATAACATTTTGGAAATCTTAAACTGCAAAAGAGATCAAAATTTCATAACATGGGATAAATCATAGTAGTGAAATGTAATCCCAATAATCATAACTTAAAACATGAAATGTTGTTCCATACACACATAATCATATAAAATCATTTCTTAGTAGTCAAGAATCATTTCCAAGACTATCTTAGTGGACAAAGTCCATTTCTGAACCGAGTTCCCTCCTCGTTTCAGTCCTGTTTAACTGAACCGGATTAACCTGTCGTTCCAGCCATGTCTATCTCATGAGATATAAATCTTTACCCAATGCATTGGAGGGATATATAGGTCCCACCCATCTCATAATGATACCATTCTTATGTGTGCCACAAAATCAAAAAAATCATACATCATTGCATAACCCATGTAATAAAAATGGGATTCTTAAACATCATGACATCATAAAACAATTCATATAAGATAAAGGAATTCATAAAAATAATTCCATCACAATATAATCAAATCAATGTAATAATAGGGATAGAAACAGAACCCTATATTATCTTAGATGGAAAATAATTTTGATAAAACACTTGAACTCCATTCTTGAGGAAAATATCCTTTCTACTTCAAAAACATTTTCCTTTCTTAAAACATTATATAATTTTGAACTAAATGAAGTTGATTAAAAATAAACTTGAAAATTTTTAAAGGAATATTCATGGAAATAATGTTCTAAAAATCCATTCACTCCGTATAAGTTAAAAAAAACATTCTTCCCGTACTTTGGCCGGAAAAGTCAAAAAGCACCTCGTACGAAAAACGACAAAAGATTCCTTTCATATCTTTTAATAAAAACTCACCGAAGGGTAAAATTAGATTTAAACAATTTTAGGTGGATGGAAATAATATTACATATTAAGGAAACATGGATGTGGATGATAAATATTCCCCAGTAAATTCTGAAGTATAAACAATCTCGGATAAAAATGAGACTGTGGGATTTTCCCTTACCTTAAGTCCGATTTGCTTCGTAAGTGTCCAAAACCCCTGTATAATGATTTAAATAATGTTATTGACTTATTCCATAATCATAATTATTTTTATGATATCATATATGGTCATATTCTTATCTTCTTATTTGTAATATTTCATTACTACTTGTTCTTCGGGTGTTTATTACTTTTTGTTCTTATGCGTGTTTTGTCGAATAAATTCTTATTATTATTTTTAGGTTATAGATATCTCATTTACAGAATGGTATTAGTGTAATATATATCATATTTATTCATTCAATTCATTTATATAATCATTATTCAATGAAAATCATGTAGAATGAGTCGCATCACATCGTGGAGACGGTATTCCGTACGTACGCACAAGCGATGATATCATTCCCATGATTGTGGAATTGTATTGGAGTGTATTTATACTATTTAAAAATCAATATCAATTTACAATAATCATATATAGTAATTATTTACACCATTATACCCATCCAAGTAAGGTGGTGGTGGAAAATAGATTACACCACGGCGTGGAGACGGTATTCCGTACGTATGCACGCGTGGTGATTTCGTTTTCCATAGGATGGATAGATGGTGAAATAGGGTTGTTTCATAATAATAATAACATATCATTATATGAGTGATACTGATGTTATTACTTAATAATGAAACAACTAAAGAATAATAAGTTGAATAAGAAATAAAGTTGAAAGAATCGGTAACGGACATTACCTCTTCTTTGAAGCGCCTCTTTGAGACCTCCTCTTAGGGCACTAAAATTGGTCTTTGAAGAAGACCAAAACCTCTAAGATGTTTCTAGGGAAGTGGAGAATAGAATTTGGTAGGGGTGGCTGAGCTTGAAGGCTCAAAGTGGTGCGAGGAAGAGAGGGAGGAGGTTCCCTTTTATAAGGGAGGAGAGGGGCACCTTTGGAAAAACTAAAATTATTATTTTATTATAAAGTCATATTCGGTTTTTAATAGCTCCAAATTGATTTATTTAGAAGATAAGGTGGATATGGGTCTAAATCCTCTCATCCAATATAATTTAGACAAGTTTAGGTAACTATTTCAACCTTATCATTTAGATTTAACTTTAAGTTAGATAATTTAACTTTTACCATGTCTTCTTGTTTTCTTACACTATAAGGTTAATAAACTAACTATAACAAGCCAAAAAAACCCCAAGTTGTTCATTATTAATATATATAACCTTATATAAGTCATTTGGCCGAACCTTAGATTTTTAGGAATAAAATAACAATTAATAATATAATATTTTGTTTAAACTATTTTATGTCAATTTTGACACTATTTGGTAATTGATTTTTGGGAAAATCATAACAGAAATATTAGTTCGAACAAAGTTAATTAAATAAATACTAACATGTAATATTAGAATATAAAATTATTGGAATTCATAAAAAGTCTCAAATTACATTTATTTGTGTATTTATAACATCAATTATGTCAATATTTCATTAATAATATAATTACTGCATCATTATTGTGTCATCAATAAATTAAATTATATAAAGTATAAAAATTACAAATAAAATACCATTATGTAGGAAATAGTTTTAGCTTTATAATTAATATTTATAGTCGAATTTATATTATGTATAACCCTATATTAAAAATTATTTAGTTATTAAACTTTGATTTTAACTATTTTAACCCTTCTTTAAATAAATTAATAATAAATGTCCTAATCTAATCCATGTGGGCCTAAATGGTCATATTTTATTCCTAAGGATTTTTTTGGTCGACTTACACTTATCCAATAGAATTGGGATATGTGTTAGGGTAATAATAATATCATTTTTACCCTTAATTACCCTATTTACTTTTAACTGTGGTAAATAAAAGTAAAGAGTTACTATTCACAAAAAATTATTTTCATCTCATTGAACCACATTTTACTTAATGACATCAACCGTGTCTCTCAAATTTTTGAAATTCCATACACAAAAGCGGTAAAATTATGTTTTATGTAAATTTTCAAATTCTCCTAGGAGGTGGGTAAAAGACGGTGAAAAGTTTAATAAAATTTTTATATATATAAAATTATTATAAAATTACTCCAACGAATTGCATTGAACTTATATAGGTATCATGTATCAATTTTGACCTAAAATAAATTTAAATAAAATAAATAATTATTTAAATAAAAAGTCGGTTTTTAAATAGTAACCCAGTGTTTTCACTATTCATCAAAAATTGAAAGTTTTCCGAAAAATACCAAAATTTCACCCTAGGATAATTTCGATATTCCGAATCCAAAAATGAAGTCCATTTTGAAAAATAAAATTTATAAAATTTTAAAAAGTGGTTATTACTATTCATAACGGCTAGTTTTAATAATATTTTAATAGCATATCGTTGTTTAGTGAAACTCGGTTTTGCATACAACGCAAGCTATCGAGGAAGGCCGCAATTGCGTGTAAAGAAAGCCAAGATATTGTTGTGTGTAGTGAAAGATCCCTTTGATGATTTATATAACATAAAAACAAAATATTTCTCATAAAAGTATCGGGTGTTTAATTCTACCCCCCTTAAAATGAATTTCGCCCTAGAAATTCGTGACTTTGTAACAAACAGATGAGGATACCTCTCCCTCATCATATACTCATGCTCCCATGTAGCTTCTTCTATTTGGTGGTTCCTCCATAAAACTTTTACTAAGTGAGTGGTCTTGTTCCGTAAGACTTTTTCGCTACGATCCTGAATCTCTATCGGTTGTTCTTCATAAGAAAGATCTTGCTCCAGCGGTACAACTTCTGAGCTGAGTACATGTGAAGGATCATGTATGTACTTTTTCAGGAGAGATACATGGAACACATCGTGAACTTGAGAGAGATTCGGTGGAAGCTCCAATCGGTAAGCTACCTTCCCAACACGATCCAGTATTTCGAAAGGACCGATATACCTAGAGCTCAGCTTTCCCTTCTTTCCAAATCTCATTACTCTCTTCCAAGGAGATATTTGTAAGAACACTTTATCACCCACTTTAAACTATAGGTATTTTCTTCAGTTGTCGGCATAACTTTTTTGTCGACTTTGAGCTGCTCTTATGTGTTGTTGAATAGATCAGATCTTTTCTGCCATCTCATCAACAAGATCAGGTCCTAATAGCTTTCTTTCCCCAACTTCATCCCAGCAAGTTGGAGTCCTGTATTTCTTTCCATAGAGAGATTCATAAGGAGCCATCTGAATACTAGAGTGAAAGAAATTATTATAAGAAAATTCCACCAAAGGTAGGTGTTGATCACAACCACCTTTGAAATCTATAGAGCAAGCTCTCAAGATATCTTCTAGAGTTTGAATTGTCCTCTCAGACTGACCGTCTGTCTGAGGATGATAGGCAGTGCTGAAACTCAACTCTGAATCTAGAGTATGGTGAAGTCTTCGCCAGAACTTTGAGGTAAACCTCAGATCCCAATCAGATATAATAGAAAGTGGTACTCCATGCAATCTTACCACTTCTTTTACATATATCATGGAAAGCTGATCCAGAGAGAAATCTTCTCTAATAGTAATGAAGTGTGCAGACTTTGTAAGACGATCAACTATGACCCAGATAGCATTATTGCCTTTGGATGTTTTAGGAAGTCCAGTGACAAAGTCCATAGTGATGTTTTCTCATTTCCATTTAGGTATGGGTAATGGTTGTAACATCCCCTTAGACTTCTGTCTCTCAGCTTTAACTTGTTGACAAACCAAGTATCGAGAGACATATTCAGCAATATCTCTTTTCATGCCGTCCCACCAGAAGTACTCTTTTAGGTCCCTATACATCTTTGTGCTTCCATGATGAATAGAAAATGAAGAACTATGAGCCTCATCCAGCAGCTCCTTCTTTAATTCGGGGATGGGAGGAACAGAAACCCAATTCCTGAACTTTATTATCCCATTACAATCAAGGTTGAATTCAAGAACATTTCTCACCTTCTTTTGTAAATCTACATCTTCTTTCTGTGCCTCTTTAATCTTCACATGTATAGATGGTTGAACATTCATTTGAGAAAGATACGATTTTCCCCCTTCCATTATAATTCCAAGATCCATCCTTTGTAAATCCATAAATATTGGATCTTTTGTGATCCTCATCATGGATAAGCTAGCATGGTCTTGTCGACTTAATGCATCTGCCACCTTGTTTTCTTTCCCAGGGTGGTAATGAATTGAGCAGTTGTAATTCTTAATCAGCTCCAACCATCTTCTTTGGCGCATATTCAGCTCATTTTGTGTAAAAATATACTTTAAACTTTTATAATCAATATAAATGTCACACCTTTCTCCATAAATATAATGCCTCCAAATCTTTAATGCAAAGATTACCGCAGCTAACTCTAAATCATTAGTTGGGTAATTTTGCTCATGGATTTTCAACTGTCATGAGGCATAAGCTATCACCATATCATTTTTCATAAGAACACACCTTATCCCCTTCTTGGATGCATCACTGTAGATCACAAACCTTTCTCCACTACAAGGAAGTGTGAGTACAGGTGCACTGGATAACATTCTTTTCAACTCCTTGAAATTCTCTTCACATTCCTTCATCTACATGAACTTAACTCCTTTTCGAGTCAACCTGGTGAGTGGATTAGATAATCGTGAAAAATCTTTCACAAAATGTCAATAATATCCAGCCAAACCAAGAAAACTTTGGATCTCAGTTACTGTTATTGGTCTCGACCATCTTTCAATAACCTCTATTTTTGCTGGATCCACAGATATCCCCTCTTTTGAGATTATGTGACCCAAAAATGAAACTTTTTGAAGCCAAAATTCACACTTGGTAAATTTGGAATAAAGCTTCTCCTTTCTCAAGGTCTTCAATATAATTCTCAAGTGATCTTCATGTTCTTCCTTGCTCTTTTAATAGACAAGAATATCATCTATAAAGACTACCACAAACTGATCAAGATAGTCTCTAAAGACTCTATTCATCAGATCCATGAAGATAGCAGGGGCATTAGTAAGACCAAATGGCATCACTATAAATTCATAGTGTCCATACCTTGTACGGAAATCCTTCTTTGGTATATCCTCCCTTTTGACCCTTAATTGATGATACCCTAAAGGAAGATCAATCTTGGAAAAGTATTGATCTCTGCGTAGTTGGTCAAATAAGTCATCAATTCATGGGAGATGATATTTGTTCTTGATAGTGATCTTGTTAAGTTCTCGATAATCAATGCAGAGTCTCATTGATCCATCTTTCTTCTTAACAAACAGAATAGGTGCTCCCCAAGGTGATGCACTAGGGAGTATGAATCCCTTATCAAGATTCTCTTGGAGTTTCTTCTTCAATTCCTGCAACTCAATTGGGTCCATTCTATAAGGTGTCTTTGAAATAGGAAAAGCACCCGGTACGAGTTCTATTGAAAAATCAACTTCAAGATTTGGTGGAAGACCAGGAAATTCCTCTGGAAAGACATCATCAAACTCCCGTACAATGGGAATATTCTTAATCATGAGTTTCTCTCCAACCATTTGAGATAAATAACCTTCATTTAGTGGAATCGAGACCCATAAGATGGAAGAAATTTCCACTGGAAGGTTATATTCATCCTTACATCGATAGAAGATCATAGATTGATCCGAAATATAAAATGTGACTTCCCTTCTTTGGAAATTGATATGAGCTCCATATAGATAAAGCCAATCCATTCCAAGAATCACATCAAATTCCACTAAAGGAAGGATCACAAGATTTTCAAGAAGCACTTTCCCACAAACTTCAATCGGAGAAGAATTATAAACTTCTGATGCGACTGTTGTGCCATTAGGGGTTGTCACAGCTAACTCAACATCTAATTGTTGAGGTAATACGGTGATACCCTTAGAAAATTCTTCAGAAATAAAAGAGTGGGTGGATCCAGAATCAAATAAAACATTTTCTACTTTAGAGTGGATGGTAATTGTACCTCTCACCACTTCGTTGTCGTACTCCACATCACCGATAGTAATTGCATGTGACTTTCCTTTGTCTTTGGCCTTAAGAGTTTGTTGACGTCGATCATCATCATCAACCCTTGGATTTGGGAATTGATTGGAATAATGCCCAATCTCCTTGCACTTGAAACATTGAAGTTTAGTAGGTTCATTCTGTGTATCCCTTCCTTTTTTTTGCATCATTAGAAATCTTCTTCCCATTATTTCGACATTCAATTTCCTGATGGCCTTCTCTTCCACACTTATAAAATTTTCTTGTCCCCTTAAGACAATTTCCTCCATGTTTCTTTCCACACATTGAGAATAAGGGAAAACTCATCTTCTTTTTAGTGTGGTCTTTATATTTTCCTTTGAATTCCATTTTTCTCTTCTTATCAAACCCATATGACTGATGGGTTACTCCAATCTCCATCTCAACCTTGAGAGCACATCGAACAATTTCCTCATAACTATTGAATTCCCTTATGGATAACGCCCTTGGAAGACTTGGTTTTAAGCCACTAAATAATTGATCAATCTTACTCTCAGGTTGGATAATAATACCAGAAGTGTACCTTGCAGGTCTTGTAAAATTTGCTTCATATGTACCAACATATTCATCATCCTTTTGCTTTAGTTCAAGAAACTCCTTCTACATCTTTGTTCAAAGAATACGAGGGAAGTACTTATTGAAAAATAAGTTCTTGAACTCGTCCCATTCCATGGACTCAATTTCATCCCTTTGCCTCATATTCTTAATAAGATTCCACCATTGATCCGCATCACCTTTCAAACGATATATTGATAAGATGAATTTATCATGTTCAGAACATTGAAGAACTGAAAATATCTTTTCAGTGGTACTGATCCATTGTTCATCCACTAATGGATCAGAAGACCCGCTGAATAAAGGTGGATGTTGCCTCATGAAGGATTCAACAGAATGTTGCTCCTTCCTTTGCTCGTTTGGAAGTCCTGCATGATTCATAGCTTGAGAAAGTTGTGTGAGCATGGCTACAAGATTTTTCATTCCATATCCCATAACGTTTGGTTGCTCAGGGGGACAATCATTGCATTTCCTGTCGCATTCCGCATTAACACGGTTCCTTCGGGTTCCAGCCATTGACTAAAACCAAGAAGAATAGTGTGATCAACACTAATTATAATAGAAAAAACACATAATCAAGAATAAAATTTTATACTTAAGTTCTTATCATAGGTTATTCATGGCCATTTCTAAAACACTAAGATTGTGTTCTATGCTTAGACTTATCCTTAGGGTTCTTACTAAGGCTTTCACATCCTTGTTTCCAAAGCTTGACTATACCTTTCCTTTGATACCAACTATAACGACCCATACTTAACATACATTATTAATACTTCAAAATTGAAGTACACTTATTACAACATATAACAAAACCATGAAAGGACCGTATAGGTATAGTGTCTTTAGAAAATGGGAAACATAAACAACTGGTTCATAAATCATCTACGTTGTCTCCCATTTATTTCACCATATCTAGAGTCCCTTTTTGGCATATCCTACCTAATATACCTCTTCCTGAGCTGGGGAAAAGAAAACATACAAAAGGGTGAGCTCAAATTCTCAGTAAGGGTAAACAAAATAAATATCAATCACATCATATTCATAAGAACATAACATTTTGGAAATCTTAACCTACAAAATAGATCAAAATTTCATAACATGGGATAAATCATAGTAGTGAAATGTAATACCAATAATCATAACTTAAAACATGAAAATTTGTGTCATACACAAATAATCATATAAAATCATTTCTTAGTAGTCAAGAGTCATTTCCAAGACTATCTTAGCGGACAAAGTCCATTTTTGAACTGAGTTCCCTCCTCGTTTCAGTCCTGTTTAACTAAACCGGATTAACCTGCCATTCCAACCATGTATATCTCATGAGATATAAATCTTTACCCAATGCATTGGAGGGAGATATATGTCCCACCCATCTCATAATTATACCATTCTTATGTGTTCCAAAAAATCAAAAAAATCATACATCATTGCATAACCCATGTAATAAAAATGGGATTCTTAAACATCATGAAATCATAAAACAATTCATATAAGATAAAAGAATTCATAAAAATAATTCCATCACAACATAATAAAATCAATGTAATAATAGGTATAGAAACATAACCCTATATTATCTTAGATGGAAAATAATTTTGATAAAACACTTGAACTCCATTCTTGAGGAAAATATCCTTTCTACTTTCAAAACATTTTCCTTTCTTAAAACATTATATAATTTTGAACTAAATTAAGTTGATTAAAAATAAACTTGAAAACTTTTAAAGGAAGCTTCATGGAAATAATGTTCTAAAAATCCATTCACACCGTATAAGTTAAAAAAAACATTCTTCTCATACTTTGGCTGGAAAAGTCAAAAAGTACCTCGTACGAAAAATGACAAAAGATTCCTTTCATATCTTTTAATAAAAACTCACCGAAGGGTAAAATTGGATTTAAAAAATTGTAGGTGGATGGAAATAATATTACATATCGAGGAAACATGGATGTGGATGATAAATATTCCCTAGTAAATTTTGAAGTATAAACAATCTCGGATAAAAATGAGATTGTGAGATTTTCCCTTACCTTAGGTCTGATTTGCTTCGTAAGTGTCTGAACCCCCTGTATAATGATTTAAATAATGTTATTGACTTATTACAGAATCATACTTATTTTTATGATATCATATATGGTCATATTCTTAGCTTCTTATTTGTAATATTTCATTACTACTTGTTATTCAGGTGTTTATTACTTTTTATTCTTATGCGTGTTTTATTGAATAAATTATTATTCTTACTTTTAGGTTATAGATACCTAATTTACAGAATTGTATTAGTGTAATATATATAATATTTATTCATTCAATTCATTTATATAATCATTATGCAATGAAGATCATGTAGAACGAGTCGCATCACATCGTGGAGACGGTATTCCGTACGTACGCACGAGCGATGATATCGTTCCCATGATCATGGAATTGTATTGGAGTGTATGTATACTATTTCAGAATAAATATCAATTTAAAATAATCATATATATTCATTATTTACACCATTATTCCCATCCAAGTAAGGTGGTGGTGGAAAATAGATTACACCACGGTGTGGAGACGGTATTCCGTACGTACGCACGCGCGGTGATTTCGTTTTCTGTAGGATGGATAGATGGTGAAATAGGGTTGTTTCATACTAATAATAACATATCAGTATATGAGTGATACTGATGTTATTACTTCATAATGAAACAACTAAATAATAATAAGTGGAAGAAGAAATAAAGTTGAAAGAATCGGTAACGGACATTACCTCTTCTTTGAAGCGCCTCTTTGAGACCTCCTCTTAGGGCACTAAAATTGGTCTTTGAATATAAACAGAACCTCTAGATAATTTAACTTTTACCGTGTCTTCTTGTTTTTTTACACTATAAGGTTAATAAACTTACTATAACAAGCTAAAATAACCCCACGTTGTTTATTATTAATATATATAACCTTATCTAAGTCATTTTTCCGAACCTTAGATTTTTAGGAATAAAATAACAATTAATAATATAATATTTGTTTTAAAAACTATTTTATGTCAATTTTGACACTATTTGGTAATTGATTTTTGTGAAAATCATAACAGAAATATTAGTTCAAAAATAGTTAATTAAATCCATACTAACATGTCATATTAACATATAAAATTATTTTAATTTATAAAAAGTCTCAAATTACATTTATTTGGGTATTTATAACATCAATTATGTCAATATTTCATTAATAATATAATTACTACATCATCATTATGTCATGAATAAATTAAATTATTTAAAGTCTAAAAATTACAAATAAAATACCATTATGTAGGAAATATTTTTATCTTTCTAATGAATATTTATTTTAAAATTTATCTTATTTATAACCCTATATTAAAAATTATTTAGTTATTAAACTTTGATTTTAACTATTTTAACCCTTCTTTAAATAAATTAATAATAAATGTCCTAATCTAATCCATGTGGGCCTAAATGGTCATATTTTATTCCTAAGGTTGTTTTTGGTCGAATTAAACTTATCCAATAGAATTGGGACATGTTTTATGGTAATAATAATATCATTTTTACCCTTAATTACCCTATTTACTTTTAACCGTGTTAATTAAAAGTAAAAAGTTACTATTCACCAAAAATTATTTTCATCTCATTGAACCACATTTTACTTACTGACATCAACCGTGTGTCTCAGATTTTTGAAATTCCATTCACAAAAGCGGTAAAATTAAGTTTTATGTAAATTTTCAAATTCTCCTAGGAGGTGGGTAAAAGACGGTGAAAAGTTCAATAAAATTTTTATATATCTAAAATTTTTATAAAATGACTCCAATGAATTGAATTGAACTTATATAGTTATTATGTATCAATTTTGACATAAAATAAATTTAAATAAAATAAATAATTATTTAAATAAAAAGTCGGTTTTTAAATAGTAACCGAGTGTTTTCACTATTCATCAAAAATTGAAAGTTTTCAGAAAAATACCAAAATTTCACCCTAGGCTAATTTCGATATTCCAAATCCAAAAATGAAGTCCATTTTGAAAAATAAAATTTATAAAATTTCAAAAAATGGTTATTACTATTCATAATGGCTAGTTTTAATAATATTTTAATAGCATATCGTTGTTTAGTGAAACTCGGTATTGCGTACAACGCAAGCTATCGAGGAAGGCCTCAATTGCGTGTAAAGAAAGACAATCTAGTGTTGTGTGTAGTGAAATATCCCTTTGATGATTTATATAACATAAAAACAAAATATTTCTCATAAAAGTCTCGGGTGTTACAATTAACCTGGGAATACGAGGAGATTTGGACCAGTGAAGGATGAAAAATGAAATTTTCTTCCTCCGGCTTATTACACTCTTTCTAGGAAGGAGAGATATCAATTTTTCAACTTCTTGAATGGTGTAAAGGTTCTAAAGGGGTATTCATCGAATATCAGGAACATTATGTCAATGACCAATTTAAAGTTAATGGTTCTAAAATCACATGACTTATATGTTTTGATGAAAGATCTAATGCCTATATCTTTACATTAAAATTTTTCCAATAATTTCTATCATACATTAACCAAGATCTATTTCTTCTCCAAAACTATATGAAACAAAGTTATAGACCCGACGAAAATTCCCACTATAGAAAGAGAAATTTCCATCATATTATGTGAATTTAAAATGTTATTCCCACCAACATTCTTTCATATGATTGTTCATTTGATGTTTCAATTGGTGAGAGAGATTCTACTATGTGATCCTATACACTATAGATGGATGTACCCCATTGAATGGTATATGAAGATTAAAATAAAAGTCATCCAGATGGTTGTATTGTGAAGAGATATATTGTTGAGGAAGCCATTTAATTCTATATTGAATACCTGTTTGGTGTGGAAAACATTGGTCTACCGAAATCTCGTCCCATTGGTAGGCTTGTAGGTGAATGAATTTCTAGAAAAGATGTTGTCACAATCAATATTACAGATCGGGTGCAGAACCACCTTTGTGTTTTGCATAATAGTTTGGAGGTTTCCCTATATGTTGAAATCCACAAAGAAATTCTTAGGCATTTGAATCGATAAAGGGATAAAAGATGGATATCAAGTACAAATAATAAAGAGTTTATAGATACAATTTCAGAATAACTTTGATGGATAGTTGGAGGACCAAGTTTGTATGTATTATTTTACAATGGTTATGTAATTAATGGTTATATTCTATATACAAATGAGAATGATGAAGACAGTTCCATGAAAAATAATGGAGTTACACTAATGGTTTAAGTGATGAATTTTTTGGTACTAAGTAAAAAATCCAATTTATGCGAATATGTCATATTTTGACATCATCAAACAAATATGGGAGTTAGATTATACAACATTACAAGTTCCAATTTTTCAATGTGAGTGGGTTGATAACATGATTTCTGTTAAAATAAAGGAATTGGAATTCATGAAAGTTGATTTCAGTAAGGAAGGGTATAAGTACAAACTATTTATAATGGAATCAAAGGTAGTACACGTATTTTATGTTCCATACCCTACAAACCAAAAGTGGTCAATTTTTTGATTATTGACCAAAACCACTGAAGTGTCAGATGAAAATTCAACTGAGGATGACCCGTTCATTGGGATTTCCCAGTCATTTCATAATGGTCCCAACGTAGATGGTGTTTTTTTATTTCATAGGAGACTGCAATGAAAGGTTTTGGATAGTCGATAGAGGGGTCAAATCCCTTCATCCTTTAAAAAATAAAAAGGGAGTTCAATAATAAAGTTATATATTTTTTTGCAATATATATCATGATACTTCATGTTATTATCTATTTGATAATGTATTTATATACTCTAAATTAAATGTTAAACCACTTCTTGAGATAATGACTTTTGCATGAGTTGGTGCTCCCAATCCCAAGGAACAAAAGGTCACTCAACCTGCTACTGCTAGTAGTGTATAGGAACAACAATCTTCTACTCGTGTTGGTTATCCCAAACCCAAGGTAAAATAGCTCTCTCAACCTACTGCTGCTTGTAGTGAAGAGGAATGACCTTCTGCACATGTTGGTGCTCCTATTCCTAAGGAACAATAGGTTTCTCAACCTGTTTCTACTTCCGGTGCAGAGGTACAATGACTATCTACACATACCAATGCTACCATTCTAGAGTAACATATTGACGATGTTTATTTAGGGGAAATGGTAGGCGAAGAAGGATTGGTGACACAGAAAAAATCAGAGCACTGTAGTTTCATAGTGTAAGAAAAAAATCATTACGGAAAAAGTTAAAGGCATAAAATACAAGGTTGGATAGAATGTGCAGGTCCAGCATGTTAACCCCTAAAAGTCCTTGTTCTATAGATACATTGGAATCATCACTTAGAAAAACATGCTAATTGATGTTTATTTGTGGCACCATGTTGTGTCTGGGCTTAAGAAACTGATGTGGGAAGATATTACAGTAACATTGTGATTTCATTTTTTTAGTTTACTAAAAAACAAAATCATGAAACATTGAATTAATCTTTACCATCCATTACATAACGAATTTTTAGTAGATAAATCCCACATTAAATATGTATAAATTCATGATGGAAGTATTCACATATAATTATTCACAATTTTAACAAGACATCATTTTAAATATGTTAAAGGGAAAATAAACATGCACCCACCACTTATCTATGCACACCATATAACCCAAGAAGCATGGGATGCGTTTACTATCTGTCATGAAGATGTGTCTTTTTAGGTACATTGTGGATAGTAATACGTTGTTTGATGATACATGTATTCATCACATTGATTGATAATTTTTTATTTATGAAACTGAAACTGAGTGCTGGAAACAAGGAATGAGTAGAAAAACCAGCATACCCCTACCATAAAGCAACTATGGGGTATGATTCACTTGAAAAAAATATTGTATGTATTTTAAATCTATCGTAATAAATTTATGTGTCATGAAACAACACCATAATTATGTTTCTCTATTTATATGCAGATTCATGACTCCAAATCTAATGCCACTTCCATCCCACACCATGTTCTATGGAAGGAGGCACATGTAAATAAAGATGAGATACTAATATATGAAAACACACAAAACATGTGGGAAACATGCATAAGTATTACATAATAAAAAAATTACTTTAAATTTCTATTACATAACAATGATAACTTATTTTCCTATATTTATTATCTAACATAGTCACAGGAATCTGCAACACCTGTACCAGCTAAACACATACTGGAGGTGTCCTTGAAGTAACAAAAACAATATGGCCATGTCAGAGAGGAAAGTTTTGGGATGACACCTCAAACATATTTTAAGAAAAAAACAAGAGGAGGATCAAAGTGAATTAGTAAAACAGATGAGAGAAAGAATAGCAACCCTTGAAGAAGAATTCCAATGGCAGATAGATATGGTGGAATGTTTTATGGGGGGAGGTAAAGAGAATAAGAAACTTAAGAACAACCACCTCGTAGAGATCCCACCCCACCCACCACCAGCTATAAGGTGATCCAATCTCCTCAAAGAGATTTCTTATCTGAGGTAATCAATGTTCTAATAAATGTTTCTGTGAAATGTGAACCAAACAGACCCTGATATCTTTCTTGTACTGATATTCTATAGGGTGATAATGATTGTGATTTATATCTCTCAACACCCACACATCGCCTTGTAGTGATGTCTATAGTGTTCAATATCCAAAACGATATGCTACACAACAGACCACTTCCAACAGGTCATGTACAAGTTTCGATTAGAAAATCCCATGAGTTGAGCATTGATCTAACTATTCCAATTCAAGAGGAAGATATTCATACTGTAAAAAAATCTATTGGGACATTCATCACATGGACATCACAACTTGTAAAAAAACATTTCAATAAGGATGTTTTCATTTCCAACTTATTTTTCAAGATAAACCATTAACAATTAATGAAAAAAGGTTTTAAGTGATAAATGTTATTACAAACAGACAAAGGGAAGGGGATGAAATGAAATACCAACTCAAAACCATCGAAAGGATCGACCAACCGATCAAAAAAATCTACGAAAATCACCATTACCCTACCTTTTCTATATTCGCATTTACTATCATTGAAGATTCATGTGGATACAAAGTTCAAAAATGGTCATAATCACATAATTTATTTTGAAGAAAATATGTATGGAGAGAATGATCAAGACATCATTGGTGTTGAGAATGTAAGTGAAATCCATGACTATGATTGGCTAGGGGGCTCAGTTCTAAATGTATACATGAGGTATGTTTTCATGATTTGATTTCCAAAAGATGATATATTTTGTTAATTATGACTAAATACATTTCATATATTCAGTAGGTGTATATATGAAAAACAATTGAAGGAATTTTACCGTGAAAATAAACTTGGACTCATTAGTCCTCACATCTCCTCTACATAACAAACAAAAATAGATACAAAAAAAATGATGAAATAGTGGCAGGTCTGATCAAATAATTTGAAAGGAAAATTTTGGATGAAAAACTCTATTTAATTCCAACAATGCAGGTCTAAACTCTAAAATTTAATCATATCAAATATATTTTCATTTCTTTCATTACTTATTCATATTTTTAGGAAGCGTTGGATGATCATTGCGATAAATTTGGATACTTTAAAGTTTTAGATTCAATTCATGGATATCCAAAATATTGTCTACAAATGATGGAAATTTTCAATAAATAATACACTAAATCCAACATTTTAAAACTAAAAATCAAGTTATATAATTTATATTATCTTTTAATGAGGATTCTATTATGATAAGGTGATGCATCATTATTGTGAAAAATAAGAAATGAGTCCAGGGGATAAGCATGATAAAGAATATAACTTCTACGAATGGACAAGTATCAGGGTATATATAATAATATTTTACTATCCAAACACATATCAAAATAAATTACTTATTCTCCTCAATGTTTCTTCATTTTCTGAAACAAACTACTCGAAAGGATTGTAGTTATTATGTTTGTAAATTTATGAGACAAATCATATTATAAGAAAAAAAGCATCCCTAGAGAGGTATTTTCAAAAATAATTACTATTTCATTTAAAATATTTATTAATCCTTTGTGTATTTATATTTTTCCTGTACTATTATGACTATCAAAAAGACTCATATTCACTAGATGATATAGATGTGCTCAAAAACGAATGGGTAACATACATGATAGAAGAATGTACACAAATAGCATGAATATGTGACTTCCATATGAGTAATGGATTTTTTCATATTTAGGTTTAATTTAAATATTTTTAGTATTACTCACATAATTTTTTCTTATATAGGTGGATTTCTTTGTTCTCTTTGGGGTGGTTTTTTCGAAACTGATCATGCTCGTGAGAGATTAGACTTGGAGGCTGCAACCGAGATAATGACAACAAGTAAATGGGTCAAGAATGTATAAAGGTGAATTCCTACTACTTATGTAATTAATTATTATTTTTTTCATTTTACCTACTCAGAACTGAGAAAAAAGAACAAGTGACCGGTATAACTCAAAGTGTCTCTTTTTATTTAAAATTAACATCAATTTAAGTAAAAAAGAAAAGGTGACAAACTAAAAACTAAGAAAACACATTCAGATTGTTTTTATTTTTATGAAAATAATCCATGAGTAATTTTTGATGTGTAGGAGTCAACCACACATCAATATGATGAACGGTGTGACTGGTATGACTTTAAGTGGGTATTTTTATATTAAATTGACATTAAATTCAACAAAAAGAACAAGTGATATACTAAAAACCAAGAAATAGAATTTGGATTGTTTTTATAATTTAGTATAAATATTCATGAATAATTTTTGATGTATAGGAATCAACCACACTTCAATCTTATGCATGTTGTGACTGGTATGACTAAAAGTGTCTATTATGAGTTTAAAATTGACATTTTAGTTCGAAATTTGAATCACTAAAAACCAAAAAAAAACATGATTATATTATATTCATAATTTAGAAAAGATATTAATAAGACATTTTTGATGTGTATGAAGTAGTCTCACATCACACTATCGCACAATGAAATCAGTATGACTCAAAATGTGTGTTTCCAGTTTGAAATGACATTTTAGTATAAAAACACAACTAGCATACTAAAAACTAAAAAAAAAATTTGGATTGTTTTTATACATTAAGAAAACAATATATATAATTCATTTTTGATGTGTATGAATCAACCACATCTTAATATGATTCACGGTGTGACTGATATAACTCAAAGTGTCTCTTTTTATTTCAAATTAACATTAATTTAAGTAAAAACAACAAGTGACATACTAAAAAAATGGGAAAATGCATTTGAATTATTTTGGTATTTTAGAAAAACGATCCATGATTCATTTTTTATGTGTAGGAATCAACCTTACCTCAATATGAACCACGGTGTGACCAGCATGAATCCAAGTGTGTATTTTTATTTAAAATTGACGTCAATTTAAGTAAAAAAGAAGAAGTGACACACTAAAAACCAAGAAAATTCATTCATATTGTTTTTATATTTTAGTAAAATGATCTATGAGTCATTTTTGATGTGTATGAGTTAATTGAACCTCAATATGATGCACAGTGTGACCGGTATGACTCCAAGTGTGTCTTTTTATTTAAAATTGACATTAATTTAAATAAAAGGAACAAGTAGCATACTAAAAACCAAGATAAAATATTCATATTATTTTTATATTTTATTAAAATGATCCATGAGTAATTTGTGACATGTATGAGTCAACTTCACCTTAATACGATGCACGACGTGACCGTAATGACGCCAAGTGTGTCTTTCTATTTAAAATTGACATTAATTGAAGTAATAAAGAACAAGTTACATACTTAAAATAGAGAAAATGCATTCATATTGTTTTGTTACTTTAGTAAAACTATACATGATTCATTTCTGACCTATAGGAATAAACCACACCTCAATATGATGCACGGTGTGACCGATATGACTAAAAGTTTCTATTATCAGTTTAAAATTGACTTTTTAGTTCAAAACACGCCACTCACTGAAAACCAATAAAACACATTTTGATTGTCTTGATAATTTAGGAAAATGATTAATAAGTTATTTTTGATGTGTATGAAGTATTCTCTTGTCAAATAGACACACTATATGATCAGTATAACTCATAATACGTGTTTCTAGTTTGAAATGACATTTTAGTAAAAAAACACAACTGAAAACTAAGAAAACACATTCAGATTATTTTAATAAATTTTTAAAACAATATATTAGTCATTTGTGATATGTATGATTCATCCTCACCACAACGTGATGCACGGTGTGGCCGGTATAACTCAAAGTGTCTCTTTTTATTTAAAATTGACATCAATTTAAGTAAAAAGAAGGAGTGACATACTGAAAACCAAGAAAAAAATATTCAGATTGTTTTTATATTTTTGTATAATGATTAATGAGTCATTTTTGATGTGTAAGAGTCGTCTTTACCTCAATATAATGCATAGTGTGACTGGTATGACTCCAACTGAGTCTTTTTATTTAAAATTGACATTAATTTAACTAAAAAGAACAAGTGACATACTGAAAACCGAGAAAACACATTTTGATTGTTTTTATACTTTAAGAAAACGATCCATGAGTCATTTTTTACCTATAGGAATCAATCAAACCTCAATTTGATGCATGGTGTGACCGATATGACTAAAAGTTTCTGTTATTAGTTTAACATTGACATTTTAGTTAATAATGTATCACTCACTAAACACCAAGAAAACAAAATATGAGTATCTTTATAATTTATGATAGTAATTAATAAGTCATTTTTGATGTGTATGAAGCAGTATCACATCAAAATTGATGCACGATGCGACCGGTATGACTCAAAATGAGTGTTTTCTATTTGAAATGACATTTTAGTAAAAAACAAAACTAGCATACTAAAAATCAATAAAATACATTCGTATTGTTTTCATACTTTAGAAAAATTATATATAAGTAATTTTTGACATATAGGAATTATCTGTATCTCAATACATTGCACGGTGTGACTAGTATATCTCAAAGTGTCTCTTTTTATTTAAAATTGACATTAATTTAAGTAAAAACAATAAGTGACATACTGAAAACTAGGAAAATTCATTTGTATTATTTTTATATTTTTTTAAATGATCTATAAGTCATTTTTGATGCGTAGGAATAATCTGCACCTTAATAGGATGCAAGGTGTGGTCGGTATCACTCAAAGTGTCTTTTTTTTAAATTGAAATTAATTTAAGTAAAACCAACAAGCAACATACTGAAAACCAAGAAAACACATTCATATTAATTTGATACTTTAGTAAAATGATCTATGATTCATTTTTGATATGTAGGAATCAAACGCACCTCAATCTGACACACAGTATGACTGGAATGACTAAAAGTATTCGTTATCAGTTTAAAATTAACATTTTAGTTCAAAACGTGTCACTCATTGAAAAACAAGAAAACACCCTCCTATTGTTTTGATAATTTTGGACAGATATTCATATGTCATTTTTGACTTGTATGAAGTAGTCTAATATCAAACCAACACACGATGTGACCGGTAAGACTCATAATGTGTGTTTCTAGTTTGAAATGACATTTTAGTAAAAAAACAAAACTAGCAAACTAAAAATTGAGAAAATGAATTAATATGGTTTTAATACTTTAGGAAAATAATATATGAGTTATTTTTGATGTGTAGGAATCATTATCACCTCAATATGATTCACCATGTGGCCGATATAACTCATGGTGTCTCTTTTTATTTAAAATTGACATCAATTTAAGTAAAAAGAACAAGTGACATACTAAAAAAATGATAAAATGCTATTTTATTGTTTTTATATATGAGTAATTTGATCCATGAGTCATTTTTTATGTTTAGGAGTCAACCGCACCTCAATAAAACGAATGGAGTGACTTGTATGACTCTAAGTGTGTCTTTTATGTATAATTGACATTAATTTAAGTAAAAAAGAACCAGTGACATACTCAAAAACAAGAAAACACATTCGAATTATTTTTATACTTTAAGAAAACAATATATGAGTCATTTTTGACATGTAGAAATCAGCCACACATCAATCCGACGCACAGTGTGACTGATATCATTAAAAGTGTCCATTATCTATTTAAAATTGACATATTAGTTCAAAACATGTCACTAACTGAAAACCAAGAAAACACACTCCGATTGTCTTAATAATTTAGGAAAGTGATTCATAATTCATTTTTGATGTGTTTGAAGCAGTCTCACATCAAAATGACCCACGATACAACCAGTATGACTCAAAATGCGTACTTCCAGTTTGAAATGTCATTTTAGTAAGAAACACAACTATCATACTAAAAATCAATAAAACGAATTAAGATTATTTTGATACTTTAAGGAAATTATCTATAATCTAGTTCTGACATGTAGAAATCAAACTCACCTCAATACTATGCACATCGTTGCTGGTATATCTCAAAGTGCCTCTTTTTATTTAAATTTCACATTAATTTAAGTAAAAACAATAAGAAACATACTGAAAACTGAGCACAAATGTTTGGATTGTTTTGATATTTTATGAAATCGATTTATAAGTCATTTTTGAAGTGTAGGAATTAGGATCACATCAATAGGATTCACATTATGTCCGGTATCACTCAAAATTTATCCATTTATTTAAAATTGACATTAATTTAAGTAAAAAGAACAAGTGACATACTAAAAACTGAGAAAACACATTTGGATTGTTTTGATACTTTAAGAAAATGACCCATGAGTTATTTTTCACATGTAGGAATCAACCACACCTTAATCCAATTCATAGTGTTACCGGTATGACTAAAAGTGGTTGTTATCAATTTAAAATTGACATTTTAGATCAAAACATATCAGTCACTGAAATCAAAGAAAACAGCCTATGATTATCTTGATAATTTAGGAAAATTATTCATAAGCCATTTGTGATATATATGAAGTAGACTCATGTAAATATGATACACGATTCGACCAGTATGACTCATAATGCATGTTTCCAGTTTGAAATGACATTTTAGTAAAAAACACAACTAGCATTCTGAAAACCAATAAAACATATTTAGATTATTTTGATAATCTAGGAAAATTATTTATAAGTCATTTGTGACGTGAAGGAATTAGCCGCACCTCAATACAATGCATAGTGTGGATGGTATTACTCTAAATGTGTCATTATTTAAAATTGACATTAATTTTAGTAAAAGAACAAGTGACATACTCAAAACCATGCAAAAATATTTGGATTGTTCTCATATTATAGTACAATGATCCATAACTCATTTGTGATGTGTAGGAATCAACCCCTCCTCAATATGAGGCATGATGTGACCGGTATAACTCCAAATGTTTCTTTTTTATTAAATATTCATATTTTATTAATATATTCTTCCATATTAATGTTTAATTTATTTCTTCATAGTATTACTAACATGATATTTGTTTTATTATGTAGACAAAATCTTTTTCTCGGTTTGAGATGATTTTTTCGGCAAATGATACCATCGACGAACATTTTTGAGAGGGGATCATGAGCGTCAAAAGATGAAACATTATTATTTTTAAATTTTTGTTGGATAATTGTATATGTAATTATATAAAACTTTTTTTGAAATGTATATAGTAGTGTTTTTTTGTATATGACATGGGTGGACATTTTTTTATTCCTAGTGTTACATTAAATGTATATAGAAATATTTGAAATTATAGGTTTTTTAGGTTTCTGCTGGGTGTATTGTTATATTAATAGTACATTACAGCCATAAAGAACTTTATCAACATTATTTCGAGCACCAATAAAGGGAATCCTTTATTAGTGCTCTAAATAGCATTGATAAAGGGGACCCCATTATCATCGATGTGATTAACAGTGTTTTTTAGCATGGTTGAAAGTCATTTTGTGCACTGTTAAAGAGCACATGTGTAGTAGTGATTGTACATAACCACAAGAATATAAATTCACTCAAGGTGAAGATAAAACATTATCCTCCCACTCATGAACAAAAGAGAACAAGGAAAATTCCTTTTTTTAATCAACCTTGAACCAACATCAAATTACTAAGAAGTTGAAATGCCTAGAAAATGTGGACGATAGACCTCACAAACCATATTTTTTCTTTTGTTCTGTATGCACATGGTACCAAAAAATTATAAAAAAGTGGATTGAAATTTTTAGGCCAAATTTGTCACAGGGGTTTTTTTAATGGGTTGAGTTCCCTAATAATTAGGGAACTGGGTCCCCTAAGCGCCACTTCCAGCGGCGCTTTGTGTGTGTGTTTTTTTGTCGATTTGTGTATGTTTTATTTATATATTTATATATAAATATTATAATTATTATAATTATAAATATTTATATATATATATATATGTACATATAAATATTTACATATAAATATTATTATTTATTGTAAATATATATTTATATTATAAATTATTATAAATATAAATAATTATATATATTTACATATAAATATTAAATGAATTTGTATTTATAGATATATATTTGTGAGTATATTTATAAATACATAAATATATATTTATAATAATAAAGAACTATATATAATATAAATAAATATAATGAATTGTGATTATGTATTTATAAATATATAATTATAAAAAAGAATTTTTTTATATAAATATATATTTACAATTATAAATAAACATAATTTGAAATATATATATGTGTAAAAATATAATTATGTATATGTATAATTAAAAATAAATATTTATAAATATAAATCTATTTATAAATAATTTTACTATTATATAATTATAAATGTAAAGTTTTTAAATATTTAAGTTGTCATGTAAAATATTTTTTGTTTACTATATGTTTGTTTTTATTTTCATTTTTCAAGAAATTATTACATGTTTAGTATGTGTGAAGAATTTTATTTAGATTGTGCTTGTACTTTATAATTTATATGCTTCTAAAGTCACATACATGAAGCATAATAATGTTACAATTATGAGACTTCGAAAATATATAAATTATTAATAGTTAATTTAAATTAGTTTACATTTACTATATTTTTTATTTTCTTGTTATTTTTCTTAAACAACAATTACTTATCATAGTAAATAGGTTTTTTAATATATACAATTTGACATCCGAAAACATAAATGACGATGCCCCCTAGTACTATAACGCGGTGTCTGAATCTCACGTCCTCTTCACGTCTGGCGTCCGTGTCGCTTCGATGTCCTAGCTGCGGGTTCCTCCTCTTCTTGTGCCTCCCCATGCTGCTGTGTAGAGGACTGACCAAGACCATGTGAGGAGGACGACCCAAAATCATATGGTGCACTATATGGCTCCGAAGATCCTATAAATGGTAGAAATGGGGCACTGAAGAAGGCCTCATCGGGAGAAGAGGGGGACGCCATAAGCTGTGTGACCACACCCAGATCGAAGTCCATAGTAATATGAGGAGACGATATCTATGGTATATAAATGTCTCCCTGATGTGAAATGTCATCAGTTGGCTAGGCCGGATCATCTCTCTGTGGTGTGGCGATATCTGCAGGAGCCGCTCTCGGATGTCGATGTTATTGCCTATGGCCCTCCTGGTGTGCTCGTCTCTGTCGTCCAGCTAGTGGTGGTGGCGGCGGTGCATCGTCCTCAGTAGGCATAGTAGGGACATCATCATCCATGGAGCTTCAACTGGAGGATACGTATCAGGATATACTTGTGGCTCCTCATCAAAAAAACGGTCACGTATCAATTGGAGATGATTGAGGAGATCCAACACATCCTGATCAACTACATCCCACCTAATATATGCATCCTCCTGAGGATGTGTGGTATGTGCAAGATTACCAATGGTGTCTTTCTGCAAATGAAATAACATTCAAATTAATACAAAAAATGAGTCAAACAAAAATAATAAATCTTAATAAACATACCAACTACTGATTCTTAATCCCATGACATGTAAGGTGCATGATGGTGTGACGTCGATAGCAGTATTCATAATCTCCTGGAGCAGATAACTGAGAGTGTGTTGTGGTATATCCAAATACAAAGATACTAAATCAGGAATGCATGTTCCAAAGGTCGATATAAGATGCACGAGTCTACCGCCAGTCTGTCACCTGTATACCTACAAGCACAATTGAATGTAACTCAGTAGGATATCCTAGTTCCATGTGGATATGTTGTATATAACTTAACTGACACATGACCCGGTCTAGCTGGTGCCACTCAATGATGTGGAAATGGATGAGTGGCACCACTACAACATGATCTCCAACCATAGTTGTGCAGTATGGTGGAAGTGATGCGTAGACATAACCTGTATACGAATTCCATGAAACCTGAAATGTAAACTCGAAAAATAAATCATATATTATCATGATAATGTTACTGAGATTATATTGAAATAACTTAAAATAGTGATAACAAAACAAATTTTCCTACAAAAAAGTATTGTTTAACTTACATCAGCTGACACTATGGCGTCGAATATCTGTCAGAAGCTGTGTAGACTATGTCTCGAAGTATGTGCATACTTCTGAGACTGACTCCACCTGGTTAAAAAAGAGTAATATATAGTAATTTTATAAAAAACAATAACAAAAGTACTAAATAACTAAAATTAATGGCGTAGACATACCATCGTCCCTGAGGATAGTCCTAAAATAGCTCTGGTGCAAGTGGTGTGATAACTTGAGGAGTGATGCAAGGAAAACGATCCCAGGACCACATCTATATTAACACCATGAAACCTGCAATCTGAGGTGAATCGTCTTGACAACTGTATAGAGACATTTGTGCATATTTTCTAATACTGCAGACCCCTAACTGTATGTAGCCATTGTTAGGTCCACAAGGCTGAATACCCTGAGGGGGGGGGGGTGAATCAGGGTATGACTAATTTAAAATTAAATCTCGTTCTGATCTTGTTTCATTGTCAAGAAAAACACTCTTCTCTCTCTTTCCCATTGCACAATATAAATAGAAAGTAAATAATGCACATGACACATCAAGTTTTACTTGATTCACCCTCACTAGGCTACGTCCAAGGAGCATGCACCGGCAATGTGCCGATGTACCAAATCCACTATAAGTACACTTCTGTTTACAAGGTTCGGAATAGATCACTTCTATTCCCAGGCCCACTTCCTATAATGTTTAGGGTCAGCTCACTGCTTTCCCAAGGGTCACTCCCTGTTTCTCTCTCTCTGGCTCACTGCTGGTGGAGAGGATCACATTCTTCCTCTTCCATTACTCACTGATCTGGAAAGGATCCACTCATAGTTTATAGACATGTAGGTCTCTTCATTATCACTAATGAATGCATCCTTAATTGTATTTAGATGCTCTGTTGAAGTCCAACTTTCACCCGTAGATGAACTTCACTTTACACCGAAGGTATCGGGCAATCTTCCAGATTCCACGCAACCCTGAATCACTACTGGAAATCACCCTTACTTGGTGCCCTTCTCTAAGTCGGCGTGCAAGTCTTGACACGCAAGTAAAAATTGGCACGCAATTCCACCTCAACCACTTGCACGACACAAGATTCTACTACTCCAAACTTGCGTGACTCACTTCCTTCCTCACCCAAACCACCTTAGGCGGGCAACTATCACTTGGCTCGCAACTTCCACTTGCGCGACCAAACCACACTTGCGCGAGCACCACACCTGCGCGACGAGAGCTCTGATTTTTCTAAGTGTGGAACTCTTCCCCGAATGAGGAGGGGTCAACCTGTATTTATAGGAATTTGGACACCATGCATGGTGGCGCACAAGTCTCCCCTCGGCGCGCAAGTCTTTGTCGTTCAAACCACTTGCGCGACCAAACCCAAAACTTGCACGACCCTTATCCATTTTCCATATTTTGATGTTCTAATCTTGAAAAACATATGGCTCACAAGTTTCCAAGCCTCCAAGACCTCGGCACACAAGTCCCTTTGTCAACAAATTTGTATGTCATGGTTTTCTTTGTCAACAATCACAACAAAGATGTCCACTTTATCAACAAACACAATCACCTCAAAAAATATTCAATGATACCTTGAGGGATTTTTTCCCCACAGCCGTCTAATCCAAATCCTCATGTAATGGGAGGTAGATCATGTGTAACAAAGTGGCAGAGTAGTCGACACGCAACATGCCTCCAAGAAGCCGCAAAATGTATGCACGTGTGTGTTGAATAAGTGTCTCCTCGTCTGCATCATCAGGAATGATGTTGAAATGCTAATCAAGCCACCTCATGTGCAAGCACGAACCCTAGAGGACACCTCATGTGCCGACGAAATCAATGCCTAGTAGCCTCTGTATGACTGCAGACCAGTCGCCACTACTGGCACCCGTAACTGCATGTCTATTGATGGGAAACCCCAACATGTAGGCAACGTCCTCTAAAGTAATAGTCATCTCCCCCTCAGGTAGACGAAATGTGTGTGTCTCTGGACCCCATCTCTCAACCAATGAAGCAATCAAATGGTGATCAATGGTCTTGAAGTCACACATAGTGACTCCATAAAATCTCGCGCATCTAAGGTATGGCCAAATAGCTACCAGCGGTGCCTCATGATGGAAATGATGCTCTCTCCAAACAGAAATATGTCTAACAGGTCATCGTGACAACACATCACGCGACATGTACGTCTCCTGGGAAGATAACAGTGGCTTCTCCATATAAATGTACAAAGAGTAAAACATTAATTTCATGTAATATATGACATTTATCATGTAAGGTATGACATTTATAATATAATTATTGAAAGAATCATAAACACATTGGGTCAGTTGTTGCCTCCCGTGTTGGGGTGTTGGGGTGTTGGGGTGAAGACGTTCAGAGTTTCCTCATTTTTTTTGTGGCCATTGTAAGTTAATCTTTCATTATAAAAGTCTGATGACATTTTCATTTCATAGTTCAAATAGTTTTCTTCGAATTTTAACCTTTAAATGGTTAGCATTGCCTGAGTATCATTAAACAAACAACACCAACTCAAAAAAAATCTACCTGTATAAGAAAAAATTTATGCGTCGTGTGCAGGTTAATTTAAATGTTGTATTTTGGTTATTACTATTGTTGTTTCTACTGATGTAGTGTGTTGGAAGAATACTGATGTTTATTTGCCTTTATATATAAGTAAATTTTTTAAAGGTTACCCTATATACAAATAATACAAATATGATTAAAAATGGTGATAATGGTAAAAATGATTACATGTACAAACTTTTATAGTAACTGAGAGAGTACATGATTCATTTTAACCATGAGATGATTTTCCTATGTGTCTAGGGCAATGTGTCTTCATATGACCTTCCTATCGACATATACTGCACCTTCGCCTAGATGGATGTTCGCTAGACCAATTCATCTCATTCCAAATACAAGTCGACTTTGGCCTTCCTTTAGGTCGAAGTCTAGTGTTGTTTGGTAGAAGCATGGGTGCACCATCAGACAGCTGAAAATTCTGATATTCCCTGATTGACATCCACAGAGTACTGTAGCAAGAGTTAATGCTCTCGAGTCGATAAGCTAGATCAAAGAACTTCTCCCAAGATACATGAAGCACATGCTGCAATTGGATGGCCGCAAGGATATCTCAGTGCCTAAAAGTTACCACACTCACAGTAACACTTCTCCAGTAAAACAACTCACACACGACCATTGCTACAAGCCACAACATCACCGGGCTCAGCGACCTCAAATCATTGCTCTTAACAATTAAATGCAGTTACACGGTAAGTTGCAGCCTACTGAAGAACTGTATCTAGCTCGCGCTGGAAATGATGTCCATAGCACATCCCTCTGTTCAATCCCTCTCCAACCTGCTTTCGTCATTTCATAATGTACTTTACACTCTGATAGAAGGTCTCTTGTACCAAAACTGTAATTTAGATTTAAGACATTATACTAATATTATATTATAATTGTAGCTCCTTTGAGTAACATATAATCAAATATTTGTATTTACCTGTGATAGGTAATTTTCAAACTCCCTTGAAAACTCCATTTATACATTCTACAATATTGGTTGTCATATGACCATATCTCCTCCCATCATCATATGTCAAAGACCATTTCTGCTTTGGGATTTGAATCATGTAATCATACACTTCCAGATTCACTCTATGAATATCTTGAAGATGCTCCTCCATCCTTTTTTGTTGAGGCTCATATGCTATCAAGCAAGAACTCATCTGAACAGATATAAAAATAACTATGACGGAAATTTTGAAAATGAAAAAGGATGTTCAAACCAATTTTTAAGATTGCCTTCTTCATCGACTCATTCTTGAACTTCTTTAACAAATTGCTAGAAATGTGTTGAATACAATATCGATGATGGGCATAGGTTGGTCTCCACGAAATACCCTCAGACTGTACTACCTCCTTGATTGCATGGTGGAGATCTAAAATAAAACAAATCCCTTCGGCATCCATAAAAAACTCTCTGAGACATGTCAGAAACCAGCTCCATGATGAGAAGTTCTCTTTCTCCACAATTGCAAATGCCAAAGGTAGAGGGGCTCAATTTCCATCTTGTGTGGTGGAAATAAATAAAGTTCTTGTATAATTTCCATATAGAAATGTGCCATCAATCTGTATAAACTGATTCCAATGTCTAAAAGCTTCCACACATGGTAAAAATGTCCAAAATAATCTATAAAACACAACCATTGAGCGGTCAACTTGGTTGTATTGGTTAACATATTCAACAATATGTAACTGATAGACCACTTGATTATTGTGGTGTATAAGCTCCAAAATTTATGGTAAAACTCGATAAGAGTCATCCCAATCACCGTACACTTTTATAATAGCCTTCTATCATGCCGCACATGCCTTCCAGTATAAGATTTGATACCAAAAAAGTTTTTTGATTTGCTTCATCACCAGAACCATAGGAACGTCTTGACATGATCTAATCATTTCAACAAAAATAGTTGAAACAAACTCAACATATAATGAAGAGTGTTCCTGTGACAAGCTTGGGTTTACACAGGTGTGTGGAGTAAATCTAGTGATGCGCCAGCTATGAAAAATCTTATCAATTATAGCTCGTAGATGCATTTGATAGTTCGATTCATATTTGTCACAACGGATCAAATAGTAAGACCTATTTGACTCTTCTACAACATAAGGGTATTTTCTTTCAATGTGATATTGTTTTATCACATTTTTTATTGCTTCTTTGCTCTCAAACTCTCTTACAATATAAATAACACTGTCATATGACACTCGATTTGTGCCACCAATGATTCCTGGAAATTTTGAACTGGGAGTAATAATTGGACAATCAAATTCTGGAAAGAGATTCATGCCTCGATTCAACCATGAAGCCAATAATAGAGGATGGTTCAATGGTTGGTTGAACCTCACATGAGTGGGCACAAACTGATCTTCCATATGCTCTTCTTCTTCTTCTTCTTCTTCAACTTCCTCTTCATCTTCTTCTTTGAAATTATCATCATCCTCAAAATTATCGACCAGTGCTTCTAAAGTATGTAAAGGACTATCCATTGAAATTGTGGCCAATGGAAATGATGGAACAACTACTGATGTAGATGGAACTTCTTGATGTGTAGGAGCATATGACATAGTCTCATGAATTCGAGATGTGCCAACTTCCAATGTCGATGGAACCTCCATTGTAGCTATAGTGACATACAACTCCATCATTTGATTCCCAGGTAGATACTTAACTAATGAAAGTACATATTCCAAATCATCATCATCATTTACCGGATAGGCCACATGCCAAAACTTATCTATATATTCAATATGTCTGAATGTGATGGACTCTATCACTTGATTCTTCACCAGTTTTAACTTTCGATAAATTTTCATTTGCACAACTTCCAAAGTAGTACATCCTCCATCATCACAACAACTTCTGGATGTATACTATAACTACATCCTTGTTCTGTCTCAATTATTTGACTGTTGCAATAAATATAAGCGACAACCATCTTTTTTATCTAAAATAAACCGTTGTTATTAATTAAATTTTATTAGAGAATCAATTTATGTATGCATGCTTCTGGTAATTCCATTTGGAATCCTAATCCATCCACCAAATCAATATATTAAAACCATATTGATGTGTAACTATTTAAACAACCCACAAGTTTGTGTTATTTACCCAAAAATAGAAGTCAAACATATTCATACATATCCACATGCATTATATGCATGAGGTACATGAACACATCATGTAAAAGAATAGAGTTATATGTAATTGAAAATCTCCACATGAGTATGCTCGGAGTGACAGATAGCCAACCCCATTAACTTTCCTAGATAAGGCAAGCCACCAGGAAAGTAGGTGGTCCGACTCAAAGGCCCTCTACCAGGGGATACTTTACTTAAGAGATCATTCATTTCATGACAACTCTAACACTTAATATGCAAAAAAATATATTCAACTTTTAAATTTACATTCATAACTTCAATTACAAACTGAGGACAAGGTAGATGGAAAACTAAATTTTTTATCATACCTAGAATGTAATGCAAGGGTATATTCTAGAAGAAATTTATAACTACTTCTCTATATAATATAAATACTTCACTACTTAATATAACTACTTCGCTACTTAATATAACTACTTCGCTACTTAATATGACTACTTCGCTAATTAAGATAACTACTTTTGTAATTAAGATAACTACTTCGCTAATTAAGATAACTACTTCAATTCAGTACATAGTTATCAATTAATTGCCTAGTTACCTTGAATTAATTACCTAATTATAATTACTTAATTACCTAATTAGAATTACTTAATTATCTAATTAGAATTACTTAATTACCTAATGAGAATTACTTAATTACCTAATGAGAATTACTTAATTACCTAATGAGAATTAATTAATTACCTAATTACCTTTAATTAATTTCCTATTTACCTTTAATTAATTGCATAATTACATTTAATTAATTGCATAATTACCTTTAATTAATTGCCTAATTACCTTTAATTAATTGCCTACTTACCTTTAATTAATTGCCTAATCACATTTAATCAATTGCCTAATCGCATTTAATCAATTGCCTAATCACATTTAATTAATTTCCTAATTACATTTAATTAATTGCCTATTCATAATTAATTAATTGCCTCACCATAATTAATTAATTTCTTAACCACATTTAATTAATTGCATAACCACATTTAATTAATTGCATAATAATTAATTAATTGTCAAGCCATAATTAATTAATTATCTAACCACATTTAATTAATTGACTAACCACATTTAATTAATTGCCTAACCGCATTTAATTAATTGCATAAGAAAAATTAATTAATTTCATAACCAAAATTAATTAATTGTTTAACCATAATTAATTAATTGCCTAACCATAATTAATTAATTGCCTACTTATAATTAATTAATTACCTAACTACATTTCTATTTCTAAATATAATATAATAATTATAAACTAATTCTATGAATTAAACATATAATTAAAAAATCAAAATATTAAATAAATTTAAAACAAGGATTACCTCAAATTTATAGAGAGTTGGTTGTGTGGGCAGAGCAACCGGAGTAGAGAGAACCGAAGTAGAGTGAGTGTAAAAAACTATAGAGAAGGAGTGAGGAAGATGGGAAAACTAGAGAGAGAGAGAGAGTGAGGAGGATGGGAATTGGGGGGGATCTGCTTTTACGGGGCTCCCCAAGCCTCTGTTCAAGTGGCACCGGTAGGCTAATCCCAAAGGGATCACCGCCACTTCAAGTGGTGCTATGCTTCCGAAATGTCTCAAGCCCCACTTTAAGTGGGGCTTTGAGGTTGCAGAGTCAACATGGATTCCTTCATGTAACTTGTTTGCTTCGCTCTCCTATAGATCTTGTCAAGATCCATCATTTCCATGGATTCCACAAAAGCTAAATGCTAACTCGGAGATCTGCCCCTATGTGAAACACCAACCTCTTCACCGGTAATATCTTGGATGCTACTGTCGGCCTCCGCCGGATAAGGGTGGACGTGCTGTTGGAGTTCTTCTGGATGCACAGCTGTACCGGGGAGCCGGTGAAAGTAGGTGAATTCCTAATGGTTACAGGCCTGAACCTGCTATCCAACACCATTTTAAATGTGGATCCGGTGGATATGGGGAGTAATAGGGTGGCGGGTTACTAAGATTTGGTTGGTGGAATGGTGGAGGCGGTGGGGAGTCCCAACATCGCCTAGTTTTTTCCCTTATCTCGGGAGGTTTGACCTACAAGGGGCACGAAGTCGTTATGCGATGTTCTTAACCAAGCTATTAGAGATCTTTGACGGGCTGGTTGGCCAACGGTTAGCATCCAGGGAACATAAAGGTGACGTGCTGGATAAGGTCTTGGAGGCCACCGACAAGAAGACCGGAAAGCACCTCATCCAAAGATCTTATATCAGGCAACTCCTGGCCATGAGCATCTCACCCCCTTGGATGTTTAAATGAATAGAAATATATTTCAAATATATTGTTTGTTTAAGTTATATGACCATTTTCTGGCGGCAATGGACACCACATCCGTTGCGGTTGAATGGGCCCTGGAGGAGCTTCTGTACATCCCATCCATAATGGAAAAACTCTAATATGAAATCCGGGAGTTCGACAGGGCCATTTCAGAATCCGACGTCCCAATGTTGCCCTACTTTTAGGCGGTTGTGAAGAATACATTTGGTGTTTATCCTCCGGCACCAATGTTGGTGCCCCATATGCTTGGATCATAAATGATTAACCCACTAATGCAGCCATAATCACGACGTAAAATGAAGTGGAAAATGTGAAAGTAAAAGGACCCTAGATGTAACGTTGAAAAACCCCCAAACAAAAGGGGTAAACAACCCACAGAAAAAATAAAAGGATCACTATGGATAAAAATGGGTACACACTCCCGCACTATTACAAGGAGAAAACCCTTGTAAAATCTCACTTGAATAAGTGGGAAAATCACCTCACAAAAACCACTCGAATATGGGATCTGCTCTGCTGGTGATGAGAAGATGATGAGCCTGATGAGTGATGCTGAAAGCAGAGTATTCTCTTGCCTTTTATAGGTTGTTGGTAGCCCCTCTTGTTGCCTCTCCTACTGTTGGGTTGGTGGGTCTGGCCACCCACCACCAAGCCAACTTGCCAACCTTTCCCTTCTCCCTTAACAAAGCAAGGGTCGGCGCCATCCTAAAATTATAAAACTGATGACACATATCCCACTTGGAGATTTGATTGAGAACCAATCACATCTCCACACATCATTTCTATATGCCAAACCATGCTGCTCACGTCTCTGTAAGGCCACTTGAGGATCTGCACCATCTGAACTTATCAGAGTCAAATGTCTTTACCAGGAAATCTACCATATTTTCTTTAGTGTAAATTTTCTGCATGTCTAAACTTCCTTCCTCCACCACATCCCAGACCAAGTGAAACTTTACCCCAATGTGTTTCTTCCTAAAATGAAAATATGGATTCCTTGCAACATGCAAGGTGCTATGACTATAAAAAAATGGAATATGCTCATGTCTGTGCCCGAGCTTCTCCAACAACCTTCTGATCCAAATTTCCTCTTTGCAAGCATGTGTTGCTTCCATGTACTCTGCCTTCATCGTGGATAAGGCTACAACTGACTGTAACTTTAAAATATATCTCACAGCTCCTCCTGTAAGAGAAAACACATAACCAGTAGTGGATTTCCTCTGGTCATAATCTCTTATAAAATCTGAATCAGTATAGCCTCTGATAGTGAAATATGATCCTTAGTAACATAATGCAGCATTAGAAGTCTCCTTTATGTAACTCAAGATCCTATTCATTATGCTCAAATTCTCCCATCCAAGATTCACCATGTACCGACTAACTGATCCCACTAAATGTGCAATGTCTGGTCTCGTACAAACCATAGAGAACATCTTACTACCCACTGCTGATGCATATGGTACTCAAGACATATCCATCCCCTCTACTTCACTTCCACGTCTCATCATTGAGGATAACTTGAAATTAACGAGAAGATGGGTAGATATTGGCTTAAAATCTTTCATATTGAAGCATTTAAAGAATCTATGTAAGTAATTATTTTGTGATAGCCAAATCTTCCCATTATTTCTGTATTGGTAAATCTGCATCCCAAGAATCTTGTTTGCTGGTCCCAAGTCCTTCATATCAAACTACCTAGCCAACTGTGCCTTTATCTCTTAGATATGATCTTTTTTGGGGCCTACAACCAACATGTCATCCACATACAACAGAATAATGATGAAATCATTACCATATGAAACCCTAAAATATTCACAAGGATCTGAATGAAGTCTATTTTATCCAAGGATCATGATATATGAATCAAATCTCTTATACCAACACCCCGACACCTGTTTGAGACCATATAGATATTTTTTCAACCTGTAAACCAAGTTCTCTTTTCCTTCTTCTGAAAAACCATTCGGTTGGAGCATAAAGATATCTTCATCAAGATCACCATGGATAAAATCAGTATCCACATCCAACTACTCTAGATGTAAAGTGTATATATCACACATCACTAGAATGGGTGAATAATGATTAAAAACTCAAAAGGATTAAATAAGACAATGAGATGAATGAATGAAATATTGTTTAGAATGAAAACAAATGAAAAAGAGAGAAAACGGTGGAAGAAAAACAAGAGAAAACTAAAGTGTCTCGACATTATGTATGCGAAGGGCATTGAAAATATTAATAGTCCTAAGAAGTACACGATGTGTAAGTCATGCACATAATGTACTAGCTTATGTGACTCATCTCCTGACATCTACACATTGTGTAAGTTAGTTACATGCTGTGTATATAAGATCCACATTTCTCATCGAATAATCAATTCGTATATTTTACCATGTGATCTATTGAAACTGGAACGTCATGCAATCCTTTCACATCATTTATGAATTTAATTTTGGTGGGATTATGATCTTTGAATGTTTCACATCGTGAAATAGATTCACACGCTGTGTATTGTCTTCACATCATGAAAAAGCTTCATGGGCTGGTCTGGGGCTCTACAAGAAAACTGTGAATGAGGTCTACACATCTTGTATGTGATACATGGTGTGTAAAGCCTGTTTTTTTCACTTTTTCATCATTACTTATTTTATGTCCAAAATTCCAAATTCCTGTAAAAACAAACCAAAACTCAGTGAATTATCAAATAAATCAGGAAGAATCCTTATATAAATGTATCCAGTATGTACATATAATTTCATCTTACCAACTCCTAAATGAAATTTGTATTAATTTTCACTGGAAAGGTTCATAGAGGCATTCAGAAAATTGTTATAAAGTATCTTCTCAAAGATTTTGAAGAGAAAATATACTCACAACCATCAAAGATTTACGAACACCTAGTAAACCAACATGCATGGGATGCATTGATTGGTCATCATGAGGAAAAATCTTTTCAAGTATATCTTGATTGGTAAAAAATTTCTTAACAATACCTGTATTAATCACTTTGATTAATAATTGTTAATTTATGAAACAACCACCGAGTGCTGAAAATAAGCAATGTGCAGAAAAACCAATGTACACCTACTGTAAATCAATGATGTTTTATGCTTCACTTGAAAAAAAATATGCATTTTAAATATAGAGTATTACTTTTATGTGACATGAAATAACAACATTATTATGTTTCTTTGTTTATATGAAAATTGATGAATCAAAATCCAAATCAACTTCCACCCCGTGTCATGTGTTATGGAAGGAGGCACATATAAATAAAGACAAGATAATAATAGATGAAAACATACAAAAAGTTGTGGGAAGCCTGTGTAAGTATTACCTGATTAAATTTTTTTTTCTTTAAATTGGTATTACATAATAATGATTACTTATTTTCTTATATTTTTTATCTGACTTAGACACAAGAATCACCATTAGCTATACCCAATGAACAACTGCTATCAGTGGCCATGAAGTGGCTAGAATAGTATAACCACATTAGAGGTTTGGGTTTTTGGGGGTCACCTTGAATGTATTTTGAGAAATAAATAAACAAGGGGGTAAATATAAGAAAATGGAAGAGATATAGGCATGATTAGCTTCTCTAGAAGAAAAAATTATTTAACAGTTAGAGTTTGTTAGAAAATGATATAGTAAGGATTAAAAGAGAAGAAACAATACAAAAATAACCAATATGTGAAGATCCCCCACCCCACCATATTTGAGGCGAGTCATTACCATCAAAGGGTTGTCTTAGAAGAGGTAATCAATATTGTAATAATTGTTTCTGTGAAATGTGAATCATTCAGACACTGATTTCTTTCCTATGTTGATATTATATAGGGTCAAAATGATTATTATCTATATCTATCAACACCCAATCATCGCCTTATTATGAGGGGTACCATGTACAATATCCAAGGAGATATTCTACAAAATAAAAAAATTTCAATAAGTGATGTTAGAGTGGGGATTCACGTAGCTCATGAGCTGAGCATCAAGCTACCTATTGCACTCAATGATGTGGATATTCATACAATTGAGAAAGATTTTGGAACTCTAAAATCATGGTCATTATATATTTTAAAATTATATTTCGACAAGGAGGTATTAATTTCAAAAATATTTATGAAAAACCATTAAAAATTAATGTAAAAGGCATGAACTGATGAATTTTATTATAGACGGAAAAAGGGAAGGGGTGAAATGGATGGTTGAATCAAAATGATCTAAAGGATCAACCAAACTATCAAAAAGATATTCACAAATTTCCTTTACCCCACCCATACAACTTATGCATTTACTAACACTAAAGGTTCATGCGGATAAAATATTAGAAAGTGGTGACATGACCACAATTGATTTTGAAGAATAGATATACAGAGAGGCCATTACAGATTATATTGGGCTTGAAAATGTAAATGAAATCCTTAAGCATTAATGGTTAGGAGACTTAGTTATAAATGTATACATGAGGTGTGTTTTCATGATTTTTTTTATCAAATAGATGATCTATTATGTTAATTATGAAAAATACTATTTATAATTTTTATAGGCGTACATATCAATAATATTTGAAAGGAAAAAACCTGTGAATGGAAATTTGGACTCATTGGTCCTCAAAACACTTCTTCACAATGATTCTCATTAGAACCAAAGCAATATCAAGTAATAGTGGAAAAACTAGCCATAATGTTTGAAAGAAAACTTAAAAATGATGGAATCTTATTAATACTCAGTATGCAAGGTAAAAATCTATAATTTAATCATATCAAATATGTTTTCATTCATTTCATTACTTATTCCTTTTTGGTTTTTAGGCAGTATTGGTTACACTATTGGAAAAACACCTTATACCCATAGTTTAGAACTGTGGGTATAACCCCTAAAACAGTGGCCTTGGGAGCCGTCAGGATAGAAATATACTCATGGTTTGACCAAACCAGGGTTATAGAACTATACCCAGATTTTGTTCAAGCCATGGGTATAGGTCCTTATTTTAAAAAAAAATCCTCTGATAGCATTTGATCCCAACATCTTCTGCCTACACTCCAACAACTTTACCTCTATCCTACAACATGTTTCTTGTTCTTATATTATATATATATATGTATATATATATATGTATATATATATAAATTTGTTTATATTAAATTATATATTATTATTAATATTATGTAAAAATAATGGGAAAACCTATATCCACAGTTTGGTCAAACTATGGGTATAGGTCCTTATTAAAAAAAATCCACCACTAGTATTTGATCCCAACACCTTCTGCCTACACTCAAACGACTTTACCACTATCCTACAATATGTTTTTTGTTATTTTATTCAAAAATATATGCATGTATAAATATAAAAAATTATTTATATTATTATTGTTATTATTATTATGGAAAAGTAATGGGTCAACCTATACCAATGGTTTGGTCAAACTGTGGGTTAGTTCCTTCCCAGGAAATTTTTTTTCATGTGAAACCTATTCCTATGGTTTAAAAAAACCATGGGTGTAGGTCCATCCCATGATTTTTTTTCTTATGAAACCTATTACCACGGTTAAAAAAAACCATGGGTATATGGGTTACCTATACCAATAGTTTTTTCGAGAACCGTGGGTATAACCTTGTTTTCGAGTAGTGTTACTCATTACAGTCAAATTGGATTCTCCAAATATTTATTTTCTAGATTTGATGCATGGATACCCAAAAAAACCACATGTGATGAAATTTATCAATTTTTAATGCACTATATATAGCATTTTACCAATAAACTTCATGTTATACATTTTATATTATGTTTTAATGAAAATCATGTTATGATAGGGTGGTGTATAAATATCTTCAAAATCATTTCATGAGGATATTCCATGAGCACAAAAAGCATACTGAATTATAAAAATGGATAAGTATTAGGGAATATATAATAACATTCCACTATCAAAACATATATCAAAACGAATTACTTAATTTTTTTAATATTTTTGCAGTTCCTGGAACAAACCAATTTTAAATATTATGGTTATTATGTTTTCAAATTTATGTAATATGTCATATTCAATCAATAAACTACCATCCTCAAAGAGGTATTTCTAATGATAATTACAATTTCATTTAAAATATTTATTAATCCTTTGTTTATTTATATTTTTTATATACCACAAGGACTATCGATAGTCCTCATATTCACAAGTGGAAATATATATTTTTAGAAATAAATGGGTAGAATACATGGTGTCAGATTGTATACACGCATCCTGAAAAGGTGACATATAGATCATGCACTCAACAAGGATGATTCATTCATGATGATGCACTTTTATTTTTTATTCTACAATGCATTAAACATTTTGGGTTATCAAACAATAATATTTTTAAATAACCCCAAATATTGAATGCATTGGAGAATAAAAATGCATGGTGTGATGTGTAGGAATCAACTACACCCCAATCTAGTAAAAGGTATGTCTAGTATGAATCAAAGTGTATATTTTCAGTTTATAATTTACATTTAAGTTCAAAACACACATAACATACTCAAAATTGAGAAAATTCATTCAGGTTGTTTTGATACTTTAATAAAACGAACCTTAAGTTATTTGTGAAGTGTATGAATCAAACACTCATCAATCCAATTCATAGTGTGACTGACATGACTCAAAGTGTGTGTTTTAACTTTCAAATTGAAATTTTAGTTCAAAACACATTTCATGTACTTAAAACATAGAAAACTCATTTGTATTTTTTTGATACTTTGGTAAAACAATCCATAAATCATTTTTGATGTGCAAGAATTAACCCCATCTCAATTCAATACACAGTGTGCCCAGTATGACTCAAAGAGTCTGTTATCAGTTTAAATTTGAAATTTTAGTTTAAAACTTGTGTCACTATTTGAAAATTGAGAAAACATGCTCGAATTTTCTTGATAATTTTGAAAAAATATTCATAAGTCATTTGTGATGTGTAGGAATTAGTCTCACGTAAAATTGACACACGGTATGACCAGTATGACTCAAAGGTCTTATTTTCATATTAAATTGATATTTTAGTAAACAAACAACATGAAATACTAAAAACCAAGAAAATGAATTTATATTTTTTTGATACATTAGGAAAAAAAATCCTCAATCCATTTTTGACATGTAGGAATCAACAACACGTCAATCTGATGCATTGTGTGACTAGTTTGACTCTATGTGTGTCTTTTTATTTAAAATTGACATTTTAGTTCAAAAAAAACGTCACATACTCAAAACCGATCAAACAAATTAGTATTGTTTGAAAATAATAGTACAAATATTAATAAGTCATTTGTGATGTGTAGCAATTATATTCATATAAATATGATACACGGTGTTCCCGGTATGACTCAAACTATGTGTTTTGAGTTTAAAAATGACATTTTAGTTCAAAATGTGTGTCTCTCACTGAAAATTGATAAAATACATTCATATTGTATTAATACATCAATAAAATAATTTGTAAGTCATTTGTGTCATATAGGAATCAAATGCACGCCAATCCGACACACAGTGTGGCCAAAATGGATCATTATGTGTTTTTATTTTAAATTGAAATTTTAGTTAAAAACACAAGTGACCTACTAAAAACTGAGAAAACAAATTAATATTGTTTTAATACATTAGTTAAATGGTCCAAAAATCATTTGTGAGATGTAGGAATCAGGCTCACCTCAATCTGATACACGGTGTGCCCGATATGAGTCAAATTATGTGTTATAAACTTAAAATTTGCATTCTAATTCAAAACGTGTGTCACTAACAGAAAACCTATAAAATTTTCTCATATTGTTTTTATAATTTATCAAAAAAACCGTACTTCATTTTTTATGTGTAGGAATCAATTTCACATCAAAGCGACACACAATGTGATCAGTATGACTCAAAGTGCGTGTTTTTAGTTTAAATTGACATTTTAGAAAATAAGGCACGTGACATACTCAAAACCAAGAAAATGAATTTAAATTATTTTGATAATTTAGGAATATTATTCTTAATTCATTTGTGATATGTATGAATCAACCACTCATATATCTGATGCACAGTGTGAGTGGTATGACTCAAAGTGTGTTTTTATTTAAAATTGACATTTATTTCAAAACACACGTCACATACTCAAAAATGGGAAAATGTATTCAGATTAGTTTTATAATTTTGTATAATGATCCATAAATAATTTTTTATGTTTAAGAATCACCCACACCTCAATCTGATACATGGTGTTCCCAGTATGACTCAAAGTTTCTATTATTAGTTTAAAAATTACATTTTAGTTTAAAACATGTGTTACTCACTGAAAACCAATAAAACATGCTATAATTGTCATGATAATTTAGGAAAATGATTCACAATTCATTTTTACATTTATTAATTAGTCTCACATCAAACTAACATATGATGTGACCAGTATGACTCAAAGTATGTGTTTTAAGTTTAAATTTAAAATTTAGTAAAAAATACATGTGAAATACTCAAAACCAAGAAAACATATTCATATTTGTTTTTATACTTTAATATAATGATCCTTGAGTCATTTATGATGTGTATTAATTAACCACACATCAATCTGACGCACCGTGTGACTAATATGTATCTAAATATTTCTTTTTATTTTAAATTGACATTTTAATTCAAAACAATCATCACATACTCAAAACTGAGAAAACACATTAAATTTTTTTTGATACTTTAGTACAATGATCCATTAGTAATTTTTGACATGTAGTAATTAGCTTCATATCAATTTGATACATAATGTGTCCGGTATTACCCAAACTAAGTGTTTCAAGTTTAAAACTGACATTTTAGTTCAAAATGTGTGTCACTCGTTGAAAATCGAGAAAAAACACTCTGATTGTCTTGATACTTTAGGAAAAAAATCATAATCCATTTTTGACAGGTAGGAAATGGTATCACATCAAACCAATACATAATGTGACTAGTAAGACTCAAAGCGCATGTTTTCAGTTTAAATTGAAATTTTAGTAAAAAAACATGTGACATACTAAAAACCGAGCAAACACATTCAGGCTATTTTAATACTTTAAGAAAACAATCCTTAAGTCATTTGTGACGTGTACAAATCAACAACATGTCAATTTGATGCACAGTGTGACCGGTATGATTCAAAGTGTGTTTTTATTTAAAATTGATATTTTAATTCAAAATACAAGTCACTTACTCAAAACTGAGCAAACACATTTGAATCGTTTTTATAATTTAGGATAGTGATCCATAAATCATTTGTGACATGTAGGAATAAACTACACCTTAATATGATAAATGGTGTGCTCGGTATGACTCAAATTGTGTTTTTGTTTAAAATTGACATTTCAATTCAAAATACAAGTCACACACTCAAACTTTAGTAAACACATTTGAATTGTTTTGATACTTTAGGAAAATGATACATAAATCATTTGTGATGTGTAGGAATCAGCTACACCTCCGATACACAATGTGATTAGTATAACTAAAATTGCTTGTTTTGTGTTTAAAAATGATATATTAGTTCAAAAAACATGACATAATCAAAAATGAAAAAAAAACATTCAGATTTTTGGTTAATTCATCAGAAATCAGACGAGACATGTCTGTGTAGAACAACCCTAATGACTTCCTGATGGAGAGGTTTTCTTGGTATGGAATGGATGTGATGGGGGAATTTTGTGTTGATTCTATTTGGCATGGGGCAGTGGATTCTCTTTGGGTTTCCGCTTTCACTACGGATGGTCCACCTATTGGTGGCCTCCCTAGTACAATAGTTCAAGTGGGAGCATGAAGGGGGGATGAGAGGTGAGGAGATGGACATGCAGTAGGATTTTTGTTTCATGTTGCATAAGGCTCATCCCCTATATTCCATAACAGTTCCCCTTTAGTTTCATGAATCATGATCATGGCGTGGATCTTCGGTAGAGGTGACTGGAGTTGTGCGTTATAAAAATAATATGTAAAATAATAATAAAAAGTATTAATATAATTAAAAATAAATATTATTATTACTATCAATGTAGTTGTTAGTATTAATGTTTATTATCTTTCATAAACATTTATATTAATTTCAAATTTCATCAATTTCTTTGTTTTATATAAAAAAATATAATATGTCGGTTGGTTTTTAAATAATGTACAACTAATGATTTAGAAAACATAAAACAGGTATCATTCCTATCTTCATTACTATCTCGGGTGCTCCTTTATGCCACAACCAAGGGTATAGATAATGTGCCCAATTATTATTTTTTCATATCTATGCTCTAGTGTATGCATCTATTGTGTAGAAACTCTGGTACCTACCTTCATTTCATCATGTGTGACAGACGACAGATCTATAGTCTTGAAACTATCATGTCGCGAGGTGTGACAAAAGATATTTTTTTAATTTTCCTAGTGCACTATAGTAGTTGATCCTGGTTTTCTCACTTAAGGAGCTTCGAAGTTGATTCAATTACTCGATATAATTTACCTAAACTATTTTTTTTTTGCATTTTTATTATTTTATGAAAAATATTAAATTGAGTTTTGGTTAATTTGGAAATAAATGAGGTGAAAAATTAAAACTATACTAACATGCAATGTAGTATGAGATTAGAAAGATTGTACTTAGCCATTAGGTTCGGTTTTGGGTTCCTCATTATTCATTATTGTTGTTTAAAATTCAATTTGATAGCTTAATCGTGAAATATTATTCATAAACTACTATCCTTTTATTTATTGAGTGCACTACTAGAGATGACACTTTTAAAAGCACTAGAAATAACTTTTATCAGTGCTAAAAAATGTTGTTAATCTAAAATCCCATAAAAGGGAGTCCCTTTTATCTGTGCTAACAAAAGTGATGATAATGGCCCCTTCTATTTGTACTAAAAAAGTGCTGCTAAAGGGGGATTTCTATCAGGGCTAAAAAAAGCACTGATAAAAGTCACTTTTTAATAATGTTTTTTAGTGTTGATAAAAGGAGCCTTTATCAATGATGTTAAAAGTTAAAAAATATTTTTTTTCTATAAATCGGGTAGGGAGAGGAAACCCCCACTTTTATCAACACTCGATGCCCACTCCCATATATTATCAGCACTCATCTGATCCTCCTTTGGTCCTTTATCAGCGCTAGCTACTCACTCATGGCCACAACCACCACCACTACAGATAGAACTTTTATCAGCACTAGAAATAGATTTTAAGACAACTTTTTTAGCGCTGTTAATCTGAGCAAAGATAAAGGGGGGACCCTTTTATCAGCGCTCAAAAAAGAGATGATAGAAGGGGTATTTTATCAGTTCTCAAAAAAAGCACTGATAAAAAGGGCCTTTATCAATGCTTTTCTTAGTGCTAATAAAATTCAAAAAATGTAAAAAAAATTTAAAAATCCAAACAATTTGAGACCCCTTTTAACAGTGCCTGCCACCCCCTTTCAACATCGCTCGCCACCTCTGACTCGCACCCAGTTTTATCAACACTCGACGCCCACTCCCCTCTTTTATCAGCACTCGTCTAATCCTCCTTTGGTCCTTTATTATTGATGGATACTCACTCATGGCCACACACACCACTACTACAGATAGTGTTTTTATTATCACTAGAAATAGATTTTAACACCACTTTTTTATCGTTGTTAATCTGATCAAAGATAAAGGGGTCCCTTTTATCAGCTCTTTTTTGAGCATTGATAGAAGGGGTTTTTATCAACGCTAAAAAAATCACTGAAAGGGGCCTTTATCAGTGCTTTTCTTAGTGCTGATAAAATTCAAAAAATGTAAAACAAAATTAAAAATCAAAAAAATTGGAGACCCCTTTTAACAGCACCCACCACCGCCTTTCAACATCACTTTCCACCCCCGAATCAATGCCCACTCCCCTATTATCAGCACTCATCTGACCCTCCGTTGGTCCTTTGTCAGTGCAAGCTACTCACTCATGGACACAACCACCACCACTAAAGATAGCACTTTTATCAGTGCTAGAAATAGCTTTTAATAGCACTTTTTTAGCATTGTTAATCTGAGTGAAGATAAATGGGGGGTCCCTTTTATCAATGCTCGAAAAATAACTGATAGAAGGGGTCTTTTATCAGTGATAAAAAAAGTGCTAATAAAAAGGGACTTTATCAGTGCTTTTCTTAGTGCTTATAAAATTCAAAAAATGTAAAAAAAATTAAAAATCCAAAAAAAAATGGAGACCCTTTTAACAATGCCCGTCACCCCCTTTCAACATCGCTCGCCACCCCCGACTCACGTCCACCCCCACAAGCCAGCCTTTAACAATGCCCTCCCCAACCCTTTAACAGTGTTATCCCCCCCCCCGGCACCTGCGCGCGCCCCTGCCTCTCCCTAGATTCGAACTCAAGACCTCTCCCCTATGCGCTGGACACTTTACCACTACTCCTTGTTACCTTGTTCTCTATTTAATGATATATCTATTTATTTATATATATAGTTATATTTATTCATATATTAAAATATATTTATATTAATATATATATAGTTATATTAATATATATATATATATATATATTCGTATATTAATATATATTTATGTCTATTTATTTATATATGTGTATAATTATATTTTTTATTCGTATATTAATATATATTTAGCTATATATTTATTCGTATATTAATAAATATTTGTAAGATTAGTTTTAGATATATTTATAAAATATGTTTTTTGGGTGTGTTTATAAATAAATAAATAAATAAATACATACATATATACAACATACATACACATGTATATATATTATAAATATGTGTTTCTATAAGTATAATTATACATATTTATACATATTTATATATATTTACATTGTTACATATTAATATGTCTATTTATATGTTAGAATACATAGATAATATTTATCAGTTTTCTAAAACACATGCACACACTAATATATATATATATATATATATACACACACACAAACACATAATATAGGTATATAAATATTCATATTTTGTATTTTTTTAAATGGACATTAGTTTTTATTTATATAAGGCTTATCTATTAATAAATATATTTTATATGTAAATATTTTTAATTAATTATTTATAAAATTAAATTTTTAGGTATTAATATATAAAAAATATGTATATATTTTTATATATTTGATTATAAATAAAAGTAAATTTTAAAAAATGATAAAATTTTAAAACCATTATATTAATATTAATGTAAGACCTGTGAATAAATTTAGTCCCCACAAAAAATAATAAAAAGATACCCATAAATGAGCCTGAAAATCCAACAGATGTTAAAACATTGAGGTACACCGACTAAAAAATCATTTTTGGAGGCCTTATGGGCCATTTTCGGCCTCAAAAAAACCTTGATCATGGTTTCCCTAATTATATTGGCGTAGAGATCATCGCAAGCTTCTATTTGATATGCGGTAGAGCTCAAATGGACACTCAGATCAAAATTTATGGTCGTTTGAAGTTTGAGTTGTTTTTTCAAATTAATTTAGATATTTTATTTATTTATTTATTTATTTATTTTATATTCAAACTATTATTAAATCACTATTATTCAATTAAAATGACAAAATTATTAATTAAAAATATTTTTTAAATTATGTTATAAGATTTTTTTTACAAAATATCTTATATATTAAGTTTAAATTTAAATTTATCCTTATCTAAAACACATTTAAAAATATATATTATATTTATATCAATATTAATATATTAATATATCAATATATTAATATATTAGTTTTAATTATTATTTTCTGAAATATACCTTTTATTTGCGCTAGTAAAAAAAAGCGTTGTTAAAGGGGTGGTGCTGTGAAAACCCAAATTTGTGGTAGTGCGCGTGTACCGTGTGCCTCCCCTTGGATTCTAACCTCAGACCTCACCCTCACATGCCCACACCTTTACCACTACTTTATGTTTATTGGTTCTCTATTTTATGATATGTCTATTTATAGATATAGATATATATAGTTATAATTATATTTTTTTCCACATATTTATTCATATATTAATATATACTAATATGATTATTTTTAAATACATTTATAAAATATGTTTTTGTGTTTGTGTGTTTATAAATAAATGAATAAATAAATAAATACATACATATATACAACATACATACATATATATTATATTTTTGTGTGTGTGTCTATAAATATAATTACACATATTTATATTTATTTACATATATTATATATTAATATTTATATACATATATAAGAATATATAGATAAATATATTTTTTTGTTAATACATGCACACACACACACATATATTTATATAAATAAACATTATATATACATTATATAGGTATAAAAAATTAATACGTTTTAATTTTAAATAAAATGGATGTTATCTTTTATTTAGATATGGTTTATATATTTAGAATGATATTTTATATGAAAATATATTTATATATTTACTTATAAAATTAAATTTTTATGTGAATATATATAAATATGTATATATGTGTATATATTTACATGGTAGGTCTAGGGATAGGAGTACAAAAGAAATAAATCAGTAGGCGCAGAGGATTGGAACTAGGAACTCCTCAACTCACCGCCACAGGTACAACAAAGTCGTAACCACTGAAATGCGCCCCATAGGGCATACATATTTAATTATATGTAGTAGTAAAATATGAAAAATGATAAAATTTAAACATCATAATATCTATATGTGTGTAAGACTTGAGAATAAATTGAGTCTCCACCAAAAAAAGTTAAGAAAAACACCTTTAAATGAGGATGAAATTCCATCAAATGTTAAATATTGGGGGTACCCTGACAAAAAACCTAGATTTTGGAGGATGGGGTGGGGAATCCCAACATTGAAAAAAATTTCCCTTGTATTGGGAGTCTTGACCTGTAAATGGAATGACGTCATTATTCCATGTTCTTAACCAAGCTATTCGAGATCACTAATGAGCTAGTCGACCAACAGTTAGCATTTGGGGAACACAAAGGTGACGTGCTGGAAAAGATCTTGGAGGCCACTGATGACAGGACCAGTAAGCACCTAATCCAAAGATCTCATATTAGGTGACTCCTGATAGTGTGCATCTCACCCCCTTGCATATTTAAATGAATAGAAATAGATTTCAAATATAATGTTTGTGGGAGTTTCAGGACCTTTTTCTCGCGGTAATGCACGCCACATTGGTCATCGTTGAATGGGCCATGGTAGAGCTTCTACACAATCCATCCATAATCAAAAAACTCTGATGTGAAATCCAGGAGGCATTCACTAGAGATAGGCCTATTTTAGAATCTAACGTCTCGATGTTGCCCTACCTGCAGGTAGTTGTGAAGGAGATGTTTAGTGTTTATCCTCCAGCACCACTATTGGTGCCCTGGAGAGACAGGGAGGAGGTATTCATGGAGGGATACACCATCCCGAATGGGTGTCAGGTGTTGGTGAATTCATTGGCAATCAGACGAGACCCATTAGCCTGGGACATCCCTAATGAGTTCACGATTGAGTGGTTTGTTGGGTCTGGCATGGATGTGAAGGGTGGGGATTTCATGCTGATTTCATTCGGCATGAGGTGGCGGATTTTCCCGAGGATGCCTATATGGGCACAAAGAAGGTGTGTGGAAACATAAATCACACAAAAACGGAAGAAAAATAGAGGAACAAGATGATTTAACATGGTTCGGTTGGATGAACTACATCCACAGGAGACGGGGACCAACTTATATTCACTATTTGCATATCTCGTTGAAGGAATGACACATTACACCTATCACAAACAATGGTATTTTAATCCCTTTATAAAGAAAACAGATTATGCATCGTGAAGGGTTGGTTCATAAAACCTTGAAATTTCTCCCACTGTTGGCTGCTCATCCGCCTTGACTACCGACCAATGAGACTTTTTCTCCTTGCCGACAGAGTGTTGAAACCTCCGATGATTTCTCCCACAACACACTCTCCCAAATTGGGAGTGGCCCAAACAAATCTCCCCCTCACGAACAATTTGGGGTAGAAACAAGACCTGTATTCTTCTTGCAGTAATTGAAAAGTACATCAGCAAATCAAACATGCTTCTTCTCACCAGATGACGTGTCACTTCCACTATCTTCAATCGATCTCAAACTGACTATGGTCCCCATAAAATGATACACCCCCTGAGACTCTTTCCCCACAAGCATCACTGCATCCCCATGTGATACTTCTAACACTCCACCAGCTATGGAAATCTTGTATCCTCTCATATCGATCCTAATTAATGATACCAAGTTCTGTCTCATCCTCGGAATGAATTTCACATCTACCAATTTATGTACTCCTTCATCGGGTGTCTTCAATTTCACCATCCCGACACCTCAAACCTCTCATGTTGACCCATTACCAAGTCTCACCGAATCTCACACCTTCTTAAAGGTATGAAATGCACCTTTGGTCGTTCATATGTGTGTTGAGCTCCTCGAATCCAAAACCCATTCGTCTTCCTTTGGATTATGAGCCCGCTCACTTTTCCTTTTTAAAATTCAACATTCCCACTTCATGTGCCCATGTCTTTTGAAATAATGACACTGCACTTATCACCATTCAATTCTCACATCTAAGTATGATCTTCCCATTATCACGCAGACTTCATCATCTGCTAATAATTTTGTGATGTTTGCATCCTTCTCTTCAACTTTCTATTTCCTAGCAACGTATTGTTTTCAATCTCCACAATCACTTTTATATTGAACCACTTTCTCACAGTAGTATCATGTAATTTATATAGGATCACATCGCCTCAATTTTGTCTTCCATTCTTTGCCTTTTGACTTCTGATTTTGGCTCCTCCTATGTTGATCATCACACATCACCATGATTTGCTTGCCTGAATGCGTCACATGTCTTCTTAATGCCTCATAATATTAAAGAAACGCCATCAACTCATCCAGCTTCAATGTTTCCTTTCCCACAAGCAATGTAGTCTCAAGTCCATAAAATGAATTTGTAGAGATAACAAAACAAAACGTGCTTTGTCTTCCTCTCCAACCTTCACACCATGCCCCAATAATTGTGTTAGGGTCTTGTTGAATTCGTTGGTGTGATCCAACAAATTTGTTCCCTCATCCATCTGCAACTGGTACAATTTCTTCTTTAACAATAATTTGTTGGTGAGATACTTCTCCATATATCACTACTTTAACTTCTTCCAGATCTCCTTCAATGAGATCTCATCCAACATTGAGTATTTTACGTCGTTTTTCAGAAACAGTCGAATTGTGCTGACAACCCACATCTCAAGCTCTTCCCAATCATCATCATTGGTTCTCTCAAGCTTTTCTCTGATCAATGGTTTTATCATTCCCTACTGCACAAGAATATCTTTCATTGTACTTGCCACAAGCTGATGTTGTTCCGACAAACAAACTTCTCAACGTCAAATTTTGGTAGTGCACAACCACCAGCCATTGTTGATGTCTCACCCCTTATTTAACACTTTATGGAGTGATACTTTGGAAAATATGACCATTCATATGCTTTTAGAATGGTTGAAATAGTATGAATAGACTCCTGGATCGTCCAAATCGGACACCGATTGGCCGAGATATCACCAAAACAAGTTCAATGGTCCAAATTGACTACTGACGTGGCGATGATGTGGCACTGAGTGGCACACCAGATCAGCCACTGAAAACTCGCTAGATATTTCACTGGTGGCGTGAATATTTCTATATTATTTGGCACAAGGTTACTGTTTGCCCGTAGTTTGACCAGAATATTGACCGGCTCTACATGGCTTGTTTCAGCTTGGTTTTTATCGTAGCTTGCGCTGTTGGAATAGTCTTATCGTCCTCTTCACGGATGTGGACTCAGAAATATTTTCTGACCACTTTCAATTTTTCGTTTAATAGAAAATCCTTCTACTGGTTCTCTGTTTTGACTCTGCACACTCTGAATCCCTTTGATACCACTTGTAAGGGTGCAACAAAGGTGTGTGGAAATGTAAATCACACAAAACCATAAGAAAAATGGACAGACACGATAATTTAACGTGGTTTAGTCGAATGACCTAAATCCATGAGAGAAGGGGTCCAACTTCTATTGACTCTCTCTAGATCTCGTTGGAGGAATCACAAATTACACCTACCATAAACAATAGGATTCTAATCCCTTTATAAATAAAATAGATTCTGCAACATTAAGGGTTTCTTCATCAACCATTGAAATTTCTCCCACCGTTGGTAGCTCGTCCGCCTTGACTGCCCACCAAAGGAGACTCCTTCTCCTTACCGACAGAGTGTTGAAACCTCTACTGATTTCTCCCACCAAACACTCTCCCATATTGGGAGTGGCCCCTACATTGCCGCTTGCACTGCATATGGTCCCCCTATTGGTGGCCTCACAAGTGCAGCAGTTCAAGTGGGAGGTTGAAGGGGGGGTGATAGGTGAGGAGATTGACATGCAGGAGGATTTTTGTTTCATGTTGCCCAAGGCTCAACCCCTCTATTCCATACCAGTTCCCCTTTAGTACCATGAATCATGATCATGGCATGGATATTTGGTAGTGGTGACTGGAGTTGCATGTTATAAAATTAATATGTATAATTATAATAAAAATAATTAATATAATTAAAAAAATATTAATTAGTATTACTATCAATGTATTTATTAAATTTTTATGTAAATATATACAAATATGTATATATGTGTATATATTTAATTATAAATAATAGTAAAATATGGAAAATAATAAAAATTTAATGTAAAAATATATGTATGTGTGTAGGCCTTGAGAATAAAGTGAGTCTCCACACAAAAAATATTTTACTCCTTTAAATGAGGATGAAATTCCACCAAATGTTAAAAAATGGGGGTACGCCGATTAAAAAACTCAGTTTTACAGGGCTTATGAGTATTTTTTGACCCCAAATAAAATAATGACTCGGGTTTCCCTGGTCATCATGATGTAGATAATTTCTCAAGTTTCGATTTGATATGTGATATAACTCAAATGGACATCTCGATCAAAAGTTATGACCTTTTGAAATTCGAGTCATGTTCTCAACTTATTTTAGATTGTTTATTAATTTATTGAATTTTTATATCTTCAAATTTTTATTAAAGTATTTTTACTCAATAATAACTAGAATTTTTTTGATTAATATTGTTATTTAATTATTTTATAAACCATTTCCCACTAAATATCTTATATATTAAGTGTGATTACATATTTTATATTATATAAATCATATTTTATAAAATATATTATATTTATATCAATATATTTATATTTATATATTAATATATGGTTTTTAATGATATATAATATTTTTTTATGAAATATACCTTTTATTAGGGCTAAAAACAATCGTTTTAGCACTGATAAAATACATATTTTTATTATTGCTGATAAAAGTACACTTTCTCAATGCAAAAAAAAGCACCAATAAAGGGGGTACTTTTATCAATGCTACAAAAAAGAGTCGATAAACGGTTACTTTTTTCATCACCTTTTTTATATCGTAGATAAAAGTGACTTTTATCATTGATTTTTTTATAGCGCTGATAAAGGGTAGTGCTGGATAAAACCAATCTATGGTAGTGGTGTGAGATCTTGAATTCTTTAAACAAACTAAATTCCACCTCCTCCTATAATCAAGGTTGATGTCACACCTCAATCGATAGTATGACATCTTCCAAGACCTAGCTCCATCTTATGTCATTTCATCCACTGAAATACTCAACTTGATCATATGAAGATTTTTCAATTGATGGAGGGGAGGGAAGAAGGTTTTAAAAAAGAATAGAAGTGAGTTCAGGTTCCATATCATGGTAGAAAATTGTCACACCCTACACTTCATTATCACTCACCAAAAAGATAAATAAAAAATTGAAATTTAAGTAAAGAATTCAAAAAATACCTAACCACCATCAAGGACAAGTCTTAGGTTAGTATTACATTATCGGAAGTAAGAGGTCACTGGTGGAAAAAAGAATAAGAGGAGAAGAAAATAATAATAATAATAATAATAATAATACTAATAATGATAAAGAGATAGAAAGAGAATGAGATAGAGATAGAGAATAAAAAAATAAAAAGAGAATAATAATAGAAAAATAATAAGAAGTTAGTGGAGAAGATCCATGGACACTTAGGTTAAGAAAAGAATGCAAGTATTACAATGGATAATAAAATAAATTTAAAAGATAAATAAAATTAAAACGGATTGAAAATAAAAATAATAAACAAGAAGTAGTATTCGTACAAGCCTCTTTTGGTGAGTGCCCTCCCTCTTAGATCTCAATCTCCCCTGGAAATGGGTAACTCCTCTATTTATAGAGGATGAGTTCTTGTATCTCTCAGTCTTTGTGTGGATCTTCTGGATATTTCAATTCAATTTTCCTCTTTCTTATCTTTTATATGTTTCTTAAATTATCCCCAAGACATAGGGGATGAGGGGGGTAATTGAAAAGAATACACCCAAAGATCTCAGGTTTTTCTATTATGTTCATCACGGAGAGCGTGGATAAGAAACGCAGCCCTTTGCATGGGTTTCATGAGTTTTTTATGGTGATGTGGCAGTGTGGCAGCACAACAGCGATAAATGGACCTCCTTCGATCCATCCGACATTCACAATGGTCGTATAGAGCTTAAAAATGGACTTCATGGTGGCCGAACAGGGTGAAGAAAGAGATCTATAGTGGTCTCGAGCTCTAAAAGTACCATTTCACCTCGAGCTCAAACTCAATAGGGTGAAAAAATGGCATTTCCTAGAGACTGGTGTGGTTTTCCAGTGATGGAGAGTGATAGTGACAGCGGTGAGGTGTGTCCTACATGGGGAAGCATGTGGTTGAAGTTGGATTATGTCGTTTGAATTAAAATGAAAAGTTCCTAAAAAAATTTCATCCCACATCAAAAAATAGCATGGATGGGTGCTCCATAAAACGTAAATTTATACCAGAAGATTCTAGAAGCCTACTCCGGGGTGGACTCTTGGTAAAATTTCACACACAAGCATCAGGTAGCACTAACATGTGTGGCCCGTCTGGGCTTAGGACCACCTTATGCACCCACGAGTTCCTCCCCACAGGCATTATCACCACCTGCACTGGCGGGCTCTCCCTTGGGTTCTTCTTGGCCAACCAGCCCAGTAGGGCTGGCTATGTGGCATGTGGGGCCCTTGAGGTTGAGGGCTAGATAGTTGGACAATATTTTACCTAAAAAATCAAATTTCATATTAAGATTCCGAAAAAAATATCCTTCAATAAAATAGATCATTAAAAACACACTTTTAAATTCATTTTAATTCATCAATTTCAATTTCCCATATTTTCAATAAAAACAATTATAAGGGAATATTGATTAAATTTTCAGTTAAATATCATTAAACATTGTTTATATTTTTCATGAAAATATGCGTGCATCAAGTATCCTCGCTTGTACCCTATCCTAGTTGCAAGTAAATCAGATGATGACTAGAACTCTCTCCAACATGTGAAGAATATGATTGTTATGTATTGGGTATCTACATATTGAAGGAAAATAAAGACTGCAACATAGACAAGTCAGCCTCTATCGCTATAGAAAAATCTAACACACTAACAGACTTTGTGGCAGAATCAGTAACAGATGCATCAGGTCCCTTTGGAAAAATAACTAGTGGTTGTGGCTATTATTATGTTAGTTCCTCTAGTTAAGGCTATGGTTGTGGAATATATGAAATAGGAAGTGGAGGTGCATCTAGATGATCATGATAAACATCCTCCTCATGCCACATCATCATGTGCTACATCCATAAAAGGCTCGTCACCCTTTGTAACATCTATTTAGACTCATCACCCTTAGCATCGCCTAAAAAATTAAATAAAATCCAATAAAAAATCTCATCCATGGGAATAAGAAGCTTTGTCACTTCTCCATGAAAAGAGACTTGGTCAAATGTACCTCTCACTATAGGATCAGAGATGTGAATGGGGTGTGTGATATGAGCATCATTCAAAAAAATATACAATTAACTAAAGTTAATAAAAAGTTGTTCAAAAGTGTAAGGAAGAATTATTTCCAACCAATAATAGCCATATCCATGCCGCGTAAGATATATCAATATGGACATGCAGTACTAGGGCCCATAATCCAACTGATTTGATAGATGCATGTGTACTTTTCCATCCCCTCACAATCTAGACTCATTATGTCTATAAAACATCTCAATATAACATGCATGATATCGTCTCAAGTAAAAGTCTCATTTCCCTGAAATCATTAGGGAATGAAGTGAAGGAAACTGGCATGGACTATGTGGGAATGGGTTGATAGAAGCTATAAAACCTCATAAATCTATCAACATGACACCAATCAATAATTTTAAAATGAGTCGTAGGTACGCTGAATGAGTTTTCAGCAAGAATTTCCATATAGTAAGGTGAGAGAATATGGATGATAGGATGAACATATAGCATCCATGAAACCTGAAATAAAAAAAATTAATAAGAAATTGATAAAAGAATCCATGTACATTACACAATAAAAATTTATCTATATAAAAAATAATAACACTCTTTATTCGGTCGAAGATAGTCCAACATAAGTCAATAAGCATGAACATTATGTCTGGAGGTATATAAATATCATTGTTCCTAACTCCACCTATAGATAAAAATATGTATATTTCATAATATAAATTTATACATTTTATTTTCACATAAGAAGGAAGGAGAAACATACCATCATCCACACAAGGACTCCCATAAAATATTGGTAGGCAAGGGCATGAAGGCTTGTAGATTTAAGCAAGGGATGTACTCCCATATCCACACCTGGATAAGAATAACACATCCATTCATATGCATCATTCCGACGAAAAAATTGCCACATAGCGCTCTGCATATGTAAGAAAGACGTGTATAACTACAGTTATACCTTCTTGCCTAGTCTAAGTTCTCAAGTAATAATAAATACATTAAGTGGAAAACTTTAGTGGAATGATTGATGAAGACCATGCTGCCAATAAGTCTTAGAATGTATGCACCTCTTCAGTATCAACTTCAGGATGGGTGAAGTGCTCATCAATCCTTGGAATGTGTAATCGACTTCCGATGACTAAAATTATATCATCCCAAACCTCAATTTCCAATAGTCTGTAAACTAAATCAAACCAATCCACACTAACTCGGCTCACCATAGATGCATTGTCGATGGAAAAACCCAACATAATAGACACATCATCAAGTGTAATAGTCATCGGTTCCTCTAGAAAATGAAATATATGTGTCTCTTACCTCCATTTATCTATAAGGGTAGCAATGAGTTGATGATCAACAAAGGTTAAGTCATTCATAGGTACACCATATAACCCAACATGATAAAGATGAGGGATGATGGAAGGAGGTGGTGTAACATGATTGAAATAATGTGACCTATATACACTCATTAAAGTAACCTAACATCCCTCAATGACTCGATGTAAAACAGGTATGTCATGGAATGTGAGAAATGAAAGGACCATTATCTCTATATTTGATATCATCATTACATTTTATAGTAAATTTTACACAATTTGGATAATATTTTTAAAAAACTACAAGAAAGAAAATGAGGTAAATAATCAGTATTCATAATTAAGCATTTGATAAAAAATGAGGTAAACAAATAGATTTGACTGATATTATTGGCTTAGTCCAACAATTTCTTGTTTTAATGATCTTGAATAATGTTTAATTTATTTATAAATAATTATGTGTATATCAACTGTGATGAAAATACGGCATAGTACAATAAATTTCATGACATATTCATATGACCATATCAGTAGGGAAGAAAATATTCTCTATACTAACACATTGTTTATAAAAATCAATGATACTCTATTTTCATTCAAATATTGTCACATTCTAGAAAAGATTTTTGAGGCTACATTATGTGATTTCAAGGATAGACTTAAATATAATTCATTTATTGGCTTAACCTCTTTTCATTCATTTCAATTGTGTGTTTAATTTTTTAAAAGTTAAAATATCACAAAATTATTTCTGATTCAATCCAAAAATGAAACAAGCCATAAATGAAACAGGCCAAAAAACAAAATAAGCCATAAATGAATGAATCCAAAAATTAAAAATCCTGAATACAAAAAAAATTATACAGTAATGATAAAATACATCGACTTGACAAAATATGCTATGAAGTGGAGCCCCTTCCTACCACATTGGGTCATTTTTTTCATGTATACCCTTCGATGTGAAAAAATGTTACATTATAGTCCCACTCCCCGATCTTGAAGCTATAACATCTCATTAATTATACAAGTATACTTTGGTCATCCTCAAAGGTGAAACTTGGTAATATCAAGGATCACATTTGGCTGATCAATAGGTAAGGTAAAAGTATGAAAATCACCAATAAGCATTGATAGGGAACTATAATTGTCAAACATAGTGCTCATGTGATATGCTAGGTCAAATAGGGATACTATAAAAAATTCACCATTGAAAAAGATGAAATGGAATGTGCATATGGATATCACAGTGCCAGTTAATAAAAACAATCATAATACCTACTTTCTAGTTAGACCACTAGCACTCAACCATTGTTGTCTATGAGTGGGTCGTGGAACTCTGTTACATTAAATCATCTCCCTACTCGATCAAAGGATTAAAAACTAAATGATGATGCATCTTTTAGATTCTTATCAATGTATCTTTGGAAATTCTAACTAAAAACGCATTTAATGATGCATCCTATGATAGGGCTACTGAGATTATTTAGCAGTGTACTTCACACATCTATAAAATGTCACCTATAATAACCCTATGATCAGCAGTTTTGAGCACCCTTAAAGACCCCATTTATGAACTCCACAATATTAGTAGTCATATGGCCAAATATGTTGCAACCATCACATGCTAATGACCATTTCTCCTTAAAAATACGCTTCATATAAACACATACATCTTGATTAGCCCTAAGAATTTCTTCAATTTGTTTATTGAACTTTCTTTATTATAGATTGTAAGTTAAAACTAGAAGACACCAATGTATTTAAAATGAAATTATCTTTTTTCAAAAAAAATATAATTTTAAGAAAACATACCCAACTTCACAATCACCTTCTTTATTACATCATCTCTGAAATGATTATTCACATTAATAGAAATATGTTTAATGAAATATTGATGATAAGTATTCAATTTTCACCAAGAAAATCCATCACTATTAATATCCCCTATAATCACTCGATTACAATTATATATCATACATACTCATCTTTGAGTAACATGAAGAAATATACAATCCAAAAACCAACTCCAAGACTTGAAATTTTTCTTTTCAACAATAGAAAATGAAATTTTTAGAGGAGCAAGACTACCATCCTATGTGGAATAAATTAGTGGAGTACATTTATACTTGTTGTAAATAAAAATTCCATCGACTTGAATAAATTGTTTTCAATAAGGAAAAGAAGTGATATATGGCCTAAATTCTCGTAAAAAACCTATGAAACATAACCTTTGTTTGATCACCTTGATGATATGGGGAGACGTACTCAAAGGTGTCTAGATAATAAATAACATGATTCACTACAACATTAATTTCCTTTTTTGGTGGTTTACTAAACTACCGCTGATAAGGCCCCAGCCTTAAACCTTACTTAATCTTGAGTTATTACAAGATCAAACATTGAGGATCTTTTCAGGTTTAGAGTTTTAGAGAATTAGATCATAAAACTTTCATTACATTCCACATTTAAACAAAGTGGTTACATAAAAGATAGCATTCATTTTTCCCATCAACGAAAACATATTTAAAATAAAACATGGATTCTTTATTGACACTTCCTTAACACTATCAACATATCATGTACCCTTCCCTTGACCTGTGAAAAACATTTCAAAAACTTGGGATGAGAATAAAAAGCTCAGTAAGGGATATAAAAATATGGAAAGGAAACATGAGTACATGTATACATAAGAATGAAATCATACTTTACCCATAAAACATAAGCACTTTAACATACCTCAAAAAATCATGAATAAATCATAGAAATCATAAGACATAAAAGGTAACTTGAGGCATTCATAACATTCTTACGTAGGGAGTAACCCTCTTGGTTACGTTTGAAATACCCACCACAGTATATTCCCTAAATATCTTCATAGAAACCTTAACATTTCACTCCTTCGCGTTACCCAATGCATTGGAGAGCTATATCGGGCTCACCCGCCCTTAGTTTATCACAGAACCACCCATCTTCATAATAATTCCCAAGAACCATAACATAATCGTATCACATAAAACATGCATAAAGGAAACATAACATTTCCACTTTTCAATCACAAGATATCAATACAACACATTGATATAAAAACATTATGAAAACCATTTTAAATACCAAAATAAAAGAAAAGTAAAAATGTTATTTATTTTTCTTTAAAAAAAAGTATGGCTTATAGAGGAAGCTGAAACTCAAATAATGGTCACGGTGGCGGAGAAGTCATTGTCGCCACATACGTACGACAAAAACATTCCCTTTTGTCATTTAATAAAATGCTTTGTATAAAAAAGATTCCTTTCAGATAAATGTAAAAGTCAAAGGAGTTTATACATCGTATAAAAGAAGTTTGTGTATAAAACAAAATATGCCTCAATGAAAGGAGATTGAGACGAAGTCCCATACAAAGACGGTATCCTTGGATTAAGGATAAATCAATTACATAATTATGTGTGACAAACTGATACACCAAATATAAGTGGATATTAAGTGTAAAACAATCAAAGGTTATTCACACATATTCATAGAACGACATATTCTAGGAGTACAAGCTTATCCCAAAGAATCAAAATTGGGTTAAGAAGTTCCCTTGCAAAAATTTGACAGCCTAACGGCATCACTACAAAATTCAGAAAATGAGTTGATGAGAGATAAAAAGGGTATCTCGTCACTTGGAAATAAAATTTAAATCACTAAGGATATATAATAACATATCCCAACATAATGTTATGTGAATTAAAAGACATAACAAAATAAGTCTTTTAAAAAGAGGAGGGTGAAAGGTTCCCTTACCGACATGGGTATCTTTCGAAACATACACCCCGTGAAAGAAGGACAATACAACATTGATGTAAATAATCATAAATGTAAGTATATTACACAATGAGTAAAATAATGGGCAGTACATACACCACTCAAAGGTAATTGTGGAAAATGTAGCATAAATCTCACGGGAATAAAAGTGAGATGAAAAATCCCTTATGAAAACTCGGCAGCCTAACGGCGCCACTTAAAACTTCCAAAAATGGATTGATGAGATCAAATATGGTCTATCATCATATTACAATAAAATGTACAGAAATAGTAATACAAAATAACATCCCCAATAATAAAAAATAGGAGCTTAAAAGAAGTGACATAAAGGAGAGTACTTAAAAAGAAAGAGAGATGTTAGATCTCTTACGAAAATTCGGCAGCCTAACGGCGCCACTCAAAACATCGAAAATGGATTGATGGGAAAGAATAGGGTCTCTCATCACATTAACATAAAAATTACGGTAAGATTAATATAAAATAACATACCAATCACAAGAAAGATGATCTTAAAAGGAATGACATAAAAGAGTGTACTTAAAAAGAAAGAGAGGAGTATGATCCCTTACCTCGGGTCCGACTTGACTCGATCGTTCTTTAACGTCCTTAATAATAAACTTGAGTTAATTTCTACTTGCTTAAGAACCTTTTTCAAGTTCATTATTCCTTTTATATAACTTATTTCCATGTTATAAACATTATGTAATCATTTAAGTTAATAATGTTTGTTTTGTCGATATTTGGTTCTTAAGTCGAAAATGGACTTCTTACAATTACATGTTGTTCGTGTGTTCAAAGGTTCATTACATCCGGAATTATATTCATGATTTGGATATCACATATATCATATATATCCAGAATATACATGTATTTATAATATTACATAATCATTTAGAGGTAATAAATGAAATGCACCGTTCATGGAGACGGTAAGCCGTACGTACGCATGAACACTACTTTCATTTCTATGTCATATTAATGGAGTTAAAACTAAATGAGAGGTATGTATATTTTAATTACAGAATTATATTAATCATTTATATGTAACATACATCATATATAATAACTTTAAATACATCCTTTATACATCCCACATATGGCATTAACGAATCAAATCACTTTGAGGGGGCGGTAGTCCGCACTTCCTAAAATGAAATTATCGTGTTTACCCACAATGGAAACCATAAAGGTATGCCACAAAAGAAAAATACAGAAGCTTAAGTAAAACATAAACATATTATATATCATATATAAATATAGTGACATCTTAATGGCCACCTTTTAAGGTGTTATATGAGTGTTGAACAATCATCATTTCGTGAGGTAGAAATTCGCCATCCACAGAAACAGTATGTTCTTTAACCATTTGATGTAGGTGTGTGTAAGTGTATCTAGAATTCTTCTTATAACAACATCCTAGTATATTTAAGATACTGTAGTTGTTACAAAATAAATTAATAAAAATATTTTAGGGGGTTGGAGAAGCAAAATAAAACAAAAGAACACAAGTGAAGACATTACCTTAAAATCGGGTAACTCCCTTTGGTTTGAGCTCAAAGGCTTCCTTGGGAAGACTTCTGACCAAAGTGAGGCTTCTAAGAGTTATATAGGGATGTGTAGAGACAAAATGGGCAGGGTTTGGCTGAGACAAAGGCTTTGGAAGTGTGGGTAAGGAGGTAGAGGTGGGGGCCTTTTATAAGAGGAGAGGAGGGGAACTCTTGGAAAGTAAAGAAATGTTACTTTATTTGAAAATGATTTTCGGTTTTAAAAGGTCCCACATTGATATAATTTGAGGATAAGGTGATAAGGTTTCGAAATCCACCAATACAATAGGTTTTGGATATGTGTAGGTCATATATTTTACATTATCTTTTCATTTTATTTAAATCCTTTATTAATGAGGTAATCGCTGCATCATTATGATGTCATAAATAATTTTATTAATTTAATGTTTAAAAATTATAACAAAACTATCATGATGTAGGAAATCTTTTTATATTTCCAATGACTATTTATAGTAAAAAATCTTACTTGTATAACCCCATGTAAAAATTGTTTTAGTAAAACAACTCATGTTTGTGTCATTTTTACTCTTACATTAAATAAAAAGTTATTTATGTCATTTCCCAACCAAAGTGGCTCCATGGGTTCCCCAAGTATACCCATGGATTGTATTGGTCTGTCATGACACATCCAATAAGGTTAGGACATGTGTCAAGATCATCTCATATTATTAAAAAATTATTTTTACCTTAACTACACTAATTACCTCTAATCGCGATTAAAAACTTATAAGTTACTATTCACCAAAAAAATTATTTTAAATCAATTGAACCACATTTTACTTCTTAATGACAACCATGTATGTCAGATTTTTGAAATTCATAACACAGAGGTGGTAAATTTTCATTTAAACAGAAAATCCATTTTTATAGGTACCACTTAGTAGTTTCATTATTCATCAAAAATTGATGTTCTTCAGAAAAATAACAAAACTTCACCCTAAGCTATATTTGTTATTCAAAATTTGAAAATGAAGTCTATTTTAAAAAATTGAAAACATATAGGTTTCATTAATTAATTTAATAATCAATTCCCACTGTCAGAGCAAATAGCGTGTTTTTATAAAATAATAAGTATCAAAAGATTGACACTAGTTTAAGTCCAATTTCAAATTGAAATTAATTCCAGTGACCACAATTGGATTAAATGGAAAAAATATATTCTAATTGAACTTTAAAACCAATTAAAAATATAATCTAATCATATAAATAAATTAGATTAAAAAGTGGTTTTGAATTAAAATACAACATTTTTCACTATTCATTAAAAAAGTGAACTTTATCAGAAAAATACCAAAAATTTACAAAAAAGTAAATTTTGATGTCCCGATTCTAAAGAAGAATTTTATTTTGTCAAATATAACACATAAAATTGTTAAAAAGTGGATTTAAAAGAGGTTCACCATCGAAAGGCGGTTAATCGACCTTTTAAAGTATATTAGAATGTTTATGCTTAAAAATTGGATTCATTCTCATTTTTAATCCTCTAAAATTTATTGTAAAGAGTAAAAATATTTGACAAACATATATAATCATTTTTTTGTTAGTTTTGTTCATTCCCACCATTACAACAGCTAAGCGTTAACTACCATTTAAAATAATATTATTTTATTATTAGAGTGCAACGTAAGATTCCCAAGAAACTCGTTGTTGCGTATTGGGTACGCCTTCGAGCATAGCATCCCCTTTAAAGTAATATTAATATTTTATTCACAAATATGGATAAATATAAAAATGTCATATTCTTTATTTACCTGGGGTGTTACATCCTTCCACCCTTTTGGGAATTGCGTCCTCGCAATTTTAAAATTGGGCTTGGAAACATCCTTGAAAGTCCCACATCAGAACAAGAGTCTGTAAAACAATCACTTTAAAATAAAGAAAGAGAAGTACAGAGGTCACCCGAGTTAACCCATAATAGGATTCCATGTAGGAAAACATGGACATGGAGAAGAAAACATAGGGTCATGTTCTGATGGAGAGTGATAGAAAACATGTTTAGGAGAAAGTTAACCACAAGAAAATCACAAACTTGTGACGGGTTAAACGGTATTCGATTCCCCAGTAGGAAAAGTTAATAGACAACATTTTTGTTTTCTTTATTGAGTAATTTATTCATAAGGAAACATAATTACTTATCATGTTTACTTTCAACTTTTATTAGATTTCTTACACAAACTCATATTTTCTCCAAAAGATGAGTATTTAGGAAGACTTGTTCACTATAATCAACTTCTAGAGAATCACCTAATCCACAAAAGAGAACTATATACTTCCCATGTCTTTAGACTTTAACCAAAACCAAAACCAAAAAGGTTAGTACAAGATCAGATAATCCAGAAAAGGATAACCCTTTATAAAAAGAAAATATATTCTTAATCTCCAAAATTTGTCCAACAAAACCAAAAGTTCAACAAGGACCATTCGATAAACAATTTGTCCATAAAATTCTTTTAAGTAAACCAAACTAAGAATGAAACCCAAATATTTGAAGGATTTAGTCACATAGTCTTCCAAGTTAAATCATAACATTTATCTCCAAACAACATCAGTTGCTCTTAAAGTCTTGTATTGAAGAGTAATTAACCTAATCACATATCCTCCATGATAGGTTAATAAATTTCCACAGATAACCCAAAATAAACTTACTATTAATTCATAAAATCATCTAAATAAAAATAATCAGTCAAACTAACCAGGGACTTCACGTAGTCCAGTGGTAGGCGATAAATACCAGTTGAACTTTGGTTGTGGGTTCGATTCCCACAGCTTTGTCTTGCACGATGGGTTGTCACACGGTCTGCGTGTTGTCCTTCTTCCAAAACTATATAATTCTCAAATAATTCCCCAAAAAGGGATAAAATCATCAAAAATAACCATAAAATAATTTAACCTCAATTTTATCTCATGCCTTTCACTTCCATCATAACATATAGTAACCCATAATTACATCAAAAGTAAGGATCATATAAACCCAAATGGTTCTTTATAACTATGTCCACAAAAGAACAGATAACTATTCCTTGAATAAAATTTTCATATATTAAACATCAGGGTTACACATACTATAAAAAGTCTTCTAATGTAACCCCATCATCAAAAGAGACTTAATACTCTTAATAATTTCACCATAACTCTTGAAGCCCTTATACGTTGACTTCTTACTCATTCAACATTCTTCATGATCCATTAACCATTCCTTTCCAACTTATTCTGAAATACTTCTTTCCTACAAACAAAGTCATGAATCATATCCTATGATTCCAAAATAGGAAAACAAAAGTTATGAAATAATCCATACCTTTGATTGGTCATTGTCAGTTTCTTCATCCTCAATCGGAATGGCATTAGGTATTGGTAAACGAATATTTGTACGATCTTGGGGATCCCATTCACGAAACTTCTTCATAGGACATGTGTTTGCATAATGACCATGCACGCCACATTTAAAACATTCAATTGATCCCTCAGAAAGAACTTCTTTCCCTTTCCTCGAGTCAACTGGATGCTTCCTTTTTCCATGGTAGGTTCTTGCTTTATGACCTTCATTTCCACATCTATAGCATATTTTTGTCCCTTTGATACATTTTCCTAGGTGTTTCTTTCCACATCTTTGACACATAGGTTTTTGAACACACTTACCTTTATGATTATTACCTATAGTTCAGTAGAGATTTGTTTCATGCATATAGGATGCCTTAGAGAAATCACCAAGGTTTAGGTGATCAATCATGACTCGAGATAGTTAGTTGAGGATAAACACAAGAGTTCTCATTGCAGGTCCCATATCATTCAGTTGCTTGCTCAAATAACTGTCACAGTTTCCTTCACATCCACTTTTACTTTGGTGCCTACTAGATCCAGCCATTTACTAAAACCAAAAAGGTCAGTGTGAGTATATCAACAAAACCATCATGTACTAATGAGGAATATAAACACTAAGATATACTTACTCATTCACTTTATCTAAAACTATGACTCTTTCTGAAATCCTAACCATTATTGTAATGTCACTTGTGCTTAGAGAATACCCTAACCTCTAAAGTTATCTAAACCAACCTTTGATACCAACTATAAGGCCCTAGCCTTAAACATTACTTAATCTTGAGTTATTACAAGATTACACATTGAGGATCTTTTCAGGTTTAGAGTTTTAGAGAATTAGATCATAAAACTTGCATTACATTCCACATTTAAACAAAGTGGTTACATAAAAGATAGTATTAATTTTTTCCATCAACGGAAACATATTTAAAATAAAACATGGATTCTTTCTTGACACTTCCTTGACACTATAATCATATCATGTACCCTTCCCTTGACCTGTGAAAAACATTTAAAAAACTTGGGATGAGCATAAAAAGCTCAGTAAGGGATATAAAAATATGGAAAGGAAACATGAGTACATGTATACATAAGAATGAAATCATAATTTACCCATAAAACATAAACACTTTAACATACCTCATAAAATCATGAATAAATCATAGAAATCATATGACATAAAAGGTAACTTGAGGCATTCATAACATTCTTACGTAGGGAGTAACCCTCTTGGTTACGTTTGGAATACCCACCATAGTATATTACCTAAATCTCTTTGGAGAAACCTTAACATTTCACTCCTTCGCGTTACCCAATGCATTGGAGAGCTATATCGGGCTCACCCTCCCTTAGTTTATCATGGAACCACCCATCTTCATAATAATGCCCAAGAACCATAACATCATCGTATCACATAAAAGATACATAAAGGAAACATAACATTTCCACTTTTCAATCACAAGATATCAATACAACACATTGATATAAAAACATTATGAAAACCATTTTAAATACCAAAATAAAAGAAAATTAAAACATGGTATTTATTTTTTTCTTTTAAAAAAAAGGTATGGCTTGTAGAGGAAGCCGAAACTCAAATAATGGCCACGGCGGCGGAGAAGTCGTTGTCGCCGCATACGTACGAAAAAAACATTCCCTTTTGTCATTTAGTAAAATGATTTGTATAAAAAAGATTCCTTTTGGATAAACGTAAAATTCAAAGGGGTTTATACACCGTATAAAAGAATGTTGTGTATAAAACAAAATATGCCTCAATGAAAGGAGATTGAGACGAAGTCCCATACAAAGATGGTATCCTTGGATTAAGGATAAATCAATTACATAATTATGTGTGAAAAAATAATACACCAAATATAAGTGGATATTAAGTGTAAAACAATCAGAGTTTATTCACACATATTCATTGAACGACATATTCAAGGAGTACAAGCTTATCCCAAAGAATCAAAATTGGGTTAAGAAGTTCCCTTGCAAAAATTTGACAGCCTAACGGCATCACTACAAAATTCAGAAAATGAGTTGATGAGAGATAAAAAGGGTATCTCATGACTTGGACATAAATTTTAAATCACTAAGGATATATAAGAACATATCCCAACATAATGTTATGTGAATTAAAAGACATAACAAAAGAAGTATTTTAAAAAGAGGAGGGTGAAAGGTTCCCTTACCGACATGGGTATCTTTCAAAACATACACCCCATGAAAGAAGGACAATACAACATTGATGTAAATACTCATAAATGAAAGTATATTACACAATGAGTAAAATAATGGGCAGTACATACACCACTCAAAGGGAATTGTGGCAAATGTAGCATAAATCTCACGGGAATAAAAGTGAGATGAAAAATCCCTTATGAAAACTAGGCAGCCTAACGGCGCCACTTAAAACTTCCAAAAATGGATTGATGAGATAAAATATGGTTTCTCATCATATTAAAATAAAATGTACAGAAAGATGAATATAAAATAACATCCCCCATCATAACAAAGAGGAGCTTAAAAGAAGTGACATAAAGGAGAGTACTTAAAAAGAAAGAGAGAGGTTAGATCTCTTACGAAAATCCGGCAGCCTAACGACGCCACTCAAAACATCCAAAATGGATTGATGAGAGAGAATAGGGTCTCTCATCATATGAACATAAAAATTATAGTAAGATTAATATAAAATAACATACCAATAACAAGAAATATGAGCTTAAAAGGAATGACATAAAAGAGTGTACTTAAAAAGAAAGAGAGGAGTAGGATCCCTTACCTCGGGTCCAACTTGACTCGATCGTTCTTTAACGTCCTGAATAATAAACTTGAGTTAATTTCTACTTGATTAAGAACCTTTTTCAAGTTCATTATTCCTTTTATATCACTTATTTACATGTTATAAACATTATGTAATCATTTAAATTAATAATGTTTGTTTTGTCGATATTTGGTTCTTAAGTCGAAAGTGGACTTCTTACAATTACATGTTGTTTGTGTGGTCAAAGGTTCATTATATACAGAATGATATTCATGATTTGGATATCATATATATCATATATATCCAGAATATACATGTATTTATAATATTACATAATAATTTAGAGGTAAGAAATGAAATGCACCGTTCATGGAGACGGTAAGCCGTACGTACGCATGAACGCTACTTTCATTTCTATGTCATATTAATGGAGTTAAAACTAAATGAGAGGTATGTATATTTTAATTCCCGAATTATATTCATCATTTATATTTAACATACATCATATATAATAACTTTAAATACATCCTTTATACATCCCACATATGGCATTAACGAATCAAATCACTTTGAGGGGGCGGTAGTCCGCACTTCCTAAAATGAAATTATCGTGTTTACCCACAATGGAAACCATAAAGGTATGCCACAAAAGAAAAATACATAAGCTTAAGTAAAACATAAACATATTATATATCATATTTAAATATAGTGACATCTTAATGGCCACCTTTTAAGGTGTTATATGAGTGTTGAACAATCATCATTTCGGGAGGCAGAAATTCACCATCCACAGAAACAGTATGTTCTTTAACCATTTGATGTAGGTGTGTGTAAGTGTAGCTCTAATTATTCTTATAACAACATCCTAGTATATTAAATATACTGTAGTTGTTACAAAATAAATGAATAAAAAGAGTTTAGGGGGTTGGAGAAGCAAAATAAAACAAAAGAACACAAGTGAAGACATTACCTTAAAATCGGCTAACTCCCTTTGGTTTGAGCTCAAAGGCTTATTTGGGAAGACTTATGCCCAAAGTGAGGCTTCTAAGAGTTATAGAGGGATTTGGAGAGACAAAATGGTCAGGGGTTGGCCGAGACAAAGGCTTTGGAAGTGTGGGTAAGGAGGTAGAGGTGGAGGCCTTTTATAAGAGGAGAGGAGGGGCACTCTTGGAAAGTAAAGAAATGTTACTTTATTTGAAAATGGGTTTCTAATTTAAAAGGTCCCACATTGATATAATTCGAGGTTAAGGTGATAAGGTTTCGAAATCCACCAATCCAATAGGTTTTAGACATGTTTAGGTCATAGATTTTACATTATCTTTTCATTTTATTTAAATCCTTTATTAATGAGGTAATCGCTGCATCATTATGATGTCATAAATAATTTTATTTATTTAATGTCTAAAAATTACAAAAAAACTATCATGATGTAGGAAATATTTTTAGATTTCCAATGACTATTTATAGTCAAAAATATGACTTGTATAACCCCATGTAAAAATTGTTTTAGTAAAACAACTCATGTTTGTGTCATTTTTACTTTTACATTAAATAAAAAGTTATTTATGTCATTTCCCAACCAAAGTGGCTCCATGGGGTCCCCAAGTTGATCCATGTATTGCCTTGGTCGGCCATGACACATCCAATAAGGGTAGGACATGTGTCAAGCTCATCTCATATTATTAAAACATTATTTTTACCTTAACTACACTAATTACCTCTAATAGCGATTAAAAACTTAAAAGTTACTATTCACAAAAAAATTATTTTAATTACATTGAACCACATTTTACTTCTTAATGACAACCATGTATGTAGGATTTTTGAAATTCAAAACACATAGGTGGTAAATTTTCATTTAAACGGAAAATCAGTTTTTATAAGTACCACTTAGTGGTTTCACTATTCATCAAAAATTGAAGTTCTTCAGAAAAATACCAAAACTTCACCATAAGATATATTTTATATTCCAAATTAAAAAATGAAGTCTATTTTACAAAATTAAAAAAATATAAGTTGCATTAATTAATTTAATAATTAATTCCCGTTGTCAGAGCAAATAGCGTGTTTTTATGAAACAATAAGTATCAAAAAACTGACACTAGTTTAAGTCCGATTTCAAATTGAAACTAATTACAACTACCACAATTGGATTAAATGGTAAAAATATATTCTAATTTAACTTTAAAACCAATTCAAAATATAATCTAATCATATAAATAAATTATATTAAAAAGTGGTTTTGAATTAAAATACAACATTTTTCACTATTCATTAAAAAAATGAACTTTATCAGAAAAATACCAAAAATTTACACAAAGTAAATTTTTATGTCCCGGTTCTAAAGAAGAATTTTATTTTGTCAAATATAATACATAAAATTGTTAAAAAGTGGATTTAAAAGAGGTTCGACATCGAAAGGCGGTTAATCGACCTTTTAAAGAATATTAGAATGTTTGTACTTAAAAATTAGATTCATTCGCATTTTTAATCCTCTAACATTTATTGTAAAGAGTAAAAATATTTGACAAACATATATAATCATTTTTTAGTTAGTTCTGTTCATTCCCGCCATTACAACAGTTAGGCGTTAACTACCATTTAAAATAATATTATTTTATTATTAGAGTGCAACGTAATATTCTCAAGAAACTCGTTGTTGCATATTGGGTACGCCATCGAGCATAGCGTCCCCTTTAAAGTAATATTAATATTTTATTCACAAATATGGATAAATATAAAAATGTCATATTCTTTATTTACCTGGGGTGTTACAGCTAATTTTTTATTAATGATTTAGCGGCTGTTTTTAATAAATGACCGCTAAAACCTTTTTTTGAATCCCGACACTCCCCCCCCCACCCCCGTGAGACCCCCTTCTCCCCCTCACCCCTACGATACCCCCCCTGGTGACCCATGAATCCATATCCCCTCACCGCCTCGCTGCCTTGTAGCCTTGCTGACATTCTGGTAGGTTGGAGGTACAATTTAATATTCTTTATCACATTTTTTTGTATCATACTTATGGTGTGAATTTTTTGAGTTATCACCTAAAATATAGATGTACATGACTGGTATTCTCTTATATATTAGTGTGTTGGAATGAATGTTGCCTGGTTTCAATTCTTATAATTCCTAAAGAAAATTATGTACCATTGTTTGTATTGGTGTTTGGGGAAAAAATGTTATATTCATGATCATTTTGTAAGGAGGAATTTTTTATGAGTGATTATATGTTCATTGATGATTTTTGGGCTCTAAATATGTATTATTTCTATTTATTATTTAGTATATTATTCTTGGTTACATAAAACTACTTATCATTTTTGGCTCCCCTAATTTTCTGGTGGATTTTCATGTTCTGGGGCCCCATTACTATGCATACATGATTCAAGTATGTCCTTGGAATTTTTAAAACATTTCAGCTAACAAATAAATATCAATGTTTTCTGAAAATATGTACAATATATCCATCATTGAATTTTGAATTGGATTAATTAACTCCTTACTAAGAAATATCATACAATCAATTACATTTATATTATATGAAATAAATATACCTTATAATATCCACTTCAATACTATTCCAAGAAAAAGGAATTTTATTAATCTCTTGTTTTAGATGACTCCTCATTGATTCATTAAATTATAAAAGTATTAAATTATAATGTATTATTAAAACCAATTCATTGACATAAATACAAGAAAAACATATACCAACATTTTTGTTTCATGTGATAAGGATAATTCTTGAAACCTTGTTCCATTATATTAGTGGAAATATATGTGTACCGGGGATAAAGTTCCTTTTTTGACCTTATAATTATTTTTTATTAATTTAATTTTTTTACCCATTTATAGTATAATTAAGTTGATTATTTATAGATAGTTCTAATTTAAAACTAATTTAATATTTAATAGATAAAATTTCCATTGGATGTTAGTTTCAATTAGTATAGTCTTTCAGATGGCATCTATTATAAAAAATGATTAAAATACCTTAAGATAATATTTGAAGAATGATTTAATGAGATATAAAATCATAAAATGTTTCAGGTTTTGAAATGAAATGATTTTAAAGTAAAGGCATGAGTTTTTGATAAAACCTGTTTGATATTGGTTTTGGAAATGAAAGGCATGTTTTGAAACTTTAAATTAGGGACTATTTATTTGATTAATTGAATTATTGACTATATTGAAAGATATCCCAAATTATGACTAATTTCCTTTAAGCACATGTAATTAAAGCTAGTTAGGAGAAAGAATATTCATGCTAGGTAAATTGATATCTTACATTTACTTGATGATGAAAATGAAACAAAACTACTTGAGGGAAGGTAGTTCATTCATTGGGGTGTTATAATATTCCCCCTAAACTTGTGGATCTAAGGAGTGTGTGTACACCTAGAGGAATATTTCACTGAGATTTTGTTAAGCCTTGTGACTGGTACTAATCCTAGATGTTATCACCATGGTTCTATTATTGAAAATGATGTAAAATGATTTATACATACCAATTATTGATTGAAATAACTCAATCATGCCTGTTTTGATGGAAATGCTTATTCATTCTTATTTTTATGTAGATGCTTATGTCTCCCTAATTTTATTTAAATTCACTTTGAAATGATTTAATCATGTCTATTTTTATTCCTAGACACTAGTCACCAACCTTTGGGGATTGGGAATAGCCACTGGGATATGTCAAAACTATATTATGTGTCGCTTAGGCAGGTTATCTAGGCTGGTTTGTGAAAAATTGGTATCAAAGGCATTCATGCATCTTCTTTGAAATTTCTATATAGTTTGGGATGTCTTGGTAGACATGAGATAGTATTTTTGATACTTAATAGGTATATTGTGAGAAATTTCTTATCCAGATATCATCTTAAAGTGCCTTAATTTACTATGAGATATTGGGAAAAAGTGTCTTTGAGGATTTTTTTGATCTAATCCTAGACTTTTTCCAAATCTTTAACATATTTATATATTTTTTCAACTAGTATATATGAATATATTTCCCTATTTATTAATAGTTAGGTGTTTAATTTTTTTTAATATTGTGTAAGAACATTGTGATATACATGGATAAAAGCTGCATCACATTACCGAGGAACACACCTCAGTATGTTAAGGGTTTATAAGAGTTTTTAGATTTTTCAATTTCCAATCTATCCGTTGAAGGGAGAATAATATGTTCATGTCCTAAATGTAAATTTAGAAGATGTTTTAAGAGAGATGAATTTTATGAACATTTAATTTTGAATCAATTCCATGTTCAATATTTGTGTTGGATTTGGCATGAAGAATCTAACATTTCAGAAAGGTTGAGAAGTGATGTCAATCCACAAAATGAGCTCCCAATATCATCAAAAATGGGAAATGAAATGAAAAACCTTATAAATGATGCATTTTTAACTACAAGACACCACCATCAACATCAAAACAAATCCTAACTACCAGATGAGGGTGCTACAAATAGCAACGTGACAAGTGATATTTTTGAGACTTTAAGACAACTTGATGAAGATTGTAACATATCAATGGATCCTCCTCTTGATTATGTGGAGAATAATGTAGGAGAAAACTTCACTGTGGAAAATATGTTTCATGATTTAGTTGATGATAGAAATCCAGATTTGTAGAGTGGATGTTTGAAAAATTCAAAACTTTATTTTCTGCTGATGTTGTACCATATAAAATGTCTATGTGGAATTACAAATAAGGAAGTTTCCATGATATTGGAATTGTTGCATGATGAATTTCCTGAAGCAAACATCCCCGAGTCTTTTTAAGATATAAAAAAAGTTGTTAACAAGCTTGGTTTGAATTATACAAAAACACATGTGTGTCCCAATGATTTTATGCTTTATTGGTGAGAGGATTCAAGTAGATAATATTGAAAAAAATGTTCTTATTCTATATGGAAGTCAATGGGTGATGTTGGAAGTCAGAATCAACTTACAACCATGAGTAATAAGAAAAGGAATACACCTACAAAGGTTTTACATTACTTTCATATAAAGCCTCGATTGCAAAGATTATTCATGTCATCAAAAATCGTCGAACACATGAAGTGGCATTCTCTAGATAATAACAATGATGGGTTAATGCGACATCCACGGGACTCACAATCATGGAAGACATTTGATTCATTAAATCTAGATTTATCATCTGATCCTAGGAATGTTCGATTGGGATTGGAAGCCAATGGATTCAACCCATTTGAGACTTTGAGTACCAGTTATTGCATTTGGCCGGTTGTTTTGATCCCTTACAATCTGCCTCCGTGGATGTGTATGCAACAAACGTATTTTATCATTTTGATGATTATTCCTAGAAAAAAAATTCCTAGAAATGATATTGATGTTTACTTTCATCTTTTAATTGAATAATTTTAGGATTTATGGAGAATCAGTGTTGAGACATTTGATGATTCTTCTAAAACAATGTTCAAAATACATACTGCTTTAATGTGGACCATTAGTGACTTCCCTGGGCTTGGGAATTTATCTAGTTGGAACACTTACATAGGTTTATATTTTCTTATTTGTAACTTTTATTTTGATCCCAAATGGATACCTCACAGTAGAAAATGGTTCTTCTTGTGCAATCAAATATTTCTCAATGCATCTCATAGATTTTGGCCGAAAATCATAATTTAATGGTTTCATTGATCACAAACCACCTCCAAAGTTGTTAACTAGTTCTAATATATTGATACAACTTGGAAAAGTTGAAACATAATTTGGGAAGGATTATCTTTTGAATGATAGTGGGAAACGGGTTTGAAGTGCATCATCAAGTGAAATCAGAATGCAACAATGGAAGAAAAAAAAGTATATTCTTCAAACTTCTCTATTGGGAATTTAATTTATTGTGGAAAAATCTTGTTGTAATTCATATTGAGGAGAATTTTTGTGACAATTTTATCTTTACATTTCTTAATGATCATGGAAAGTCGAAGGATCATTTCAATGCTCAGAAAGAATTATAATTAATGAATATAAAATGTGATCTCTGGCCAGATGAGAATGAAATCTATGCTCCGGAAATTTTTACCATGAAAAATAGAGATAAAGATACATTACTTCAAATTTTAAAGAATGTGAAAGTATCTGATGGGTAGTCAAGTAACATCTCGAGGTGTTTTGACTTAAATAATCGTAAGTTACATGGATTGAAAAGTCATGATTCACATATTTTGTTACATAAGTTACTACTATTAACATTGCGTACATTATTACCTAAAAAAGTAACTGTTGTTTCATTCCAATTCTGCATGTTTTTTAGAAAACTATGTGAGAAATATCTACATCCATTTGATCTTGACAACCTTCAAGAGAAGTTTTTATTGACACTTTGTGCAATAGGGATGATTTTTCCTCTATTGTTTTTTACTGTCAAGATGCATTTAACTGTGAATTTGGTTGAAGAAGCTAAATTAGGAGGCCTTGTTCATTATCGATGGATATATTCAATTGAGAGTTAATTTATTTATATATTTTTCAATTAAGTAAACAATTTTTGGCACTTAATTAAATTAATAATTATGTTTTCTTATTTTATTTAATATATATCTTGGGCATTTGAAATCATACATGATAAATAAATCTCAATCAGAAGGCTCTATTGCTGAAGGATATTTGGAAGAAGTGTGTCTTACCTTTTTTCTAGATACTTTGATGTTATTGATACAAGATTTAATTGAGTTGGATGTTTTGATGACACATCAACTAAATCTTAAATACATGGGAAATCAAAAATATTTCCTGATATTGGCTGATCAGTTAGGAGGACCACAATATTACACTGAAAAAAATGGAATTATTATAGGAACATAGATATGTGCTGCTGAATAGTGAAATTGCAAATCCATTTATTAAAGAGTTTAAGATATAAACAAAGAGACGAATTAGAGGACGAACACAAAATGAGAAAGATATAATGAAAGCTGTTAATAAAGATATTGTATAATGGTTTTCATGATGTGTAAGTTCATAAATATTTTAATAAATATGAATATTAGGTTGACACATATATTTTGTAATTCTAATAAAGTATATTTCTTTTTTTAGATCATGAATAGTGATACTTGAGTAGAGTTGTCAGAATATTTGAATTTTTTTGCTCGAGGTCCCCTAAAACAAGTTATAAAGTTCAACGCCAACAATTTGAATGGCTTTAGATTTCGTACAGTTGATTGAGAAGAGGGTTTGAAAACAAAAAATAGTGGTATATTTACATTTTCTAAAGTGGGATACTATAGAAAGATGACTGATATAATTAAATTAATCTACCACGGGCATTTTTCAGTTTTTTTATTCAAATTCAATTGGGTCAATATTATCAGAGGTGTTAAAAGAGATTCCTTATAATTTACTTCTGTGAACTTCTCTCACTTGATGGATGTTGGTTATCATGAACTGCATGATCCATGTATCTTATCATTGCATGAAAGAATGGTATATTATATGAATGATGTTGTGGATGAAGGGTGGAGTGTAGTTTCTCATGTAAAACAAATAGATTTGTTTGATATGGGTGATGAAGTGGAATATTTGACCTCTGACATTGAATCTCATAAACAACAAGATTCAAAATTATTTGTCCACAATGATACTGAAAATATTATTCTAGCAAGGATGAATGAAGTGGATGAAGTAATGGAGTAGGAAATTGACATGATTGAAGGAGAAAATGATTGTATGTAAAGTTATGCATTCATTTTTCAACCACTTATTTCATATGTGCAATCATTCATTATCATTGTTATGTATATTTTTTTTGTTATTATTGTGCATCTGTTATCTTTTTTATTTTTTTTCTGCGTAATTTTATTTAAATATATCTTATAAACATAATTTTATTGGATTAAATGATAGGAATGCCAAGGATGAAGTGATATACTATTTCATCAACCACTACGATAGATGACAATCCATATGTCTTCCTCCCTATGACATTTGAGCCACCATCCGCCTGCCCCCCTACACCATCTCTGACACCCTATGTGAACATCCCTTCAGCAGCTCAATTTTCTCCTCCTACTTCAGGAGCCTCAACAGTTGGGTAGTGGCATACCACTTCTAGTTCTTCATGGGGATATTTTAGGGTGGCTATTATAGGTAAAAAAATTAATATGAATAAATTTATTTTGATTTTTTATACTAACTATTTGTTCATTAAATATATAAACAATTCAACTGTGGAGAAAAATATAAAAATTTCAGATGTATGGAATTTGACCTGAGAGGAGATAGTTTTCCCATTTGATTTATATGGGGTCCCTACAGATGACGTCGTAGGATTACTTGGCCAGATTTTAGTCCAGCTAGCCACATAGCCTGTTTCCCTTCCTATATCATTTTATGATTGGATATATATGCCTACAAGTTGGAAAAATGAAGTTTTTGATTCTCAAATAAAGGTAATTTTAACACATTATGGTTTAATTGAATGTCATGCTATTAATATTTTAAAAATGAATTTCTATGTATAGATGTTTTTCCGCTTTATGATTATTGATGTGATAGAATGAAAGTGGACATTGAAAAATCTTGGAAAAAATGGAAAGAATTTAAATGGAGATTGTGGGGTGATGTCAACGATACTTCGTTGACTGCCCAACAGATGTATGAAAAGCTACCTGATGGGGTACCCAAAGAGCAATGAAAAGTTTGTGTTGATAGACGTCGTGATGAGAAGCAGATGGTATTTAAAAATATATTACTATAATAATCTCATTTTACATTTATACATGTATATGAATAGGAGATGACATTTAATACATTACTATTAAATTTCATTTTATTTATTTCAGGATCTTTCAAGAAAGAATGCATCAAGTTGGGCTAAGCAGGTCATCCCTCACACTTCAGGGTCAAAGAGTTTTTCTAGAAGCCGATCTACTCTGGTAATATTTTCATAAATTTAAATATTCATAAGAAAATATTATTTGTTTAATATATTAAATTTTTTATTTATGTTTTTTTAAGGCAATCAAAAAATTTAGGGCACAAAGCATCCAGAACAGAAGTGTGGTTGAATGTTCACCAAAAATATGATGGAAGTTTTGTTAATGAGCCTGCCAAAGAAGTTAGGGCATGAACTAATTTCTCATTATAATAACTTATTATAATTTTTTAATATGTTAATATATATTTCTTATAATATCACTTATATTTGATTTATAGGTGAAAATTAAACCACTGTGGGATGCCAATCCTATGCAGTCCAACTCAGTCTCCCAGGATGACCCAGTTGTTAAAGACCTTGGGAAGGTGCATCCTGGTAGAGTGTGCGGGATGGGTTTGGGACCCATACCATTTGAGGTCTTTGGCAGGTCACCGGGGATTGCATCTAAATCTACTCCTAGTTGTATCCAGTTCATACCCCAAGATACTCAGAGAAATATTGTTTCTCTACCAAATAGAGTTCACGACCAGGGGGCTCAGATATCCGCTTTGCAAAAAGCATTGATTGATTTATATCAAAAGATGATTAGATCTTCCCCAAGTGGTATTGAATCGACTAGTGGTGAGAAGGTAAATCAAAAAAATTCAAAATCATTTAGTTTGAAAACTTTTATTATTTTTAAGTTTAAATATAAATATATAACAGTATTTAATTTTCAATATAATTTTCTTTCAAGTGGTAGCATGAAGTAGAGATGGAGGTGGAGAGGGTGACAAGCTATGTCCATCATCAGACCATGATTATTTGTTTTATTAATATATTGGACAAATATGGTAACATTTGTTTTGTATATGTATCATGTGTGGCACATAGTTTCCACCAAACATTTTCATGACCTAACATTTTCTTGATTTCTCATGTTTCCTTTTATGTATTTTATTGATTTATGAGGTTTCCTTTTATGTATTGATTTCTTGAGTGTGGTATGAACCATATATGTCGATTATTTATTTTCATGAATCATTTTTTATGATTCATTTTTCCTAAATTTATTAGGTTTTTTTCCGAAGGATGAACGATCAAAAACATATCCTATAGTAACAGGAATCAATCCATTCATAGTTCTTGGAAAAGGTCCGCTATAAAAATTTATCTCGTGTTTAGGAGGCGAAGGATGAGATGTATGTGAACCATTATGTGAGAAAGAAATAAACAAATTGATGTGAATGAGGAAGGGTCTCGCCTTTAGGGTATAACCAGTGTGATTATAATTTTCACCAAGGACTATTATAGGAGATCCCAACATCATTACATATATTTAAACATCATGAATCAATCCACATATAGTTTTTATATAATACCCCTATACATATTAGGCTCTTTCCTAGGGTAAGATTATTTTTATCATATCATAGGTTTATGGATAAAGAACCACATTCTAAGGATCCATATATAGATTTGGATACTATGTAGAGGAAGACAGGTCTTACTAGGTAGACTACTCTAAGAAGATTCAAGTATTACAAGATGGACCATTCATCACATAGTTTAACATCATGTGAAAATGACTAGAATAAAATATAGTTTAAGATCATATGAAAAATACATTATTATATGAGGTTTAATTTAGTTTAAACTGATGTTTAAAATGAAATGATGTTTAAAACGAAATGAACTTGTCTTGATGCCAACCATATGGATAGAAAACCAATGAGAATGAAGAAACCCAGCCACTAAGATAAAGTGGGGGATTTGATATTGCCTTTTGGTTGGGTTTAATAAAGGACATCTAGGAATCACTAGGTATCCCATGAAAATAGGAAACAATCCACACATAGTTCTTATAATTTTTGGGAAAATATGATCTTCATGACTTGGAATTGAGAAATAATAGGGAAACCAAAAATAAATAGAATGAGTGTAATGGTATATACCATTTATAAACTTCCCTTTGTGCATAATAAAGTCTTAGGGATTTTTAGAGAGATTTTTGTGGTGATTTTGAGGTTTGATGTGGTGTTTTAGCCTTTCAAAGGCCACCACGGCTTGTGCAATGACCTGTCTAGATATGAAGGAGGTAGTTTTATATTGGGCTTGCTCTTGTGTAAAATGGGATATATAACCATGACTTGGGGATTACATGGTGCTATGAGTGTTTTCCTAGTGGTTTTCCCATACACCATGAGAATCTTTAAATGCCCTTGGGTGGGCATGGAATATCGAAGGACCACCTATCCAAAATAGGAAACCCAAGATCACCACATTGTAGCCTTGGGCATGGTGAGGGTAAAATGTTTTGGAAATGGGAACTAGGTCATAGATTATATACATGGAAGAATATATAAGAACCACTATGGCTTAGACCACTCCATTTTATAAGATTTGTGGGAGGACAAATTCCATTTTAAAATGGGAAAAAAGATAAAATGATAATAAGGGTTCTAGATCACACTTTTACCAAACCCACCACATGATTTTTGGATATTAACCATGTTTTTGTAGAGTCCAGTGTGATTCACTTACAAATAGAAGTTGTATTACCTCCTTGTTTTGAATTTTATACTTTCCCTCAATTCTTGGTTGACCCTTACTCATCCTCCCCTTCCCCAGTCACCTCCCTTGGTGTTCCAAACCACTTGGATCATATTGGATCATTTATATTGAAGTTATTTGATTCATGGTAGCCCTCTCTTTCCCCATTACACCTTTATTATATTTTTATTATATTCTAGAGTTCATTATGGTGGTAATTTTTCTCTGTTTTGGGTGGTTTTTGATGGAGTATTATTACTCATTGGATTAAATAGTGATTCAATTGATATCAGTGGTGTTTTATCCTTGGTTCTTGTTCATTTATCCTTGAAGATTCAGTCAAGGTTGGGGATCCTTCATCTCCCCTTCTTTATATGTACATTTGGAAATATCATGCTTTTGTATTTCTTTGGTTAAATGGTACATATCATCTTAATAAATATAATGAACAATATTAATTGAATTTTAAGGGGAAGGGAGAAATCACATTATTTTTACTTATTCTTGTTATTTATTCTTATATGGACACACTTACTTGGTTTTCCAATTATGACTTATTTTGAGATAGTGTGTTGTTTTGGTTTTTATAAAACATTTTATATATGTTTGTATAACCTCCCCACATATAAAAATGAATAAGAATATATATCGAACTATTAAATTGGTTTCCCGTGAAATATTGTATTTCTATGTGAATACGCTTCATACTAATTTAGTAATTATGATAAAACCCCTTATTGAAACTAAATTATTCGTGGTGGTTGTGATGTGTAGTGGTTATGATGTGTGGTGGTGGTGATGTGGGATGGTTTTGATGTGGGGTGTTTGCGATGTTTTTTTGTTATGATGTGTTATATGTTATATCAATTGGAATGGTTTTTTTCAGGGAATTGGTAATGGGCCTGTAGTATTAACTGCTTTTTTTGTAAATCTAGCTTTAGCAGTGGTTTTAACCGCCGTAAAAAAAATACAATATATTTAGCGACTGTTTCAACTACCTCTATAATTATGGTATGTTTCTATCCACGGAGTTTAAAACCTCTGCTATAGAAAACAATTTAGTGGATGTTTTTCCCATCGAAACTGATATTTTTTTAGTGGCGGTTATAACCACTGCTAAACAATATATCAGTTTCACCGAAAAAAACTATCGCTAAAACCAAGTTAATTTCCGTGAAATGAACCCACTATGACGATTACCATAAACCACTACTAAATCAAGGAAAACGTTGCGTATTGTATGTCGACACACACTTTAGTGACAGTTTTTTGAAACCACTGCCATTTCCAAAAAAAACACCGTGAAATGGTCATTTTCCTATAGTGATTAGTGAGATACAATAATCCCATTATCTACAAAAATACTTCCTATGATTTATCCCAATCACCATAGACTTTCACAATTGACTTTTGCTTTACATTACAAGATTCTTAGTATGATTTATTATATTTGAACAATTGAAGTATTTTTTCAGGACAAGGGACACGAGAATATCTTAACACATTCATACCATCTTTACAATAATAGTCGATATAAACTCTGCATCAAGTGAAGAGTGATCCTATGAAAACATTGGATGTACACAAGCATGTGGGCCTTCCAACTTAGTTATCTTCCAATATGAACAAAAATTATCATATATTTCCAACATTCAAAATTTTCATTCTGTACCATATTTTTTCTGCCAAATAAGGCATTTTTTCTTACTGGACTCATCAACCATAAATAAAAAATATCACTCTACATAGTATTTATTTATCAAATTTTTCAATTCACTTTTACATTCAAACTCCTATAAAACATATTTAGTGTTATCAGTTGATGAAAATGTGTTACCTATAATGCCATCGAATTTAGTTGTTAGTGTATAGACACCCTAATCAAAATTCCATGTATGTCACATTCCCTTGAATAAGAAAGTAAATATTATAAAACTAAGTGGTTATTTCCTATCTATGAAAGGAAACTCATAAGGTTCATTCCCCAGATCATCCTCACCCACATCATCTCCTACTACATAATCAGATACATCCTCATTAGATAATGTATCATTCATTAAAGTAAGAGCTTCGATGGGGATGCCTCATATAATTCTATCCATAGTATGATTATCTTATTTATAATTCATTTTAGTTACCAAATTCATATGATAAGACAATGAATGAGAATTTTTTATAAAGGTTCAACTTCAACAGATCTCTCATAACATGGTTCTATAGTAATAGGTATCCCCTCATCAATAATCAAAATAGTAACATATAATTTCATTAAACCATTAATTCACTATTTCCTGAACAATGATGATGCTTCCAAACAATCATCATCATTGAGTAGAGGATACACAATGTTCCATAGATGGTCATAATATTGAATATAATGATATATAATTAAAGTAATTAATTGACCAGTCCTTAGTTTTAAGTGAATTTTAATGTTGTTCTAAACTTCATCCAATGTCATGCATTCATGAGTATTTTCCACTATTGCAGGTGGAAAACTATAACTAAAACCATGATCAGTATAAATTACCTCACCATTATAGTATATTGATGCAAACATTATTACCTAGTATTGTATCAAATAAAAATTTGCAAATATTTATACTATAACATCAAATGATTAACATGTTTTAATTGGTTATGATTAAATAACCAAGACTTGATCTTGAGACTTTTCCTGTGGAATGGTTTATCATTATTTGATAAACTAACCAAAACATATGGGGGGACTCCTGGAGCCTCTATTATCTCAAATTTTAGTAACCACCAATCTCTTTTTAGTCATGGTGTAAAAATATAGTATCAAACAATAACACCTCTTCTTGAATTCCCTTTTATTAAAATGTGACTCACATGTAAGTGGCTGGGTATAGGGGTTTGGGATACATACAATTTTTACAGGGACACATTGGGCCTTACATACTTAGGGAGAGGGATGAATCATAGGCCATCAATGAAGAAAATAAAATGAAATTATTATAAATTATATAACTGCATATAAAAAATGAAATGAAATTTCAATCATACAATGGTCAGTCATATCAAGATCAATCAGTTATTAAAAATTATATAACATCATAAAAAAAATATGACATACAATTTCAATCATATATTGTTCGATCATCTCAAGATAAATCATACAATACTCTCAATATTTTTTTGGGATACTTATTATGTAATATATTCAGACATTCATGAATATTTTCCACTCTTATAGGTGGAAAACATTAACTAAAGCCATGATCAATATAAATAACCTCACCATTGAAGTATATTTACATAGAAATGATTACCTAGAAATAAATTTTAATAAAACATTATATTAATTTATACTAAAACATCAAATGTTTAATATGTTTTAATTAGTTATGATTAAATAATTGTGAAATGATCTTGAGACTTTTTATATGTATTAGTCATTCATTATTTGATAAAACAACCAAAACTTGGTGGGGATTCTAAAGACTCTACTATCTCAAATTTTAGCAACCATAGTCTCCTTTTAGTCATGGTGTAAAAATCTATCATGGAACAATAACTCCTCTCTTCGAACGTCCTTTTATCACAATGTTACTCACATGAAAATGAGGAGGTCTAGGGGTTTATGATGCATAAAATTTCTACATAGACACATATTCCATTATATACTTAAAGAGATGCATTACTTGGAGGTCTTCAAATAGAAAAATAAAATAAAATAATTAAAAATTATATAACCACATATTAAAAAATACGATATGAAATTTCAATCATACATTGGACATTCAACTCAATACCAGTCATCACACAATACACTTAACATGTTTTTTTGGATACTTATTATTTTGTACATATTATAACTTTACCTATAATTATATCTTACTAAGTAATATATATATATACACACACATCTATTTATATTACCTATTTTTAAATATCAATATATATATGTGAATTTTTTTTGTATTTAATGATGTGTTTTAAATATGCCTAATATTATTTTTCAAATATTATATTCCAATAATATAATATATATTATCTCAGTAATGATATAAATTTTTTCATCTAATTTATGATATATGTTTTTATATGTAATTATTATTACTAATATTTTTTTTAAAATATTAACTATAATACTTTTATTTATGTATACATCCAATAATATATTTCATATTTATTTAATTTTCAATCTACTATATATATAGATTTAAATATATTCAATTGTATTTATTAATATTTTAAAATATAATTATATTTTTTTTATGAAACTATAGTTTCCTAAATAAAAATATTATTATTTTATATATAATGAATCAAAATATTATTAATAGAAATTTTTTATATTTAATTAAATTTTTAAAAATAATTTTCTCTTAAGTAACCAATAAAATATTTTAAACTCATGTTACTTTCAAATAAATAAATCATACAAACAAAATAAATAAAGTAATTTTTGTAGCTAAATTTTTTAAATAGAAATTTTACCTTCTCAAAATTAGGAAATTAATATGTTGAGAAAGAGATCTTGAAGAGATTTAATATAAAATATTAGGTTTGAAAAAAAATAAAAAGAGGGGGGAGGCCTCCATTTATATGTTTTTGTGGTGGGAGGCAAGAACCCAAATCACACCTCATGTGTATTCATTACAAAGGACGCTTTAATGGGGTTAATGCTTCCATTGGGCCATGGTAGGAAGAATTAACCTCATTCATGCTTCTTGGACAATGTGGGAAGCATGAATGAGGTTCACACCTCCCTCATACCCTCCTTACAAATACAAAAAACTCTATCCCATTTTTTAAAGATAATAAAACCTATGAAAAAAACTTTACTACTTTCATTAAATTTCTGTGAAAGTGTTTTCTAGAAACATAAAATGTCCAAAAATTAATTATTTTCTAACTTAAATTAATAAATATTTAAGGATATATCACAAATTTCTGTGATCTCAGTGCAATATGATATAAGAAAAGTTATAATTGTTTTATTTCATAATAAGATAATAAAAATTATAACATTTCACTATAAATAAATGATTTTTACCAATATATTTCTTTTGATAGAAATGAAAGTGGAAGCACCACTATAAAGATCTTCATGAAAAAAAGAGTTCCAAAATATAGAACTATCAAAACCCATATATGATGTAACATATTTGGCGACATGATTCCCCTATCATTTAATTAAGGATAATTTAGAGAGATAAAAATATTAAATAAGAGTCCAAATTTTAAAAAGAATAGAACCAAAGGCCTATTTAGAATTCTATTTGGAGTATAAGGCTCTAACAATCAATTTTCAATCAAAGTCAAAGATAATATTATTCCAACCATTTGAAATGGAAATATAAACTCCCTAAATAATGGTTATTGCTTCATCCCATATGGGATTTTAGTTTAAAACAAATGACTTATAGGAAGCTACAATTAAAGTCCCTATGAAATCATGAACAACCACCCCAATTACTATTATATTCTCCCCATATAATGTTGCATCTATATTATCCTTACTGATGCCTATAAGAGGAGGTTTCCATTAGGTAGGATGCCTATGATGTTTGATAAAAGATCTATTGCATCTGTTTAATGACCCAGTGGAAATATAGGTATGATCATAGTTAATCCAAACTAAATCATCTCTAAATTTTTGGTTAAATATAATTTTATTTATTCTAAACCAAATCATCCATACTCGAACACCAAGTTTTCTAATTTTCCTAGATGGTAAGGATGAAATCCACACCCTGAAACATGAAACTCATCATCAAGGCCATCCTATAATTCTTGAAAATACACACCACTTATCTAATAAAATCCTGAAACATAAGGGAATTTAAAAAGTTCATTCATAACAGTTTCGACTTCCCTTTCAGAGAAAGGGAAATAAAATTTATCAATAAATAGTACCTTAGTTGGAAGGATACCTCAGAAAAATTTCAGGAAAAAAACATAGATTTAGGATATAAATGAAGTTTCCATATATTCCTCTACTTAGTGTTTTTTGAGAATAGTGGTTTCCAACTACACATCTATATTCAAAACAAATAGTATAGCAACCTGATGCATCTTTACTCAAGTTTAGTTGGTCAACTATTTAGATTTGTTTCCCTATAACCAACTTCTATGTACATTATTATTACATATATTAATTATTTTTAATATCAATAAATTTTTTATCACATCATGATTATTCTTATGAGTGATGTAGTATTTGATAACTTCCTAAGAGTAATTGTCACACTGAAAGGTTATAAATGTTCCCCTCTATAATGAGAACCGAGAAGTTCCATGATAGTATTATTAAATATATGTTCTATACCCAGATGATATCATTTTATGAGATATAATTGATATAGTCTATTAGGGGTGGAGACTCATAGGACTTTTAGGCTCCTTATCATGGTGTATGCTGTTGGTAATTTTGAGTCTGAGATATTCTAAGAACATGATACGCTAGTAGAAAATCCACATTTATATGTTTCTTTGGATGTTCCTATCCATGAATGTGTGTATTGATCCTTATATATTAAAAATATTATTAAAATATATCATTGTTATTTACTTTTATGTATTGATGAAAAATGTGATGACATGTGTTCACAGTGAAGTAGGATACGTTGGATGTGTTGTGAGTAATATTGCTTTAATGAATAATGCGTGAAAGGATTTGTCTCTTCTGTTCTTTAGTAGAATTTGACATCTCCTGCCCTTTGATGGTAATCAAACAACCTAAATAAATCCAGGGTCATGGTGTTCATTTCTAGAATGTCAAATAAAGAGACATCAAACACATTGGTTGATGACACCATCATGCATCCTGCTTGATTAGAGATATCATGATAAAGAGATTATATTACACAATAAGCATCCATATGAGGTTGTATGTTGTTGTAACATTTACTTCTTTATATATTGATTCCTTGGATTGTTTATATATTATAACCTTGAACTTTGGGTGGCTCTGCCTAATTCCACTAATAAACGGACATAGAGGGTTACAATCTAAATATATCCAGAACCTTAGTTAATGTAACGACCCGAAATATTATAAGTGAAATTTCCATTTTGATTTAAATAAATGTATTATTTGGTAAAATTGATATAGAAAACACATGAACTCTATTTGATGGAGATATCATTTCTAGGATTTTCCCTATACCATTCCCAAGCCAAGATCCAACAACTTAAGCATGAGCAAAACTATTTATGGGAGAAGTTTAAGCTCATCGAGATCACGACCCAAACCATGTTCACCGAACCACCCCATAAAAGCCCCATCATCACACACCATACTATTAGGTCATATTATGGTATAATATAGGTATATGTACCATGACCCTAGTATTATTATTATGTACATTATTTTTTATAGAATAATTAATATACTTTTATTTTATTATTGTTTTTAAATCACAAATAGTATTTTGGGTTAATATTCAAATTGAAATAAGAAATATATTTTGATGAATTAATAAATAATATTTTAATAAAATATTATTATTAAATTACTTTTATTAAATATAAATGATCACGTGATTTTTATGAGGCCAAATGAAATTTTTATTAAGGTTTAAAAAAAGTTTTTACCAAAACCTATCAATTTTTAATAAATGTCAGCTTTTACTTTAAAAGTAAAAATTAATATTTTTAGAAAATTATTTTGATAACATGAATATTATTTTTTTAATCAGAATATAAAAATTATCCAATTGTGAATTTTTTATAATTTTCCGAGACAGTCAAATTTTTGGGTAAAAATTAAATACCACATAAATATATAGTGTGTTTTATGACATCATAATGGCCCAATAGTGATGTAATAAACACTATAAAATGAATATTCAGAAAAATATAAGTTTTAAATTTAAAATAATGTAATTTTATAATTGTTTGACTTATTTTATAAAGCCTTAGTGAGACCCCCAAAATGTATAATATATTTTATGATTTTAAGTTCATTTATTTAATAATGTGACTCACCTCCACAAAAGCAGGGATAATATTTTAATATATTCAGATCATGGAATTATAAAATAATTTTTTCAACTCCTCTTTTTCAAAAAACATTGGCAAAAACTATAGCATCCCACCTTTTTATTACATAACTTTATATAACATTTTACAAACTGAGGATATTTTGGGTTTAGTGTCTTAGAAATCAGGAACAAAATACATGAAAAATTAAACAACATTATTCTATTACACTTTAAAGTCTTCATCATAGTTTTATCCTAAGTAAAATTAATTCATCTCATATCCTGTGGACATACATCAAAGTAAAGGGTGATCAGAAGGCCTATTAAGGGAAAACAAGTGAAAACAGTTACATGTGAACTTGAGAAATATCAATAAGAACAATAGGAATTACAAAAAGGAATGGGAAATTAGCATATCATAACAATAATAACATGAATAATAACATGGATATTTGTATACAAAATTTAATTTAGACATTAATAAGCATATCACCAAGTTCCATCCCCAAGGTGTCATAAAAATTACCAAGGTTGTTCACAAAGGTATTATAAATTTTGCATATTTAAAGATTAATTTCTTTACCCAATGCATTGGATCACTATTTGAGTGTACCATTAATATGTATTTATTTTCATGTGATCCACATAGATCATAATAAAACACTTCATAAATAACCCATAAAGAATAAAATAAATGGGTTTCATATCAAAGTCATGGTATTTTAAAAAGTTCTTAAAAACATGATCATTATGTCATTTATAACCCATGGAAAGGAAATTAGTGTATTATGTATGTCAATTTTAGAATAAAATATATCTTTTTTATTTATTGATTAATACCCCTATAAATTAAATAGTTTTGTGTATTCACATAAATAAAATAAGAGAATTTATGGAGAAAAGGAGATGGATTTTGAGGCGAAAATTTTGCATCATAACAGTTATGAAACATGGTTTTAGAAAACATTAAAAAGAGATGGGAAAAGGGTCTCCCATTCATAAATGAATAATAATACAGTATATAGATAAAATAAAATTAAAATAAGAACATGGTATGGAAACTTTAAATACATACCACATAAAAGAGAACTTGAAAGAAAAAGAAAAGTTTGAGAATTCCCTTACGAAAATTCAACAGCCTAAGGACGTCACTTAAAAATTCTGAAAATGAGTTGATGAGAGAGAAAATGGTATCTCATCACATGTAAATAAAATGGGCAGAAATATGGATATATAATAACATACCCCAACATGATAAAATGGAAATTAAAATACATAACATCAAAGAAGTATTTGACTAAAAGAGGAGGGTGAAAGGTTCCCTTACCTTGTAGAGTAACTTCTAAAACCCTATGATCGGAACCTTGGGGGATTAATGGAATCTTGGGAGGACTCCTTTAGAGTTAATACAATCATAATTTCTTGGAGAATTATTTTTAAATGAATGTAAACAAAGTAATGGATGGGTATTTATAACAAAAGTGAGGGAATGTTTTACTAATTTTAAAGGGCACCTCATTAGTGGTATTTGCAAAACTATGGGCTTGCCCAGGGTATTTTCTCATGGTATTGGACACTTGGTATACCCCATATAATATCATAATCCATAAGAGTCTACCAGAATCTTATCTTACCCATTACATCATTATGACATAGTTATGATGTCATTAAACTTACCTAAAACACAAAATTGTATTTCTACTATTCATCGAAAATTCATCTATTTCAGAAAAACCCAAAAAATTCACCCCAACCATTTTTCAACGTGTATAATTAAAAATTGAACTCCATTTTATAATTTTTTTTCATTTTAAGTTAAATTAAAAGGATAAAATACTAATACTTAACTAATAATTTCTAAAACATTTATTTACTTATACTATGATATAATTATATCACATTACCATTTAAGATGACTAAAATATATTTATACTTCCTTAGGTGAGGTTACTATTACATCGGTCAAATTACCATTCATAAGGGTAAAATTACTATTCTAAAGGGTAAAGTTACTATTCACAAAAAAAATTAAGTTGATTCTATTAGACTCTAAATATCTCTCTGATCGCAACCGTGTATGTCCGTTTTTCGAAAATATTTTTCATAGATAAATTTATTTAAAAATAATTTTTTTTATTATTCATCAAAAACAATTTTCATAAAATACTATTCATAAAGAAAACACTATTTATCCAATGTTATTCATAAAAAAAAATTAGTCATAAAAAATTGAAACTTTTTAGAAAACAACTAAAAATTCACCCTAGATTAATTTGTACATTTAAAATTAAAAAATGATGTTTATTTTAAATTAATAATTTTCAAATTATGAGAAATTTAACTTTTAAATATAAAAACCCTTAGTTATTAAAAATTAAAGTAGATGGAAAATGCATAGTGAATATTGCATAGTGAAATTTCTGACACATAAAAAATTATTTTATCATTTACATTTAAAATGGTGTGTTTTAATCATAATATTTCATTAAAAAATCATTATTAATAGTACCTAAATTTATTATAATAATTATATCATTTTTGAAATGTACAATTTGGGTCCAAAAAGTTAATTTATCAAATTTTTCTCAGTTGAACATATATTTTGTTAAGAAAAACTATTCTTAATTATGTATATCTCATTATTGTTTATAGTTGTACAAATCCAAATTTATACATGTTGAATATTTTTCTCATCAAATAAAAAGTAATTCTATGTGCTTCTAATGTAAAACATAATAAAAAGTTATTAGGAGGACAGAGATCCATAATAAAAGAAGAACATTTTTAAGGTCATTACATTCTTCCCCTCTTAAAGAAATTGCGTCCTTACAATTTTCACTTATTAAAAATTTGTTACTATTAGGAATATTGTAATTATAAACTAATTTTATTTATTAAAACATCATCCTTACAAAAATAGAATTATTTAAAAACAATTATACTTTCTATAAATCCTTCATAATGGTTCATAAAAATATTTTTATTAACAAAACATATCCCCCAAGAGTGTCAAACTAGGAGTGCATCAAGGACCTTTTTCATGCACTAGTTCCCGTTTGAGTCTAGATTAATGTGGTGTTTTTTGGTTCTACCCCTAGATAGATCTGTGCCAGAGCCACATCCACTTGTTTGTATCCATATAGGGACTTATTTGTACAGAAACCACTTACTTAATATTTCACCAAAATATTAAGATGTTTTACTATATTTAAAATTTTCTATAGAGTTCTTCCTAAAGTTTTGAAATCCTAATTTCCAAAAATAACTAAACCATCCTCTGATACCAACTATAGCATGCCACATTTTTATTACATAACTTTACATAACATTTTACAAACCGAGTATCTTTTGGGTTTAGTGTCTTGGAAATTAGGAACACAATACATGAAAACATAAAACACATTATTCTATTTCACTTTAAAGGATTCATCATAGGTTCATCCAAAGTAAAATTACTTTATCTCATATCCTGGGGACATACATAAAAGGAAAAGGTGAGCAGAAGGCCCGATAAGGGAAAACAAGTGAAAAAAGGTGTCATGAAAACTTGACAGATATCAATAAGAACCTGAGGAATTTCGAAAAGGAATGAGAAAGTGGAATATCATAAATATAATAAAATGAATATTAACTTTAAAATGTGTCTAAAAAATTTAATTTATACATTCATAAGCATATCACCAAGGTTCATCCCTAAGGTTTTATAAAAATTACCAAGGTTGTTCACCAAGGTATCGTAAAACTTTTCATCTCTTGAGATTAATTTCTTTACCCAATGCATTGGAGTACTATCAAGGCTCACCCTTAATTATTATTTATTTTCATGTTATCCACATATATCATAATCAAACATTTCATAAATAAACCATAAATAATAAAAGAAATGGGTTACATATCAAAGTCATGGTATTTTAAAAAGTGTTTAAAAACATGATCATTATGTCATTTATAACCCATGGAATGAGAATGAGGGTTTTATGTATGTCAATTCCAGGATCAAATATATCATTTTTATTTCTTGATGAATACCCCTAGAAATGAAATATTTTTGGATATTCACATAAATAAAATAAGATAATTTCTTGAGAAAAAGAGAGATATTTTGAGACGAAAATTTTGTAGCATAACAGCTATGCAACATGGTTTTAGAAAACATTAAAAAGAGAGGGGACAAGGGTATACCATTCATAAATGACTCATAATACAGTTTAGGGAATGAATGAAATGAAAATAAGAACATGTTATGGAATCTTTAAAGACATACCACATAAAATAGAACTTGAAAGGAAAAGAGAAGTTTGAGAATTCCCTTACGAAACTTAGGCACTCTAACAGTGCCACTTAAAAATTCAGAAAATGAGTTGATGAGAGATAAAAGGGTCTCTCATAACTTGGAAATATAATTTAAAACAATAATGATATATAATAACATACCCCAACATAAGAAAATATAAATTTAAATACATAACATAAAAAGAAGTCTTTGGCTAAAAGAGGAGGGTGAAAGGTTCCCTTACCTTGTAGATTAACTTCTAAAACTCTATGATTGTGACCTTGGGGGATTAAGGTAATATTGGGAGGATTCCTTGGGAGGTAATAAAATCATAAATTTGTGGATAATTATTTTTTAATGAAATGAAACAAAGGATTGGGTGGGTATTTATAGCAAAAGTGACAGAATATTTTATTAATTTCAAAGGACACCTCATTAGTGGTATTTAAAGAACCATGGGCTTTCCCATGGTATTGGCCACATGGGAAACCTCATATCATATTTTAATCCACAAGAGTCTACCATCATTTTATATTACTCATTACAACAATATAACATAGTTATGATGTCATTAAGCTTATTGAAAACTCAAAACTGTATTTTTACTATTCATCGAAAATTCATTTGTTTCCGAAAAATCCCAAATATTCACCCTGACCTGTAAAACTAAAAAATTAAATCTATTTTATAAAAATTAATTTAATTTTAAATTAAATAAAATAAATAAAATAATAATACTTAACTAATAATTTCTAAAACATTTACTTACTTATACTATGATATAATTATATCACATTACCATTTAAGATAACTAAAATATATTTATACTTATTTAGGTGAGGTTACTATTCCATTGGTCAAATTATCATTCATAATGGTAAAATTACTATTCCATAGGTAAAAGTTACTATTCACTAAAAAAATTAAGTAGATCTTATCAGACTCTAAATATCTACCTGATCGCAACCGTGTATGTCCATTTTTTGAAAATCATTTCACAGAAAAAGTTATTTAATAATAGAAAAATTATTATTCATAAAAAACACTATTCTTCAAATAATTTTCATCAAGATAACACTATTAATCTAATACTATTCCTAAAAAGACACTATTCATAAAAAATTGAAACCTTTTAGAAAACTACTAAAACTTCACCCTAGATTAATTTTGACATTGGGAATTCAAAAATGATGTTTATTTTAACATTATAATTCTCTAAGTATGAGAAATTTAATTTTTAAATATAAAAATAATTAGTTATTAAAAATAATAGCGGATGGAAAATGCGTAGTGATTATTACATAGTGAAATTTATAACACATAAAAAATATTTTAACATTTACATTTATAATGGGGTGTTTTAATCATAATATTTCATTAAAATAATCATTATTCATAATACCTTAATTTATTATAATAATTATATCATTTCTAAAAAGTAAAATTTGGGTCCAAAAAGTCAATTTATCAAATTTTTCTTAGTTGAACTTATATTTTATTAAGAAAAACTATTCTCAAATGTGTATATCCCATTATTGTTTATAGTTGTAATAATCCAAATTTATGAATTATATAAACTATTCTCATGAAATAAAAAGTAATTCTATGTAATTCTATTGTAAAACATAATAAAATGTTATTTGGAGGAAAGAGACCCATAAATAAAAGAATCACATTTTTCAGGTCGTTACAAAAAACATGGGAAAGTTTGTTGTTTTGAATATTTAATTATATAGATTCCAAAACCTAAGTTTGTAAAATATGAAAGAATTCCCCTCTAATTTCCTATATAAAACCACCCAAGATCCCACTTATCTTCACACAAAACAGATGGATCACCTCTTTACTCGGTCCTACCCTCTCCAGAATCCTCCTAAGGCACCCCAAGCTCTCATGAATCCCCTCTTCAAGCTTTTGAAGTCACGCATTCATGTAAGGGTTCCTTATATTATAATTTTTATCCAAGTTTCCTTATATCGTTACACACTTTTATTTTCATTTAAAAATGATGGAGTATGTTTTCATACCTCCCACATACTTTCCTTATTGCGTTTGACTGATGAGATACCCCTTTCTCTCTCATTAATCTCTCCCACGTACACCCGTTACCATGCTGGAATTTCATAAGAGTATTTACATTTCTCCTCTTTCTTCAAGTTTCTTTATTATTTTATGCCTTATATTTCCAAATTCCTTATATCTATACATGTATTTATATGACCCTCTTACTCTCCATTTCATGTATATATGATGAGATACCTCTTTTGATCTCATCAACCCTTTTTATGATTTTTATGTCACGTCATTAGGCTGCCGAAATTGCATCGTGAATCTCCATTCAAAAACAATTCTATAAGTGAATACCATACTCATTCCCTATCAAGGGTGTTCAGTTTTATACACATATACCTTTTTATTGATAACTTACATGTATTTATTTCACACCCCTTGATCATGGAAAAAATTATTATGATAAATGAATCCATGCTTTATGATCTATGTGGTACACTTAAGCGTGATAATGAAATGAAAGTGACGGGTGCACCTAGAATTATATAGAGCTCCAATGCATTGGGTAATGTTTAGTATCATGATACTTCATGTTGAGAAATGGTTTTACCTTATTCCTTTATGGTACGTTTTCCACTATGATGTATTGGTAGTTTAGTCTTGACCTATGATGCAATGTTTTAAGTTGTTTGCACATTTTCATGTTATGATTATCATGTTATATCATGCCTTTATGTTCATGTTTCTTTTATGCTCCATTGATATGCCTATTGTATAACATGTATTGTTTTCTTCATGTTCTTCCATTTTTATTCCTTTATTGGGCTTTAAAGCTCACCCCTTTCTTATGTATGTCCTCATGTTATCCCATGCAATGTTAAGTATGAAGGAATGTTGTTATCATGTAAAGGAAGTTTTTAATAATGATTTCATATTTGATGTTTTATGTTATTATGTAGTGTTCCTAAATTCCCAAGACACTATACTTATAGATCATTCAGGTTGTATTAAGTGTAATTTTATGTCATTAAATCATGTATGAATGTAATAAAAAGAACAGGGTTGTTATAGTTTGTATGAGATGAAGTTTAGTTATTTTTGGGATTATGATTAGAAAACTCTAGTAAAAACCTTAGGGATAAGACTATGTATAATAAAAACATCCCTAAATCTTGGTGAGTAGAGAGTAAGTGGGTTTTCAAGAAAATACATCTTTGTCTGGATACAGACAAGTGGATGTGGCTTTGGCACATATATATCTAGGGGTAAAATCCAAAAACACCTCTTTGAGCTAGACTTGAATGGGAATTGGTGCTTGACAATTGGTATTACTGCACTCCTGGTTTGACACTCCTAGGGGATATGATTTGATAAATTCATAATCTTATTACGAACCATTATTAAGGGAACAAAAGAAATTCCATAAGAATATACATTAGGAAATAGATCATGGATAACATAGATTGAATCCTAGAAATTCATAAGTGAAGAAAATAAATATAATTTATAATTTATCTATTTAAGGAAATTGGATTCCCCTTTATGTGTTTAATAGTTTGAAATACTTACCCCTAATTTTCCTTTTATTCTAGACAATGGCTGGTAATAGGAGGAATCGGGCTAACAACTAATGCGAAGATCAATATAATGAATGCCCTAATGAGATGCCCAATCTGATGGGAGAGGGAATCACAAACTTTGTCACAATACTCTATCAGTTAACTAAATTTTTTAATAGAAACCTAAAATAATAGGAAATTCCAACCCTCTCCCCTAAGAAATAACAAGTCGCAATCGGGAGATTCACGAGACAATATACTCCTACTTTCAATTGATAATCTGATCCCTCAACCACCAAACAATGGATCAACTCCATTGAGAAGATATTCTCCATTCTTAAATGCTCTGAACAAGAGAATTTTATTCTGGTTGTTTATCATATAGAGGGTAAAGTTGGTCAATGATGGACATTGATAAAAAATACAAAGCATGAGGAAGATATCGAGGCAATGGGATGGAAGGATTTTGAGAGAGAAAAATTGATAAATATTTTCCTCACACCCTCTAACATAAGATGGAAAGGGAATTACTTTTCCTCAAGAAAAAATATGACAAATCCATCAGATCGTAAGAGTAAAACTTCTTAAGGCTTGCACGATAAACCTCCAAATTTTTTGTTACCCTCAAATGAAAGGTTGACTACTTATTTGGTGGGATAAAACCTAGCCTACTTAAATCCCTAGAAATCCATGACTTTGATAGCTATACAGAAATTGTCCGATATGCCCTCAAATTCAAAATGGATATTGGAGAATCTCATGAGTATCATGGGGATAAAAACTGGAAAGTTGAGTCAAATTCTAGCAGTCCGATAGAGAAATCTAATGATGCCAAGACATTTCAACACCCCACTTGCCAAAGGTGCGAAAATAAGAACCCTAGAAATTGATTTAAGGGGATGAAGAAATGCTTTAGGTGCAAGAAGGAAGGGCATATAACCAGTGATTTATGGTAAGAAAACTCCACTACTACGATGGAGGAAAGGAATGCTCTGGTAAACCATCAGTTCATTGTTCATTGCTACAACTTCAAGGAAATCGGGCATTTCTCAAACCAATGCACTAAGCCAAGGGTTTTTGGAGGCAACCAAAAACCGCCTAAGCAGCAAGGGAAATATTTTTTCATCACTACCACTGAAGTGAATCTTGAAAACGAAGTGGTGATAGGTACTCTAGTAATTCATACAAGAATAGCGAACATTATTTTATATTTTTGTTCTACGCATTCTTTTACATACATAAATTTTAGTAGAACAATCCAAACACCACCACAAAGCATGGAGGTAGAGATATCAGTGAAAATAGAAAATGGTGAAATTATAGAATCCCATATATATAACTCCTCCCTTGTAATAATTTATGGATTAAACTTCCAGATGAACCATATCATACTTCCCTTGGTGGAATTGGATGTAATTATTGGCATGTATGGGATTTACCTATATAAAGATAACATAAATTTCCATGAGAGGGAAATCAATCTCTATATGAAAAATCAACCCCTAATTCAATACAAGTGCAAGGAGGAGGATGAATCTTCTTTAGAACAATCATCTCGAGCATGGATATTACTACCATATGAGTATGAATATCTTGCTCAGATGATCGATTATATGGAAGGAACCATCCTCAATGACACACCTATTTTTATGGAATTCACTGATGTGTTTCCTGAGGAATTTCCTGGTCTTCCTCCTATTAGATATGTTGAATTATGGATTGATCTTATATTTGGGGCATTGCTAATATCCAAGAATCTGTATAGAATGGTTGTTGTGGAAATTTAATATCTAAAGAAACAACTATAGGATAATCTAGATAAAGGGTTTATATTCCCAAGTTCTTCACCATGGGTTGTACTAGTCCTCTTCATTAAGAAGAAGGATGGGTCAATACACCTTTGGATTGATTATCATGAGCTCAAAAAAATCATGATAAATAAAAAGTATCATTTTCAATGAATTGATAACTTATTTGATCATCTATGTGGATCAAAATACTTCCCCAAGGTGGATCTGTGTTCAGGATATTACCAATTAAGGGTGAACAAGGAGGATATACCTAAGACTACTTTTTATACAAGGTATAGGCATTGTGAGTTCATAGAGATTCCAGTAGGACACACTAATGCTCCATCAATATTCATGGACTTGATGAATAGAGTATTTAAAGATTACCTTGAAAAATTTGTGGTAGTCTTTATTGATGATATTCTAATATACTCCAAAAGTAAGAAGGATCATGAGGAACATTTAAGTATTGTGCTAAATACCTTGATAAAGGAAAAGATTTATTCCAAGTATAGAAAATGTGAGTTCTGGTTGAAGGAAGTATCTTTCATGGGGAATATCATCACAAGAAATGGGATATTTTTTGATTCTTCAATAACTGGGGAAACTGAAGGATGGTTGAGGACAACATCTGTGACATATATCTATAGTTTCTTTAGATTAGATGGGTGTTATCGTAAATTTGTGAGAAATTTCTCGTGATTTTCAGACCCTCTAAACAAGATAACTCATAAGGGAGTCATTTTTTATTAGAATGATTAATATGAAGAGATCATAAATGAGTTGAAAAAAGAGGCTTATCACTAATAATGTGCTCACACTACCCACAAGTGTAGAGAATTTTGTGGTATTCAGTGATGCTTTGAAGAATGGCCTAGGTTGTGTGTTGATTCAAAATGACAAAGTCATTTCCTATTCTTCAAGGTAGTTGAAATTTCATGAGAAAGACTATCCAACACATGATATGGAGTTTGGTGGAGTGATCTTCTCTTTGAAATTTGGAAACATTGCCTATTTATGGAGAAGTGTGAAATATATACGAATTACAAAATTATAAAATATATATTCATACAGAAAGAGTTGAATATGCATCAAGGGAGATGGTTAGAGCTGATAAAATACTATGACTACTCAATTCACTACCATACAGAGAAATCAAATAAAGTGGAATATGCTCTAATTAGAAAGAATCCAAGAACTCTTTCATTAATTATAATTTTTAAGGATCCAATCTTCTTAGACTTGAAGATGATGGATCTGGGAATCATAAAGTAAGGAACGTCATCAATACTTTCACAAATGATTACCCAACCGTCTCTTCTAGGGAGGTAAAAGGATTCTGAAAGAGATGATGTGGGAATTTAGAAGAAAGTGGAAACTATTAGAAAAGGTAAATCCTTAGAGTTTAATGTTAATGAAGAAGGTGTTGTAAGATTTGGGTCAAGACTATGTGTACCATAAAATCCTAAGATAAAGAATGAGCTATTGGATGATGCACATAGCTCAACCTTCTCTATCGACCCTGAAATCACAAATATGTATCGAGATCTCCAAGAGCACTATTGGTAGGACAATATGAAGAAAGAGATCACAAAATATACATCAAGATGTCTCGTATGTCAGTATGTGAAGGTGAAAAGGCAAAAAAATAAGGGTACGATGCAACCATTACCCATACCTATATGGAAATGGGAAAACATCACCATATACTTTGTCACTGGGCTTTCTAAGACATCTAGAGAAAACAATGCTTTCCCGGTTGTGGTGGATCATCTTATAAATACTGCACACTTCATTGCGATTCGAGAGGATTTCTCATTGGATCAACTTTCATGAATATACATCAGAGAAGTGGGGAGGCTGCATGGTGTACCACTATTGATTGTATCTGATCGAGATCCAAGATTCACCTCAAAGTTCTGTAAGAGTATCCAACATGCTTTGAATACTGAGTTAAACTTCATCATGACCTATCACCATCAAATTGATGGCCAATATGAGTGGACTATCCAGACAATTGAGGAAATGTTGAGATCATGCTTAATGGACTTCAAAGGAGGATGGGATCATCATCTTCCTCTAGTTGAGTCATCTTACAAAAAAAATTTCCACTCAAGCATCCAAATGTCTCCGTATAAAGCCCTTTATGGGAAGAGGTGTAGAACACCTAGATGCTGGGATGAATTTGGGGAACAAAAACTGCTAGGTCTTGAAATGGTTTAGGAAATGGTGGAGAAGTTTAAGACCATTATGAAGCACATCAAGGCTGGTCAGAGTTGATAGAAAATATATTCTAATAATCATTGAAAATACCTAGAGTTTGATATTTGAGACATGGTATTCCTCTGTATATCTCCATGGAATATAGTAATGAGATTTGGGAAGAAGGGAAATCTTATTCCAAGGTACATCGGCCCTTTTGAGATCCTTGATCGCATCAGGGTGGTGGCCTACCAACTAGCACTCCCACTTAACCTATCTCAAGTACATGATGTATTCCATATATCCCTCTTGAGAAAGTACTCACCAAACCCTCTCATGTACTCAATATATAGGTGTTACCATTGGATAATGACCTCTCTTATGATGAGAATACATTGAAGATCTTAGATCATAGAGATAAAGTTATATGGAATAAGATAATGCACCTGGTCAAAGTGTTGTGGAGAAACCACATGTTTGAAGAATCAATGTGGGAACGAGAGGAGGCAATGAAACGAAATTACCCTCATCTATTTTAATGTGGGAAATGAAAATTTTTAGGGTGAAACTTATTAAGGGAGTACGATTGTGATGACTCAAACTATTATAAGTGAAATTTCCCTTTTGATTTAATTAAATGTCTTATTTTTTAAAATGGATATGGAAAACACATACACTCTATTTGTTTTATTATATCCAATTGGATTTAAATGAATTTTAAGTATCAATACCATTGATAATATAGCCGTTGAACATAGATCACATGACTAGTATAAATATAGAGTTTAAACAAATCATTTCCACACAAACAAAGGAGGTGATGGCCTCAACCTATAGGATCATTCCTTATGAATCCCATTTATCAGATATCCTAAGGGAGATATCATTTTTGGGATTTAACCTAGAAAAATCCAAATACGAGATCCAACAACTCAAGAATGAGCAAAACCGTTTATAGGAGAAGTTCAAGCTCATCAAGATCACGACCTAAACCATGTTCACCGAACGGCCCCATGAAATCCCCACCATCACACACCTTACTCTTAGGGAGTATTCTGGTTTAATAATGGGATATGTATCAATACCCTAGCAGTTTGATTATGTACATTATTTTTGTATAGAATAACGAATATAATTTTATTTTATTATTTTTTTAAAGCACAAATAGTATTTTTGGTAAATATTCAAATTGAATTAATAAATATATTTTTATGAATTAATAAATAATTTTTTTATAAAATATTATTATTAAATTAATTATATTAAATATAAATGATCATATAATTTTTATGAGGCCAAATATAATTTTTATTAATGTTTAAAAACATATTTTTTCAAAAACCCATCAATTTTCAATAAATATTGATTTTTATTTTAAAAGTGAAAATTGACATATTTATAAAATTATTTGAATAAAATGAATATAATGTTTGGAATCAAGATGTCAAAATTATCCAATGGTTAATTTTTCATAATTTTCTGAGAATGTTGAATTTTTGGGTAAAAATTAAATACCATATAAATATATAGTGTGTTTTATGACATCATAATGTCCCAATAGTAAAGTAATAAACACTATAAAATGGATATTCATCCAAGTATAAGTTTTAACTTTAAAATAAAATTATTTTATACTTGTTTTACTTATTTTATAAGGCCTTATTGAATCCTCCAAAATGTATAATATATTTTGTGATTTTAAGTTCATTTCTTTAATAATGTGACTCACCTCCACATAAGCAAGGATAATATTTTAATATCTTCAGACAATGGCCTTATAAAATAATTTTTTCCACTATTATTTGGAAAAAACCATGGGAAGGTTTTCATATTTGAATATTTTATTATATAGATTCCAAAATCTAATTTTGTGAAATATTAAAGAATTCTCCTCTCATTTCGTATATAACCCCACCCAAGCACCCACTTTTCTTCAATAAATATACTTGTAGAATGTCATTAGTATGTTCTCCCCTCTCTATAATCTTTCTAAGGCATCTTAATCTCTCAATAATCCCCTCTTAAATGTTTTGAAGTTACACACTCAAGTAAGGATTCCTTTTATTCTCATTTTTATCCAAGTTTCCTTATATTGTTACACCATTTTATTTTCATTTAAAAATGATGGAGTATGTTTTTTAAACTCCCCCATACATCCCTTATTATTTTTGACTGATAATAGACCCCTTTCTCCCTCATTAATCCCTCTCACGTATACCTGTTGCCATGCAGAAATTTCATAACAGTTATTCCATTTCTCCTATTTCTTCAAGTTTCTTTATTAGGTTATGCCTTATATTTCAAAATTACTTATGTTGGGACATGTATTTATATAAAACAATTATTTTAAATTTCATTTATATATGATGAGATACCTCTTTATCTCTCATAAACCCTTTTTATGAATTTTTATGTCACGTCATTAGGCTGCCGAACTTGCACTGTGAATCTCCATTCCAAGACAATTGTGTAAGTGAATACCATACCCATTACCTATCAAGGGTGTTCACTTTTATAAACACTTACCTTTTTATTGAGGACTTACATGTAATATTGACACACCCCTTTATCATGGAATAAATAATGATGATGAATGAATCCATGCTTTATGATCTAAGTGGCACACTTATGCATGAGAATGAAATGAAAGTGATGAGTGCGCCTGAAATTATATAGAACTCCAACGTATTGGGTAATGTTTAGTATCATGATATGACATGTTGGGATAGGGGTTTACCTGATTCTTTTATGTTACTTTTTCCACTATGATATCTTGGTAATTTATGTTTGACCTATGATGCAATGTTTAAGTTGTTGCCACATTTCCATGTTATGATTATCATGTTATATCATGCCTTTATGTTCATGTTTATTTTATGATACATTGATATGCCTATTGTCTAAAATGTGTTGTATTCCTCATTTTATATCATTTTTATTCCCTTACTAGGATTTATATCTCACCCCTTTCTTATGTATGGCCTCAGGTTATCCCATGAAATGTTAAGTACGAAGGAATGTTGTGGTCATCTAAAGTAAGTTTTCAATAATGATGTTGTATTTCATGTTTTAAGTTGTTATGTAATGTTCCTACTTTCCCAAGACACTATACTTCATGATCTTTTGGGTCATATTAAGTGTAATTTTATGTCATTAAATAATGTATTAATGTAATAAAAGGAACATGGTTTTTATAGTTAAATATTAATATGATTTAATATTTACCTTATTGAATAAATATTATTCTTGTATGTGGTTTAATAATTATTCATATTTTCTTGATGAAATATATTTTCTCGCTAGTTATTCAAGAGAATATTTTATTATTATAATATATAATTAATATTTATTTTCTATTTAGTAAGTATATTATTTATTTATTGGTGAATAATGCAGTGAAATTTATTTAATAATAAATATTCATTATTCAATTCCCGATAAATATTTTTCAGGAATAATAGTTCAAGTTTAATATTATAGTGAGAAATAATATTTTTTAAATATTAGTTGAATAAATAATATTTAGTTAATTCGTTGGTTTTATTCATGTCAAGAAATATTAAAATTATTATTTTAGACATGGGGTTCTGTAGGTATTAAGGAAATAATAAAGAATCATGTGCAATTATTATTTTCTAACCCTAGAACTATTTAAACCATATTATATTATTTTCAAACCTAAGCCTAGTCATTCTTTTTGTTATATATAATGACATACAAGGAATTATCTCAATACTTAGATATCCCCTCTCCAAGAACACTCTTATGAATGAAGATCGATCCTCCTCCATCACCACTCTCAATTCTAGAGAGATCAAGAAGAAACCTTCTTTGAAGCAATTATCATGGCGATCAAAGATGAACGAAAAAAGCATTTGGATCTTCCGTGATATAACTAAGAGATTCCTACAATGATGGTCATAGGTTTGTAAAGAACATATGGATCACAATTAAAGGGAATATACACTTGATTCATATGATGAAATGATGATGTGATGTAGAGATATTGTGCCAACGAGCTCGTACCTGAGTTGTAAGGGCTCCTGCTTGGCATCCAAGAGGCCCAGGTTCAAAACCAGGTGGAGGAAAATTTCCGAGTACTGTAGCAGTACTGTAGCATTACTGTAGCAGTTACTGTTTGGTACTGTAGTAGCCGGAACAATTAACCCGATTTGGGCTTTCGGGCCACCGGTTTGTGCCTATGGGTCTCCAGGGCCTTCGGGTCATCAAAGGCCTTCGGGCCACAGGGCCTTTAGGTCACGTAGACCATAGAGTAGCCCAATTCACATAGAAAAGGCCCCAGAAGAGGATCAGATCAACAAGATTAGCAGCCACCAGATGTAGAGCTAACCAGATTGGAAGAATGAGAGGGTATGGTAGCCACCATCGGGACCAGGCATCGTGCAGCTTTGTACGGGGAAATGCTATCTGATCAGCAATGCAAGGTGGGGAGCTAGGTGATCAATGATGCATAAAGTTGGGGAGGGGCAGTTCAAGTGGGCTGGACCTACGGGTCATGTATTGGGCATGGTATGCCTTTGGGCCTTCGGGTCATGTATTACGAGTCTGTCGGGCCTTGTTCCCTTGGCCTACAGGTCATGTACGGGTTCCCCTTAAACCCTTAAAAGAGGGATTATCCATAATAAAATAAAAAATAAGGCCTTCGGGCCATTCGGGCATGTAGAGATATTGTCAGATTCATCAATGAAGAAATAATTCATTGAAATGTAATTATTTAACAGCATAAATTAATTATAAATTTTTTTATAATGATCTTATGTTTGGTTCCGTCATTATCATGTCAATTAATATTTGATTTAATTCCATTGGTCACAATATCTTTCATTGATGTACATCTTGGATTAATCATTGGTTATGATAAAAAATCAAATTTATTACTTTCCCACTGGTGCTTCTATTGTACCTGGAACTTTCAAGTGGTATCAGAGGTATCACATAATTATTTATAATTATTTAAATCTCATTGATCGATTTACACATTTATCATTAATTTTCAATTTTTGTTTAATCATTATTTAATATGAATCATAAGATATTATCTTATTACTATTAATTATTGCAAATATTATCAATAAATGTATTAATTTTTAATGAATAACACTCAAATAACTCATTTAGAGGTGGTAAGGATTCTATCTGGATAACACAAGAGGAAACGGTATATATCCCATAGGTACATGCCCTGTACTCATGTTTAATGCACCCGAACGACTCACAAATTAATCCAGATCATGTGCATTTATTACATATAGTGTGTATTTAATACACTACATGTTGACGAGGCTTGCCACATACATGTTTATCTGGGATACATGGGGTGTAACTTTCATAAATGGCGTGTAGTCCATTAGTCAAAAAAATACAATGTATTTTCTTACATGGCCCACACAAATAGTGACCATGTAACTTAGAGAAAACATGACGTGTATCCCATGCATAAGATTTTTACTCAACTAATTCCCATGATAGAACCATGCACCGAGTCCCTAGGTATATTTCATGGATAGATGATGAAAAACTAGACGTATAACTGGACTGTACATGTCATGTATATTATTTAATTGCATAGAATTTAAAATTAATTTACTATACCACTTAAACCTTATCAACATGTATTCTATGTATCATTAATTTGAATCTTAAATTCCATGTTTTGGGTTATATATATATATATTAAATGTCTAATTAATTTCTTCATAACATTCAGAATTACACATCATGTATAAGTCATAATACAATGATTACTCTATGTGCATTAAAAAATAACACGCTATATAAATAACATGTGTTTTGAGTTTCATTTATTTGATAGTACATGCTATGAAATTATGTGTTAAGATGTGTATGCTACATGCTGCATGAGTAAACAATATATGAATATAATTCATATTGGGTAGTTCAGATGGGTACTCATTGTGTTACCTCTAAAAGTACATAGTTTTATACTTAATAAATTTTAAATAAATTATTTAATTTATTTAAAATAATTATGGATGAGAATCTCAAGAAATTTTGGATTATAATTAAGATAAAGATAACTTATTAATTAAATAAGATAATTAATTGATTTGGGCATGATTTATCTTCAATAAGAACAGTTTGGATTGAATGATATTTTATTAAATGTGTAATTCATTGTATATATGTGGATGAACATGATCATATAACATAAATTTGTATGTGATAATTTTCCTTTTAATTTATTATTAAATTAAATTGATGGCTTGCATGTCATCCCTCATCTCATTATGCAATGTCATGCGTGCCCACAATTTACTTTTATGTAAACCCCATAAAAAATCCTTTCGTTCCCCTCATATGCATTCAAGTAAAATTTTATTTAATGGATAAAGATCCAAAGTGAATGTAAGTGGTTTAATTTTGGAGTTGAGGGAAAACCAATCTAAGAGATACAATGGAGGATGGGTGGAAAGTTGAAACACAAACTAAGTCATGGTTTAAGGTGTTTTCCCCTAGGCAAACAATTAGTTTATCATCCACTAGATTAACTATTAGTAAAGGATCATTATAATTTCACTCTTATTATTTTAAATCTATCAAGTTTCATGGTTAATTTATGTGAGGATAAATTTTCATGATCACATGAATTAATGAATTAACAAGAATGAAAAATAAAACTAAAATAAATTGGATTATGCCTATAATTTATTTTAGATATGGTTAATCACTTAAGTAAATCCAGATAATATTAATAAGAATTTCGTAATGATAATAATGGCATTTTACACATAAAAATAAAAAATATTTCAATTATATATATTAAGTCGCTATAACCTCCCACTACTTGGGTATGAATCAAACCATAGTTCAAAGTGCTTGACCAACCTCTGTTGGGGTGCTTTTAATTATTATGTAATTTCTATATTGTGTTTTGGGTTTATGTAAACTATTTCGCATTAAGTGTGGATCGCCTCCATGAGACATAGTGAAACAAATAGGAAAAGAGTTGAGGAAATCCTTATTTAGTATTTTAGGATATGGGATTCCACTCAAAAGATGATAGAACTTTGAGTTAATATAGTTGGAAAAATTTTGCCTACCCAAAACCATTCAAATAAATTATCAAGACAATGTCTAGGTAATGAAGTTAAATATGGGTCATTTCCACTAGAATTTCCAAGCAACATGAAATTTTGAAACCAATTGTGAGGTATATTGAGTTTTGAAAAAATAGCGGGATATTAATAGATTTTAAATTTATTTTCTAACATTATTGGATAAAGTAAAAAAATTAGTCTCTTATCAATTATAAAAACAACAGCTATGACTTTAACCATATCACTATGATCCATAGTTGAGAAGGACAACTGTCTCACTGGAACTAATTTCCATGAATGGAAAAGGCACTTGGGTGTTATTCTACTCCATGAAATGAAATTATATATGATGGGAAACCCCATTCCTAAAGTGCTTGGCCAAGAGGCTAGTGAAGAAAAAATTGTCTCTATATGAGAAACATTTTGATGATGCCACGTATAACCAATGTTTCATGCTATCATCTATGTCCAATGAGAATAAACATAAGGATATGGATGCATATATCATGATGTCTCGTCTTTGTAATCTCTGTCATGAAAAGGTGAAAAAAGTGATATATGAGATCTCTAATGCATTGTTTATGTGAAATATTAGATATTTAGCATGATATGGGACTCATTTAGTCAAGATTATTGGATACATAGATCCCTTTAACATCTTGGGAATTAAATTACCCAATAATCTAATCAATAATCTCATCATTTCCTCACCACATAAATCCTTATCTAGTTTTATTGTGAATTAACACATGAGCAATAGTGAGAAGACTCTTTTGTAAATACATACTATTATTCACCAAGTTGAAAAGGACATGGGTTGTGAGAAACCTATAGTCCTTATGGTGAATAATAAAAGGGAGAATAAGACAAATAGGACCAATACTGACTCCAAGTCTAAAGCTCCCGAGCACCACCCTTTCAAGAAAAAGAAGATCCAAAGGAAGGTAAAGGAAAAAGAAGCAATATTTTTTTCATGATAAAAGTTAGTATGTTAGATGAATAACTAAACCCGTTATCAATGGAAAGATAAATGTGTTTTTGTTATCGAGTATAAAATTTATATATATAGACATTGGGTATTTGATACAACTTTTGGTTCTCACATCTATATCAAAATACAAGAAACAAATAGATTTCAAAATATTTCTTGAGGAGAGATTGATCTTCAAGAATCTGATAGAGAATGAATCGCTACTTTGGATATAAAATATTACCACATTTTGTTTTGAACTATCATGATTTCTGGTTTAAGGAACTATTATTTTGTGCCAATTGTAACTAATAACATTATCTCTATTTCGTTTCTTAACATGGATGGTTTTATTTTAAAATTTAGAAATAAATAATTCTACTTTAAGAAAGACAACATTTATTATGATTTGACACAAATAAATAATGGTCTTTTTGTATTAAATTATGAAAACCTAGTATTGGAAATTGATTAAAAAACATGTTTGAATGACTCATATATCACCTAGATGTGATATCACCATCTTGGTCATGTAAATGAGATTCATCTAACAAATCTCTATCAAAATGTTTATTTAGACTCTTTTGAACTAAGACCATTTGAAAGATCTCATTCTTTTTTATAAGGGAAAATGAACAAACCACCATTCAGTGGATATGGTGAAATTTCCATAGTGATTCTAGGATTGTTACACACTGACATGTATGGACCCTCTCTAGTATGATCTAAAGGTGGATATTCTTAGTTCATAACTTTTAATGATTAATTGAGTATATTTGGAAATATCTACTTGATGAGGTATAAGTCCTAGTCCTTTGATAAATTCAAAAAAAAATAAAGAATGAAATAGAGAATCATCTTAGAAAGAAAATAAAGAAGATTTAGTCTGATTGAGGTAGTTAATATCTTAACCAAAAGTTTATTGAATTTATATCAGAGTTTGGGATTCTATCTCAACTCACTCCACCTTGAAACACTATAGTGGAATGGTTTTAATGAAAGGAGGAATCATACCCAACTTAACATGGTAAGGTATATAATGATTCATGTAGATCTTAAATTGTCATTTTTGGGATATACATTAAATGACACAACACACATTATTAATAGAGTACCAAGTAAGTTAGAAAAAATAATACCATATGAATTAATGTATGGAAAGAAATTTGTGTGGACTCACACTCATGTATGAGTTTGCGATACATTTGTTAAGGCCATATCAGGAAACAAACTAGAACCCTAGGGCATAAAGTGTATCTTTATAGGGTATCCTTGGTAAACAAGGTAATACTATCTATAAAATCCCCAAATAAGAAAGTTATTACTGCAAGACAACCCATATTTTTTAAGATGGAGCACATATTCAATAAGGATAGTGCGAGAAATATTTACTTCAATAAAGTTAATTCTAAATATAAAAAAGAGTTTTTAAATGCACAAATTCCATAGGTCCCCATGGAATAAGTTGTTCTTGAAACACAATTATGATGTAGAGGCACTAGACAGGTAAGAGAACCAGAAAAATATGGGTTTAGAATAATTTAATATAGTGAATCATTATTGGTTGAAAATAATGAACCTATCTCATACAAAGTTGAATTAAAGATACTATAATCTACAAAATGGAAATAATCCATGAATTTTGAGATGTATTTCTTGTATCAAAACCAAGTTTGGGTTCTGGTAAATTCTCTAGTTGATGTAATGCTTGTTGTGTGTAAATGGGCATTTAAGATAAAAAATAATAAGGAAGGTAAAGTAAATACCTACAAATAATGGCTAGTGGATAAAGGTTTAAAAAACAAGGCATTCACTATAAATAAACATTTTCTCCAATTGTTTTGTTTAAATCCATAAAAATTTTAGTTTCAATAATATCTTACCATGACTATGAAATTTAGTAGATTGATTTCAAAACAGATTTCCTTCATGGTAACCTTTAGAAAGATGTCTATATGACACAACATAAAGTATTTTTCACTATAGGAAATGCCCAAAATATAGGTACATTACAAAGATCCATTTTTGGATTTAAGTAAGAAACTAGGTCATGGAATATTCAGTTTAATGAATAAATAAAATAATTTGGTTTCATTAAGAAAAATTACAATCCATGTGTTTACAATAAGTTTAGTGGTATTGAATATTTTATCTTTATAGTATATGTTAATAATATATTACTTATTGGAAATGACATAGTAGTTTTACATTCAGTTAAGGACTATTTAAACAAGTGCTTCTCCATAAGGAATTCGGTGAAATAGCATATATTCTAGGGATGAAGATCATTCGTGATAGATCCAAGAGGATTCTTAGACTATGTCAAGTTACATATATTTACTAGATACTAAAGATATTTGTGTGGAATAATCAATGTGAGGATTTTTTCCAACATCACACTGTAAACATATTTCCAATAAAATGTGTCCTAAAGAATAAAAGGATAAATAGATAATAAGTATGATTCCATATGATTTTTGATAGGATCCATCATGTATTCCATGTTATATACTAGTCTTGGTGTTTCCTACGCCTCGACAATAGTAGGAAGATATCAAAATGATCTAGGTGAACAACATTGATCTGATGTTAAGGCTATCCTTAAGTATATGAGAAGAACTAAGGATATGTTCCTTATGTATAGAGTATATGAGGATCTAGTCATCAGGGGTTATATTGATTTTAGTTTTCAAATAGATTAGAATGATATAAAGTTATAGTCAGTATATTTCTTCAGTCTCAACAAAGGAGTTATGATCTATAAGAGTTGAAAGAAACCATTTTTCATTGATTCTACAGTGTAACATGATCATATAGAGGCTTTTGATGTATCCATATAAGTTTTTTGGTTACTCAATATTTTCTAAGAGCTTGATGTGGTATATAACAGTAAATACCCTATCACATTTAATTATGATAATACTATAACGGTGACTCTCGTAAAGGAACCAAGGTCACACCAATAGAAAAAGAACATACTATGGATATATAACCTCTTTCATATTTTTTCTCAAAGGGTTAAAGTTATGGTGGGAAGATTTTTGATGGAAGAGAACACAATGGACCCCTTTACTAAAGCCTTATCTTAGCATAAGCATGGGTATCTTATGAGAGTTGGTGAATTGAAGATTATTAGCAGTTGAATCTTGTATAAGTGGGATTCTATTGGAGTTGGTTCCCTATAACCAACTCATATAAACTTTATTATTAACTATATACATTTTTTTGAACATTAATAAACTTCTGATCATACCATGATTGTTCTTTTTTATGACATAGTATGTGATAATGTCCTATGATCAACTTTCACACTAAAAGGTCTTAACAGTTCCCCGCTATGATGAGAACCTATACGTGTGATGGGAGTGTTCATAAATATATGTTCTAGATATGGATGATCTAATTTGATGGGAAAAATGATATAGACTATCAATTGTGGAGACACATATAACATTAAGTCACCTTCTCAGGGTGTGCGCCCTTAGGAATTTCCAGTGCAGGAGATTATGAGAATTCAACCAATAGTAGGAAATAAAAAATTATATGTGTAATTAGATGTTACAATCTATGGAAGTGTGTATTTATCCTTAGAAATTTTATTATTTTTAATGAATGATATTAATCGCATACTTTGATTCATTTATAAAAACCATGATGACATAAGTTCACAGTGAAGTAGGATACATCAGGTGCATCATGAGTAATATTGCATTAATGAATAATGTGAGAACGTATTTTTACCTTATATTATGTAACACTATTTGATATCTCAATCCCTTTGATGGGAATGAAATAGAGTAAATAAATCCATGACCATGATGTTATATGGGAAAATTCATTTTCAGAAATTCAAAGAAAGAGACATCAAGCATATAGGTTGATGACACCAGCATGCAACCTATTTGATTAGAGATATCATGAAAATGATATTATATTACACAATAATTATCTGTATAAGGTTTTATGTCATTAAAAATTTAACTTCTTTATCTATGGGTTATTTAACATGTTTCAAGATGTTATCCTTAGACTTTGTGTGGCTCTGCCTAATACCACTAAGAAAGAGGCCAAGAGGGTCACACACTAAGTGTATACTGAACCTTAATTAACTAATAATATTATTTATTATTTAACATATTGAATAAATACTATTGTTTTATGTAGTTTAATAATTATTCATGTATTCTTGATCACATATATCCAGTCACTAGTTATTCAAGAGAATATTTTATGAGCAAAATATTTTATAAATATTTATTTTGGTATTTAGTGAATATAATATTTATTTATATATTAGAAAATAATTCAATGATATTTATTTATTAAATAAATAGTCATTATTAAAGGATCGATAAATATTGTGTAGGAATGACATATTAAGTTTTATGGTCCATCGAAGAATAATATATAATAAATATTATTTGAATAAATGATATTTAATTAATTTTATTGTTTTGTGCATGTCAAGAGATAATAATATCATTATTATAGACATGGGGTTTTTTTAATATTAAATAAATAATAAGGATGCATATTCAATTATTATTTTCTAACTCTAGAACTATTTAAACAAAATTATATTATTTCCAACCCTAAGCCAAGCCATTTTGTGTTCTGTACAATGACATTCGAGGAATTATCTCAAGGCCTAAATAGCCCCTCTCCAAGAATGCTATCAAGAATGGAGAGAAATTATCCTCCACCACCTCTCTCCATTATATAGAGATCATGGAGAATCCTTCCTCGAAGCTATTCTCACAATGATCAAAGATGAATGATGCAAGCATTAGGTTCTTCCTCACTAGAACTCAAAGATTCCTATAACAACATTCAGAGTTTCATGGGGTACATGTGGATCACCTCTAGAGGGAATCTACACTTTATTCCCATGACATAATGGTAGTACGATGTTGTTACATTGTTAGATTCATCAATGAAAAAATAATTCATTTCATGGTAATTCCGTAACTACTTAAAATAATTATAAGTCATAATTTGATGATCCTACATTTGGTTCCATCATTCTCATATAAATTAATCTTTGATTCATTCTATGAGTCGTAATTTTATTTATCAATGTGAGTCTCGTATTAATCATTGATTACGGAAAAAAGCTGAGTTGGGCACGCCCCACCAATGCTTCTACTACACTTGGAAACTTCACACCTTCTATACCTAAAACTAGTGGAATGAATAAAATAGCCTTCTCATCAGAACTGTTAAACCATTCATCAATTTTATTAGGGTCCCAATTGATAAAATAATCCCTTATGATCTCTCCAACAATAGAATCTTCAAATCCTATAACAGGAAACGATGTGGGATTGAGATGGATTTCATCCACAAGCCATGGATCTTTCCCAATTTTAACCATTCATCCAAAGGAAATGAACTAGAATAATCTGTGATAGAGAACAAGTTGTAAATCCCACACAATACATTGTAAGAATCTGGAAATGCTACAAAAAAAGGCCTTTAATAGCCCTAGAATAGGCCTTTATCAGTGATAAAAAATCACTAGATACTGTAGTACGATTAAAAGGTCAAAGATTTTATCCATTCTATAAAAGAACTGGAAAAGGTGTGATTTATAAGGGCAAAAAGAATCACTGATAAATAACACTTTTATCAGCACTAGTAAATGATTCCACATATCAGTGCATTTAATTACTGCTAATAAAGTAAATCTTTATCAATGCTTTTACAAGTGCTGATAAAGGACTCGTTTATCAGCACAAATAAATTCATTGATAAAGGACTCATTTAACTGTGCATTTAGAAGCATTGATAAAGGAATCCTTTATTAGAACATTTAGTAGCACTAATAAATATCAATACTGCAGTGTGATGTTACAGCACACTACAACACCAGAAATGGAGCGTGAAATGTGTTGTAACAACACATTGTATCACTAGAAAGAGCATAAGAAATAGAATAAAATATTAGAAAAATATAATACAAAAATATAATTTAAATGATATAAAATTTCCAACACAAATACAATAAAAAATCACTATTATAGAGTTTGTCACTTTTTTATTATGTCAATTTTTAATAAAAAGGCACAATTGGAGTCACCGTGAGTTAGATTGAGGTGTGGCTAATTCCAAAACATCACAAATTACCTATTAATCATTGTTCTAAAGTACCAAAACAATCCAAATGTGTTTTCTCAATATTGAGTGTGTTTGTTTTTCACTAAAATTAATGTCAATTTTGAATAAAAAGACGCAATTTTAGTCATACCTGTCACAAAGTGCGTTGAATTGAGGTGTGGATGATTCTGAAACATCTCAAATTACTTATAGATCATTTTCTTAAACTATCAAAACAATTCTAATGTGTTTCCTCAGTTTTTAGTATGCCACTTTTTTTTACTAAAATGTCATTTTAAACCGAATACATGCTTTTTTAGTCATACAGGTTGCATTGTGTGTGGGTTTGACATGAGACTGATTCCTACACATCAAAAATGAATTATGTATTTTTTCCCTAAATTATAAAGGCAATTTGGGCATGTTTTCCCAATTTTCAATGAGTGACACTTTTTGTATTAAAATATCATTTTTAAACTGATAAAGGACACTTTGAGTCATACCAATCACACCATGAGTCAAATTGAGGTGCGAAAAATTCCAAAACATCACAAATTACTTATGTATTGTTTTCCTAAAGTACCAAAATAATCTGAATGTTTTTTCTTGGTTTTGAGTATGTCAGTTGTTTTTTCCCACAAAAATTAATGTCAATTTTGAATAAAAAACACACTCGGAGTCATACTGGTCACATTGTGCATCATATTGAGGTGAGTATGATTCATACATGTCTCAAATGACTTATGGAACATTTTTTAAAGTATCAAAACAATCTAAGGGTGTTTACTTGGTTTTTTGAGTATAACAATTTTTTTTTTTATTGAAATGTCATTTTAAAACTGGAAACATGCACTTTTAGTCATACAGGTTGCATCATGTGTGGGTTTGATATGAGACTGATTCCTACACATAAAAAATTAATTGTGAATAATTTTCATAAATTATCAAGAGAATATGAGTGTGTTTTACTAGTTTTTAGTGAGTGACACTTTTTGTATTAAAATGTAAATTTTATACTGATAATGAACACTTTGAGTCATACCGGTTACACTGTGAGTCGGATATGATATGAGGATGATTCCTACACATAAAAAATTAATAATATATTATTTTTCCTAAATTAAAAAATATATTTTGAATGTTTTTACTTGATTTTTAGTTTGTCAGTTGTTTTTTCCACTAAAATTAATGTCAATTTTGAATAAAAAGATGCACTTGGAGTCATACCGGTCACATCATGCACTGTATTGAGGTGTGTATGATTCCAAAAAATATCAAATGACCTATAGATAGTTTTACTAGAGTATAAAAACAATTCTAATGTGTTTCCTTGGTTTTGAGCATGCCACTTGTTTTTTACTAAAATGTCATTTTTATCTGGAAACATACACTTTTAGTCATACAGGTTGTATCATGTGTGCGTGTTTTACATGATACTAATTCCTACACATCAAAAATGAATTATAAATTGTTTTTATAAATTATCACAATAATCTGAGCGTGTTTTCTTAGTTTTTAGTAAGTGAAACTTTTTTGTATTAAAATGTCAATTTTAAACTGATAACGGACACTTTGAGTCATACCGGTCACACCGTGAGTTTCATTGAGGTGAGGATGATTCCTGCATGTCAAAAATGACATATGTATTTTTTTTTCTAAAGTACCAAAAAAATATAAATTCATTTTATTGGTTTTGAGTATGTTAGTTGTTTTTTTTCCACTAAAATTAATGTCAATTTTGAATAAAAAGACACACTTGGAGTCATATCGGTCACACCGTGCGTCAGATTGAAGTGAGGGTATTTATGACATGTCTCAAATGAGTTATGGATCATTTTTATAAAGTATAAAAACAATACAAATTCATTTCCTTATTTTTAATTATGCCACTTTGGATTTTTACTAAAATGTCATTTTAAACTAGAAACATGCACTTTTAGTCATACATGTTTCATCGTGTGTGAGTTTGACATGAGACTGATTCCTACACATCACAAATGAATTTTGAATTGTTTTCTTGAATTGTCAATACAATTCAAGAATGTTTTATTTGTTTTTTGTGAGTGACAATTTTTTGTATTAAAATTTCAATTTTAAACTGATAATGGACACTTTGAGTCATACTGGTCACACTGTGGGTCGGGTTGAGGTGCGGCTGATTCCTACTCATCACAAATGACTTATGGATCGTTTTACTAAAGTAAAAAAATAATTCAAAAGTATTTTCTTAGTTTTAGGTAGGTTAGTTGTTTTTTTCGCTAAAATTAATGTCAATTTTGAATAGAAAGACGCACTTTGAGTTATACTGGTAACAATGTGTGTCAGATTGAGGTGAGGCTGATTCCAAAACATATCAAACATTTAAGTTAGACTATATGCATTTTTTATTATTGGGGGTTATACAATTGTTGCTTAAATAACACTAGTGGAGAAAATGAAACTCCCATCACAGAATGATCTTACAGGTGGATTACTACCCTATATAAAATCACTTAAACATGTGGTGAAAAACATTATATCAATAAGCCACCTGACACACTTGGAAAATGGATCTTATCTTAAGTGAAAAGTTTTGTGTTCAATTTTCAACAATTATTCTCAAACACAATCTTGGTATGATCCTCATTCTACTTCATTGCCCAATAATTTTATTGTTTGCAAGCCAGTGCTTCGTCTCCTCCTCCGCCTCAGTCCCTACCTTGCTCTCCACCTCTGCCTCTTCCTCCATTTCAGTTTCTAACTCTGACTCTACCTCCACCTATACCTCCTCCTCCACCTCCACCTCCACCTCCACCACCATCTCTACCTCTTCCATTTCCCAACAATTTTATTGTTTGCAGGTCAACGCTTCTAAACAAATTGATTTCCTCCATTATACTTCTTCTTGAAAAAGAGATAAAAATAATATATAAGCATTCTGACACTAATTCTTGACACCCAAAATATATATCAAAGGTCATAAATCATACTAGATCACAAACATAGTAGGTATTCACCTACATTTATTATCGGCATACATTCTGACAAAACGTTTGTTGTTCACTCATCTCTAAACAAATTTATTTCTTTTTTTGAGTATCTAGGTTGTCGGAAATATTGATAGTACTGAGAAAATATAGAAAAAAAATTATTATGAAATATATTTAATGAAATTGTATTTACCTTCATAAATTATCTATAGGGGGATGTTGGTCTTTTCATTCTTTATGATCTCTCTCATAAATTTGAAAATATAATATCCACAATCTATGTCATTATCTTGTTTTGGACACTAAAGAAACATTGACCAAAATAAGTAAATTGATTTTAAATGTTTTGATAGTTAAATATTTTTATATATACCTTAATTTTTTTCTATTTGTAGTAATACACTAGCTTTATCCCATAAGACACCGACTTCATGCCATGATCTGGCCTATATTGAGTGATCGCCCTATCATAAAAAAAACTTGTTAAAAAACAGATTAAAACATATAATTTTTAGTTATCTATGAAAATATTGATTATAATATATTACATATTCACAATGCACATCATGTGTGGTCGGTTGGTTGGATATCCTTGCATTGAATCCAACAAATAAATATTTGGGGTGTGTAGATTGACTGTGATTAGCATCCAGTGCTCCCTAAATAAACAAAAACAATTAAGTAATAAAAAAATAAAAATATATTTTATGTGACTAGATTGTAGAGTTTTACTTTTTCATTATAGGAATCAATAAGAGTCTACCATCTGATACTTTTTAAAATCTTTGAGTAACTCATCTTTTTTCTTGTTAATTTTTTTATCATCCAAAGTAAGTTCTTCCATATAAATTATACAAGGATTAATTAATCCAAATCATGTTTCCCATGATCTTCCCTTTATATAGTTGTAATATAAAAGCCTGTTATAGGCGCTCAGGAGGTGGATCGGCCAAAAAGGGGGGAGACCACATAGAAAAATAGAAGTTTTTTTATATTTCCTTTTTAAACAGTCGCCCAAAAGTACTTGTCTAAGTGTTTCCCCATTTTTTTTGTTTATTGTGTGGTTTTTTCCACAGAGACAGCAGGCATCAAAAAAATCCAAAGGCTGTTTCATAGCATTCTAATATAATATTATTATTATAATAAAATAATTATTATTATTATTATAAAATTATAATGGTTATTATTACAATTCTGATGGAGCAATAATTAACTAGAAAACACAATTCTGGTGACTGGTTGTCTGGTTGGTATTCTGATTCACTGAATTCTGACTGGCTGTGGATGGAATAATGTTGTCTTCGGATTTATCTCCAATCAAATCAATTTTTACACCCGAAAATAAAACCAAACAATCCATAAATGTTTTTTCAGATGGACGTAACTGGTCCATCCAAACTTGAATTGAATCGCGGTTAGATTTGTCAAGACTGATTGAATACCCTATACTTAATTTGAATTCAAATTAATCTTTCCTAGCTCAGAATAATTATGCGATCACTCTGATACAAATTTAAGGTACCAGGGGGCACAACAAATGCTAGTGGGCTAGGGATTTGAAATTTTTGATTGGCAGGATGATAATACTTGTCATCTCTAGTGATCAAAGCCCTGGTATGGTCCTGAGAATATCACATGAATTAAACAGATCACAAAATATAAATCGAAAACATACCTCTTTCGATATGAAGTCACGCTCGACATCTACTTGTCACTGATGATCATTGCTTGAAGGATCCAATGTAGAATACATCTAGATCAACCACATGTGATTCAAAAATCTAAAAGAGTATTGACCATCAAATTTTGAGTGTTATCATGGTGATTTGACGATGCATTTGATGTCCTGATGATCACTGCATCAACGTACCTTCGATGCATAGTGATAAACTCGATCTAATCACCTGGATCGAGAGATTCTCTCTCTAGAATGTGGGATGGGATAGAGAGGCTCTGATGAACTCACCATGAATAGTCGTGGAGCGAGAGCCTCTCTCCTTATTTAAATAGTGGATGCTCAAATACCTGGATTGGGTTCCCCGACCCCTGTTTATTAAACATCCACTAAATAAATAATTATGATGAACTAAACTATGTCATAAATATTATTTATATTTTATCACATACCTGTAATATATATTAAACATATTATATAATAAAATAGAGTCATTTAACTCGACTTCTACTTCCCACTAATATTAAACGAAACTGAAATATTAAATAATATTCATTTGAATAATATTATCCATGTATTTACTTTAATACTTTTAAATACATTTAATAAATAAATCCAATACCAATTATTCTTAACATGAATAACATGAATTTATTTATTTTTTGTTTAATTTGGGTATTTCATTTTAGTTGTTTTCATATTGAAAAATACCCATTTATTATTCTTCCATTAAATTTTTTACACACATGCAACTTATTTTTAATTTGCTCATTTTTTTATCTATACTGGATTTAGATTTACCGTGTGGACCTTTTATTTGGGATTTTTATTTTTAGGTATGATTAATTGTTTGCTTTCCTCACTGTGATTTCCACCGTGGAAATCCATGGTTCTCACTCAGTTCTCCTGTCCATTCATCTTGGCCACCATCACTCTAATCCCTGTCATCCGCTCGATCATGTCATTTGAGGCTTTGCTTTTGCAATCAGTTCAGGTGTTGGCTTCATGGTAGTTTTCATTTCATTGTGAATTTATGTAGTTTTAGGGTTCTGGAATCACCCCTGCGGAGCATCATTCGGGACACAGTAGTGTGAATAGATCCAGAGAATCGACTCCCCCTTCAGCCGTTGGTTTGTCCTCACTCAAGATCCTTCGAATCTGTTGGTGGTTTTCGTCCTCAACGGAGGATCGATTTTGGTGGGGATTTTTTTTTACGTTTTAAAAAAATATATTTTCCAGAAAATGCTTAGAGATTTTTTTTTAAAAAATGCACCTCAAAGGTGGCATCCCGGATGCCGCCTTTGCATTTTGAGGGCAAGGCGGCATCTGCGATGCCGCCTTTGCGCTGCGGGTGAAAGGCGGCATCCGGGATGCCGCCTTTCTTCTAAAAAAATCTTTTTTTGAAAATTTTTAATTTTACTTTTATTTTTATTTTTTGTTGTTTTGTTATATATATATATATATATATATAAACAAAACAAAACATTTCAGCAGAATTTCTCTGCTATTGAAGATTCAGCGCTAAAGCCATTACAGTAGTCTGGATTCTGACAGAAACTCTTACCCAGACCTCCCTTTTATAAGAGGGTTTGCCCTGAAAATCATTCTGCATTTTCGATGTGGGATTCAGGTTCTACCTTTACTGCATAGTATAATCTGCATTTCCGATGTGGGATTCTGTTTTAAGTACGTGACTTTGAAATACAATAAAATATAAACTATAAGGCCAATATAAATGAAATTTTAAACATTGATTAAAAATATAATAAATAGTTGAAAACAAAAATAATTTCCTCAAAAATGTTGATGAAAAATAATCTATAACCTTTCAAAACCGCCTACTTGAAACTTAAAAATGTTTCAAGTACGTGAATTTGAAAGACTGTAAAATATAAACTATAAAATGAATATAATTGAAACTTTAAACATTGATTAAACATATAATAAATAGTTGAAAACAAAATAAATTTCTAAAAAAATGTTGATGAAAAGTAATTTATAAGCTTTCAAAACCGCCTACTTGAAACTTAAAATTTTTCAAGTGTGTGAATTGGAAAGACCATAAAACATAAAATAGAAGACCAATATAAATGAAACGTTAAACATTGATTAAACATATAAGAAATAGTTGAAAAAAAAAGAAATTTCCAAATAAATGTTAATGAAAAATAATTTATAATCTTTCAAAACCGCCTACTTGAAACTTAAAAATGTTTCAAGTACGTGACTTTGAAAGATTATAATTATATTACTAATTAACTAATTAATTATTATATAATTAATAGTTATATTAATAATTAACTAATTAATTATTATATAAGTAATAATTAATGAGTAATAATTAATAATTAATAATTTAATGAATAGTTATAATTAATATTTATATTACTAATTAACTAATTAATAATTAATATTTACTAATTACTAATTAATTAGTTATAATTATTAATTGTATTTCTAATTAACTAAATATTTATTATATATGTAATAATTATATTACTAATTAATTATTATATAATTAATGATAATATTACTAATTAACTAATTAATTATGACATATTTAATTATTAATAATTACTAATTAAAAATTATAATAATTATATTTTATAATAATATTACTAATTAACTAATTAACTATTATATAATTAATAATTATATTACTAATTAACTAATTAACTATTATATAATTAATAGTTATATTAATAATTAACTAAATAATTACTGTATAAGTAATAATTAATAAGTAATAATTAATAATTAATAAGTAATATTTATAATTAATATTTATAATTAATATTTATATTACTAATTAATAATTAATAACTACTAATTACTAATTACTAATTAAAAATTAAAAATTATAATGAATAAATGTAATTAAAAATTATATTACTAATTTACTAATTAATTGTTATATAATTAATAATTATATAACTAATGAACTAACTAACTATTATATAATTAATTATTAATAATTAATAATTAATAATTATAATGACTAATTATAATTAATATTTATATTACTAATTAACTAATTAATAATTAATAATTACTAATTACTAATTACTAATTACTAATTACTAATTAATAATTAATAATTATAATGAATAAATGTAATAAAAAATTATATTACTATTTTAGTAATTTATTATTATATAATTAATAATAATATTACAAATTAACTAACTAATTTTTATATAATTAATTAGTATTAATTACTAATTAATAATTATAATGAATAATTATAATTAAAAATCATATTACAAATTTACTAATTAATTATTATAATGAATAATTATAATTAAAAATAATATTACAAATTTACTAATTAATTATTATATAATTAATAATATTATTACTAATTAACTATTTAATTTTTACATAATTAGTTATTAATAATTACTAATTAATAATTATAATTACTTATTATAATTAATTATCATATTTATAATTAACTAATTAATTATTATATAATTAATAATGATATTACTAATTAAATAATTATTTATTATATAGTTAATAATTATATAATTAATCATTATATTACTAATTAAGTATTATATAAATAATAATTAATAATTAATAGTTATAATGAATAATTATAATGAATAATTATATTACTAATTTACTACTTATTTATTATATAATAATTTTTAATAATTACTAATGAATAATTATATTACTAATTAACTATTATATAATTAATTATTAATAATATTAATTTAATAATTAAATAAATTATTATATGTTTAATCTTTGTTTTAACTTTAAATTATATCAGTCTTATAGTTTATATTTTAGTCTTTCAAAACCGCATACTTTAATCATTTTAAGTTTCAAGTAGGTGGTTTTGAAAGCTTATAAATTATTTATCATGAACATTTTTTACAAAATTATTTTTATTTTCAAATATTTTTTATATGTTTAATCCGTGTTTTATGTTTCATTTATATCGGTCTTATAGTTTATATTTTATAGGCTTTCAAAGTCACGTGCTTGAAACATTTTTAAGTTTCATGTTGGTCGTTTTGAAAGCTTATAAATTATATTTCATCAATATTTTTTACGAAATTCTTTTTATTTTCAAATATTTGTTTTATGTTTAATTCATGTATTAAGTTTCATTCATATTGGTCATATAATTTATATTTTATAGGCTTTCAAAATCACGTATTTGAAACTTCTTATGTTTCAAGTAAGTGGTTTTGAAAGCTTAAAAATTATTTTTTATCATCATTTTTTATGATTTTTTTTCAACTATTTTTTATATGTTTAATCCATGTTTTAAGTTTCATTTATATTGACCTTATAATTTATATTTTATAGTCTTTCAAAGTCACGTACTTGAAACAGAATCACACATCGGAAATGAAGAATGATTTCTAGGGTAAGCTCTCTTATAAAAAGGAGACCTAGGTGAGAGCTTCTGTCAGAATCCAGATTGTTGTAATAGCAGTACTACTGGATTTTAAATAGCGGATACATTCTGCAGAAAATTTTATTTTTGTTTTTTTTTTTTTTTGTTTTGTTTATATATATATATATATATATAAACAAAACAAAACAAAAATATAAAAATAAAAATAAAAAAAATTCTAGATTTTTTTTTCTGTTTTAGGGGAAAGGCGGCATCCTGGATGCCGCCTTTCACCCGAGCCCAAAGGCGGCATCGTGGATGCCACCTTTGTGGCGTATTTTTGAAAATTTGTTTAACCTAGCCTATTTTTAGAAAATATTTTTTTTTTAAAAAAATTATTTAAAAAAAACTCGATTTTGGTGGCTTATTGTCCTCCTCAATCACCATTGTCATGCTGTTCTTAGTGGAGTTCTGTGAAATTGGGTATTTTAACTTGACGTTTTTTTTCATATTAAATTTTTTTACTCCTTCGCCCATTTTTTTATCTGTTTTAACCTGCAAGATTTTTGGATGCCTACATGGCTATCAAATGCATTGTTTTGATCTGCTTCCTTGGCCGTTGATCAAGGGCACCGCCCTTCAAATATCATCCCTCCATCGTGTTAGGCAGTTTTGCATGCCGCAGGAGTTAAAGGATTCGTGGCAGCCTCCCTTTGGCTCCGGGGTGGCCATGCAGTTTTGAGTTTGTTCAGTGGTTCTTTTTTTTCTTTTACCCAATTTTAGGGTTTCTTCAAATAGGTCGACATATTTAGCACCTCTCTCTCTCACCATGAGCAGATTGCAAGTTTCTAACCTTCTTTTCTTGCTTGCGGGTGCACATCTTCATCCACTTTCTATATCTCGACTAGTTGATGCTTCAATCCAGATCTCTGGCGGTTTTCATTCTCAACAGAGGACTGAACGTAGTGGCATGCCGACCTCCCTTCTTGCTGCTGTAGTGTGATCCACAATGGAGCTTTTCAGTGCCCTTCCCCGCTAAAGTCGCGTGGCCATTCCATGCGATTACACGTCCAGATCTGATCTGATTCTTCTTCTGTGAAGTTGATCTGAAGCACTTGCGTCGATGAAATTTCAAGATTGAAGCGATCTGGACCGCTCGACTTTTGAGTCTGACATTGTAAGTTCATTCGAGTACCGGATTTGAGTTTCTTGCTAGCCGTTTTTTGCATGGTTTTCTTGCTGCACGTTGATTGTTGAACCTTCTATATTCACTGCTTATTGCTACCCTTGTAATCTGGTTCTGTTTTTGAGCAATTAATAAAGGTGTGTGTGGGTGTGATGTTCTTGTCATGTAGTAGGTCCTCTAAGGGACCAAATCACATTAAATCCTTATGTCCCTTTACTATTCTGCATTTTTCGATTCTGTTTTGAATCATGTATTATCGAAATTACAACTCCAGGTCGATCTTGCATTATTGTGGTTTGGTTTTTTTGTTCCACTGCCCCAACATACCACAACAAGTGGTATTAGAGCCTTCCTGGCTAATGTGTTTTTTGATTTCAATAATCTTTTTTCTTTCCCTTCGGATTTTAGTTTCTTTATAACTGTTTTGCATTGTTTTCTTCTGTTTACCGCCCTGTTACAATTGTTGTTTCCAATTATCTACCCCTGCTTATAGTTCTATTAATCTGTCTTGTTGTATTCTGGTTGGAGTTTATTGTAGTTTGTGTACAGCTTATTAATTTGGGTTTTATTTCATTTTATTTGCATCTGCATCTCTGCTTAATTATACCTATTTAAATTGATTTCTATTTTTTAATATAAACCATTGTATTCATTCAAATCATTTGATTTTCGTATCTCACAGTTCATGTTTACCCAGTGAGATTGGTCAATTTTTGGGGGCGTACGCCTGAGGTTGTCCCCAACCACTCGACATCCACTCATCTGGTTAAATATGACTACATTGTGATACAAAATTGGGAAATTCGATGGAGACAACAATTTCAATCTGTGGAGAATTAAAATGAGAGCCTTGCTTGTTCAAAAAGGCTTAATTTTTTCCTTATGTGGGCCCAAGAAACCCATTACGACTGTTAATCAAGCTGTCCAGACTGTTGTAGAATACCAAGATGTACCCCTTAATGTGCTTGTTAAAGCTCATAGCTCCCTTTTACTTTCCCTAGGATATAAGGTCCTTAGAGAGGTTCCCTTCAAGTCCACTGCTACCAGAATTTGGTTGAAATTAGAGAAATTGTATATGAGTGCTTCATTAGTTGATAGATTGTATAAAAAACATCGCATGTTTACTTTTAAGATGAAACTTGGTAGTTTTATCAAATCACATTTTGATGAGTTTAATAAAATCATACTAGATCTTGCCAATATAAATGTAGCAGTTGATGATGAGGATCAGACAATGATCCTCTTAATTTCTATTGACAACGGTTATAGTTCTTTGGTAGAGACTATGATGTATGGTAGGGACTCGCTGACCCTGGAAGAGGTTAAGTCTGCTCTTCTTTCAAAAGAATTGCAGGCTAAAAATGGGCTAGGATCATAGGGAGAGGGACTTAATGCTATGGGTATAATAAATGATAGGGGATAAGGGAAAAGCAGTGATAAGGGTAAAAGGAAATGTGAAGGTCAGTTTAGGACACTGAAGTGCTATCAGTGTGGTAAACCAGGACACTTTAAAAAGGATTTCCTGAAAGGAATGGTTCAAGGGGTGATGGGGCTCAATCTAATGTAGTTGATCCTGGTTTCAACAATGTCTTAATTCTGTGGTGTGTTTAGTGTTCTATAGGGGGTCAGAGCTATGGGTTCAACTCTGGGTTTTGTTTCCTTCTTTGTGTCTTAGGTGTGTTAGGCCTCTCAGGAGGTAACCTGGTGTGAGGACAGTGAAGCATTGGGCAGTGGTTAAGAGAAGTAGATCATGGGAGGTGTCTGGATGATCACCAGACTTCATGATGGGGGTGTTGTTGGTATCTCTTTGTCAACATTGGATAGGTATCTGGGAATTAGGTCCTTGAGTCGCAGGTGGGTTAGACTATGATGGTTTTCCCCTTGGTCGGTAGCAGGTTTCCCTTTTTTGTTGGGTGTGTTTCCTCGTGGTTACGAGTTGGCTCTAGGATTGGGGTTGTATGGGTTTTACAGTGGTTGAGGTTAGGAGGTGTCTTCCCTTATTTCATAGTTCTAGGCAGTGGCTTCTCCTTCAGTGGAGAGCATTCTGGGTCTGTCATAGATCTCGGTGGAGTGAGTGATTTGCTTGCTTTGAGTCTTGTGCTCTGTTTTTTTGTTTGCTTTCTTTTGCATGAACTTTTTTCTTTGCTACTACTTCTTGCATATAAACTTTTGAGTTTTTTTTCATACCTTGTAGTGTTGTTATACTTTGAGGATTGGTACTGTTGTGTTTGATTCTTGTGTATAGGTACTAGTTTGAAGTTTGAGACTTCCTCAATGGCATGATCTCAGTATTCGAATCAGGTGAGTGCAGGTATGAATTTTGTTTTTGTTTTGAGGGTTTATTTCTAAGAATGTTTAAGTAGTAGCTTAGATTTAATTGATGAGGGAAAATGTGTGTCACATTGATACACATGTTGGACATAAGCAGTGAATAGTTTGACTAGCATTTTTTATTGTCATTTTTGTTTTTCTTAGGTTGTTTAGCAAGACTGCCCGATTCAATTGATAGGTTAGGTGAAAGAACATCACCAAATTTTATATGAAAATGGTGGAGATTTTTGAAATTGGGTATTTTCATTTCACATTTTTTTCATATTAAATTTTTTTACTGCTCCACCCCTATTTTAACCTGCTATATTTTTGGATGCCTACATGGATATCCAATGCTTTGTTTTGATCAGCTTCCTGGTTGTTGATCAAGGGTGCCTCCCTTCCAATCTCAGCCCTCCATTGTGTTAGGCAGTTTGGGATGCCGCTAGAGTTACGGGTTTCGTGGAAGCCTCCCTTTGGTTTCAGGGTGGCCAGGCAGTTTTGAGTTTATTCAGCGGTTCTTTTTTTTATTTTACCCAGTTTTAGGGTTTTTCAAACAGTTTGACATATTTAGCAGCTCTCTCTCTCTCTCTCTCACTGCAAGCCGATTGTGAGTTTCTACCCTTCTTTTCTTGCTTGTGGGTGTGCATCTTCATATTCTATCTAGATCTCAACTGGATAGTGCTTCGATCCAGATATCTGGCGGTTTTCATCCTCAACAGAGGACTGAACACACTGGTCTGCCAACCTCCCTTCTTGCCGCTGCAACACGATCCATGACAGAGCTCGTCGGCGCCCTTCCCCGCTGAAGACGTGTGGACATTCCATGCGATTACACCTCCAGATCTGATTTGATTCTTCTTTTGTGAAGTCGATCCAAAGAACCTACATCGACAAATTATCAAGATTGAATTGATCCGGACCACCAGACTTTTGAGTCTGACATTTTAAGTTAATTCTAGTAACGGATTTGAGTTTTTTTGCTTGCGGTTTTTTGCATGGTTTTCTTACTACATGTTGATTGTTGAACCTTCTATATTCACTGCTTATTGATGCCCTTGTAATCTAGTTTTTATTTTGAGAAATTAATAAAGGTGTGTGTGGGTGTGGTGTTCTTACTGTGCAATAGGTCCTATAAGGGGTCGAAGCACGTTAAATCCTTGTGTCCCTTTAATATTCTGTATTTTCAATTCTGTTTTGAATCTTGTATTATTGAAATTACAACTCCAGGTCGAACTTGCATTATTGTGGTTTGGTTTTTTTGTTCCTCTACCCCAACATACCACAATAAGTTCTTAATCTGCATCCTTCCATAGAGAAGCAGTGTGGTCACCATTTGAATTTGTAGACCATAGCTGCAGATCCAGTGACTTTCTCCTATTTCCAGTTGAAAGGAAGCAACATCATGGGGATAATAGAGCTTGAAGAGATCTGAATGGCCAGTTGATTTTCCAATGCTGTAAGATTCTTCTAACCCAATTTTCTCATCCTATTTCTCATTTTTTGTCCTGCTTCTTGATTGTTTAAGCTATTCTAATTTCTCTATTTCCTATTTTTTCAAATCTGATGTTTCTTGTAATTGTTTTTTCTTTGATCATTAATAACACAAGCATGCCTGGGTGGTGTTCTTGCTGTGGAGTATATCCCATAGTGACCGAAGCATGTAAATCTCAATGTTCTATTGCTTTCTGTTTTCTTGTTTTGCTAATTCATCATGATAGTGTTCTAATTTGTTTCATTTTAATTGTAATAAAATTTAATTTTGTGGTTTGAATATTGATTTGTGTCGTTATATTTATTCGGTGATCCTTGGAATTAGTTTTGGGGGGTTTTCTTCCACTATCTCCCCATAAAAAAGTGGTATCAGAGCCAACCGTATAAATAATGGTGTCTATGAGATATGAAATTGATAAATTTAATGGCACAAATGATTTTAATTTTTGGCGATTAAAAATGTGAGCCCTACTACTCCAACAAGGTATGCAAGATGCCCTTTGTGGACTTATGAAACCCCATATATAAGTATGTCTACTAATGGTCAGATAGTGATGACCTATTCCGATGTCCCTCGTGACATTTTGATGAAAGAACATAGCTCTTTGACCTTATTGTTTGGTGATGAAGTCCTACAGGAAGTATCTTATGAGACATCTGTGGGTGGTATATGGTCTAATATTGAAACGTTTTATATGAAAACACTCTTAATTGGTCATATACATAAGAATCGCAAATTATATACCTTCAAGTTGCATCATGGAACCGTAATACAGACACACCTTGATTAGTTTAATAAAATATTATTAGAGATGGACATTATAAATGTTAATGTTGACAATGAGGACCAAGAAATTATACTTTTAATTTCTTCAGATAGTTCATATGAACATCTTATTGATGCTATGATGTATAGAATATATTCCTTGATTTTACAGGAATTCAAGTCTACCTTGATTTATCATGAGTTGCATAGAAAGTCTAAGGTCCTGAATCCGAGGGTCTGAATGTGAGGGGTCTTTCAGAGTTTCAAGCGAAGAAACAAGGTAAAATTAGAAAGGGAAGTAAGATTTGTATCTAGTCACATGAACATCAGACTAAACCCAAGATGAAACAGGTAACCTGCTACCACTATGGGAATCCTATCCATATTAGACCCAAATGCCCCAATTTGAAATATGGTAAACCTTCTAGATAATCTAGTGATCATTTTCTCTTTTCCGACCAAGGCTATGAAAGCATTGAGGTTTTGTGTGTGCTCTAAGATACTCTTGATGATGAGCATGTCTTAGATTTGGGATGTTCTTTCCATATGTTCCCGGATAAGAGTTTATTTTCCTGTTTGACCGAGGGAGTTGAAGGAGAGGTTTTTATAGGAAACAACAAGAGATGTTGTGTCATGGGTATAGGTTCTATTATGGTAGAGCTCTTAGACCATTCTCTTGTCATTATTGGATGTGAGATGGGTTCTAGATTTACAACAGAATCTGATCTCATTAGGTGTATTAGATTAGAGAGGTTTTAACTTTAAATATGATTTTGATTGTCTTAGAATCTCCAAGGGAGATCATACAGTTCTTAAAGGATCCTTGTTGAATGGATTGTACGTTTTGGATGGAATAATACATGTTAAGCTGTTGGGATACACCTATTTCACTAACAATGAAAATACTATGCTTTGGCATAAGTAGTTGGGTCATATGAGTGTTAAAGGTATAGATGAATTGATCTTGCAAGGGTTTTTCACTCAAGTTGCACCAAGTGACTTACAATTTTGGGAAGACGATGTCATGGGTAAGTCTAAAAGTTTCACATTTCATAAATCTAGTTTTAAAGATAGTCACCCACTTGAGTATGTTCACTCTGATTTGTGGGGACCATCTAGGATCACCTCACATGGTGGAGGCTCCAACTTTTTCACCTTTATAGATGACTTTTCAAGGACATTATGGGTTTATATTTTGAGAAATAAATCTTATTTCTTTTACGTGTTTAAAACATGGAAAGTCTCTATAAAAAAACTAATCTAGGAAGAAGTCAAAGGCTTTGGGGACTGATAATGGACTTGAATACCTATCTACCAAATTCATCAAATTTTTTTTTGAAAATGATGGAATTTTGAGACACTGGATTGTGACCCATAAGGAAGAATGGTCTAGCTGAGTATATTAATTGTACCATTCTTGAGCGGGTTTGTATCATAATTGTATTCTCGGGTATTCCCAAATCCTTTTGGACAGAAGATGTCACTACAGAAGTTTACTTAATAAATAGGTGTCCCTCATCTGCCAATGGATTTAATAATCCTATTGAATTATGGAGCAATCACCCCCGTCCTATGAACATATTAGGGTGTTTGGATTCACTTCCTATGATCATGTTAAGGATGATAAACTTGAGATATGATCTGTCAAGTCCATCTTTATAGGGTGTCCTGCAGGGGTAAAGGGGTATAAGCTTTGGGCAGATAAACCTATCTTTCAGAAGTGTATTCTTAGCTAGGATTTGGTGTTTCAAGAGTTTTTTCCCACAAGAGTCTAGCCTCTTACTAATTACAGTGATGATCCTTCTCAGAAAATGGATCTTGAGGTTGATCCTACCAATGTTAGTGAGTCCCCTATTGAGAATCTTTATACCTCTCTAGCACTTATTTATCAAATGGAGCCAGAATCTAGGACTAATTCTGATGATACTTCTAATGATAGATCTCCTAGTGTCCTTGGGGTTTATCATCATACTAGGGATTGGTAGAGGAGATTCATTAGACCTACTCCAAGGTACAAGCTTGTTCATATGGTTTCCATTTCCTTAAATGTGGCAGTGGATATTTGTGGAGAAGATCCCCAAACTATAATCAATCTAGCAATGACATCAACTCTATGCATTAGATTCCATCTATGGAAGACGAGATGAAATCCCTAAGAAAGAACCATACTTGGTCCATAGTTAATAAACCACCTACTAGCAAGGTGATTGGTTGTAAATGAATATATAAAATAGAAGAAGATAATCATGTAGGGAATAAAATTAAGTTTAAAGATAGACTTGTATCCAAAGGCTTCCTTCAAAGAGAAAGAATTGATTACTCTGAAATTTTTTCTCATGTATTTAAACATTCTTTAATAAGAATTATTCTTGATTTTTTTCCCATTTAGATTTTCATATAGAACACATAGATGTAAAAACTACTTTCCTGCATGGTGATTTAATTGAAAAATTATACATGAAGCCTCCTTCTGGTTTTGAACATGAATTTAAAGGTAACCAAGTTTGTTTTCTTAATAAGTTGTTATATGGGTTAAAAAAAGCTTCAAGGAAATGGAACATGAAGCTAAATTCATTCTTGTTAGAAAATGGTTTCATCAGGAGTTAGTTTGATGCTTGTGTATATTTTAAATCAATTAAAAAAAACCTTGCTTTATTTACTACTCTGTAGATGACAAGTTACTCATATGTAGTGATATGAAATTAATCACCCATGTTAAAATCCAATTGTATTCAGCTTTTGAAATGAAATATATAGGTTGTGCTAAGAAAATTATGGGCATAAAAATTGTTAGGGATAGGAAGAATAAGATTCTTTATGTATCTCAACATTCTAATATACTTAAAGTGTTTAAGAGGTATTTTTGATGATTTTTCAAACCTGTTAGTGTTCCTTTAGACCATAATTTTAAATTATCTCTTATCACAGTCACCTTCCACAGCTTCTGATATTGGATATATGAGTAGAACACCATATGAAAATGTAGTTAGAAGTTTTATGTATGTTATGATTTGTACTCGACCATATTTTTTTCTATTTTTACTTTGAGAATGTTTATGGAAAATTTGAGCAATCCACATTGGTATGATCATAAATAGTTGTTAAGGTACATTTCTTCTACTTCATCACTTTCAATTTTATATGGTAAGAATGTTAATTATTCTAAATTAGTGACTGGTTATGCAGATTTTGATTATGCTGGAAATGTTGATACTAGGAAATCACTAACTAGTTATGTATTTACGCATGTGAAGGACCTATATCATGGAAGTGAAATATGAAATTTGTGGTGGCCCTCTCAACCACTGAATCTGAATACATATCACTGACAGAAGTCATCAAAGAATCCATATGGCTTAAGGGTTATTTTTCTGAGCTTAGTACTAGTTATTTTTTTATTACTGTACATTATGACTCTCAGAAATCCCTTTATCTTTCTAAGAATTTAGTATACCATGGTAGGTCCAAGCCCATAGATATTAGGCTTCATTTTATTAGAGAATTTATTGAAAGTGGAGAAGTGTGTGTCATTAAGATACACATGGATGAAAACCTAGATGATTATTTGACTAAGGCTACAACTTTATCCAAGTTCAGACATTGCTTAGATATATTGAACTTGGATCCACTTGAAAAATTTTTTGGTGAAATAAAATCACCAATTTCAATTGAAAATGGTGAAATTTGTTAAATTTGGGTATTTCATTTTAGTTTTTTTTCATATTGAAAATTTTCCATTTATTATGCTGCCCTTAAATTGTATACACACGTGTAAATTACTGTTAATTTTCTCACTTTTTATCTCTACTAGATTTAGCTTTGACACATGGACCTTTTATTTGGGATTTTTTATTTTTTGGGATGCTCAATTATTTTCCTAGCTCATTATGATTTCCACCATGGAAATCCATGGTTTTCACTCAGTTCTCCTCACTGTTCATCTTGTCCATCGTCATTATGATCCCCATCGTCCACTCGATTATGTCATTTGAGGATTTGATGTTGCAATCAGTTCAGGTGTTTGATTTGTGGCAGTTTTCATTTAACTGAGCAGTTATGTGGTTTAGGGTTCGGGCATCACCCCTACAGAGCAACATTCGGGACATAGTAGTGTGAATAGATCTAGATAGTCGACTCCCCCTTCAGCCGCTAGTTGCTCCTCACCCAAGATCCTTTGGATCTATAGGTAATTTTTTTCGTCAATGGAGGACCGATTTTAGTGGCCTATAATCCTCATCACTCATCTCTACCATGCAGTTCTTGGTGGGGTTCTTCATCGGAGTCCTTTCATGGTGAAGTAGTGTGGTCACCATCCAAATTTGTAGACCATAGTTGTAGATCCAATGAGTTTCTCCTACGGCCAGTTGAAAGGAATCATTAGCATGGGGATAATAGAACTTGAAAAGATATGGATGGTCGAATGATTATGTAGTGTTATAAGACTCTTCTTACCCAATCTTATCATCCCATTTCTCATTTTTTGTCCTATGTCTTGATTTCCAAAGCTGTTCTAATTTCCTCTGTTTCCTGTTCTTTCTAATCTGCTATTTTTATAAGCCTTTTAATTTTTTTTTCTTTGAGAATTAATAATACAAGCATGTTTGGGTGGTGTTATTTCCATGTAGTAGGTCACAAAGGGATTGAAACATGTAAATCCCAGTGTTCTTTTACTTTCTATTTTATTTTATTTTCTAATTCTCCATGACAGTGTTGTAATTCATTTCATTTGAAGTGTAATCGAATTTAGTTTTTTGTTTTGAATATTTATTTTTGCCATTCTGTTTACTCAGTGATGATTGGCATTAGTTTTGGGGGTTGTATTCTGCTTTCCCCCCATAATAATTTCTTTGGTGATCATACATCCTTGGACAAATCTCGGACCCTAGTGGTGGGTCCAACTGTGTCCTATTTTCCTATTTAATAGAATATGGAAGATTCATGAATACTCTATTGTCTGTGATCCTCTAGGACCTTATCTCGATAGTAGTTAATATTATTCACAGACGAAGAGTAGAGTCTCAAAACCCATCAAGGCCCCTAAAAAGATAAGTAATAGTAATAACAACAACAACCAACCTGCAAACACATACATTATAATATAATCTATTTTTCTTTTGATATCTCATAAATTAAGATGCACACTTGTCCCGTCACCCTTTCATACTTTATTATTTTTTGATATAACTGGACAAATTTTCCCTTGACTATCAGGGCCATGATATTATAAAGGTACTACCATCCTGATCAACCAGTCCTGAGATATATGACTTCCTCAACTTTGAAACGAAAAATTCTGTCATGATTATTTAACCAATGTCATAGGACCAAAAAACGCATCCAACATAAGCTACCTCACCATGATTTCATTATCATGGTTTTTTTGCATCAAAGTACATGATCAAATGGAACACATTGATAATGATCTCAAGTCAGCATACCAATACACAAGTATGTATATAGGAAAAAACAATGACACTTGAAACATGTTTTGTTTCTATTGGAAGGTCTATCCTCGTGATCTTAACTACTAGAGATCACCAAGTACAAACTTCATTAGAATAAGTCTCAATGTTTATGAGGCCTCAGCACCTGATAGTGAGACATCAACTTTGTCCAATCAATATGATGTATCTAGACAATAAGACATTTGTTTAAGATTAATGTCATAATATCTCAAGGTTCTCATTATAGCTCAGGATCTTCGATAACCATTTGTATGACAATTAATCTATGGACATTTCTATTAAATAGTGTATGTAGAAATCTATACACTATAATGGTAAGTTCAAATCATGTATAACTAATTATACACATTATATGGTAATCAAAAAGTACTATTCAAATTGGATCTAGGGCACCCATTATTACAACATCAAATGCGAGGGAGTGTACGGTTGAAGCTGGATAGTGTCATTTTAAAATGAACAGTGCCTGAAAATTTTCCATCCCACATTGAAAAATGGCATTGCTAGGTTCTCCTTAATGAGTGAATTTATGGAAGAATATGCTCAGTAGCCTACTCAAGAATGGGATCTCGGTACACTTACGAACACAAAAATTAGGCAGTGTCGACACACGCGGCTTTTGTGGGCATAGGCCCACCCTATGCACCCATAAGTTCCTCCCCGTAGGCCTTATCACCACCTACCCCTTGAAGGCTCTCCCTTGGGTTATTCTTCGCCATCCAACTAAGTAGGGATGGCTATATGGCTTATAGGAACCATGAAGTTGAGGAATATCCATTTGATAATATTTTGGGTAATAAGAATTCAAAATTCATATTAAGATTTCCATAAAATATTCTTGAATAAAATAAATCATTAAAAACCTATTTTTAAATTCATTTAAATTCATTTGTTTCAATTTCCCACATTTTCAATAAATAATGAATTATAAGGGAATATTGATTAAAATCTAATTAAACATCATTATATTTTTTTATATTTTTCATGAAAATATGTGTTCATGAAGTCTTCTATCTTGTACCTTGTCCATGTCTAGATAAACATCTGGTGACCTAAACACGGGGGAGCGCAAAAAAAATATTCAACTGTATTTTACATACATTCATATTCTTTGTTTTAGTAATGTTTACACTTTTTTAACAATTTTTTTTTCTTTCTTCTTGAACAATTTAAATGGTGTTTTCTCTTCCATTAATTTGTTTGAATGTGTTTGATTCAAATGTTATTTCATTGAATGCTATTCTAAGAATTCAAAACTAAATAAAATGATTTAAATTATTTAAAAAATATTTAAATTTCTCAACACTCAATTGATGTTTTTGAGCACAATTAATATTACATTGAACTCTTCTAATTGGTGATCCTTGATTACATAATCAATCTTACTGAAAGAAAGAGAATTATCATGGTGATTACAGGAAATAATCTCTTTGATTTTAACCATATAAGTGCTTAGTTCATAATTATAGATGAAGTATTGAAAATATATTATTGAAAGAAATATTTTAGAAAATTGAGAAGATGAACATCATAGCTTGAACATGTTTAAGGTATCTACTCTATATCTAGTTCTTACTTTCCTCAAAAAATGAATTCTTTCTTTTTCAACCCTCTGTCACTCGTTCACCTATTTTTCATTCTTCAAAACCCACCATTTTAACACTCATTTTCCATTAAAAATATCCACTTAAAATTACATCATAGATATGTTTTCAATAAATACAATTATATTCCTTTTGAATAAATTATTCTTTTAAGTGACAAAGAACTCAGTTAGAAACCCCCATGGGAGTCAACTTGGAAAAGTTATATTTAATTCTCAAGTAAAAAAATATTTTTTATTTAGACTTAGAGCTAAAATTCCCACTATCAAATTGGAATTCTTGACAAGTGGTTACCAAGAAGTTCATTTTTTCATATTTTGATTCAAATATTTTTGAAAATCCATCTTATTACTTTTTATTTTTGATTGAAAACGATTTTTTTATATATCTAAAATCATATTTTAAAACACTTACACTAATTTAGAGAAATTTGACCCTTTAATTAATAATAATTTTCATAATAAAGTCAAAAAACATTGGAGAAAGAGATTATAATATTTTAGAAGAGTCTTTTAGGGCTGAAATTTGTGAAGAAAAACCTGAAACATCCACCACGAGACTTGAAAAATTAAAAACAACCAAACTTGAGTTTTTAAACCCTTTGGAATCATGGCTGAATAAAGAGCCATAACATAATTAGTTTCATCAAACTAGGGTAATCGAAAATCTGATGGGCTCTATCATTTCCCCTAGGTTAAGTTGTTATGGTACTGATAGGCCAAGGGGAGTGGGGTGGTATAGTACACAGACAAAGAAGAACTAGGTTTTTTGAAGCAATGCAAGTTATACTAAAAAAGAGTACAAAGAATCACATACCTTTGGTTGTGAGAGGGTTGATTCATCTGAGAATATAAAGGGGGATCGGTAGCATAGTTCAATTCATTCGAAATGATCGAGGGGGTGTAGTGGTAGAGGTCAATTCATTCGAGAAGATCGAGGGGGAGCAACAATAGAGGTAGAGTTTAATGGGAGCATGAACAACGCGAGCAACTAGGTTATGTTAGAGTTCATTTTTAAAGAAAGAGAATGGTTTTATCAACACTTTCTAAAAATTTCTAATAAAGAGAGGTTTTATCAGTGTTAAAATAAAAAGTACTAGTAAAACCTATTTTTATTAGTGCTAAAATTTAGTACTGATAAAGATGGGTTTTATGAAAGTTTTTTATTTAAGTGATGAGAAAAATAATATTTATTAGCATTTTTTTAACACTGAGAAAAATGTTTAATATAAATTACAATAAGTTTTATTAATTATATAAATTATTAAAAAAGTAAAAATGAATATATATTAAAATGAAGATGAATTCATATTAAATATGTATGTCACAACAATATTAAAACATATATTGTTAATGAATAAATATATATAAATAAATATTAAAAATGAATAAATCATAAAAATATTAAACGAATAAATATTAAAAAATAATAAATTATAAAAAAAATAAAATTATTAGTGAATAAATAATATTAAATTAATTAATGTTAAAAGAGTGGAAATTAATAATTAAAAAATCAATAGATTGCTAAAATATTAAAAAAAATAAATATGTGTTATTAATTACATAGATTATTAAAAAAATTAAAAATGAATATATGTTAAAATGAAAATCAATACATATTGATTATATAAATTACAATCATATTCAAATTGCATTAATATGTGTGAGTGAAATTAATGCATATATAGATAACAAAAGTTTGATATGTGTTATATTGAAAAAACAAATGACATTTATATAATATGTTATTAAACATCCATTACTCGATACTAATTAGTCAATATTTTTAATTATAAAGCATATTTCACTAAATATATGACTTATTAATTATAAATACATATTCTTTATTCAAGAGGTCCCTATTTCGAGTCTCTGCATCTACATCTTAATTTCCATTATACCTTCTCCTTGGACATACTATATATATGAATGAATAACTATGTGGAAAAATTATTAAAAATGAATAAATTAAAAAAATATTAATCGAATAGATATAAAAACAAATAAATTATATAAAAGAAAAGTAAAGAAACACTTAACATTATTAATGAATAAATAATATTAAATGAAAAAATGTTAAAAAAGAGTAAAATTAAATTAAAATATGAATATATTGAAAAAAATATTAAAAGATGAATAAGAGTTTTTAATTATAATAATAGCTTGAAGCATGAGTTGGAATATCAACTCTTGCTCCCCAAAAATTTATTAAAGAAAAGAAGGTGTTAAAATGATTATATGAGGTGCAATGTGCTTGCACCAATAAGAAGAGTGAGTGAAAGAGAAAATAAGAGAGATTAAAAAACCTTATTAGAATTAATACATATATTAAAATTGAATATATGTTAAAATGAAAATGAATATATATATTAGAATTATATTAAAAACATAAAATTATAATCGATAAATATATATAAATAAATATTAAATAAATAATAAATAATAATAAATAAATAACAAAAATATTAAAAAATTATTAATCAAATAGATAACAACAAAAATTAATAAATTATATATATATATATATTAAAAAGTAATAAATACTATATATATTAAATAAAAATCTAAAAATGAATAAAATTTAATAATTAAAAGCATAATATATTAAATATTAAATATTAATAAATAAATAAAAACTAAAAAAATAATATTAACAATTTACTAATAGTATATGTTCATATGTATAAAATAGAATTAATTTCATATATATAGGGTGATATTATTGTATGATATATTAAGTATAAATATATATTTAGTCAATATTTTTAATTAATAATTAAATATTTATTATTTGATATATATGTGAAATTGAAAAAGATTGTGACTTTGATATAAAAATGTTATTAAATGTATATTATGACTAATTAGTTACTATTTTTAATAGATATTATTATTTATTTAACCTATAAACCATTTTTCACTAATTAGATGGCATATTAAGTTTAAATTCCTATTCAAGAGCTTTGACTTCTGGCTAAACCTTTTTTGTAAATTTAAAGAAATTATATATATATATATATACACACATACATCAATTAAATATATTTCTATATTAAATACAATTTTTAATAACGCAATTTTTTCTATTATTTTATATGGAATTTTCACTAAATATCTTATATATCAATTGTAAATGTTTATTTAGTCATATGTAAATCATATTTAATAAAATATATTGTATTTATATTAGTATAAATATATTTATTTATTAATATATGATTTTTAATGATTTAATTTCTTTATGAAATATACCTTTTGTCATCACTTTTTATTGCAGATGATTTTTTTCTATGATTTTAGCCAGTCCTTTTAAAGGATACCACTGATTATCACATGTTCTGTAGTAGTGACCATCATGCTTAGCTCATTTTGGGTTCGTCTCCAAGACAACATCATACTAGATTCACTGCATGCATGCATCGTGCGCCATGTCTATGTCACTGCCTACCAGCAACATCGTTTGTGTCACTCCCTACATAGTATTGGAACAGTACCTATGCCCATCAGGTCTTGAACTCAGGATCTCCATGATGTGAAGGTCAATATCAAAGTACCACTTAACTGATTTAAGGGACCATCATAAATTATATGTGTATTTAATATTTAAATATGTATTTATTTATTTATTTAACAGATGATATGTCAAGTGATATAATAATGATAACATTATTATTAAAAAAAATAGTGCAACTGTGAAAATGGCACACAATGCAACAAAGAAAATGTAAATAAACCACTGACCCGGGGACTTGACCCCGCGACCACACCCCAAACCCCTCCCCACCCTTACCAAACAAAGAGAATATATTAGAAATAATATTTGATAAAGGTCCTTATCACAATAATTAAATACTAAACCAAATTATATATTCCAATTTATATCACTTTAGAAGAGATATTATTACATATCGGCTCTTTAACAGTGTGCAAAAATGGCTTTAACATTGCTAAAAAGCGTTTTTTTTCCTCAACGCTGTCAAAGGGGGCTCCACTTTATCAGTTCTAAAAAAAGTTCTGATAAAGGACCCTTTTATCAGCACTGATAAAAGGGGTCTTTTATCAACGCTAAAAAAAGTGCTCATAAAAGTAAAAAAAATTAAAAAAATGCAGACACACACAAACATATCTATTTATATATGTCTATCTATAAATATAATTATAAATATTTATATTTATTTACATATATTATATATTCATATTCATATACATGTATTAGAATATATAGATAAATATTTTTTTGTCAATACACACACATAAATATATTTATATATATATAAACATTATATATACATTAATTATATAGGTATATAAATATTCATAAATTTTTATTTTAAATAATATAGAAATTATTATTTTTTAAATATGGTTTATATATATAGACAGAGATTTTATATGTAAATATGTTTACATATTTATTTATAAAATTAATTTTTTAGGTGTTAATATATACAAATATGTATACATTTGTATATATTTAATTATAAATAAAAATAAATTGTAAAAAATGATAAAATTTCAAAACCATAATATCAATATAAATGTAATACCTGGGAATAAATTTAGTCCCCCACTAAAAATAGGCAAGAAGACCCCCTTAAAGAGGACTGAAATTCCATTGAATGTTAAAAAATTTAGATACCCCGACTAAAAATTAAATTTTAAAGGCCTTTTGAGCCTTTTTTGGCCTTTAAAAAAGTTACTAGGGTTTCCAGAGGTCATTAGTGTGTAAAAATCACCATAGGCTTCGATTTGATATGTGGTAGAGCCCGAACGGATACCCGAATCAAAAGTTATGTCTGTTTGAAGTTCAGGTTACGTTTTCAACTTATTTTAGATATTTTATTCATTTTTTGATTTTTTATATCTTCAAATTGTTATTAAATGACTATTCCTCAGTAATAATTAGAAAATTATTAATTAATATTATTTTTTTTAATTGTTTTATATTCTATTTTTCACTAAATATCTCATATATTAAGTGTAAATGCTTATTTAGCCTTATATACATCACATTTAATAAAATATTATATATATATATATATATATATATTAATATAAATATATTTTTATGTTAATATAATACTATTAATGATTTATAATTTTTTTAATGAAATTTACCCTTTATCAGCGTTAGTAAAAAAACATTGATAAAGACCCCCCTATCAGCACTATTAAAAAAATACTAATGAAAGGGATGCATTTAATAAGGGTAAAAAACGTTGATAAAGGGAGTACCTTTATCAGTGCTAAAAAAGTGTCTATAAAGGGTGGTTTTTTAATGGTGTTGTTATAAACACCTTTTAACTATGTTTTTTTAACACTGACAAAGGCGATCCTTTATCAGCTCTTTTTTAGCAATGTTAAAAGATGATGCTGTGTAAAGCTGTTTTTATTATTGTAGTGAGATGAGTTTATTCGCAACCAAAGATTTGAACAAGGGATACACCAGGTTTTATCAGTGATAAGTAGAAATCGCTGATAAAAGGGGGGCCTTTATCAGTGCTACCTAAAAGAGCTAAAAAAAGTTTTTAATAAAAAATATTATTAATTTATATAAAATTATTATATTTATATTCAAAAATATTGTTTATTTTTATACATTAAATAAAAAACACATGTTTATAATTAATATATATTTTTAATAATTCAAATATATATATATAATTTTTTAAAAAAGTATTTGTAAGATTATAATTAAATAAATATATATTTAAATAATTATAAGATTATAATAAATTTTTAAATAATAAATATATTTATTATATTTATAAATATACATATATAATTTTTTAATAAATATATATTTATAATTATAATTATAAAGAAATAAATATATACAAACCACACACATAGGCCGAAAAGGCAAGCCATAGCCCCTCCTAGGGATAACCCACCCATAAAACAAACCATATTTATTCAGTACATGGCTCTAAGGCCTAGTGGGAATGAAACCAAATACGTGGCCCAAATTCCCACAAACTAGTCCAAAGGCCCAGTGCAACATCATGCATACATCATACTATTTTCATCATGTTTGTGTCACCACCTGCCTGCAGGAATTCGCTCACACCCGGATTTAAATATATATATTTAAATAAATATATATGTCCAATAAATTTGGTCAATAAATATATTGATGCGTGAGTATAATTGACATACATATATGTTATGTATTCATCATGAATGTTCATTTATACATTAAACCCTTATTATTATTCATTTTTTCCATATGTGATGACTGATTTTTTATTATATATACTTTACTAGGTATAAGATTCATTCATGGTATACCCATGAATCTATCATGTTCTCAAAAGTAATTTTAGAATTCAATAAATATATTAAAATAATAAATATATTTATTATATTTATAATTATAAAATTTAAATTATATATAAATACTTTTTAAATATATTTATTTGTAATTATAATTGTAACTAATAATTAGAAAATTATGATAAATGTATTTATTTATATTTATAATTATAAATATATGTGTGTGTGTGTGTAAAAAATTATAAAATTATAATAAATATATTTATTTTACTTATAAAGTTATAAAGATAGGAAAAACAGTGCAGACCATGGGTTATCACCCATGATCTCAAAATTTATTCAATGAAAATAATAGCACACAAGATGGGGAGACATACAAAAACCAGTGAACAAACACTACTACAAAAGTCAAACACATCTAGGGACAGGAGAACATCAGTGGGAGCAATGACCCCCACCTCTGCCTCGTGGATGTCATCCTCTCCTCCACATCTTAGGTTGTTGTCATGACTCACCATTAGCTTGAGGCTCAGTGTTGTCCTCCGATAGTGAGGGTCTAGGTGGATCAGATCGCTCCAGTGATTTCAAGACAGATCTTCCTGCAGTAATAATTTTGAAACCATGCATGCTCCCAAACTCATCTCAAAAGACTTCCTTGTTGTTTGATATATTAAGAATTTCAATCAAACTAAAGGCATTTTTCCTAGATTATGGCACTTAATTCATGAGATTAACCACCATATGTTCTGTTGGAGGGACTGTAACTGCATCCTGACAAGCATCTCCAGCCTTGATCAGTGTTAGGGGAGAGTCAATCTGTTTCCCTTTCCTCTTTTTGGAAGAACATTGCTCCTCCCAAAACTAAGTATCATCTTGCACTTGGGCATAATGTCCCAAATCAGGCTTATCTTGGTCTTCATTGTCTTGAATTCATGCCACAAGAACATCACGAAAGGATGTAATAGAATTTTCCTTACCAAATTCACATCCCTCTTTTTGAGTGGAGCCAGATGGAGAAGAAGCCTTCTCTATGGAAGTGCAGCCAAATGTTGTGTTACCACTTGAAGATTTTTGAAGAGACCCTGCCAGCGCATCCCCTTGACTAGAAAGAACCAAGGGGTCCTACACCTAGACCTCCTTCAGCGGCTGGTCAAGGGGCTTAATCCCTTCCTCCTTAGAGATCGCCTGGGTCCCATCGGATTTTACCACCATCAAGGACCCATGATACTTATTTCCATGGGCAGAAGATCCTGCTTTCATCTGATTTTTTCTCACATTCCTACAGTCAGAAACATCGTGCCCCACCAACCTACAAAAATTATAGAATGGAGGGATTGATTCATAAGCAAAGTGAACATCAAATTTCTTACCATTGGCCACCAATGTGGTATGGTCGGGTAAATTATTCTGTAAGTCCACATCAACTAAAACTCTAGAAAAGTAACCAAATTTTACATTCACTGTATTCTCATCCATCTTTATGGGGACACCAATGCAAGATGCTAAGTTAATCAAAATTAAAGGATGCCAAAACACCCAACTTAATCCATGAATTTTAACCTATATCTGCGCATTTGAATGTTTTTGCCGGTAAGGAATAAAACTTAAATTTCAAGAAGACAATCTAAAACTTCCTCGGTTAAGAGTAGAACACATTGATCCATGCCTTTGATATGTCATATGCGAATGAGAAAAGGAGATGGAAATATCCCCTACCAAGTTATAAATATATATAATTAAATAAATATATTTATAAATATATAAAAATATTTATAAATAAATATAAATAGTTATAATAATAATTCTAAATAAATATAGATATATTTAAATAATCATAAAATTATAATAAATATATTTATTATATATATTTATATACAAATATTTATAAATAAATACAAATAGTTATAATTATAATTGTAAATAATTATAAATATATTTAAATAATTATAAAATTATAATTAATATATTAATTATATATATTTATAAAATTATAAATATATTTTTCATAATTTTATAATTATTTAAATATATATATATAACTATGAATAAATATATATATTTTATAATTTTTAATTACAAAAAAAATATATGTATTTAAATAATTATAAATTATAAAAAATATATTTATTATTCTTATAATGTTATAAATATATATAATTAAATAAATATATAAAAATATTGATAAATACATACATATATATTTAAATAATTAAAAAATTATAAGAAATATATTAATTATATATATTTATAAAATTATTAATATAATAAATATATTTTTTATATTTTTATATTTATTTAAATATATATATATAGTTATAATTATGAATTAATGTTTATTCATTTAAATAATTATAAAATTATAAGAAATATATTTATTATATCTATAATCTTATAAATATATATAATTAATATATTATTTATTTAAATAATTATAAAATTATAACAAATATATTTATTATGTTTATAATCTTATAAATATATATAATTAATCAATGCTAAAAAATCACTGATAAAGGCATGTTTTATCAGTGTTTTCTATTTTAGGGCAAATAAAACATACATTTATCAACGCTTTTTAAGTAGCGGTGATAAAAGGTTCACCCGCTTTTAAAAATAAACCCTAGCAACCTCCTCTTTCTCTTGAACATCATAAGCTTTCATGGAAGATGACCCCTGTGTTTTCGACCTCTCCTCTGCCCCACTCTCACCTCTGCCATCGTGGAACCCTCCTTTATCACTGAACCCTCCTTTGTCGCCTTCTCCTTCACTACCGTGAACCCACCTCTATCGGGCACTGAACCCAACCTCCTGCCACGAACCCCTCCTCCACTGCGAACCCTCATCCACTATGAACCCAACTCCATCGTGCACCCCACCTCCACTGTGAACCCCTCTCTTGCTGCTACAACTGGTGCCTACCCCAACTCTGCCGCCACAGAAAAAATTGTTGTTATCGGAGGGGTATGCCATTTTTTCCACATTATCACGAATTCTTAAAATACATATAGATTTTGTCTTGGTTTTGGTCTGTTCTTACATTACATTTAATATGTAAGAAATTCCTAATGGTGTTCCTACAAGTTGCGATGTCGTCCCCTTTCAGGTTTTTCATCATTGAATTTTTTGTGTTATGAGTATTTTAGATTTTTGGTTTGAATGATATATTCCCCCATTTTGTAGTTTCTTTATTAATGTGTGAATCTCAAAAAAAATTGAGGTACTTATGAAATACCTTGTGGATAACATTCATGGTTATAATATTTTTCTTAATAATTTATATATTCCCATTGTAATTGGAAAATAAATATATTTAGTTAATAAATTCAAAGTTATGGTTCCTTGAGTTTCATAAAAAAAAAGATAAATGTTTTCCTTATTAATGGCTATTATATTTTCTTGATTTAATATTTATATAAATGAACATAATTTTAATTATTAATAATAACAACAAACAATATTTTCATGGGTATCTAAATATTTTGTTCAACATAATTTATAAATAATGATTTTTATAATTTCAAGATAATTTATAAATAATAATAATAATAAAATATAAATAATTTTGATAATGTTTATATGAATAATTTTTATTATGACTAATTATGTGTATATAAATAATCATAAATAATTTATAAATAATTTTGATTATAGATAATTTTGATTATAAATAATTATGATTATCTTGAATTAATAGTTTATATAAATAATTTATAAATAAATTTGAATTAATAAATTTTTTGACTTAATAATTTTGAATTAATAAGTGTTTTGAATTGGTAATTATTTTAAATTAACAATTTTGAATTTAAAATTTTAATTACCTTGAATTAATAATTTTGAATTAATAAATTATATAAATAATTTTGATTGTATTTAATTAATTTTTTTAAATTTTTAAAATTTGTATGAATATTTTTTCGTTGTTTAATGTTTAATTAATTTTGGTGATATGAAAGATAATGATTGATTAAAATCAAAATTAATGTGTTTTAATTTGTTATAAAAAAGGTAATAAAAATACTTTTTTTTAAAGTTTATTTGTGTCATTTAAAATAAATTATTAGAGCTAGTACTATAGATCTAACTGATATTTTAATTTCAATTTCCCAAATATGTATATATATTTATATCAAATAGTGATTATTATTCTGTTTAAAAATAATTTTTTGAATTTCATTGAAATATAATTCACATTAATAGGTTATAATAGTTTCCCACTATAATGAGAACATAGATATTCCATAAAGATATTCTTAAATAAATATATCATATAGTATAGATACATCTATCTTACATGACATAGATGATAGTTAACTATCACGTGATGGGGTCTCATATGAAATTGATAAATCTTCTCATGAAGTTCACACTTTGTGATCTCTAAGAAGAATGGTCCCAAGGAAAGACCCACTAATAGGAATTCCACATGTTTTATGTGTCATTTGATGTCACTATATTAAAAAATAATTATTTTCCCTAAAATGAATTTTTTTTTGGTTTATCTTTTTGCTTTTTTATTTTATAAAATCTTGGTTATTTTTGATTCATGTAACTTTTATAAAGTACCTCTCTTAGGATTTATGTCTTTTTTAAAATGTTTAAGTGCCTCTTTTAAAATGATTCAAGTGTTTTGAAAGGTTTATTAAAAAATTATATGCGTTCAACATATGATTTTTTTTGTTTTAAATGGATTTAAAATGATTTAAACACTTGGCATGGACTTAGGTTGCATGTCAACTATTTTTCAACTCACCTGATTGGCTTTCATAAAGGGATTTGAATGTTTTGAAAACATATTTAATGTTGGTTTCATTTTAACAATGGGTGTGGGAAGTTTTAAATGAAAATGTGTAAAATATAGAGGGTTTTTGTTCATTTTAAATGATTAAGACTGTTGGTTCATGAAGTTTCCTGGAATAATTTAAAAAATAATAATTGTGGTTTTGTGAAAGAGTGTTTGGAATTGATTGGTTTATTTTAAAAAGGGTGTGTTATTTTAAAGATAAATTTGTGTAAATGGTTGGTTTATTTAATAGGATTTCAAATGCAATTTTATAAATAGTTTTCAAAGGACATATGAAATGTAGTTTTTTCATAATATTTTATTTTTATATTTTTATAGAATTAGGAAAAACAATACATTATATAGGGAAGACAAGTAGATTGATAATAGAACCATTGTAAGGGCATGTCACTAACTCTATCCAACCCATATGATATACATCATGAACTCACTCTCGCAAAATGTGAATTAATGTTTTCCCCCATTGAAACTCCTAAACCTACTTTGCATCCAACATCACCTACATGGTTTAAATTAGGGGGGATCTTATTTGATATGTCTATTTAAGCATTTTCCCTCAGAGGGGTGTGATTTATTATTAATATAAAATGCTTGATGCTTATTCATGGATGTGAAAATGGTATCTTTCTCGTGAGGGAGTTAGAGTTGACATGTGATTTACTAATTATATTATATGTATTCATGTGATGATCATTGGATTGTTGTTTCTCACTTCCACTTGTTTGGATACATGGGAACCCTATGAATTATGAAATAGGTCCAGATGTATACTACACTAGTTAGCTCACACACAAGATAGTTCTCCCCTAGTTGTATGGTTTTCTTTGTCTATAGGAGTGTCCTTAATGAGGAATGAGTGGGTAATTCAGTTGAATTTTCTATTTTTTTAGGATTCAACATAGACTGGCTACTGTCCTCATTGTAGTGTGAGTAAAAAATGAAGGAATAATTGAATTCCCTCTATTATTTTTATACATTTCAGATAATAGAATTGGAACCAGGAATGATAGATCTATAGAATAATTAGATTTATCATCTAAAGGAGAAAGTGGATGATAGAAAATAGTGCAAGGTTTTTATAGTTTTAAATGTATTTCAATAATTAAAAGGATTAGATTTTAGTTAGATTTTATCTCCTTCTGTAAAGTATATAATAATTAATATGGTTATCGGCATCCATTGAAGCTTTATTTCTAGAACAAATGGATGTCATGATTATATTCCCTCATGGAGATTCAAAGGATGAGATCTGCATAGATCAATTGGAAGGTTTCATGCTAAATGGAATAGAAGGTTCAGTTCTAGTCTCAATTGGAGTTATTGTGGGCTTAAGTAGGGACCATGAAAATGTAATTGGAATTTCAATGATTTCATGGTAGAATTAATGTTCATGCAGTGTAATGTAAATAATTTCTACTATATCAAGGTGTATTATGATGCGAGTTTTTTCATTTTACTTCTTTATGTGGATGAATTTATCGTAGTTGGACCAATAAAGGAAAGGTTATAAGAGATGAAGATTGATTTATCTAGAAGATCCCAAATGAAGTACCTTGGCTCGGGAAATTGGATATTAGGGATAAATATTAAAAGAGACTTAAAGTCTATACATTTTTTTAGCCTTGGTTGGTTTTTATATCAATGTTTTGTGTATTTATTTTGTTAAATATTAATATTAATGAATCAAATAGGATGTATATGATTAAATAATGGATGGATTCTAATCATCTGACAAAAGAGTATGAAGATGGAGTGAAAGAGTTCATCTATTTTGCAAAATATTATGTATATAACCCTTTTCAAATCCTTTTTTTGTGTTTACACTATTGTTATTCAAGAAAAATTAGTCAAGAGAAGTTGGAAGAATAATTGATCTATCATAGAATAGATCGAAGTTATAAATGTTGGAATAAACATGGAGAAAAAGTGAATGTATCTAGTGGCTGGGATAACACTGCGTTTTATGGATCATTTGTTATGATTACAAGTGTGGAAAATGAAGAAGACCATATCGAGGATGTTATTACATATGAGACTAATGATGAAGATAATATTGAGTAAATGACATGGAAAATTGAATATAAACTTCATGATTGCCCAAAATTGTTTAAGAAGTTAAAGAGTTGTTCATAGACACCATTTTTTGCTGGTTTCACTAAATATACAACATTTTCAGCTATACTGAAGCTTTATAATTTGAAAGTTTGAAACAAATGGAATGATGCTAATTTTATGGAACTACTTTCTCTCTTGAATTACATGATCCCAAAATATAATAAGCTCTCGAGCTGAAAATATAACGTCAAACGAATGTTATGCTCGATGGGTATGATCTCTGAAAGAATACATGCATTCCCAAATGACTGTATACTATTTTGAAAGGACCAAAAATCACTTATTGAATTCAAAAAGTGTGAAGCTTCTCAATACAAGAAATATGAATGTATTCCTGTGAAATTTTAATAGTACTTTCCAATCATTCCAAGGTTTAGGCACCTATATGGAAGTTAGGAGACTGTAGAGAAATTAATGTGGCAAACAGATACAAGAATTAAAGATTGTAAACTACATCACCCAACAAACTCTCCTCGGTGGAAGAGAATTGATCATGAGTATCTTGAATTTGGAAATGATCTGAGAAACCTTCATCTTTCATTATCTACAGATGGAGTGAATCCTTTTGGTTTTCAAAGTAGCACTCATAGTACAAGGGTGATTATGTTGGTAAATTATAACTTTCCAATGCGGTTATGCATGAAATTAAAATACATCATGTTATTTATTTTTATATTATGACCAAAACAACTAGGTAATGATATTGATGTTTATTTTGATCCATTGATTGAGGATTTGAAAATATTGTAGGATTTAGGTGTTACATTGTATGATGCTTATAGAAATGAAGATTTCATGTTGAGATCCATGTTGTACGGGATGATAAATGACTTTTCTGCTTATGGAAATTTTTCAGGATATAGAATTAAAGGAACTCGAGGGTGTCCCATTTGCGAACAAGGTACACATTCAATTAGGTTGAAACATTCATAGAAAACTGTGTTTATAGGACATCACAGATCTCTACCCCAATGGAATAAGTACCGATATTGGATGACATCATTAGATATAATTTCAAAAGAACATACAACAAAATCTCCACTAACATGTGATCAATTGTTTGAGAAAGTAAAATATGTGAAAACTACTTTTGGTAAATTGTTTTCAAAAAACCTTATGAAAACCGATTAGAAAAAGAGATCAATTTTTTTTGAATTACCATAATGAAATTGTTTGTATGTCAGGAATTTTCTTGATGTTATGCATGTTGAAAAAATATATATGTGATAGTGTCATTGGCATGTTTCTAAATTCACCTGACAAAACAAAGGATGTAATTAAATCTTGGTTGGATATGGTTGACATGGGAATACGAGAAGAGTTGGTGCCAGTGAAGGGTGAAAAACAAACTTTTCTTCCTCTGGCAGCTTACACTCTTTCTAGGTATGAGAGATATCAGTTTTGAAACTTCATGAATAACATAAAGGTTCCAGCGGAGTATTCATCTAATATCAAGAATATCATGTCAATGACCAATTTAAAGTTAAAGGGTCTGAAATAACACGACTTCCATGTTTTGATGAAAGATCTAATACCTATATATTTACGTTTCATTTTTTCCAAAAATGTCTATCATACATTAACCAATCAATGTTTATTCTTCAAAGATATATTTAACAAAGTTATAGACCTGGTGAAATTTCCAACTATGGAAAGATAAATTGTCATCATATTATGTGAATTGGAAATGTTCTTCCCGCTAACATTCTTTGATATGATGGTTCATTTTATGGTTCAATTAGTGAGAGATATTTGACTATGTGGTCATGTACACTATAGATGGATATACCCCATTGAACATTATATCAATATTTTTAAAGGGTATGTCAAAAATTAAATTCAACCAAAGGGTTGTATTGTGGAGCGATATAATGTTGGGGAAGTTGTTGAATTATTTACTAAATACATGTGCGGTGTGGAAATCATTGATCTACTAAAATCTCACAACATTGAGTGGATTATAGGTGAATGAATTTATTGAAGAGATATTGTCACAATCAGTATTACAGATAGGGATTAAGCCCAAATTTATGTTTTTTATAATAGTTTAGAGGTTTCCCCATATATTGAAACCCATAAATAAATTATCAGGAATTTGATTCCACAAAGAGTTGAAATATGGATATCAAATATACACAATAAACAGTTTATAGGATTTTTTGGGGACCATATTTTTAAGGTGTCTAATGAAAATATGGATTCAATTTCAAAATGACTTTGATGGCTAGATGGAGGACCAATTTTGTATGTATTATCTTATAATTTTTATATAATTAATAGTTATGTGTTCTATAAAAATGATCATGATGAAGAAAATACCATGAAAAATAGTGGAGTTATACTTGTGGATGAAGATATGTATTTTTCTGGTACTAAGGAAAAAAATACAATTTACATGAATATTTAATACTTTGGAATCATCAAATAGATATGGGATTTGGATTATACAACATTCCAAGTGCTGATTTTTCAATGCAAGTGGTTTGATAACAGGAGTGTTGTTAAAATAGATGAATTGGGATTCATGAAATTTGATTTCAAAAAGGAAGGGTACAAGATAAACCATTTATAATGGCATCACAGATAGTGTAAGTATTTTATGTTCCTAATCCTGCAAACTAAAAGTGGTCAATTGTTCTGTTATTGACCAAAACCATTAAAGGGTCAGATGAAAATTCAACTGAGGATAACCCTTTCAGTGGAACGTCACAATAATTTCACAGTCATCCCAATGTAGATGGTGTTTTTGTATTTCATAGGAGACCACAATGAAGGGATTTGGATAGTCGGTAGAGGGTACAAATCCCTTCAGCATTTAAAAATTAAAAAGAGAGTTCAATAATCAGGTTATATTTTTTTGTAATAAACATCGCGTTCTGTAATGCCCCGACCCCAGTTACCTAGAGTCGGTGCATTATTTTAATACATTGATATGATTACAAAGAATCAAGTCCCGAAGAACCGATCAGTTTAGCATTTTTGGAAAATAGATTACATATATGAATTTTACATTGCACTTTAATACATACAAAAAAACATAAATAATCTTTATGAATGCCATTATTCCCCTGTCTTAACCCTGTATATCAATCACAATACACTTCTTGGAATCCTGGTAAAAATAAAACATTGAAAGTGGTGAGCTCAAAAGCTTAGTAAGGGTAAGTAATACAGCGAAAAATGACATAAATATTAAGCATGGTAAATAATTGAAACCACGTGCCCTTACAAATAATAAACATGAATAATTTTATGGAAATAATATGAGATGAGTAAATAATGCCATAATAAAACATAATCATGGGTATTCTACTAGTCAAATGACCACATGAACCATCAATATTATTTCCATAATGAGGGAATGTATAATACTGAACTTTAATTTCTTTGTCAAGGCCCCGTGCCAAGACCTAGGGGATACTGTAACCGGAACCCAACCCGGAGTGCCTCTAATAACCGGACACCAACCCGGAGTTCCTATAATAACCAGAAACCAACCCAGAGTGCCTCTAATAACAGGACACCAACCCGGAGTGCCTCTAATAACCGGACACCAACCCGAAGTGCCTCTAATAACCAGAAACCAACCCGGAGTGCCTCTAATAACTGGACACCAACCCAGAGGGCTTACTTTTACGAGTCCACAACCAGGAACATACTAGTCCAACACATTCATTTTAAGAATATGATGAAATATAATATAAACAATCATATTAAAACAAGCATACGAAATGGAAAAACATTAATCATAAGTCATTAATGACATAAAAATAACTCATTCATAGTCAAACATATCACAAAACCTTACATATAGTATAGATGTTTTGTATCATAATAAATCAACTTCAAATAAGTGTAAAATTTATCAAAGGATGTGGACATATATGAAATCAAAACTATTTGAGAGAAATATCTCTTTTTTGAAATCATTTAAAAGTAACATAATTATAAAATAAAACATTTACTTTGAAAATATCCTTATTATCTTGTAAGGGAAGCTTTGAAGATTTTATAATGGTGGAAAATAGTCGCACCCGCCATATAAGTTAAAAAAGACATTCTTACCTTAACTCTGTCGAAAAGGTTAAAAAGGACCTTGTTTGGAAAACGACGGAAAGATTCCTTTATAAACTTCTTATAAAAAGTCAAAAAGGGTAAAAATAACATTAACCCATAGTTTATAATATAGTAAGAATGATTTGAAATAATTTTTTTTAAGAAACATGGATGTGGATGATAAAGAGATCCCAGTAGATAATTACGTATAAACAACCTCGAATAATGACGAGATTGTGAAATAAACCCTTACCAATTTGGTAACTTACGAAACATACACCCCATGAAAGAGGTATCATACAATGAATATGTATATACACATAAATTAAAGTGAATTACACAAATAATACAATTATGGGCAGTACATACACCACACAAAAGGTAATAGTGGCAATATGGCATGAATCTCACGGAAATAAGAAGTGAGATGAAAAACCCCTTACCTTGTACTTTTCCTTTGTAGAGGGTAGGGTAATCTCCTGGATAATGGTTAAATTATTGTTATTAAATTATAAAAGAATAATATACATTAATATGATATCATATATGATCTTTTAACATTTCTTTGTTAATAATATCTTAGTATTATCATCGTTTCGGGTGTTAACTTACTCGTTTTATTTTATATGTTTTGTTACATAAGCCATGTTTGTTATGGATAGGTTGTATCTTATATATATACATAATGATATCAAGTCCTTAAACATTATTTTTAATCATAAAATGAGAATTATACTCGAATGGATATGATGGGGAATGAATCTCATCGCGTTCGTGGAGACGGTAGTCCGTACGTACGCACGAGCGACAATATCATTATTTTGATATTAAAATAATATTTAATTGGATGGTATATAATATATACAGAATAATTATCATGTTATATTTATTATTTACATAAATTACAAATCATTATTATAACCATCCAAATAATAATGTTTTGAATAACAATTACACCACGACATGGAGACGGTAAGCCATACGTACGCACGTATGGTGACATGTCATTCAAAGGGTGGATAGAATACTAAAATATGGTTGTAACATGTTTATAATAACATCAAAGTATATATAATATACTGGAGTTATTATTTTAGAATGGTAATAACAAAGAAAGGATAAGTGGAAGAAGAAAGGAACTTGAAAAAGGGTGGTGAAATCATTACCTCTTCTTCAGGTTCTTCCTTTTGATTTGATCAAAAGGGCTCCTTAGGTTGGATTTCTGACTAAAATAAGGCCTCTAGGATTAATTGAGGAAATTTTAGAGAGTATTTGGGCAGGTTTTGGCCGAACCAAAAGGATTTGAAGGTGTGAATTAATGAGAAGGGGGAGTGCCCTTTTATAAGAGGGGTGAGGGGAACCTTTGGAAAAGCTAGAAATATTATTTTATAATAAATTCATATTTAGTTTATAATGGATCCAAAGTGGATTATTTAAAGGTTAAGGTGGGTATATATTGAAAACCACTCATCCAATATGATTTAGACAGGTTTGGGTTACTATATTAACCTTATCTTTAAGTATTAACTCTTAGTTAATTAGTTTCACTTTTACAATGTCTCTTTGTATTTTTATATTATATGGTTAATAAAATTACTATATACATCCAAGATACCCCCAAGTGGTCCATTAATGATACACCTATCATGATATAAGTCTCTTGTCCAAACATTAGATTTTTACGAATTTAATATCAATTACGAATATAATATTTTTTAAAAAAACTCTTTTATGCCAATTTTGACACTATTCAATAATTGATTTTTGTAAAAATCATAACAAAATGATTACTTCTAAAAAAGTTAGTTAAATCAATCCTAAAATGTCATATTAACCTATAAAATTATTTTTATTTATAAAAAGTCTCAAATTACATTTATTTGGGTATTTATAATATCAATTATTCTAATTTTTCATTAATTAGGTAATTACTGCATCACCATTGTGTCATAAATAACTTAAATTATTTAATGTCTAAAAATTATAAATAAAATAAAATTATGTAGGAAATATTTTTTTATTTTTAATGAATATTTATAGTCGAAAATCCAACATATATAACCCTATGTAAAAATTGTTTTTCTAAACGATATATGCTTATGTCATTTTTGTATTTATTTTAACTTAATTAAAATAAAGTGTCTCTATCACCTACAAGTGGCTCCATGGGGTCCCAAAATCGACCCAAAGATGCCCATGGTCGGACATGTATCCACCAATAAGGTTAGGACACGTTTTAGGGTAATTTATTATTATTATAATATTATTTTTTAACCCTTATTTACCGGATTTACCCTTTAACCATGGTAAATAAAATATTTACCGAAGTAATTATTCAAAATGTCCAAAAATAAAAGTTACCTATTTACACAATTTGTACATCCTGATTCCAAATATGGAATCCATTTTTCCAAATTCAAAACACAGAAGTGGCAGAAATTAATTTAAAATTAATTCCCATTGTTAAAACAAAAAGCGTGTTTTTAAGAGATAATAACTATCAAAAGATTGACACTTGTTCATGTCCGGTTTAATTGTGAAATTATGTAAAATGGCCAACATTATATTAAATGGTAAAAATATATTCTAAATATACTTTAAAACCACTCAAATTCATAATTTATCCTTATTAATTATTTCTATTAAAAAAGTTGTTTTTAATTAAAATTTAGTAATTTTTACTATTCATCAAAATATGAAATTTATCAGAAAAGTACCAAAAATTCACCCTAAGCTAATTTCAATATTTTAAATCCAAAAATGAAGTCCATTTTGAAAGATAAGATGTATGAAATTTCAAAAAGTGGGTATTATTATTCACAACGACTAGTTTGATTGGTTGTGGTGTGTGTTAGAACTCGAAGTTGCGTACAACGCACGCTACTATATTATTCAAAGAGAAACATACCATGGAAGCTTGGGGTCTTACACGTTCCCTCATGTTATTGTCCATTTATTGTTGTATTTATGTACTCTGAATTTAATTTTAAACCACTACTGCAGATAATGACTTATGCACATGTTGGTACTCACAATATTGAGAAACAATAGGTCTCTCAACATGTTGTTGCTTATAGTGTAGAGGAACAACGACCTTCTTCATATTCTAGTGATCCCAATCCTGAGGCATAATAGGTCTCTCAATCTGCTGCTACTCGCAATGCATAGGAACAACCTTATGCACATGTCAGTGCTCTTATTATTGTAGAATAATAGGTTTCTCAACCTGTTGTTACTCCCAGTGTAGAGGTACAATGACCATCTGCACATGTTAATGCTACCAATCCAGAGTAACAAATTGATGAAGTTGATTTTGGGGAAATGGTAGGCGACGAAGGACCAGTGATGCAGAAAAAATAGGAGCATCATAGTTTAACGGTGTTAGAAAAAATCATTAAGGAGAAATTCAAAGGTATCAAATACGAGGTCGGATGGAATGTGCGGGGCCAACATTTTAACCCCCACAAGGCCATGTTTAATAGTTACATTGGAATCGTCACTCGGCAATGAATGTAGATTGATGTAGATTTATGGCACCATGTTTTTCCCGAGCTTAAGACACTGATGTGGAAAGATATTATGGTAACATTATGATATCATTTAATTATTTTACTAAAAAATAACATAATGAAACATTTTCTTACTATTCATCATCTATTGCAGAGTGAATTTATAGTAGATGACTCCCACAAGAAATATGTATCAATTCTTTCGAGAAGGATTCAAAGAGGATTTCACACAATTCTAATAAGACATCATCTTAAAGATATTGAAGGGAAAATAAACCTACACCCACCGCTTATCTATGCACACTTGATAACCCAAGAACTGTGGGATGTGTTTACTAGTTGTCACATAGATGTGTCTTTTCAGGTACATTGTGGATAGTAATACATTGTTTGATGATATGTGTATTCATCACTTTAATTGAATTTTTTTTTATTTATGAAATAGAAACTAAGTGCTGGAAATAAGGAATAAGAAGAAAAACCAGTGTACCCCTACTATAAAGCAAGGATGGGGAACAATTCACTTGAAAAAAAAAATTGGTGTGTATTTTAAATATATTGTAACACCTTTATGTGACATAAAACAATAGCATAATTATATTCCTCTATTTATATAGAGATTAATCACTCCAAATCCAAATCCACTTCCATCCCACATCATGTTCTATGGAAGGAGGCACGTGTAAATAAATACAGGATACAAAAAGAAGAAAACACACAAAAAAGTATGGGAAACATGTGTCAGTATTACATAATAGAATTTTTTTGTTTTAAATCGTTATTATATAACAATTAACACATATTTTTATATATTTTTTATCCGACATAGTCACAAGAATCAGAAACACTTGTACCAGTTGAATGCATACTATAGGTAGTCTTGAAGCATCCATAACAATATGGCTGCATCAGAGGGGTGGGTTTTAGGGTTAAACCCTACACATATTTTGAGAAAAAAACAATAGGAGGATCAAAGTGAATTAATAAAATAGATGAGTGAAAGAATTGATACCCTTGAAGAAGAATTCCAATGGCAGATAGAGATTATGGAAACTTTCATGTGGGGGAGTCAAAGAGAAGAAGTAAATCAAGAACAACCACCGTTTAGAGATCCCTCCCCACCCACATTAGCTATAAGGAAATCAATTCCCCTCAAAGATATGTCTTAGTTGAGGTAATCAATGTTTTAATAAATGTTTCTGTGAAATTTGAATTATACGTACACTGATACCTTTCTTGTACTAATATTCTACAGGGTGATAGTGACTGTGATTTATATTTATCAACACCCACCCATCACCTTGTAGTGAGGGCTATGGTGTTCAATATCCAAAATGACATGTTACACAATATACCACTTCCAACGGGTCATGTGTGGGTGTCAATTAGTGTAGTTCATGAGCTGAGTGTCGATCTACCTATTCCAATTCATGAGAAAGATATTCATATGGTAAAAAAGGTTGTTAGAAAATTCATCACATGGTCGTTACATCTTGTAAAAAACATATCAACATTTAGGTATTCATTTACAATTTATTTTTCAAGATAAAACTTTAAAAATTAATGAAAAAATGTATGAACCGATGAAGGTTATTATAGACGAACAAAGAGAATGGGATGAAATGAAATACTGACTCAAAACTATCTAAAGGATTGACCAACCTATCAAAAAAATATACATAAAGCACCATTACCTCACCTATTCTGTATCTACATTTAATATCATTGAAGGTTCATGTGGATACAAAGTTAAAAAATGATCGGAATCACATAATTGATTTCGAAGAAAATATATATGGAGAGAAAGATCAAATAGGGGTAGGTCTAATCAAATCATTTGAAATAGGGGCAGGTCTAATCAAATCATTTGAAATAAAACTTTTAGATGATAGAATTTATTTAATACCAATGATGTAAGGGTAAAACTCTAAAATTTAATCGTATAAAATATATTTTCATTACTTTAATTACTTATTCCTTTTTGTTTTTTAGGTAGTATTGGATGCACATTGTGGTAAATTTGGATACTCCAAATATTTATTTCTTGGATTCAATACATGTATATCAAACAATCTATCCACACATGGTGGTGTTTGTCAATAAGTAATACACTAAATCCAATTTTTTAAAACAAAACATCAAGTTATATAATTTATATTATCTTTTAATGAGAATTTTGTTATTATAGGGCGGTGCATCAATATCATGAAAAATAAAGAATAAGGTCAGGGGCTAAGCACAAGAAAAAAGACAAGTTCTACAACTAGAAAATTATCAGGGTATATATAATAATATTTCATTATCTAAACACATATTAAAAAAATTACTTATTCTCATTAATTTTTCTACAGTATCTGAAACAAACTAATGGAAAAGATTGTGGTTATTATGTTTGTTAATTTATGAGAGATTTCATATTTCATGAACAAAATAGAATCTCGAAAGAGGTATTTTCAAATATAATTATTATTTCATTTAAAATATTTATTAAAAATTTGTGTATTTATATTTTTTTAGTACAACTATGACTGTCGAAAAGACTCATATTCACAAGATGATTTAGATGTGCTCAGAAATGAATGGGCAGCATACCTGATGAAAGAATGTACACAAATATCATGAAGATGTGAATTCCATAAAAGTAGTGTATTGTTTCATATTTATGTTTAATTTAATTATTTTTATTATTACTCACATAATAATTATTTTCTTATATAGGTGTATTCCTTTGTATGAGTTGGGGTGGTTTGTTCAAAACTGATCATGCTCGTGAGAGATTGGACTTTGAGGTTGCAACTGAGATAATAACAATAAGGAAATGGGTCAAGAATGTATAAAGGTGAATTCCTAATAATTATGTAATTAATTAATTTTTTTCATCATTTTACCTACTCAAAACAATGAAAAAAGAACAAGTGACTGGTATTACTCAAAGTGTCTCTTTTTATTTAAAATTGACATAAATTTAAGTAAAAAAGAACAAGTGACATACTGAAAACTAAGCAAACACATTCAGATTATTTTGATATTTTATTAAAATGGTCCATGAATCATTTTTGACATGTAGGAGTCAATTGTACCTCAATACGATGCATAGTGTTACCGGTATGACTTTAAGTGTGGTTTTTTATATTAATTTGATATTAAATTAAGTAAAAAAATAAGTGACATACTAAAAACTGAGAAAATGAATTTGTATTATTTTGATAATTTAGAAAAAATTATTCATGAGTTATTTTTTATGCATAGGAATCAACCACACCTCAATCCAATTCATAGTGTTACCGGTATGACTAAAAGTGTTCATTATCTGTTTAAAATTAATATTTCAGTTCAAAACATGTCACTCACTGAAAACCAAGTAAAAGAGTTATGATTGTATTCATAATTTATTATAGAGATTCATAAGTAATTTGTGACATGCATAGAGTTGTCTCACATCAAACAGACATAGGATGCAATCAGTATAAATCAAAATGTGTGTTTCCAGTTTGAAATAACATTTTAGTAAAAAAACATAAATGACATACTAAAAACTGAGAAAACGAATTTTTATTGTTTTCATACTTTAATAAAATGATATATAAGTCACTCTTGACATGTATGAATCAATCTCACCTCAATACGATGCACGGTGTGGCTGGTATAACTCAAAGTGTCTCTTTTTATTTAAAATTGACATTAATTTAAGTAAAAACTACAAGTGACATAATAAAAACTGATAAAATGCATTCAAATTATTTTAAAAATTTAGGAAAATTATCCATGAGTCATTTTTGATGTGTAGGAGTCAACGACGCCTCAATACAATACATGGTGTGATCGGTATGACTCCAAGTATGTCTTTTTATTTAAAATTGGCATTAATTTAAGTTAAAATAACAAGTGACATACAGAAAACCAAGAAAACACATTCATATTACTTTTATATTTTATAAAAAATATCCATGAGTCATTTTTGATGTTTAAGAGTTAGTAATACCTCAATAGGATGCATAGTGTGATTGATATGACTCCAAGTGTGTATTTTTATTTAAAATTGACATTAATTTAAGTAAAAAAGAACAAGTGACATACTAAAAACTATGAAAATGCATTCATATTATTTTGTTATTTTAGAAAAATTATCCATGAGTTATTTTTGATTTTTAAGAGTCAACCAAACCTCAATATGATGTATGGTGTGACTAGTATGACTCCAAGTGTGTCTTTTTATTTAAAATTAGCGTTAATTTAAGTAAAAAGAACAGGTTACATACTGAAAACTAAGAAAATGCATTTATATTGTTTTGAAACATTAGTAAAACAATCCATGGATCATTTTTAACCTGTAATAATCAACCGCACTTCAATCCAATGCACGGTGTGACTGATATGACTAAAATTACCTGTTATCAATTCAAAATTGACATTTTAGTTCAAAATGTGTCACTCACTGAAAACCAGGAAAACATTCCCTAGTTGTCTTGATAATTTATTAAAGTGATTAAAAATTAATTTTTGATGTGTATTAAGTAGTCTCACATCAAAATAATGCATGATGTAACTGGTATGACTCATAATATTTAGTAAAATAACATAACGGGCATACTGAAAATTGAGCAAATGCATTTAGATTGTTTTGATACTTCATGAAAATGATCTATAAGTCATTTTTGACATTTAGGAATCATATTCACCTCAATACGATGCATGGTGTGGCCAATATAACTCAAAGTGTCTCGTTTTATTTAAAATTGACATCAATTTAAGTAAAAATGAACAAGTGACGTAATGAGTATTGAGAAAACACATTCGTATTATTTTTATATTTTAGGAAAATGATTCATGATTCATTTATGATTTGTATGAGTCAACCACACATCAATATGACACACAGCGTGACCAATATGACTCCAAGTGTGTCTTTTTATTTAAAATTGACATTAATTTAATTAAAAAGAAAAGGTGACATATTGAAAACCGAGAAAATGCATTGGTATTATTTTTATACATTAGTAAAATGATCCATGAGTCATTTATGACCTGTAGGAACCAACCACACCTTGATATGATGAACGGTGTGACCGATATGACTAAAATTGTCAGTTATGAGTTTAAAATTGATATTGTAGTTCAAAATGTGTCACTCACTAAAAATCAAGAAAACACACTTTGACTATCTTAATGATTTAGTATAGTGATTCATAATTCATTTGTGATGTGTATGAAGTAGTCTCACATCATACCAATTCATTATGCGACCGGTATGAATCATAATGTGTGTTTTTAGTTTGAAATGACATTTTAGTAAAAAAAACACAACTTGCATGCTGAAACCAAAGAAAACACATTCATATTGTATTGATACTTTAGTAAAATGATCTATATATCATTTGTGACATGTAGGAATTATTCTTACCTCAATACGACACATAGTGTGGCTGATATAACTCAAAGTGTCTCTTTTTATTTAAAATTGACATTAATTTAAGTAAAAACAATAAGTGACATACTAAAAACCAAGAAAACACATTCGGATTATTTTGATATTTTAGTGCAATGATATATATGTCTTTTTTTATGTGCAGGAATCAGCCGCACCTCAATTAGATGCACGGTGTTGCCGATATCACTCAAAGTGTCTCTTTTTATTTAAAATTCACATATATTTAAGTAAAAAAAACAAGTGACATACTCAAAATTGAGAAAATTCATTTGATTTGTTTTGATACTTTAGGAAAATGATCCATGAATCATTTTTGACATGTAGAAATCAACAATACCTCAATCCAATGCACGATGTGACTGGTATGACTAAAAGGGTCTGTTATCAGTTTAAAATTGACATTTTAGTTCAAAACGTTTCACTCACTAAAAACTAAGAAAACACACTTCGGTTATCTTGATAATTTAGGACCATGATTAATGTGTATGAAGCAGTCTCACATAAAATAGATACACAATGTGACTAGTATGACTCATAATACATGTTTCCAATTTAAAATGACATTTTAGTAAAAAAACACAACTTGCATACTGAAAACTAAGAAAAATTATTTGAATTATTTTGATACTTTAGGAAAAATATCTATAAGTCATTTTTGACATATAGGAATCTGTTTCACCTCAATATAATACATGGTGTGATCGTTATAACTCAAAGTCTCTTTTTATTTAAAATTGACATCAATTTAAGTAAAAATAATAAGTAACATGATGAAAGCCGAGAAAACACATTCAGATTGTTTTTATATTTTATGAAAATAATCCATGAGTAAATTTTGATGTGTAGGAGTCAACCACACCTCAATATGATGCATGGTGTGACCGGTATGACTTCAAGTGTGTCTTTTTTTTTAAAATAACATTAATTTAAGTAAAAAATAATAGGTGACATACTAAAAACTGAGAAAATGCATTCATATTATTTTGACACTTTAGGAAAATAATCCATGGCTCATTTTTGACCCGTATGAATCAAAAACAACTCAATCCAATGTACAGTGTGCCTAATATGACTAAAACTGCATGTTATCAATTTAAAATTTACATTTTAGCTCAAAATGTGTCACTCACTAAAAACCAAGAAAACGTTCTCTGGTGGTCTCGATAATTTAGGATAGAGATTCATAATTTATTTTTGACATGTTTGAAGTAATCTCGTATCAAACTGACGCATGATGCGACTAGTATGACTCATAATGTGTGTTTCCCATTTGAAATGACATTTAAGTAAAAAAACACAACTAGCATACTAAAAACCAATAAAATTCATTCGTATCAATTTGATACTTTAGGAAAATTATATATAAGTCATTTGCAACATTTAAAAATCATTTTCACCTTAATACGATGCTTGATGTGGCCAGTATAACTCAAATTGCGTCTTTTTATTTAAAATTGACATTAATTTAAGTAAAAACAACTAGTGACAAACTAAAAACTAAGCAGGCATATTCAGATTGTTTTGATATTTTAGGAAAATGATCTATAAGTTATTTGTTACATGTAGAAATCAGCCGCACCTCAACAGGATGCACGATGTGGCTGGTATCACTCAAAGTGTCTTTTTTATTTAAATTTGACATTAATTTAAGTAAAAACAACAAGTGGCATAATGAAAACTGAGAAAACACATTCAGGTTGTTTTATACTTTAGAAAAATGATCAATGGGTCATTTGTGACATTTAGGAAGCTACCACACATCAATCTGATGCATGGTGTGACCGGTATGACTAAAAGTATCCATTATCAGTTTAAAATTAACATTTTATTTCAAAAAATTCAACTCACTGAAAAGAATGAAAACACCCTCTGATTGTGTTGATAATTTGGGATAGTGATTCATAAGTCATTTGTGATGCACATGAAGCAGTCTCATGTCAAACTGATGCACGATGTGACCGGTATGACTCATAATGCATGTTTCCAGTTTGAAATGATATTTTAGTAAAAAAACACAACACGCATACTGAAAACCGATAAAACATATTCATATTATTTTAATACTACAGGACAACAATCTATAAGTTATTTGTGACGTGCAAGAATCAGTCACACCTCAATACAATGCACGGTGTGGCTGCTATAACTTCAAATGTGTCATTATTTAAAATTGAAATTAATTTTAGTAAAATAACAAGTGACATACCAAAACTGAAAAAAATGCAATCAAATTATTTTTATATTTTAGGATAATGATCCATAACTCATTTTTGGAATATAGGAATCAACCCCACCCTAATAAGATGCATGGTGTGACCAGTATAACTCCAAATGTGTACTTTTTATTAAATATTGACAGTTTATTTATGTATTCTTTCATATTAATTTTTAATTTATTTCTTTATAGTATTACTTACATAATATTTTTTTCTTATATAGGCATAATCTTTTGTTTGGTTTGAGATGATTTGTTCGACAATTGATACCATGGACGTACATTTTTGAGAGGGGATCATGAACATCACAAGATGAAACATTATTATTTTTAAATGTTTTTTGGATAATTATATATGTAATTATAGTTGGGATTTGGATTAGTGGTAAAGAAACCCTGTAATACTATATGAGATTGGGGGTTCAAAAATCATTGGGTGCAGGGTACTGTAGAAGCACTGTAGCGACACTATAGTAGTATTGTAGAAGTGGTGGAACTATTGCAATGACGACACTATAATGGTGATGGGTACTGTAGTAGGAACTGTAGCGGTGACACTACAGCAAGTATTGTAGTAGCCCAGGTACTGTAGTATAAATATTCACTAGTGGGCCTTCCGGTAAAAAAAATCGGCCTTCATGGCCATGTAATGGGATTTCTTGCCCAATGGACCTACGATCCATGTATTGAATAAATATGGCTTGATGGGTGGGTTATCCCTTGGGGGATATGGTTTGAATTTCTGATATGTGTGTGTGTTGTGTCTATGTTTAATGTAATTGTACCACCAAATACCTAATATATATATATATATATAAATAATTATTTGAAATGTATATAGTAGTGTTTTTTTTATATATCATTGGTGGAAATTTTTTTATTCCTTATGTCACATTAAATGTATATAGCAATGTTTGAAATTATAGGCTTTTGCAGGTTTTTGTAGGTTGTAATGTTATAGTAACAACACATTGTATCCAACAAGGTCATTATCAATGCTATTTTGATTAGTGATAAAGGACTCTCTTTATCATTGTTGTGATTAACAGAACTTTTTTAGCATTGTTAAAAGACATTTTGCAGGGTGTTAAAGGGCACATGTGTCGTAGTGATTGTAAATAACCACAGGAGTATAAATTCAGTTAATGTGAAGATAACACATTATCCTCTCACTTATGAACAAAAGAGAACAAGACAAACATCTTGTTTTTATCGACCTTGAACAAGCATCAAATTACCGAGAAGTTGAAATGGGATAATTTTTAAAAACGGGTTTTCAATTTTTTTTTCAAAACAGGATAGAATTAAGGTTATTTTTAAAAATGGATCTTGAGATGTGTGAACCCTGTTCACATGTCTCCCCTCACTAGGAAGCATGAATGGGGTTCACTCATACTGTATAAAGTTTATAATGGATGTGTGAACCCCATTCACACATCCTACATAAATTTTAAATAAAAGAAATTCATCAATTCTAATCAAATGTTAATAAATATTAATTAAATAATCAATAATATAAATGAAATAGTAATAAATATGAACCAAATATTTTTCTATATTTATAAATATTAATTAGAAAATAATAAAATTTAAGTAAAAATTAAAAAATATTCAAAAATATTAATAAATTTCAATTAAAATAGTAAATATTAAATCAATATTGAACAATTTTATTAATTTGTTTAACTGGTTGGGGGAGAAACCCGCTTATTAAGAATATAAATATTAATTAAATACTAATTAATATAAATAAATATTTATTAATTATTAATGAATGTTAAAAAAACATTAATTGATGTTAATAATTATTATTAAATATTCATGAATAATAGATATCCATTAAATAATTATTAATAAATATTCACGCTTTCTACATAATTTTTAATTAAAATAAAAATCATCAATTTTTTAAAATACAAATTAAATATAAATATATTATTAATTAAAATACTATCAATATGTATAAAATATCAATAAATATAAATAAATATTAAATAGTCAAAAATATTAATAATAGTGTTCATGGTAATTTTGATCAACTGGTCTGATTCTTGGTTCACTGCTCGATCACCAGTATCAGTTCATACTTAAGAATGTGTCATCTATTATTTCACTCTAAGTCTATGTGAGTCGTACTCTATCTAGAAAACAATAAGATTTGATTTGGGAAATAATGTTGTCCTCTATCAACTGATCATGATTCCACGTAAAATGAGAACTCATGTACTTATCATCAAGGGTAATCCAATTTTATTTCAAGATTAAGATATTCAATGAGATATAAAAGTTTTATTAGAAAAATCAACCAAAAAATCATGCATTCACTTTACCATATTGATCAAAAACATTCAACTGTAATAAGAAGTATAAACGGCCTTTGAACGCATCCATACTAGAACTTTTCTTATGCCTTGATTAATTAAATTACAACCCTATCTATTCAGTTTATTTTTTTGTTAAAAAAGGAAGATATATTTAGAAAAACATTCCTCTTTCAATAACATGATCATCCTGAATATTCTACAATAATTAGGTTTGATTCTAATTGATATACTAATTCTGGCAGTAATTTCATATTTTTTCATTTACCTCCCCCTTAAGGGAAACACTCATAAACATCCATTTTGAAAACTTATATAACTTCACCAAGGATGATCTTCTTCAATACATGTTCTTCAGGATACCAAAAATATGATCAAACCATGATGATATCTTCTTTATACTTATTTTCTTGGATATGCTAACACATTATTAAAATTCATCAATGATGACCCTCTTCTTTACCTCATAATAATAGATAAATTAAACAATGATTAAGGAAATATGGTGGATATTCCGCAATTCTTAATGTGAATAGGAAGGTTGAGGATTCTCTCAATGAAGTTGGTCCAGTTCTTCTAGTATTCATGATTGTATATCTGAACACTTATACTAATTTATGTTGTGTAGTAGGGATCTTTTCACATTACATTCTGATTTTTGTGGAGGTTTTTTTCCTTATTATCCTTCATGGATGGCGCAATATTAACCCTCTTAAGGATTGATTCTTATTTTGGAAGAATATGAAATCAATATTTTTCATAATGAACATAATTTTATCACATGATAGAGGTATTTTAACAGTAAAATCCTCTAGTGAAGATTGCATACCAGTATAACCAGTGTCCTTTAATAAAGTCTAAATATGTATCTTCTCAAAATTGGCCAAATGAACTTCTAATTCCATACATCTCAAATTGTTGGTTTTCTAATCTTCATTCATAATCATCTACTCTTCACAAATATCCATTATTCATTGAAATTATTATTCATGCAATTTAAATTTTTTAAACAAATAATCGTGTTCTATAATTTTTGGATTCAAATCATTGAGATCAATAATATTTTTCAAGATTTCTTGAAGTTCACGAATCTTTTCATCCAAAGTATTAATATTTAGTAATGAGTTTAATCAAATTATTTATTATACATTTATAGATAATAATACAAAGTAATAATATGAATATCAAATAGAAATTATTAATTTTGGAAGATAATTTGATGAAAGTAAGACACTTATTAAAAAAAGTAGAACTCTATAAATGATAATAGTAAGGCATATAAAAAATGTATCATAAATCAAAAATCAACCTAATCTATGCCTCTAGTGTGGAAGATACTCTGTCCCATAGCCAGGAGTATGTTGGATGCATTCACATCATGTTCGTCTATGTCTGCGCTCTGGAATATGTTGTGCATCATCATCAGCAGTCACCTCAACATCCTCCTATGTGACAGGCAATGGATGTACAGTCTCACCATCTATACCATGTCTTATATCTAAGTATTGTGAATACTGTATGGAACTCTCACCAACATAGAAAGAAGATGGTTTTTGTGCTACGAATTTATGTAATAAAGAATCCATCTCAACCCATTCAACATTTGTATCTACCTGTGGCTGAGCCTGAGAAGTAGGAGGAGCATCTAACTGGTCATGCTGAACACCCTCCTCTTGTGGAAAAACATCATCTGACTGATCAAGATGAACACCCTCCTCCTGTGGAGCAACAACATCCATAATAGGGTCATCACCCCCTAGTACATCTATATAAGGCTCAACAAGTTGCGCAGCCTCCTCAGCATGTGGTGGATCAAAAAAATTGTCATGATAAATCTCATCCCTCGAAGGAAGAAACAATGTCACAAGGCTGTGAAAATATGCCGGGTCAAATACAGCTCTCTCTACTAGATCAGATATGTGAAGTAGATGACAGATACGGGCATCCTGTGAAAACAAATTCTATTGTTAAGTAATATTAATAAAAAAATCTGCTGAACAGAGAAAGGAACAATGTATACCAACTCATGGACTCATCCATGTCGTGTCAAAAAATTTGACTGAGGACCTGCAGTACCAAGATTTATAATCCATCTGATCCACCAAATGAAAACGTATTGTCCCTGACCCTCACAACCAGGACTCTTGTCATCTATCCCATAAATCAATATATCTAGCATGGTATCTCCTCCAATCAAAATCTCTCTTCCCTGACATCTTTAGGGAATGTAGTGAATCTAAGTGACTGGGCAGGTCAAGAATAGGCTGAAAGAATCTGAATTTCCTCATAACTCTATCTGTATGATTCCACTCGACTATATGAAAATGAATCAATGGAACCCTATAAGAGCTGGTAGCAAGCATCGCCATACAGTATGGTGGAAGACTCTGGATAATATAATATATATATGGAATACATATAATCTGAAAGAAAAAATAAATAATCAATTGATAAATGAATAAATGTATAGTAATGAATAAATATTTAACAATATAAATAATAATAACTTACATAATGTGGTCAAATGTTGTCCAACAAAAGTTTGTAGGCATATACATCATGTCTAGGGGAATCTAAATGTCGATGTGTCTGACTCCAGCTGTAGATAATATTCTTAAATTTACATTTCATAATAGAAAGTTATGAAATTAGGTTAGAAATTATAAAGAAGTAATAACATACCAACATCCACGTGGAGCCTCTAATACAATATCTGCTAGCAATGGCGCAAGAGCATGTGGAGATAAATAAGGGATGTGCTCCCATACCCACATCTGTAGAAGAACCATGCATCCTGTGATCTGCATCTTATCGATGTGACATGCGCTGCATAGCACCCTGTATGTATATGCTAGATAAGAAGACCCCAAGCTATACTGGCATGCCTCATACAAATCCTCCAAAAAGGGTAAATACGTTATATGTATAAAATTAGTGGAGTGATCAACAAAATGCATTCCACCGATCATCCTCAAAATATATGCACGTGCAAATCGCAACACGGTGATATCATCAACATCCTCTACTAAATGTGTGAAGTGACGGTCTAACCAAGGCATGCGTAATCTACCACCGACGATAGTCCTTCCATCATCGGGGACCTCTATTCCCAGTAGTCTATGAAAAAGCTCTGAAAAATCTGCTCCAACTCAGCCTGTCAAAGCCGCACCATCGATGGGGAGGCCCAACATAATGGCCACATCTTATAGGGTAATAGTCATCTTCCCTCTATAAAATAGAATGTATGTGAATCTGGCCTCTATCTCTCTAAAAGCACAACAATCAACTGATGATCGAGAAAGGTGAAGTCACACATCGCTACGCTGTAGAATTCATCGCGACAAAGACGAGGGATGATAGCGGGAGGTGGTGCAGTGTGATGGAAATGGTGAGATCTGCATACAATCAATGGAGGCACATGATGTCCCTCTAAAAGAAGTCATGATACATGAGTATCCTGGGATGTGAGCAATTAAAAACCTACCATCTGCACAAATGATATCATCATTAATTTTTTAAAGTTAATTCAATAAAAAAAATTAACATTTATTTAAAAAAAACTACAACACGCAAATGAGAAATGATTGTGTTAATATTTTCGATTTATGCTTGATTTGTTGTGTGTGGATTTGTGTATTTTTTACTTGTGGAAGCATGATATATTCATTTTTGTTCTATGTTTATTTTTTTAATAGTTTTATTATCAAAAAAAAATTATTATAGAATCCAAAAACGATACAAACCAAAATTGAAACATGTCAAAAATGGAGAAAGTCAGAAATAAAAGGATTCAATACTGAAACATCCACATACAAAACAAAATATACATATTCATGATACAACACATAGACTCAATCCTGGATGACGGGATTTGGAGCTCTGTCCTACCACTTGGGTACATCTCTTATGAGTATTTCCTTCTATGTGACAAATACTGCATCGTATTCTCCCTCCTAGTTGTCGAGGCCAATCCATTTTATTTCTGATTTGAGTTGACTTTGGTCTTCCTCGGGGCCACAACCTGGTAGTGTGAAGCCAATAATTTTAAAAACGATAGACATTGAAAAAATCATAAATGAAAACAAAACCAAATTATGAAACCTGGAAATATCAGGGATGATGGTCGGCTGATCAGCAGGCAATGAGATAGAATAAAAGTCACCAAAAGGCGTCCAAGCTGCACTATAATAGTTAACTAAAGTGCTTATGTGATACATTGGGTCAACATATGGCTCCCATGATATATTTACTAAAGCACAAGCTACGATAACATGTGTACATGGATATCTAAATGCCTGAAAGTTGCTGCAATCACAATACATGTTATCTAACATCACCAAAAACACTTGACCACTAGTGCATGTAGCTCAGTTGTAGCACTGTCTTACCTAAAATCTCATCTTTTTTCTATCAAAGGCTAGAACAACCCATCTTGAAGCCTCATTCAGTATCTAATCAATATCACTTTGGAAATGCTGAGTAAAACACATTCTGTTTTCCATCCTCTGATAGACCTTTTAGGACCAGCCAACAAAGTAGTGAACATATCTATAAGATTTATCTTGAACTAACCCTATGATCGGGAGTTTGCGCACACCCTTGGTGAAACCATTTATGCACCCCACTATATTAGTGGTCATATGGAAATATCTTCTACCACCATCATATGATAATGATCATTTTTCCTTTGAAATCTATATTATATATTCATACACATCTTTATTAGCAGTTCAAATCACTTCAAGGCGTCGATCAAAACTTTGTTATTGGGGCTCATATACTGAAACCACAAGAGAATAATGTATTAAAATAGATATTAATTTTTTTTAAACTAAGTTTACAAAAACATACGCAACTTGAGGATCGCCTTCTTTATAGCTTCATCTCTGAAATTTTTATGCACATTACTTGCAATATGTCTAATGAAGTAACGATTATAAGAATTTGGATCAGTCCATGAAACCCCACCACTAGCCATGAACTCTATGATCGCTTGATGGCGATCAGATATCAAACGCACACCCTGATTTTGTGTGACATGAATGTGTACACATGCCAAAAACCAGCTCCATCATTCAAAATTATCCTCTTCAACAATAGAAAAAGAAAGTGGCAGAGGAGAACAATTATCATCTTGTGTGGAAGCAATGAGTATAACACCTGTATACTTTCCATACAAGAAATTTTCATCGACCTGAATAAATTGTTTACAATAGGGAAAGGCAGCAATGCATGGCCTGAATGCCCAAAAAGCCTATTGAACGTTACCTTTGTTCGATCAACTCGGTAATTGGGGGATACATACTCAATAGTGTCCAACTGATAAACAATATGATTGTTGAGAGTCAAAAATTCTATAATCTATGGAAACATTGCATAACATTCATCCCAATCACCATACACTTTTACAATTGCCTTCTGTTTTTCATTCCATGATTTTTTTATGATATCTTATAGTTTTAAAAATGTTGAATTCTTTCCTAAACAAGGGAAACAGGAACATCATGACATGTTCATATCATCTCAAAAATAACATTTGATATAAACTCTAAGTCAAGGGAAGAGTGATCCTACAACAAGCTTGGATGCACACAAGTGTGTGGCCCTTCTAATTTGGTTATCCTCCAACATGAAAAAAATTTATCAAATATTTCCCTTAATCAAAATTAAATTCCGGACCATATTTTTTACAACGAATGAGATATTTTTTCTTCGTTGACTCATCAACCACAAATGTTAAATTTTTCTCAATGTGATATTGCTTTATCACATTTTTCATGGACAATTTACTTTCAAACTCATGTACGACATAGATGGAATTATCATTTGATGCAAACCTATTCTCTAGAATTCTAGGGAATTAAGAAGGAAATGTAATGACATCCCAATCAAAATTTTGTTCACGAGACATTCCTTCAACTAAGGAACTCAATAATGAAGGATGATTACCATGAACTGGTGGATGCCGCGGATTCATGTCTCTCAAAGGAACCTCAGAAGGTTCATTCCCCACATCACCCTCACCCACAGCATCTCCTGATGGCTCCTTAGATTCTTCTTCCTGAGGTAAACTTTCATTCACTATATCAACAGATAAAGGGATGTCATCTACATTTCCTTCCAAATTTTGATCATCTTCTTTATAATTTACTTCTATCACATGAGTCATATGAGAAGTAGGAAATGAAAAAGACTGATGTGAAGGACCAACTTCTACAAATCTCATAAAAACATTGTTTTTTAGTAGTCGGTTGCACCACATCTATATCAGTAATCACCACGTACAACTCCATCAAACCATTAGCACACTGTTTTCTAAATTAGGAGGATGCATCCAACCAATCATCATCATCGACCATAGGGTACTTGGTGTGCCATAAAAGTTCAGGATGTTGTAGATGTTGATATGTTATTGAAGCAATGGATTGATCAACCCTTAGTTTTAACCGATTATGAATCTTATTGTGAACTGCATCCAATGTCATACAACCATGAAGATTTACCACTTTGACAGGTGACACACTATAGCTAAATCTATTCTCAGTATAAATAGCCTCCTCATTGAAATATATTTGTGTAGACATTATTACCTATAAAAAAATAATTAATAAAATATTATATACTACATCAAAATTTTACATTATTTAAATTGGTTTTGAATAGATGACTTTATCTTGAGACTTTTTTATGTATTGATTTACCGCTATTGAGGTATAATTGTGGTGGTATTATTACCAAAGAAAATTTAATATAACGTTATATATTTTAATTACTTATAAAATAATCATGACTTGATCTTGGGAATTACGATTAGTTTATCATTATTTGATAAACTAACCAAAACCTATGGTTAGACTCCTTGAGTCTCTATTATCAAATATTTTAGCGACCGCCAGTCTCCTTTTAAACGGCAATGCCTCCTTTCGAACGCTTGTTCTCGAAAACCTCTTCGGGGACACCTCTTTGGGAACGCCTCTTCGGGGACGCCTCTTCGGGAACGCCTCTTGTTGATTGCCTTTTAATTACAAATTTACTCACATGCATGTGAGGGGGTCTAGGGGTATGAAATACAAAACCTTTTTAAGCGGACATGCAGGTCCTTACATACTTAGTCAAAGATGACTCGCAGGTCATCATTGTGGAAAAATAAATGCAATTATTACAAATTAAATAACCACATTCACAAAATAAGACATGAAATTTCAATTATGCATTATTCGGTCATCTCAAGATCAGTCATCACACAACTTACCATGTTTTTTGGTATACTTATTATATCGATTACTAGATGAAATATATATTAAATATGTACACCTCTTTTCAAAAAAAATTATCTTTTCAATTTTTATGTGTATATATATATATATTTATTAATAAAATTTAATAAATTTAATTATAAATAATATAATTTAAAATTATTATTTATACAAAACTGTATTTATACCATTAACAAAAATATTTTTTTATATATTTTTTAATAAATTTAAATATGATACATATAACTAATATATTGTTCATAAATTATATAACTAGTGTATAAAATTTTATATTTTAAATTAATATTACTTTAAAAATAACATATTTTATAACATATTCAATTTTCATAAACATTCAATATGAATTCATACAACTTTTTAGAAATAACATAATTAATTTTCCTAAACATTCAATATGAATTCATGCAACACACACCATTAAAAAATTAAATCATACAAAATACACTAATTTACGCATCAATACATATGAAATAAATAAACCATACACACAAATACTAATTTCTACATATCAAAAATCAAATAAATAAATCATACAAATGAAATAAATAAACACAATTAAACAATTAAAATTTTAAAAAGAAATTTTACCTTCTTAAAAGGAGCAAATTTTTTTTGAGAAAGAAATTCTGCAGTGCTTAGCAATAAAACCCATAGGAGAAGAATGAATTTTGAGGGGGGAGACCCCTTTTATAGATTTACCTCGATGAGATTCGTGAATGGGGTTCACGCATCTTCAGCGCGGTGGACGATGTGTGAACCCCGTTCATGCTTCTCTGGTGGAGGGAAGATGTGTGAATGAGGTTCACACATCTTAAGACCTATTTTTAAAAATACTGTTAACACTATCCCGTTTTGATAAAAAAAAATTAAAAAACCCACATAAAAATTATGAGTTGAAATGCCTAGAAAACATGGACCATAGTGCTCACAAACGAGGCTTTGTGAGTTTGTTCTGTATGCGCATGGTACTTAAAAAATCTAAAAAAGTAGATTCAATCTTTGAATAACGATTTCTTTAAAAATAACCCTTTTCTTTCAGTGGACCCCTGCTGGGAGGCTCTAGTGCAGCTTATCCAAGAAACAATCACTTTTATTCAAACCCTAAATACCCTACTTTTATTCAAATCCTAAATGGACCCTACTGTAGGTATTTGTTCGGCCCTAGGGTAACCCCAAAGATCCCATGGACCAGGGCAACACCAAGAAAGAAAAAAAATACAAAGGGGCAACGGAATTCTCCGGCGGTCATTGTTTACGATAAATAACCTAAATGGCGCCCTACTAGGATTTTTTTTTTACGTTTTTAAAAAAAATTCCAGAAAATGGTTGGGGAAAAAATATTTTTAAAAATGCACCTTAAAGGCGGCATCCCGGATGCCGCCTTTGCATTTCGGGTGCAAGGCGGCATCCATGATGCCGCCTTTCCCCTAAAAAAAAATTTTGAAAATTTTTATTTTGTTTTGTTTTGTTTATATATATATATATAAACAAAACAAAAAATTTCAGCAAAATTTCTCTACTATTAAAGATTTGGCGCTACAGCCATTACAGCAGTCTGGATTCTGACAGAAACTCTTACCCATGCCTCCCTTTTATAAGAGGGCTTGCCCTGAAAATCATTCTGCACTTTTGATGTGGGATTTAGGTTCTCCCTTTCCTACGCAGTACATTCTGCATTTCTGATGTGGAATTCTGTTTCAAGTACGTGCCTTTGAAATACAATAAAATATAAACTATAAAGCCAATATAAATGAAATTTTAAACATTGATTAAACATATAATAAATAGTTGAAAACAAAAATAATTTCCTCAAAAATGTTGATGAAAAATAATCTATAACCTTTCAAAACCACCTACTTGAAACTTAAAAATGTTTCAAGTACGTGAATTTGAAAGACTATAAAATATAAACTATAAAACGAATATAATTGAAACATTAAATATTGATTAAACATATAATAAATAGTTGAAAACAAAAGGAATTTCCAAAAAATGTTGATGAAAAGTAATTTATAAGCTTCCAAAACCGCCTACTTGAAACTTAAAATTTTTCAAGTACGTGAATTGGAAAGACTATAAAACATAAAATAGAAGACCAATATAAATGAAACGTTAAACATTGATTAAACATATAAGAAATAGTTTAAAACAAAAGTAATTTCCAAAAAAAATGTTAATGAAAAATAATTTATAAGCTTTCAAAACCGCCTAATTGAAACTTAAAAATGTTTCAAGTACGTGACTTTGAAAGATTATAATTATATTACTAATTAAATAATTAATTATTATATAATTAATAGTTATATTAATAATTAATTAAATAATTATCATATAAGTAATAATTAATGAGTAATAATTAATAATTAATAATTTAATGAATAGTTATAATTAATATTTATATTACTAATTAACTAATTAATAATTAATAATTACTTATTAACTATTATATAATTAATAATTATATTACTAATTAACTAATTAATTATTATATAATAATTTTTAATAAATACTAACTAATAATTATAATGAATAATTATTATTTATAATTATATTACTAATTAATTAATTAATAATTACTAATTACTTATTAATAATTATTAATTACTAATTACTAATTATAATGAATAATTATAATAAATATTTATATTACTAATTAAATAATTAATAATTACTAATTACTAATTACTAATTAATTAGTTATAATTATTAATTATATTTCTAATTAACTAAATATTTATTATATATGTAATAATTAGATTACTAATTAATTATTATATAATTAATGATAATATTACTAATTAACAAATTAATTATGACATATTTAATTATTAATAATTACTAATTAAAAATTATAATAATTATATTTAATAATAATATTACTAATTAACTAATTAACTATTATATAATTAATAATTATATTACTAATTAACTAATTAATTATTATATAATAATTTTTAATAAATACTAACTACTAATTATAATGAATAATTATAATTTATAATTATATTACTAATTAACTAATTATAAAACGGGCCTCGACTCTATCTTTCTCAAAAAATTAACTAATTAACTATTATATAATTAATAATTTTATTACTAATTAACTAATTAGTTATTATATAATTAATGATTAATAAACACTAATTAACAAATTACAAATTATATATTTAATAATTATATTACTAATCAACTAATTAATTATTACATAATTAATAATTATATTTCTAAGTAACTAATTAATTATTAAATAATTAATAATTATATTTCTAAGTAACTAATTAATTATTAAATAATTAATAATTATATTACTAATTTACTAATTATATTAGTAATTAACTAATTATTTATTATATATTTTATTATTAATAATTACTAATTAACTAACTAATTATTATACAATTAATAGTTTTATAATTAATAATTATATTATTAATTAACAAATTAATATTTAATTATTAATAATTAATAATTTTAATGAATAATTTTAATATATAATTATATTACTAATTAACTAATTAACTATTATATAATTAAAAATTATATAACCAATTAACTAATTAATTATTATATAATAATTCTGAATAATTACTAATTATTAATTATAATGGATAAATATAATTTCTAATTATATTACTAATTAACTAATTAACTATTATATACTGAATAATTATATTACTAATTAATTAGTTATTTATTATATAATTAATTATTAATAACTTCTAATTAACTAATTAATTATTATATAATTAATTATTAATAATATTAATTTAATAATTAAATAAATTATTATATGTTTTATCCATGTTTTAACTTTAAATTATATCGGTCTTATAGTTTATATTTTAGTCATTCAAAACTGCATACTTTAATCATTTTAAGTTTCAAGTAGGTGGTTTTGAAAGCTTATAAATTATTTTTCATGAACATTTTTTACGAAATTCTTTTTATTTTCGACTATTTGTTATATGTTTAATTCGTGTTTTATGTTTCATTTATATTGGTCTTATAGTTTATATTTTATAGACTTTCAAAGTCACGTGCTTAAAACATTTTTAAGTTTTATTTTGTTCGTTTTGAAAGCTTATAAATTATATTTCATCAATATTTTTTACAAAATTATTTTTATTTTCAAATATTTGTTTTATGTTTAATTCATGTATTAAGTTTCATTTATATTGGTCTTATAATTTATATTTTATAAGCTTTCAAAATCACGTACTTGAAACTTCTTAAGTTTCAAGTAAGTGGTTTTGAAAGGTTATAAATTATTTTTTATGAATTTTTTTTTTTGCTTTCAACTATTTTTTATATTTTTAATACATGTTTTAAATTTCATTTATATTGGCCTTATATTTTATATTTTATAGTCTTTCAAAGTCGCGTACTTGAAACAGAATCCCACATCGGAAATACAGAATGTTCTGTGCAGGAAATGAAGAACCAGAATCCCACATCAGAAATGCAGAATGATTTCCAGGGTAAGCATTCTTATAAAAAGGAGCTCTAAGTGAGAGCTTCTGTCAGAATCCAGACTGTTGTAATGGCAGTACTGTTGGATTTTAAATAGCAGATAAATTCTGCTAAAAAAAAAATTTTTGTTTTGTTTTGTTTATATATATAAACAAAACAAAACAAAACAATAAAAATAAAAATTTTCTAGAAAAAAAATTATTTTTCCAATTTTAGGGGAAACGCGGAATCTTCGATGCCACCTTTGTGGCGTATTTTCGAAAAAAAAATTAACCTAGACGGTTTTTAAAAAATATTTTTTTTTAAAAACTTATTTAAAAAAAAAACTCCTCCCTGCTATATCCTCCAACCTCCAACCCCATCAATAATTGATCAGTGGCACAGCGAGTTCGATGTTGTAGAGTCAACGTGGAGTTCATCGGCTGCCTCCTATGCTTCCTTCTTCTATGGATCTTGTCACGATCCATCATTTCCATGGCTTCCAAAAAAGCTAAACGCCAACCTGAAGATCTGCCCCCGGGCCACCGCCACTGCCGATCGTCGGCAACTTCTTCCTGCTCTGGAAAAATTCCCACACCTCACTCTCCCACCTCGCATCCGTGCAGGGCCCCATCATGATGCTGAAACTCGGTCGGGTCACCACCGTTGTCATCTCCTCGTCGGATCCCGCCAGGCAGGTCTTCCAGCATCACGACCTCGCACTGTCCGGCCAGACGACCCCCGACGCCGCCCGCGCCCTCCGCCACAACAAACTTTCCATCTTATGGATCCCCCCACGCCCCTGTGGAGAGCATACTATAGGATGTTCATGACTCTCTCTCTCTATATATATATATATATATTATTTGTAGTTGGCGTAGCACCTTTTTGGTAAAATTTGTGTCATTAATCTGCATCTGATTTAGGGTTCAATCCATGATTGACTCTTAATCGAGGGTTTCATTTCTGTGTGGGATGTGTGGTGTCGGAGAGGAGCATGACGCATGGGAAATGAGGGGGTAATTTAGGAGGGTGGGTTTTTTTTAATTTTATGGGGCAGGGTTTTCAAATTTTGGGGATATGGGTTTCTTCAGCGCCACATGAAGTGGCGCTGAAGAAAAAAAAGGGCAAAGTGCCACTTGAGGTGGCGCTTTGACCCCACACCCCCCAAACCCGATATATATATATATATATAATAAATTTATTTATTATAATAAATATAAAAAAATACAATAAATACATAATTATAGTTTTTATAATAAATACAAAAATTATAATAAATTTACTTATTTATAATAAATATCTAATAAATATTATAATAAATATTACAATATTATTATAATAAATATACATTTTTTATACATTTATTATACATTTATTACAAATATTATAATGTTATAATATTATAATATTCGTTATAATAAATATCTAATAAATGTTTTAATAAATACTATTATAATAAATGCACAATAAATGTATAATAAATGTATAATAAATATTTATAATACATTTATATTTATAATAAATAATTATTATAATTAAATATTATAATATTTATAATAATTAATATCTAATAAATCTATAATAAATATTATTATAATAAATATACATTTAAAATATCTATTATAATAAATTTTATTATAATATTTATTATAATAAATGAATAATAAATATTATTATAATAAATATTATAATAATTGTATAATAAATATTTATAATACATTTATTATAAATGTATATTTATTATAATAAATATTATAATATTTAATTATAATAAATTAATGTTTATATTTATATTTATAATAAATATACATTTATTTATTATAATAAATCTACATTTATTTTATACATTTATTATAATAAATATGAACAATAAATGTATAATAAATATTATAATACATTTATTTTTTAATTATAATATAATAAATGTAATATGTAATTATTTATCTTTATTATATAATTATCATATCTATATTTATTATATTTATAATTATATAATTATATTATGAATAAATGTAATATGTAATATAATATAATAAATGTAATATGATACATTTATTTTTTAATTATAATAAATGTATATTTATAATTATATAAATGTATAATAAATATAATAAATATAAATGTATAATTACATATTACATTTATTATAATAAATAAATAATTACATATTGCATTTATTATAATAAATAAATGTATATTTATAATTACATTTATACATGTATATTTATTATAATAAATATATAATTATTTTAGTTACATAATTATTATAATTATATAACTGTTGTAAATATATAATCATCATAAATATATACTTATTATATATATATATATAATTAATAAGGTTTATTTATATAAAGATATGATTATAATATTTATATCATTAGAATAATTATATAAATATAAATATAATAAATATATAATTAAAAATATAATAAATATATAGTTATAAATATAATAAATATATGATTATAGTAATTACATAATTATAATAAATATGTAATTATAATAATTAAATAATATTTAATAAAGTTTATTTATATAAAGATAAATTATTTTAATAATGTTTATTTAAATATAAATGTATAAATTTTAAATATAAGGTTTATTTATATATAATTATTTATAAATTTATAATTATTTATAAATTTATAAATTTATAAATTTATATATAATTATTTAAATACATAATTAAACCATGTCAAATTTATTTATAAATTTATATATATATATAAATAAACATTATTAAAATTATTTATATTTATTATATTTATTATAATATATTATAATTATGCTTTTATTAAATTTATAATTATGTATTTATTATAATATTATATTATGTATTAAATTTATAATTATGTATTTATATTTAACAAGGTTTATTTATAATAAATATGTAATTATAATAATTAAATAATATTTAATAATGTTTATATATATATAAATATATTTATAAATAAATTTAAGATGGTTTATTTATGTATTTAAATAATTATGTATAAATTTAAAAATAATTTATAAATAAATTTAATATGGTTTATTTTTGTATTATAATACATAATTATAAATTTAATACATAATTATAATATTATAATAAATACATAATTATATTATATTATAATAAATATAATAAATATAAATAATTTTAAAAGGTTATATATATAATTTTAATAAGGTTTATATATTTAATTATATCTTTATTATATTTATAATTATATAATTATTGTAATTATAATTGTATATTTATTATAATTATACAATTATTATAATATTTATTATAATAATATTTATTATACATTTATTATAATATTTATTATAATAATATTTATTATTCATTTATTATAATAAATATTATAATAAAATTTATTATAATAGATATTATAAATGTATATTTATTATACATTTATTAGATATTTATTATTATAAATATTATAATATTTAATTATAATAAGTATTTATTATAAATATAAATGTATTATAAATATTTATTATACATTTATTATACATTTATTGTGCATTTATTATAATAGTATTTATTAAAACATTTGTTAGATATTTATTATAATGAATATTATAATATTATAACATTATAATATTTGTAATAAATGTATAAAAAATGTATAAAAAATGTATATTTATTATAATAATATTATAATATTTATTAGATATTTATTATAAATAAGTAAATTTATTATAATTTTTGTATTTATTATAAAAAATATAATTATGTATTTATTGTATTTTTTATATTTATTATAATAAATAAATTTATTATATATATATATCGGGTTTGGGGTTGTGGGGTCAAAGAGCCACTTCAAGTGGCGCTTTTCCCTTTTTTTCTTCAGCGCCACATGAAGTGGCGCTGAAGAAACCCATATCCCCAAAATTTAAAAACTCTGCCCCATAAAATTAAAACAAAAAACCACCCTCCTAAATTACCCAGAAATGAGGGGTGGCTACGGTGTGAGGGCAACGAAGGAGGTGGGGGTGGAAACGAATTGACGACACAATGGAGGCGGCGGTCTGTTGCGGACCCAGGCGGCGGAGGTCGAACCTGTGTCTCGGTGGAAGTGGTTATCGGATGGGCAATGGCGGGCGGATCTCACCTGATCTGCAGCGATGGAATGGCGGTGCCACTTTCGTCAGAAGACGACGGTTCAGAGTCGGGGGCATGTGGGCGACGAACTGTCAAGGTATTCGGTGGAAAAAAATCTACACACCTGATGGGCATGTGCACTATGGGTTAGGGGTTCAACCCAGTTGTTATGGGATTTAATACCCATTGGACACCTAAGAGTCATTTAATGGGTTTCTTAGACCAAGAGGCTTTCGGGTCATGTACTAAATAAATAAGTCTTGATTGGTAGGTTATCTCTTGAAGGGCTATGACCCGCCTTTCTGGCCTGTTTGTGTAGTGTGCGTGTTTAATGTAATTGTATCCCTAACCACCTAATATATATATATATATATATTAGTTATTTATTTATGTAATTAATAATGTAATATTTGTGATTTTTTTTGTTGATATAAAATACTACTAATTTATTAATATGTAATATATTTATTAATAATTAATCCTATTATTTATTATTAATTAATGTTATTTTATTATGTTATTAATTAATTAATAGCATAACTAATACTTATAAAATTTTATTTATAAAATATTGTTAACTTTTTATTGATATAATTATTAGCAATTTATTAATACGTAAAATATTTATTATTTATCAATTGTGTTATTTATTATTAATTTATAATAGATTATTATGTTATTAATATAATTAATAGCATTATAACTAATATTAATTGTATAATAATATAAATTAATTAATTTTTATTTAGAAAAATATTTACTAGTTGATAATTATATTATTCTTCATATATTTTGTTGTATTATTAATAAATTGCTTATATAAGAAATAAGATAATATTTATTATTAATATTAATAATATTTATATAATTCAAAAAAATAATATTATTAATATTTAATAATAAATTTAAGATGATTATTTATTCTACATAATATAGATAATAATACTAAGAAGTATTAATATAAATAACATATAGTAATTATTATTATTACCAATATAGTTATTAATATTAATGTTTCTTAATCATTCAAAAATATTGGTATGAATTTCCAATTATATTAATTTAATGATTTATGCAACAAAATATAATATATTAGTAAGTTTTTAAATAATGTATAAGTAATTATTCAAAAAACATATAACATGTATCCGTCTAATCTACATCGGTGTCCTGTACGCTCCTTCGTTCCACAACCAGATGTATAAATAATATATAAATGTTGTGTCTCTCTATGTTTATACTCTGGTGTACACAACTCCTATGTATCATCCCTGACACCTACCTCAACATCGTCCTATGTAACAGATGGTGGATCTACAGACTCGCCACTTGTACCATATCCTACCTCCAAGGATAGTGGTTACTACTTGGAACTATAACCACCCGAACATTTATAAATAAAATTCCCTCTGTTATTGAATTAAATACCCAATTATAGTTATAGAAAACACATGCACTTCTTTAGTTTTATTATATCCTATCATATTTAAAAGATTTCAATGAATCATAACCATTGATAATATAGTTGTTGAACAATGATCATATGATTGGTATAATTATAAGGTTTTGATAAATCCAATTGACATGGATAAAGGAACTGACAGTCTCGGTCAGTAGGATCATACCCTATGAAGTCTATTTATCATATATTTCGATGAAGATAGCATCATTGGGATTTTCCCTTAGCCAAACCCAAACTGAGATCAAACAACTGAAGTATTAGTGAAACTGTTTACAGGAGAAGTTCAAGCTCATCGAGATCACGACCCAAACCATGTACATCGAACCATCCAATGAAAATCTCAACATCACGCACCTTAACCTCAGGGTGTTTGTTGGTAATAAAGAGTTATGTATCAAGACCCTAATAATATAAAAATGTATATTGTATTTTCAATAGAATAATGATTATATTTACTTCTTATTATTTTAAAAGTGAAAATTCTAATTTTTATAAAATAATTTTGATAAAATAAATATTATTTTTGAAATCAAAATGTTGAAATTATCTAATAGTGAATTATTCATAATTTTTCAAGAAAGTTGGATTTTTGGGCAAAAAATAAATATAGTATAAATATACAGTGTATTATGACATCATAATGACCCAAAAGTGATGTAATAAATTCTATAAAGAGTATTCATGACCAAATATATTTTTTCCCTTAATGGTGTGTTTTTTGAGGTTATTTGATTAGTTTTATAAATCCCTTATGAATCCACCAAAACATATATTATATTTTATGGGTTTTAAATCAATTCTTTATATACATGACTCACTTCCAAATCACCAAGGGTAATATTTTTTTAAGTTAAACCCTTGGACTTATAAAATAAATAAAATCACTCCTCTTTAGTAGGAACCATGGACAAAAACCATGATAAGGTTTTTTCTTTTTTATTACTTTATTATATAGAGTCTAAAACCTAAGTTTGAGGAATAATAAAGAACTCACCTCTATTTTATTATATAAATCCACCAAATATCTCATTCCACTTCACTAAAAAACTTTGGAGCACATCCTTACTTTTTTCCTCCCCACTCTAGAGTCTTCCAAGGTTCCCCCAAGCTCTCAAGAATTTTATCCCGAGTTTTTTGTAATCATCCTCTTAGGGTAATAAATTCTCTCCTTCTCTTTATTCAAGCATATTCTTGTTATGCCATTTATTTCCAATTATTAATGTTGGGAAATGTTTTTTTCACATACCTCTTACCTTCCATTTTATTTCCAAATTATGAGAGACCCCTTTCACTCTCATTAAACCATTTTATGAACCTTTATGTACTGTCGTTATATAGGAAAATGTTCACTGCAATTTTTCCAGGCCAAAACTTTGTGTTGTGAATACTATCATTATTTCCACTCAAGGGTATTCACCTAGATATACCTATACTTATTTTGTTTGGGACTTCCATGTATTTATTCTATACACCTTTATCTTGTAATTAAATGTGATTAAATATGTTCTTATATTACATGATTTATGTGACACACTTATGCATGTACATGATACGATTATGATGGGTGCACCCAAATAACACTCTAATGTATTGTGTGTGAGAGGTTATTCTATGAACAATATGTTATGATTTCTTGGTGTTTAACCCTAACTTATGCTTATGATTTCATGTTTAAATTTGTTTTCACATTCCTATGTTGTCTTTATGTTATCATGTTATATCATTCCTCATTGCTCATGTTTATGATTCTCACCCCCTTTATGTACCATTGAGATTCCTATTGTATAACATGCAATATATCTTTCAAGTTATTATTTGTTTATTCTCCTATTGGGTTTTATATCTCACCTTTTTCTTATGTATCTCCCAATATTATCCCATATAGTTTTAAGAACGAATGAATATTATGATCATGTTAAATAATTTTTCAATAATGTCGATGTACCCCATGTTTTAAGTTATTATGTAATGTACCTAATTACAAAAAGACACTAGACTTATCGATCTTCTAGGTTGTATTATCTGTATTATTGTGTAATAATTCATGAATTAATGTGTAATAAAGTCAACAGTTTTCATAGTTGGTATCAAAGAGAGGTTTAGATTTTTTTTTGGATTGGGATTATAAAACTCTAGAGAAAGCCTTAGGGATAATACTAAGAATAATAAAACATCCCTAAATTTTGGTAAAGTATATAGTTATTGGTTTCCAATCAAATACATCCTTGTCTGGATAATACAAGGGGATGCGGGTCGGGTATAGATGTATATAGTGGTAACACCCAAAAACACCGTATTGAGCTAGACTCGATCAGAAATTGGTGTACAAAAATGGGCCTTGTTGCACACCTGGTTTGATACTACTGGGGGGATATTCGTTGTTCAATTCACAAGATCATTACAAACCATTATTAGGGGAACAAAAAAATTCCATAAAATATTATGTTAGGAAATATATTATAGATAACATGGATTGAAACCTATAAATTCATAAGTTAAGGAATAAATGTCATTTATAATTTATCCCTTTAATGTTATTCGATTACTATTTATATGTTTAATAGTTTAAAATTACTCATCCCTAATTTCCTTTTATTTTATCCAATGGTCGGAAATAGGAGAAACCAAGTAAACAACTAATAGGAAGGGCAATGTGATGACTGCGTAAACGAGATGCCCAACCTGATGAGAGCAGGAATCGAAAAATTTGTGATAATACTATCTCATTTAAATCAAATTTTTAATAGAAAACTAAATCAAGAGGAACACTCAAATATCCCTAAGAAAGAACAAGATTTAATTGATACCTTTATACAATAGAGGCCTCCAACTTTCAATGGATCATTTGATCCATTAATCATGGAATAATGGATCAAATACATTAAAAAGATCTTCCCCATCCTTCAATATTCTAAGCATGATAAGGTTATACTAGTTATTTATCATATGAAGGGAGAAGCATATCAATGATGGACCTTGATCAAGAATATGAATCTTGAAGAAGAGATCAAAGAGATGAGGTGGAAGGAATTCTAGAAAATGTTTTCCGACAAATATTTTCCTCACTCTTTGACTTAAAATGGAAATGGATTTCCTTACCCCCAGGAAAAAAGCTGATTAATCCATCATGGTGTATGAGACAGACTTCATAGGACTTGCATGATACACTTCCAGCTTTATCGTTATCCCTGAATGCAAAATGACCACTTCTTTGGTGGGATAAAACAATTCTATGAAAAGACATGGTGATTCAGGACTTTGAAAACTATGAGGAAATTTTCTGATGTGATCTCAAAGTCAAAATGGACATCAGCGAATCTCAAGGGTCTCCTAGGGATAAGAAGTGGAAAGTGGAGTTTAATTCTGGTGGTGTGATGGAGAAATCTAACAGTTGTAAGAAATTTCAACATCCCACCTATCAATAGTTTGGAAAGAAGCACTCTAGAAATTTCCTAATAGATACGAGGAAATGCTTTAGGTGTGGAATGGAAAGGCACCTTGTAACATCCCCGACCCAGAAACCACTAAATCGGTGCCCCAATTTGGGTCTCCACATGACCTCAAGCATGCCTCCCCACATGCTAGTGGTTACCGACTAGCAGCGAGGGTCTAATAGAATACATGGAGAGGATATCACTAATGGAAAATTTTCATATACCAAAAATTATTTCCCAATAGTTTAAAAAAACCATTGGGATAAATAAGTTATGCCAATGGTTCTAGTAAACCGTTGGTATAAGTAATTATAAGTTAGGTTGTCCCAACAGTTTAACATAACTGTTGGGAAAGAAAAATATTACCCACAGTTTCTAATAATCGTTAGGAAAAAAGCCACCCGATTTCAATGTTTTAGGGCTCCCTCCCGATTTTTCATCCCTGCGTGAACCCTCCTCAAACTCTACCTCCCGACCATCTCCTACCCTCCCTGACCTCGACCTCCTCAACCTCCTGGACTCTACCTTCATTTCCCGGCCCCCAGCCCCTCTCGGATCCCTCTCCTCCGGTGATGTTTCCCCTTCCCCTCTCGGATCTCTCTCCGACGATGACGTCCACCTCCCCTCTCAGCTCTCGGTGATGTTCCACCCTCCCCTCTCAGATCACATTCCTAGAATCATCTCCCCTCCCCTCTCATCTCCCTCTCATCTCCCTCTCCTCCAATGACATCCCACATCCCCCTCTCCAGTCACGTGTGAGACCCCCCATGGCCGAACACCCCGCGCGACGCCCCCCTCTCTCAGCTCCCTATCCTCTCTCCATTTCTCCCAAATTTGTCGAGGGTTCTTGATTGGTACTTCCAAGTAAGAATTAGTATAATTTTTTAAAAATTGAGGCAACAAGGAATTCACTATAAGGTTCATAGTTAGGATAACACCATTTTATAGAGTTTTGGGTAGTAACCAACTCATGGTGTGGTGAATTATTGGGTAAATTGTGATTTTTTTCAAAATAGAGTCTTCCAGAAATGTAGGGTTATAATCACAGGTTGTAAACCATTCATTATAACAATTCATTCAATAAAAAGCTCATGATTTTTTAAAAACTTAATATTTTCCTCTATAAACCCCTATTAGACTTGCTATTGTGTTGGATTTTTTTTGTTAATCATGATATATATGTGATGAGGTTGTATCGTCATTAAGATGTGCAATGATGTGGGTTAATTGAAGGTGAGTGATGGTATATGATATTTTATGGGTTATTGTGAGGAGTTTATTTCCCTTTAAATGATTGGTTCATAAAACATAAGTTGGTGCTACATATATTAAGTAATTGGAATTGGTAAAGAGAAAATGTTGGTCTCAGATTTATGAGTTGGTTATTTGGATGGTATTCTCTATCAAAAGTGGGTATGTCTCTGTTTACTATGGGTATATTTTCTAATTGACCAATGTATTTATTAAAATGACCATGCAATACACATTTCCCACAATACAGAAGCACCACAGAAATCATAGATAGACACTACACACCACAAGACACCCATGGAAGACACCCCATGACATCTACTGATAGTTAAGGGGCCATTAACGTAGTAACTAAATTCAATTGGCACTCAATCCTTGATAAATTCCCATTACTGGTTTAAAAGATACCAACACCTTTATTATTAGTATAGTATAATGAAATGGTTTACACCCTCATGAACAAGTAGACCATCTGGTTCATGGATTGGTGCCTGACCAGGTTTAAGAGCGGGATCAACTACTAAAAATTTATTATGGTCCCTGTGAGGTTCTTTCCATAGTGAAAAGGGTTATGTGCACAATCTTCAACTCAACTAATGTAGCATAGGTGCATATTCATTGGCGAAGTATACTAGTTTGGTGTTTCTAACAATGTTCTATATAAATAACATAATGAAAAATGATGAGATTATTAAATGGAACTGTTTCCCCCTTGCTTGTAGGAACATGATTTGACCCATGGGGCATTGTGGTTATTATATATTGGGCGGTGACATGTATAGTCATAGGATACAGGTATGTTTTTGTTTATTTTTTATTTTATTTTCTTTATCGCATTGGAAACTTTGGTCTTTTACTGCTTTCTACAGACGGAGGGTAGTGATGCTATCCTGACTAGTTGACGTAGATCACTTGTATACTGTAATACCATGAGGTTTGAGTGTGAGGAAACATTGGAAGCTAGAGTAGCCTTGGGGTCTTCCATGGGATGGAATTTTTTTTCTAAAACCATGTGTGGGAAAATTTTTGGAGTATGTTGGGGTCATGAAATAACCCCAAGCGTCTCTATGAGATAGCATAAATAACCCAAAGTGTCTCCAAGTGTCTCCATAAATAGTATCATCCTCTCATGGGTTGGCCACTCACCTAATTCTATCAAACATATCCTAGTCTATCCTCTCAGTCACATAGTCTAGACTTATCTCTCAAGGATTATCCCATGCCTCGATTCATATCTCATCATCCAACTAGACAAAGAGAATTATTCACCTCATAATTGTCCTAGTCACAAAAGGACACCATGTTGAACCCATATAAATTCTTATCTCATCCACATGGGAATCCTATAGGGTCCCTTAGACCTATCCTAGTCACTACTCACTAACCATAATCATCACCCCACACACTATAGTATTCTCTCGGAATTTTGATCATTCCTTAATTATATTCCCAATAATCTAGTAAATAACCTCATCAAAATCATGTATTGTAACTCAACCCCTCTTAATAGGTTTCATCCTAAGATAAATCACACCAAGACTCTTGGAATTATAATGCCAATATGTCTGAAAATACCCAATACCCACACTAGCATCTCATCCTTCATCTCTTTAGTTGAAATATTGAACCATTTAATGGAGTAAAACCTTTCATAAAAATTTTTATAGACTCAGAGGGACAATCCCACTCTAAGAACCTACCATGATTCCAATACATCCTCATAAGTATTTCCTCATCAAATGCTAGATGTACAATTTCCACACCTATCACTACAAAGCCCAATCCTCTTAGGAATATTTTACTTGATCTAAACCCTCATCTAGTTCATACACATGTCATCCCAATTTTAAGACATATGTTAGACCACTCATATCCCAATCAATATCTTATCCACTTGGAGACCAAGTGACAGGGTGATTTCATTTCCATAAAATCACTAAAGAACCTTATCTAAACCTAGGTGGCTTGTGAACACCATATTTATAGGTCTACTATGTTAATCTATTTCCTTTCATTTACCATCCTTAGATTCCATGACTCCCATGGAACATAGTTATAATCAATACCTTGTAAATCTATGACTGAATAATCATGTTAGTGTTTAAGGGTCTATAGAGGCTCTTAATACTTTCTTTATATAGGAAGAGATACTTAAGAAATTTGGTGATTAATGTAAGAAAAAACACTACTTGATGACTTTGGGTGAGGTTTCTTAGCTAACTACCTTACAAATTTCCTCTTGTATGCATTCTTTGAGGGAAGTCATTCATAAGGGGATGACATTTTATGTGTTGGAGGTGGCACCAACGGAGGTATACATCCCTTTCATAGTGAGACCACATATCAGATTCATATGAACAACATGCATAAACCATAGAGAGATGTTCAAGGATTTCATATATTATATAGTGATAATCTATCCATCAATCTTCACCTACTTAGATCATTAATTTATAGATAACTCATTGAATCTTATCTTGTAATATCAAATGATTTTTGGCTCTGTAACTACAAACACCAATGCCCAATATTCACCTAACATAAAAATATCTACTCATCACCACAGTTAATACCGAGACAACATAAAACCATGTCCATCTATCCCAAGGCAACATTGTATCATAAACCACACATCCCCAAACATATGATGCTCTCCACCAAAATACATGGATCACATAGATCAATTCCAACAAATGGTGGTCTACATCATAGGAATCACCTATCGATAATGTATCCCCAATGGTCTATTGACTATCTCAATAAAGTTCTCACCTTACCACAACTAGTCTTATATAAAAACACTGGTCTGTCATCCTCTAGTTGAATTAACCACTAGTGCAAAAACGCTTTTTAGCATCGGTTTTTTTAAATTTTTAACGTCGGTTATAAACCGACGTCTTTATAGGCGACGTTAAAAATACAGTTTTCGCGTCGGTTCATAGAAACCGACGTGAAAAATAATTCTCTTATGAGCTTCGGCGTCGGTTTTTTATAAAACTGACGCCGAAGCTACATTTAGACATTATTTTCCATGTCGGTTCATTAAAAAACCGACGCGGAACATAGAGTCGACTAGGTTTTCGGCGTCAGTTTTATATAAAACCGACGCCGAAATATCGGTTTTCCGCGTCGGTTTTTCTAAAAAACGATGCCGAAACTAATTTACACAGGATTTTCGGCGTCGGTTTTTAAAAAAACCGACGCCGTAAATATTTTTTTTTTTAAATAAAATACATATATTTTTTCCTCCAAAAAAATCGGAACCCTGAAAAAAAAAATGAAGTATACAAAAAAAATTAAACAACTTTAACAGAAGTACTTGAGAAAACTCAAAGTAAAGCAGAATTAAAATACACGTACCTACATGGTGCATTTTCTTAATTTAACCATACTCAGTATCAATCATTGTAAGTTTCCTCCCATAGATAGCACCAATCCTGTCAAAACAGTAATGAAACTAAGGAGATGTGCGTGAAAAAATCAATCCAAGATATTAGTGCAATGAATAAACATTAAATGAAAATGTGTAATTTATTTGAATCATTCATTTTTTCACAAAGTAAATTACCAAAATGAAATGTTACGACTCCTGATCAAAATTCCAGGAACACTCAGCCGATGCAACCTCTTCCTCACCTCCCCCACTGAAGATGTTGGGGGTGTCTTTTCACCATAGGATCCCCACCACCCCCAACCTCAGGTTTTTATATTTGCTCTGTATAGACGTGCATTACCCATTCACTATTGTTATTTGTTTAAGTTATGGAATAACAGAGAAATAAGTTTGAGTGCAAAAAATAGGTTAGAAAATTGAAATCAAATTCAGATTGAAGAGACATAAAGAAACATACCTTAAAAATTGACGCCTTCTATTTTATCTTTGTGCAAACCCACTAAGCGATGTTTCAGGTATTATGTGATATGATTCTCGGCAATCATTTTCCGATATTTATTTGCATAAAAAATAAAAAGGCCTAGAAGATATTGATGTGCATGAAAGGGAGACAATTTTTAGTGTTTGTGAATGTTATTTCGCTATACGAATCTCTATGTTCATGATCCAAGTACCACCCTCCAGATCTGTCATTGTACAGACAAATGATTTTAAGAAATAACAATGAAAAGAAATATAATAACTAATTCTGAATTAAAATACACGTACCTAAAATATACGACATGCTTATTGTTGGTTATTGTTGAAGGATTCATTTGATTATTAGTAGATTCAATAAAACAGTTTTTGCAGAGGCACTTGAGAAAACTCAGTAAAGCATAATTAAAATACACGTACCTGAAATATATGACATGCTCATTGTTTGTTATTATTGAAGCATTCATTTGATTATTAGTAGGTTCAAACACCTAATATATCATAAGAGTTAGTTTTTTAAACCCATATATATTATTATTTATAAATATTAGTATATACATACCTCAAATCTTAATCAGACTTAACAAATAGTCCACAAAAGTAGATTGAATATGGATCATATCAGATTGAGAATATGACTGTGAATCATTGAATACCTACAATAATATTGAATGATATGAAATTAATAAATAGAAGAAAGTGGATGAAAATATATAAAAAAATTAATACAACTAACCTTATGAAAATCAGTAGTTTCCCCAGTTGTGATTATCTCGTACATAAATCGTAGAATATAATAACCACATTCAACATGTCCATTTTGACGATGACACTGCAGTTATAAAACATTTAACTAATAATGAAACCCAATATATAACAAAAATATAAAAACTAATTACCTGTACTTCCACATATTTGATTTTTGTTGGTTTCTTTTCCTTTGTAAAATGTTTCCATGAACTTCATTTTTTTATATAAGAACTAATAAAACTTGTGTAAACAATTAAAATTAAACATAACAAACTTCTAAAAATAAAAAAACAACTTACCTTTTTAATAATGTGGAAAACGGTTTACGCACTTTTCCTAATAAAGAGCAAAACCAATATAAGGTGCATTCATTTGGGCAAAATACACCTAACATCCAATGCCCCCCTATAATACAAAAAGTTCACAATTAATGACATTATAATGATCATGAGTTCAAAATTATGTTGATATTCTTACTTATCAAGAAATGGCAAAAACCAGCATTGAATCTCTGTTTGTGATAATCTCTCGGATATATATTGAACTCTTTCATCATTTTTCACATGTTTGACTTCCAAGGAAATGTACTCTGGATCTATAAAGCTGTAAATGCTTGTAGTTTCATTTTGTAAAAGAATCCTGTATAGATACCTAATTTAAAAAGAAAATATAGTTAGTCAATGACATAACAATATTTTATTAAAGAAATATCAATTCAAACGTCAATTTACTTACATGGAAAACAACTGCACCACATTCAGCCCGATCTCTTCAAAATTAACTAAATTCAGGATATCTTCTTTCAATATTCTCAATTTATAATTTCTTCCACATATATCGGACGTCATCCGAAACTCATAGATAAAATTCAAGGAAGAAGAGCACTGAGATAATATTTTCAACCTAGAAGAAATATCATAAGTATCTACAGCCGACTGTTTCTGAACATTTTGCTGCATTTGTACAGTTTCTTTTGCTTTCAGATATTCCTATATAAGTTAAATGTCAGAAAACATTATAAGTAATTTGGAATCATTTCTAATTACTATTTAAAAAAACTCATACCTCATGTGAAATATAACGAAGAAGTGCAGTTGGCCAAAGTAAAAAATGGCCCATACATTCCCCAACACTGGTGATCTCCGCAGTAGGAAATGGTAGTAGACCAGTAGGATCTATAATAACAAGTACTGATACTCTAACCTGACCCATCTGCATAGGCTGATGATGTACCGAGTCCCCCAAAAAATACACTTGTCCTAACGCAACAATATGTACATGAGGATCTCCCGCAAACAACTCACAATATAAGGTTCGATCCGATGGAGGAGGTGGAGGCTCAAAGTTAGCAGGTGGGGCAGGGTAGTCAGGGTGAGCAGGCTGAGAAGTTAGAAAAATGAAAAGGGTATATTAGTGTTTAAAATTTATAACATAGAAAAATTTATTAAAAATTAAATAAAATAATATACCTCAAATGGTTGCGCAGACGGGGCAGGGTAAGCAGATGGGGCAGGGTAGTCCGGGTGAGTTGGCTGAGAATGTTGAAAAATGAAAAAGTTATATCAGTGTTTATAATTTATAAAATAGAAAAATTGATGAAATTAAATAATATACCTCGGAAGGCTGCCCAGATGGTGTTGGGTAAGCATATGAGGCAAGATAGTCTGAGTGAGTAGGCTGAGAATGTTGAAAAATGAAAAAGTTATATCAGTGTTTATAATTTATAGAAAAGAAAAATTGTTAACAGTAAATAATATACCTCGGAAGGATGAGCAGACTGTGGCTGTCTTGCCAAGTTTTCTAATAAAGCCTTCTGTACTGCTGCTTGAATTTGATCACTCATAGACCGTTTCATATCCTGTAGCTCTTCTTTTAAGGATTCGATTTCCGGGTCTCTTGGTTGCTTACTCTTACCAAAAACCTTCCGAATACTAACACCCGCCTGATATCCTCTAACACGGTCGGGGTGTTCAGCCTTTCCCAAAGCAGTGGCTAGGATATCCATCCTACCCTCGGGGATAAAAGAGCCCTGTGTCTCTTTCTCCTGAAGTTCATCCTGAAATGAAAAATAAAAAATTTATATTAGTGTTTATAAATTATAAAAAAGGAAAATTGTTAACAAAGAATTAATATTTACTTACAATTCTATCAGCCACATGATGAGCTTCGTCTGTAAGATATTGTTCATTTTTTCTTCTTCTTGCTCGTTTCCATTTCTCATGGCGAGTGGGAGGAGATGGAGGACCATACTGGACCTCTTCTGAACCACTACTTGATCGAGCTCTTAATGCTTCAAATTTTTCTTCAATAATTTTCTGCTCCAAATACGAGTATCCTCCATGTGATAAAGTATGAGGGTATACATTTTTCAACTGGATCTCCTGATGAGATCTTCTGGAGGCATGTTACATAAAAATAAACACATAAGTAATAAGGAAAATATAGCATAAATTTTAAAATATAAAACAATTACAATACCTGAAATTTCTCTTCCTGACGAATGTCAACAAATCGCTTCCATGTTTCTTCATCTATATATGGATACTTAGGACATGGGCTTTCAAACCTTCTCTTTCCAAAAACATAATCTTTCGTCAGTTTGTTTTTAAAATCTCTCCATCGAACCGCCGCTAAAGAGAGATGTCTTTTCCTAATTTCTTTGGTTTCCTCAAAATTGAATGTCATCTGTAATTGAAAAAATTAAATATGTCATTTAAACTATATAATATTAAAAAAATGAGATAAAATAAATAAATAAAGATATTATACCGTCACAGCCTCCCAAAGCTGTTGCTTCGCCATCCTGTCCACTGACTTCCAATCAGGATATAAAATACTAATCCTGCAACGGCTCTGCATCACTATATAACTGACAAACTAAACTGCATTTGGGCCAACTGCATTATTATTATCATCAAAACGGATGTGTGATTTTTTATCATCACGAGCAAGTGATAGTTTTGGTAAACGTGTAATACCACGTTTACCAACTAGAGAACTTGATTTTTGAGTAGTAACTGGAAAAGTCTCCTCCGCCGAGGACGCATCAGTAGTCCTGCAATTTTTTTTATAAATTAATAGTTTTATTTCATTAAATATGTATATTACTAAATATTTAATAATATGTCAAAATAGATATACCTCGGTAACTTCTCCTCTCTATTTGTATTTGACATTGCTACTAGAAAGTGTAATGAAATTTTGGGTACCTGCATATCATTAGAAAACTGAATAATTAGAAACAAGGAAATGAAAAATAAATATGTAAAAATAGAGGCATGCATTTTTAAGTTTTAAAAATAGACACAAAATATAAATATTTACCAGAAAAATTAGGAGACTAATTTAGTGTTTTCCCACGTCCCTTCATCATGATCGGTACATACTGCATGCACTATGTCTGTCTTACATTCATTGTAATCATCTGAAAATTGCATAATAGATGAATAAGGCTCATGTAAATCACTAGCATCATCAGAATCATCATCATCACCCAAATGATATCTTTTACCTTGAAAAACAACTGACCACTGATCATTCGACGGATCAATGACATAAAATACTTGTTTTGCATGTGTCACCAAGATAAATGGTTCCTCATTGTGATTAAATCTTTTCAAATCAACCAGTTTAAACCCATATTCATCATGTTTCACGCCACTATTACTATCAACCCAATTGCACTTAAAAATAGTGACTCGAAATTTAATATAATCAATTTCCCATATGTCTTCAATAACTCCAAAATATGATGTTGATGCAGAAATTGGGTTTTTATCTTTGGCACTCGAAAAATGCACTACTTCAGCGAATACCATCACACCACTATTCTGAACGGTACTCTTGTCATCCAGGTTTTTTGTGTAAAATGTGTAGCCATTGATATCAAAACTAGACCAAGTGATCACATTAAAAGATGGTCCCCTTGATAACCACTTCAATGTTTCTGATACAGATATATCTGGGGTGACTTTCTCTTTAAACCATGAAACAAATGTCTTCTTATGCTCAATCATCAACCACTTTTCATTTCTTTTCTGATATCGTAACTTTAATTCAGCAATATGTGAGGATATATATGGTTGAACCTCATCTGTGTTGTTCAAAATGTATAAATGTGCTTGCATCACTTCATCACGTGGAATGAACTTTACCTTTAAGCCTCGAACCCCTCTACCTTCTCTGTCAACTATCATATGTCGAGATACAGGGAGACCAATATGCTCCACCTCATTCAAATAATCAGTACAGAACTCAATCACCTCTTCTGATACATATTTTTGAACAATAGAGGCCTCTGGTTGATAAGGATTTTTAACATATCCTTTCAAAATTTTCATATATCTTTCAAAAGGATACATCCATCTTAAATAAACAGGCCCACACATTCTTATCTCACGCACCAAATGAACCAATAGATGAACCATTATATCAAAAAATGTGGGTGGGAAATACATTTCTAGTTGACAAAGAATAAGAGTTGCTTCATTCTCCAACAAATCTAACAAATTTGGATCAACGACTTTGCTACAAATGGATTTAAAGAAATTACATAACCTGATGATTGTCTTCCTGACAGCTTTCGGTAATATACCACGCACTGCTACTGGTAGAATTTGTTGCATTAACACATGGAAATCATGTGATTTCATACCTATTAATTTACAATCCTTCAATGACACAAAATTATTCACATTTGAAGAAAAACCGCTGGGTACTTTAATACCATGAAGACACTGACAAAAATTCATCTTTTCAATCTTGCTTAATGTGTGATAAGCTGGAGGTAAATATGTTCTGTTTCCTTTCACAGCGGGAGCTAACTCCAAACGTATTTGCATTAATATCAAGTCCAATCTAGCATGTAATCCATCTTTTGTCTTTCCTTTTATGTCTAACAAAGTTCCAATCAAACTATCACATATGTTTTTCTCAACATGCATAACATCAATGTTATGTTTTATCTCTAAAAATCTCCAATAAGGTAGTTCGAAAAAAATAGACTGCTTCTTCCAGATATGTTTTTGTAAACCAGAAATTTTTCTCTTTCCAAATGTTGAATCAATATCTTTCACTCTGTCATAATATTCTTCAGATGACAATTGTTGAGGGGGGAGGTTGTATTCTTGTAAACCGTTAAATGCTTTTCTCAATCTATGATAAGGATGATCAATTCGCAAAAATCTTCGATGTCCCATGTACACTGTCTTTCTTCCATTCTGCAATTGATAATATGGAGTTTGTTCTTCACAAATTGGACATGCTTTATGTCCCTTAACACTATATCCAAATAAGTTTCCATATGCAGGAAAGTCGTTTATAGTGAACATTATCATAGCACGCAAAAGAAAATACTCTTTCTTGTATGCATCGAAAACTGTAACACCTTTCTCCCATAGCAGTTTTAAATCCTCAATCAATGGTGTAAGATACACATCAATATCATTTCCCGGTTGTTTTGGTCCATAAATCATCAAGCTCATCATAACATATTTTTTCTTCATACATAGATGTGGGGACAAGTTGTAAAGTACCAGCAAAACAGGCCATGAACTATGTTGGCTACTGAGGCTCTGATATGGATTCATTCCATCAGTACGCAATCCCATTCTGAGATTTCTAGCTTCACTTCCAAAATCATGAAATTTTTTATCAAAACTCTTCCACTGTGGTGAATCAGCAGGGTGACGTAAGTTACCATCATAAATGCGCTCATTTGAATGTCATCTTAACCTTTTTGCATCATTTGAATTTGCAAATAGACGCTTCAAACGAGGAATAATTGGAAGGTACCAAATTTCTTTAGATGGAGTTTTGATTTTGGTAACTAAAAATAAATCAGAATTGAATTATCAGAATTGTTTGAAAAAAATATTGGATGATATCATTGGAAAGTAAAAAAATTGATTTTTCATAACGTTACATGACACCACCTGAAAATGAATCTGAGTTTACTTTCTCATCCATCTTATAGCGCGATGTTCCACATGTAGGACAACTTGATAAATGTTCATTTTCTTTCCTATACAGTACACAATCATTGGGGCAAGCATGTATCTTTTTATACCCCAATCCCATTGGGCATAATATTTTTTTAGCCTCATAATTGGAATCTGGAAGCCCATTTCCTTCTGGAAGAAGCTCTTTTAAAAGCTCAAGTAAACTGGAGAAACTTTTATCACTCCACCCATTTTTTACTTTTAAGTTAACTAATCTCAAAACTGCTGATAACACTGTATATTTACTGCAACCTGGGAATAATGGTTTCTCAGAATCTCCATACAATCGTTCAACAATTGGTGTTTTTTCGATTGTTTCAACACCTAAATCATGAATTAATTCTTCAATACAATCCTCTGCCTCATTATGAATATCGTCATCAACATTGGATGTTGAATTTTCAGTTCTTTCACCATGAAAGATCCAACGTGTATAATTAAGGCTAAAACCATAACAAATGAGATGATCCTTGATTTCTCTAAAGTTTAACTTTCTCATATTTACACACTTCACACATGGACAGAAAATCAAATCAATATTTTGATTATTCCGTTTAGCAAATTCCAAAAAATTGTCAACTCCTCTTTCATATTCACTAGTAGTTCTTCGTAGATAAATCCAATTATGATCCATTAATACCTGATATCACAATATAATTGATAAATATATTAAAACATAGAAACATTTAAATATCTATCAGATAAATTGTAAACAAAAACATATTCCATAAAAACTATTGATAATCAGATAAAAGACATCAGATATGAAACACGTTTACAAATAGAGTAAACAGTTTATTTTCATATTATATACATGTGTGTTAACGACATTCTAATTTTATAAAAAATTATAAAGTATCAAAATTTAAAAAATAAGATCAAGAAAGAAAATGATATTTCATTTCAATCAATGATGTAGTTTAAAATAAAATAAATTAATGATTGGTTCTTTGATTATTTTGAGGATATTATTGAACATGATGAAGAGTATGTTAATAAAATACTTCTTATTTTTGTGAACATAATAAATGAAAGAGTCAAATACAAAGATAAAATTCCTCAATATTTAAATTTTGGTCGAAATTGACATTTTGCAGTTGGGTCACATGGTAAAATATAAGACATCCAAATAAGTGTATCATTCATACTGGCTCATTTGGTTTATTTATCTCCTAAGGTTATTTATAATATGGTTTTACTCTGAATAGTGGGTATAGTCTCCACATTATACGTTTATAAACCTATAATGATGCTTAGGAGCCTCAATTATATTGGGACACATGCTTGATTTCATTGGTAATATGACTCATGGCATCAGTTTATGATCCCTCACCACTGACACTTGATGTGGTTTCCCATGATTTTTTCTATTCTCCCGCATAGTTTTTGTAAATTATATGTTATTATCATTTTAGTATATCTTTATATTGATACTAAGACACTTCTCTTTATCCATATCTAACAGATCAATGCATTTCAATTCCACATTTCAGTGGATAATCACCATAATCCATCTATATTATTTTATTATTGAACATATAATACATAATACATATTCTATCAAGGGATTTAGGTGTCATCGGCCCAAAAACAACACCATAAACTATCTTGAGTAACATCAATGATTTTACTTTTTCTAGATTATTTTTTTCTTGCCAATATTCCCTTTTATAAATGAATCACCTACATAAATGTCATCAATTGTGAGTTTGGGAAGGTCTAGAGAACTATTATTACTGGAAATGATTTTTTTATGGTTTTTCAAGAACCAAGATGAGATGCCATCTAACCAGAAACCCAACACAGTCTGGGATATGGCCTGAAGGGCGTTCTTGATCCCCCAAAGCTGGAAACTACTATAGGGAATCAAAAGAATAAAAAAGGAATTATTTATCCCAAAAAACTACCAAGATCAATATCTAAACTGAATACACGGTAGAACTAACAATAATAAACATCAATTAATACATAACTAATCCAAATAAAAAAACTTCAAAATAAAAAAAACGAAAAAAAAACTTATGATACACCATGAAATCGTGATCTCCATGTGACCTCTTTGTCACCACCAAACACAACGCCAACATGCTCTAATGGAATATTTAACTATAAATAATAAACTACAAAATATATTAGGTCAACCAATGTTGTTTGGAACAAGTATGATGTGATCATAAATAGCTCAGTAGGTTATCACACCCTATTCAATGCATTTCCTTTCCAAAAAAGTCCAAAAAAGGTTAAAATACATATATAAAGTAGGATTTTAATTATTCTAAAAAACAAAATAGATATTTCCACAAATTCCCTTTTTTAAAAATCACACATGCATCCTTTCTTTTCAAAAATGGTTTCACAATAAAAATTCATTTTAAAAACAAAACCAAAAATATAATTTATTACTAGATGATCAAATAGTGAATATAATGAATGTAAATGAAACAAATAATATGATATAAACTTGAAGGGATAATTACCAATAAGAAGTATAAATAAATAGAACATACAGATAGATAATAAATGGAATCTCTTAAATATATCTAGAGGAAATCCGTGGAGGCACTCAGTTTGGAATCAAATACCAGTATATAGTGCAAATCCATAGTCAATAACCAGTTTTCTGTTATAAACTATCCAATCTAGTGGCACATCCAAATAATATTCAACCATTTCCATGTATTGACCCACTTATACATTTCAAGTGAAAAAATGGTGTGATAGCAATAGAGAAAGAGGAAGAACGCTTACCAGAAATCGTGCAAACGAAAAAAACCTTCAAAAATGTCCGTCCAAGATCGCAAATCAAGTTCGAAGGTCGTCGGGAGTCCGAAGTGCAGCCGCGGAGCTTGATTTCGACGATCGAACAAAATAAGGGTTTCGGCCGAGATCGCAAATTAGGTTCCAAGGTAGTCGGATGTCCGAAGGGCCGCAGCGGAGCTTGATTTCGACGATGGAAAAAAATGAGGGTTTCGGGACAGCGGAGCTCGATTTTGACGGTAGAACAAAATGAGGGTTTCAGACCCCGAATAATTTTATAAGAATTTTCGCGTCGGTTTTAAGGAAAACCGACGCTGAAAATTTAAAAAAACATTTCGGCGTCGGTTTTTAGGAAAACCGACGCCGAAGTTTTAACTTATGGCATCGTTTTTTAGAAAAACCGACGCCGAATGTTTTTTTAAAAACTATCTTCCACGTCGGTTTTTAGGAAAACTGACGCCGAATGTGTTTTTTCGCCGTCGGTTTTCGGCATCGGTTTTCCTCAAAACCGACGCGGAAAATAAAAATAAAAACTTCCGCGTCGGTTTTTTTGAAAACCGACGCGGAAAATATGTTAACTAATATTATTGGCATCGGTTTTCTGCAGAACCGACGCCATTAATTCCCCGCACATACTATTCGCGTCGGGTTTTAAAAAACCGACGTTATTACGCCGACGCGAAAACCTGTATTTCCACTAGTGAACCCAAAAATGATCAGTCCCACCCACTAAACTGATATCACATATCTCAATCATGAGGTTTAATTACTAGAAGGCATTAATAGATAATCTAAATTTCCACACATACAATTAGTATAATTCCATGGGTAGATCACCCACTTTCAAGCACCGATCCTTATTGAGAATCAGTATAATAGACCACCCCACTCAAATATTAGGTCACATCTAGGAAAATTTAATGACATAATTATATAATGATTTGTATCATGTAATACAATAGATAAATGGTTTGGTTAAGTAGAATTCCACCAAGAAGTGATATAGGAAAACATCATATAGGTTATTGGTGACTGACTAAAAATTAATTTTCTATTGTTATCATAAACCCCTTTTAAGGGTTGAGGGGGAACCAACATGACATCAAAAACTTAATACATTAAATTGTGCCCTCATGGTCCAAAAGCCATAAAAACATATCAATTTCAACAAAGGAAAGCCCCTCCCCAGCAACAACACATTAAGTCCATCTTCCACCTGCCCATCGCTACTTGGCTATCTGTACCGTGAAAAAATGCATGGGCCTGGTACCAATGGAAAAATCCATACCCTCTCAAACATCCAATTTAGGATAGTAATGTCCATGAGAAAACTCTCAACTCTAAACATCATTTGAAGCTGTCTCTGAAGAAGTCCTGGGATCATAGACCCTTGAACCACAGATCAAATACACACAGATAAAACACCACAAAAACATATTCGCACACTCACAAAACAGATTCACAGCATGAAGCAAAATCCCAGCAAGAAGTAGCTTCACGGAAAGAAGTAGCTTTGCAGCAAGAAGAAGATTCATAGTAGAAGAAGATTCATAGTAGTAGAAGATTCAAAAATTCAGAAAAATAAACAAAGATCAGATTCCATCACCATCAAGGCGGCCTCCTAAGAGCCAGAACGAACGCCAGAAGAAGGCCCCTCCACAAAATGGACAAATCTCATCACCACCATCAATCCTACTCGAGGATACCATAAAAACAACCTAAAGTGCATTCTGAGAACGTGGCCACAACACACATGCCTAAGAAGTCTGGAAAAGGCCATAGGACCTTCACCATGCCGCCATGGAGAGGGTTGAGCCCACGAAACCCGTCGTTGTTTACCAGTGTCTTTGAAACTGATGCCAACCTTCCACCTCAGATCAATGATGTTGTGGAAGAATCAAGGACTCCACACCGCAGAAGCATGGATCGGACCGTCGCCGATGTGGGAACCTGGATCTCGAACCC